>CM060905.1:246752605-249252605 GCA_030737815.1 Allium fistulosum | reverse complement strand
TAGGGAATTGGTAAGATTTTAAAATTTTCAATTCAATCAAATTAGACCAAAGAGAGATGAAGTTGTTAACTACAAAAAAGAAGCTAAAGCTAGAATTAAAATGTGATTTAAAAACTATTAAACTAGAGGACAATTTAGAGGCAAATCCACTCTCATATTTTTGTAAATCAACAAACAAAGAATTTATGATCTCTAACTTGATATTAAGCGAAATAATCGTTGCATTGATCATAAGTATGGTTTGTTTATGTTATTAATTAACATAACTCAAACCATCAAACTATAATACAACAATTATACCACTTATAACTCTCATGAAAATGAAGCCAAAGCAAAAGTTATTTTATGTATGATCTATTTACTATTGTATCTAGTAATATAGATCATCAAATTTCATTTTTTTACTTTCATTTCAAAATCAAAAATGGATTAGCAAATGATGATGCAACTTGTGTTTATGTTGAATAAGAATAGCTCATTTGCAAAAGCAACATAAACTATCAAACCCACTTGTATAAACTTGCATCAAAATTCACTCTCATGAAGCATAAACAAAAGAGATCATAAATCATAGAAATGTTGAAATTACATAATATTTGAGAGCTTCATTACCCCTAAATTGAAAGGGTTTAGCTACTCATTTGTGGCATTGAAGCAACACTTGTAAATTTCAACATGAAAGAGCAAAGAAATGAAAACTAAGCAAAGGAAGAAAGAGAGATTAACTACTAACTAATTGCATAAAAATTAAAGCTACACTACTTGCATAAATGTAAATCTAAGCTATGAACATTAAAGGAAAGAGAGCATAGAAATAAACATTAACAATAAAACAAAGAAAAGCATGTAGAAAAGAGAGAAGAAAGAGGCTTGGAAGCCATTTTTATTTCATATAACATTGAGCTTACAATTTGGTCTCTTAATTTCCTAAGTAAAATGAAAGAGTAGATGATAGTTTCATGTACATAAGAGGGCTATATATACATGCATAAAACCCTAATTCTATTTTTAGGGGGCTTCCTAAAATGCCCCTTAGGAAGTGTGGCCACCAAGTAACCATTAGCCACTAATTAATCCATCATTTGTTGTGCATGAAGCTTTAACCTCCACTTAGTTTGTCCATTAGCTCATAATTGTACATTTAGGTAAGTGGGTGGGGTCCTCCATGATCTTGAACTTGAATTATTTCCTCTTCATTCCTTTGTATTTCATTTGTGCATGCATGTATCTTCATATAAGCCTCTTCCATATGCATCCAAATTCCTATAAAAATTATCAAAAAATGTCCAAGTAAAAATTTTTAAATTGACACAAGCACAAAAATGACCATTTTTCCCCTGAATGAAGTTGAAAATATGATGGTTTGAAAATAATTGAATTTTGGTTTTACACGTGTTAAAATGCCCAAATATGATGTTTATTTAAATAAAAAGAGATAAAATATGGGCATAAATATATGCACATTTACATGCACATCAGTTATCATTAGCATGAGATAATCCTCCATTTAAATGTGCATGAAACTTTAAACTTCATTAGCATGTGCATTAGCTCCAAATGGGTGATCGTGGTAAGTGAGTAGGTGGGGTCCTCTATGTTGCATGGTTTGAATTATTTCCATCTTCATTCCTTTGTTTTCTCTTGTGCTTGCATATTTTCCATGAAAACTTCCTCCATTTGAATCCAAATTCCTATAAAATAACATAAAAATTTTCAAATTAATATATGCACAAAAATGACCATTTTGCCCTTATACGAAGATGAATAAATGATGATTCGAAAATAATTTAAATTTTGGCTTAAACTTGTTAAAACACCCTATATGCTCATTTATTTAATTAAATTCGATTAAATTTGGAGGTAAAAATATGCACATTTACATGCACATCAGAGTGACTCAAGATAACCTTCACCAAGAAAGTTCAAGTGGCGGTGGACAAGGACTTTAGAGTTGTATTCGATGATCAGGGATCAAACATGTATTTAATTTCATTTCGACCGGACTCATTAGCATCCTCCACCTGGGCTTCAATTTTCTATCGTCTCCTTGCAGCCTGCCTCTCTCACCTCTTCTTTGAGGGCTTCTATTTTAGCAAGTTGCTCGTCAAGTTTGATTTTTAGACTCCTGGCTTCAACGGCCTCTTCGCAATACCTTTATGATTCTTCTTGATCCTCGATTTTCTCTTCCCTTTCTTTCCTAAGAAGCTCTTCAAGTTTCTAAATGCGGCGGGCCAAGATATCTTTCTCCTTTTGCAAGGAATCCTTTTTCATAGCAAGTGTGCCATTACGATTGAGGGCAGCATTAAGTTCCATCTTATATGCAGCTTCCAAAGGACTCGCTACCTTAGACGTTTCCTTGGCACTCTTTTCTGCCTCAGTTAGTTTTGTCGTCAATTTCGAGATCTCATTGTCTTGGTGCTTAATTATATCTTTATCGTGGATCACCTTTAGGTTGAGACGGTCTATTTCATGTTGTCGCTCGATTGACACCTCGGAGATCTTTTCCACTAAGTGCTGGAACGACTCATGCTGCACGAAAACATCATTAACATATGTGAGAGAGCTTGCTTTGGCATGCCCCGGGATCATATGATTGAGGGATGGAACTTAAGCCCGTCAAAATATATTTTTAGGAAAGTGGCCTTAAGTTCGGCCAATTTCTCTACTATGGAAGTATCAGGAGCAGTGGTTGGGAAAGATGGATCTAAAGTGGCAATTGGACGCTTGCTCGATCTGTGATCATGAGATTGGCTGGAGCTGGAAGAACCAGAGTACTGCCCATGTGATACGACAATTTTAGGTCCTTGGAAGGAAGACCGATCTCCACTATAAACAGGAAGATTCGGCTCATCTTCCTGGTGGAATGACTGAGATTGAGACTTACGCTTGAAAGAAGAAGATTCCCATGAATGACAACTTCTTCTTGGCTGTCATTTCTTTCCCTACACCTGCCTGATTCTAAGTCGCGGCTAGATCCATAATGCGTCGAAGAGCCCCTTAGGCGATCAAAAGCTCGGGACTGAGTCATTGCACCTGCGAAGACCAAATGAAAATGTATAAGTAACCATTTACAAAAGATAGATGAAGGGCGTGTGGTGGAGTGCATGTGATTCTAAGTGTCCTAATGTCCCCCTTGACAGACCAGTATTAATAGCCTTGCTTATAGGCATTTTCTCTCCTTTGTCGGTAGGAAGAATGCCATCACCACTCCTGGCAGGGGAATTGAGCCACTCGATATTGATGTTTGGGAAGTCATAAGTCATAATGTCATCGGGGATCTGGAGATTTGGAAATCCTTTCATTGACCTTTCTAAGTGTTTGGAAGATGACTCATTGTCAACAGAAGTGATAACAAATTCAGAATCCTTAGCAGTTTTTCTTCTCTGAAGTTTATATGCCAGTTTCTTCCCTCTCTTAGATGGCGTTTGGGATTACGCGCCTTGTAACGGTTCGACCACAGGCGCGTTGCCTGGGCCTGCATCAGCGTCGCTAGGCTCATTGGTTCGGGTACCCCTATTTTCACCTTCTTCAATGACATCCTAAGTCCCTTTGACTGAGGGAACGATAGGGTTGTTGATTTCCCCTTCTTATTCCACATCGTTTCTCAGTGATGCAGTACTTCCAAGGAGCCCGATGCTGCGACCCTCTTCCAACAGCCTAAATAGAGAAAGCAACTTGTCTGTTATGAGAAGTCTAATGTCTTTGTCTTCAATAGGGATGGCATGAATAGCGGAGATCACTTTTGAAAAACTATTGTCGTTAGGGCGTAGGTGGACACCTGTAGATATTCGGGATGTTAGTTGATTCAAAAATTGACTTGGATTAATGGATTTAAGAGTGAAGTGAAGACAACACTTACGTCCTTCCAACAACCGCCTTGCGAAGTCAGGCGGACACCGAACGTAGAACCACTCATGTTTGAAAAGAGAAAGTTTATTCCAAGCACCCGTTAAGACTTGGCAGTTGGGTGATGGCTCAAGAAAAATATAGGAAGGACTTCCTGACTGTCGCTTAAATTTATAAATAAACCTTATGTCCTCAGGAGTTGGTGGGAAAAACAGAACGCTCATGAACTTTAGAAAATTTCCATAGAGGAAGGCATAGCTGTTCGGGTGAAATTGAGTAGGAGCTATTCTAAGATATCTTAACATTTCTCGAATAAAAGAATTGAAGGGCAACATGCATTCGGCCCAGCACATGAATTTGTTGCACGCTACGTAGCCCTCCGGGGGCAGTGAGCCCTATCATTTATCGAAGGAACCAGGATGTCTTCGAATGAAATTCTTGGTATGGAACATAGCCTGCGAAGGTTGGTCTCACCAATCCTCGAGGCCTGAGAATCTGTCGGATTATCTAAAAGTATAACACCTTCTACAACATCGGGCGCTGGACTTACATCTTCCACCGGGAGGATGGGAACATCAGAAAATAGGTTGGCTATGGGCCAGGAACTTCCGTTTTTTCAGTTTGATGACTAGGAGAAAGCCTGCCAGATATGGTCATGGAATGCGACTCTGCTTAAAAATGCTATGTTGCTAGACTGGTTCGGAGGACATTACAGCTAAACGCTTTGAGCGTCTAAACTCGATGTTAACTATACTCAGTAGATAATCAAGAGTAGGAAAGTTTACCTATTCCCCCCATGCAAAGTGTGAGCTAGTGCGATGTAATGTAGCATATAACAGAAATAAAAAGCTTTAAATAAGAAAACGAAGTTAAATGACGAGACTTTAGATTACGACCAGAGTGACCATCACCGTTGACCGTCTCAACTGGCAAAGAAATTAATTGGTTGTGAAAGCTTTAGGATTGGATATCGGCATATCAAAGTGTGAAATATGTCATTCAAGTCCATATGCTAAGATTTAGTTCATGTTGAAAGTTCCAAGGGTTTGATTATTCAATCTCAAGTTCAATAGTAAATATGCTAGTTCTGCTATTTATCGTCATCGTATGTTCAGGTTCATTGAGATGGATTGGTAGTGATTGCTCAAAAAAGTAAGTTTGGATTAGGTTTCAAGTTCAATTCAAAATAAAACACGTATGCAAATACCTTTATGTCAATCCCTACCCTAAAGCTATATGATTTATTCCTCTTCCTAAGCAAAGAACGTCGATCCTTTTATCCTCTACAAATATGCCGATTCCGACACACCGATCCATTTGCTTAAAAGCTTGCCGACCCCTGATCTTACCTATCCTTCCAACTCTACTATTTTAACCATCCTCTTATCAAGCTTTCATGCCGATTCCTCTTCCAAATTCATCAAACGAGGGATCGATACATGTTCAAACCTTCAACAGGGATCCTTCCACGAAGATCCACTCTAGCAATCCATCCTCCACTCTCCCTTCTTATTCCTCCTTGCTTATTCCACCGAACCTTATAACACCTCGCAACCCACCTCCTCCAGGCTACTTCGACCACAATTTCATCATTCCATAGAACGCCATCATGATCACCAAAGGCATAGATTACGTTATCCCATCATCAAATCGAAAAGTACGAATTAAACACTTACTTATGTGAGTTTATAGGTTAGAGTGTAGGAAAGTATTTGGAGATGTTTGAAGTAGAAGGTAGAAGAAAGCAAGTATGTAGGATAGGTTGAATTGCAGGAGAGTTTCGAGCCAAAGATAGGAGGGTTTAGATTTGAGGATGGAATAAGTAGGTTCGGTGCAAGGGGGGATGTTAAAAAGATAAGGCAAGTGAAGTTAGAAAGGCAAAATAAAAGCTTATATAAGAAAAGGGGTTCGAAACGCAAAACGAGGAAGTCGGGTTCGACCTAAAACATGCCGAGCCTTGAAGCACAAAGAGAGCAGGAGGGTTCAGCTAGCAATCTGGAGGGTTCGGCATGGAATATGTGGAAAGGGAGTTTGCTCCAAATCTTCTATCTGAGATGAAGGTTAAGGGCTCGGCATAGAATGTGCCGACCCCTACGAGCATGTAGAAAAGGCAGAATGGGGTCGGCTAGGCCTATGCCAATCCTTAAAAGAAATATTAATAAATAAATATAAAAGAAGGAGAGAATAAAGAGTTAGGATATCGACCATGATAAATGAATATAAGCATGAAAATTATAAAAAGCACAAACATACAAAATGCGAAGAAAGTTGGTGACGACCCATGAACGTACGAGCATGTCTGGGAGTCAACGACAAGAACGTGTGTCTGTACGTGCACATGTATGACCTAAAAATTTTAATTTTTGGAATCGACTGAAATTGAAAACAAACCTAAAGCCTTCGAGTTTAAGGTTGAACTAGATAACCAAAATTTGTTAGTCTTGCGGGGCTGGACTTACATGTATCAACTGATGGAGTGTAGCCCTGGATTTATACTATAGGAAATCGACCTATTGTCTTGACGATCAATAAGAAATTCAACACCTTGGAAAAATAATTTGACAAAGAGAATGCAACT
The DNA here is from genome assembly GCA_030737815.1 of Allium fistulosum. Taxonomy (NCBI): domain Eukaryota; kingdom Viridiplantae; phylum Streptophyta; class Magnoliopsida; order Asparagales; family Amaryllidaceae; genus Allium; species Allium fistulosum. The sequence goes on along the minus strand of CM060905.1, from coordinate 249,246,181 downwards.
GTTCAGGAAGCTGGATGGATTTCTTTCCGATGACTCTAACCTACTTCGATTCAAAGCACGTCATGTTCATCACAAGATGTACTTTGAGGGCAAGTGTTATCCGGCATTCTAGCCCCGTTATATTGAACTGATGCTTGAGGTAGATTCGACTGCCATCAAGGCTGATGACTCCAGACCGATCATTGTGGGGCCCAAAAGTCAAGTACAGATGATCATATGAAGTTAGGATTGAATGGGATTGATAGAGGGCCAATGTAGAATGTTTAAATTATGAAATATGGATCAACACATAGGAGGGATCGCCGTAGATTGGCTCCAACAAGAGAGATCGGCATGTTTCAAAGTACAAGAGCATTCTTGTGGAAAACAATAAATATCTCAAGATCTACAAGTCCAATGCCTATGAAATTTGAAGAGCAAGATATAAGGACCCTAGGGAACCTAACCTAGGGATCGCACATCAAAAGGACAAGGGTAGAGGGATCGGTATATATTCCTTGGAAGGGATTGGGAGAAAGCTGTATACAAGCCATGTTGAAACAAAGATCAAGCAATAACTCAAGCTCCAATGATCCAAATGACATGAAATTTGGACGCTAAACATATTTTTACATGAGGAAGCCACCATAGGCATCGCTCCCCAAAATTCGACCAAGAAGGGATCAGTACCGATCCCTCCCATTTGGGAATTGGGCCTAACAATCCCTCTAGTGGGCCTATATGGTTTTGAAGGTCCTTCAGCAGAGATTTCAGAGAGATATTTGACCATCTTCATTTATAAATACTGGTTGGATGGGTCATTCTGAGGATCTTTTAAGCTACTTGATCCTTTGGACTCCATTGTAATCAAGTACTAGCTGTTTCCTACCATTGTAATTGGATTCAAAAGTGATTAATAAAGGATAATCTTCAAAGTGGACATAGGCATACAACGCCGAACCACTACAAACTTCTGTGTCTTTGATTACTTCTTATTCTCTGTTGCTTACTTATTCGTCTACTCAGTTGAATTTTACTTTTCTTCACTTACTTCTCTACAAAATCTATTCTTGGTTGTTTGTGACCATTTTTGGTGCAAACAATTAGAATTCTTTTTGAAGATTAATAATCAAAATTTGTGGTATCTTCGTATTGGAAATCACCGCAAGAGATATTGAATTTCTGGGATATAAAATAGTCAAGGACCAAATCTTGTAATTATAAAAATTAATCAATTGGAAATGGAGATAAGTTTTGGTATTTGATTTTCAACTAATCGAAAATAAATGATTTATTATTTACTCTAAACCGAGAGTTTGATTAAGAACAATTTTGATGTAATCGTCGCTTAATTAGGAAATAATATCCTATGAGTTTTCTATAAGATGTTTAATGGTGATGGTTATAAGCTTGTTATTATATGTATAAATTAAGATCCATAAAGATATAAGTATTCTTCAATTTAAAAGAGGATTTTTGAAGTGTGTGTGTGGATATATATATATATATATATATATATATATATATATATATGGGTGTTAAATTGCTCGTTGGTTGCTTTAAGAATTTTGATCGGGACGTCTGGCCAACGTACTTGACAGGGATCCCTCAACATTCAAACTAGACAATTGGACATGCACTTTTATTAAAGTAAGTGTTTTGGAAAATCATATTTTGGAAATATGTTAATTCAAGAAGGAATAAAAATGTTCTTGAAAACTAATGAGGTTTAAAATAAAAGGGTATTTGGAAGTGCATGCAAAGGTATGTATATAATTATATATCAAGGTTTTGGAGATATAAAAAGTATTTCTATATTATTATTAGAAGAATAGAAATAACAATTAAAATAAACTATATGAAGAACAATTTAATAAAGGGGATGCTTAATTTTAAAGATCGCCGAGAACAATAGCAAGGCGGTGTTTGATTTTATAATCAACACCGCAGCCAATGGTCAAGGCAATTTGTTATGAATATATGAAGAGGTAACATTATGTGTTGTTTATGATATTTGGGGAATTGCTTTAAGGTTTGCTTTGAAAAATTGAATTTGATATAATGATTTGAATTGGCTATGAAAGACCATTATAATCTAAGTAAAAACACATAAGTATAAATCTTTAAATAGCTAAATCAACATAAGCTAAATAGAAGTAGGATTCTTTTGAAAGAAAATTTTGAATGGTAAAAGAGCAAACTTTTAAGCTTAGTTATAAGCTTAGGATAAATAATATTTAGGTTTGAAATGCTTTCTCTAATTGTATTTGAAATAACAATTTGTGGAAATAACTTTATGAATCAATTCATCTTTTGGATACTAATCATGCTATTAAAAGAAGTTTTTGGTAATGCGTTATGGGACATTTGTTATATACATTGACTCACTATTCAAACTTGTTATTAAGGAAGAAAACTATATAAACTTAAAAAGTTAAGAGTTTCAAAGTATCTTGAAAATTATAATGATGATTTTATTTTATGGACTAATTTATCTCTTGGGTATTAATTAAAATATTAAGGGAAATTTAATGTATTCCTTAGAAGAGGCTAGTGAGTTGAATCCATGATATATATATATATATATATTAATTCAACTTTAAATTAGGTTGTATCTAAGGTTTCAAACTGGCACTAAGAAAAGGATTTATTTCAAATAAAACTAATCAGGGATTGGAAAATATTTTTAGGAATTTCAAAAGATGAGAAATTGTAAATGGAAAATCCAAGGGTAAGAAATAAGATTATTTTTATATTTTGGCTTTTACCCAATATAAACTTTGTTGAAATAATATAAAACTATCTACATTCTAGGAAAAGACAAATTTTATGAATAAATTCTTTTAGTTCATATATTGTATAATAAAGAGGTTGTGATTGAACTATAAAGGATTTAATTACGACGACCTTATTTAAAAATCCAAATAAATGACATGAACTCTTTAGAATGAGTTATACAAATTGAATCTTTCAAACTAATGCAAAGTAAGAATTCTACTCAACATAGAAATAAGAAAATTACACATTTGAAAGAATATAATTTGTAATTGGGGTTGTGTGAATTTTAAAAGTTAAAACCCATAAGGAAAGAGTTTTGTGGTAAAATAAATTTATATTATGAAACTAGAAATCATATCAAGGAGAAATCTTAAAATTAATCCACAACTTTTGAATATGCTTAATTAAGCTAATATCATAGAATATTAAGAATGATGAGTATTTTGAATAAAGAAAATACTCTTAATAAATTGTGATGTGAAAATTGGATTAAAACTTGCTTGGAAATTTATAACTAAGAACCTATTTTGAATTATAACCTTTATTGGATTTGATGACATTAGAATTTGTAAGTTTTAAATCCTTTTAAATAAGTTACAGAAGTAATCCATAGTGCAATCTTAGAATGACATAACTAGGAAATTTTTGGAAATAAAAGATTGTAGAAATTTTGAGAATTCACGCCAATCATTTGAGTTTATCTCAAATAATTAATTATAAAAACTGTATCTTAAGGGAAAATTAAATAGAGAACTCCTGGTGATTTGAATATAGATAAAAATCTTAGAAATCTACTTTATGATTATATTCATGGCTTTGATAGTGCAAGGAGGATCATGTCTGTATTAATTGAAATTTTCCTATTATTAATAGTTTCCAATCTGGTATCGGCATGGCTCCTTTTGAGACTTTATTTGAAAGGCCATATCCATCACTCTGTTGTTAGCTTGAGTCTAGGAAAGAACTAGATCTTAATTCCTGACTCTATTCGTAAATCTTTTAGAAAGATCTTTAAATGTTCTGTGGGAGATCAAATCTCTATTCATGTTTCTTCCTTGTTGGATGATTTGTATTTTAGTCAATTTGGGACAATGGATCTTTGAAATATTGGACCCTACCCAACCATCGAGCACAGTGGCCCTATTGCTTACCGAGTTTCTTTATCAGTCCAGTTCTTTTGAAATCATGGTGTCCTTCATGTGTTTCAGCCTTGGAAACACTTTAGAAATTCTAATTCTATTCTTGGGCATAGAATCCTTATTGTACTTGAAATCTCACAAAAATCTAACTTTATGAACATAGCTCTATTCATTTTGTTGCCTTAGAGGTGGAATGCCTTCGAGATATAGTCATTCGCTTATTTAAGTCCAATGGCCTGATGATCCTAAGAATTATTCTTGTGGAGCTAGAGAGTTTATCAAGCAAATTCATTCTTTGTAATTTCTTGAGTTCACATGTAATGAGTCTCTTGTTTTGAGTAATTCCTCGTTTATAGCTCAATTTCCTTTTAGATGATATTCTTTGTGAATTTTTTATAGACTTTTCTCTTAAGGAAATTGCGGGGACACAATTTTTGTAGGGGGAAGTCTGTCACAACCCCCCTCCTGTCGAGATTACCTGGAATTTAATCCAAAAATGTGAATTAATATGCCATAATTTTTCTAATGAGAATCTGTGGAATTTGTTGGTTTATACTTCCAAATTTAAGTGAAATAATCCAAGAGTCGAATAAAGGAATCTAAGTGATTTAATCATTCTTAGCTGAAATAAAAGTGTAACTTTTATTTATGTGGGTTAACAATAGTTAATGTTTATTTCAAATTATAATATTTGAATAAACATATAAAATTATTGTATTTTCAATTGAAATCTTATAGCTTATTTTTATGACTACTATCATGGTAGTCAATTTAATAATAAAAAATTCAATTATTAAAGATTAATTTTGCGAACTCATTATATTTGTTGCTAATAAAATGTAAAAAATGAACTAACTTTGATTTTTAAAATGATATTAGTCTATGGAGTCAGTATAGTTTAAGATAATGTTTATGAAGCAGTGTTCACATGTAAAAGGAGATTTATGATAAATAATTTCCATTTCAATTTATTACAGCAAATATGGTAAATTTAATTAAATTGTAATATTGTGATTAATTGTTAAAAATGAGATTTTTCAATTAATAGTCTATTTTATCAAAACTATTGTGAATAACTTTTATTTTCAAAAGTTGTATTTAATTTTTCTAAGATGTTTCAATATCAATAGAAATGAGAATTTTGGGCATGTTATTTGTTTTGGGAAAATTAAAGGAATCAACATTTGTTAAATAAAACATTGTTTATGCTTAGTATAAATTGGTGTTTTATAGGGCGTAAAACAAAATAAGATTAGTAACACTTCTCCTAAAATTTGTAACGCCTTGCTATTGGGTTCATACCCAAACCCTCTTGGCCCATGGAGGAAATATGAAACAAGTACGTACACTTGTTTCTCATTTCTCATTATTGGCACCTAAAAACTGGAAATACGAACATCTCTTTAAGCTCCAAACCTAATCAATCTTTCCCCAAATTAAAGTGTAAATCGAAGGGTTTTTATTCAAAAACCGTTGTAAATAGTTACAGGTAATCTCTACCTTCCTCTTATGAGTAAGTTATGATGATTTGTTATAGTCCTATCTTAGGGTTTTGATCTTTGTTCCCAATTTCTGAAATTGATTTTTTAGGTAGAGGTTGAAAGTGCTCTTTCTAGGAAAATTTAGGAGTTTTGCTTCAATTTCAGATTTAATTAGGTGAGTTAATCTCATACTTCTAACCCTTAGATGAATGCTAATCGCTGTTGTTGTTATGGATGAATTTGGTGTTGAATTGACCTCAATTTTGTGTTGATTTTCTTATAATATGAAACTTGATTTTCTGTTTGATGAAAAACCACTTCATATGATCATGAATTGCATTCCATTGTAGTTGTTTTTATACTCACATGTCAGCCAATTTAGTGTATTTGAGGTCAAGGCACAAATCAGCAAAGAAACCACCGCCAACGAACAATCGGAGCACCGTCAGAGACACCTGGGGCTCAGTCTAGGCATGCCTATCGGTATGGACCGGTCATGACCTGGGCTGAGATAAAGGTCACTCCGTTTTGGGCTTTGTTTATTCCTGTTTGCTCCTCGTTCGCCTGTTTGATACCTTGAACCCAGTTGCTTGATTTTGGTACTGATTTCTATAACAATTTCAATGCTATATATGAATTTTGATTTATGAATTTGAGAACTCATTTTGAATTTATTATACCATAGAAATGCTCTATGGGTTCATGGAGTTATACATAACTTTTGGATGCATGTTTTCAACTTGAATTTATAAAAGGCTGATTTCAAAATCAAACCGTTTTATGGAAATCTTTTTAAGTATAAATATAATTACTATATAAAGGATTTCAAAAATATATATGTATATATTATTTATTCCATTAACAATGGTTTTCCAGATGATTTGGAGAAATGGTTTAAAAGTGTACATATATATAAATATATATTTTTTCGATATAAATCAATATTGTATAAAAATGATTTTAAAGTGAAAATTTATAAAAATTGCAGGACATCGATCGAATGTGGGATTGATTTAAATGGTTAAATAAAATGAGTGGTATGTAATGCTCGCGTTTGTTTTATCGGTTAATTCTAGGTCTTGTTCGACTGAACTATCGATACGCACAAGTGGAGTTTACTATCGTATAGTAAACATTTGAGTAAACCAATGTGGTATGGGACACATGGTCGTTACCTATTTGGTTGCTACATGAAAGTACATAACACTTATATCGACGAGTTTATGACTCGCCCTTGGAGTTCTATAGGTCCTGTACATATCTTGGATTTTTTATAGGGCTTGTACTTATCTTAGTATATAGGACTTGTTCATATCTTAGAGTTTATAGGTCTCGCACCTATCTTGGAATTTATAATTCTCGTACCTATCTTGGAGTTTTGTAGGTTCTCGCCTATCTTGGATTTGTTATGGGAATTATACCCATCTTGGAGTTTACAGACTCATATGTCTATCTTGGAGTTACATGCATGTAGGTGAATTTATTCACCAATCTCGGAGTTTGGCGCCTTTCCTCCTTTTACGTTATTTTCTAGATTTCTTTTTTATTTCTAGATTCGATGCTATTTGTGTTATCACCAAATGATTTTGGGGGTTTTTCTTTTAGAAGATATTTTAGGTTTTGATATTTGGTGATTACACACTTGGAGTTTATTAAAGCATTCTTGTTGTTAGATAATCTTTGGCTTTGTGTTCATACTTGAGATCTATATCATTACATCCATTGTTTATGTTGCATAACCCATTATTTATAGTCTAGACTTACCCGTTTATTATTTTATTAATACTCAAGTCAAACCGAGATATTTCAGGTGCTTCAGTTTGATAGTTCTAGAGAGAATGTCACTCCAGCTATTTAGTTATCATTCATCTTATCTTCATCTCGTATATGTGTACATATTCATATAGTGTCGTATCTTATATTGAGCTTAAACTCTTATCTGTACATATTCGTTTCATTAGTGTAGTAAAGATGTGTTATATGGATCATTTTGACCACAGTCTTGTATTTGATATTATGTATATATTCGATATGATTAGCTTGTATCTATTTTGTATTCTGTTGTGTATATTATGTGATCTATGGTTTGTATTTATCATATATTATTCTGGATTATTATTTTAGCCACCTTAGTTTTGTTTTAAGCTTGGATGGCATACATCGATTCCACTGGTGGTAGAAAAAAATATAGCATATTAATCTATGTATCGATGCTAGCTTAAAGTAAAATTCACGGATGGTCGCCTTAACCAGCACTGTTCTCTACATTAGCAAACGATATTACTTTGTAATATCCTTTGTTAGTGTGGGTCTCGGGGTGGGGTGTCATGAATGCAATAGCCAATTCTCTACTTCGATAGCATCTTTGGTTCCAAAAAATGGCTTCCCTCCGAGTCAAGCATAATCCCGACTCAACACAACATAGTTATTAATAATAGGAACTTCAGGGTTTGCTCCTCCTACATTAGCAGCATTTCCACCAACTAATCCAATTGCAGCTCCAACTTGCATCTCATTAACAAAGAACTGATACATAGCTCTCATCTCCACTGGTGGTGTTCCAACATCCACAATTGTAGTTGCTTGTCGACCCACATTCCTTCTAGTGTTGGGCCTGACATTTCCATTAGCTATGGTGAATTCTCTACCGAGATTCACTCTTCCATTTCCTACCTCCATACCTTACTTTCCTTAAATCTGCATTCGAATCTTAGTAAGATATGGAAAGATGGTCTAAGAGAGATAGAAGAATAGAGATAGGATATATACTTACATATAGCAAATACATGTACATTACTATAGTGTTATCCCATACCCTTATCTTATTCTCTGATTCATTCAGATTATGTTTCCAAAACCCTTTTTAAGTTCAAAATTCTTTTAGTTTTACATAAACTTTTGCTTTGATACCAAGTTGTAACATCCCCCATTTTGAGGCCTGAAACTAAGCGCTACAGATGTTGTAGTCATCCATAGTATTAATTCTGATGAAGAAATATGGTCATGTTAATCGTATCAATAACATCAGAAGCACAGGAATATGAAAATTTTCAAAATAGATTTCATTAATAATTTCCATATTCATTACATAATCCCAAACGTTTTGCAGGTTCACACAAAATATAATTATTACAAAATACTCCAAGGGCGATATGTGAAGATACCCCCTTGGTTGATCAGAGTTTACTATTTGACAGATACATATTTTGCCATTACATACATTCAGACAAAATGAAACGATAACACAACGGACAAAATAACTCCTTAATATAGCTAACTTGCCTCCTGCACATTTTCGAAAGCTTTATTCGTCAAGCTAGAAAACTGTAAACCTTACTCTTGAATTACTCAAATGAGCATCCAGGAGTTAAAGGGGAAAACAAAAACTTCGAGTCGGACAAAAGTCTGGTGTGAATAATAATATGCCATCTCAAAAACAAATATCTAGTGAGACCATGCCACTGAGCAAAATAGGTTTTCCCCTCACTAGTATCTTCTGAAAATATGTCAATCAAAATCATGCTCCTAAAATCAAAATGGTTAAACAAACATAAAATAATCATATGCATGCATGCCACACTGGTAAATCTGACCAGTCTGCCTAAATCAATAAACCATCTGTTCCAATTTTATAGTTTTCCCAGGGTTACTACTAACCTATATGGATGACTCGAGCCTACCGGATATACCAAATTCTCACCATTAGGAGGAAACTAGACTGTCCGTCTGAACACAATCATCTTAGTGTAAACATGACTATCCGTCTATCAAATAGTTTTGCTAGGCTCACTATGAACCTAATGGTTTTGCAGGCCAACCAATAACCTATTTAAATTATAGATTCCCTTCTATGCATAAACCTACTTTTAGTCTTTACCTCAACAAAGCCTTATGTATTGGAATTATGGACCAATATCAACTAAGGGCTAACAGTTGAAGCATATGTCATGACCCCACACCAATTCCATTATTTGGTGTTCTAATCTCTAATCCTTGAGCCAAGGTATCTTATCATAATTTATCTAATGGTGATAACAATAATTCTTATGGAAACCCTGGGCTAAAGTACCCTTTTTATTTCCTTGAAAACATAAGTCTTTATAAATGATTTATCCCTTGAAATCATATTTAAAACAAGGAAAAATAGCCCTATTACTTAGTCTAGGTATTATGCCAAAATATGTCCTTCTATGAAATATCTTTCATTAATTTTGAAATCAATAAGAGGTTGTTGCACCTCAAAAACCTAAGGCTATCAAGCCATCAAATAAAGCTATTTAAATTGACGACATCAATACAGCCGATATAGGTTGTCGCCCCCCTTCAATATCGAAGTTATAATAAAGTATCCCGATTTATAAAACTTAAGGGCATAGGGCCGAAATCACCATATAATATAAGTATATAGGTTGTTAAACCTATAAAGCTTATTATTAGGTTTGCATAGTATAAGGCTTTCAACTTAGAAAATAGGAATTTGGAAACTGATAACTTTTGACATTAATATCTCAAAGGAATTGGTGTCTTTCTTACTAAAATGCGACTACTATGCCGCTACTACTAAGTTGTCAAAATTGATAACTTATGGCATTATTGCTTTAACATATTGAATGTTGAAATCATAAATCTATGGCATCATTGCCATAAAACACTTTATTTTGGAAATAAGACTTGCGACACTATTGCCGTAAAACACTTGATGTCGACTTCTTTATAAACTGTGGCTACATATGCTGCTAATAAAAAGGACATCAGAATATATAACTTACGACATCAATATAGCCAAAATCAAAGCGTGACAAGGGCTATCAATCTTTAAAACAAATAAAAGCATATCATATTTCAGTTCTGAAGGGTTATGAAATCCTCGATATCAAAACGTAGGGAAGCCGAAATCCCGTGCATCCATATGAACTGATTCACTGCATACTTACCTAAGTAGATATCATATACATCCCTTCATATTGATGTCGCACTTCACCATGATTATCGATATCGACCATTATCAGGGTTTCGATATTCTAAACAAGCGACATGGCAATTTCGTAAATAACATGAAAATTGTTTTATTTCCATATAAAGTCATTTCTTTTCAATAACTCTTTAACCCTTGTCAATTTTCTATTGGATAATAATATACTTTACCAATTTCATTTTAGAAAAACTGCTACAAGCCCATTTTTCTTTCCTCAAAATAATTTGCAAACCCATACAAATTATATTATTATTTAATAGCTTTTCTAGCTTAATAAATTCATGGAAAATCATAATCACTTGGAAAACATCCCCAAAAATCACCAAATATCAGAAATACTATATTCTTTCTCATATAAAATTTTTGAAGCTAAAATAATTATTTAATTATTTTTAATAATTAAAACCTAAAATAAACACCTTTCTTTACTTAGGAAATTCATAAAATATTTATACAAGCTTGGAAAAATTATGAAATCAAAAACCCATCTCCAAATTAATGTTTTAAACATCATATCTAAACTTCAAGTCGATTGGATGTCATAAACTAGGTTTACACTTAAAGCCTATCCAATAATTTCATAAATAATCCTATAAATTATCAAACATGTATATAATGCAACAATCATTCATAACATGGCATAATATCATCATATAACTTGGGTTTAAGCATAAAACTGAAACAAACAAGCAAAAGTTAGATGGATAACTATTATTCACATTGATTGGATAAAGATATTTTAGATTAAGTGTCGATTAAACTCCAGTTAGCTTTTCTTTTGATTTCCTATGTTTTTCTCCTCATGTTTTCCTTAGCAATGGTCCGCCTCAAATTTGTTTTAGTTTATATGAAGTGAAATTGAATAAGGATAATGAGGGATAAAGAGTTATGGTTAAGGCACGACCACACCAAATTATCAAATCTCATTCTCTTTATCTCAATAAATTATTTTATTTTATTTATCTAATTAAATTTCCTAAATAATGTTAGTCAAAATTATGAGTGTTATATATTTTAGGGAGATTAGGCGGGATTAGGCGAAACCATCGATGGAATTGGTTTTATCGTGTGGAGGAACATGGATGCCGGCATTTTGGTGAAGTGGGACGTGGGTTTGGGAGGTGCAACATTCACGTGGTCATGCATGGTTTTCCAGGTCGGGTGAATAAGGAAGGGTGTGGATGTGTAGGAGTTGTGCATGTATATATGATAGATTAGGGAAGATGAGGCAGTATTCAAGATGGGTTTGGGCCATATGGGCTAGGTTGGGTGAGCTTGGGTTGATATATTTATTTAATCGGATAATTTAGTTATTAGCCTAACTTTAAAAATGAATAATTCACCCATACAAAGTCCGTTTGACCCGCGGTCTTCGAAATTGGATTCATATAAATGAGTAGAACACATTAGTGTAATTCGTAGACATGTTGGATGAAGTAAAAAATATTGATAAAATATTAGTGATTAAATTTAATTACATTTATTATATATTTAAATAATTATATTTCATTTGTGATATCTATTTAGCAAAATAAATTCCCATTCTGCTATTATATTAAGTTGGACATTTATTTATATGCCAGTTAATTTATGCTGGATAAACATTGTGTTAGCTATTGACTGTTAATTATTGATAATAAAATGTTTGTTTGGATTTTTGGATTGTGCTTAACTAGTTTATGAGCAATAACCTTTATCTTATGCATGGATTGGGTAGAAAATAACCGTAGGCTAACACCTTGTAATTTATTTCACAATTTGACTATAAAATGTTTAGAGATAATATTGGTTTATTAAATTATTATAATTTTTTATATTAGTTTAATATTTAAATTTTGAACTTCAATTTAATGAAGTTATTTTGAAAAATGGTTTTCATAAAAGAATTTGTTATGAAATGTTTATGGAAAAGAAATTGTTTATAAAAGATTTTGAGAATATTTACAAAGGAAATAGTTATAATAAAGGATGTTTATTATAATTTTAAAAAGGAAGAGATACATATCTTTTGAAATGAAATGTTTTCCTTTAAGAAATAGAAATATTTGGGAATAAATATTTTTAAAGTGATTTATATAAAGATATTTATAAAAATGTGTTTTATAAATGTAAAGAGTATTTTGAGGACTAAATCTCGGTGATTTTAAAATGGCTTTCCAAAGGTTTTGAGGAAATAAACAATATGTATTTTAAAAGAATTTGTGAATATTAGTGCAAAAGTGATTTGTCACTTCGAGAAACAAAAATGATTTGTTATGTTACCGATGATTTGGGTAACCTATAACTAAAAAGTGGGTGAAGGGTTTTGGTAACCTTTAGTATAGTCTACTCTTAATGTGGAGGGATATACTTATTTATTTATTTTGGAGAGGTTGGGACCCAGTTGCCTGGTTTAGGGAAGAAACCTCCTAATCTAGTTGCATATATTTTGGTATGCTTTTATAGCAAAGCATTTGGGACTTTAATATAAATATATCAAATACAACATCGTGTTATTGTATAGAGTATTTGATACCATTTTCAAATGTGATTTTTTTTAAATCCAGAAGAAATGTGTGATTTGATACGAAAGATATATATTATTATTTCAAAAGGTTTTGAAATGAAACCGGGAATTTAGTTCGAAGAGATTATTTTCGAAAAGGATTATAACTTGAAAATAATAAAGTTAATTATAGTTCAGAAAACTAAATGCGAAGATTAAGCCTAAATGGAAAGTTTGGGAATTGCATCTTTATTTGTGCGTCGTAGGCTCCATGAGTCCTATTTATGGTAGGAGAACTATGTTCGTTTGATCCTGTATCTAATTGGGTACCTAATTAGATAGGGGTATGTAGGCATGCACAGTGGTAGTGATGCAGCCCTAATAATAATATAACATTTTTCTGTTTAGTGTTTGCTATTTATCATGTGTTCATGTTTCTTTCTTGCTTACCTTTTTATTCTGCATTGACCTGTTTATTGAGTTTGCAAGAATAACTATTACTGTCCGTTACATCAGAGTTGTGCAATGGTAGATTTATAGCATTTGAATTTGGTATGTACTAAAGTAAACCCTGCAAAATAAATGATTACTCTAATAAATTGTATCCTTTACATTTAATAGTATTGTATATTTATCATATTATGATATGTTTTTTGGTAGTTTTCATTTGTTTGTTTTAGAATGGACGGGTTGACTGGTTTGAAAATCTGGGTCGTCACACTAATATTAGCTGGTGTGGTAAAGAGCACTTTATCAACCTTGTTTCCAGGAAGTTAGCTATTGAAAATCAAGGACCTTTCTTTCCATGGCATAAAAGAGTTTGGACTGGTAAATCCGAACCTAAAGACAATATTTTGCTCTAGAAAAGTTATTGTTAATGCTAATCATATCCAGGATAATATAAAACAGAGAGGTATTATTATGTCCTATGTTTGTGTTCTATGTGGTGAAGCTTCAAAAAATAGTAGTTGCTTATTCTTCAGTTGTCCTTTCTTATTCAAGATATGGAGAGCCATCTTATTAAGTCTTAGGCTACATCATCCTGTTACTCTTTCCTCCATTAAATGGTTCTGCATCTTTAAGGCTACTAGATGGAAAAGTCGAAATGGTAAAAAGTTGCTTTTCTTCCTAAAGAAATTTATTGTGGCCATATAGAAAGAGAGGAATAATAGGATTTTTAATAATTTGAAATCCTCTGAGGATGATTCGATTGCTATCTTAATGAGATAGTTGTTGCGGTGTTAATTGCTTAGGGTTACTATTATTTTGGTTTTGTTCCTTGTTTGTTATTTATATCTTATTGTATTATATCTCTTGAATTCTAAATAGCCGTTCAATCTCAACATACGATGAGTGTCCCTATGGCTTCTTCTCTTCTTTCTAATTTATTCCTTATTAGGGCCATTTAACCCCGTTAGCTTTGCTAAAAAAAGGGGTTTAAGATTATAAGGGGTGAATTACAAAATCTTATCAATATATACACAAATACGATGAATTCCACTACCCGATTAGCCATGCATCCCCTCTAATCCGATGTGAATCCTCTTTTTTCTTCACTATCTATAACGACCCGTAACTTTTGAAAATTAAAAATATTAAATTAAACAAGATTTTGGAATTTAATACTGTCAAAAATTGGAATTTATGATTTATTAATGAAAAATTATTATAATATAATTTAATAATATTGTTTAAAATGTTATTGACAACTGTTTTAATGTAATTTCAATCAACTGAAATAATTGTAAGTTTAATAAGGAATAAAATTAAATGGTTTATTAAAAAGAGAAATCATAGGTTATTTAATTTAATTGGTTTTAGCATGCAACAAGAAATCAATTATTTAGTAAGTAAATCTATTAACCTTTGTTTGTAAACAATAAATTTATAAATGCGTTTAAATTACTTAAAGATAAATATTGTTTTATTTCTCATCTTATCATTTAATCCATTTAAAATTAATTTGGAAATTCATGATTGATTAACACATAAGGTATTTGTTGATTTAATAATAAGAATGTAAATTAAAATAAAAGAGATTGTTTGGAATTTAAATTATAATGAACGGAATTTATTACTATTGTAATTTAACGTTGAAATTAATTTTCTATTTAAATCTTGTATTTAAGATGGAAAATTAAATTTTGAAAGATTATTAATTCATGTTTAACCAAGGATGATGATAGGAAACTTTTAATTTATGATCTAAAAGCGATCCAATCCGTTTAATAATAATCTGTTTTTAATTAATGTGCAAAAATGAATATAATTTGATTTTAAAACTAAATTTCTATATACAATAGAATTAGGGTTAGAAATTAGTTTCATTGAGTTTAAACATATTGATAACCTATATTTCGATATATGTGATGACCTATTTTCGTTTCGGGAACGAAACGGGCTTTTTAGGCCTTTTTGACCCAATCGATTTATATTCAAATAAAAATTGTTATTTTTGAAATGTAATTATTCAAATTGATTCAAATATATGGAAAATAATAAAATCGAATGATTAATAAACGTCGTAGTTTGCAATAACGTATTTGTAAATTAGAATATTGTATTTACCCATAATTGTGATTGATAAATTATTTGAATATAATTTAATTTAAATTTATCGAACAATAAACCGTTAACTTTTGTATACGATGGGATTTGGCCTTGAAACTAGTTCCATTGTGTTCAAAAGGCCTTTTTAGATATAGATTACCTATATGCACGCCTCGATTAGAGTTCGGGCTGTTTTGGACCTCACGCTATAAATTGGCACGCAAATCGAGACGAAAATATTATTAAAATATTAAGAAACCCTAATTTCTCATGGCAGTCGCCGCCTACATTTCTACGGCAAAAATTGCTCCATGTTCTTTCCCTTGGATCTCTCTCATCTCTCATCGGATCTCGACGACCCCAAACGAAAGTTGTAGAGCTCGACGAGATCTACAAGATGTACGGTTAGATCGAGCTAATTGCATTGGAGTTAGCCGAAATCTGGCCATGAAGTGACGACAGTTTTTCTCGTTTTGCATGCAAATCGAGGCGTCGGAAACAACGAAATTTTTGGTGAAGGTAGATCTTGGCGAGGCGGTCCTGGTGGTGGGGTTCCAATCTTGGTGAAAACGCACGCAGCGGTGGCGACATGCAGTTGAAGGAGGCGGCATGATGGGTGCATGGAACGTGGGGGGTTTAGGGAAGATTTGGGTATTTACAACTTTGCCCCTCGTTTAATTTAATTTAATTTTAAATTTCAAACTTCTAACACGCATAACTTTTGCATACGAACTCTGATTGATATGTGGTTTCTTACATTGGGATCGTATCAAAATTCCAGACATTATGAAACTGGTTTGGTTAAATTTGGAGATTGTTGAAATTTTGGGCTTTTATTAGATTTTTAATCGGCTATAAATTAAAGGTGAGTGATTTAACCCACTCACGTAATACTAAACCTTCTTACGTTAGTTGAATTAAATTTATGAAGTGATAAGAATTTTTTTGGTCGCTGTTTGATAGTTTAAATTGACATTTGAGTTAATTTGAATTTTATATTGAATAAAATTGACCTTAAATTAATATTGAATTTAATTGCTATTTAAACACCGATAATTGGTAATTAGTAACAGTTGTGATATGTTGGTTGGTTTGGATGTTGATTGGTATTGTATGTCTATTGATTGATGTTGGATGTATGATTGTTTATTTAATTTTGATATATCCTTGTTATTATCCTATTTATTATTTGACATCCTATAAATTGTCAATTGAATTATTTCTAATAAACTAAGAAATAGGTTGAAATGATATATACCTATGTCATTTAAATTTAGTTTGAAATGATATATATATCCAGCCATGTAATTAAAATTTGAAAAAATGATCGCTTGGCCATAGGGTAGAAAATTATATACGGACACCGGATTTGGTTAAATTAAATGGTTTTAAAATCTTGATTTGGATTTTGATTAAATGACATTGTTTTAAAGGAAATAAATTGTGGATATATATGAATTGAATTATTTTCTAATTCAAGCTTTGAAATGTTGAAACTGAAATTGGTTAAAAGGAAATTGTTTGAAAGAATTAAAATTGAATGTGAAGTATAATCGACATATGGCTTTAATTTTGAAAATTGAATTATTTTAAAGATTTGAACCTTAGATTGAAAAATGAGGTTATAACCTAAGTTAGATTTTGAAATGATATTTTCAAGTGAAAATGACATATTTTGAGTAAATATGGTATTTTGAAATGAAGTGATATTTTTGAAGTGAATATGATATTTTGATATCAAATGTGAATCTGTTTCGAAATGTAAAAGAACCAACCGGTGTGAAAAACGACGTTTGGTTGTTAAAGAGACCGGAGCCTCTTATTGGTGTACGTGGTGGATAACATTCTGAATGTAGAGGTTGAATTGGAGGTGTTCGCTGGATTTGAAGAAAGAGAACGATGATGGATGACCATGACACTTGTGTCAATTGGAAATGACTAAAATATGAGCTTATGTCTGGCCAAGGGGTTCGCAACCTTTAGGGATCATCACCCCTTCGTATTATTATATTGATTTTGGACTTGATCAGTGCACATTGATTTGATTTTGGGGGTGGTGGACTCGGTGGGCGGTCGTGGCTACGATGCGTTACCACTAGCCAAAAAGGGTAAACTGGTAGAATCCTACCTTGGGCATTGCCTCACGTGCCTTGTCATAGTATTATCTTTATATGTGACCACTATGATTTTGTTTTGGTGTTGTCTTATCACGGCGCCTCCCCGACTACCGACGTTACTGGTGGTGTCACAAGGAAAACTATAGGACAATGCTTAAAATGTGTTAAGGGGGATTAATGTAAAGCCTTAACGCTAGGAAAAATATTTATTTTATTGATTAGACATTGTATGTATAGCATATTCTACTGTATATAGATAGTTTAACAGATCCTTAGGAGATGGAAAATCTCGTAACATCTTTTAAGTTATTGCACGCACGTTATACACTGGATAGGAGATGTAAAATCCCGTTAGCATCTCTGAAGCTATTACACTCATATTTACTTGTTGTTTATTTAACTTACATAAGAACTTTTAGTTCTGACTAGAGTATTTTGTCTTTTCATTACGCTCGGGTCATCCTGAGCATTTCAATGTTTGAAGACATTATTTCTGGAGGACGAAGACGGAGTTTGGTATATTATATTATTAGTATTATTCTGCTGCATCATAATTGGTATGTTGTTGTTTGTACTCTGATTATGTTGTAAAAAATTGTGTAATCAAATGTATATTGTACAACAGCTTCATGAATTGTTTATTTGATTATTATATTTTGTCATTCCGCTGCGAGATTCTGTATTTTGTTTACCTTCTTTTCTCTTATTTTCTTATTAATCCCATTGACAATCATCCCTTTTGAATGGCTTGGGCTAGACATGTGTGGTTTATTGTCGATTTAAACTGTCCAAAAAGGTGGGTCGCACACTATCCAAAACCCACTCGCCTTCAAAACTCCAAATTCTTTTGTAGTGTTGATTTATTTGCATAGCTCTCTCAGTGGTGACTGATTTCGTATTTTAATTTGTTTAATTCGGGTTTAATTTGATGTAAAGTTGGTTTGATTTTGTTTGGAGATAAGATGGGGAATATAATCGAGATTAGTGGTATGATTTAAGCTAATGTAGAATTAGAAAATTGGTTTACATTTCTATTTATGGGCTAGAAATAACACATATTTAGACTAGAATCTCGAAATCAATATGTTATGGAAATGCCATTGGGTTAGGCTTCTTGTAAATTTTAACTCGTTAAACCAAATTTAGCAAGTTTATATTTTTTTCTATCTATAAACGGCATTCCGGAAGCAATGGAATAAGCCTTGAGGCCTAATTCCCGCCCTTGTAAACATTTGCTAATTTTTCCTTTATGTAAACTAACAATATTGCCTTTTTTAATTTCATTATTACTTTCATAAAATTACTGGATGTTGTATTCTTCCCCTTAATAGAATTTCATCCTTAAAATTCCAAGACACCAACAATGCAACTTACTTTCTAGTGCATAACATACAAAACAAACATAGCTACATCCATCTAGCATCCATTATATAACACAAGAAAAAATACAACCAAGTGTGTATAGTACATATGATAGATAAAGATAAAATGATATGATGTGAGATAAGTGCAAATACAACTAAGTCGGCCTCTTATATGAATGCATATGTAGTGACAACCAAGAATATATGCAAACATCCTAGCATATACATTTATGTGTGTGTGCATGATCATCCAGCATAAATTAGGACACCTAAATATAGATATTTGTCCTAGGTTGCAATGTATACACATACATGCCACCACGGTATAAACTTAATTGGTATAACTCAACGAAACAACCATAACAACCAAAAAGCATCATAAAAACATGCATATAATCAATCCTAGCATCCATACATCCATGCATATGTTAACTAACTTGCTAATGCAACCATGCAAACATATAAATGACCCAACTAGCCAACTAACCAGATGAGGAACTTATTGGAAGAGAGCTTATGTTGGGAAAATTTAGATTACCTCCTCTAATTCCCACGTACTCCCATCCAAAAAAATTCTTCATCGTACTTGGACCAATTTCATTTTAAATTCTTATGTCATATCACATCAAGCTTTAAGATGCAGATATGCCCATAGAGTATTCTAATCTATGCCTCTACATTCACCTCATTATGCTAACTAGGCTCTGCCGTAATTTCTAAATCATCAACATATGTTTGCAAATGGGATAAACATAAAGCGTGTGGACACTAGCCAACTTTTCTAAAAGCTCCACTCAAGCGTGCTGACTCCCCTACTCTGTATAACATTAGGAAAGGCCCAACAACTATTGGCGCTAGCTTTCCCACATTACATATCTCAGTAGCATGTCCTCCACCTACACTAAGCCACTAACTACGAACTCTCTATGCATCCATATCATATGCGGTTTCCATTCATTGCTGCACCACTTCAAATTTTACTAAGGTGTCTCTGATTATATACTATCCAAGTATGAATTTAATTTAAATAGACTTCACTGCTGACATATCTCTATCATCAGGTACGTTGCAACATACTTCACTGCCTACTGCTTCACCCACGGCTAATGGAAAATCCTCTTTGTATCCTTTGACATTCCTCACTAAACTCCTTATCTATAGCCATGATGACACAATAACAGATGGTGTCTTATATTTAAGTGGAATAACATTTAAGATTCTTTGGTAAACCCCATATTCCACCACCATTTAATTTATAAACATCACAAATGGATGATGCCCTATTTTCGGTGAACACTATATTACTATAACTAACTCATAGGTTAGGCTGTGCTCTTTTCACCTATTTTTCGCATGTATCTTGCACTTAGAATAGGTTATGCACAAAAAGTCACTATTTCAGAAAATTGACTTAATAAAATAGTTCTTTCAATCCAAATGATGACTAAAAAGAATAACCTCCCTCTTTATTAATTTTCTTCCAAGTTTGCCAAATCTCGCTTTCCTTAAAAATCACCTTCGTACTTTAGTATGTGCTAGTCCAGATATTTACTTCATATTTGGAAATCAAACAACATTTGATACTTTAAAAATAATATTAACTCTAAATTCTTGTGAAGTCCTTTACTAACATACGACTAAAGTACCTTTATATACATCGCCATCCTCCAAAACACTTTTCATATAATTGCTTAATGGTATCTTCTTTAACATAGAGCCTCGTTAACTCACTTCCAAATTATAACAAACTATGCAACCCAATATCGAATGGTGCCTCGCCCTACTAATTGAAAAGTATAACACTTAGTCACCAAATAGCATAGCCTCCATAAACTCCATGAACTTTAAATAGGAAAACTGGAGAATTGATCGATGTCCAAACATGGTGAGCATGATGTTGAGCATCTATCACATTCAACTATTCATAAGTGATATCAAAGTCACACCCTAATAGTATACAATAAAATGCTAAAATTATGACCCAAGTGGAAATTATTTCACACTTTAAGTACTCTATACATAATCATAACTTAAGAGTAACACATTTTCTGTTGTAATGACAACCCAAGTAAAACATAGCATAATAATAACCCAATAACATCTATCGTAAAATAACGACCAATACGTGGGCATAACATAAACAAAAAAACATATATGTAAATGCCCTGCCTCTATACTCATACTATCCAAGAGTATTACTAAGTAATACTATCAGAAAATATGGAGAATGAAGCTATATGGGGTACACATAAGAATATTCCCTTGGGCTAACACTGGTACGTATTTAAACATCGAATAAATAACTCACCTATATATACACAGTATCGGCATAAAGCAATAAACATGTGTGCCTCCAGGATAGAACAATACACATTATACAAAGAATATTAGAGAAAATAGAGTCAGAATTACAGCAATAATATGTAATAATGAATATACATGGTATGTCTAATATACAACACAAGAATATACATATAAGAGATGATATAATACAAGGTGGTAAACTATTATTCTCAATACTTATCACCTTTATGTCCAAATACAAGGTTGTTATTCTATCCTATACCTAAAATGTCTTGGACTGTCCTGAGTATTATATAAACAACACATGGGTCAGACTATATCTAAATCGAAGGGTCAATGTACATATGGAACTCGGTATACATTGGATATAATAATAATGTGATATTACCATCAAAATAATTCAAAACAATAATCATAACGTCAATATATATATATATATATATATATATATATAATTACGCGTGGTATACAATGATAATATTTTAAACAAGCCCCAAAGTGTCATATAATGTAGAATACCATAGAACCGAGCACAAAGATGTCATCACCCATAAAAACTCATGAAATCATAAATCATGAAACAATGTCGATTGGGTGAATCATACATATCTAGAAATCATTATTGAAAACTCAATAATCATAAAAAACAGTACTTAATTCGTTTAAAAGTGCTTTCATGGCCGCTTCTACCGTTCCAACCATCCCTCCTTCTGTACCCACCATACCTTCTACCATACCTTTGACCTCTGCCGTTCACCGTCCTTCACTTGTCACATCCACATTATCTACCTCCTCTCGACTTCAACCACCGTCTACTTTGGTACTTCCTCACCCATTTTCCTCTTCCCCTCCTCTGCCTACCACTTCACTTCAGACCACCTCAACCAATACTCATGTTCAACTTGCTCCACCATCACCGAAACCACCTGACATCCCCGCTGATTCACCTATACCCACTCAAACCCTTTTTCAAGACCCTCCTCCTTCATGTTATCCGCCTTTATCCAATAATTATTTTACACACTCAATACCTATACTTGAGTCCACCACCAATTCTCCATGGTCCTCTTTGTTCAAAACTAAGCCTAGAAATGCAGGTAGATATATTCCCCGATCATTTAATTTATCATATGAAGGTTGTCCTCTGCCTATACCCTCAGACCGAAGGAATTAATTATTGGAAGCATCATTTGGTGGGTTTTTTCTTAGATGAAAACCTTCCTTATATGGTCGTGATCAATCACCTTCATAGGGCATGGAAGCTTAGTGGAAAATACAAGGTGAAATCTGACAACACAAATTTTTATTTTGAATTCACTGATATTAAAGACAGACATAAAATTTTGCAAAGTGATCCTATATTTATTCGGAGTAAAATGTTTATCATTACTGAATGGAAACCTACTTTTAAGACTGCACAAGGGCAAATCAAATCTATTCCAATATGGGTACATTTTCATAAGATTCTGATGCTTGCGTGGACATTGTTGGGCATAAACTGGCTTGCGTGCCCTCTACGTGAACTCATATGCTATAATGAAGCTACTGAAAAAATGCAAAGATTCGAATATGCTAAATGCCTCATTGAAATCAAGGCAGATATATAGTTGCCTGAATATATTAAGTATGGCGAAGGGGATGATATTACATTTGTGGAAGTATGTTATGATTGGAGACCACTGATATGTACACATTGTAAATGTTTTGGTCATGATACAGAGACATGCATTGATAAGCAACAATGTATAAATCAAATATGCAGAAAGGAGATAATGAAATGAACAATGAACCTGCTGCTATGGTTACAAATCAAGAAAACGAAAATAGTTATCATGATACATCCTTCAAGACATATGAACATGATTTCTGGAAAACAAAATGAGGAAAACATTGGATTAAAAAGGGTGCCTATAATAAGTCTACTAGTGATAGCCATGAATTTGAAGTGATACACGTTACTGAAGCAAGCAAAAAAGATGAAACTCAGAATAACACATCGGTGATACATGAAAATGGACATGCACATGCAATATGTCGTGCAAACAATCCACTGCATGCCACTGTTCCTTCTGCAGCAGACACACTACCCTCTGACTACCTCAAACGCACTCAACAGCATGACCTGATTATCCTATCTACTGATCACACTCTTCCTAACACATCATCATCCATAGACCTAAATTTATCTAACTGTTTCAATGTTCTCTCTGACCTCACTAATGATCCATGCCAAGCCATCAACTTACCTTCTGCATCACCCACGACAACCATCCCACCTATTCCACCTTCCATTCATACACCAATCAATACAAGCCCTATCCTTCCATACACACATATTCACTTCCCATCTAACATTACTCAAGAATTTATTGACAACCACATTATATATGATGACTCTTTTGAAGAACATAGCTCATGTCTTCAACTGCTTTTCAAAGAATCCTTCTCTCCTTCATCTACTACTCATCATTCACCACCCAACACTGATGACTATATTCCTAGCCCATCCATACCTATTCCTACCCCCCCCCCCTCAAAACAAAAACAAGAAAAAGAAGAACAAGAAAGGAAATAAAAATAGAAATTTAACTGACTATGAATATTATGACAAAGGCCATGATTTCTCCTACAATGACCTGCAGAATCAATCAGGTATATTAGATGATGTTGAAGACATTTCACATATCACAACTTCCTTTGGACTTAGAAAGTCTGGTAGGAAAAAGAAACCAACCCACTCTAATGTTTGACAACATAGGTTCATGGAAGGTGAAGGGAGCTCACCTCCTCATAAAAAACAAGAAATAAAATCCCTCATTCAAATTCAAATCTTCATATGATCGGTGTTTTAGAAACAAAACTCAATACTCAAAATACTAGAAACTTATGCTCCTTTATTAATCCATCATAGTCTTATGAACATAACTTAACACTTGCTAAATATGGTAGAATTTTTATTGCATGGAATCCACTCTCCTTCAAATGTATCACAATTGCTTCCTCTAATCAGTTCATCCACCTTCATGTCACACACATTCCCACATCCACCATCTTCCTCATTACATTCATTTATGCTTCCTGTTGCAAACAAACCATAATCTCTTTACACTCCTTCATACAAACACAGAATTATGCCTTTGAACCATGGATCCTCATTGGGGATTTCAACTGTATGTACTCTACTTCACAAAAGAATGGTGGCATCCCTCTCTCATTGCATGATATTGATCCCTTATTCCAAACTATTCAAGATGCTGGCCTACATAAAATCCCTTCTATTGGCTCCACATATACATGGAACAACATAAAGAAAAATGGCAGGAGAACTTTTTGTACATTGGACCACACTCTATTCAATTTTCATGCCTTATCCACCTGGCCTACTCTTACAACCATTAATCTTCCTCCTGGAATTTCTGACCATAGCCCACTCATCCTCACATGGTGCAAGAAGCCTAGAAAAAGTCATGCCTCCTTTAATTTTTTTAATATTTGGACTAACCATAATGAATTTGAATCTATATTTTTGCAGGGGTGGAAGATTGAGATGTATGGTAATCCCACGTACATACTACAAGCCAAAGTAAAGAATGTTAAGCACCTTTTACGTTAGTGGGCTAAAAATATTTTGGTAATGGTTCTTCTAAATCCTCACAAATCAGAGAACTTCTTCTCAAAGGCCAACTAGACATGCTTGTTGATCCAGACAATGAGGAACTGTCTTCCTTGGAGCACACTTTAAACCAGCCACTACATGAAGCACTCTAACATGAAATTAACATGACCAAATAAAAGCTTGGCAAAGACTTTTTCTTTGATGGTGATAGAAACTCCACTTTTTTCCATAATGCATTAACTATTAAACATACCAGAGGCAATATAAGAGCTATTAGAGACCAAAATGACTGCTTACAGATGGAGGATGAACATATCAAACAAGCATTCATTGATTACTTCCACTCATGTTTTCTAAAACACCTCATGATCCTGGTATCTCTGAACTTCTTCAAATAGACAGCCCTACACTCTCTGATGCTGATGCTATGAAACTGGTTACTCCTATAACTGACAATGAAATAAAGGATGCATTGTTTAGCCTTAATTCTAAGAGTGTTGGTGGACTAGATGGATTTAAGCTCATTTCTTTAGGTCTACTTGGAAACATATTGCCACTACATTTTGTAAAGCCATTCACTATTTCTTTACAAACAATATTTTACTTTGTGGTATTAATGCTACTAACATTGCATTAATTCCTAAGATTGATGACCCTTCATCTGTTCATCATTATCGGCCTATTGCATGCAGTAATGTTATATACAGATGTATCACAAAGATTTTGGCCAACCGAATAAAACCAGTTCTATGTCATCTCATTTCTCCAAATTAGACTAGATTTCTATCCAACAAAAATACTACTGAGAACATTCTTCTCACTCATGAACTGTTGAAGGGCTACAACAATAGAAATGTCTCCCCTAGATGTATGATGAAATTGGATCTACAAAAGGCATTTGACTCTCTTGAATGGATTTCTATTGTGGTTGTTCTGTCTAAAATGAGATTCCCTGAAGCATTTATTTCATGGATATACACTTGTATTTCTACTGTGCACTTCTCTATTATTATCAATGGTAGTGCTTCTGGATATTTCAGATCACCAAGGGGTATTAGATAGGGTGACCCTATGTCATCATACATCTTCATTATTGTTATGGAAGTCTTTATTTCTATGATCAACTCTCTTGCTCAACAACATAAAATGTAAACTCATCCAACATGTAAAAGTCCTCTCATCACTACACTGATATTTACTGATGATGTTGTTATTTTTTCAAAACCTGATACATGATCTAGTACTGCTATCACTAATGCTCTAGAAAAATTCCAAACTTTGACTGGCCTGCAAGTAAATAAAAGCAAGTCCCATATTATCATTGCCGGTGTTGATGAAGACACCAAGGGGGCCATGATCTCTCTATCTGGTCTACAACCAATGCCAGCAAATACATGCTACTTAGGTATTCCTTTGACCACCTCACGAATTAGTACTGCCCAGTGTATGCCCATAAATGAAAACATTATATCCAAGCTTAAAAACTAGCCTACACATATTTTGTCTAAGGCCGGACGTCTTACTATTGTCAACTCCATTATATTTGGGATGACATCTTACCGGTCTCGTATTTTTATTCTCCCTAAAAAACTCCTCTCTAAGATTAATAAAGCTATGAATCATTTCTTCTGGCATGGACAATGTTTTTCACGTAAACCTATACATGTTGCATTTACTAAGCTATGTAGACCTAGAAAGAAAGGGGGACTGGGCACCATCAATTTGCATTACTGGAATATAGCAGTTGGCTCAAAACATATCAATGCTATAATAACAAATAAACAAAATCTATGGGTTGAATGGATGAATATGAACTACTTGCATGGGAAACATTTGGACTATGGCAATGCTGAACAATGCGAGTTGGTTCTAGAAGAGTATACTAAATATGAGACACGTTATTTTGCCTCAAGTTAAATATAACCGTTCCTCAAATATTTCTGTATCATTTTGGCACTCACCCTGGGCTGCTTCAGGCCTTATTCTCAATGATAGCATGGACACATTACAAAAAATTTCTACTGGCATTCCAGACTCTGCCAATATAACCAACTTCATCCACAATGATAGTATTATGATGCCTACGGCTAGCTCTACTGTGGTCAGTGCAATATGGAAGCTAATCATGAAAGAACTAGTGACAATAACACCGTACCAGGTACAATGGATGAAAAAGCTTCTTGACCATTCCATTTCATCCATATACAGAAATATTCTACCAGAAAATCAACAACCAAACTCACCTTGGTTTCGTAGAAATTGGAACAAGCTTGGCATTGAGAAAGACAAATTATTGCTATGGAAAACAATACACAACTCTTTACTCACTCGTGACAAACTTCTTGCTAGAGGATTTATCCAAACAAATGAATGTGTTTTTCTCTCATGTTACCCCGAGAGCAAAGACCGTCTATTTTTCTAGTGCACTGTTATATATCAGCTATGGAAGAAAATCATTCTTCATGTTGATTTATACTATACGAATACTGATAGAAATTTGCAATGGTTTGAAATATTCAAGAGATCGCGATGGAAGACAGAAAGGGAGAATAGATTGATCATTGTGCTGAAATGTTTCCTCCACGTGATATGGAAAGAAAGAAACTTTCGAATATTCAAAAATAACGGTAGAAGGAAGAAGGAATTGGTTTGTGATATTATGAGGGCCGTTAACAATCATGTTAAGTTTCTATCTGCATCTGTTGCTGCAAGCCCATGACTTTTAAGTAGATATGGTATTTGGGCTTATGGGCCTCAATACCTATTTAATTATTTTCTTGTTTGTGGTTATTACTTGTTGCATTTCATTTCTTTTTAATTTTGATCTACTTTGTTGTAACTCTTCTTTTTTGTTCTAATAATAGCCGGTAGGGGTCCAACTTTAACCCCGTTTGCCTTTAAAAAAACTCAGTAATCATTAATACTTGAGATATCATCAAGTATATAGTCAGATTAGTACACAACATAGCCCTAATATATCTCTCAATCTCAAATAATAAAATATCAACATCAACATAAAATATAGGCCGCTTATCTGAAAATCATATATAATAAAAGATATGAGAATCCATTATACTCTACACACCTATCCAGATATAATCTCATCTCCTCATATATAAATCAAACTATATCGTGATAAGGAATGACTACATGATAGACTTGATGTCTGAGGTAGAGTCATATATACATCAATATGTGGGTCACCTAATCCTAGGCCGTGTAACCTATATCTATATTTAAGTGAGGCGTATCAATAATATATGCCAATCTACCACTCCGTTTGAACCAAAAGGAAGACTGATGACCGTTTGCACGCTTTATGAGCCTAGGATCAGCTAACCGGAACTGCTCCTATAGTCTTTAGTTTCCTTAACAGACATTGTGACACATATCCACCAATGGCTCATCAAAACATAGCCCCTTAGTCACGATCCTGCTTTGCCCCAATAAGTAAAATACTACTGGCCTATGCGACATAACAAAAGGGCTATATGGCCCCTACCTTATGGGTCACCTAACCCAAATACTGTGATATGGGGTACATACCCTATAGGTCACCTAACCCAAATCTAGTGATGTGCATCAAAAATTAAATCCAATACAATGTCGTGGATTTGGGGCGTGACTCCAAGATCAGGCTGATAGGGTGGATTCAAGCCATTTGGATCTCTCCAATGCCAATAAAAGGAGTCATCATGACAGTGGCACACAATATCAATAAATATAAAAGCACCAACCCTGCTCACACCTACGAGCATCACTTCACATAAGTACAATCTCATCATACTAATCCCGTCATGTGAGTGCCATTTATTTACAATGAATAACCAAATAAATATCACAACAGTGTCCCATACCACTATGTGATACTCAAACATTTATTCACTACTTATAAACTACACTTTATCCCCATAATATTCTATATGACAAGTCCAAAGAATAACCGGAGAAATATTACCAGATGCCTCATCCCAAATGGTATTATAACTCCGTTCATTCAGATTTCTCATTACATATAATTAAAATCATCATAAACAAAAATATTCCAGATATTGCAATATCATGAATCCATATAGAAGGATGTCATCACCGTATCACATCAA
Organism: Allium fistulosum; assembly: GCA_030737815.1. NCBI lineage: Eukaryota > Viridiplantae > Streptophyta > Magnoliopsida > Asparagales > Amaryllidaceae > Allium > Allium fistulosum. The sequence continues at coordinate 249,217,290 of CM060905.1, read as the reverse complement.
AACTACCAATCAAATCATTATCCACGGTGAATCATACACAATGTCCAATTCAATATAAAAGAATTGAGAAATGAGAAAATATAATAGAATAATTAATCATATATATATATAAAGCACACTTCAATAATTCATGAGCAATCATATTATTAGTGAAATACACTTTAAAATATTTAAAATACTAATCATAAAATATTTCTTATTTTCAAAAATTATATAAACTTCTTAATTAACAATTTATAACCAATTATAACTTACTTTTCAATAGATTAATAATGTTAAATAAAAATTTTCCTCAACCCATTTTTATATTCTAGAATTAATAAAACTAGTAGAATATTCATAGTTTCACTCTATTTATGTAATAAAAAAATAGAGATTTAACACTATAATTTACTTTCAAATCCTTGTGTAATGACCCAACTTTTTGATCTTCGAATATCGACACTAAATACATCCACGGTATTCGTGTGCCAAGCACCTAAGTGCCGGAAAGACAAATAGTTAGGGTAAAATAAAATAAAAGGAATAGAACAAGAAAGAAAGAACACGACATCAGAATCTCACATCGGAATGATAAAATATAATATCAAAGAACATTATAAAGGTTTCTCTGAATACATAAATTCAAAGTTACAAAACCTAAGTACTATCATCAGCCTAGATAGTTATAACTGTCTGTTCTCACAATGCTGGTATATACATACATAATACAATACATCAAAAATAGAAATAGATAGAAAATGAAAGCCTCCATCTCATCTCCTGAACACTACAGCATCTAAAGTGAAACCCTCTTACTCAACCTACTCGAAAGAGTACGCAAGAATTTAAGGGAAAAACGACACGTCAGACATAAGTCTGGTATGAGAAAACTTAAGATACATGAATACATGTAACAGTAACAAATGAGACCATATGAATTTCCATAACGGTTTTCCCCTCAAAAGAAACCATCCATTCATTAAGTTTAATATATTGATATAATAGATAATTTCTAGAGTGTAGAATATAAATCATATCAAATAGTTGTAATGCTTACATTGATTACACCATAACATACTGAGGGTACAATCAAAACCGCTATGGTACGTTCGCATATGTATTTCTCCATGGAGATTTCTTCGGTTAAGCTGAATCCTATCTCTTGCACAAGGGTCATAAACAGCATCTGAGTGTGGTATATCTCTAGATAAAATATATCTCGAGGTAAACATAGCTACTGCATACCCTAACACGTGATCCTACATATCATCAATACCCACTACCAACATCGATAAGCATACTCTAGATTTGGAGTTGATATACCCTGTCATGGGTTAGCTAAACCGCGGGCTATGAGGTCTACTTTGTTTTAAGTCATCTTCAATGTCGAGGTTACATTCGGCATCTTTCACACGAGTCATCATCACTCGAATAGAACATGAATCACTCCATGGATTTCTGCATAAATTGTCCGATGAATGCTAATGCTGACCTCTCCCTTCGATTTAACATTAGGATAGACAGTTCAACTTTATATCATTCCCTTCACTACCGCTTCTGATACATAGAACTCGTATACTTGTTTTGAAGTGGTATTCAATAACTAAAATGCTACCAATCTCGGTCTTTTTAAGACTAATTCAATGAATTTTCAGTAAACTCAATTTCGGTTCTTTCAGAAGTAAACGAACTATACAAAGAGGAGTCCTCCTCGGGGATATTGTAAATATAAGTTCTTAAAGCTAGAGACATTTCATGCTAATGCTCATTCCCGGGGTTCTCAAAAGGTATGAAACCATGAAGTTTTTAGATATTCTTAAGTTTATATTAAATCAAGTTCGATAGTTGGCTAATCGAGTATCCAATCAAAAACAATCGCTTATATCGATCGATGTTCATTTACCCAACACGTCTTTGATACTCCAACTTATACCATCCTTCAGTCATGAGTGAAGCCAGATAAGTTAGAGCACTGGTTGCATATCAAAGCCTTGCCTAGATACTTCATTCTTAACTCTTATAGATAGACAAGTCTACCTTGTTGGCTTTTAGCGTTAAGTGTGGTATTAGTGACTTCCATAAATGGGTAAGTAATCAACAAGATTAACACGTTTTCGACATTCCAACTTAACTATTCCTCAATCAAGAGGAAAGTTGGTAGGTTAGAGCACTATTGCTTTCATTCCTACTCGAACATCAATCTTAACTCTCATAAATAGAGAAGTCTACCTTGTCGGCTTTTAGTGTTAAACATAGTTAATTACTTTTCAAACAAGTAATAGAACAAATAACCACTTTAGCTAATAAGCAATTTCTAACCCCTTTTGAAATCATTTATTTGTACTTCTTAAAAATTCTTTTAAAATACTTATAATAGGTTTTAAAACATTTTCTCAAAATATTACTTTTAGATAACAAGTTTATAAAACGCTTTGAAACTTGGAATACCATATTTTCCTTATATATTAAAAGTAAACCCTTTTCTTTAAAAATTCATAGCTAATTCTTAGAAATACTTGAAAATCTCAAACCACTTTGAAATAGTCTAATATGAGTTAGTAAACATTTGTAAAAAAATGAAACAAAATACTTAAATTTAAATATATTTTCAAACATTTAAAGTCCAAAACAATGCTAAAACAAGGCAGCTTTGCACAAACATAAGTTTAGCCACTTTTTAATAGATTACTCAACTTTCTAACATTCAAACTTTTTATGGCAGCAAGCATGCAATAATTCGCCCTAAAACAGATCTAAATCCGACCCAGAAAGACCCATCAAAACTTATAACCATCCTAAGATCGGTCGTTGGTTGTTGAAATCTAAATAATACACAGTACACAGGGCTATCTATCTATACTTTCAGAATCCCACAGCGGAATGGATAAAATATAATAATAAAATATGCACCCATAAGTAAAAGTTATTTCAGAACATAGAAATATTATCATAAAGTCTCACAATATTCCAACATGAACTCCTAGTACATAGTCTTAAAATGACATCAACAATAACAACATAGTTTGAAATCTGGGTACATGAAAAAAAACATAAGAAAACGATAACGGATAAATAACTGCCACAATCAAAATCCCCTCCTTCGCTTCTTTAAGTAATCCCTGTCTCCCGTAACTTGTTTTGTTAAAACGAGGAGGGAGTCAAAACAACAAAGTCTGGTGAAAGAAATCTCAAGTTTTACCATAATAGTAATCTGAGCAGTATTATCCGGATAAGCAACATGTCTTACATGTTAAAATCATAACATACATATAACTCCAACTATAAGCCCAAAAGGCTCTTCCAATCAACTCTACAATTCTAGTGCAACTAGCATTTATGATGCAAGAGAAAGCATCTAAACTACATAATACCTTTTTAATGGGAATTAGGTAGACTCTGACCATTTAATACATATAAAATAGGCAGATCCCCATTATTTAAGACCTAACCAAGGTGGGTTCCTACGTGGTTCTCACTAACTGACATCATAAGAAATCTCATTAGGTCACTTAATACTTCTACTATAGTAAAGAGGCGGACCCTACAATAGTCACTTAATACTTCTAAGTCGAAGCAAACCCTTCTAAAGATTTCACCTATCGTATCAATAGTGTGACTTATGATCCATAACCCAACCGTGACATCTTAGACTAGTCGAACTATTCGTACGTACTGATAGCCAGATTGATTGGGCAGATTTATCCTACAGAATTGGGGCTAATCTTGCATTCACTAGGGTTATTTATTATAGGCGATGTCCCACATCAGTCCCTAAAGTCACAACGTTGGTAGCCAGATTTAACTGGAGAGATTTCTATGTAACTTTGGACCATCCTCACATCCCTATAACTTAGTTATACTTCTATGTATACCCACTGTATACATCTACCATACTGCATAATTAATAGTTTTAGGCCATACAAGTTATTCCCTTATTACTCCTCTAATTATGAATTGACTCCCTAATTTACATTAACTACATTCCTACAAATTAATATTATCTAATTATTTTAATAATACTAATCATTACGCCCAATACATTATAATCAATACCTTATTATCTTTACTAATAAATATGTTAATATTATATATGTACGCACATAAGTTAAGGTCTAATCATTACGTTTCAATAACTCGATAATAATTCGCTTACAAAATAATTTGAAATATCAATTTCATACAAATATCAGATTCTAAACAAGAAAAGCTACTGCCTATAGCAAGAAAAAAGACTTGTATTACAATGGAATATCATCTAACTTGTCCCATATAAATATACTAGTATGGGTTTTCTATTTTAAAACAAATCTCACAAATTAGACCATTTATGTCCAGTTCAACATGTACACATACTAATTTGGACTGAAAAAGGAATTCTTTATTCATTTAAGTGGTAGAAATAGGCTATGCAAACTACCAACTTTCAATTTCATACTTTGTACATCATTTCTAATTTGTTTGCTTTTAGAACCCTTTAACGCTATAAATGGAGACAAAAGGAAATAGGTAATCGACCATAAATTATCTAATTCCAAACAATTGATTCAATTCTTATATATTAATATAAAAACAATTACAATTCCAACATATTCAAAGTTTGATATTTACTTAGGGAAATTTTAGGGTTTTATTGTTTTAGGGTTTTGCATTTACAGAATTTCCTAAGGCATATATCAAATCCAAATAAATTCAACGCTGATGCTAGAATGGGAAAAATTAAAATTCCACTCACAAATGATTACTTGATTTTAGACTGGATCTAATTTATTGTGCTCCTAAATCTCTGTTAGATCTTTCCCTTTTCGAATATACAACAAAATAGATTGTATATATAGATTAGATTTCAGAAATCAGAAAATAAAGAGAAGGAGGATTAGGAATTATTTTAAATTAACGATTAGAAATTATAATCACTTACTTGAAAGTTTACTATTTCTAAAAAACCAAGGGAAAATAATTTTACAGAGCTTTGCCGTTGCTATAGAATTTTATAAGGACAAGTTGAAGGGGTGTCTAGGGGTCTATTTATAGAGATAGAAAGGAATGAAGCCGTCAGATTTAAAATTGACGAATCAGGGCCATTCTAGCCAAGCATTTCTACTGTCGAAATGCTCCAACCAGTCGACCGCTAGCAGTAGATCAACCCAAGTAAGACGGTTGACCGGCCCATTCAAATTTTTGTCGATTCCTTTTCTTCCCTTGTTTCTGATTTATTACCCTAATTAATTTACTAATCACTGTTAACGATAACCTTATTGTTAAAGTTACTTCCAGCCTAAGGCACTATTACATTCAAATTCCGAACATTTGAATTTCATCCAAATTTTAAATTCGTTTTAAATTATTTTATACTTGGAAACTTCAAGCATCCATAACTTCTTCGTTTGAACTCCGATTTCAACATATTATATATGAAAGTTATCAAAAAACCATCACGGACACAATGTTGCAACTCCCATGACCAAATTCTGAAGTTTCGTAAATTCCAATTTTAGCCTGATTTTAATTGTTTAAGTTCTTATTAAATTATACGGGGTGTATTACATTCACACCCCTTAAAATGGATTTCACCCCGAAATCCTCGAGGGCAGATAATGTAATGCATAGTCAAAAACCCTATTATGCAACCGAGTCATTTAAAATTATCTACACAACTGTCTACTCAATCAAAATGCAATGTAATTATGTACGCAACATACTATAGGTGAGCTCAATCCTAATGTGGATGTAAGGTCGTGACATATAGGCATGTATGAAAACATCCTAAATATACATAAAATTCTACATGAGTGCAAAAATAAAATAAAATAATAAGTGTGGCAACCATCTCCTACCATTTAATATAGCAACTAAGATGCAACGAATTGCTAAATTTGGAGAGAAAATTTACCGGGGAAAAGCTCGGGATGAGAAGCCTTCATCATTTCTTTGGTTTCTCATGTGCTTTCTGTCGGATTATCTCCCTACTAAACTCGGACCAACCTAATTTCCTTGTTATAGAGCTTCTTAATACTGTGTTCCACTATACGTGCAGTGATATGAGGGGAGATCGGCTCCGTCTTAACATTTGTTAATTGATCAGGCTCTACCACAGTGGTAGTGTCATGCATACATTTCCTCAAACGTGAAACATGAAAGATGTCATGTACCCCTTCTAGCTTGGCCGAAAGCTCCATTCGATAAGCAAGTATCCACACTCTCTCTAAATCGAGAAAGGCCCAATGAACATAGGCTTAAACTTCCCAGATGTACCAAACCTCATAACCTTCCTAAGAGGGGAAACCTTGACAAACACCATGTCTCCAATAGCAAACTCCAATTCTTTTCTTCGCCTGTCAGTGTAGGACTTCTGATGGTCCTATGCCTCCTTCATTCGCCGCTTAATCAATTCTACCTTCTCTGAGGTCTCATAGATCACCTCTGGTCCAAGTATGACTTTGTCGGTAGTTTGCAACCAACAATTAGATGACTTACACGGCATCCTATATAAGGCTTCAAAGGCTGTCATGCCAATCATTGCTTGATAACTATTATTGTATGCGAACTCTACCAAAGGCAATTGATATTCCCAAAACCCTCAAAAATCCATGATACAAGCTCTTAACAAGTATTTTAAAATTCTATTAACCGTTTCCATCTGACCATCGGTTTGAGGGTGATAAGAATGCTAAGACTTAAAGTCATCCCCAAAGCATATTGCAAACTCCCCTAAAATTCACTAGTGAATAAAGGGTCTCTATCACTAACGATACTGATTGGAACTCCACGAAGTTGCACCACTTCCTTAATATAAACTGGTGCTAGAGATGATGCATTCCTATTACTTCTAACAGGAATCAAGTAAGCACTCTTAGTGAGTCTATCCACTATATCCCAAATAGCTTCATTGCCTCTTTGACTTCTAGGCAACCATCTATAAAGTTTATAGATATATGTTCCCACTTCCAAGTCGGCACCTCCAATGGTAATAACGATCCTCCGACTTCCCTTGCCCCGCCATAATCTTTCGGCATGTTAAACACTTAGAGACATACTCTGCTAACCTTCTCGTCATTTAGGGACAATAAAATATCCATTTCATATTCCTATACATTTTATCTCCTTCAGGGTGAATATTAATCTTAGAGTGGTGACATTCCGCTAGAACTTCCTCCAACATATTTTCCAACATTGGGACACATAGGCATCCATCTCTCCTCGGCCATCTCCTTTAGTTTAATGCATTTCTACTGTCATGAGAAAAACGCTCACCTCTACTAAGCTTGTTGAAACTTTCTATCAACATCGCATCCTCCTTTTGCCCTAGCTCTATGTGATCCATTAATGCCAGCGTTATTTCCATTACTGTAAGATATCCTTAAGAGAGTACTACTGGCGGTTGGAAACTAAAATTTGAGAGAAACTCCAACTGCCTCCACACGTATATGGCATTAAGAGTAGCATGCCTCCGACTGAGGGAGTTAGCAACAACATTCCCTTTGCTAAGGGTGTACTAAATCTCAAATTCATATGATGCTATAAACTCCATCCATCTCTACTGCTTAAGATTCAAGTCTTTTTGGGAAAACATGTACTTAAGGGATTTGTGGTCGGTGAATAACTCAAACCTCTCTCCCAAAGGATAGTGCCTCCATATCTTCAAAGCAAAAACAATAGTTGTTTATTCTAAGTCAAGAGAGGTGTTTGCACAAAAAATGGGCAAACACCTCAAAGTCGTATGATTTAGTAGATCTTATGTTGTTCTTAGTGGTTTGAGTGATTTATGCAAATATATGAAAAGCAGGGGCTAAACTGTAAAAAGACACGCGGATTTATAGTGGTTCAGCCAGAATGTGCCTACGTCCACTTTATATGTTATTTCTCTTCTCTTGTTTAGATTAAAAGTACAAAGCTTTGATACAAGTAAAAGAAAGTTGTTTGAAAGTTCTCTCTGTGCTTGAGCTCTCAAACTTGTCCCCCATTGTTGTACCCCTGCCCCTCTATTTATAGAGTGAGGCTAGGGCAGGGGTCTTGGATGTATATAGCTGCTGGCGGGCCTGGGCTGAGGCAATCTGGCCTGGCGCATCTTGGTTCGGCATCCCTTGGTTCGGTGGTAGGAGTGCGATGATTCGGCGTTGCTTCATTCGGTGGAGAGTTTGGGCCGGTGGGGAGTTGGTCCGGCCTGGAGTTGGTTCAGCATGGAGACGACTTGGTCCGGTTGTTGTTTGGTCCGGTCGAGAAGGAGAATGTTAGTTCGGTGGTGAGATGTGGTAGGTTGGTCCGGCCCTGATCTGGACTGGTAACTGTTGGAGGAGATCCGGACTGGTAGTTGTTGGAAAGGGGGTGGTTCGGTGTGAGCTTGGAGCGGTTCTGGCTCGTTCGGTGTGGAGAGACTTTGATTCGGCGGGGGAATGGTCCGGTGGTGGAGGCTGGAACTGGGAGCGGCAGGCACGAGAAAAGGATGGTTCGGTAGTGGTTTTCCTTCGTCTGGTCCGGAAATGCACACAACAAGAGGGATACCCCATGATCCTTCAATTGTCTACTGGCATACGCTACTACCTTCCCTTCTTGCATAAGGAAAACTCACAATCCCATACCACATGCATCAGTGTATACAATGAAAGGTTTCGATCCGTTAGGAATCATTAACACAGATGCCCTAGTCAGCAACCTTTTCAACATCTCAAAATAATTTGTACACTTTTCATCCCATGCAAAGACAATGTTCTTCTTGGTTAGGCGAGTTAATTGTACTGCTATCTTTGCGAAGTCCTTGATGAACTTTCGATAATAACCAGCTAAACCAAGGAATCTCCTAACTTCTGTAGTATTCCTTGGCACCTTCCAATCTTGAACAGCTTCCACTTTAGTAGGATCAACAGACAATCCCTTTTTGGAAACAACATGACTTAGAAACTTCACCTCCTTTCGCCAGAAATGACACTAAGAGAATTTGGCTTTTAGTTGGTGATTTCTCATGGTCTCTAATACCTCACGTAGGGGCTTCTCATGCTCACTTTCTGCCTTGGAGAATATAAGAATATCATCAACAAATACCACAACAAACTTGTTCAGTCGTCCCCTTAAAACTCTATTCATCAAATCTACATAGTACATGGGGGCATTAGTCAAACCAAAAGCATCACTTCCCATTCTAATAGACCATTTGGTGTGTAAAGAGCAGTCTTCGCTTTGCTATGTTTGGCTACCCTTAACTGATGGAATGCGGTGGCTAAGTCCAATTAGGAAAAGACTTTAGCACCGATAAAATGATCGAACAAGGCATCTATCCTTGGTAGAGGATACCTATTCTTTTTAGTTAACTTGTTTGGTGCTTGGTAATTGATGCATTGCCTTAAAGAGTCATCCGCCTTAGTGGAAAAAATAACCAGTTCTCCCCATTTCGAAATACAGCGGCATATGAATCCTTTGTACAATAGCTATGAAATTTGCTTTTCCAATTCATGCCTCTCCTTGGGAGCCATATGCCTTAGTGGCAGCATGATGGGAATAGCATCCTTCTCTAAATCAATTTTGAACTCGATCTCCCTATGGGGTAAGAGACTTAAGACTTCTTCAAAAACATCAGCAAAGTCTCGGACTATGGGTATTTATAAGAGTTCATTTTGCGACAAGCTAAGAGAATATAGACAACTCAACTCGACTGATTTTGGGGTGAACAACGAACATTAATATCTCACCCCTTACTACTCCTTAGCCATACAATCCTCCTTTCTCAATCTAAGAGAACCTTGTAGTAAGATCACCAATCTACCTTAGGATGAGTCCATACCCCTCAAAGTCAATAATATATGCATTATATGTAAAGCCAACATTACATATGTCCATAACTAGGTCTTTACAAATTAAAGAAAGATATGTCGACCCCCAATAGGATTCGATACCACTACTGGGTTGGTGACAAGTTGGGTATTTAGGTTTAAGGATTTAACTATTCTTTTAGCTATAAATAAATGAGATGGTCCAAAGTCCAACAATGTACGGATATCATTCTTAGAAATAATAATTGTGCCTTCTAATGCAGCCTTCCCTTGGTCCTCCATCATGCCATGGAAGGATCACCCCTCCACATGCCCATTACTTCTCCTTTACACCTCTTACCATTAGTAAATGACTAAACTAACCATACATACAAATATCACTTATCCATTAGAAGCTTTTAGAACGTTCTAATTACTTGAAGTAAAGTGTATTAATTAGTTCCTAATGTGTTCATATGTTCATTGCCTAAATAGAAAAGAGTTCGAATAACTTATATTGATTAAAAAGTTGTTTATCGATAAACCGATTTTCCATTACATTATCGATTTTTCTTTGAAAAATATTTTTTTTTAAAAAAGGTTTCTTATCATTATTCATTAATTAAAAGATGTTTAACAAGGTTATAAAATCATATTTATAACACTTAACTCATTTCAAAACGTTACGTTATTCAAAGATGAAGAGTTCGAATTTATAAGTTGTTACATTCTCCTCATTTAGAACATTTCTATCCTCGAAATTCAAAGAAGAACGCTAATCAAAGAAGATAGAAAAACAAGATACACATATAGAGTACTGTTGAAACTATATACAAACTAAACTGCAAACCAAATTCATACTAAGTGACTCCACCTCAAACGGTGAGAACAATACAAAAGATATACGATACTAAGATAAGAAACCACTAGTCCGAGAACAAGTCTGGATAAGATGTTCTCAAACTATCCTCCATCTCCCATGTACAATCCCAAGCATCCTTGATCCATTATACCTTGACTAACTTAATAACCTTAATCCTCAATCACTTCGTATCTCTATCAAGAATATGAATAGGCCATCTTAATATAGTCAGGTTCAGCTCAATCTCTAAGTCCTCCTGCAGCTATGATTCCACTATCATCAAAGGATCATGCACAAACTTATGCAAATGCGATACATGAAAGACATTGTGCACACTCTATAGTATAATCAGTAACTTCACTCTATATGCAAGTGTACCAATCCTCTCCAAAATCAGGAATGGTCCTATATAATGAGGAAGCTGGTCAGTAACTCAACTCTATACGCAAGTGTACCAATCCTATCCAAAATCAGGAATGGTCCTATATAACGAGGAGCCAGCTTCCCTGCCCTTCCAAAACGAATTACACTTCTCATCGGAGAAACCTTTGCAAACACAAGTCTCTAACTAAAAACTCCAGGTCTCTAGCCCTCTCGTCTGCATAGCTCTTCTATCGATCTACACTTCTTGATTCGCTTCCTAATACCCGTTACTTTATCCAAAGCCTCCCAAATCATATCCAGCCCAAGCATGAGATGATCTGCAGGTTCCATCCAACATGATGGAGAAGCATGGCCTTCTATACAGTGCCTTAAAAGGTGCCATTCCTATGCTTGCCTGAAAATTGTTATTATAACAAAATTCAACAAGCGATAAATGGTCCTCCCATAAACTCCAAAGTCCAAAATGTAAGCGTGAAGAAAATCCTTTAAGATACGATTCACTCTCTCAGATCGCCCATTCGTTTGTGGATGGTAAGCAGTACTCAAACTAAGCTTAGTCATAAGTTCATCATGCAAACCCTTCCAGAACCGACTTGTGAAGATCGGATCTCGATCACTCACAATATCACATTGAATACCATGAAGTCTAACAATCTCTCTAATATATAACTGGGCCAAACCAGTAGCAGTCCTCGTTGCCTTAACCTATAAGAATTGTGCACTCTTGGTCAATCGATCTACAATAACTCATACAGTTCAATACCTTCCCTCGACCTAGGCAAATCGTCGATGAAATCCAAAGAAATCTCCTCCCATTTCCACTTTGGAAGCTCAAGTGGTTAAAGTAGTCATGCCATCTTCTGGTTACTACCCTTTACCTGCTGGCAGTTAGCACATCTACTAACAAATATAGAATTGTTCCTCTTCATACCTTCCTACCAGAATGTACGTCTCATGTCCTAATACTTCTTAGTGACCCCTGGATGTATCATCTGTCTAGAATGGTGACTTTTAGTCAAAACCTCTAGCCTAATACCGTCAACATTCGGAAAACATAACCGACCGTTCGCCCTTAAAATGACACGGTCATCTACCTCAAATCATGGCCCCTTCTTCGAAGCATCATTCTCATTAACAGCTTTAGCTATCCGAGCAAGATGAACATCCCTCTATTGGTTACTCTCAATGAGAATAAAAAGATTTGGACAAACCTTAATATGTGCCACAAGTGCATACCTCCTACTAAGCGCATCCACTACGACATTAGCTTTCTTGGGGGTATATTACATGTCTAGATGATAGGCCGTAAGAAACTTTAACCACCTCCGCTGCTTCATGTTCAGGTCCTTCTGTGTAAAAAATACTTCAAGGATTTATGGTTCGTATACAACTCGAACCTCTCACCTAATAAATGATGTCTCCATATCTTCAATGCAAATACCACCGCTAACAACTCCAAGTCATGAGTTGCATACCTTATTTCATGCGGTTTGAACTGTCGACTAGCATAAGCGATCACCTTTCCATGCTGCATTAACTCAGCACCTAAATCTATTCCACAAGCATCGGTGTAAACAGTCAAACCCTCACCTCCATCTAACACAATAAGAATAGGACACATGTAACGACTCGCCTTTTTGACCCTAAATGTTGATACTATATATCCATGATATTTATGTGTCGAGCACTCTAGTGCCAAAAAGATGAAATGTTATGGCAAAATAAAAGAAAACAAAATAGAACAAGAAAGAGGAGAACACAAAATCAGAATCTCATAACAGAATGGTAACATATAATATCAAAAGAAAGTACAAACTATTACTCTAAGATATATAACATTTTAGAGTTACAACCATTAGCGCTATCAAAAGCTTGGACAGTAATAACAACCTGTCCTCACATATACTGATATATATACAATACTATAATGCAGCGGAAATCAGAATACTACGTTAGGTGAATGGAAGCATTCAGCTCGTCTTTAGAAGCTCCAAAGAATATCAATGCATGAAAGCCTTCCTTTCTCAAACTACTCAAGAGAGCACTTATGGAAATAAGAAAAATATAAAACCATGAGTCATACACAAGTCTGGTGTGAGAAAATTAAGAAATATGTGTGACATATAATAGCACCTTTTGATACCGTATGGAATACCTAACGGTTATCCCCTCAAAAGAGCTAACCATTTATTAAGTACGTATCTCGATATAATAGATAATGTCTAGAGTAGAATATAAATTAGATCAAATGGTTTTGCCGCATGTACACTGCAACAATAATAGGTATATAATCAATACCGATAAGGCGCATTAGCATAATTATGTAGGATTTTTGTGGAGATATCTTCGATCAAGTCGAATCTGCCCTCCTATACAAGGATCAGAGATATCATTACGAGCGTCGTATATCTCTAGATAAAATATACCATAAGGTAAGCCATAGATAGTCAAAAAGACGTTAACTGAATATCATCAATCCCCCTAGCAATATCGATAACATCGTTGGATTGGAGTTGATATACCCTATTTGGGCACGCTAAATGTAACGACCCACATTTTTGATAATTAAAAATATTAAATTTAATAAAATTTTGGAATTTTATATTGTGAGAAATTAAAATTTATGATTTATAAATGGAAAAAAACTATTAGAATATAAATTAATAATGTTGATTGAATGGAATTGACAACTGTTTAATGTAATTTCAATTAATGGAAATAATGAAAGTTAATAAGGAACAAAATTGAACTTTGTATTAAAGAGAGAAATCAATGTTAGTTGATTTGGTTGGTTTTTACAAGTAATTGGTAACCAATTATTTAGTACGTAGATTCAATAACCTTTGTTGTAAGCAATAAATTTATAAATGTGTTTAAATTACTTAAATGTAAATATTGTTTTACTTATCATATTATTATTTAATCCATTGAAATCAATTTGGAAATCAATGAAATTAAATGTAATTAAATATTGCAGTTAATATAAGAAAAGATGTTAACTATAGAGTTGAGTGAAATAAAATGAAAACTTATGTTGAATAAATTCATAAGGTAATAGTTGATTTAATATGAGAACATATAAATAAAACTAAAAAAATAAAAGCGAATAAGTTTAGTAAAGGAGTAAACATATGTTTATTTGTTTGAAATGTATTTTAGCTTACAGATTAATTGTGGGGATGAGAAACTATTATTTAGTAAGGAATGTATAACTCATGTTTGTATCCAATAATGTATGAATATGTTTAAAATACTATTAGACAGGAAATAATTGTTCCATTTGTCATTACATTTATTTAGTCCATTTTGAAATTCACCTTTGTAAACAATTGAAATTAATGTAATTGAATAATTTCAATTAATAGTAGAGAGGACACCAAATTGTAAATTAATTGGTGTAATTAAACGTACTTATGTTTTGTGAAAATATAAGGAAAGTTTGATTTAATGAAAAGAACATTTATATCAAATAAGATGAATGTTTCATTTGTGAATGTAGGTTTAATTTCATTAAAATAAAGAATAGAATGATTGATTTAAAGGAAGAAATATATGTATATTTGAACTGTGTTTTAGCATACAGATGGATTACATGAGTAGGAAAATATCTTATTTAAGTAAGTTATTTATTACTCTTCTGTATAAACAACAAATTTATAAACGTGTTTAAATGACTAAAGGAAACAATTGTTCTATATTTCATCCATTTTAGTTGTCTGTTTTGAAAATTTAACTTTATAAGTAATTGCAATTAATGTAATTGAAATATTTCAATTAAAAGGAAATAAAACGTTGATTGCAATTAATAGATTTAATAAAAGAAACGCATGTTTTGTGTTAAATAGAAAGGGTGTTTTAATGAAAATAAAAGATCAATTTGGGAAAACCAAATTGAACGTTTTCATTTTTAAGGTAGGTATAATTTTATTTATTTTGCGTAAATAAAAAACTAAATTCATACAAATTTGAATATTATTTAAGTTAATGAAGTTAATTTGGTTACGTTTCACAAATTGAATTTCAAAAGGTTGTGCGATGTACATGGTCCCTTCATTTCTTTTGTTATTAATTATTGCATGTACGTTTTAAAATAGTTACCTCATTATTAGTACTTGACCCGTTCATTTCTCCTTCTGTTTAATACCTGAGCCTAGACTTTAAGGTTGTATTTAATTCTTTCCACCTCATTTTTGCATATACAAAATTTCACTTTCCTTTGGTTTGCAAACTTTCCCATTCCTACGTACATTTCCTTATGCATTATTAATGCCTGAAGCTTTCAAAATAAAACGTGGCATTTAGTTTTGTCCCTCTACCTTCATTTTCTAGTTATTAAATAACCTGTAGCATATTTCTTCATTTGCGTTTTGTTTCTCCTGACATTTCATATTCATTTAGTTCAAATTGTTCTTTGCTGAAGGTATATTCTTATCATAAAATTATAGACGTTTTAAACTTGTTCCTTCATTTTTTTTGTCACCACCTCATTTCCTATGTTCAGATCTCCATTTCAAATCTTCCTTTCCTTGAATCATTTTAATGTGAGCTTGCAAATTCAAAAGCTCTCATTTTTGTAAATTCAAAAGCTTTCTTTTATGAAACATGAGTTTCATCTTTTCATTTTTCCTACACGTCCTGCCCTCATCTTAGTTTGTTCTTCCATCTTTGCTTGAAGCCTCATCTTGAGAAAACGTTAGTATTAAACTTTGTTTTTTAATTAAACGTGTACTAATTAGTATTTTAATAATATTCCTTATAACATGAATATCTTTTGCATATAAACTTCCATTCACGTGCGATTTCTTCTGTTGGATTTATATTTAAATTCCAAAAAGTATGGAACTGGTTTAGTTGAATTTGGAGACTGTTCAAATTTTGGGCTTTTATTGGATTTTTAATCGATAGTAAATCAAAGGTGAGTGATTTAACCCACTTACGCAATACTAAATCTTCTTATCTTAGTTGAATTAAATTTACAATGTGATAAGAATTTTATTAATTGCTGTTTGGCAATTTAAATTTAATTTGAATTTTATTGAATTAAATTGACATTTAAATTAATATTGAAATTAATTTGCTAGTTAAATACCTGATATTGATAACTAGTTAATTGTTGTGATTTATTGACTGATTTGGATGTTAATTGTGATGGATGTCTATTTGTTGACATTTTGGATGATTGGATGTTTATTTATTCATATATATCATGTTATCACTCTGTATATTAAGTGATAGTATATAAACTGTTATTTGAATTATTTCGAATAAATTAAGAAATAGGTTGAAGTGATACATACCTATGAAACTTTGATTTGGATTGAAATGATATATATCCATCCTTGAAATTAAAATTGAAATAACTGATCACTTGGCCATAGGGTAGAAAATTATATATAGACACTGGATTGGTTAAATTCAATGGTTTTAAAATCTTGAATTTTTGGATATAAAATAAATTTGGATTTATATGAACTGAATTATTTTCTAATTCAAGCTTTGAAATGTTGGAACTGAAATTGGTTAAAAGGGAAATTGTTTTAAAGAATTGAATTGGAAATGTGAAGTTGTAATTGATATATGACTTTAATTTTGGAAATTGAACTATTTTAAAGATTTGGATCTTAAAATTGAACAATGAGGTTTAATTTGACGTAAGTGTTTAAATCCGTATATTGAAATTGGACTTGAAATTGATATAAATTGAAATGGTTTAAAACAAGAATTAAATCGAAATTTAAATCATTGAATTGGATTGTTGAATCAAATTTGAAGTTAAAAATGAACGTTTCTAAAAGTGAAGTTAATTCAAATTGAAATTGAAATCAAGTGATTTGAGATTAAATCTAATTTGAGTCAATTGAATTTCTTGATTTGAAATTGGACATGGGTCCAGATTTTTGAAATGGAAAGAAACAGTTTGATTTGATACAATTTTCAAAATAAATTATTTTAATATAAACTGTTTAAAATCATTTCTTTTTAATATTCAAATTATTTAGATTTTCCAACCTATTTCACTATATAAATCATTTTCAATACTCAAACCATTTTATATTAAACCTTTTAAAAAATCCTTAAACTATTTAAACTATTTTAAACTATTTATAACTATTCAAACTATTTATAACTATTCAAACTATTTTCCAAAATTTCAAACTATGTAAAGTTGGAATGTTTATATTTAAATCATTGATTTAAATGCAAATGTGGTTAAATGAGGTGTATAACCTAAGTTGGAATTTGAAATGACATTTTCAAGTGAAAATGACATATTTTGAGTAAATATGAATCGTTTCGAAATGTAAAAGAACCAACCGGTGTGAAAAATGACGTTTGGTTGTTAAAGAGACCAGGCCTCTTATTGGCATACTCTCTGTCAATATTGGAACCACTTTAACAACTGTGTATGTGGTGGATGATCCAGAATGAAGTGGTTGAATTGAAGGCGTTTGCTGGATTTGAAGAAAGAGAACGATGATGGATAACCCCGGCACTTGTGCCAATTTGAAATGACTAAAGTAGGACTGCTTGTTAGGGCCAATTGGGATAGCTACCCCTAGTGGACACACCTCTTCATATTACTATATTGATGGTTGCTTGATTGGTGCACCTTGATTTGATTTGATTTTGGGGGTGTTGGACGCGGTGGGTGTTCGTAGCTACGATGCGTTACCACCAGCCTGCGACCCGAACTGGTAGTATCCTACCTTGGGCATTGCCTTACGTGCCTTGTCATACTCTTTATCCTTATTCGCGACCATTACGATTTTGTTTTAGTATGGTACTTATAGGGGACTCACTGGCTACCGACGTTACCGGTTGTGTTACAGGACCTACATAGACTACCTGCTTAAAAATGTGTTAAGGGGGATTAATGTAAAGCCTTAATGCTAAGAAAAATATTTATTTTATTGATAGACACTACAAATATAGCGTATCTTACTACATATAGATAGTTTAACGGATCCTTAGGTGATGGAAAATCCGGTAACATCTCTTAAGTTATTGCACTCGCGTTGTACACTGGATAGGAGATGTAAAATCCCATAAACATCTTTGAAGCTATTACACTCATATTTACTTGTTGTTGATTTATCTTACATAAGAACTTTTAGTTCTGACTCGATTGTTTTGTCTTTTCATTACGCTCGGGTCATCCTGAGTTTTTCAATGTTTGAAGACATTATTTCCGGAGGACGAAGATGGAGTTTGGTATATTATATTATTAGTATTATTCCGTTGCATCATTATTGGTATGTTGTTATTTGTACTCTGATTATGTTGTAAAAAAATTGTGTAATCAAATGTATATTGTAAAACAGCTTCATGAACTGTTTATTTAATTATTATATTTTGTCATTCCGCTGCGAGATTCTGTACTTTGTTTCCTTTCTTTTCTCTTATTTTATTATTAAAACCCATTGACAGTCCTTCCTTTTGATTAGTTTGAGTTAGACATGTGTGGTTTATTATCGATTTAAATCGTGCAAAAATGTGGGTCGTCACAGTTGGTATCAGAGCTTTGGTTTAGAGATACCTTAGCCTGTTTGGGGTTAACTCATCAGAGATAGGGTTAGTAATACCCTAGCATGAGTTTGAGTATATATATGAGAGAGCGTATTTGTTAGTGTTATATATAAAAAAATGTTTTGTATTGTATTAATTTGTTCTGTTGAGTATTTATAAATTCTGGTCGGTACATAGGACGTTATGGCATCAATAGGGGATTCTAAACGCTTGAACTAGGTAGACGGACATAATATTGTTTTTGAAATAGGTAAATGAAATAATTTTACGTAGTATTATATTATATATATATATAATTTTTCATAAATTGATTTGGTTATTTTTGTTATGTTGGATGTTAGTAAATGATAATATTTAATTACTGTCATTTATTGTTTGGTTAGTCATGGTTCTTAAAACCATTAACTACCATGTGTTATTAGAAAAGGTAATTTTATAAATATGGTATTAATTACGATTTACAAATAAAATGAACATAAATTGGAATTTGAGAACTTAGATTTTGGTGTTTTGAAATTGGTTTTTAACAGATTTTGGAAAAAATAATATTACTATTATTTGGAAGTATTTTCGGATAGGAATATTTTCAATAAGATTTGAAAGGAATGTTTTAAAAAGAATTATAAAAAGGAAGTATGTTCTGTACTCCCCTCTTCTGTCGCTGGAAAATAATTTCGGTGATGACTGCGTAGCATCATCGACTTTCATTTTCAAGTCTCAAAGTAGGAAAACTACTATAGTAGCTTTGCTACCCATTTGTCTTGATAGACAAGATTTGATTTAAATTTCCTAACTATTATTTGATTTACAGAAGATATAAGTACATACTATTTCAAGATGATTTGAAATGAAATCCGGTATTTAGTACTTAAGTTTTCTATAAATTAGGGATTTCAATTATTATAATGAAATGAAATCTTGACTATTTTAATAGTTGGAAACATTTAAAAATGAGAAATAAGAAATTAAGAGCTAAGTGTTTAATGAAACTATAAAGAAATTGGAGATTATAACGTGAAAATTAAAAGAAATGAAAATTAAGAAGATGTAAATTATTGAACATTTTTGTTAACTAAAATGAATAAGATAAATTTGTATAACACTCAATTACATTCTAAAAACATATATAAAACTTACCAGAAATGTTTAAAAAGTTGAAATGTTAAATATAAATATGTAATCGAATATTATAAAAGTAAAAGCTTAATAAAAAAATGCTTCAAAATGAACATATGTTTATAAATAAAAGAATTAAGATGTTACAAAAATATTATAAACTTAAGTTTATATTTTGAAATGCTAATGATTAAATTGAAGTAAAAAGTGAATATTATTTAAGTAAATGATTATAAACTTAAGAAAATGTAGAAATGATTCGTAAAATGATACTATATAAGAAAGAATAATTGTGAATTAAAAAGTAGAAACACTTAAGTATGAAATAATTCGTTTATAAATATTAATTTTAAATGGAAATCAAGTTATATAATTAAATAATAAATGTGAATTTAACTGCAATGAAATGTATGTACTACTTTAATAATGGATTCATTGGTGACTTAAAATATTGAATGAGAAATAATTTATGTAAGTAAATGAATGTAAATTAATAAAAGATGACATTGTATGAATGAATGAAAATAAATTAAAGGTCAATAATGTGAAAAGAAACCAATGGAATAAACTTAAATAATATTTAAATTCTTTGTTGTTTTGGCTTATGGGATGTTTAAGGAATGATACTTCAAATTGTGTAAGGTTGTATGAATAATCTATTAAGTAATCATCTAAGGCTATTGAGCATAAGGTACACTTGGTAGTTATTTATCACCTTGTATGATGAAAAGTTTCTAAACCTAGAAAAACCATTAGTTTGGTTGCTATGGATATATGATGGATTATTTGGTTGCCTAAAATAAGTGTGCTGCTTTTGTTGCATATAGTTATAATATGTTGTTGTGTTGCTTTTTCTATTTGTTGAAACAACTAAAGTATTACTTTTTACATAATTTTAACTCTTTTGGATTATATAAGTGAAATACAGGTTTATGGAAGCAATAACTGTTGCTTTTGGTTTCATAAATAGAGTTGTTTGCCCGACAAATAGGTACGTTTTTGGATTACGGTTTTGAAACGATATTTTATTGTTTTTCCCATGGTTTGGGATGTTTATTATTGAAATATGATTTATATAATGTAAATTATTGATAATATTATTTTTCTGGACCTATCCACGCAAAGAAGACTCTGCCGAAATTTTTCGTAAATTTAGGACTTAGAAATATTTTCATAGAAGTTGTGTTATTTTCAAATCTTTGTTAAACTTAAATATGTAAGTTAAATTGTTATAAATTAACTATTTGAAAAAAATATATCAAATCTCTTCATTCCTTCTTGTTCCTTTTCGGGGACAAAAAGTTTTGAGTAGGGGAGATTGTAACGACCCGTATTTTTAATAATTAAAAATATTAAATTTTGAAATTTTGGAATTTTATATTGTGAAAAATTAAAATTTATGATTTATAAATGGAAAAAAACTATTAGAATATAAATTAATAATGTTGATTGAATGGAATTGACAACTATTTAATATAATTTCATGTGACGGCCCTGAATTTTGGACACTTGAAATAGAAATATTTAATTGATTTTAAATATTTGGAAGTTATTTTAACTTAAATTTCAAATATCAGAATGAATTTGGCAATTAAATTATTGAATTTAATTTATTAAAGTTGTATAATTTATTGAATCTTGATTTTTAAGTTGGGTAAAAATATTTCAAAGGTTTGGAAAATTAATATTGATAATACTGAAGATAATGGAAGCTTCAGAATTTGATTTGAAAATGTTTTGTTTAGTTTTGGAATTTATATCGTTTAAATCGATATTTAAAAAATAGCCTTCCGAGGCACATTCTTGGAATTCGACGAAACCAGTTCCATTGGATCATAATATTGTATTATTATAGGATTTCAATATTTGTAGTGTTTGGAGTTGTCATGTAATCATACGATAGATAAACACACTGAATTCTATATCGAAAATTTAATATAATAACTGGTCCAAAAAGCTATCTTCTCCATATGATCGAGTTAGTACTCGAAACCTTTTCCATTGCGTTCGGAATAGGGGTTTAACATTATGAACGCCTAGCGGCATGCCTCGATTGGAGATCGAGATTTCAAGTTACGTAATTGTAACGATTTAAATTTAAATTTGAATTTAAAAATAATATATATATATATATATATGTATTTAATATAATACTGTTTCACAAGGGAAATTACACGCTCTTCTCTTTTCCAACACTTGGCAAATGTTTTGACACGCGTTGAAGAAGAAAATAAAAATTGTTCAACTGAAATAATATAATCTCGAATTCATTTACAAAGAAAATAAATAAATCACACAGCCGAGTTTCCTTCCTCTCTTCATACTTCAGTTCATTTCAAAAAGGATTGATGGCCGCTCTTTATTCAAAATAAAATCAATAGCTCATTCGAAAATCAAATCAAATCAAATCAAAGCCGAGAATCGATTCGAATCGACTTCCCGTTTTCGGACGAAGCTGCGACCCTGTGGTGTCATTCGCGATGGCTTTCGGCTCGAACATCGAAAGAAGGCAGCGGCGAATGAAGGGGTGCGATGCCGATGTAGGAAGCATGGCATTCGCTCTTGAAGGAGACTCTAAGCTCGTACACGTGAAGCTCGCGATTTGGGGATGGGACTTAGGTTGGTTCGCACTTGCGAAGGCGGAGGCCATGGGTGGTTTGATTGGAGTCGAGCTCGAGCTCGGGGGTGATGTTGGTGGTGTCGTGTGATTCAATTCATTGCGTCGAGGGGGAAGTCGCGGGTCGAGGTCAGTGAGGTAATAAATTTTTAGTTTATTTTCGAAATTCAAAATCAAATGATATGTATTAAAAGTAATTGTCAGTAATATATATATATATATATACTTGGATACATTTAGAATAAAAACTATTTTTAAACACTTTATTTAAAACATTAGTTATGAAATTTAATATCAATATCTCATATAAAAAAACTCAAGTCCAAATAATTTTAAAAATGAAATTATTAGATAAAGTGTAATTATTAAAATATCCATTTTCTAAATCAAATCTCAATTTTATTTTTAAAATAATCACATCTATAATTAACCAAATAAATCTTTACTTTAAAGATTTAAAAACAACTTAAGAAAATAATTTCTCCAAAGTATCCTTTTTAAAACCGTCCTTAAAACTTTCAATTTTATATTTATCAGCTACTTTGAAAACATACTCGGCTTTCTAGTGAAAACACATTTTCCATTTCAAAATGATCCATTTAAATCAATTAATAAATCCTTCTTGTCTTATTTCAATTTACATTCCAAATCCGTAAATTTCTTTCCACGTTAAAAATAAACCAACATTTATTTTTAAAACAAATTTCTCATTCCTTTATAAATTCCATTGTAAATTTACATTTCCAAATATCCATTGGTATACGATTTTCAAATCGATTTCCAAATATTCACTTTCAAACACCAAATCAAATTCCAAATTTATTTCAAACACCAAATCAAATTCCAATTTGATTTCCACATTGATTTCCAAAAATTTGTTACCTTTTAAAATAAATCTTTACTTTAATTTTCAAAAATCCAATTATATTTATTTCTCGTATCCTACGATACCAAAAATATATTCGGCTAAACTATAGCCTTCAAATGATTTCCATTTATCAATATAATCATTCATACCAATATAATCATTTATAGATTATCACATCACAACATATACAAATAAATTCAACAATGTGAGGAATCCAGTTAACGACCCAATTTTTCGACGCTCGAAAGTCGACATCAATACGTCCACTGTATCAAATGCCGAACCATCGAATGCCGGAAAACCGAACTGTTAGGGTTAAAGAAGAAGAAAGAAGAAGAAACAGAAACAATAACAGAATCTCACATTCGCAGCGGAACAAATACAATAGATAAATGAATCATCTTTAGAAACAAAAAACTATATCAGTTAATACATACATCATCAGAGTATATACAACACAATACAACACAGGTAGTGATAATAACTTGCATACATAGAAATTTGTCTTACACAAACCCGAACGCAGCAGATACTACATAGTATAGATAATACATCTTGCCATCCAGCTTGTCTCCTGATCTCCACAGCGTACTTTTCCGACTTCACTCCAGAACACTGCTAACCTGACTCTAGGCTGCCCATGTGGAAAATTATGGACACCCAGAGTTTAGAAAGGGAACAATAAACTCCGAGTCAGTCATGGGACTGGTGTGAGATCTTAAAACAGTTATTTGCACAAAGGAATAAAAAGAAATCCGTTATGGTTTTGGGAAACGAAACTACCATAAGTAAATGGCAGGTTATACAACTAAAACCGTACAGGGCGCGTATTGTATCTTTGGATTTCCAACAAATGGTCAGGCTAGAGAACTTCCTACACCACATGGGTACCCTCTGAAGGGACGCCCCGAGAACCTAACCGGATCTCTACCAACACAAGGCCGAGTTATCTCATGCTTCTGGTGCAATGAAGCTGTAACTAGATAACTCCACACACGAGTATGCCATCCTGGTCGTTACCGACCTTTCTCCGAGGATCCTCAACACCAACAACCACAAAGTAACAAATTTGCAGCAACCACATAAGTTAAGTATCTGGGCTCCATACCATGATACCACCTTTTTCCAGAAGGAAATAGACTTACCCTGAGGGCGCTACCCCCAAACAACCTTGCCGCATCCTTCCTGTTTCGACCATTTCGGGTTGTGAGGTCCGACGAAGTCTCATCCACAAAGCTACGCTTTTCACAAAAGCCATGCTTCGATCAACAAATGATCAGCAACACTTAACATTCCACATTACCAAATTGGGAATATATCACTAGTAACAATCAACTACATAACCTCTAAGCTCATACGTCTCAGAGAAGGGTGTTAAGCTAAGAGAATAAATTCTTCGCCACCAACAGAAATGTATTTGATAGAAACCAGCTTTACATCTCAAAGTGTAATGTCACACATATATCCATACAAGTCCATTCCGGGTTCGAACGGAACTGAAGGCACTTCAAAGAAGCCCTTGCAATCCGGATATTCACTAATCACGTCCGGACTCCCCATCACAAAGGGTGATAAAATCTCTATACCAGAGCAAATGGTGCAGAGACATTTGACAGGTAATCCTTTCATTTTCGAAATACTCAGTCTTTAACACCATCTTCAAATGCGATCACATTTCGCAATATCATTATTCGGAATGGGTTTTATGACATGAAGTCCTCTCCCAGCTTAATCTAAAAATGAGCGCTTGTTTTGAAAACAAATTCAAGTGCCGTTTCAAAGGCCAATATTGATAGTCGGTTATTTAACTATCAAACAACATTCACAACAATTATCAAATTTAAATAATTTTTCTCCAATTATTTATTTTCAAAATATCTTCGCAAGATATATTTTAACACTTCAACACTTTGAAAACCATTTTCAAAATCACATTTCTTTTACGGAATAAATTTCCAAATGTTATTTACTTCCACTGAAAATTTCCCGAGTCCGAATACTTCAAAATGATTTAAATCACTTATCCAAAAATATATGTACTTGGATACATTAAAAATAAAAACTATTTTTAAACACTTTATCTAAAATATTAGTTATGAAAATATTATACTAATATCTCATATAAACTTTAAGCCCAAACTAATTTTAAAAATGAAATTATTAGATAGAGTATAATTATCTAAATATCCATTTTCTAAATCAAATCTCAATTTGATCTTTAAAATAATTACTTCTATAATTAACCAAATTAATCTTTACTTTAAAGATTTAAAAACAACTTAAGAAAATAATTTCTCCAAAGTATCCTTTTTAAAACCAATTCTAGAACTTTTAATTTATATTTTAAAAGCTACTTTGAAACCATACTGGGCTTTCCAGGGAAGATACACTTTCATTTCAAAATGGTCCATTTAAACCAATTAATAAACCCTTCTCGATTTATTCCAATTTACATTCCAAATCCGTAAATTTCTTTCCACAATTTAAAAATAAACCAATATTTTTTTTAAACAAATTTCCTTTTTCTTTATAAATTAACATTGTGAATTTAAATTTCCAAATATCCATTGATATACAATTTTCAAATCGATTTTCCAAATATTCACTTTCAAACACCAAATCAAATTCCAAATTTATTTCCAAATTTATTTCAAACGCCAAATTAAATTCCAAATTGATTTCCAAAAATTTGTTAGTTTTTAAAATAAATCTTTACTTTAATTTTCAAAAATCCAATTATATTTATTTCTGGTATCCTACGATACTAAAAATATATTCGGCTAAACTATAGCCTTCAAATAAATTTCAATCACCAATATAATCATTCACAGATTATCACATCACAACATATACAAATAAATTCAACAATGTGAGGAATCCAGTTGGATCCTTCCAACCTATTTCCCTGCATCCACAGATGTTAGCACAACAATTAAATACCAATTCCACTTCGAGGTGGAATATCGCGGTATATGGGATTATATAATATCATCCGCTATTATGCGGCGCATAGGGTCTCATCCGCTATATAATGCGGGAAATCAATCACTCCAAATATATATATAATACCAATTCCACTTCGAGGTGGAATATCGCGGTATATGGGTTTATATAATATCCTCTGCTATTATGCGACGCATAAGGTCTAATTTAATTCAACTAATAACAATCATCATCCAAGCAAACAACCAATAATTTCAATCAACCATTTAAATTAACTAGGCAAATCAAGTGAGTGAGAAGATCTCACCTTTGCTTATGCATGCAACTCATTTTTATTCCAGCTTGTTTTTCACGATTTTTTTAAACCTTGTATAAACATTTATACAATTTATTAATATTAAGATAATTGATCAATTAATTTCCATTGTCCAATTTAATTTAAACAGAAATTCCATAAATTAAATCAATATTGTGTTATATATTTTTTTTCTCTCTATAATTTATCCATAAATATGTGTTTCGAAATAAAATGAAATGATTACCTGCAGAAAAATCTTAAACTAGAGATGCCCAAACACACAACGCAGCATCAAAACCTTATCATCGCGACCACCCAAACCTTATAGTCGTCGCCTTCATCTCGTAGATCCATTGCGTCGCGATAGCTCTTCCCCACCGTGCCACAGCAATCATCGCATGAGCCTCATCGGCCACGAAGAAACCACCACCTCACCGCGAACGATTCGCCACTTCCCTCGCCTTGCGCGCCTCCAAGATTCGCGAACCACGTGCGCAGTCATCAATGGTCGACGTCGCGACCATTCGCTTCGGCTCCAGAGACTTCGAGCTCGCGACTCCAAATCTCGCGATTACTATTTTGTTTCGTCGATCGAACTAAAGTGATTTTGTTTTCGAACGTTCTTTCGAAGGCTTCGGCCATTATATTTTTTTTTCTCTGCGGAGGATTCGATTTTTGTTTTACTGATTTTCTTTTGAATGAGAAGTACTTTTTTTTCTTTTAAATTTCTAAACGAACGCGTGTAATAGAAAAGATGCCAAGTGTTTAAAGAATGAAGAAACGTGTCATTTGCCTTGTAAATGTGAATATTTATATTCAATCTAAATTCAAATTCAAATCGTTTCAAATTTCGCAACTCAAAATCTCGATCTCCTATCGAAGCGTGCCGCTAGACGTTTATAAGGTTATACCCCTATTTCGAACGTAATGGAAAAGGTTTCGTGGCCTAACTCGATCGTATAGAGAAGATAGATTTTTGGACTAGTTATTATATTGAATTTTCGATATAATTTTCAGCGTGTTTACATACCGTACGATCACACGATCACTCCAAACACTATGAAAATTGAAATCCAATAATATTACAATATTACGGATCCAATGGAACTGGTTTCATCAAATTCCGAGACTGTGCCTCGGAAGGCTATTTTTAAATATCGATTTAAACAATATAAATTCAAAACTGAACAAAATAGTTTCAAATTCAATTCTGAAGCTTTTATTATCTTCGTATTATCAATATAGAATTTACAAGACTTCAAATTATTTTTAACAAGCTCAAAAATGAAGATTAAATATTTTACCCAACTTCAAAAATTAAATTTAATAATTTAATTGCCAAATAAATAATGATATTTGAAATTCAAGTTGAACTAACTTCCAAATATTTAAAATCAATTAAATATTTCAATTTCAAATGTTCAAAATTCTGGATCGTCACATTCTTCCCCCCTTAAAAGAATTTCATCTCGAAATTACTAGTTAAGAAGAATGATCTATAACCCGTTTAATTATTTTCCATAATCAAATAGTTTTATCAACTTGCCAAAATAAATCTTTTTATCAAAGATCCCTTATCCCTCTTATTAACTTTCCAAACTCAACCATAAGTTTCAAACAATATTATTTTCTCAACAATTCAAATTTCAATTTAAATTCAAATTTTAAATTCAAAATTTTCTCAAAATTTTTCCAACTCTCTAAATTTTCGAAAAATTTCGCCAGCGTCTCCTTTGCGCGGCTAGCTCGGTACGACTACAAAATGGCACCACGGGCCCCCAGATTCAAAAAAAAACAAAAAGGCCAAGTGGCTAGACCAGAAAATCATCAAATTTCATATTGAAATTTAAACACATACCTTTTGTCGAGCAATTTAAATTTATCTTCTGAAATCAAAAATGTAATTCCTTTTATAACACCTGGATCCTCTACTTAACAATAATATCCAATTACAACATTCAAAAATCATTTTGCTCAATTCAATTACAAACTTTTCAATATCCATTTGAATTCAATTTACAATTTCAATTCTATTTGAATTCATTTTATTTTCAAACTCTGAATATTGAATTTTATCAATTATCTTTCATTCACAACTGATTCATCTCATTGTTTAAATTAGTTTCATTTCTAAATTTTTTTATTTCAATACTTTGCTTCATTTGATCCAACTTGACAAATTTTCCACTTCACTTGGTTTATCACAGATCAAATTCAATTTCCAATATTCAGCTTCAATTTCATTTACTTACAAATTCAAAATGAATTTCAACATTCAGTTTCAATTTCATTTACTTGCAGTTGTAAATTCATTTATTCATTCAGAAATTTATTTCCACCTTAAATTTTATTTGAGTAATCATTTCACTTAGTCTCCTTAGACCTTTCTTTCAATTCACTTTTACTTAACTATATTTAATTAACTCCAATTCAATTTAAATTTTAAACTTCTATAAGTTTCCCAAATTTAATTTCATTTGCTAATTTCTTTTGATTCACCTCAATTAATTAGCTTACCTTCCCACTTATTTGGGTTTCACACTTACTTATATTTATCCCTTTTCAAGTTGGATCTTATTCCAATAAATTTTCACATTTTTATAAGTTATCAAACTTATTTATAAAATCAGATTCCAGATCCAATTCAAAAATATTTCCCAAATAATTTCACCATTATTTCCAAAACTTTTGAAAACCGTTTTCAACTCAAAGGAATTTAAACTTTTCCCAAATTTTCAAACTTCAAAACCTTCTAATTCTTTATTCAAATATTTCTCTGGAAGTTCAAGTTATAAATCCCATTTATAATTCATATTCAAATTTCATTCTATTCACTTTTCATATAACAATGATAATAATTTAATATTATCGCTTCCTAACAACCAAGCAACCATATACTATAATAATTTATGGAAAATTATTTCTTTTCTATACAAAAATAATTTGGGTAAAATTATTTCATTTACCCGATTTTTAAAACAATACTGTGTCGGTTTATCTCGTTTAAGAGTTTAGAAACCCCTATCGATATAGTTGGCCAAACTGAACCAACCAGAATCTATAAACAATCAACCGATAAGTCAACACAATACAAAACAATTTTTTTATATTCACTAATAAATACGCGCTCATATCTATTATTACACTCACACTCATTCTAGAGTACTACTGACTCTATCTCTAATGAGTAATCCCCACCAGAGCCAAGGTTGTCGCTTAACCAATTGCTCGGATACCACTTTGTAACGACCCAATTTTTCGACGCTCGAAAGTCGACATCAATACGTCCACTGTATCAAATGCCGAACCATCGAATGCCGGAAAACCGAACCGTTAGGGTTAAAGAAGAAGAAACAGAAACAATAACAGAATCTTACATTCGCAGCGGAACAAATATAATAGATAAATAAATAATCTTTAGAAACAAAGAACTATATCAGTTAACACATACATCATCAGAGTATATACAACACAATACAACACAGGCAGTGATAATAACTTGCCTACATAGAAATTTGTCTTACACAAACCCAAACGCAACAGATACTACATAGTATAGATAATACGTCTTGCCATCCAGCTTGTCTCCTGATCTCCACAACATACTTTTTCGACTTCACTCCAGAACACTGCTAACCTGACTCTAGGCTGCCCGTGTGGAAAATTATGGGCACCCAAAGTTTAGAAAGGGAACAATAAACTCTTACCCAGTCATGGGACTGGTGTGAGATCTTAAAACAGTTATTTGCACAAAGGAATAAAAAGAAATCCGCTATGCTTTTGGGAAATGAAACTACCATAAGTAAATGGCATGTTATACAACTAAAACCGTACAGGGCGCATATTGTATCTTTGGATTTCCAACAAATGGTCAGGCTAAGGAAATTCCTACACCACATGGGTACGCCTCTGTAGGGACGCCCCGAGAACCTAACCGGATCTCTACCAACACAAGGCCGAGTTATCTCATGCTTCTGGTGCAATGAAGCTGTAACTAGATAACTCCACACAAGAGTATGCCATCCCGGTCGTTACCGACCTTTATCCGAGGATCCTCAACACCTACAACCACAAAGTAATAAATTTGCAGCAACCACATAAGTTAAGTATCCGGGCTCCATACCATGATACCACCTTTTTCCAGAAGGAAATAGACATACCCTGAGGGCGCTACCCCCAAACAACCTTGCCGCATCCTTCTTGTTTCGACCATTTCGAGTTGTGAGGTCCGACGAAGTCTCATCCACAAAGCTACGCTTTTCATAAAAGCCATGCTTCGATCAACAAATGATCAGCAACACTTAAAATGCCACATTACCAAATTGGGAATATAGCACTAGTAACAATCAACTATATAACCTCTGAGCTCATACGTCTCAGAGAAGGGTGTTAAGCTAAGAGAATAAATTATCTACCACCAACAGAAATGTATTTGATAGAAACCCGCTTTACATCTCAAAGTGTAATGTCAAACATACATCCATACAAGTCCGTTCCGGGTTCGAACGGAACCGAAGGCACTTCAAAGAAGCCCTTGCAATCCGGATATTCACTAATCACGTCTGGACTCCCCATCACAAAGGGTGATAAAATCTCTATACCGGAGCAAATTGGTGCAGAGACATTCGACAGGTAATCCTTTTGTTTTCGAAATACTCAGTCTTCAACACCATCTTCAAATGCGATCACATTTCGTAGTATCATTATTCGGAATGGGTTTTATGACATAAAGTCCTCTCCCGGCTTAACCGAAAAATGAGCGCTTATTTTGAAAACAAATTCAAGTGCCGTTTCAAAGGCCAATATTGATAGTCGGTTATTTAACTATCAAACAACATTCACAACAATTATCAAATTTAAATAATTTTTCCCCAATTATTTATTTTCAAAATATCTTCGCAAGATATATTTTAACACTTCAACACTTTGAAAACCAATTTCAAATCACTTTTCTTTTATGGAATAAATTTCCAAATGTTATTTACTTCCACTGAAAATTTGCCGAGTCCGAATAGTTCAAAATTATTTAAATCACTTATCCAAAAATATATGTACTTAGATACATTAAAAATAAAAACTATTTTTAAACACTTTATCTAAAATATTAGTTATGAAAATATTATACTAATATCTCATATAAACTTCAAGCCCAAACTAATTTTAAAAATGAAATTATTAGATAGAGTATAATTATTTAGATATCCATGTTCTAAATCAAATCTCAATTTGATCTTTAAAACAATCACTTCTATAATTAACCAAATAAATCTTTACTTTAAAGATTTAAAAACAACTTAAGAAAATAATTTCTCCAAAGTATCCTTTTTAAAACCAATTCTAGAACTTTTAATTTATATTTTAAAAGCTACTTTGAAACCATACTCGGCTTAGGAGATCATGCATCACATTTTTCATTCATACAACTATTTTCAATTCGTCATCATCACAGGCATACAAAATCAATCAATTTCAAAACTTAAACAAGTTATACTATATTCAAAGTAATTTCCAAAACTTCTTTTACAAAAGTTTTTATATTTAACCCAATTATATTTCCAAACCATGATTGATTCAAAATTCAAATTTCAAAATCTTTTCATTATTTTAAACCTATGACTTTACCAAACTCCTGTGAATTCCATATTTGTGTGTGGGGGAGTGTGGTCCAGGGGTTTTACACAATAGTGCATCATCATCAATCATTACAGATTTAAGCACAGCAATATTGATAAGCGGTATAATCCTATAATGCTTATTTTCCATTCGCAGAGTTACAGATAGATATGTAAATGCATTGCAGATAAGTAAATCATAGTTCACAGCTCAATCATCTCACAGAACATCACACATTAGGGATATCAAACAATTCAAAGCATTCAATACAATCCAAACAACCATAAACAAGATCAATTAATCACCTGATTAATTTAAATCAGATTAATTACTTATGAATAAATTACTAATCCTGGTTAATTAATATTAATTAAATACAAACCATTTTTAATTAATTATCCTTTAATCATTTATTAATTAACCTTTAATCATTAAATAATTAACCTTTAATTATTTAATTATCCTTTAATTAATTATCTTTAATTAATTAAATTAATTAACTAACCATTAATTTATTATTAAAGGTTGATTAATGATTAAGAAATGACAATTAATTGAGGATTAATTAATTATTGTAATTAATTAAGGATAATTAACTAAATGGTTATTTAAGATAAACAATTTATCTTTATTTAATCAATTATTCTTTAATTATTAAATAATTAAAATATACCAAATGTGACGATCCAGATTTTGGCGCTCGAAAATCGACATCCATACAAGTCTGTTCCGGGTTCGAACAGAACCGAAGGCACTTCCAAAGAAGCCCTTGCAATCCGGATATCCCCTAATCACGTCCGGACTCCCCATCACAAAGGGTGATATAAACCTCTATACCAGGGATCAGCCAGTGTAGAGACATTCGATAGGTAATCCTTTCGTTTTCGAAATACCCGGTCTTCACCACCGTCTTCAAATGCTATCCATTTCGTCGTATCATTATTCGGAAACGACACGAAATTCGGCGTCCGAAAATCGACATCAAATACCTCACTTGTATTCAAATGTAGCAGATTCAAACGTCGGACTCCAGTTCGGATGGAGCTTATAACACATTAAGTAAACAACATAGTAGAAAAAGAAATGAATATCATTGATATACAATATTTGATACAACATTGATACAACAATATGATACAAATGAATATCAATATCAGAGATACACAATAGCAGAAATAATAAGATAGCAGAAGATATAACATCAGCAACGGAAAGATATATATTCTCTAATGCCAAAACTCCAAAGACTCCAATCCAAAAGCGAGAACCACCTAACCACCCAAATCCTCGAATCAACCTGGGAATCAGAATCGAACAAGTCGATACAAATTGGATCCCAACCTGATCATCTGAAAACGCCTTGCGCCACCACATACCATCGCCAGAGACCACATCCACATGTCTGAACCTTCGCCATGCTTCTACACTTCGATTCCACCACCTATGGTTAAGTCCGATTCACCATCGACTGCGCTACGACCCTCAAATACAACGTCGATCAAACTAGGTCCCTAAACTGTAACGACCCGCAAATTTCAGTCGTTTAATTTATTTAATTAATTGAATTTTGTGAAATTTTAAACAATAAAATTTTGAAATTTAAATTTGATATTTGGAATGCGACTAATTAAAGATAGCAACTGGTAAATTTTCGTCCAAAAATATGAAAATTTATTTCGTGCGTAAATTTACTTCAATTTAATCAGTAAAAATAGGCGATAATAAAATGGTTTCCAAACCTGAATATTTTTACATAGAAAATTTGTAAATCATCTTCTGAGTGAGACGTCATCTTTCGTTTCGTCAAATTTGAACATCCATTGCTCCGTTCATCTTATTTTTGACAAAATAGCAGCATTTACGGTACCGATTATCGACTTTTGATCGGATGATCCTACCACTGACATCTGTATACCGTTTTGATCGTCTCGTCATGCTGATCTCCATAGTATATTCATTTGTATATTTCGGGATCGGATACGCCCCGAAATCAGTAAAACGATTATCGTAGCGGTACTAGTTCGAGTCTTCAAACTTTTGTGCCCATTCATTTGCCCAACGGCTAAAAATTTATATAACCATTGGTTATTAACCTTTGATATTCTCTGACTTTTTACCCTTTCAATAAAGTGTGTTTTGGTTCATACATTTTGTTCGTTCAAATTCTTTTTGATAGTTTTGCCTTTCATTTCCAGTTTTCTTCTCTGACCATTTATTTCCTTTGAACGGTTCGTGGGGGATATTATATTTTAAATTGTAAATGTTGTAGACCATTTTACCTTTCCCCTGTTTGTTTTAATTTATCATTGCCTACTCCATCATACTCGCTGCCAATTTCCACACCCAACCCAGATCTAACCCATGCCGTGAAAGCCTCCACCCAACCAACCCCTACCCTACGCCTGCCATCACTCCCTACGCCTGCCTACCACCACCCACTCCACCATGCTCGGCCTGCCATGCGAGACCACCACCAACCATCCAACCGAGACCAGATCCCACGAAGTCCCCATGAACCCAGATCGTCACCATCACCCCATTCGCTACCACCCTGTCACCACGTTTCACCCCTACCACCTGGCACCACCACAGCCCAGTCGCCACCATTCCACCACTCACGTCCCCACGCCAAAGCCACCACCGAAAACCCAACCCTGCCTCGGCATCACCGCACGCCATAGCCTTGCAGCCTACCGCCACCCTAACAGCCACACCTCCAGCTCAACACCTCCTCCAACCTGAAGCCCTGGCCCACGCCTTCCACCCATCCAACCGTGTTCACCACTCACCCGCAGCCACCATCACTTTCCTCCTCCTCGGCCTCTGCTTCCCAGCCGTGAACCGAGCTCGGACTCCCCATCTCCTCCTTTTGCTGATCATCCCCTGTCTCTACTGCATAGATAAGTATATATATGTGAGTATTATATATCGTTTACAGTAAGTTATGTATGAATATATATTTGGTTTGTTAGTTTGTTTAGTAGATGACTTATATATATATAATTTTATAAGTACGTATAAGTTTATACAAGATTTGATATTACTTTAAACTGTGTGTATATATATGTTAGTTTACTAAGTTATATATTTATATATATATTAGTTCATAAGTGTATAAAGTTATAAAATTTATATTTGTATATATATATTTAGTGGTATGATATATAATTTTGTTTGGTTCTATTGGTCGGTTGCATATGTACATATAAAGGATTTATAAACTGTATATTGATACGTCTGTTTTGTATATATAAAAGCTTATATAAGTTATGTGATATATTGTTATATGTATAATATGTTTGTTCTTATTTATATGTCTACACAAGTTTACAGACCTGCTCGAGTTACACATATGTTATAATAAAATAAGTTTACATATTGTTTTAAGATAGTTATATAGCAACGTATATATTGTCACCTATTTGTATAAGTTTACCATTCATCACTGTTATCTCAGTTATATATTATATGTTTAATGGTTGTTAAATTTTGATTTTGCTGTATGTGTAAATAAGTAAAATATAATATGTTATACTCTGGGTTCTAAAGTATATATAAGTATTACATGGGTTACTGTACTATATTGCAGTGTTATATATAAAGTTGTATATCATCTCGTTGTGGTATATGTGGGTTTATATAATCATATATATAAGTTACAATATTTTGTATAAAGGGTATGTTATATATACATAGTTATAGTTATAGTTTATATACTAGTTTTGTGTGTAAGTATATATGAGTTAAGTCGATTTTATAAATATTAAGTTTATAATAAATATTGTCTTAAATATAACATATAGTGTTTATATTTTATCAGTTTTGAACTTTTGGTTTGTGGGTTGATTACATAAGTTATATAAATATATATGTTAAACTGTTAAGTTTTAAATGTATTGATTCAAAATTTATTATTATATACATATGCTTGACCTTAATATTTGAGTTTTAGTTTAAAACAATGATTTTGAAATACATATATATTTAATTTAATATATGCTTAAAATTTGAATAGGACTTGATATATATAGTTATATATATAAGTTCACTTATACCAATTATCTTCATCGATCCAGTTCCGATTTGATTTCGTCTATTCCTATTTATCAGCTGTGTCCGTCGAACTCGTGTCCATCGTGCTTTGCTTTGGAATTTCATGCTTGGATTTGTAACTCATCTCATTCTCGTTCATCTCTAGCCTCGAAAGGTGAGCAATCACTCACGATTAATATTCTTATATTTATTAAGTTTAATTTCAATTGAAACATCAATTGAAATATGCTGATGTTAGTTATTTACATTGTTATATATGTCATTTTCTGTATCTGTTCACCTGTGACATCTGACACCATTATCTGTTATTTATACTGATGATATATGCCTGTTACTGTTGTTATTTTATTATCATATCTGTTATCACTCTGCAAGTTCCCTGTTAGTATAGAACCACTATGGGTTGAAATGATACATACCCGAACGATCTGTAGAATAGGAGAAAATCGTTATGGGTTGAAATGATAAACCCAAGCGATTTTCATTGAATTGAATTTGGGATTTCGGGTTGAAAAGATATATACTCGAATATGTTTAAATTGCGGATTGAAATGATAAATATCCGTATCACTTGACCATAGGATAGAAAATTATATACAGGCACCGTTGGTCTATATATAAACGTTTTGAAAAGGATTTCTATGGTTTTTAAAGAGAAAAATATGGTTTTGATTAATATTGATTTTAAAGATTTATTAAAGTTGATTTAATAAAGTTGATAAATAATATGTTTTAAGTATTTATTTAATATCTATATTTTCAAATATAGAATTTATAATGATTTGAAATTGATTGAAATTATGCTTATTTAAGAATTATACTCAAATAAGTTGATTTGAAATGTATTGAATTTGAAATTAAAGAAGTGTTTTACAAACTTGAAATTTGAAAAGGTGATTTAAATGGATATTTTAAACGTATAAATATTTAAATGAGATCTTTTGTTTATTAAAATTGTAAATTGAAATTGTATTCAAATGTCTTGGAAATGTTAAGTAAATATTTCAAAACGAAACAATTGTAAAGTGAATCTGATATGTATATAAATTTATCGAATTTAGTTTTGAAATGTTGAATATTTAAAGCTTTGAAATAAATTCAAATTGAAATGACTTATTTTATGGTTTAGATACGTATTTGAAATTGATAATTTGAAATGGTTTATTTAGAAGCTGAATCAAGTTGAAACGGATGATTTGAGATTTGATTTAAATTAAATTTTTGGAATTCGAGTTAATTTGAATCGATTTGTGAAATTTGAGGAAACTAATTTATTTTATAACGAAATTTTAATATCTAAACTGTTTAAAAAGGAAAGTGTTATGATTTCCAAAATACAGTGATTTCCAGACTATGATTTCGAAAGCATTATAACTTTGGAAAGTAATATGATTTTGAAAATGGATATATTTGAAGTGAAACGATATCGTATTAAATTGGGTTTTTAAATGATAACGATTTTGGTTTGAAGTAAACTATTTTGAAATGACCACGGTGTTATAATAACGATTGGTTGGCAAAGAGACCGGGATCGGATATGGACATACTCTCTGTCGACACCGAAACCACTTTGACAACCGTGTACGCGGTGGAGATTCCAGAATGAAGTAGGATGGTGGCGGCGTTCTTAAGGTATGTTACGTGGACCCAACTCCCGTGAGTTGGCATAAGGTGGCTAAAACAGGAGCGATCTCGGACCAGTGAGGTAGCACCTCTTCTCGGACGCATTTCTTCGATATTATACTCTTACTTGTGATTTGACTAGATGGCCATCCTCCGATTGGGAATGTTGTTCGAGGTGGAACGGTAGTGGCTGCTATGCGTATCCATCAGTCCGTGTGCGTAATTGGTATATCTACCCTGGCATTGCCTAGTTGTGCCGTGTCACCTACCATATCGAACTTTACTACGATTATGATTTTAAGATCCGACCGCGTTAAGGTTCTCCATCCCCTTAACGCTATTTTCCGATATGATTATACTTTACTTATTTAGACACTACTGTATATAGCGTATATTACTACATAGTAAATAGTTTAACGGACCCTTAGAGGATGGTTATCCCAAACATCCTTTAAGTTACTTGTATTTTAGTTGATATTTCACTTGAGTTGGATTTATTTATATAAGAATGTTAATCCTGACTCGAGTGTTTTGTGTTTTGCTTTACGCTCGGGTCAGACTGAGTGATACAGCATTTGAGACTCACCTTTGGAGTTGGAGCTTCGCTTGGAGATCCAGCAATCTATCGATCTTGCTTTCAGTTATTCTGTTGATTCCAGTGATGAATTCAGATCTGGTATTTGATTATTGTATTGAGACATCTATTGTATTCGAGACCTCTGTTGTATCTTGTTTAACTCTGTTATATATATAGTAGCTTCATGAACTACTATCCTTTTGTTTCCGCTGCATTATTGTTATATTACTCTGTGTCTGTGATCTGTGATTATTTTATTTACTGTATATGCTGAGTTTTGCCAAATTTTATTTACAACGCAGTATTTTGAGCAATTCAACTCCGGCATGAGTGTCTACCTATACACTTATAATGGATGCGAATGGTTGAAAATACTGGGTCGTTACATGTGGTATCAGAGCCAGGTTTTAGGCAAAACTTAGCATATGTAGTAAATTCAATTACAGAATCACTTTCGTTCGAGCTGAATTCCTTCTTCTTTGACTCGGTTCCTCTGAATTTTGGAACGTTCACTTCGGTTCCAAGGTCCATTCGTGTCTTCCCTATTCTTGTCTTCCTGATTCTGGAGTATCCCATAACTCCACTTCGAATGATCTCTAGAATAAAATCGGCGGTCTCGCCAATCTTCAAATAATTTGTACTGGGGTGAAACTCCTTTACAATCGGTATTGATTCACCGGAGATTCTGTATCCTCGGTTTACGATGCTGCTATCTTATGCTATACCCGAATTCTACCTCTGGTAATCGAATGTCGATTTGTTTCAGAATCCTACATCGATCTTGTCTATGAAGTCACGGTTGACCCGGTTAAGGTTTCCCGTGATTTATACAACTTTATCCATCTTCCTGTTTGAAATGAAATCATCTAACCTTCGTTTCGAGCCTATCTATTTTAGATTATAATTCTCTTTGATTAGAGTCCCTCTATATTTGGATCTCTATCCTTTTGTCGGAATCCAATTCTGGAATCATCGTGTGAGGGAGTGTATTGGTATTTGTTTATTAATATTAAAATGTTTTATATATTGTGTTGTTTGAGTTGTTGATGTTGGTTTGGATTTTCAATCGATTCGTCTGATCAACGCTATCGATAGGATTTCCAAAACACTTGAATAGAGCAAACTGACACAATATAATTTTCAAATCTGATGAATGAGATAAATTTGTATGATTATATTATAAAAATATAAGAAAAATTTTCTGGAATTAAAAGTTAAATAATTTGGTTGTTGAAATGATAATATTTTATTATCATTTTATTGTTTTGTAAGTCATTGACTATTGCAAAATGATAACTGTTTTGAATTTATTTGGAATTGAAATGGATTTAAATTGAGAAATTTAAGGATTAAATTTCTGGTGATTTCAAACTTTGTTTTAAGCCTTAAAATGTATATTATTTAAAGTATTTTCGAATAAAATGGTTTTCAAAGAATTTAAATGTTTAAATCAGTGCTCTTCTCTTTGTCGCTGGAAAATAATTTCGGTGATGACGGCCGCATCATCGACATTCATTTTCGAGTTTCGAAGAGGAGAAACCATTCTGTAGCTTTGCTACGGTTTTGTTTTGAAAAAAAAAAAATATATTCGATTTGAATTTCTTCAGTATAATTTGATGTATATATATATACAGGTATCTGATTTTTAAATTAAATTTGATTTGGTATAAATATATTATATATATCTCTAAATTGTTTGAAGTAAATCGAAGATTTAAATTCTTAAATTTTAGGTTTAAAGATGATTTCAATTATAAACTAAAGTCAAAATTCTTGGATAAATAGTTAACTGGGAATAACTGAATTGTAAAATCTTATTTGTATAATACTCAATTACATCTCAACATAACTTACCTAAAATTTTCAGAAGTTAAAAATGTAATGGGATAATATACAATATAAAATGACTTTATAAGGAAAGATTTGAGTGGTTATAATAAATGTTATACACTTAAAATTTAGTTATAAATATTAATTGAAATAAATAGAATTATAAGTTAAGTGGACAATAAGATGAGACAAATAAATTTGTTTGGAATGAATTAATAAATTGAAATTTGATTAAAGTATGGAAATACCTTGAATTTAAAATCAATTATTGAATATAGATTGATTTAAACTGAAATATATGGTTTAAATTAGTTTATATAGTTTAAATATATGTAATAAGATATATATTAAGTGAAATAAACTTAATAATAATTTGGAATAAAAGAATTTAATTTGTCGAATAAAATATGAGTATAATAAATGATTTTACAAATTGATGGTTTAGAAATTGTTAATTGAGAATATGACTAGATAATAAGATAATAAATTTAGAATAGATAGATTGATTTAACTTAAGTGAACTCAAATGAATTAAACCAAATTGTTGAATATTAATTAGTTTAATTTGAAATTCAGACGGTTAATTTAATTGTTTATTTGTATTTCAATCTAATTTCTTTCTGGTTGTTTCTATTCTCCTACCTTCTTCCTTTTCGGGGACGAAAAGTTTTGAGTGGGGGAGAGTGTAACGACCCGCAAATTTCAGTCGTTTAATTTATTTAATTAATTGAATTTTGTGAAATTTTAAACAATAAAATTTTGAAATTTAAATTTGATATTTGGAATGCGACTAATTAAAGATAGCAACTGGTAAATTTTCGTCCAAAAATATGAAAATTTATTTCGTGCGTAAATTTACTTCAATTTAATCAGTAAAAATAGGCGATAATAAAATGGTTTCCAAACCTGAATATTTTTACATAGAAAATTTGTAAATCATCTTCTGAGTGAGACGTCATCTTTCGTTTCGTCAAATTTGAACATCCATTGCTCCGTTCATCTTATTTTTGACAAAATAGCAGCATTTACGGTACCGATTATCGACTTTTGATCGGATGATCCTACCACTGACATCTGTATACCGTTTTGATCGTCTCGTCATGCTGATCTCCATAGTATATTCATTTGTATATTTCGGGATCGGATACGCCCCGAAATCAGTAAAACGATTATCGTAGCAGTACTAGTTCGAGTCTTCAAACTTTTGTGCCCATTCATTTGCCCAACGGCTAAAAATTTATATAACCATTGGTTATTAACCTTTGATATTCTCTGACTTTTTACCCTTTCAATAAAGTGTGTTTTGGTTCATACATTTTGTTCGTTCAAATTCTTTTTGATAGTTTTGCCTTTCATTTCCAGTTTTCTTCTCTGACCATTTATTTCCTTTGAACGGTTCGTGGAGGATATTATAT
The DNA here is from genome assembly GCA_030737815.1 of Allium fistulosum. Taxonomy (NCBI): domain Eukaryota; kingdom Viridiplantae; phylum Streptophyta; class Magnoliopsida; order Asparagales; family Amaryllidaceae; genus Allium; species Allium fistulosum. The sequence continues at coordinate 249,175,842 of CM060905.1, read as the reverse complement.
TTTAAATTGTAAATGTTGTAGACCATTTTACCTTTCCCCTGTTTGTTTTAATTTATCATTGCCTACTCCATCATACTCGCTGCCAATTTCCACACCCAACCCAGATCTAACCCATGCCGTGAAAGCCTCCACCCAACCAACCCCTACCCTACGCCTGCCATCACTCCCTACGCCTGCCTACCACCACCCACTCCACCATGCTCGGCCTGCCATGCGAGACCACCACCAACCATCCAACCGAGACCAGATCCCACGAAGTCCCCATGAACCCAGATCGTCACCATCACCCCATTCGCTACCACCCTGTCACCACGTTTCACCCCTACCACCTGGCACCACCACAGCCCAGTCGCCACCATTCCACCACTCACGTCCCCACGCCAAAGCCACCACCGAAAACCCAACCCTGCCTCGGCATCACCGCACGCCATAGCCTTGCAGCCTACCGCCACCCTAACAGCCACACCTCCAGCTCAACACCTCCTCCAACCTGAAGCCCTGGCCCACGCCTTCCACCCATCCAACCGTGTTCACCACTCGCCCGCAGCCACCATCACTTTCCTCCTCCTCGGCCTCTGCTTCCCAGCCGTGAACCAAGCTCGGACTCCCCATCTCCTCCTTTTGCTGATCATCCCCTGTCTCTACTGCATAGATAAGTATATATATGTGAGTATTATATATCGTTTACAGTAAGTTATGTATGAATATATATTTGGTTTGTTAGTTTGTTTAGTAGATGACTTATATATATATATAATTTTATAAGTACGTATAAGTTTATACAAGATTTGATATTACTTTAAACTGTGTGTATATATATGTTAGTTTACTAAGTTATATATTTATATATATATTAGTTCATAAGTGTATAAAGTTATAAAATTTATATTTGTATATATATATTTAGTGGTATGATATATAATTTTGTTTGGTTCTATTGGTCGGTTGCATATGTACATATAAAGGATTTATAAACTGTATATTGATACGTCTGTTTTGTATATATAAAAGCTTATATAAGTTATGTGATATATTGTTATATGTATAATATGTTTGTTCTTATTTATATGTCTACACAAGTTTACAGACCTGCTCGAGTTACACATATGTTATAATAAAATAAGTTTACATATTGTTTTAAGATAGTTATATAGCAACGTATATATTGTCACCTATTTGTATAAGTTTACCATTCATCACTGTTATCTCAGTTATATATTATATGTTTAATGGTTGTTAAATTTTGATTTTGCTGTATGTGTAAATAAGTAAAATATAATATGTTATACTCTGGGTTCTAAAGTATATATAAGTATTACATGGGTTACTGTACTATATTGCAGTGTTATATATAAAGTTGTATATCATCTCGTTGTGGTATATGTGGGTTTATATAATCATATATATAAGTTACAATATTTTGTATAAAGGGTATGTTATATATACATAGTTATAGTTATAGTTTATATACTAGTTTTGTGTGTAAGTATATATGAGTTAAGTCGATTTTATAAATATTAAGTTTATAATAAATATTGTCTTAAATATAACATATAGTGTTTATATTTTATCAGTTTTGAACTTTTGGTTTGTGGGTTGATTACATAAGTTATATAAAGATATATGTTAAACTGTTAAGTTTTAAATGTATTGATTCAAAATTTATTATTATATACATATGCTTGACCTTAATATTTGAGTTTTAGTTTAAAACAATGATTTTGAAATACATATATATTTAATTTAATATATGCTTAAAATTTGAATAGGACTTGATATATATAGTTATATATATAAGTTCACTTATACCAATTATCTTCATCGATCCAGTTCCGATTTGATTTCGTCTATTCCTATTTATCAGCTGTGTCCGTCGAACTCGTGTCCATCGTGCTTTGCTTTGGAATTTCATGCTTGGATTTGTAACTCATCTCATTCTCGTTCATCTCTAGCCTCGAAAGGTGAGCAATCACTCACGATTAATATTCTTATATTTATTAAGTTTAATTTCAATTGAAACGTCAATTAAAATATGCTGATGTTAGTTATTTACATTGTTATATATGTCATTTTCTGTATCTGTTCACCTGTGACATCTGACACCATTATCTGTTATTTATACTGATGATATATGCCTGTTACTGTTGTTATTTTATTATCATATCTGTTATCACTCTGCAAGTTCCCTGTTAGTATAGAATCACTATGGGTTGAAATGATACATACCCGAACGATCTGTAGAATAGGAGAAAATCGTTATGGGTTGAAATGATAAACCCAAGCGATTTTCATTGAATTGAATTTGGGATTTCGGGTTGAAAAGATATATACCCGAATATGTTTAAATTGCGGATTGAAATGATAAATATCCGTATCACTTGACCATAGGATAGAAAATTATATACAGGCACCGTTGGTCTATATATAAACGTTTTGAAAAGGATTTCTATGGTTTTTAAAGAGAAAAATATGGTTTTGATTAATATTGATTTTAAAGATTTATTAAAGTTGATTTAATAAAGTTGATAAATAATATGTTTTAAGTATTTATTTAATATCTATATTTTCAAATATAGAATTTATAATGATTTGAAATTGATTGAAATTATGCTTATTTAAGAATTATACTCAAATAAGTTGATTTGAAATGTATTGAATTTGAAATTAAAGAAGTGTTTTACAAACTTGAAATTTGAAAAGGTGATTTAAATGGATATTTTAAACGTATAAATATTTAAACGAGATCTTCTGTTTATTAAAATTGTAAATTGAAATTGTATTCAAATGTCTTGGAAATGTTAAGTAAATATTTCAAAACGAAACAATTGTAAAGTGAATCTGATATGTATATAAATTTATCGAATTTAGTTTTGAAATGTTGAATATTTAAAGCTTTGAAATAAATTCAAATTGAAATGACTTATTTTATGGTTTAGATACGTATTTGAAATTGATAATTTGAAATGGTTTATTTAGAAGCTGAATCAAGTTGAAACGGATGATTTGAGATTTGATTTAAATTAAATTTTTGGAATTCGAGTTAATTTGAATCGATTTGTGAAATTTGAGGAAACTAATTTATTTTATAACGAAATTTTAATATCTAAACTGTTTAAAAAGGAAAGTGTTATGATTTCCAAAATACAGTGATTTCCAGACTATGATTTCGAAAGCATTATAACTTTGGAAAGTAATATGATTTTGAAAATGGATATATTTGAAGTGAAACGATATCGTATTAAATTGGGTTTTTAAATGATAACGATTTTGGTTTGAAGTAAACTATTTTGAAATGACCACGGTGTTATAATAACGATTGGTTGGCAAAGAGACCGGGATCGGATATGGACATACTCTCTGTCGATACCGAAACCACTTTGACAACCGTGTACGCGGTGGAGATTCCAGAATGAAGTAGGATGGTGGCGGCGTTCTTAAGGTATGTTACGTGGACCCAACTCCCGTGAGTTGGCATAAGGTGGCTAAAACAGGAGCGATCTCGGACCAGTGAGGTAGCACCTCTTCTCGGACGCATTTCTTCGATATTATACTCTTACTTGTGATTTGACTAGATGGCCATCCTCCGATTGGGAATGTTGTTCGAGGTGGAACGGTAGTGGCTGCTATGCGTATCCATCAGTCCGTGTGCGTAATTGGTATATCTACCCTGGCATTGCCTAGTTGTGCCGTGTCACCTACCATATCGAACTTTACTACGATTATGATTTTAAGATCCGACCGCGTTAAGGTTCTCCATCCCCTTAACGCTATTTTCCGATATGATTATACTTTACTTATTTAGACACTACTGTATATAGCGTATATTACTACATAGTAAATAGTTTAACGGACCCTTAGAGGATGGTTATCCCAAACATCCTTTAAGTTACTTGTATTTTAGTTGATATTTCACTTGAGTTGGATTTATTTATATAAGAATGTTAATCCTGACTCGAGTGTTTTGTGTTTTGCTTTACGCTCGGGTCAGACTGAGTGATACAGCATTTGAGACTCACCTTTGGAGTTGGAGCTTCGCTTGGAGATCCAGCAATCTATCGATCCTGCGTTCAGTTATTCTGTTGATTCCAGTGATGAATTCAGATCTGGTATTTGATTATTGTATTGAGACATCTATTGTATTCGAGACCTCTGTTGTATCTTGTTTAACTCTGTTATATATATAGTAGCTTCATGAACTACTATCCTTTTGTTTCCGCTGCATTATTGTTATATTACTCTGTGTCTGTGATCTGTGATTATTTTATTTACTGTATATGCTGAGTTTTGCCAAATTTTATTTACAACGCAGTATTTTGAGCAATTCAACTCCGGCATGAGTGTCTACCTATACACTTATAATTGACGCGAATGGTTGAAAATACTGGGTCGTTACATAAACCCTATTTCACCGTCGACCAGCCACCTCGATCTACTACAATTCAATCCACCATTTTTCCCAAAATCCTAGATCATCTATCCACCTCTGGTCAGAACCCCGAGACCCAATCATGCTTTGATCACCAGAATTTACCCAAATCCATTTTCTGGTCAACTCGAAAATTCACACCATCTACAAACTTAAAAATCTAGATTTATATATCAAAAATCATCATTTTCCAATTCGATTCAGTTTATAAAATTAAAACTTGATATTTGGATACTAGATTTCCTGACATTAATTGATCATTGCTGTTAATTTCTCATTTTTGAATTAATTACTTATTATATATACTTGGAATTATTTTTAAAATTAATGTGACCTTCATACACGCATTTTATCTTCAAACATCTTAGTCTAATATTGAATCTATGAAGAGAAATAGAATTATTTTAGGTAGATTGGTGCCTGAATACAAACAGAGATGTATATGCATTTACACAGACATGCATACTCAAATATTTACATATTTATATATATTCAAACATATTTTCATTCATGCAACCACTTTACTTCAAGTAATAATCACAGATATCAAGTTATAGATCAACTAAAGTTTTCAAAACAGTAGTTTACTCACCTGAATTGAGACAGAGAACAGAGCCTGGAATATGTTTGATTTTGAAATTTTGAAACTTGATGCTTGAGATGATCTGAATTTAAAATGAGTTGAATCTTGCTTGATGTTTGAGATACTTTTGATTAAAACTTCTCAGTTGTTGATTTTATTAGAAACAAAGATGAAAGTATATTGAGAAATGAAGCCTGGTTATTTTCTTTCTTATTTGTATTTTATATTACTTAAATTTAAAAGAGATTAAAGTATGACACTTATTTATCAAATCTTTACTAAGTTAACACTTGTGATTACATAATCTTATTTTATTACAAATGTCAAAACAATGTGTTCTTTTGTGTTTAAGTCCTTTATTTTAATTAATTTAAAATTTATGTTTCCAACCCTTACTTGATTTAATTTATAAATTTTTTGTTTTAACCCTTATTTAATATATTTTCTTTTTATCTTTAAATTTCCAAATCAAAATTTTTATTTACGGTAGGTAAACGCATTGAATTTATATCGAAAATTTAATATATATATATATATATATATATATTTAATATAATACTGTTTCACAAGGGAAATTACACGCTCTTCTCTTTTCCAACACTTGGCAAATGTTTTGACACGCGTTGAAGAAGAAAATAAAAATCGTTCAACTGAAATAATCTAATCTCGAATTCATTTATAAAGAAAATAAATAAATCACACGGCCGAGTTTCCTTCCTCTCTTCATACTTCAGTTCGATTCAAAAAGGATTGATGGCCGCTCTCTATTCAAAATAAAATCAACAGCTCATTCGAAAATCAAATCAAATCGGAGCCGAGAATCGATTCGAATCGACTTCCCGTTCTCGAACGAAGCTGCGACCTTGTGGTGTCGTTCGCAATGGCTTTGGGCTCGAACATTGTAAGAAGGCGGTAGTGAACGAAGGGGTGCGATGCCGATGTAGGAAGCATGGCGTTCACTCTTGAAGGCGACTCAAAGCTCGTACACGTGAAGCTTGCGATTTGGGGATGGGACTCAGGTTGGTTCGCACTTGTGAAGGCGGAGGCCGTGGGTGGTCTGATTGGAGTCGAGCTCGAGCTCGGGGGTGATGTTGGTGGTGTCGTGTGATTCAATTCATAGCGTCGAGGGGGAAGTCGCGGGTCGAAGTCAGTGAGGTAATAAATTTTTAGTTTATTTTCGAAATTCAAAATCAAATGATATGTATTAAAAGTAATTGTCAGTAATATATATATATATATATATATAAGTACAGTAAGGAATAAAGTAATTCTGTTCTAGATTAATAAATGTATATTTTAAATTACCAATTTATTAAAGGAAATTTAGTTTAAATTTAATAATTTGTTAATTCAATCTATTAAAATGGGAATTTAATTGTTCGTCGAGTTCAAATATTAATAAAATCGTGAATTGTTTATACTAGGTCAAAATCTGTAAAGAAGCAAGCCGGTTTGGAAATGTATTACATGCATACGCAAAGGTGAGATCTTCTCACTCAAATTAAAATTGGAATTTCAGTTATTGATTGATTGATTGTTTGGATGCGATAATATATATAGTATATATATATGGAGTGATTGATTTCCTGCATTATATAGCGGATGATATTATATAAATCCCATATACCGCGATATTCCACCTCGAAGTGGAATTGGTATTGTGCTAACATCTATGGATACAGGGAAACAGGTTGGAGGGATCCAACTGGATTCCTCACATTGTTGAATTTATTTGTATATGTTGTGATGTGATAATCTATAAATGATTATATTGGTATGAATGATTATATTGATAAATGGAAATTATTTGAAGGCTATAGTTTAGCCGAATATATTTTTGGTATCGTAGGATACCAGAAATAAATATAATTGGATTTTTGAAAATTAAAGTAAAGATTTATTTTAAAAGGTAACAAATTATTGGAAATCAATTTGGAAATCAAATTGGAATTTGATTTGGTGTTTGAAATAAATTTGGAATTTGATTTGGTGTTTGAAAGTGAATATTTGGAAATCGATTTGAAAATTGTATATCAATGGATATTTGGAAATGTAAATTTACAATGGAATTTATAAAGGAAAGAGAAATTTGTTTTAAAAATAAATGTTGGTTTATTTTTAACGTGGAAAGAAATTTACGGATTTGGAATGTAAATTGAAATAAGTCAAGAAGGATTTATTAATTGATTTAAATGGAACATTTTGAAATGGAAAATGTGTTTTCACTGGAAAGCCGAGTATGTTTTCAAAGTAGCTGATAAATATAAAATTGAAAGTTTTAAGGATGGTTTTAAAAAGGATACTTTGGAGAAATTATTTTCTTAAGTTGTTTTTAAATCTTTAAAGTAAAGATTTATTTGGTTAATTATAGAAGTGATTATTTTAAAGATTAAATTGAGATTTGATTTAGAAAATGGATATTTTACTAATTACACTTTATCTAATAATTTCATTTTTAAAATTATTTGGACTTGAGTTTTTTTATATGAGATATTGATATTAAATTTCATAACTAATGTTTTAAATAAAGTGTTTAAAAATAGTTTTTATTCTAAATGTATCCAAGTACATATATTTTTGGATAAGTGATTTAAATCATTTTTGAAGTATTCGGACTCGGCAAATTTTCAGTGGAAGTAAATAACATTTGGAAATTTATTCTGTAAAAGAAAAGTGATTTGAAATTGGTTTTCAAAGTGTTGAACTGTTAAAATATATCTTGCGAAGATATTTTGAAAATAAATAATTGGAGAAAAATTATTTAATTGTTGTGAATGTTGTTTGATGGTTAAATAACCGACTATTAGTATTGGCCTTTGAAACAGCACTTGAATTTGTTCTCAAAATAAGCGCTCATTTTTCGGTTTAGCCGGGAGAGGACTTTATGTCAAAAAACCCATTCCGAATAATGATACGACGAAATGGGATTGCATTTGAAGATGGTGTTGAAGACTGAGTATTTTCGAAAACGAAAGGATTACCTGTCGAATGTTTCTGCACCGATTTGCTCCGGTATAGAGATTTTATCACCCTTTGTGATGGGTAGTCCGGACGTGATTAGTGAATATCCGATTGCAAGGGCTTCTTTGAAGTGCCTTCGGTTCCGTTCGAACCCGAAACGGACTTGTATGGATGTATGTCCGACGTTAGTAAAGCTGGTTTCTATCAAATACATTTCTGTTAGTGGCGGAGAATTTATTCTCTTCGCTTAACACCCTTCTTTGAGACGTATGAGCTCAGAGGCTATGTAGTTGATTGTTACTAGTGATACATTCCCAATTTGGTAATGTGGCATGTTAAGTGTTGCTGATCATTTGTTGATCGAAGCATGGCTTTTGTGAAAAGCGTAGCTTTGTGGATGAGACTTCGTCGGACCTCACAACCCGAAATGGTCGAAACAGGAAGGATGCGGCAAGGTTGTTTGGGGGTAGCGCCCTCAGGGTAAGTCTATTTCCTTCTGGAAAAAGGTGGTATCATGGTATGGAGCCCAGATACTTAACTTATGTGGTTGCTGCAAATTTATTACTTTGTGGTTGTTGGTGTTGAGGATCCTCGAATAAAGGTCGGTAACGACCGGGATGGCATACTCGTGTGTGGAGTTATCTAGTTACAGCTTCATTGCACCAGAAGCGTGAGATAACTCGGCCTTGTGTTGGTAGAGATCTAGTTAGGTTCTCGGGGCGTCCATTCAAAGGCGTACCCATGTGGTGTAGGAAGTTCCTTAGCCTGACTATTTGTTGTAAATCCAAAGATACAATACGCGCCCTATATGGTTTTAATTGTATAACTTGCCATTTACTTATGGTAGTTTCATTTCCCAAAAGCATAGCGGATTTCTTTTTATTCGTTTGTGCAAATAACTGTTTTAAGATCTCATACCAGTCCTATGACTGACTCGGAGTTTATTGTTCCCTTTCTAAACTCTGGGTGCCCATAATTTTCCACACGGGCAGCCTAGAGTCAGTTTATCAGTTGTTCTGGAGCAAAGTCAGAAATGTATGCTGTGGAGCTCAAGAGGCGAGCTGGATGGCAAGACATATCACTTATATTATGTATTATCCGTTGTGTATTCTATTCTGAGGGCAGATTATTATAACTGCCAGTGTTGTGTGTTGTTGTTGTAAACTCTAATGATGTATTGTATGAACTGATATAGTTCTTTGTTTTAAAGATTATTCATTTATTTATTATATGTTGTTCCGCTGCGAATGTGAGATTCTGTTATTGTTTCTGTTTCTTCTTCTACCTCTTTCTTCTTTAACCCTAATGACTCGGTTTTCCGGCATTCGATTGTGCGGCATTTGATACAGTGGACGTATTAATGTCGACTTTCGGGCGTCGAAAAATTAGGTCGTTACATTTCAATTAATAGTAATAATGAAAGTTAATAAGGAATAAAATTGAACGTTGTATTAAAAAGAGAAATCAATGTTAGTTGATTTGGTTGGTTTTAACATGCAATAGGAAACTGATTATTTAGCACGTAGATTCAGTAACCTTTGTTGTAAGCAATAAATTTATAAATGTGTTTCAAATGTATTTAAATTACTTAAATGTAAATATTTTTTTACTTATCATCTTATTATTTAATTCGTTGAAATCAATTTGAAAATCAATGAAATTAAATGTAATTAAATATTGCATTTAATATAAGAAAAGATGTTAACTATAGAGTTGAGTGAAATAAAATGAAAAGTTATGTTGAATAAATTCATAAGGTAATAGTTGATTTAATTAGAGAACATTTAAATCAAAAATCAAAGAATAAAAATGAATAAGTTTAGTAAAGGAGTAAACATATGTTTATTTGTTTGAAATGTATTTTAGCTTATAGATTAATTATTGGGATGAGAAACTATTATTTAGTAAGAAATATATAACTCTTGTTTGTATCCAATAACGTATGAATATGTTTAAATTACTATTAGACGGGAAATAATTGTTCCATTTGTCATTACATTTATTTAGTCCATTTTGAAATTCACCATTGTAAACAATTGAAATTAATGTAATTGAATAATTTCAATTAATAGTAGAGAGGACACCAAATTGTAAATTAATACGTGTAATTAAACGTAGCTTATGTTTTGTGAAAATATATGGAAAGTTTGATTTAATGAAAATAACATTTATATCAAACAAAATGAATATTTCATTTGTGAATGTAGGTTTAATTTCACTAAAATAAAGAATAGAATGATTGATTTAAAGGAAGAAGTATATGTATATTTGAATAGTGTTTTAGCATACAGATGGATTACAAGAGTAGGAAAATAACTTATTTAAGTAAGTTATTTATTACTCTACTATATAAACAACAAATTTATAAACGTGTTTAAATGACTAAAGGAAACAATTGTTCTATTTTTCATCCATTTTAGTTGTCTGTTTTGAAAATTTAACTTTGTAAGTAAATGCAATTAATGTAATTGAAATATTTCAATTAAAAGGAAAGAAAATGTTGATTGCAATTAATGTAATAAAAGAAACACATGTTTTGTCTTAAACATAAATGGTATTTTAATGGAAATAAAAGATCATTTTGGGAAAACCAAATTGAACTTTTCATTTTTATGGTAAGTATAATTTTATTTATTATGCATAGATAAAAATCTAAATGCGTACAAATTTGAATATTATTTGAGTTAATGAAGTTAATTTGGTTACGTTTCACAAATTGAATTTCAAAAGGTTGTGCGATGTACATGATCCCTTCATTTCTTTTGTTATTAATTGTTGCATGTACGTTTTAAAATCGTTACCTCATTATTAGTACTTGATCCATTCATTTCTCCTTCTGTTTAATACCTGAGCCTAGACTTTTAGGTTGTATTTAATTGTTGCCACCTCATTTTCGCGTATACAAAATTTCACTTTCCTTTGGTTTGCAAACTTTTCCATTCCTACGTACATTTTCTTATGCATTATTAATGCCCGAAGCTTTCAAAATAAAACGTGACATTTACTTTTGTCCCTCCACCTTCATTTCCTAATTATTAAATTACTTACAGCTAATTTCTTCATTTGCGTTTTGTTTCTCCTGACATCTCATATTCATTTAGTTTAAATTGTTCTTTGCTGAAGGTATATTCTTATCATAAAATTATTCACGTTTTAAACTTGTTCCTTCATTTTTTTGTCACCGTCTCATTTCCTATGTTCAGATCTCCATTTCAAATCTTCCTTTCCCCAAATCGTTTTAACGTGAGTTTGCAAATTCAAAAACTCTCATTTTTGCAAATTCAAAAGCTTTCTTTTATGAAACATGAGTTTCACCTTTTCGTTTTTCCTACATGTCCTGCCCTCATCTTAGTTTGTTCTTCCTTCTTTGCCTGAAGCCTCATCTTGATAAAAACGTAAGTATTAAACCTTGTTTATTTTTTTTAATTAAACGTGTACCAATTATTATTTTAATAATATTTCTTATAACATGAATATCTTTTACATATAAACTCCGATTCACGTGTAACGACCCGCTATTTTGGACCATTCGCATCCATTATAAGTGTATAGGTAGACACTCATGCCGGAGTTGAATTGCTCAAAATACCGCGTTGTTAATTTAAATTTGGAAAAACTGAACATATACAGTAAATAAATAATCAGAGATCACAGACACAGAGTAATAAGTGCAGCGGAAATAAAAGAGATAGTAGTTCATGAAGCTACTATATGAATATATAAAATACATCAGAGTTTACAACAGAAGAGTAATACGATACATCAGATACAAATCAGAATACATCACTGGAATCATCGAATACTGAAAGCAGAATAGATGGCTGGATCTTCAAGCAAAGCTCCAACTCCAAAGGTGAGTCTCGAATACTGGTACACTCAGTCTGACCCGAGCGTAAAGCAAAAACACAAGACACTCGAGTCAGGATTAACATTCTTATATAGATAAATCCAACTCAAGTGAAATAGCAATTGAAATACAAGTAACTCAAAGGATGTTTGGAATAACCATCCTTTAAGGATCCATTAAACTATCTACTATGTAGTAGTGTACGATAAGTAGATAATGTCTATCAGTAATATAAGAAGATATCAAAATAGCGTTAAGTCATGGCCCATTCCACCCTTAACACATTTTTATTCCCAAAAGCATATACAAGACCGTAGTTTCCCCAAAACCGGAAGTCACCAGAGGGCAATCCATATACTAAAGGTACAAATCAAAATCGTAGTGGTCGCGTATAAATGGAATACAAGTATGACAAGGCACATGAGGCAATACCCAAGGTAGTGATACTACCGTTCGCCTGATCCGGACTGGTGAGAACGCAACGCCGCAGCGCCCACAACACCGTGAAACAACACTCCCAAAATCAAGGGTGCACCAATCGACAACATATAATGAGTAGTTCGAAGAAGTGTGTCCACTTGAGGTAGCTAATCCTCCATTGGCCCGGCACAGCTCCTGTTTTAGTCATTTCCAATTTGACACAAGTGTCAAGGCTATCCATTATCGTTCACTTTCTTCAATCATCAACGCACATCATTCCAACCACTTCATTCTGGATCATCACTCCGCGTATAGTTATTAAAGTGGTTTCGGTTTAGATAGAGAGTATATCCATTACCGATCCCGGTCTCTTTAATAACTTTCGTAATTATTACACCGATTGGTCGTTTATATATTTCAAAAACCAAATCAATTTCAATTCAATTAGAATTCGTAAATCAACATTTCATTTGTCTTTCAAACCCAATTTCCAATAATTTACGTTTCAAAACATTCAATTTACCATTTCAAGATCTTATAATTCAATTTCAATTTCCTTTAAAACAATTCAAATATTGATTCAAGTTCGTATATAAGATTCATTCCGAAATTATTTAAATTTATTTAATTTAACATCTAAATCAATTTAAATTCATTTATCAATTTCATTCAATATTCGTTAAGTAAATTTCATTCAAATCAATTCTATTTAACTTCCAATTCATTAAATCAATTCCTAAGTTCAACTTCATTAAATCAAAACTTACAATTTTTTAATTAAACTAAATTCGTCAAATCAATTCTTCCAATTACAAGTCTTACATTAATTCCAAAAATATCACATTTTCATTTCTTGTTAAAGAAATTCCATTTTACTTATTTACTTACTTAAATAATTTTCCAAAACTTAATTTATAAAGAAACTCAATTTCAATTATTTACGAAGTAAAATTCACTTATTCAAAAGTTCAAATTTTCTTATTTAAAGAAATCCAATTCAATTTAATCATTAAATAATTCAATCTTATTTAATTATTAAATAATTCAAAACTTAATTATTAAATAATTTCAAAGTTTAATAATTTCAAACTTAATTATAATTTCAAACTTAATTATTAAATCATTTCAAACTTAATTCAATCATTTCTCAAATTAAACATCATTCTTTCATCAATTACATTGTAAATATTCTGTTCCAGATTATTTAATATTAACATTTTCCTTTCAATAAAAATTCAAATTTTCAACTTCATTTCAAAACCGTATTATTTATTCAAATAAAATCCTTATTTTATCTTCAAATCAAATTATTGACCAATCGGTTTTATTTAATTTTCTTTCCTAGGTCAAAGTTCAATTTGGGTATTTATCATTTCAACCCGATTCCAATTCAATTCAAAAATCAAAGCATAGCAAAGGGAACTTGCAGTGTGATAACTGGGATGGTGTCAAAGTAAATAAACAAGCAATAACAACAATCAATATCAATCCAATAATCAATTCAAATAATCCCGAAATAACCGTATTAATTCGTATTGTTATTTGTACGAATTAATATAATTATTTCTAGAATCTACACTATCATTTCATGTAGATTAAAGATTATTACATTACGGTTCTTCACTTGTCATCTATTGCAATTTCATCCATCATCAATTTACAACATACATTCAGTGGTTCAAAGTGTAATTAAACAAATCCTACGTGTCAATAAATTTAACAGTTAAAAGGGTCATATTATACAAATGTCATTTAATCAATTTTAACATTTAACTATCCTATATCAATTTCAATTGCATACTATTTATCATTTTAACATTAACAATTTAACGTCCAGTATAAACATCAACAATCAATCAATTATCAGCCAAACTGTATTATCATCGCATAAATAATTAACAGATAATGGTGTCAGATGTCACAGGTGAACTGATATAGGTAATGGCATATATAACAGTGTAATTAACTAACAGCAGCATATTTCAATTGTCGTTTTAATTGAAATCAAATTTAATAAATAAAAGAACGTTAATCGTGAGTGCTCACCTTTCGAGGCTAGAGATGATTCGATGATGAAACGAGTTACGAATCCAAGTACAAAGTGAGATAAGCACGAGTTTGATAGTCAAGCTGATAAATAGAAACCGATGAACCATTAGAATTAGTTCGATATAAGTTAAAACGAAATGTAAATCACATCGATATACACTTTCTCAAATCAATACAAATGTATTACTTTGAAAATCAATATTGTTATACGTATGGCTATAGTCAGAATGAATATAATAATAACATATATAGCTTTCAAACTTTTTATATTACTTAACTTTTTACATATTATATTTTTATAAGCTAAACTTTATAAAAATCTAACAGGTACAACTAATATATATATATACCCATAAAAATATAATTTATAAAATATATGTATATATACCTATATATATATATGTATATGTATAAACCAAACCCACCAAATAATATAAATAGCATATAGCCGTATACTTAGTGTATAATAAAGATATCAACTTACACCATATTCTAGTAACAAAGTGTATATATATAATACTGCTTTATAAACTAATCGAATAACTGGACCTAAACAAAACATATACACGTGACTGGTAAATATATGTATACCTATATAATTCTAGTCAGTGATCTAAACAAGTTCAACAAACCCAGTAAAATAAAAGTATTCAACCGGCTATTTAAAATCCTGTACACAAACAAACATGTTACATATCACCTATATAACTAGTATACATAATAGTATGTTATATTTAAATATTTAAAACGAAAATTAATTTAATAAACTTAACAAATATATAAAGAAATATGCGTATATATATACTAGTACTGTTATAACCTTTACGCATAAGTTTAAAACGAAAACCCATTCATAGCTATAAATATGTATACTCACAGGTAAAGCACAACTAAGCTACTATGCTATATTCATTTTTTTTTCAACATCCATATATATTATACTTTTTAAAGCAATATTAAACAATAAGTAAAAATTTAAAGTATATTTATAAATACCGTGACATCAGTACGAGCAAAATATATCTCAGAAACTGCAACCTATATATGAACTGACGTAACCACAAAGATATATATATATCTATATAACATATTGTTTGTAATACTTAAACATATAATGGAAACCAAAATCTATACATTCCAGACTAATATTTACATACATATTCTTATTTAAAGTTCTCAACAGTTATGCATACTATATTTCGAAAACTAATATAACAGTATATATATATATACACCTTTATGATAGGAACACAAAACATGTAACGACCCGTATTTTTACGGATCAAAACATTCTAAAATGATTGACCTTTGGTTGTATGGTTGTTAAGTCATTTCTGGTTTTGGCAGAATTTTGCTTGAATTTTGCTTAAGTCCTAAGTCGTAGCCGACTTAGGAGTTTGGACGAGTTAAGCAACAAGTCTGGGTCGAGTTGCCGACTCAAGGAACTCACCGAGTTAAGGGAGTGTGGTTGACCGACTTAAGGTAGTGACCGACCTAGGAGATAAGTCTTGACCGACTTAAGATATTCAGGCGACCTAAGTATTCTGGGTTAGAGTTAGGTCGGCAACGACCTAAGAGAATGTTGTGAGCGACCTAAGTGTTTGGGTGTTAAGTGTTAGGTCGGCAGTTCGAGTTAAGGTTTCGAGCGACCTATAGGATGTAGTTATGGTTAGGTCGGCAACGACCTGGAGGAGCTGGGTTTTTGCCTAAGTACTAGGTCGCGTGAGTTGTTAGGTCGCGTGTTGGTATAAGTCGTTAGGTCGTATAGGCTGGTTAAGTCGGCATAGCAGTAAGTCGTAAGTCGTCCAACCAGTTAAGGCGCGTGCGCATTAAGTCGTAGGCAGGGTTCGTATGTGCGCATGTGTTGAGTCGGAGGTTGCTTTAGGTCGACAAGGGTTAGGTCGGAGGCTCTGTTAAGTCGTGGGGGTTTTTAGGTCGTAGGTCGGCATAGTGTTAAGTCGGCAGCGACTTAAGGAGATAGCCGAGTTACGACTTAGGCAGTTTTCAGCTATAAATAGGAGGGGTTGTTCTCACTTTTTGGGATCCGGATTTTGAAGCGACGAAGTGCTGCCATTTTGAGAGCTCGACTTCTACACTTCTTCACTTCTTTTCTCCACTCTAATCTTGTGCTTCCATCCATCCAAATCGAAGATCAAGATTGAAGATTCAAGAGCTTAGATTGAAGATCTTCATCTTTTCAAGAGAGATTTCTTCATTTGAGGCGGATTTGTGATAGATCAAGCTTCATCCTTCGCTGTCCAGATCTGAAGCGTGTTGATTTGGGTTTGTTTAGGTGATTTGGTGAGTGGTGATTATCTCTCACACGGATCCAAAGGAGTATATCGGATTGTTGGCTCGATTTGGTGTTAAAATAGAGATTTCCATGCATTTTCTTCATCCTATGTGTAGATCCATATAGATCCATTGTTCATGATGATGTTACATCCATTTTATCATATGTTAACCTATGCAAGTTCATTCATCAAGTTTGTAGAGATATAATCCATGTTTTCATGCTTATTGGACTTTCAACTCTTTAATTACGAAAATGCCATTATTGTTATAATTGTCTACTTAGATCATATTTGAATGCTTGATTGCTTGGATTGATGTTTGATTTGATTGATTGTTATGAACTAGAGGATTGATGATTAGATTAGATCGAAGATGATTCAAAAGCTAAGGGAAAGGCTCTTGAATTGGAAAAGCTGCTCGTGGCATATGTAGCGGAATGATGAAGCTCTTATGCATAGATTCGATGATGTGATGATGAGATGAGGCTTTGCAAGGATGTAATGAAGCGAGGCAATCATATGATGAAGAATTGGTCTAATCCAGACGGGATCATTCCAAGCATGTTGATAACTCGGTGATATGATTCGAGTTGAGGATAATGAATGGATATGAGAATAGTCGTCGAGGAGGATGACTAGGAGGCTTGGATAGCATCGTTGTTGAAGGTTCTAGCATGCTCTAAGCAAGAGTACGTTTGGGCAGATTCGATAGTCCCAACGGCCAACTGTTGATGGTCGAGTACTCTGGGCAGATTCGATAGTCCTAGGCACGGGCTGCGACAACGTGCGGGAGTTATGTCTAGAACCGGGGTTTCCATTAGCCCTTGACGGACGGCTGAAAGAATGTGCCGGTCATTCAATTAACGGTGATATCGAAGCAATGATAACAGTGATAGCCAGAGTCATGGATGTTTGGTTGTATCGTCATTCGGACTCAAGAGCGGTATTTTCTGGGTGCTTATCTGATTTAGGCCTTGGTACTTGAAAAACATCGCCCTTGACTCGAGTGATAGTAGTTTTACTTTAAATTGTATGCTCTGCTATGTTTGTTTCTGCTTAGTGTGTGTCTGGGGGCTATCACTGTAGAATGAGGTTGGAGTGGGAGGGTTGTATTCCTATTCCTTTTTCCTTTATGCTCTTTTGGTATGTTGTTAGTTAATTTACTGCTCACTAAGACTGTTGTCTGACTCAAGGCTTTATGTTTTAATTCTTATTGCCTTGGGCTGTTCGTCCATTTTGGGACGGGCAGACTAGGTAGCAGGTGACAGGTGCTGTTCTCTTCTCACGATGCTGATATCGAAGACGAGCCAGAGGGTTGCATATTATCTTCTTATATGTACTGGATATTCCGCTGTTTTGTATTCTCTGAGAGATATGTAGTGAGGCTGGATGTATTGACTATGTGGATGCTTGTATTCAACTATTATGGAGTTTTATATGATGTCATTTTGTTCTGTAAAGCTTCACTATACATATGTTCTATTGTATTTTGTCCATGCGCTGTGAGTAATACGATAGATTCTGTTGTTTTAAATCTTACCTTGACAATCGTCCATGGTCGCCTGGCACACTTTACAGCGCTCTATCTCTAGATTCGGTGCAGGGGTCATGGGCGGTCGTCACATTTGGTATCAGAGCATTGGTTAATCGATTTTACCCAACGCTCGCTGAAGTAACTACGTATGAGAGACGTAATTGTATTTTGATGGATGATTACTATATATAATATAGTAGCTTAGTAGAGTCTGAGTCCTTTATGCAGTTGTTTCTCTAGATGTTCTAATCATTCCTTTTTATATATATTGAGAATGAATCGAAGAGGGAGACCAGCTGCTAGGGAAGGCCGTGCTACTGAAGAGACTGCTGATTATGCAGCCATGTTCGAAGCTATGATGACTTCGATCATGAGGAGGATACCAGTTCCGGGGGCAGCAGTTGATGTTGGAGTTCAAGTCCAAACTCCGAAACCAGTGGATTTTGCTAAGTTGTGCAAGGATTATACTGCTCTTGGAGGGAAGGTTTTCTTGGGAACAGAATCAACTATTGAGGTCCAGAGGTGGATAGATGCTTGTAAAAGGATCTTTGGTGATTTGGGAATTGATGATGCAACTAAGAGGAAGTTGGCATCAAGACAGCTTCAAGGGAGAGCCTCTGATTGGTGGAACTCTATTACCATCGATACTGCGGAGGAAGAGATTACTTGGGAGCAATTCCAAGCTAGATTTGAAGCTAAGTTCATTTCTACAGCTCAGAAGTCTGTTCTGTTCAAGAAGTTTGTAGAGCTCAAGCAGGGTGGAAGATCTGTCCCTGAGTATGTTTCTGAGTTTGAAGCTTTGTCCAAGTATGCTCGGTCATATATTGAATCTACTTATCAGAAGAATGAGAAGTTTGTGACCGGCTTGGATAGTTATCTTGGGAGACAGTTGGTGGATCATTTGGACGATTCATTTGAGAAGCTTGTGGAGAAAGCTCTTAGGCATGAGAGTCTGTTTCCTAAGGAAGGACCTATTGTTGCTGCTACCAAGGGAGAATCTAAACCACAGCAGGGTGGAAACCAGAAGAGGAAGCAGCAGCAGCAGAAGGGTAAGGATGGCCAGAAGAAGCCGAAAGGCGAGGTGACTTGCTACAATTGTCAGCAGAAGGGCCATTTCTCTAAGGATTGTAAGAATCCTAAGGTGCCGATGAAGTGTCACAACTGTGACAAGCCGGGACATTTCAGGAAGAATTGTCCAGAACCAAGGAAGGACAGGCAGATTGTGCAAGCCTATGCTTTAGGAGCTGTTCCGTCGTCTTCGAAAGCTCCTACTGCTGAAGAGAAGGGAAAGAGTGTGGTTGTGCAAGGTACTCTTTTTCTATGTGGTGTTCCAGTTAGAGTTCTGTTTGATACTGGAGCGTCGCATTCATTTGTTTGTAATGAACTAGTGGGCCGGTTAGATTTGAAGCCGGATATTGTTGATAGGCCATTGGTTGTGACTAATCCAGTTGGGGGTTCGTCTTGTTTGTGTATGTTATGCCGTGGTCTAGTTGTGTCGAGTCATGGTTGCTCTTTTGTTTGTGATTGCTTTGTTCTGAACTTTGCGGGGTTCGGAATTATCTTGGGTATGGACTGGCTTAGGAAGTATGCGGCTAAGGTTGATTGTGAGAGGCTGGAGGTGACAGTCGAGAATGTGGAAGGGCGAAAGATTGTGATACGATGTAAGCATGAGGAAGGCGTCTTCATGAGCTTCATGTATTCGCTGGTTGTTCCACGGGATGGACTGTCTTTAGTGCCAATCGCAAATGGATTCGAGGATGTCTTTGACGAAGTCAAAGGGTTGCCGCCGCATAGAGAGATCGAGTTTCGTATAGATCTAGTTGAAGGAGCCAGACCTGTTGTGATGCCTCTTAGGCGGATGGCGCCTAGGGAACAGCAGGAGTTGAGGGTGCAAGTTGATGACCTTTTGCAGAAAGGATTCATTCGGCGTAGTGTGTCCGAGTGGGGTGCACCAGTTGTGTTTGCAACCAAGGCAGATGGGTCGTTGAGATTGTGCGTCGATTACCGTGAGCTGAATAAGGTGACTAAGAAGAACAAGTATCCATTGCCGAGAATAGATGACTTGTTTGATCAGCTTCACGAAGCTAAGGTGTTTTCTCAGATGGATTTGGCAACGGGATTTCACCAGTTGAGAGTAGCGAAGGATAGTGTGCCGAAGACTGCTTTTAGGACACCATCCGGTTTCTTTGAGTGGCTGGTAATGCCGTTTGGATTGACTAACGCGCCAGCATATTTTGTGGATCTTATGAATAGAGTGTTCAGAGATCAGTTGAACAAGTTTGTACTTGTGTTCGTGGATGATATTCTGATTTATTCCAGAACTGAAGAAGAGCACAAGACGCACTTGCGTATTGTTTTGGAAATCTTGCGGAAACATCAGCTGAAGGCTAAGTTTTCGAAGTGTCACTTCTGGAAGAGTGAAGTGAGGTTCTTAGGCCATGTGATTTCTGGAAATGGAATAGCGGTTGATCCCGCTAAGGTGGTAGCAATCCAGGATTGGGTTAGACCTAAGAATGCATCAGATGTGAGAAGTTTTCTTGGATTAGCAGGATATTATCGACGGTTTATCAAAGACTTCTCCAAGATAGCTGCACCGTTAACAGGATTGACAAAGAAGAACCAAGTGTTCAGTTGGAATGCTAAGTGTGAGCAAGCTTTCGAAATCCTGAAAGAGAGATTGACGAGTGCTCCTGTTTTGACTATTCCTAGTGGGAATGATGAGATGGTGGTTTACACCGACGCATGTGGTACTGGACTTGGAGCAGTGCTGATGCAGAGGGATAAGGTTGTTGCGTATGCAAGTCGACAACTGAAGCCGCATGAAAGGAATTACCCGACTCATGATTTGGAGTTAGCGGCGATTGTATTTGCTCTGAAGATGTGGAGGCATTATCTGTTGGGAGTTCGATTCGAGTTGTTTACGGATCATAAGTCGTTGAAGTATCTTTTCTCCCAGAAGGATTTGAATCTTCGGCAGCAACGTTGGCTAGAGTTTTTGGCATCGTATGACTTTGGTATAGCTTATACTCCGAGAAAAGGTAACGCGGTGGCTGATGCGTTAAGTCGAAGACATGCAGGATTGGGAGCCATGTTTTCTGAATGGAAGAATCTCGAGTATTTAGCTGGATTTGACTTCAGGCCTAGATGCGAATTGGAACCTGAGATGTTGGCAAACTTATCGATAAGACCTTCTCTTGTAGAAAGGATTGGCGAGAGCCAAAAGCGAGATGATAAGCTTGTCAATATTATCCGTGATTTGGAATCTGGATTGGATCCAGAAAAAGATAAAGGATTCGAGGTCGATAGAGAAGGATGGCTTCGAAAGCAAGGACGACTAGTTGTTCCCGATATAGATGAATTGAGGAGTGAAGTTCTGAAGGAAAGTCATCACTCGAAGTTGACAATTCATCCAGGTGGAAACAAGATGTATCGGGATATGAAGAGAACCTACTACTGGGAAGGCATGAAGAAGGATGTTGGAGATTTCATTTCCAAGTGTATGAATTGCCAGTTGGTAAAAGCCGAACAGAAGAAGCCAAGCGGATTGCTTCAGCCATTAGAAGTTCCTACATGGAAGTGGGAACAAGTGTCGATGGATTTTATCGATGGATTACCTAGAACCAGAACGGGAAATGAAGGGATTTGGGTCATTGTGGATCGTCTGACTAAGAGTGCACGATTCATTCCTGTTCGATCGACTAGGACTGCATCAAAGTTGGCTGAGTTGTATGTTAAGTGGATAGTTCGTTTCCACGGTATTCCGAAGAGTATAGTGAGTGATCGAGATCCATTGTTCACTAGTGGATTTTGGAAGAGCTTCCAGGAAGTTTTGGGAACCGAGTTGTGTTTGAGTACAGCTTATCATCCCCAAACAGATGGTCAGACTGAGAGAGTCAACCGAGTTTTGGAAGATCTCCTCAGAGCTTGTGTTTTGGACTTCGGAGGATCATGGGAGGATCACCTTCATCTGGTGGAGTTTTCATACAACAACAGTTACCAGTCAAGTATTGGTATGGCACCGTATGAGGCATTGTATGGAAGACCGTGTAACTCTCCAACATGTTGGTTGGAAACTGGAGAAAAGCTGATGCTTGGGCCAGAGATGATTCGTCAGACTTCAGATTTCATAGAGATCATTCGGCAACGAATGAAGGCAGCCCAAGACCGTCAGAAGAGTTATGCTGATAAGCGTCGAAAGGATTTGGAATTCGACGTTGGAGATATGGTTTTTGTGAAGATTTCTCCACTAAAGAATGTTATTCGATTCGGGAGGAAAGGAAAATTGACTCCAAGATTTGTTGGACCATTCCCGATCATTGAGCGAATTGGAAAGCTCGCCTACAGATTGGAGTTACCGGGGAAGATGTCGGGTGTGCACAATGTTTTTCATGTATCGTATCTACGGAAGTATGTGCACGACTCGAGTACAGTGGTTTCTGCTGATAGCTGTGAAGATTTCGAAGTTGATCCAGTTGATAGAAGACCTCGTAAGCCGCTTCGTGTTGTTGGAACCGACACGAAACAGCTTAGGAGGAAGATAGTTAAGTTGCTCAAGATACAATGGAGTGACGATGATAACGACTGTACGTGGGAGGTGGAAGAGAGGATGAAAGCAGCTCATCCTGAACTCTTCAAGGTATGGCCCTAAAGTGTCGTGTCATCTAACGAAATTGTAACTTGTTCTAAGTCTTAGAATTCTGTACGCTAAGCTAGAATTGGATGCATGGTTTATTGATTGTTATGGATGATAGGCGTACAGAATAGCTTTGATTGCCTTGTTTGTTTGGAATTTGGGGGGCAAAATTCCTAAGGGGGAGAGAATGTAACGACCCGTATTTTTACGGATCAAAACATTCTAAAATGATTGACCTTTGGTTGTATGGTTGTTAAGTCATTTCTGGTTTTGGCAGAATTTTGCTTGAATTTTGCTTAAGTCCTAAGTCGTAGCCGACTTAGGAGTTTGGACGAGTTAAGCAACAAGTCTGGGTCGAGTTGCCGACTCAAGGAACTCACCGAGTTAAGGGAGTGTGGTTGACCGACTTAAGGTAGTGACCGACCTAGGAGATAAGTCTTGACCGACTTAAGAGATTCAGGCGACCTAAGTATTCTGGGTTAGAGTTAGGTCGGCAACGACCTAAGAGAATGTTGTGAGCGACCTAAGTGTTTGGGTGTTAAGTGTTAGGTTGGCAGTTCGAGTTAAGGTTTCGAGCGACCTATAGGATGTAGTTATGGTTAGGTCGGCAACGACCTGGAGGAGCTGGGTTTTTGCCTAAGTACTAGGTCGCGTGAGTTGTTAGGTCGCGTGTTGGTATAAGTCGTTAGGTCGTATAGGCTGGTTAAGTCGGCATAGCAGTAAGTCGTAAGTCGTCCAACCAGTTAAGGCGCGTGCGCATTAAGTCGTAGGCAGGGTTCGTATGTGCGCATGTGTTGAGTCGGAGGTTGCTTTAGGTCGACAAGGGTTAGGTCGGAGGCTCTGTTAAGTCGTGGGGGTTTTTAGGTCATAGGTCGGCATAGTGTTAAGTCGGCAGCGACTTAAGGAGATAGCCGAGTTACGACTTAGGCAGTTTTCAACTATAAATAGGAGGGGTTGTTCTCACTTTTTGGGATCCGGATTTTGAAGCGACGAAGTGCTGCCATTTTGAGAGCTCGACTTCTACACTTCTTCACTTCTTTTCTCCACTCTAATCTTGTGCTTCCATCCATCCAAATCGAAGATCAAGATTGAAGATTCAAGAGCTTAGATTGAAGATCTTCATCTTTTCAAGAGAGATTTCTTCATTTGAGGCGGATTTGTGATAGATCAAGCTTCATCCTTCGCTGTCCAGATCTGAAGCGTGTTGATTTGGGTTTGTTTAGGTGATTTGGTGAGCGGTGATTATCTCTCACACGGATCCAAAGGAGTATATCGGATTGTTGGCTCGATTTGGTGTTAAAATAGAGATTTCCATGCATTTTCTTCATCCTATGTGTAGATCCATATAGATCCATTGTTCATGATGATGTTACATCCATTTTATCATATGTTAACCTATGCAAGTTCATTCATCAAGTTTGTAGAGATATAATCCATGTTTTCATGCTTATTGGACTTTCAACTCTTTAATTACGAAAATGCCATTATTGTTATAATTGTCTACTTAGATCATATTTGAATGCTTGATTGCTTGGATTGATGTTTGATTTGATTGATTGTTATGAACTAGAGGATTGATGATTAGATTAGATCGAAGATGATTCAAAAGCTAAGGGAAAGGCTCTTGAATTGGAAAAGCTGCTCGTGGCATATGTAGCGGAATGATGAAGCTCTTATGCATAGATTCGATGATGTGATGATGAGATGAGGCTTTGCGAGGATGTAATGAAGCGAGGCAATCATATGATGAAGACTTGGTCTAATCCAGACGGGATCATTCCAAGCATGTTGATAACTCGGTGATATGATTCGAGTTGAGGATAATGAATGGATATGAGAATAGTCGTCGAGGAGGATGACTAGGAGGCTTGGATAGCATCGTTGTTGAAGGTTCTAGCATGCTCTAAGCAAGAGTATGTTTGGGCAGATTCGATAGTCCCAACGGCCAACTGTTGATGGTCGAGTACTCTGGGCAGATTCGATAGTCCTAGGCACGGGCTGCGACGACGTGCGGGAGTTATGTCTAGAACCGGGGTTTCCATTAGCCCTTGACGGACGGCTGAAAGAATGTGCCGGTCATTCAATTAACGGTGATATCGAAGCAATGATAACAGTGATAGCCAGAGTCATGGATGTTTGGTTGTATCGTCATTCGGACTCAAGAGCGGTATTTTCTGGGTGCTTATCTGATTTAGGCCTTGGTACTTGAAAAACATCGCCCTTGACTCGAGTGATAGTAGTTTTACTTTAAATTGTATGCTCTGCTATGTTTGTTTCTGCTTAGTGTGTGTTTGGGGGCTATCACTGTAGAATGAGGTTGGAGTGGGAGGGTTGTATTCCTATTCCTTTTTCCTTTATGCTCTTTTGGTATGTTGTTAGTTAATTTACTGCTCACTAAGACTGTTGTCTGACTCAAGGCTTTATGTTTTAATTCTTATTGCCTTGGGCTGTTCGTCCATTTTGGGACGGGCAGACTAGGTAGCAGGTGACAGGTGCTGTTCTCTTCTCACGATGCTGATATCGAAGACGAGCCAGAGGGTTGCATATTATCTTCTTATATGTACTGGATATTCCGCTGTTTTGTATTCTTTGAGAGATATGTAGTGAGGCTGGATGTATTGACTATGTGGATGCTTGTATTCAACTATTATGGAGTTTTATATGATGTCATTTTGTTCTGTAAATCTTCACTATACATATGTTCTATTGTATTTTGTCCATGCGCTGTGAGTAATACGATAGATTCTGTTGTTTTAAATCTTACCTTGACAATCGTCCATGGTCGCCTGGCACACTTTACAGCGCTTTATCTCTAGATTCGGTGCAGGGGTCATGGGCGGTCGTCACAAAACATCACTTTAAACTAATACACAAACAAACGTGTTATATCTTTCATAACCGATGCAAGGATTATATACGTCTCTGTATAAATATATGTGTGTAACATATTATATACAAGCTTAAATAAACTTATATATATCACTAGATCTGTTTTTAAATGTTGAACAACATATATACTTTGTAAAATATAACTACAGTAAATCTAACATTTTCTGTAAATATGTAAAACTGTAAAAACATATATATATCATTGTAATCTACGAAAATACTTACATAAACTATATATTATATAACTAGCCTTCATATAAAGCTCTGTAATATAAACAATCCCATTTTAATGTAACAAGAATAATATGATATACCTCCACAACCAATTGAAGAAAAAAAAAGGAAGAGAAGTTGAGACTCGGCAAGATGAGGAGGAGAGGCCGCTGGGGCTCGGCCTGGAAGAGGAGGTGACAGCTGTTACGGCAGAGATAGGGAAGGATTGGTGGTCGAGGTTGATCGGTTCAGGTGTGCATTTGGCGATTTGTGGTGGCTAACATGGGTTGAAGGCGAATGACGTGACATGGAGGCAAAGCTCGTACCGGAGGGAAGCGATAAACGGAGAGAGAGGGCATAGGCGAAGAGGAAAGAGTGGTCTGGTGAGAGGAGTTGAGCGGCGGTGAGTCGGAGGCGGTGGTGTTGGAGGCGGAGGTGTTAGGTGGCCAAGGTGAGGTGGTGGCTGTCGTTCAGAATGGGATTTAGGATGCGGGGTGTTACTCGGCATTAGGAAGTTCGGGTTGCTATGTGAAGGTGAGCGGTGGTGGGTTTCTCAGTGCAGATGCGCTCTGTCTAGGAGGAAAGAAGTGGTATGGTGGGTTGCCGTGAAGGGAGGGATGTTGTAATGTGGAGGGGAAAGCTTCAACAGGGAGGAAGAAAAGAAATAAGAGGAGAGAGAGTAGTGGAATGAAATAAGAATGAACAGGCAAATGAAAGGATGCACTCCTAAAAGCCAAAGGATGCACGTCTAAAATAAACGGCACATTTATTATCCACTGATGACAATTATTTTCCAAAAATAATAATTGCTAACGACTGTTGGGAATCCACAGTTTAGGTAGATGAAAGGACAAGAATCCCAAAAGATTGAGACTGTATACCGGTGCGGTTATCGATTTATTGATTTCACCCGGTACCGGACGTCGGAACACAGAAATGAATACACTATTGAGATCAGCATTACGAAACGATCAAAACGGTATACAAATATCAGTGGTATGATTGAATTACAAAAATTCGAATTTTCAACCAGCGAAAAATGCAAGAAAAACGCTGAAAAATAAGATCGACGGAGCCAAAGATGTCCGAATTTGGAAAAATGACGAACTGACATCTTGCTCAGAAGATGGTTTAGAATTTTTCTATGTAAAAATATTTAGGTTTCGGAAACATTTTATTTTCATCGCTTTTTAACTGATTAAATTGAAGTAAATTTACGCGCGGAATAAACTTTCATATTTTCGGACGAAAATTTACCAGTTGCTATGTTTAACTAGACGCATTCCAAATATCAAATTTATATTTCAAAATTTTATCGTTTAAAATTTCACAAAATTTCAACTAATTACGTTATTACAACAGTTGAAATTTTACGGGTCGTTACACTCTCCCCCACTCAAAACTTTTCGTCCCCGAAAAGGAACGAGGTAGGAGAATAGAAATACTAGAAAGAAAACAGATTTTGAAATACAAAATAATAATTAATTTAAACCATATAAATTCAAATTTAAATTAATTGATATTCAATAATTGATTTGATCCATTTGATTTCACTAAAATTAATCTCAACTATTTCAAAATTTATTATCTTATTATCCAATTATCTTAAATTTAAAATTTCTAACCATAAATTTGAATAGTCCTTTATTATAATCATATTTTCTTCAACAATTTTAAATTCTTCTTTATTCCAAATTACTGTTAAATTTATTCTACTTAATATAGCTACTCACATATATTTAACCCATATAAATTAATTTAAAACATAAAAGTTTCGATTTAAATAAATTTATATTCACTAATTGCTTTTAAATTCAATGTATTTCCATAAGTTGATCAAATTTCAATTTA
This sequence comes from Allium fistulosum, assembly GCA_030737815.1. Taxonomy (NCBI): domain Eukaryota; kingdom Viridiplantae; phylum Streptophyta; class Magnoliopsida; order Asparagales; family Amaryllidaceae; genus Allium; species Allium fistulosum. The sequence goes on along the minus strand of CM060905.1, from coordinate 249,148,142 downwards.
TTAATTCTTTCAAAACAAATTTATTTGTCTCATCTATTATTCAATTACTTATTATCTTATCTAACTCTATTAACATTTTTATAATCAAAATTTAGTGTATAACATTTATTATAAACACTCTAATTTTTTTTTTTGAATTGAATTTATCTTATATATTATCCAATTACATATTCAACTTCTGAATGATTTAGGTAAGTTGTATTAGAATGCAGTTGAACAATATACAAATAAAATTTTCCCAATTCAATTATTCAAGTTTAAATATTTATTCCAAATTTTGGTTTTATTTATAATAAAAATCATCCTTTAACAAAATTTAAGAATTAGATTTCCGAATAACTTTAAACAATTTAGAGATATATATAATATATTTATATCAAATCAAATTAAAAATTTTAAAATAAGATACCTATATATATGTAAATCAAAATTATACTGAAGAAATTCAAAAAAAAAAAATTTCAAAACAGACCGTAGCAAAGCTACAGAATAGTATCTCCACTTCGAAACTCGAAAATGAACGTCGATGATGCGGCCGCCATCACCGAAATTATTTTCCAGCGACAAAGAGAAGAGCACTGATTTCAACATTTTAAAATTTTTAAAACGATTTTTATTCGAAAATATTTTCAATAATATATACTTTAAAATTTTAAAACCAAAGTTCGAAATCACCGGAAACTAAATTCTCAAATTTCTGAATTAAATTCATTTCAAATTTCAAATCAATTTATAACCAAGTTTATAAATTCATTTATTTATATTATGCAATAGTCAATGGTTTACAAAACAATAAATGAAAACCAAATATTATTATTTCAGACAACAAATTCATTAACAATTTAATTTCAAAAAAAAACTTATATTTATATATAATATAATCATTCAAAACTATTTTGTTTATCAAATTTGAAAACAACATTTTTAATTTAAATTTAGAAATACATTTCTTTGCTCGACGATACAGGAATGAATTTTCAAAATAATGATAGGGATTCAAATTTTGTTGACTCAAATCAAAGAGAATTTTTATTCGAAAATAAGTTTGAGACAGAAGATAAGAAAATTCAATTACCACAATCGGGAGATGGATGAGTTTATTTAATTCACGGGCAACCTTAACCGGGGCGTCCGTAACTTCAAGAATAAGATCGATGCTGAATTCCGAGGTAAATCAACACTCGATCTCAAGAAATAGAATTCAGGTATAGCAGGAGATAGATAGCATCGTAAACCGAGGATACAGAAATCTCCGGTGAATCGATGCCTATTATAAAGGAGTTTTACTCCTTTACGAATCATTCGAAGATTGGCGAGACCGTCGATTCACTATAAGGGTCATTCGAAGTGGAGTTATGCGATGCTCCAGAATTGAAAGAAGATGAATAGTGAGGGACACGAATGAAATTTGGAACCGCAAGGAACGTCCCAAAATTCAAAAGAATCGAGTCAAAAGAGAGAGATTGAAACTCGAATGAGAGTGATTCTGTAAATACATTTACCCTATATGTTGAGTTTTGCCTAGAGCTACCAAAGCTCTGATACCAACTGTAACGACCCGCTATTTTGGACCATTCGCATCCATTATAAGTGTATAGGTAGACACTCATGCCGGAGTTGAATTGCTCAAAATACCGCGTTGTTAATTTAAATTTGGCAAAACTGAACATATACAGTAAATAAATAATCAGAGATCACAGACACAGAGTAATAAGTGCAGCGGAAATAAAAGAGATAGTAGTTCATGAAGCTACTATATGAATATATAAAATACATCAGAGTTTACAACAGAAGAGTAATACGATACATCAGATACAAATCAGAATACATCACTGGAATCATCGAATACTGAAAGCAGAATAGATGGCTGGATCTTCAAGCAAAGCTCCAACTCCAAAGGTGAGTCTCGAATACTGGTACACTCAGTCTGACCCGAGCGTAAAGCAAAAACACAAGACACTCGAGTCAGGATTAACATTCTTATATAGATAAATCCAACTCAAGTGAAATAGCAATTGAAATACAAGTAACTCAAAGGATGTTTGGAATAACCATCCTTTAAGGATCCGTTAAACTATCTACTATGTAGTAGTGTACGATAAGTAGATAATGTCTATCAGTAATATAAGAAGATATCAAAATAGCGTTAAGTCATGGCCCATTCCACCCTTAACACATTTTTATTCCCAAAAGCATATACAAGACCGTAGTTTCCACAAAACCGGAAGTCACCAGAGGGCAATCCATATACTAAAGGTACAAATCAAAATCGTAGTGGTCGCGTATAAATGGAATACAAGTATGACAAGGCACATGAGGCAATACCCAAGGTAGTGATACTACCGTTCGCCTGATCCGGACTGGTGAGAACGCAATGCCGCAGCGCCCGCAACACCGTGAAACAACACTCCCAAAATCAAGGGTGCACCAATCGACAACATATAATGAGTAGTTCGAAGAAGTGTGTCCACTTGAGGTAGCTAATCCTCCATTGGCCCGACACAGCTCCTGTTTTAATCATTTCCAATTTGACACAAGTGTCAAGGCTATCCATTATCGTTCACTTTCTTCAATCATCAACGCACATCATTCCAACCACTTCATTCTGGATCATCACTCCGCGTATAGTTATTAAAGTGGTTTCGGTTTAGATAGAGATTATATCCATTACCGATCCCGGTCTCTTTAATAACTTTCGTAATTATTACACCGATTGGTCGTTTATATATTTCAAAAACCAAATCAATTTCAATTCAATTAGAATTCGTAAATCAACATTTCATTTGTCTTTCAAACCCAATTTCCAATAATTTACGTTTCAAAACATTCAATTTACCATTTCAAGATCTTATAATTCAATTTCAATTTCCTTTAAAACAATTCAAATATTGATTCAAGTTCGTATATAAGATTCATTCCGAAATTATTTAAATTTATTTAATTTAACATCTAAATCAATTTAAATTCATTTATCAATTTCATTCAATATTCGTTAAGTAAATTTCATTCAAATCAATTCTATTTAACTTCCAATTCATTAAATCAATTCCTAAGTTCAACTTCATTAAATCAAAACTTACAATTTTGAATTAAACTAAATTCGTCAAATCAATTCTTCCAATTACAAGTCTTACATTAATTCCAAAAATATCACATTTTCATTTCTTGTTAAAGAAATTCCATTTTACTTATTTACTTACTTAAATAATTTTCCAAAACTTAATTTATAAAGAAACTCAATTTCAATTATTTACGAAGTAAAATTCACTTATTCAAAAGTTCAATTTTTCTTATTTATAGAAATCCAATTCAATTTAATCATTAAATAATTCAATCTTATTTAATTATTAAATAATTCAAAACTTAATTATTAAATAATTTCAAAGTTTAATAATTTCAAACTTAATTATAATTTCAAACTTAATTATTAAATCATTTCAAACTTAATTCAATCATTTCTCAAATTAAACATCATTCTTTCATCAATTACATTGTAAATATTCTGTTCCAGATTATTTAATATTAACATTTTCCTTTCAATAAAAATTCAAATTTTCAACTTCATTTCAAAACCGTATTATTTATTCAAATAAAATCCTTATTTTATCTTCAAATCAAATTATTGACCAATCGGTTTTATTTAATTTTCTTTCCTAGGTCAAAGTTCAATTTGGGTATTTATCATTTCAACCCGATTCCAATTCAATTCAAAAATCAAAGCATAGCAAAGGGAACTTGCAGTGTGATAACTGGGATGGTGTCAAAGTAAATAAACAAGCAATAACAACAATCAATATCAATCCAATAATCAATTCAAATAATCCCGAAATAACCGTATTAATTCGTATTGTTATTTGTACGAATTAATATAATTATTTCTAGAATCTACACTATCATTTCATGTAGATTAAAGATTATTACATTACGGTTCTTCACTTGTCATCTATTGCAATTTCATCCATCATCAATTTACAACATACATTCAGTGGTTCAAAGTGTAATTAAACAAATCCTACGTGTCAATAAATTTAACAGTTAAAAGGGTCATATTATACAAATGTCATTTAATCAATTTTAACATTTAACTATCCTATATCAATTTCAATTGCATACTATTTATCATTTTAACATTAACAATTTAACGTCCAGTATAAACATCAACAATCAATCAATTATCAGCCAAACTGTATTATCATCGCATAAATAATTAACAGATAATGGTGTCAGATGTCACAGGTGAACTGATACAGGTAATGGCATATATAACAGTGTAATTAACTAACAGCAGCATATTTCAATTGTCGTTTTAATTGAAATCAAATTTAATAAATAAAAGAACGTTAATCGTGAGTGAGTGCTCACCTTTCGAGGCTAGAGATGATTCGATGATGAAACGAGTTACGAATCCAAGTACAAAGTGAGATAAGCACGAGTTTGATAGTCAAGCTGATAAATAGAAACCGATGAACCATTAGAATTAGTTCGATATAAGTTAAAACGAAATGTAAATCACATCGATATACACTTTCTCAAATCAATACAAATGTATTACTTTGAAAATCAATATTGTTATACGTATGGCTATAGTCAGAATGAATATAATAATAACATATATAGCTTTCAAACTTTTTATATTACTTAACTTTTTACATATTATATTTTTATAAGCTAAACTTTATAAAAATCTAACAGGTACAACTAATATATATATATATACCCATAAAAATATAATTTATAAAATATATGTATATATACCTATATATATATATGTATATGTATAAACCAAACCCACCAAATAATATAAATAGCATATAGCCGTATACTTAGTGTATAATAAAGATATCAATTTACACCATATTCTAGTAACAAAGTGTATATATATAATACTGCTTTATAAACTAATCGAATAACTGGACCTAAACAAAACATATACACGTGACTGGTAAATATATGTATACCTATATAATTCTAGTCAGTGATCTAAACAAGTTCAACAAACCCAGTAAAATAAAAGTATTCAACCGGCTATTTAAAATCCTGTACACAAACAAACATGTTACATATCACCTATATAACTAGTATACATAATAGTATGTTATATTTAAATATTTAAAACGAAAATTAATTTAATAAACTTAACAAATATATAAAGAAATATGCGTATATATATACTAGTACTGTTATAACCTTTACGCATAAGTTTAAAACGAAAACCCATTCATAGCTATAAATATGTATACTCACAGGTAAAGCACAACTAAGCTACTATGCTATATTCATTTTTTTTCAACATCCATATATATTATACTTTTTAAAGCAATATTAAACAATAAGTAAAAATTTAAAGTATATTTATAAATACCGTGACATCAGTACGAGCAAAATATATCTCAGAAACTGCAACCTATATATGAACTGACGTAACCACAAAGATATATATATATCTATATAACATATTGTTTGTAATACTTAAACATATAATGGAAACCAAAATCTATACATTCCAGACTAATATTTACATACATATTCTTATTTAAAGTGCTCAACAGTTATGCATACTATATTTCGAAAACTAATATAACAGTATATATATATACACCTTTATGATAGGAACACAAAACATCACTTTAAACTAATACACAAACAAACGTGTTATATCTTTCATAACCGATGCAAGTATTATATACGTCTCTGTATAAATATATGTGTGTAACATATTATATACAAGCTTAAATAAACTTATATATATCACTAGATCTGTTTTTAAATGTTGAACAACATATATGCTTTGTAAAATATAACTACAGTAAATCTAACATTTTCTGTAAATATGTAAAACTGTAAAAACATATATATATCATTGTAATCTACGAAAATACTTACATAAACTATATATTATATAACTAGCCTTCATATAAAGCTCTGTAATATAAACAATCCCATTTTAATGTAACAAGAATAATATGATATACCTCCACAACCAATTGAAGAAAAAAAAAGGAAGAGAAGTTGAGACTCGGCAAGATGAGGAGGAGAGGCCGCTGGGGCTCGGCCTGGAAGAGGAGGTGACAGCTGTTACGGCAGAGATAGGGAAGGATTGGTGGTCGAGGTTGATCGGTTCAGGTGTGCATTTGGCGATTTGTGGTGGCTAACATGGGTTGAAGGCGAATGACGCGACATGGAGGCAAAGCTCGTACCGGAGGGAAGCGATAAACGGAGAGAGAGGGCATAGGCGAAGAGGAAAGAGTGGTCTGGTGAGAGGAGTTGAGCGGCGGTGAGTCGGAGGCGGTGGTGTTGGAGGCGGAGGTGTTAGGTGGCCAAGGTGAGGTGGTGGCTGTCGTTCAGAATGGGATTTAGGATGCGGGGTGTTACTCGGCATTAGGAAGTTCGGGTTGCTATGTGAAGGTGATGCGGTGGTGGGTTTCTCGGTGGAGATGCGCTCTGTCTAGGAGGAAAGAAGTGGTATGGTGGGTTGCCGTGAAGGGAGGGATGTTGTAATGTGGAGGGGAAAGCTTCAACAGGGAGGAAGAAAAGAAATAAGAGGAGAGAGAGTAGTGGAATGAAATAAGAATGAACAGGCAAATGAAAGGATGCACTCCTAAAAGCCAAAGGATGCACGTATAAAATGAACGGCACATTTATTATCCACTGATGACAATTCATTTTCCAAAAATAATAATTGCTAACGACTGTTGGGAATCCACAGTTTAGGTAGATGAAAGGACAAGAATCCCAAAAGATTGAGACTGTATACCGGTGCGGTTATCGATTTATTGATTTCACCCGGTACCGGACGTCGGAACACAGAAATGAATACACTATTGAGATCAGCATTACGAAACGATCAAAACGGTATACAAATATCAGTGGTATGATTGAATTACAAAAATTCGAATTTTCAACCAGCGAAAAATGCAAGAAAAACGCTGAAAAATAAGATCGACGGAGCCAAAGATGTCTGAATTTGGAAAAACGACGAACTGACATCTTGCTCAGAAGATGGTTTAGAATTTTTCTATGTAAAAATATTTAGGTTTCGGAAACATTTTATTTTCATCGTTTTTTAACTGATTAAATTGAAGTAAATTTACGCGCGGAATAAACTTTCATATTTTCGGACGAAAATTTACCAGTTGCTATGTTTAACTAGACGCATTCCAAATATCAAATTTATATTTCAAAATTTTATCGTTTAAAATTTCACAAAATTTCAACTAATTACGTTATTACAACAGTTGAAATTTTACGAGTCGTTACATCACGTGCGATTTCTTCTATTGGATTCATATTTAAATTTCGGACAGCATGTAACTAGTTTGGTTGAATTTGGAGACTGTTCAAATTTTAGGCTTTTATTGGATTTTTAATCGACTATATATCAAAGGTGAGTGATTTAACCCACTCATGCAATACTAAACCTTCTTATGTTTGTTGAATTAAATTTATGATATGATAAGTATTTTATTGATTGCGGTTTGGTAATTTAATTTGTCATTTAAATTTAATTTGAATTTTATTGAATTAAATTTCCATTTAAATTAATATTGAAATTAAATTTCTAGTTAAATACCTGATATTGATAACCAGTTAATTGTTGTGATTTATTGACTGATTTGGATGTTGGTTGTGATGGATGTCTATTTGTTGACATTTTGGATGATTGGATGTTTATTTATTTATATATATCCCTGTTACCACTCTGTATATTAAGTGACATTATATAAACTGTTTGAATTATTTTGAATAAATTAAGAAATAGGTTGAATTGATATATACCTATGACACTTTGTTTTGGATTGAAATGATTTATAGCCATCCTTGAAATTAAAATTGATATAACTGATCAGTTGACCATAGGGTAGAAAATTATATATGGACACCGGATTGGTTAAATTCAATGGTTTTTAAAATCTTGAATTTATATGAACTGAATTATTATCTAATTCAAGATTTAACATGTTGAAACTGAAATTGGTTAAAAGGGAAATTCTTTTAAAGAATTGAATTGGAAATATGAAGTTGTAATTGATATATGACTTTAATTTTGGAAATTGAATTATTTTAAAGATTTGTATCTTAAAATTGAACAATGAGGTTATTTGATGTAAGTGTTTAAATCGATAAATTGAAATTGGACTTGAAATTGATATAAATTGAAATGGTTTAAAACAAGAATTAAATCGAAATTTAAATAATTGAATTGGATTGTTGAATAGAATTTAAAGTTAAAAATGAACGTTTCGAAAAGTGAAGCTAATTCAAATTGAAATTGAAATCAAGTGATTTGACATTAAATCTAATTTGAGTCAATTGAATTGAAAGATTGGAAATTGAATTTGTTGATTTGAAATTGGACATGGGTCTAGATTTTTGAAATGGAAAGAAACAGTTTGATTTGATACTATTTTAAAAATAAATTATTTTATTATAAACTGTTTAAAATCTATTCTTTTTAATATTCAAATTATTTAGATTTTTCCAACCTATTTTACTACATATACCATTTTCAATACTCAAACCATTTTATATTAAACTGTTTTAAAATCCTTAAACTATTTAGACTATTTAAACTATTTTAAACTATTTTAAACAATTTATAACTATTCAAACTATTTTCCAAAATTTCAAACTGTGCAAAGTTGGAATGTTGATATTTAAATCATTAATTTAATGCGGATGTGGTTAAATGAGGTGTGTAACCTAAGTTGGAATTTGAAATGATATTTTCAAGTGAAAATGAGATATTTTGAGTAAATATGATGATTTTGAAATGAAGGATATTTTAAATTGAATTTGATATTTTGATATCAAATATGAATCGTTCGGAAATGTAAAAGAACCAACCAGTGTGTAAAATGACGTTTGGTTGTTAAAGAGACAGGAACCTCTTATTGGCATACTCTCTATCAATATTGGAACCACTTTAACAACTGTGTGCATGGAGGATGATCCAGAATGAAGTGGTTGAATTGAAGGCGTTGGCTGGATTTGAAGAAGGAGAACAATGATGGATGACCCCAGCACTTGTGCCAATTTGAAATGACTAAAACAGGACGGCTTGTCAAAGCCAAATGGGCTAGCTACCCCTAGCGGACACACCTCTTCGTATTACTATATTGATGTTGGCTTGATCGGCGCACCTTGATTTGATTTGATTTTAGGGATGTTGGACGTGGTGGGCGGTCGTAGCTACGATGCGTTACCACCAGCCCTGCGACCCGAACTGGTAGTATCCTACCTTGGGCATTGCCTCACGTGCCTTGTCATACTCTTTATCCTCATTCATGACTAGGAATGGCAATGGGGCGGGTTTTTTGTGCTCCAGACCCGATCCGAGCTTTTTAGACCAAGACCTGCCCTGTAGACCCGGTGTGGGTCCGTAATTTTACCCCGAACCCGAAACCCGCATGGCTCAGGGTAGACCCGCCCCGCCTCGAGACCCGGTAAGGTTTTTTGTATTGATTCAAAATTGTGTACTAATGTACATATATTTATATTTGTTGTTACTAAATGATACATTAAATACAAATAACAATGTGTTTACAATTGTAAGGGAAGATAATGAAAATGTGCTGTAAAAAATAGTTCAAAAAATATGCATATGTTATTGTATAATTATCATTGATGCAGCTTAATACTATAAAAAATTTATAGCTTATTGATTAAAACATTTTAATATCCATATCATAATCACTTATGTATATAAAGATTAACAAATTATCATTATAATACTAAAGCGATTTCATGAGATGTCGGTAGTGCGGGTCGGGTTGGGGTGGGTTAGCCAAGCCCTACCCGACCCTAGACTCGGAGCTCTCAAGAACGGGTCACGGTTCTACCCGCCCTGTTGACCCAATTGGGCGTGTCTAGACCGGCCAAAACAGGGGCGGGTCAACCGGGTTTGGACCCTAGACCCACCCCATTTCCATCCCTATTCGCAACCACTACGATTTTGTTTTAGTATGGTACATATAGGGGACTCATTGGCTACCGACATTACTGGTTGTGTTACAGGACCTGCATAGACTACCTGCTTAAAAATGTGTTAAGGGGGATTAATGTAAAGCCTTAATGCTAAGAAAAATATTTATTTTACCGATAGACACTACATATATAGCGTATCTTACTACATATAGATAGTTTAACGGATCCTTAGGTGATGGAAAATCCTGTAACATCTCTTAAGTTATTGTACTCGCGTTGTACACTGGATAGAAGATGTAAAATCCTGTAAACATCTCTGAAGCTATTACACTCATATTTACTTGTTGTTGATTTATCTTGCATAAGAATTTTTAGTTCTGACTCGAGTTTTTTGTCTTTTCATTACGCTCGGGTCAGCCTGAGTTTTCAGTGTTTGAAGATATTATTTTCGGAGGACAAAGATAGAGATTGGTATATTATATTACTAGTATTATTCTGCTGCATCATTATTGGTATGTTGTTATTTGTACTCTGATTATGTTGTAAAAAAATTGTGTAATTAAATGTATATTGTAAAACAGCTTCATGAACTGTTTATTTGATTATTATATTTTGTCATTCCGCTGTGAGATTTTGTATTTTGTTTCCTTTCTTTTCTCTTATTTTCTTATTAAAACCCATTGACAATCCTCACTTTTGAATGGGTTGAGTTAGACATGTGTAGTTTATTATTGATTTAAACCATCCAAAAAGGTGGGTCATCACACTAAACCCTGACGGCTAGACACCCTACTCTGGTTTAGTCATTTCCGATGTCGAGGCTACATTCATCATGTCTCACATGAGTCTTCATCACTCGAACAGAACATAAGTCCCCAAATGGATTCCGTCATCTCGAACAGATCTTGAATCGCTACACGGATTCAAGCATCTCGAATAGTTCTTGAATCTCCACATAGATTCCAGCATAAGTCATCGAATGAATACTAATGTTGTCCTCTCTCTTGGAATACTTCATAAGATAGACAGTTCCACACAATAGCATTGTTAGAAATGTTAACGCTAACCTCTCCCTTGGGCTTAACCTTAGGATAGACAGTTTAACTCTATAACATTTTACTTCACAAGGTGGTTCAACAAATTTAAACTTGTTTTAACTTACAACCTTCTCAATTCAAGAGTTATAAAAACTCATCTTTATATTTTCTCAAAACACTTAGCTTCAAGTTCTATAATGATTTGTAAGTTTCTAGCTGTCCAAAATCATCGAAAATCCCATTTCATTTTAACAAATGAAGACTACCAAACAATATATCATATCATGATGTACATACCATACCGTCTTAATGCATAGGTACATGTATCCGTAAAATAACTTAACAAAGAAAACTTTAGAACTAAAACCCTGGTTTCATTTCAAACCATTTTGAAATAATATATATACATATAACTATTGTATATCAAATCATACTTTCGGGATCTAAATTATAATCTATTTTACCAAAACAACTTGTAGTAAACTGCTGTAGTAGCATCCCCTGCTTTGTAACCCAAAAATGAATGTTGATGTTGCCGCAGTCGTCATTAGAATTATTTTCAAGCGACAAAAGTTAGTTTAGTACATCCAAATCAGGCCTTTCGGACTTAACCAAAATCATTGTCAAAATGGTATCAAATACTTCATAAATATCATTTCATGATCTCAATTTTATAAACCGATTTCCTAAATATTTACTTTCAAATAATACTTTTACATTCAAGATCATTTAACGAATCAAATATATTTATATAATTTACTATATGAATTTCTATAAATAAATTCTATTTTAAAATAAATTTATAAACATTCAAAATAAATTATATTTATTTCATACCATAAAATATGATTCAAAATCTTCTCTTTATACTCAAAATAATTGGAAATAAAACATTTTTTTATATTATATCATTTTGAAATTCTCATATTATAAAAAAATTATCTATTCAAACATATCCAAAATCAGTTAATTATTTCATAAAAGAATTCTATATTTTTCCAAGGTTTAAAAAATCTTTCAATAATATTTAAATAGCCTTTACATTAAAAATTACTTCAAATAATCTTTTATTTTCATAATATATTTTTTAAAATAATAATATATTATATAATATTAATTTTAAGAAGAGTTTTATAACCAATGAAAGTTATATTTATAGTTCAAATTATATTTGTAAGTATAAAAAAGCTAATTGAATAAATTTAATAAATTATTTATAAAATACTTTTAATAAAATTTCAAAACGCTAAAATAAATTTTTCTAAAACTTTTCAAAATAACTCTTTAAAATAAGAAACTAAATAAATATCTAAAATATTAATTATGGAGCAAAACTCTAAGTTCAACAATTGATCGACAATATTACTTGTATCGTTTAGCCCGAACTGGATTATATCAAATTCCGACCATATGTGCAATGTACATAATTTTAAATAATCACAAGCTAAAATGCTAACTGACATCATCTCCTTTGTACTTTGATAAATCCAACATAGGAAATTCCACTATCAAACACCAAAATAACATCCAATACCACAACAATCAATCAAACATCCCAAACAAATATTTCAAGCAAGTAATTCAATCATTAGTAGGATAAATACACACACACATACATACATATGCACACACATACTATATGTATGTTTAAGCAGACAATAATATAAATACAGTTGTGAGTAATAAAACTCACCAAAATACTAATAAAGTATTTACTGCCTTCGCTAAGGATGCAGCCTTCTTCTCCTTCCAAGTTTCCTTCAACTGTATACTAACTCACGTGAATGGACAATAAGCGTTGCTAACAACTCAACAGTAGTCTTCAAGCTGCCATCCACCGCTTCGCACACCACATCCTCACCTACACCACCCATCGGGTCACGACCGACAAAGAAATTGATATCATACTCGCTATGTCATTGCCGCCAAGACCAAGATCAAAGTCATCCTACACATGCGTATGCGTGTTCCAAATTACGTCACCAACACATTATCTCGACATCCACCCACACCTGCTACTGCACGGCATCCCCTTCTCTTGCGTTGAATTGGCGTTCCCAGGCACAAGATGCCTCATGTGATTTTTGTTTCTTTTTTTATTAAAGTCGCGATTTTAGGGTTCAAGAGAATTTTGGAGGGGATTGGAATAAAAAGGAATCAGGTTAGGGAATATATGGTTTGGGTTTGCAAATAATGACATGGACTTGGGCTATATGATTTTGGGCTTTGGTTTAACTTAATTAATTTTTCATTTAGTTTTCTTTTATATGATTCTTTTTATTTATTCATAAATAAATTGCAATCTAATTTAGTTGGATTAACACTTCATTTACAAAAAATATTTCGATAATTACCCAAATCCTTCTAATCAAATGCCGGTTTATATTATTTAATTATTCGACAAAACATTTTATTCAAATTTAATATATTATCAAAAATAATTTATTAATTTAATTCAATTTATCAAAATGAAATATTTTATTAATTAGATTTCAAATAAGTAAGCATATATTTTCAAAATAATAATAATTAAAAATGAAATTCGAATATTTTAATTTTAATTAACTTTATTATTTATTACAGCGTAGAAAGAAGGATTGTTACAGACGGTTCCCTTATTTAGCATTTAAGAGAGCTATTTCATTTTTATGCGAGCAAAAGCGAGCAACATTGCCAATATGTAATCCAAAGAAGCATCTTCATTACCTATCTCAACTCAACTTTAAATATTAGCTTCATATAAGAAAGTATATTAAGCATGCACTTATGTGATGTAAAAGAAATGCAACTTCCACATCTAGAAGTAAATTGTTATATCGTGTGTTAGCTTTTAAAAATATCTTCCGGATTGCAAAAATATAGATTGAAACTCAAGTTATGGTGAAATTTCCAAAGATATGCAATGTAGATTTTTATACATATACACAAGTCCACTTATGTCAATAGAATTTATAGCCATGAATACATCAAAATTTTGCAAAACGCTTAAAATAAAAGCTGTATCTTATACTCTTAGCTTTCTAGAATGGGAAAATCATCAAAATCGGATAAACTGTTTGAAAGTTATAGCCAAATGAACACAAATCAAGTGCACATGCTAGAATACAACTACAACATATAAAATCAAGCAACATAGGCATGTGCACAGCACAACTAGCCATAAAAATACAGCAAAACAAAGAAGTAATGCATAAGACCAAATGCACAAGCATAAGTGCACAGGTGCAGCAAAGCACAACAAGGCAAAATGATGCACAAGGTCAGGTGCGGCAAAGAAAAGCTAATCCATGTACACAAACACAAACTTTTCTAACAAGAGCAAATGTAGGGAGTTTAAAAACAACAAGTGCAACATAACCTTATACAATAGCAATGTAATGTCTTGCCTTTTCAACAATTAAATGTCGACACTAATACATCCACTGTATTCATGTGCCGAACACTTAAGTGTCGAAAAGACAAATCATTAGGGTGAAATAAAAGAAAAGGAAATAGAACAAGGAAGAGGAGAACACAACATTAGAGTCTCACAACCAAATGATAATATATAATATCAAAGAATGGTACAAAGGGTTACTCTGAATACAAAAATTTCAGAGTTACCAAAATCTATGTACTATCTTCAGCCCGGACAATTATAACAACCTGTCCTTACATATGATTATATATATACAATATAGTAATGCAACGAAAATAAATACAACGGTAGGCAATCCTCCAGCTCATCTCCATAAGTTCTAAAGCATCCACAGCTAAATCTAGAAATATACACGGGGCTAACCCAAGCATTATAAGAAAATAACACTCGGATCAGTCTGGTACACCAGCATGAGAAACTCAAAGAATACGTGCAATAAGTAACTATTAAGATCGTATGAATTCCGATAACGGTTTCCCCACAAAGAAACCAACCATTTATTAAGTTTATTATAGTGATATGATAGATCGTGTCTAGAGTGTAGAATAAACCATACTAAATAGTTTCTATGCATACAACACAACAATAATAAGTATACAATCAATACCGCTAAGGTGCATTCGCATAAATGTAAGGATTTCTGTGGAGATCTCCTGGGATCAAGCCGAATCCGACCTCTTGCACAAGGATCAGAGATATCCTTCGGAGCAACAACGTACATCTCTAGGGAATGTAATATAGGAAATACATAGCTGGCCCAAGTCCAAACACTCATGGTTTCGAATGCATCGCTCCTATATGCATGACCGTAAGTAATACTAGATGGTAGTCGCTCGTGCCCTTAGGATTGCTAAATACGACGTTCCCTTTGGCTATGCATCTTATCTTTAGTTTTGGTCGTTTTTGATTTTGAGGCTACATTCAGCATCTCTCACTCTAGTCTTCATCTCTCAAATAGAACACAAATCCCCAAATGGATTCCATTATCTCGAACAGATCACTAATCGCTATATGGTTTTGATCATCTCGAACATATTTCGAATCTCCACATAGATTCCTACATAAGTCCTCCGACGAATGCTAACGCTGTCCTCCCTTTTAGAATACTCCTCAAGATAGACAGTTCTACAGGATAGCATCATTTGAAATGTTAATGTTGACCTCTCCCTTGGACTTAACCTTAGGATACATAATTCAGTTCTATAACAGTCCACTGCATAACCGCTTCCAGAACATAGATCGCGTATATGGTTTCGAAGTGATTACAGTTTCGATTCATCGCATGTAAGTACACTCCCCCGCTTACCGGGCACTCCAAAACCAATCGATGAATTTCAGGTTAACTTAACCTCGATTCTTTCAGAAATAAACAGACAATACGTAAGGGTGGAGATAATCTTCTATCCATACGGATTTCCTTATTATTTGTCCTAGAAGAGCTAGATGAGTTTATACATATAGTATAACATCTAAGAAGATAACTGTACCATATAGACCTCATGTTTCTTTTAGAAATTTCCAAGTTATTTTGGTTAATTTCGATAATCGACTAATCAACTATCCCGTACCAGATGGACGATCATAAATGGGAATCTAGTCCTATATACTCATCACAAATGAAATAACATACAAAGCACGATCAAGTCATGCAA
Source organism: Allium fistulosum (assembly GCA_030737815.1). NCBI lineage: Eukaryota > Viridiplantae > Streptophyta > Magnoliopsida > Asparagales > Amaryllidaceae > Allium > Allium fistulosum. The sequence goes on along the minus strand of CM060905.1, from coordinate 249,132,111 downwards.
GCGACCTCTGATCTCCTTTTTATTTAATTAATACTTTTTATTAATTAAAACCTCTTTTATTAGTAAAACTTCTTTTTACTTAATAAAAATTCGTCTATCAAACACTACTATTCATTTGTACTCTCTTAATACTTCAAAAAGCATTCATATACATATCTCAATGGTATAAATATTTTCACAAATCATTAACAAGATTTCTTTCTTTAAACCTTTACTTTCTCTGTCTGTTTCCAAAAGATTCCTTACTTAAATTTCCTTCCAGAATATCCATTTTAAGGATCCAAGTACTTTCACAAATCCTTTTAAAGGTTTAAGACTAATGTTACTTAAACATTGTCACTAAAAATACAAAACCATTTCACTTATGCTTATCTTTAAAACATTCCTTTTAATGATCTATTTACATTCATAAGTATAATAAAAAATGGTTAAAGACGAATTTTATTAAAACACCATCACAGCAAACCCAAAAACATTTCATATTGTTACTATCTTTTAAACTTTCTTTAAAGATCTAAGTTAATACTTGTTATGTTCGATAGTTGATAAGTCAACAACCCAGTTAAAATGATCGCTTATGAAATCACGATTCTTATACTTAACTTGTTTCCGACATTCAAACTTATACTATCCCTCGTTCAAAAGTGAAGCCAGATAAATTAGAGCTCTAGTTGCATGTCAAAGCCTTGTCCTGACACTTCATTCTTAAATCTCATAGATAGATAGGTCTACCTTGTCGGCTTTTAGTGTTAAGTATAGTATTAGTGATTTCCATAAATTAGTAAGAAATCAACACGATTAAAACGTTTAAAACATTTTTGACTTAACTATTCCTCGGTCAAGAGGGAAGCCGGTAGGTTAGAGCTCTATTGCTCATATCCCTACTCGAACATCAATCTTAACTTTCATAAATAGATAAGCCTACTTTGTTGGCTTTAGTGTTAAGCATAGTTAATTACCTTTCAAACAAGTAATTAAACAACAACCATTAGCCATCAAGCAATCCTTAACCCCTTTCTAGACCATTGGTTTTAAAATAAAACCCTTTCTAAAACGATATACATATGTATAGTAATTTATTTATAAAACTAGATATTAAATAAAACCTTATTAGAAGATATTTATTACATAAGATATAAAATAGTCAACATATTTTCTAAAACAATATATACTAAAAAATGCTTTTAAAATACTTTAAATACTTATAATAAGTTTTAAAACATTTATCCAAAATATCACTTTAAAATAACAAGTTTATAAAATCTTTTGAAACTTGGAAAAACATGTTTTCCTTATATTTTAAAGTAAAACATCTTCTTTAAAAATTCACAACTAATTCTTTAAATTCATAAGAATCTCAAACCACTTTTAATATACTCTAATAAGAGTTAGTAAACACTGGTAAAAAGAATGAAAGATAATACTTAAATTTAAATATCTTTTCAAACCTTTAAAGTCAAAAATCAAGGTCAAATGGAGCAGTTTTGCACAAGTGAAGTTGTGGCTACTTTTCAAGATGTTACTTAACTTTTTACTACCCAATTTTTTTATGGAAGCAAGTTATTATCCAATCTTTTGACCAGGTAGTGTTCAGACAGACTGGACAGATCAAACTCGGAGTCCGAGGTAGGATGCCCAGAGAGATATCCCAAGAGTCCATAAACTAAGCACAGACAGGATCGAAAGGTCAAAACCAAATCAACCCAAACTAAAACAAGCACAAATGCACCCAAGTTTGGTGTTAATACCGAGTTCCACTTCCACCTTAGGTGGACCCCACCTTCTGGTTATGCCTTTTACAAGATGCCTTAAGCCTATTTCCAAAGTTGTTTTGTTGAATCAATGCAATTATCTATCGATCTCCACGAATACTTGAAACTTCAACTTTGCTCTTCCACAGCTCCATCATTTGGACTTGGAAATAAGCTAATATTGGTGCAAACAATTATGAAATCACTAACCTGACCACAAGACGATCCAAGATGAAGAGTCGAAGATGGCCATTTTGGCAAACTTAGGAATCAGTATTGACCCTTACCTATGGTTCGAAACCGACTCCTATCAACTGATGATGTGGCACCTGCTTTCTAGGGATAATTGGTCTAAATCATGTACAACGGCTAGGAGATATTTTGTATGAGGTATTAGGTTCCCTTCCTCTATAAATAGGAAGGTAGGGTTTATTTTTTAGGATCTTTTGGGTTCTAGTTCATCCTAACGTTGTATTCTAGTAATTATGAAAATCTAAGTGTCGAAGTTGTACTGACCCCTAAGAACTTCTGCCTCCAAGTCAGAAATAAGCAATAAAAGATTAGAGTGGACATAGGCCTAGCTTTGCCGAACCACTATAAATTTTTATGTGTTCTCTTTTCCTCTTTTTTAATTTACTTTCTTCATATTTTATTTTTTACCTTAATTTCTGGGTGTTTGTGCCATTTTTGGGTCAAACATTTTGGTGCTTTCACTGATAGTTAAACTCAGGCTATTTGGATCAATCATTTACTATTGGATTTCCCATATCCAAGATATAGATCCAATTTATCAAAATTTTAACTATACAACTCAGATTTGCAAAGATATATTAGAATCTTTTTGCCATGGCCCTATCAAGAAGAGACCATTCTATGAGCTACTACTGAAGCTAAAAATCAGAATCCTCGGTAAGGGGATGGAGTTGTCCAACCTACTCAAATGGAGATTCAGACTCCAACCGACGTCGTGACCAGAATGGAGATGGATATGATGATGAAGCAGATGGAAGGTAGGTTCCAAACTATTCAGAATAAGATGAATCAGACGATGTAGTAGAGCTTGAGACTATTGAATGAGCTAACTCAAAACAGCCGCAAAAGGAGTAGAAGGGACTCAAGTTATTCATCTGAAAGTTCCTCATCATTTGAGCAGAGACAGAGGGACATAAAGTAGAAGAGAACTCAGAGCGTTGTTGGAACATCGTACCAAGGAAGATGATGATCCCCAGGATCGAGTTTGGGATCGATACCGAGCCAAGATTAGGGGTTGGTACCAACCCCTCCAATGGTAGGCCCAGTGCCCATCCTTTAGAAGGTGGCATGGACTTCACTTCAGGACGCGTGCTGCTAGTGCCAGAATCTATAGAATTGTGCTGTTGTTGATGATATCGCTCACGCGAATGAAATAGGGGGACTATTGGACGAATGGATCTCCCGAAGGATGGAGAACCTAGATATCGAAAGCTAAACCGAGAGTATTCACTTAGCTGAACACTTAGAGCGAAGCCCGATTACCGCCGTTCAGTCGAACCTATTGACCTAGATTACCTGGAGGATATGGTCAAGACACTTGTTAGCGAGAATCGTTTCAGGAGTAACAATGAATGAGGTACCTCTCCCAGCTAGCATCCGTTTATAGATAATATTCTATGCAGGAGATAACCCCGAAGTTTCATAATGCCAATTATGCCATTATACGGAGGAACAAAGAACCCTAGGCAGCACTTGATGAGATATGAATGGATGGATTCAGTTAGAGCTTCTGACATTGTAAAGTGATGTTGTTTCCCTATTTTCTTAGAAGGCGTGGATACGATGTGGTTCACTCAACTTTCGCCGAGGTCCATATCATCTTTTACCAAGTTATCGAAGAAGTTTATAGAACAATTCCATTTGCATACTGCACATCTAAAGCATATGATGTCTTTGTCAAACTTCTTCCAAGCTGAGGGAGAGTCATTGAAGTATTTCTTGAATCGGTTCCATACAGCCATGATAGAAGTCATAAATCCCAAGGATGACATGTTGCTGATGGCATTGATTAGGGGGATTCAACCTCACACGAAGTTCGGGGAATGGTTGGAAAGGAAAACCCTATCAATGATGGATGCTTTCTATGGAAAGGCTAATGAATACTTACGCTTGGAGGAATCAAAGAAATGTCCATGGAGGACTGGTGCTAGAAATTCGAATGAAGTGATATAAAGCAACGTTTTCATAAAGCAATCAGGAGGAAGCTCTGGGAGTGTGGATGTGAATGTTGGTAATCAAAACAATAATTGGAAACGAAATGATGATGGGGCTAAGAAGAAGCCAGATAATAGGAATCATATTAGGACTCCTAAACAATAATCGAAAACGAAATGATGACGGGGCTAAGAAGAAGAAGAAGCCAGATAACATGAATTGTATTAGGACTCCAAAATATGATAGTTATACTAAACTAAACAACTCGACAGAGAATATCTATCCGGCAACTCAAAAACGAAGCAGTACATAAAGCCAGCTCCAAGAGAGTTGACTGAGAAGGAGAGAAAGTCAAGCAAATTCTATAGATTCCAGGAAACACATAGTTACAATACCAAAGAGTGTAGACACTTGTGAGATATGATTGAGGAGTTGATTTGCAAGAAAAAGTTATGGCATTAAGAGAAAGCCCCATAGGATGGCAGGCAAGGAAACTCTGATGCCCTTGGGCCATCTGCCCAATGAGGGCAAGCTGATCCTAGTGCTGATGCATTCAGGTAGCCAGAAAAACAATAGGTGATTAATACAATTATCGATGACCACACCCTGCTGATAAGAGTCTAGTAGAGATGGGACAGATATGTTGGTGCTATTAAGTATGCAGAGAGCGAAAGTTGCTATGTTGTTGAGGATGAAACTCCAGCGAAAAAATCTCAAACCATGATAGATGATATTGTTTTTCAAAATAGTGATGCTGAAGGAGTGAAGCTCCGACGATCGACCCACTTGTGATTTCAACCACGATTGGTCCTACTGTTGTACGGTAGGTGCTTGTTGACTACGGGAGTTTAGTTAATATCTTATTCAAGGAAGCTTATGATCAAATGATGTTGGAGGAGAAAGATTTAAAGCCTTGCAGGTCTCTAATACAGGGGTTCAATGGGATAGCTACTAATGCCACATGATTTGTTGAATTACCGGTGGTACTTGGTGAGGGCGACCGCCAGTGGGTGTGGTTCGTTCTTTTTTTGGTGTTGGATATATATTCTACTTATAAAGCATTTTTAGGCTTACTGGCTCCATCTTAATTTAGAGCTTCCACTGCTCATTGGTGTTTAACTATGGATTTCCCTACAGATTAGGAAGTTGGAATTGTGCATAAAGGTCAGGTGGCTATCCACGAATGCTACGTCGCTGAGCTAAAGGAGGCAAGACGATAGGAGAAAGGAAAGAATGTAGAGTGGGTCCTCTTCATAAAGGTTTTGGATGCATAGCAACTACAACCTGAGCCCCGGCTCTGGCAGATTAGTCAGCTCTACGATGATCTGGAACGATGAAAAGAGCGAGAAGGTGGACAAGTAGCTCCCGCTAAGTTGACGATCACTGTTCCAATCAGCAGGGATGATTCAAGAAAAGTCCTAAAAGTTAGATCTTAGATCGGTGCTAATGTAATGAAGGAGTTGGTTGAATTTCTATGGGCCAATCTGGATGTGTCTGCCTGGACACACTCGGATATGTGTGCGATCTCACCCGGGATAGTGAGCCATGCATGAAACATGAATCCCAAATGTCTTCCCATAAAACAGAAATGTCCCAGCCTAGGTCCAAAGAGATCCGCTGCACTCAAAGAAGAAGTCGATAAGCTGAAGGACAATGGATTCATCTGTGATGTCTTATACTCGAATTGGGTATCAAATCCTACCTTGGTGAAAAAAGCAAATGGGAAGTGGAGGACATGCATCGATTATTCGGACTTTTATAAGGCATGCCCAAAGGACAACTTCCCACTTCCGAGGATAGATTAACTAGTGGACTCGACCGTCGGACATAAGCTACTTTCATTTATGGATGCACATTCCTGATACAATCATATCCCGATGCACGTCTTGGATCAGAAACACACCAGCTTCATTACCAACCATGGACTCTATTGTTACCTGGTTATGCTCTTTGGATTAAAGAATGCAGGAGTGACTTACCAAAGACTCGAGAATCGGATGTTTAAAGACCAGATTGGACGATCGATGGAAGTTTATGTGGACGACATGCTTGTGAATTCACGACGCTCGAGAGACCATGTTGATGATCTTGCATAGATGTTTGGTGTCCTCCAACAATATGAGATTAAACTCAATCCTTTGAAATGCTCTTTTAATGTTGCTTCAAGAAAGTTCTTGGGCTTCATTTGTCAACTCCTGTGGTATTGAAGCCAATCCAAAAAATATCTAGGCTTCGAGAGAGAGAGATCAAAGCTCCAAAAACGATCAAGGAGATCGAAAACATAAATGGAAAGGTCGCCATCCTGAGCCGGTTTGTCTCCAGAGCCACTGATAAGTGCATCCCCTTCTTAGAAGTGATCAAGAAAGGGAAAATAAATTTCGAGTGGAATCAAGACTGCAAGGACGCATTCTAAGCTTTGGTAAATCACTTGGAGAGACCTTCTATTCTCTCGAAACTGGTAGATGATGAGGATTTGCTCTTATACCTGGCGGTGTCGGTACATGACCTGACCGTTGCACTTGTACGTGACGAATCCCGCATCCAGCGACCGGTCTACTATTTTAGCAAGCAATTGAGAGGAGCAGGAAGAAACTATATGTGACAGGAAAATCTCACGTACTACCTGTTGATTGCTTCCAAAATCTCTGCCCCTATTTCTAGGCCATCTGATCGATGTCCTCACTGACCAGCCTTTACGAAAAGTCTTGCAACAACCTGAGACCTCTAGAAGGTTATTGATATGAAACACTGAACTGAATCAATACGATATCACCTCTCACTCTCATAGAGTAATCCAGGGTCAAACCCTGGCGGATTTCATAGCCGAATTCGCTACACGAGATGATCCTCCGAAGAGTAGTGGAGAAAAAGAAGTTGGATGGAAGATGTATACAGATGGTGCATCTAATGATCGATGTTCCGATGTTGGAGTTGTACTTCTCACTCCTGAAGAACACTGATCGGTTACGCCCTGAAACTCGACTTTTCGACGATGAACAACGAAGCTGAATACAAGGCCTAGATTGTAGGACTCAAAATAGCCAAGGAACTGGAAATAAAGACTTTGCACATTTTCTACGACTCCCAACTAGTGGTATGCCAGGTTAGAAAAGAGTATCAGACAAAGGGAGCAAGGTTAGCAACTTATCTAAATCGAGTTCTTGAGCTACTCGACGACTTTGAATACTATGCGATAGCATATATTCCTAGAGACTAGAATGAAAATGTTGATTCATTGGCTAAGCTGGCTAGTTCTGGAGATGCGCAACTCAAGAGCTTGGTTCTGATGGAAGTGCTTTAAGCTCTAAGCATTGACCAAATGAATGTTGACTGGATCTTGGAGATTGAATTTAAAAGGGAGTCATGGATGACTCTGATTCGGAATTATTTGCAAAGAGGGGCCCTTCCGTGGAGAAGGAATGAACGATGAAAAGTCCTTTACCAAGCTTCCAGATACATCATGCAAGAAGTTTTACTGTACATGAAGGGTTTCTCTATCCCCATGCTTTGGTGTGTCACTCACAATGAGGCCAAACAAGTCCTAAGAGAAGTTCACGAAGGGGCTTGTGGCGACAACATTAGGGAAAACTTTAGCGAAGATGATTCTTTGATATGGATATTTCTGGCCAATTGTCAATCGAGATGCGGCCGATTATACCTGGAGGTGTGGCAAGTGCCAGAGATTTGCTAAAATTCCAAGAGACCCACCAACAAAAATTACTCAAATGGTCAGCCCTTGGCTATTTGCATTTTGGGGCATTGATATTACAATGTTCTGCCAATATCTAAAGGTGGCGCGAAGTACGCCATTGTCGCGGTTAATTACTTTACCAAATGGGCTGAGGCAGAGCCATTGGCCACTATTACCATGAAGAAAGTAATCAACTTTGTAGTTCAAAATATTATTTATCGCTTTGGAGTTCCACAGGCAACGTTGCTGATAATAAGACTCAATTCGACAACGTAGAATTCAAGGATTTCTGCCACCGACATCGCATAGAGAAGAGATTGGCAGCGATAGCACACCCTCGGACAAATGGACAGGTCAAAGGTGTAAACAAAATTATCAAGTCCATTCTTAAGAAGGGATTGGAGAAGGCCAACAGCAAGTGGGTCGACGAACTTCTGTTAGCACTTTGGGCTTATCAAACCACACACAAGTCAGCGACTAGTCACTCCCTATACACCTTGGCATACTGATTGAAGGCTATGACTCTGCCTGAACTAGAAATAACTTCTAATCGAGTGATGCATTACAATCCATGGATGAACGAGTAGCTCCTTATGGGGTCCCTCGATATGATCAATGAGAAGCGGACAGAAGCAGAGTTTAGAGCAGCTGGGCACAAACACCAGGTCGCTTGATATTACAATACCAAAGCCAAGAGTCGAACCTTTGAAATCAACGACTTGGTCTTAAAGCGAATCTTCCCTGGCCCTAACTTGGCCCTGAGTTGGGAAGGTCCATACACAATAGAGGAAAAGCTTGGAGATGGCACTTTCAAGTTGGTAACTGTGGACGGATCTCACTCCCGAGGGCATGGAATAGCAAGCACCTATGATGTTATTTCACTTAGAAACAAGCTAGTAAATAATTAGCTAGAGTCGTGTTGTGACATCCCGGAATTTCGAGGAATTTAAAATGCGATAATCTCTTAATTAAAGTATTTAAAATTGATTTAAATTGTTATTTTCAAATATAAATAACCAATAAATTAATAATGTGATGTTTTAAATTATGATTATAGATTGATTTTAAATAAGAATAATTAGTTGCAAATTTAATTTGTGTTATTTTATAAATAGATTTAAATAGTTCTATTATTTCTAATTTAATAAGTGTTATTTAAATGTGTATATATATGTGTAGTTAGAAGAAAATTATAATTTGAGAATTTAATATAAACGTGTTCCAATTTAATTACAATAAAAATCTATTCTTAAATTAAAGTAAAACTCTACTTATTACATTTTGATCTATATAGTAATATAGATGTAATCTAGATAATAATGTTTAAATTAAAAGTAAATATAAAACTAATATATGGTCATAAATGTAAGTATTAATACATATAACATAAGTGAAAATAAATGAATAAATATAATAAAGTGTTTGATAAATTAATTTTAAATTAGGAAAATATACATTAGTTAAATAAATAAATAGTCATGTAAAAATAGGAATAAATACAAGCTAATATAATAGGAATAAATACAAGCTAATATAATAGGAATAAATACAAGCTAACATAAATAAAATAAATATAACAACTTATAGAAACACTTAAGATAATTCTAACTTTATGAAAACATAGGCTAGAAAAACAAATCAGGCTAATAATTCAAACTTCACCATATGTATATGCAAGAAATAAGTCAAGGTAAAAATATATGTGCCATAGCCATATCTAGATTTGCAGGCAAGTAAAATATACCAACTATAACTATATCTATATGCAAGTAACAAGTCAAAGCAAAATAAATATTTGTACTATGGCACTGTCTAGATTGGCAGGCAAAAAGAAGTAAAATATACACAAGATGTACAAAGTTAAATAAATATATGTACTCTAGCAATGAAGCTTGCAGGCAAGAAAAGAAGTAAGGTAACACATAAGTACATACGGAATTTAATAAGAGGATATTTATGGCATTGTTAATAAATGCTTGTGCCCAATGTTTCATTTCAGCCTCCATACCAAAAGATCTCTGATCAAAAATGTAAAATCTTGTACCAGCTAAGTTTTATTTTTATTTTTATTTTTGTACAAACAACTTGGCCTCTACCTACATTGTTTTCTTTATATCAAGTTCCTTTTCATTCTCGATCATTAAAACTATGCAAAACCAGAAAACAAACCTGGAAGCTCCTCTTCAAAATATATTCTTCAACCTGTAACCATTTTTCAAAACAAGAGAAAAACAAGCCAAACCCTTTAAACTTTCAAGTTTCTAGTTTTTAAAGCTTTCAGTTTTAAGTTTCAAGCAAGACATTTTTCTCCGGAAAACAAAAACAACAGAAGCATACAAATTTTCAAGCAGTCAAGTTTCAAGTTTTCAGTTTCAAAAGAAATAAAGCATCCCAGTTCTTTTCAAAGCCTCTGCCTTTTTCAAATCTGGTGAGTAAACTTTTTAATCTAAAAAGTTAAGTAGAAACAGGATTGTTGCTTATAAAATTCTAAAACAAGTAATGCTTGCATATGTAGATTTAAGTGTGCTATATGTTTGATATGCTTTAAACTGTGCATGACTGCTGTTGTTATCACCTCTGTTCCTCATTTTTTGTAAACTGTTTTATTTAAGGATTTAAATCTGTTAAAAACTAGATGTAGGCAACATTTACATAAAATGGAATATGATATGTGTTTGCTTGGTTTGTTTAAACAAGATTGCATGTGAATGAATAAGTGTAGGATTCTGATATATAATTGTATGCATGTGTACATATCTGTCATACTTATGTTCTTATCTGTTTTATATTACAGAGTTTTAGTTTCATTCAAATTCCATTTTCCTTTCTCCTCTAATCTGTGATAGGCTTTAGATTCAAACAAATTTAGTGTGTTTGAACTTAAACTTGGATCTAAAAAGAGTTTAAACCTGTTTATATTTATATAGTGTCTGGAACCAAGCTTAAAGTAAAAATAAGAAATTAAATTACAACATGTTAAAAACTAATGGTTTAAATTCTCTAATTCAAGTTTATAACTTGAAATGGCCTGGGAAAATATGATTTTTAAAATCAAAATCCCAAATTTTAATGAAGTAATGAATGTGGAATTTTGGGTTAACTGGAAATGGGTTGTTGAGAGTTTTCAGAGGATCTACGTGTCTGGGATGGTCGGAATCGTGGCTGGGGATGGACGAAGCTATGGGGTGTTTGGGAAAAATGACTGGAAGTGTTCCAGATCATCGAGGCGACATGGAAGAGGGGATTTAGGTTTCTAACCCTAATTTAGTCGAGTCTGGAAATTTGCGTGATGCATCTTCTCTATTGTTTCGAGTGCGATGGAACGCTGGGTATGGCTTCGTGGATGGTCGGGGAGTGTGTGGCCAGAGTTTCTGGTGTTCCGGTGATCGGCGTGGGCATTTCGAGGCATTTTTCTGGTCATGTCGAGTTCCAGGGTCGAACTGGAATGCTCGATTTCGTTGTAGGGTCGTGTTGGATGACTGGAGAGTGGGAGTTGATTGTCGTGGTGATTTGTGGCTTGCCGGAGGTGGTGAGGTACGCCGGAGCGGCGGCGAGACACCGTGCACGTGCACGTGTGCATATCGTATCTGGTATGATTTGGGGAAGATGAAGTTTTTTCCTCGTGTGTTTGCTCGAGAGTCTGGGAGGTCGACTCGAAGAGAAGGTCGGGATTGTTGGGGTTTAACTCGAGTTCGTACTCGAGTATGTTGAAGGTGATAAGCCTGATTTACTGTTTTAAGTGTTAACTGTTTTCACACTTTAAAAATTTAACTAAGTTTTGTAAAATGGGGGAAGAAGGAAGAAAACTCGGGGATAGACCGGAGTAGCATTCGGGTATGACCCGAAGTAGCCTTAGTCCAGTTTTTATAAAAGCTTTTAAAAATAAGATTTTGAAATTTAAAAACAAATTTTGTTAAAACTTTATACCATTACTTTATAAATGTTATGAAGGTAAATTTTAAGATAAAAGGTTTTGAAATGTAAATGGTAATTAAGATAGTGTTTATCTTAAGTTAAAGAAGCTTTATTTTCTTGAAGTTAATTAAGTTAATTAGGAAATTAAATATAATTAATTAATTTAATTAATTAAGGATAAAGGTTAATTAAGTGATTAATTTAAGAATAATTAACTAATTTAATTAATTAATGATTATGATTGATTTACTAATAATTAGAGATTAATGAATTGGAAATTTATTAATTAAGAAATTAAAGGTTGATTAATTGGTAATTAAGAAGTACTTAGTTTGTAATTGAGTTTTATTGATTAATAATTTGGTTTAATTAATTAATTAATGAATAAGAAAAAATTAATCTATAGAGATTAATTAAGAAGTAATTAATTTGTTATTAGGTCTTATCAATTGATAATTAAGGTTTATTAATTAATAATTAAAAGAATAATTAATCTACCATTAAGATTAATTAAATTGTTTTAAGTTAAATTAAGAAATGAATTACCAATTGTAATGAATCAAATGAATGTGATTGATTCAAGATAATTAATTGTAAATTAATTAAAGATAACCATTTGATGGTTAATTAAGTATAAATACTTAATGAAATTGAATAGTATAATTACTTAGCAAAGTAATTAATGAATAATTACAGGATGTAATTAGATAAAGGAAATTACTTAATGGGAAGTAATTAAAGTAGAATTACTTTGTAGAAGTAATTAAAGATTTGTTACTTGGGGTAATTAATCAAAGATTTATATAATTAATTAAGAAGTTAATTAATTAAGGTAAATAATTTCAAGATGGAAATTCCTGTATATGATTTAGGTTGATAAATGGAAGTAATTTATTAAGGATCATTTATTAATGTAATTAATGAAGTAATTAATAGTTAATTACTGTGAATGGTAAAGGATAATTAATTTGTGAAATTAATTAAAGGGTAATTACTGGAATGTAATTAAAGGTTAGTTAATCAAAGATGATTAATTAAGATAGAAATTAGAGAATAATTAATTAATTTATTTGTAATTAATTAATGGTTGAGTAAGCAGGATTTATAGAATGAAGTAATTAATTTAATTTACTTTAAATTAATTAGAGATAAGGTAATTAATTTAATTTGTTTTAAATTAATTATAAATGGTGTGATTATTTATCCTTGCTTATGTATGGATGGATGATATTGTTTGCCTTGAATGGTTTGAAACCTCAGATATGAGATAAGTAATGCTGTGTGATATGGATTATCTATTTATGACGATAATGTAGATTATCTATCTGTGATATTATGAATTATCTATCTCTGTATATATAGATAATGAAATGAATTGTCTTAACTTTAAAACAACTTGGCCTTAAAAGACACGGTTTGGATTTGATGAAACCGGGATCGGGTTTCCAGATTTGGATATCCGAAAACCACATCGATCCAAATTAACGATAGGTCGTGAATCTCAAGTGAAGATGAAGATTCAGAGTGCAAGGGTTATTGTCGTTAACTCTGAGGATGATTCCAAAATGAGTGTAACGAGATAATGCCTTCGGTTTCGTTCGAACCCGGAACGAACTTGTATGGATTGAATGCTTTCAGCACATCGTCAGGTGGACGATGAGCATTTTGAGAGATGTGTTCTCTAAAGGTAATCGTAGCCTCAAGCCTCATCAACCAGGAATGGCTAAAACAAGGCAGGTGCAACAAGGCTTCGTGGGTCGCACCCACTTGAGAGTAAGGTCATCTAGATGTCCCTTTTTATCTTCGGCTTAGTGGTGCGGTTGCTGATCACAACCGTGGGGTGATTTTATTCGGAATTATCCAGTAAGGGATGGTTCCAGCCTTGTGTTGCAGGGGACTTAGGGTGGGTCCTCGGTACGTTGATCTAGGCCAGGTACTATGATGGGCGGTACCCCAGTAGCCCTGCCATTGTATGGAATCCAAAATCCAATAAGTGCCATCGGTTTTGATTGTAAACCTAGTATGCTGGAATTTAATCATGTAACAATTTTAGCTATTTCTTATTTACTTGAAAACCCTAGACCTATTATAATATAACTGAATTTCCTATCAAATGTTTGGTTAGCGTAAGGTAAAAACTTTTCCATGTTTATGTGTGGGAAGTCTTACGTGATACCTTTTGTTTCTAAAGGTTTTTCAAAGTTATGCAACTTTAACCGTTTACTCATACCAGACCCATGTCTGACCCAGAGTTTATTTCTGTTTTTCTTAAACTCTCGGGTACTCAAATTTTTACGAGTAGCCAAGAGATTCAGGTTTAGCTTTGACGAATTATGGAGGAGCAATGGAGCAGGAGGCTTCAGCGTATAGATATATATTGGTTCCGCTGTGTTAGTGTTTATGTGTATTTCCGTTGTGTTCTATCTCTGTGATGTTTTGAGTTGTATCGAGTTGTATTAACTAGACAGGTGTTTATAACTGTCTAGTATGTGTTGTATTATCTGTGTAACTCTGATGTATATGTTACTATGTAATCTCTTATGTGATATATTATATTTCATTCGTTCCGCTGTTGAGATTCTGATGTTGTTTAGTTCTTTCTTCTCTATCTTTTCTATTTCTCACCCCTTTCTTTCTTAAAAATGACGCGTCTTTCTGTGTTTAGAAGGGCGGGTCGTTACACGTGTAATAAGACAAATTCTATCATTTTTTATCTTTTATGAAATAAAACTGCTTTTCCTACCAAAATTCTTTCTCTCAATTACTTAAGAGTTGTGACTTGACCGACTTGAATGAATCTGCATAGGATTAATGCGGATGTGCAGGTACTCAAACATAGGTGTCGATCAAACTTTAGTAGCCTATGATCGGGCCCGTGAAGTCCCTTTTGGTGTCCAGAGATTGACGCCAACCAAATCTTGCCTTCAGATTGGAGGTAGGAGTGTAAACTCAAGTCGGACATGCCATGACTGTTAGCACGCTAACTCTTGTCCCCGAACTAGGGGCAAGAGTATAAAAGGAAATGGATGTGACTCGACCGTCCATCAACTAACTCTTGTCCTCGGATTGGGGGCAGGACTATAAATTTAATGGATATGACCTGACCATCCATAAGCCAACTCTTGTCCTCGGATTGGGTGCTGGACTATAAACTAAATGGACATGACCATCCATGGACAAACTTGGCACTTGATATGAGGGTAGGTGTATAAATCGAAACGAATGTGATATGATCGTTCACTGGCTCAACTCTTATCTTCAGATTGAGGGTATGAGTACAAACTAAAGCGGACGTGACAAGACCGTCTAAATCTTAACACTTTGCCTTGAGTAGGAAAAGCCAAAGGTCCATGTCCGACTAAGGCGGGATCTTGCCTTTGAACTTCGAATTGATGCTTGGAGTTAAGCGTGATTGGAAGTGTACATCCTGGACGAGGTTGTGTGAATTACGATAAGTCAATTCAGATTGGTGCCTAAAGTTTGGCGTAATCGGATGTTGTGATCCTGGAAAAAGGTATTTGAGCTGCCGTTCTAAGTGGTTAACTCCAACCAATGCCCAGAGTTTAGCGCTTCAACAATTAGTTTGTGTTCGCAAGAGCGATGATAGTGTAACGACCCTAATTTTTATTAACATTATTTAGGACATTTAATTAGTTAAATTAAATGAAATATTGTAAATGGTTAAGGGAATTGAGATTTGAATAATAGAAGGGTAGCCATGCAAAATTAAACAATGAACAAGAAAGAATAAAAATGAAATAGTTAGGGTAATAGATAATAATAAAATAGAAATAAGATATATTCTTATACCTTAAACCCTCAAGCCATGTTCATTTTCCCATTCACAAACTAGAAACTAAATCTAAGAGAGGACGGCCACCATTAGGAGAAGGTAAGAGGAAGATAAGCTAAATCAAGAGAAAGAAGCTTAATCAATCTAGTTCAATAAGCAAATCTCAAACTCCTTAATCACAAGCTAAAGGTGAATAATAGGTTACATCTCATTTTATTGTTTTCGGTTTTAGTTGAGATTCGAATTTATGTTGCAAATGATTTGCCATGTTTTGATTGTTTAAATAGAGATATATGATTTTTGATGATTTATGCTATTTCATATAGATTTTATGATAAGGTTTAACTTGAAAACCTATTAAATGACACCAAATGCCTTGCAATTTTGATATAAGGTTAGAAATATTATTTTAGAGATGGGTTTCAAGTTTCATGATTTTCTGAATTAATGTGGATTTATCATGAATTTTCTAGTGAAGAAATTGCTTAAATTGGGTTTAAAATTAATTACGGCTATTTTATATTGGCTTTGGGTCAGAAATTTATATATGTTGGAAAACATATTAAAGTGATTTATGAGAATTTTTGAAGAATTTTTATAAGTGTTTTAATAAGCATATAAAATTATTTTAAGGCATGAGATTTAAATGTTTTATATGTTTATAAAAGGAGAAGGGGCAATTTGTAAATGTTTTAAAATATTAATCTCTGAAATTCGACAGTATTTCTAGAAAAGATTTTGGAAAATTATTGGCAACCAATCATATGTTGACAAACAAGGCAAGTTAGTTAGAAAGAAATTACTTTATAAACTTAAAAATTAGTTTTACAAGGTTTTGTTGTTTCGCCACTTTCGGCAGCTACCTTTCGACACCATACTTCCGCTTCCATCCTAGTTGAAACTAATACACATGGTATCAAAAACTTAGCATGTAGTGGATTGGAGATATGCAAAAGGTATAGAATCAAAACAGGGCTTTTGAAGGGGTCGAGACCTTGTTTTGCTTTCAAAAGGAAATGTCGTTTGTTATGCTTTCGAAAAGAATGCTTTTGAATGAAATAGCTTTCGACTTGGTCAAGTGTTTTAAAAGAAAAAAGCTTTCGAAAGAGGTTGTCGCCTTTGTTTTAAGAAAATGCTTTCGAAGGGGTTGAAATTCCTACTAAAGCATTCTACCTTTCGAAGCAATGCCTATGAGTGGGTTCTTTAGCTTTAAACCATGAGCCGCATCTCCAACGCTTTCAAAAGGATTGGTTTCGACACCATCCACTTCTTTTACTTAGGAAGTTTCTTTCGAAAGAGTTGCTTTTGACATAGTTATTTTAAGACCCTTTTGATATTTTGAAAGTTAAGCCCAATGGTTTCGAAAGGAATGGTTTTAATGGTTTTGAAACTATGTTCCACGTATTTTTACTTGAACCCAATGCTTTCGAATGGTTTGGTTTATGTAAAGGACTTAATGCTTTCAAAAGGTAAATAAAGGTTTTGAAGGGGTAGTTCCCTAATGTTTTCAAAAGGTTTACCTTAGTGTTTAAATGGAGGGTTTCCAATGTTTTCGAAAAGCATGTTTAAAGTGTTTTGAAAAGAGGATGTCTAAGGTTTTATAAATATTTCAAAAGGATACTTTCAATGTTTTCGGAAGGTCTATTGCAAATGGTTTCAAAAGGTATGTTTTGGCCTTTCGGCCTAAGGTTATAAAGTGAAGTAGTTCGCTTGTATCGAAAGGGGTACTTTCAATGGTTTTGAAAGGGGTACTTTCAAAGGTTTCGAAAGAGATTGTTTAAAGGTTTTAAACAAAGGTTTTGAATGTTTTCATCAACAATTGATAAATAAGGTAGTGGTCAAAATTGACCATGCCATATATATAAACAACAAATGTTTTACAACACATCACTACAACACTACAACACTACAACATAACCACAAACACCTTCTAACACCCACAGTATACACCACAAGACAAAAAACCATTACATACACATACACATCACAAAATACCAACAAAATCAACACAACGCAACTGACAACCATACAACACAAATAATAACATGTTTTCATCAATAATGTTTTGTGTAAAGTATATATAACATGGAAAAGTGATTTGAGTAAAGCATAGAGTATATTTTCCTTGTTTAAGTACTAAATCAATTTGAAAGAAATGTTTTCAAGGAAAATTTGATGGGGTAGTTGACCCTAAGTAAATGACTCCGATATTAGGATACTAGATGGGACTGGTATGGGGTCATGCCCTATACTTTAGCTAGTATCCCCTAGCTAATATAAGTCCAAAATTCCAGTGTGTAGGGCTTTTTCACAGGTAATACTAAAATGAGATTGCACACAGAAAAGAATATACAGAAAAAATAGGTTATTGGTGAGCCCACAAAACTATTAGGATTAGTTGACCCTAGGAGAAGTAAGTTAGGGACAGACCGTCCAGGAGTATGTCTAACAGAAGTTAGATTATTTGTTTATTTTGTCAGGTAGGCCCGAGTTAGCCAAAGGTTAGTAGTTAGCTAAACAAAACTATAGTGTTCGGATAGGTAGTCCATTGATTACCTGACTTTTATGCATACATGATATTGATGTTATTGCTTTAACTAGTATGGTTGTAGGATTTTGATTTGCAAAAGATATGTTTTAAAAAGGGATATTAGTAAGGGGAAACCCATTCCGCTAAGCGGCATGGTCTCACTTAATATCATTAAACTGAGATGTATAGTATTATTCACACCAGACTTTATGTCTAACTCGAAGTTTATATTTTCCCCTTAAACTCTCAGGTGCTAAAAATATGATTTGAGTAGGTTAAGAGTTGAGGATTTACAGGTTTTAGTAAGTGGATAATAAAGCTTCCGAAGACGTGCAGGAGGCATGGATAACTATTTAGGAGGTGTTATTTTTATTTCTATTTCCACTGTGATGTATTAAGACAGTTTTTGTCTATTTAGTACTCTGATCATCCAAGGGGGCATCTCCATATGTCGCTCTTGGCGTATTTTGTAATAATTATATTTGATCAAAACCTGGGATACGTTTTGGGATTGTGTAATGGAATATAAAACATGGTTTGAAATGTAATCGGTAAAGTATGATGCTTTTGGAATCTATTATTTTGTTTCATATTCATATGCTTCTGATATTATGGATACCATTACATTACCGTATTTTGTCACCGGAAGTTAATACTATAGATGACTGCAGCATCTGTAGTGCTTAGCTTTGGGCCTCAAGATAGGGAATGTTACAGAAAGACCCTTAAATAACAGAATAGGCTAAAGGATCCGGTCGAACAATAACGACTTAAAGAAATAGATCGCAAGTGCATGGAATGGAAATCATATTTCTTAAGTACTTAGACAAATCCATATAAGGAGTAAATGAAACAAAAACCTTTATTATTTACATGAAATCTGGAAAGCTAAGTACAAGTGTTATTGACACTAGAAACAAAAAGCAAAAGCGGAGCCGAACCCACGCAAAGCCGACCAAAAACCAAAATGGAATACAACCACTACTAAAAGCAAGCCTATCTACACTAAACAAGCCGACACTCACTTCTTCGGTTTCGTTCTCCTTTGTTTCTTTTAAAAGCAGAGAGAGGCGTCACTCGAACTTTCACCATGTTTTTTCCCTCCTCTTTCTCCATTTCCTTTTCCTTTAGGTGGAGTGCTCTGCGATGATCTAGCATGCATGCTTTATACGCTACCAGGCAGAGGAATATGGATCAGTGCGAAAATAGTTTACCTGGGCATGGTGGGACCCGACATGGGCTTGGAGACCCGGTAATAACAACATCATCATCAATCTGAGTTTCCTGAGTCCCAACAGCTCCTTCATCCAACCAAGCACTGATCATCTACTCGCCAAGGGCGAGAGTATCATTAACTTAGATGGTTGGAATCGTTTTTGAGGTGATAATAGTAACTGATTATGTTACTAGCACTTGTAGTTTCGGTTGAGTGTCAGGAAGTAGAACAATGTAAGGCTGACCTAAGGCTTGAGAAACAAAGAAAGAGAGATTAGCTATGTTAATTGGCGACACATCAACTTTCTGGAATACAGGAGATGTCAATGAGATACCTTCTTTGCCTTGGTGTTCTGTGCAGGCTGGAGTGTCGCCGAAGTTCTCCTCGAGAATTGAAGAAAGAATGGTAGGCCTTTTGGTATTAGTTCCTCGGGATCATACCCAGGTGTTGAGGCAGCTTGGAACCTAAGTGTTTGGCTAGCAGTAGCATCATGTCATGTTGATAAGCCTTCGCCCAAGTCTTTAGGCACTATCGAGGCAAGCTCCAAATAAAGAATAAGTTGGCCGTCTTTCAGTATCTTGGGCTCATCTCCTACCAAGACTTCTCTCTCCAGCTGCTCCAAATCCACCTTGCCTCCTTCAAGGAAAGTTTTTCTTCTTTAAAGATTCGCTCCTAGGCAAGGGCGAGGATTCTAGGATAATCATTATTGAACCACTCTAGATTTTGGAATTTGAGCACGTTGGCATTATACTGGTTCAGCAACGGTTCAAACTTCTCCATCATGCGCTCTTTTGCTCGCTGTTACACGGCCTCAACTTCTTTTTGATGAGTGTGTCAACATCTTTATCATGCTCGAGCACTTTGTCTCGTTCCTCCCTGGCATGGAGCAACTCTTCACAATAAGTCTGAGCTTGTTGGAGCGTTTGTTGTTTTCTTTTGTTTCCCGCTCTAGTTTAGTTTTCAGCCCAACCACATTTCTGTTTGCGGTATCCCTCTCCATTGCTAGAGCATGGTTTAGGTGGAAAGCCTTCTCCATTTCATCTCGATGCTTAATCTGCTCCTTTTCAAGTCCTTATTGGCTACCTCGGCCTTCTTCTCGGCTTCAGCTTGGGATGTTCTTAGTTTCTCGACCTCAGCATCGAGATTAGCAATGATTCCCCTGTTATCGGCTTCGATGAGTCTTTGATTGTCAATCTCTAGCTTACTGGTCCTGGAGACTTTGGAATTTTTCTCAACTGACTTCGACCATTCGTTATAATGATTATGAACAGCAATCATGCAATCGATGGTTATCTTTTATACATTATCCAGGATCCTTTTTACATTAGGCATAAACATAAGGCCATCAAAGCAAATGTTTGGAAATTCTTCTTTCAGTTTGCCCATTCAGGAATAAGCCACAAGTTGTTCCTCCGAAGAGATGGGTGGGACTATAGCAGTTTCTTTGCCTTACCTGTGTTGAGAAGTTTCAGAGCCACTCTTGTGATGCATACGGTTGGAGGATTGACTAGAGTGAGATAGCACTAGAGGTTGCATAGGGATGAGAGCAGAGGAGGGGCTCTAGAAGCGTCACCAGGTGGGATGTCATCATAACGATCAGGTTGTCTCTCTGGACCTCTAGGAAGAGGTGATTTAGACCTAGTGCGATGTCAGGAAGTAGAGTCAAGTGATGAGCAATCTCTGTCATAACTGGTTCTATCTCGGTCATCTATGTCTAGGATAGAACGATACCCTAACTAATAATCGCGACCGCTTCCCTGGCAGTATGAGCTCAGCCAAGGCCTTTATTCTTGTGATGCTTTATCCTCCAAAGAACGATTAAGGCATTTCCTTTTTTCCATGGATCCTACAAGGGAACAAGAACAAGTTAGGTGCAATAAGCGAGGACACGGGTCAAGTGATAGTTTTGTGAAGTGGACATGCACGTGAGTGTCCTAGTGTCCCTTGATGGATCGTGAGCTGGTGCTTTACTCATGGGAGTAACCTCTCCCATACCGGTGGGGATGAAATTCTTATCAAAGCGAATAAAGGAGTCGATGCCCTCGATACTAATATTACCGACATCAAAAGAACCAAACTCGGAAGGAATTTACGCTAAGCCAACGAATGTGCCTGTCAAAGGAAAAGATGGACTTTTTTTCTTGTATCAATGATAAGTGGGGGCTAGGTAGAAGTCTGCACCTTGGAGATTTCCATGATTAACCTCTTCTTTAGAGCAGGCGGTTGGTCATCCCTAGATTGTTCAAGCTGTGACTCATGACTCGCATCGATGTTACCATGGCTAGCCTCACTACTTTCACCTATAATTTCGCCTCCCATGGCATCTTCCTATGTTGTTCAATGTTTTATTCGACTCCGGCCCTAGGACTTAGGACTAGGGGTAAACCTAGATTAGCCCTGCCTCCTTTGAATGGGTTATAATTATCATTATCGTTGTCATCATCACTGGTAGCTATTTGGACGATGCCAGTACTGTGGTCCTCTTCTAACAAGCCGTAGGAGAAAAGATTTTCATCTGACAAGAGAGTTCTAGTATCTCTATCTACCTTAGGAACTGCCATAAGGGTGTTGACGACATCTAAAAGCGTCGAGTTACTGGGTTTCGCTGGAATATATGGATATTAAAGCAAGAATTTGAGTTAAGTTTGCAGACTATTAAAAAAATTCACATAATAAACATGGAGAGGAACTTACATCCGGACAGCCATCAACATGCAAACCCAGGCGGACAGCGGACATAGAACCACTCAATTTTGAAGTAGCTCAACTTGTTACATGCCCTAGTATCCACTCTGCAACCCCTGATTGATTCCAAGTAAATCAAAGATGGACTTTCCTTTTGGATTTTGAAACTGTATATGTATCGAATCTCCTCGTCACTGGGCGCTCGATGTAAGTGTTCAGTGAAGACAATATATGTGCCAAGGAATAAGGCATAGATATTTAGGTGCAATTGTGTTGGAGCAAGCCTCGTAAAATCCAATATTCAACGGACAAATTGATTGGACGGTAGGACGCAACCCGCCATGCACATGCATCTATTGCAGGCAATATAACCCTATGAGGGATTGTGACCTCTTTGATCATGAGACAGGACCAAGATGTCATCAAAGGGAATTATGTGCTTGTTACATATTCTCGGAAGAGATCCTTCATTGATTTTAGAAGCAATAAAATCAATGAGATCATTTGATATTACTGCATCCTCGAGAGTGTCAGGTGCATAGTCTACATCTGGACCGCCTATCGGCTCAACCGGATTCTCAAGAGCTTATTGCTCGACTTCAGGATTTTCTAAATTTGTTTTGTTTAGCCAGTGAGACCTCTTATTGCTATTCTTGTTGAATTGAAGTTTGCTGTGTATGTAGAGTTGTAGCTAAGCATGACTCTACATCAGATTCGATATATCTCAAAGGTGATGTACCTATGGTCCAAGCGGCAAGATGTTTAGAACGTCGTCTCTGCTATATTTCTATAAAAAAAACTTGACAGATAATCGATATTAGAGTGATTACAAGCTATACCCCATTTGCTAAACTGAATTCTAGTGCAATGTCATGTAGTCGTGCAGTTCAAGTTGTGAGTAAGCGGAATAGGGATATTAAGGCTATATTAACACTAGGGGGTGAATATTATTTAATGGATTATATGAATATTTTTCAAATTCTTTAAGATTTTACTTAGAATGGTGTAATTAACAATCACAGAAACAATCGTAGAATCAAAATGCAGCTAAAAGTAAATGTAGTAAAGTAAAAAAGAAAGAACACATTAGGATTTTACACTAATTCGGAGTTACCCTACATCCAGTCCCGCACAATTCCTTTTACGAATTTCTTTTCAACTAGTAACTACAAATACAATCTCGATTTCAAGGCTACAAGACATACCCTTCAAAATCCCGACCTCCGGGTAGATTCACTTGATTTTCAAGCTATAAGATTACCCAATAGATTACGGGCTACTAAGCACACCCAATTGATTTTACAGGCTACAATCGCACCACTTAGATTTTAGGGATACCAAGCACACCACAAAGCATAAGAGTATGATTTGATAGAGTTTACAGACTTAGATCTTCGATCATGATTATAATTAATCCTATAACTCTTGGATAGCACTTTGATCTTGAGAGAGATGAGGGAAATCAGAGAGTAGATGAAGAAGAAACAAATTAGTAATAATTTAATGTGATTCAGGTTGAATTTTGGTAGAGTTCTGGTAAATTTAGAAAACAAGAGAATGAAAAGTGGAGACAAAAATTAGAAAGTAGTTAATGAAAATTTGTTTGGAAGTCTTGTATATATAGGAAAACAACGGTTATGTCCATTCGCGAAGAGATACGACGAAGAGACACTTCCATTCAAATTTGAGTTTTGAATTTTACGGCCATTATGTCGACACACGCCTATAGAGTATGCCGACATACTCTTCATAATTTTGAAAAACACTTCAAAAATATTAATTTGAAAATCCATTGCTTTGTAAAATAATTTGATACATTGTAGAATCATTTAAAGATAGTTTATGCACATTTTAATCAAAATATAACTTGATAAAACTTTATAAAATAATTTTAAAAGATTTAAGAAGAATATTCAATAATAAAATCAATATAATTATAACTTACATAAACAAAAATTCAATATATATACAAACTTAAAACATTAAAATGATTTCTTTGTAAGTAAGAGATTATAAACCATTTTGGTAAATATTATGAAAATATTATTGTAAAAACATAATATTCGAAAAACAATATAAAACAAAATTAGAGAAGGTGAGAGAGATCAGGAAAGTGCTACAAGGTTTTAACATAAATTCTATGATCCTATAACTTATATGGAATATCATGAAATCTTGAACTCTTTAATACTCATGAGTCTTCATTCTTGAACTCTTGAAACTTTATATCAGCTTCTTGAATTTACACTTGATACCATACAGTCTTCTTAATCAACACTTATCTAATATTGTGCACTATATACTATATATGTCTTGATAAAGCAGTAGTATCTATATTGTAACGAATCAGAAATTCATCACTTCAGAAATTTTTTGAAATATTCAAATATAAGAATTTTTTAACATAAATGATAATGTTTTGAATAATAAATAATATTGGTAATCTTATTTTGAACAAATATTTACAAAAATGTATATTTTGGAAGATATATTGATAAAATGACCAAAGACCATTTTATCAATAAACAGCTCTTGGACCATCCAACATCGTGCACGGAGTTGGATACATACACCCATTTATATATATGAGTGAGAATATGTAATAAAATTATTTATTTTATTTTTCGAAAATAAAAATCTTTTCTAACATCACCAATGATATCACTATTTTGGAATAAATGATTTTTGAATTTAAATTGAGTTTAGACGATTTAATAATTATTTTAATTATTATATAAGCCCTTTTAATTATTATATAATCGTAGAAATATTATTATCAAACTTTGTTTACGAATATATCGGAATTTGTAACGATTCAACACAGAAAAGTGGTGCAACGTTGTGAATCATTTGAGATATACATATGCATGTTAGTCCATGAGATGATGGTTTTGATGACAACAACCTTAGAATAGATTATAAAATATAAATACTAACATTACAAGTTTAGATATATATGTATATGCAGGATCTAACCATGTAGGTATCAAGAATGAAGACTGTACAGTATAAGGATTCAAGATATAGAGATAGAAGACTCATGAGTATCAAGATTATCAAGAGTTCAAGATTTCAAGGTTAAGTTTGTTTTATTAGGAATATTTGTTAAAACTCGTAGAAAAGAACTGGCATCTTAATATCCAATTTATTCGTGGAATGGAATCCACTTTGAGCCCGTTAAAGGGATGGAACCCTAAGTAGGATGGAACCTACGAAAATCTAGTGGGACATTGTTTTGTATCCACTAAGCTTAATTCAAATGATTTTTTCAAAATTATCTTGTTTTCGAAATGATTTCAAAACTTTCCTTTTAAAAAGATTCAAAACCCTTGATTCCGTTTTTAAAATAATTTTAGCCTCAAAACATCTTTATTTTCAATGTCAAAATTTCTCCTGATTTTAAACTATCTTTTCAAATAATATATATATTTAACTTTTAAATTATTTATACTTTGATTTAAATTATAGTTAAATAATATATATATATTGTTCTTTATATTTACTTATGAATTTCAACTATATTCAAGTATATGTATAAAGTTTTAATATAAGATAAATATTATTTTTATAGAAATTCAAAACATCAAATTTGGCTGAGGGATGTCGACATGCCCATAGGCACCATGTCGACATGGTGACAGTTTAATTCAAATTTCAAATTTCAAATGAAGTGTCTATTTTCCATAACTTTTCATGAATGGTCATGGCTGTTGTTCTTCTATAAATAGGGGTCAGTTTCAACGAATTTTATAATACTTTTCTCTGATTTAACTTCTCTTCTTCTTCTCCACTTTCTTAATTACAAATTACACCATTACTCTGCCGAAATCAATATCGAATCTAACTAGATAATTTCTGGTTTTGATTCTCTCCACTATTTCTACAAGATCCAAGTGCTAATATGAGTTATAGACTTTTTGTAATCAATTGAGCGAGAGAAGACGTGATTGTAGCCCTGGAAATCAATTGGGTGAACTTGTTGCCCTGGAAATCAAGTATCTCTACCCAGAGGATTGTGATTCTGGAGGGTGTACCTCGTCGCCTTGAAACCGAGGGTTGTAATTGTTGAATTGATTTTGAAAGGAAATCCGTACTTAGTTGTGCGGGATTGGATGTAGGGTAACTCCGAACCAGTATAAAATCCGGTGTGTTCTTTCCTTTACTGCTTTTACTTTATATTTGCATCTGTGTTTGATTTTGTGTTCATATCTGTGTCGGATTAGTGCATACATTGTTAACAAATTAAGATAAACTCAAAAAGATTAACAAATTTCTTAAAACACTATTCACCCCCCCTCTAGTGTTAATTCTAGCCTTAAGATCCTTAATCCGCATTTCTCACAATGCACACATACATGTACATATACATGAACACATTCACATGCACATGAACATATATATACATACAAATATACTTATAAATTTAAAAATATATATCTCTGTGTGTATTACAAAATATCCAATATATTTTCCTAAAACTTAACCCTTTAGTAAAATTAAAGTCAACATCTTACACTCTAAGTACAAGCACATGGCTACACACATGGGGGGAGTTCGGCCGTGGGTGATGACATGAGAGAGGGGAGTGGTGGTGAGCAAATGGTGATGTGTTTGTGTGAAAATATCATGATATTTTTATTCATTTTTTCCCTATAAATACCACCACCCATCTTCACTTCATTTCTTCATAAATTCCTAAGCTTCTACACTTCTTAAACTCTACATTAATGGCTTCATGCCTAAAGAAAGTTATGTCAAAATTTATGGCAAAAAGAAATTAAAATTACATAGTAAGTATATATTATCAAAACTCTTCAACCCGAAGCAAATTCACTCCTTTGCACCCCTACAACTCACGGCCACACCATCCACCACCCAAGGCCGAGCCCACCTCCATTAGCAAGCATATGTCGAGTCTTCCCAAAGGTCCAAGGCTCAAACCCATAGCCTCCAGTGCGATCGTAGCGAAACTATTGCAAATTTTCACAAAGTTAGAAATGAATTCAAGTGAGAAACTCTTCCAAATTTATTTTATAAATACAATGATATGATATGATTGCTATGGTTGTTTACTATATTTGATCATCAATTTTTGATGTTGATTATATGTTTATTTTGATATTGAAATGATTCACGTTTAATACACGTCGAATATCACAAAGGAAATCACTTTCCTTTAATAAATGAAATTTTATATATGAGATTGTTAAACCTCTTTAAAGTGGTGTAAAATGTTTTATAAACACTAAAATCCAGTTTGACAAGTTATGAAAATTGAGTAAAAAAATAGGCGCGTCGCGTAACAGCAGTTCGCGATTTCGCGCCGTAGAAAGTTAAATCCATTTATACGATGGATTCGAAGTCGGAATTCTTCATAATAAGAATTTTCCAAACTCTTATAATGATAGTTTTCAAACAAAAGAAAACGATTATGATTTCGCTCAGTAGATTTTGAAATATGAGCAATTCAAGTTTTCAAAATAGTCGTGGTTTGGCAGTTTGGAAACAAAAGCGACAAATTCTTTAAAACCGATATTTTTAGTCCTTTTAAAATATTAAATAAATTTTATAAATATTTTAAAATGTCTTGAAAACAGATTTGAGTTATAAAAATGGATTTCTAAATGATCGAAAAGTTGTTTTGATCAAATAAGCCTTAAAAGCACTATTCGCAGCACTTTTTGCAGCACATTTAATGACTTTTGAAATATGACTTTAAACTTAAGTATTCTTTACCAAATCCTTTATAAATGTTTTTAAATAAATAATTAAGTATTTTAAAGATGATTTGAAGGTTTTAGGCTTTATTTTAAAAAGTTTAAATAAATGACTTAAAGAAAAGCTGTTAAAATTAAGTGATTTAATCTTGGCTCTACAAGCCGACGAGTAGACTGGATTTTTCTATTCGTGAGATCTGGATGTGAGGTGCTTAAAATAAGGAGATGTTCAAAAGCAACCAGTGCCCTGGCTCACCTGGCCTCTTTCCTTGGCGAGGAACGAATAATATCGAAAATGTTGGAAACGAGGCAAGTATAAAAAATTCAATTTTTCCAAATTTAATACAACATGGATTGTATAGAAATAATCTTCTTATACTTGGTATTAAATTCCATGGAGGGAATCCGTACTATCCGTGCGAATTTAAATGGTGATTTCACTGTTATTCGACGGCTGTTGAATATGGAAATTGATGTTGAGTAGAATTAATATAATTTCTATCGACCCTTTTTATTCAATAAGGTTTTGCAATGTGATTTACGAGAAATGATTCTGATTTGGTACTTCCAAAGTTAAAGAGAGGTTTAGTGATTCCATATATACCAGAAAGAAATGTTTAAAGATATATATCTCTAGAAGTTATTTTTAATAAAAAGAAAGTAATTAATCAATTTTGTGAGTACCCATTTACTCAACATCTTTTATCGATGGTTGGTTCAAAGGTACTAGAATTGGATTTGAGTGATTCCTATCTGAAAACTATTTTGAACCAATTTACATATTTGAAGTGAAAACTTGGAATGATAATAAATGGAATGAAGGCTGCTTGTCACTAGGGGAAATTTCCCATATATATATATATATATATATATATATATATATATATGGCGGTAGTATCTTCATTTGATCTTCGACGCAAGGGATGCTCGCTACTAATCCTAAGGATGATTTCTGATAGGATGCGGTTGGAGAGTTCCTTCGGTTTGTCCTGCTCCTGGACAACTTGTATGGACGAATGTTTGACATTGCACTTCCAACATATATGTACATTGATTTTTATGAACGTACATCTATTTGGTGTAGGAAATAACTCTCCTATACTTAACACCTTCTCTCTGAGATGTACGAGCTCAGAGGTTGTACATTTGTGGGGATTAATAGTGTGTGATGGAATTAGCAATGTGGCATTCAAAGTGGAATGTGCTATGTGAAAGATAATCATTACCTCGGGCCTCATCACCCTGAAATTGCTTAAATAGGTCATGTCGTAAGGCTATATGGTTCACAATCATTAGGGTATGGTCATCACCTTTCTAGATTACTCGTCGAGTATGTTATGTATGCTATGGGATCTCGGATAGGTCAATTACGACCGGGGTGATGCCATATTTGGTTCTATCCGCCCCTAGATGGGTCTGCGGATAGGCTGGTCTTACCCGGTGCAGAGGTTTCAAAGTTGATGATCCTTGGTACATCCCACTAGAGATGTACTGTATGGAAGGTAGTTCCTTACCTACCATTGTATGGAAATCCATTCTCCATTAAGCGCCTTCGGACTTGATTATAGAACCTATTATGCTGGAATTTAATCAATGTAACCATTTCGGCTAAGATTATATTAGTTTATTTGAAAAGTGTTTTCAAAAGAAAGTCATTAAAAATAAAGTCCTTAGATTTTGCATAGCAAATGATTTGGTTACCATAAGGTAAAACCCCATTCTGTGTTTATGTGCGGTATAGTCTTATAAGATACCATTTTTTTCAAATATTCGTAATTTGAGTTTCTCATACAATTCTTATGACTGACCCGGAGTTTATTTTATTTTCCCCTTAAACTCTGGGTGAGCAGCCAAGTAGTTAGGTAACTTGGAGCATTTTGGGCCATTTGTAGAAAGTTATCTATTAATTTCACTGTATTTTGTATGATATATCTACCAACACTTGTGAGGATAGGCATTTATAACTATCCTAGTTGGATTAGTGCTTACCAAAACTCTAATGGAGCAATTTGGACTAATTGCATGTGCTACTCATATGTATAATTAAATGTTGAATATGACGTGAGATTCGATTTTGTTTATCTTTTATCTTTATTTTCTTTACCCTATTATAATCTGCCTCTTCGACACTTGGATTTGTGACACGTGAATGCCGAGGATGTATTAGTGTCTATTTCTAAGGGTCGAGAGGTGGGTCGTCGCATTTGGTATCAAAGCTTAAGGTTGAGCAAATACCTAAGCCTGGATGGGGTCAACTCTCTAGAGATATGGTTAGTGATAACCTAGAATGAGTTTAGTCAGAGAAAGTGCATATTTAAAATTTTATCTAAATAAGTATATACGAGTTTATACCCATTCCCTAAGATAATTTCATCTATATTTCTAAAGATGATTCCTTACTATATGCAGATAGCAGGAGATGGGTAATAGAGGAGGATTAAGGGGAGGTAGAAACACTACGGCCACCAACGGTCAATCAAATGCTACAACAATTGAGGAAGTGGTAATCACTGTGCAACCTCAAATTAACTTTGCTACTCTGTGCAAAGATTACACCAGTTTGGGTGGTAAACCATTCAAAGGAACAGAGTCCATTATTGAAGTTCAGGCTTGGATCCGCTCTTGTGAAAGAATTTTTAATGGATTGAATATCAGGAACGAGCAAAAAAAATTCTTAGCTTCTTGGCAGTTACAAGAAAGGGCTCTAGGATGGTGGGAGTCTATAACTCTTAATGATTCAAAAGATAATTTCTCATGGGAACAGTTCGAGGAAGGCTTAGAAGAACAATATGTGCCAACTGCAGGGAAATACTACCTTTATCTGAGTTTTATGGATTTAAAGCAAGAAGAGACGTCCACAGAAGAATATTCCAACAATTTTAGTGAATTGTCCCATTTTGGTCAGGGTTTGATAGACACTCCTTTAAAGAAAAATGGAATGTTTATCGTTGGGATGAAGGAGCAATATCAAGACAGGATGACCGGGCATATAAAAGGAACCTTTGTAGATTTGGTAGACATGAGTTACTGACATGAGACTCTAGACCAAAAGAATCCGCTTACAACTCAAAGTAGTAACAATAACTGGAAGAAGAGGAAGTACAACCATTCTGGGAAGAAGACATTGCAAGGCAAGCCAGAAGGAGGTCTGTAAGAAAACAATTTGAAGGATACTACTTGTTATAATTACCAACAGAAAGGTCATTTTACCACCACCTATAAGAATCCTATGCTCAGGATAGCAATTTCTGTAATTGTCACCTACCAGGGTACCAGATTAAGGATTGCCCACTGATAAAGAAAGGTGAAGAAGCCAGAGTTTTTTCCATTAAAGATGAACCCTCAACTTCGACTGATGCAAAGGGCAATAGAGTTCCTGAAGATAATATCTATATTAATGAAAACCTAGCTAGAGTATTATTTGATACTGGGGCTTCCCACAATTTTATTTCTAAAGAATTTGTTGATAAACTGAAACTTACCACAAATATATTAGATAACCTTATCTATGTCTCTAACCCGTAGGTGGTAAAACTAATCTCGGTATAGTTTGTGAAAAAGTACAAGTTGCCTACCTATCCCAAAAAATTTCATATGACCTAATAATCCTCGATTTTATTGGATTTGAGATTATCTCGGTATGGATTGGTTGTCTGAATATAAGGTTGTTATTGATTGTGTTAAAAGGATGGTGCATCTGGAAAATAAAAGAAGTGAACCTTTTAAAATAATGTGTGAAGAATCAAGTCCAGTAATGGATAGTTTTATGTTTGTGCTAAATTCATTTCAAAAACATCTAGAAGAAATACCAATTGTTAAGGAATTTTCAGATGTTTTTGAGGAAGCTAAAAGTTTACCCCTACATAGGAAAATTGAGTTTTGAATCGACTTCAATTCTGGCATGAGGTCTATTTTTCATTCTTCTTGTAGAATGGCTCCTAAGCAAGTAAATGAATTACGGAATCAAACAGATGAATTGTTAAAGAAAGGATTAATTACACCAAGTCACTCGAGTTGGAGCTAAGTAGTAGTTTTCGTTACAAAGTCAGGCGGCTCCCTAAGACTTTGTGTAGACTATCGATATCTAAATAAGCAAACAATTAAGAACAAATATTCTCTATTTTGTATTGATGACTTGTTTGATTGAATTCATGGTGCTCGAATATTCTCCAAAATGGACCTAGCTACAGGATTCTATCAATAAAGGGTAGCAGAAGATCGGATTCCTTTAATTGCATTCAGAGGACCAAATGATTTCTACGAATGGTTGGTTATGTCTTTTGGACTAACCAATGCTCCCGCTTATTTTGTGGACCTTATGAATAGAGTATTCAGATATGTGCTCCGCAAATTCATGTTGTTTTTTTATTGATGATATTCTTATATATTCAAAGACCAAAGAAGAACACGAAAGGTATTTAGAGATTGTACTAGAAATATTGAGGAGGAATGTGCTCAAGGCTATGTTTTCAAAATGCCACTTCTAGGAAGAAAAGGTAAGGTTCCTTGGACATGTTGTGTCAAAGGAAGGAATCTCATATGATCTCGGAAAAATTAAAGCCATTCTAGATTGGAAGCAACCACAAACTCCGAAGGACATTCGCCGCTTCGTAGAATTGGTAGGATACTACTGGAGATTTATTCAAGATTTCTCATCACTTAACAAAGTTGAATATGATGGATGTTTAAGTTGAATTGACGCCGAAATGTGAAGAAGCAATCCAGGAAATTAAGAAAAGGCTAACTACCGCTCTAGTCCTAACTATTATTGATGAGAGCGGTGGTTTAACCCTTTATACTGATGCTTGTAGAGAAGGAGTGGTCGCGGTATTGATGCAACATGGGAAGGTTATCAAATATGCTAGTAAGCAGTTAAAGATGCATGAGCAAAATAATGCAATACATGACTTAGAACTTTTAGCCGTTATGTTTGCACTAAAGATATGGAGACATTATTTACTATGTAAGAATTTGAGCTTGGTAAATAATATTTCTTCTTTAAATAGGTGAGAAGTTCAAACTCTTCACAGATCATAAATCTTTCAAGTATCTTTTCACTCAGAAGGACTTGAATATGAGACAGCAGCGTTGGCGAGAATTTCTCGCATCATATGATATTGATACATCCAGTAAAGCCAATGTGGTAGCGGATGCATTAAGCAGATTGCATGTCGTTATAGCTTATCTGGTAGTGACTCCGACTCGTCTAGAGAGAATTGCCAGAAAACAAAGAGTAGACCGGCGTCTAAGGAAGACGATCAAGGATATAAGAAGAGGGCAGCTTTGAAGTAGATAACCATGGGATATTACGGTTAAATGGAAGAATTTGTGTTCCGAACTCTTATAATCATAGTTTTAAAAAAAGAAAAGGATCGAGATTTCGCTTAGTAGATTTTGAAATATGAGCAAATCAAGTTTTCAAAATAGTCGCGGTTTGGCAGTTCGGAAACCAAAGCGACAAATTCTTTAAAATTGATATTTCTAATTCTTTAAAAATATGGTATAAATTCTATGTATGTTTAAAAGAGATTTGAGTTATAAAAATGGATTTCTAAATGATCAAAAAGTTGTTTTGATCAAATAAGCCTTAAAAGCACTATTCGCAGCACTATTCCCAGCACTTTTAATAACTTTTGAAATATGGCTTTAGACTTAAGTATTCTTTACCGAATCCTTTATAAATGTTTTTAAATAAATAATTAAGTATTTTAAAGATGATTTGAAGGTTTTAGGCTTTATTTTAAAAAGTTTAAATAAATGATTTAAAGAAAAGATGTTAAAATCAAGTTATTTAATCTTGGCTCTAAAAGCCGACGAGTAGACTAGATTTTTCAATTCATGAGATCCGGATCTGAGGTGCTTAAACTAAGGAGATGTTTAGAAGCAACCGGTGCCCTGGCTTACCTAGCCTCTTTCCTGGGCGAGGAATAGATATGATCGAAAATGTTGGAAACGAGGCTAGTATAGAAGATTTAATTTTTCCAAATTTAATACAACTTGGATTGTATAGAAATAATCTTCTTATACTTGGTATTAAATTCCAAGAAGGGAACCTGTACTATCCATGTGAATTTAAAAAGTGATTTCACCGTTATTCGATGACTACTAAAGGTTGAATATGGAAATTGATTTTGAGTAGAATTAGTATAATTTCTATCGACCCTTTTTACTCAATAAGGTTTTGTAATGTGATTTATGAGAAATGATTTTGATTTGGTATTTTCAAAGTTAAAGAGAGGTTTAATTATTCCGTATATACCAAAAAGAAATGTTTTAAAGATATATATCTCTAGAAGATATTTTTGATAAAAAAAAGTATTTAATAAAATGGGAAGCACCTATTTACTTAACATCTTTTATCGATAGTTGGTTCGAAGGAACCTGGATCTGAGTTGAGTGATTCCTATTCGAAAACTAATTTGAACCAATTTACATGTTCAAAATGAAGACTTGGAATGATAATAAATGGAATGTAGGGCTGCTTGTCACTTACCTCAGAGGAAAATTTCCCACATCATATATATATGGCAGTAGTATCTCTATTTGATTGTCAATGCAAGGGATGCTCACTACTAATCCTATGGATGATTCCTGACAGGATGTGGTAGGAGAGTTCCTTTGGTTTGTCCTGTTCTTGGACAATTTGTATGGACGACTGTCTGACATTGAATTTCCAACATACACGTACATTGATTTTTATAAATGTACATCTGTTTGGTGGTGTAGGACTTAACTCTCCTATAATTAACACCCTTCTCTGAGACATACGAGCTCAGAGGTTGTACATTTATGGGAATCAATTATGAGTGATGGAAATGGCAATGTGGCATTCAAAGTGGAATGTTCTATGTAAAAGGTAATCTTTACCTTGGGCCTCAGCACCTTGAAATGGCTTAAACAGAGCATGCCGTAAGGCTATGTGGTTTGTAATCATTAGGGTATGGTCATCACCTTTCTAGATTACTCTATGTATGTTGAGTATTTTATGTAAGCTATGTGATCCCGGATAGGTCAGTTACGACTAGGATGACGTCATATTTTGTTCTATCCACCACTAGATTGGTCTATCGGTAGGCCGATCTTGCCAGGTGCAGAGGTTTCAAAGTTGTTATCCTCGGTACATCTCTCTAGAGATGTACTGTATGGAAGGTAGTTCCTTACTTGTCATTGTATGGAAAGAAATTCTCTAATAAGTGCCTTCGGACTTGATTGTAGAACCTATTATGATGGAATTTAATCAATGTAACAATTTTGGCTGAGATTATATAAGTTTACTTGAAAAGTGTTTTCAAAAGAAAGTCATTAAAAATAATATCCCTAGATTTTGCATAGAAAATTATTTGGTTATCATAAGGTAAAAACCCATTCCGTGTTTATGTGTGGCGTGGTCTTATGAGATACCCTTTGCTTTCAAATATTCATAATTTGAGTTTCTCATACTAGTCTTATAACTGACCCAGAGTTTATTTTCTTTTCCCCTTAAACGCTGGGTGGGTAGCCAAGTAGTTAGATAACTCGGAGCATTTTGGATGGAGCATGGAGCATTTTGGGCCCTTTGTAGAAAGTAATCTATTAATTCCACTGTATTTTGTATGATATATCTACCAGCACTTATGAGGACCGGCAGTTATAACTATCCTGGCTAGATTAGTGCTTATCAAAACTCTAATGGACCAATTTGGAGTAATTGGTTGAACTACTCGTATGTATAATTAAATGTTGAATACGATGTGAGATTCTATTTTGTTTGTCTTCTATCTTTATTTTCTTTACCCCATGATAATCTGCCTCTCCGGCACTTGGATTTATGGCACGTGAATACCGAGGATGTATTAGTGTCGAGTTTTGAGGGTCGAGGAGGTAAGTCGTCACATATATTTTATATAATGTCCTATAGTTGTTTTCATCAAAACAATACCTAAGGTGCTAACAATCTCCACCTTTTTGGTGATGACAACTCTGTATATAAAATATATTATAACTCCACCTAAGTTACAAAACCCTTCCTTATTCTATGCCTAGATTTTATATATTTCTCCCACTTTGTCATCAACAAAAATAACTAAATAAAACTATAACTATAATACTAACACATCTCTTGCTCTAATTCTAATTCTAACTCCCCCTAAATAAAATACTAATCAATATGTATAAGAATATATATAATAATGATAAGAAAGATTATGTAAAACAATAAGTGATATGTAAAATTAGACAATCACGGAATAATCATAATCTATCCAAATTTTTCATCCAATTCAACAAAAATAATTTCAAATACTATTTAAACAAATCCACACAAATCAAACCAGTCAAATCCAAACCAGATCAAGTATTGTTATTTATATACAAACAAACCTATTTAAACTAGACATTTCAAGGAACTTCAACCCATCCATCAGCGCCAAAGATTGGATCCGCATTGATAGCATCCCAATCTTCATCATCTTTGTTGATGGTACACTCTGAATTGGTGGTTGGTTCTTCTTTGTTCAAGGAAGAAATCATCCAATGAATTGTGTTGGAATGCCTTTCTTGCTCCTTGGTCATTGTCATTTAACTTAATTCTTAGTGCCTCTAGCTTCTTAGGATGAAATAAGAAAGTTCTTGAATGATTCAAGAGTCTATTCAAGGTTTTTAGTTAGTTTTTGGATAGGAGAAGCCATTTATTTTTATTAGAGTTTAAAAATGAAAAGGAGTGAAGGTAGAAATTGAAAATAATGATTTTCTAGAGTGAATATTATATATAGGGATAAGAAGTCATATGAAATGAATTGGTGTTTGGTAGTTATTAATTTTTTATTTTTAATTTTTTTTTGAAAATATGGCCGTTATATGTCAACATACATGCTTGGCATATGTCGACATATGCACTGTAATTTTTAGACCCACTTTATTTTACTTATCTATTGTATTTTCCTTATACTATTACATTTGTTTGAATTTCCAGAGATAGTTGACAACATATAACATTATGAAATAGAATTTTCATGATAATAAGGATGAGTACAAGAAATAAAAGAAAGATACATGAGATTCAACATAAACTAAAACTATAAAATCCAAATACAAAGATAGTTTAAACAAACAACTAGAAAGATATGGATGAAGATTAAGAAGAATCTCCAAGCTAGCGGATGATCTTTCCAAAGAATTTATTATATTTGTTGGAAATTGAAGTAAATCTCTTTGAAAATGATTTCTTAAGCTTCCTTTGGTTATGAATGATCTTTGTTGGATGGATTTGGTGGCATATTGATACTTTCCTAAGAAGTACCCTCCTCCTCTTCTTGTTCTTCTTCCTTGACTTCCATTTTCTCTCCTTCCTCTCCCTCATCCTCCTCTTCTCTTATTTCATGCTCTTCTTCCAAAGCCAACCTTAGTTCCTTTTCGACAAGCATTTCATAAGGCTCGAAAAAGGGTGAAATATGCATAAGTGAAAAGTTTGCCTTGTCAAATTTATTTCGAGGAATAGTTTCTCCTCCCTTAAGGTCAACACCAAAATAATTCAAAACACGAGTAAGATACACACTATGAAATAGTGTATTTTCATGTATAGAAAGATTCTTAGGAAAAATTTCATTTAAATTGACTTGAGATCAATTTATATCGTATTGACCACAAATTATGAAAAGAGTTTTGAAAACGTTTTGAGTCAAATTATTATAATTACCCGTTCTAGGAGTGATACTTTGTTGCAAAAAAGGCTTAAAATTCTTGTTTTTGGACGTAAAATTTTTAAAAATTCAAACTCATCATTACTTTCTAAAATATCATGAATTACTTCACGATTTTGAAAATCAATTTGAAAAGATGAAAGGTCCATTCCACTAGATTTGCATCCAAGAATGTGACCAAAAAGTTCACAATTTAAAACAATTTGTGTCCCTTTGACATTGCTCCAAACTTCTCCTTCTCTATTATCATAAAACTTTCCTTCTAAATTTGCATAAAACCCCTTTACTAATTTTGGATAACAAACGAAATCATTTTGAGAAGCATCAATTAAACCAAGAATTTCATTTTATAAACAAAGATTGAAAAGATCATAAGTAGGAAAATCTTCAAAAATAGCAAATCTTTCGGGAAAGAATTTTTCGAAAGATAAATACTGAATATAAGCTTGTATGGCTTCTTGATCATTGAAAAGATATTTTTTTATTTTCTTAGAAAGCCTCGTGGTTGCCTTAATGTTTCTTGGGGATGTCATTGAAGAATAGTTTGAAGAGATAAGAGAGTTTTTTATTTTTGAATTTGAAAATGAAAGTGAGAAATGAATGGATGGAGCTAGCGCAAGTAAATAGAGAATCAAAGGACATGTTCTCTGGTCAAAAGGCAACCTTTCAAAACATAGGAGTTGGTGAAAAGGTGGAGGGAAATTCAAATTTTTGATTCAAAATTGAAATTCAAAATTTTTCTTCATATATCGACATATGCAAGTGGTGATTGTCGACATATAGGTCGAAATTTTCTAAAATGATTTTTGTTTAACTATATCCTTTATATATATATAGTTATAATTATTCTATTTTAAGAAAAATTGTTTTAAAAATTATTTTTAATATTTTTTATAGTATTATTATATTATTAGAATATATAAAATATTTAAATTTAAAATATAATCGCACAATATTCAACCAATATTATTATTAATCTATAGGATATTCCTAACAACCAATAAAGCAACCAAAAGATAAGAAATTCATTTAAGAAATTAAAACTTTTGATATATATTAAAAGCGTACCTTTTTCTGATCCATTTCACCATTTTGTTCTGAATTATGCATTGCTATGAAGCATATGTTAGCAATTTTTGTACCTGATCCATTATCACTTAAGGATGTGTCTGAATCGTCTAATGTTGCAGTATATGCTCTTCTCCATTTTTTGGATGAATTAGTGTTTGGTGTAGTTTTTACTTTATGTGAATGTGGACAATCTCATTTTAAATGGCCAGGATCATCGCAATTATAACATCTAATGCCATTTGTGTTTCCACTTCCGCTTCCTAGATTTTTGTTATCATTTCTTTTGAAATTGTTCATCTTCCTATATTTTAGAAATTTTCTGAATTCCTTGTCATGAAAGCAATTTGATCATGGTCATCGCTTTCTAAATCCAAATTATCCATCATTGCATTAAAAGCTATAGATTTCTTCTCTATTGCTTTGCTTTCTCTACTGCCCTTCATTTGTGCTTCAAACGACATTAAATTATCAATTAACTCTTCAACCTTTAGAGTGATAATGTCATTAGCCTCTTCGATTGCAAGAGTCTTTTGATCCCATTCAGGGGTAAGTAAATTGAGAATTTTTCTAACTTGATCCTCTTGAGAAAAACTTTTACCCAGTGTAATAAGTGAGTGTACTCTATCTTGGAACCTACTATACATATCAAATATGGACTCATTTGGACTCATTTTGAATAATTGAAACTGGTTTGTTAACATGGAAATTTTGGTCTGTTTGACCTTACTTGTCCCTTCATGTGTAACTTGCAAAGTTCTCCAAATTTCAAATGCAGACTTACATATAGATACTCTATTAAATTCATTTATATCTAGTGAGCAAAGTAATAAATTCATAGCCTTAGAGTTACTATGTGCAACTACTTTTTGGTCAGCAATCCACCGTGCAAAATTAGTCTTGGGTTTAATGTACTCAGTTTATGTGATATTCCAAGTGTCTAAAACAATTAACTATAAATAAACTTCATTCTACATGACCAATATGTGTAATTACTGCCATTAAAAAGTGGAGGTCTAATAGTAGATTGTCCTTCAACAAATGAGTTACTAACAAGTGTATTAACAATGTTACTAATAGTACTATTACCGGTGTTGGTAGCCATTTAAACTTTTTAAAAAATCAGATGATGAATACTTTGAAAACCAATACACTGATGCCAAATGTGAGTAAGCAGAATAAGGATCTTAATGTTAAATTAACATTAGAGTTAGAGTGAATAGTGTTTAATGGATTATATGAATATTTGTCAAATTCAATAAGACTTTACTTAGAATGAAGTAATTAACAATCACAAAAACAATCACAGAATTAAAATGCAGATAAAAGTAAATGCAGTAAAAGTAAAAAGGAAAGAACATACCGGGATTTTATCCTGGTTTGGAGGTACCTTGCATCCAGTCCTACACAATTCCTTGTACCGATTTCTTTTCAACTAGTAAATGCAAATACAATCTCGATTTCAAGGCTACGAAACACACCCTCCAGAATCTCGACCTCTGGGTTGAGTCACTTGATTTCCGGGCTACAAGAACACCCACTAGATTTTAAGCGACTAAGCACACCTAATTGATTTTACAGGCTACAATCACACCTACTTGAATGTTAGGGATACCAAGCATACAACAAAGTGTAAGAGTATGATTTAATAGAGTTTACAAACTTAGATCTTCGATCTTGATTACAATTCATCTTATAACCCTTGAATAACACTTTGATCTTGAGAGAGATGAGAGAAATTAGAGGGTAGATGAAGAGAATCAAATTAGTAATAATTGAATTTGATTCTGGTTGAATTTCGGAAGAGTTTTGGTAAAAATTGATTTAGAAATCAGAAGAATGAAAAGAGGAGAGAAAAATAAAAAAGTAGTTAATGAAAATTCGTTTGGAAGTCTGGTGTATATATAGGAAAACAATGGTTATGTCCATTCGTGAAGAGATACGACGAAAAGAAACTTACATTCTAATTTGAATTTTTTGGCTACTATGTCGACATATGCCTATAGCGTATGTCGACATACTCTCACAATTTTGAAAAACACTTTGAAAATATTATTTTGAGAATCTGTTGCTTTGTAAAATAATTTGATACTTTGTAGAATCATTTAAATACAGTTTCTACACATTTTAATTAGAATATAAATTAAAAAAACATTATAAATAATTTTGAAAGATTCAATAAGAATATTCAATTATAAAAATCAATATAATTATAACTTATATAAAAAAGTCAATATATATATATAAACTTAAAAACACTAAAATGGTATCTTTATAAGTAAGAGATTGAAAATCATTTTGGGAAATATTATGAAAAGTTTATTTTAAAAACAGAATATTTGAAAAACAATTTAAAACAAAATTAGAGAATGTGAGAGAGATCAGGAAAGTGCTATCAAGGTTTTAACATAAATTCTATGACTTTATAACCTATCTGGAATATCCTGAAATCTTAAACTCTTTAATACTTATGAGTCTTCATTCTTGAACTCTTGATACTTTATAACAGCTTCTTAAATTTACTCTAGATACCATACAGTCTTCTTTATCAACACTATCTATTATCCTACACTATATGCTATATATATCTTGATAAAACATTTGTATCTATTTTTTATAGAATTTCCTATAGTTGTAATCATCAAAACAAATACCTAAGGTACTAACAATCTCCCCTTATTTGATGATGACAACTCTATATATAAAATATATTATAACTCCCCTTGATTTACAAAACTACCCCTTATTCTATGCCTAGATTTTATATATTTCTCCCTCTTTGTCATCAACAAAACTAACTAACTAAAACTATAACTCTAACACTATATCTGACTCTAATTCTAACTCCCCCTAAATAAAATACTAATCAATATGTATAAGAATTATATATAACGATGATGAGAAAGATTATATAAAATAATAAGTGATATGAAAAATTAGATAATAATGAAATAATTATAATCAAACCAAATTTTTCATCCAACTTAACAAAGTCAATGTCCTATTCTATTCAAACAAATCCACACAAATTAGACAAATCAAATCCAAACAAAATCAAGTATTATTATTAATTTACAATCATACCTATTTAAACTAGACATTTTGAGGAACTTCAACCCATCCATCAACGCCAAAGATTGGATCCGCTTTGATAGCATTCCAATCTTCTTCATCTTTGTTGATGGTACACTCTGGATTGGTGGTTGGTTCTTCTATGTTCAAGGTAGAAATCATCCACCAAATTGCGTCGAAATGTCTTTCTTGCTCCTTCATCATCTGTATTTGACTCACTTCTAAGAGCCTCTGATCTCTTAGGATGAAAGTAAGAATAATTTTGAATGATTCAAGAGTCTTTTCGAGGTTATCGGTTATTTTTTGGGTAAGAGAAGCGATTTATTTTTATTAGAGTTTAGGAATGAAAAGGAGTGAAGATAGAAACTGAAAATAATGATTTCTGGAGTGAACATGTATATAGAGGTAAGAAGTCATTTCAAATAAATTTGTGTTTGGTAGTTATTAATTTTTAATTTTCGAATTTTTTTGAAAATTCGGCCGTTATATGTCGACAAACATGCTTGGCATATGTCGACATATGCACTATAATTTTCAAAACCACTTTATTTTACTTTTATATTATATTTGTCTTATATTATTATATTTTTATGACATTCCAGAGATAGTTGACAATATATAACAGTAGGGAATAGAATTCCATTGATAATAAGGATGAATACAAGAAATAAAAGAAAGATACATGAGATTCAACATAAACTAAAACTAGAAAATCCAAATACAAAGTTTAAAAAAACAACTAGAAAGGTACGGATGAAGATTAAAAAGAACAACCAAGCTTGCGGATGATCTTTCCAAAGAATTTATCCATTTTGTTGGAATTGAAGTAATTCTCTTTTAAAATGATTTCTTAAGCTTCCTTTGGTTATGGATGATCTTCTTTTGATTTTTGAAAAGATCTTTGTTGGATGGATTTGGTGGTGTATTGATACATTCTAAAGAAGTATCCTCCTTCTCTTCTTGTTCTTGTTGAGACTTGGTTTTGATTCATGACACGAAGCTATCACTACGACATACAGATTTGACGACTGCTATGATAAAAAGAAACAAGGAGACGAGGCTTTAAAAACTAGTGCATCAACTATGGTATTTTGTTTGTTTTTAAGTCTTAGGTCAATATTGTTAAAATCTCTCCTCGATTACGTCTACATTAGCTTATATATTTAATCATAATATTTATTAAATATTCTATACATATATAAGCATACATTTAAATTATAAAAGTGTTTTAAAGTTATAGAAATTAATATATCTATGTAAATTGCGCAAACTGCACAAAATTAACCAGGTCAGTCGACTGACCTTCTGAACCGGTCGACTGACACTGGGATTTTTGTGAAGCATGCACAGTTACATAAGTATACGAGTTTAAATTTAAATATTATTTTGAATATTCAGTCGACTGACTTAGAGGCTTAGTTGACTGAATTTCTATAACAGCCACTTTTCGAAAAGACACGACTTTTTGTGAAGAGTTGCGAACCTCTAATGAAAAGATTCGGATGCAACACTTCGATTGAAACTCTTCACCAACAGTCGCTGCTTTCTAATCTTTATAAATACATACTTCAACTTCATTTCAAATTACTGAATCATAATCTAATTCTCTTATCTTTGCTCTTCTACCTATTTGCAATACACTTTCAAATATTCTGCATTAAAGCAATACTAGACCTTTCTATTCTTCATATACTTCAAATATATATATATATATATATATATATATATTTAGACTCGTGGAGAAGATTATAGGAAGGGTGTACTACAAGTGACAAATTCATGTTATTAATAACAAACAAAGTCAAAATTATTTTTGTATTTGTTGAAGTCATGTTCTGCTGCTCAGGCATGTGAAGTCCTCTTCAGCTGCTGAGGCGAAATCCTGTTCTACTTCATTTCAAATTACTGAATCATAATCTAATTCTCTTATCTTTGCTCTTCTACCTATTTGTAATACACTTTCAAATATTCTGCATTAAAGCAATACTAGACCTTTCTATTCTTCATATACTTCAAATATATATATATATTTAGACTCGTGGAGAAGATTATAGGAAGGGTGTACTACAAGTGACAAATTCGTGTTATTAATAACAAACAAAGTCAAAATTATTTTTGTATTTGTTGAAGTCATGTTCTGCTGCTCAGGCATGTGAAGTCCTCTTCAGCTGCTGAGGCGAAATCCTGTTCTACTGCTCAGGTCCCTGTTCGGTTGCTCAGGGGTTGTATAGACCTGTTCTTCCAGGTTAAGTGAGGGTTATTGTTTTAGTGAAATTCCAGAAGGAGTCTGGGACTGGACGTAGGACGGTGCTCCGAACCAGTATACTCTGGTGTCATTTTACTATGCTGCTTTTATATTCCGCACTATTTACAGTATTACTATCATCACTATACTCTGTATTATCATATATCCATATTACACGATCCATAGCACACTTTTATTTGGTATCAGAGCAAGGTCATCATATAACCGTAACACAGTTATCTGATAATCTAATAATATGGACACTAACACTAGCACTAGCACTAGCATTAACACTAGCTTCATTGAAGGACAATCCACTGCTTGTCCACCACTATTTAATAGCATGAATTATAACTATTGGGCAACAGGAATGAGAATATATATGCAAGCAAATGGTTTTGATTCATGGAATATAACTCAGTCGGAATATACTATTCCTACTACAGAGTATTCTACTTGGTCTAATACACAAAAACTAGATGCCACAGCAAATGCAAAAGCCAAGAATATGTTGTTTTGTGCCTTAGATAAAAATGAGTTTAACCGTGTTAGCATGTCCAATACTGCATATGAAATATGGCATACACTCAAAATTACTCACGAAGGAACTAACAAGGTCAAACAAAGCAAAATATCCATGCTCAAAAGTCAGTTTCAAAACTTTAGGATGAAAGAAAATGAATCTATAAATGATATGTATTCAAGATTTCAGGATATCTACCATTCTTTAGTAGGACTAGGAGAAAAATATTCAGACTTTGATATTGTTTCCAAAATCCTTAACTCTTTAACGG
Source organism: Allium fistulosum (assembly GCA_030737815.1). NCBI lineage: Eukaryota > Viridiplantae > Streptophyta > Magnoliopsida > Asparagales > Amaryllidaceae > Allium > Allium fistulosum. The sequence continues at coordinate 249,087,770 of CM060905.1, read as the reverse complement.
AAGAATGGGAAAGAAAAGTTCCCGCTATTGAAGAAGCGAACGATATTTCCAAAATAACTCCAGAAGAGTTAATAGGAAATCTAATGTCCTATGAAGTAAAATTGCAGGCTAAACGAATTCAAGCTCAAGATAAAAAGTATATAGCATTCCATGCAGAACAAGAAGAATCAGATTCAGACAAAGATGACTTAGCCTTTATTGCCAAGAACTTCAAGAAATTCTTGAAATATAGAAAAGGAAACAGAAATAATGGCAAGAAAAACTCAAACAACAATAAACCATCATCTTTATCAGTTATGGAGTGTTTTAACTGTCACAAAAAGGGACATATGCAAAAGGACTGTCCAGATCAAAAGAAAGAATTGTGAGGAATGCATAATACAGATCTTAAGGCTAGAATGAACACTAGAGGGGGGGTGAATAGTGTTTATAAGAAATTACTAAATCTTTTTGAGTTACTGTTGATTTGTACACAAATGTACAAATATTCAAACACAGATATAATCACAGAATCAAACATAGATGCAGAAATAAAGTAAATGCAGTAAAGGAAAGAACACACCGGATTTTATACTGGTTCAGAGTTACCCTACATCCAGTCCCGCATAACTAAGTACGGATTTCCTTTCAAAAGCAATTCAACAATTACAACCCTCGATTTCAAGGCCACGAGGTACACCCTCCAGAATCATAATCCTCTGGGTAGAGATACTTGATTTTCGGGCAACAAGTTCACCCAATTGATTTCTCAAGGCTACAATCACACCTTTTCTCACTTGATTGATTTCCAAGGCTACAATCACACCTTTTACTCTATTGATTACAAAGAAAGCCTATAACTCTGAATAACACTGAGGATCTTGATGAGATAGTGACAGAGAATCAAACCAAAGATTATCTAGTTAGATTCAATGTTGATTTCGGCAGAGTAATGGTAAGAATATGTATAAAGAAATGTGGAAGAAGAAGAGAAGTGAAAAACCAGAAAATCTATGTTCAAATTCGTTGAAACTAACCCCTATTTATAGAAGAACAACAGCCATGTCCATTCATGAAAGGTTATGGCGAATAGACACTTCTTTTGAAATTCAAATGTTTGGTCCTAGCTGACACTATATCGACATTGGCTACTAGGGCATGTCGACATCCTAAAGCATTTTTTGAAGATTTGATTTTCTTTGAAAATAACCTTTATCTTATATTAAAAACTATTTAAACTTTATAAATATACTTGACTATAGATAAAATACATAGATAAATATAGAGAATAATATATATAAAATTTTACTATAATTTCATATTTAAATCTAAGTATAAATATATTATAATTAAAAGATAGTTTAAAACAAACGAAGTTTAAAACAAGAGTTTATTAAAAACAAAAACAAAGAATATTTTAAGGCTAAAACATCTTTTTGAAAATTATTTGAAAAGATAATTTTTAAGGCTAAAACATTTTGAAAAGCAGTTTTGAAAATCATTCTGAAATAGTTTTGAAAATCATTTTGAAGTAGTTTTGCAAGCTTCTTCCAGCAGAATATCTCATCATATCAGGACTCGAGAACTTGTACAAAACAAGGATTTTCGTGGGTTTGTAAGCCACTTGTCGTAGGTTTGTAAGCTACTTGTCGTGGGTTTGTAAGCCACTAAAAAGGTAGAAATGGGTTCCATCCCAAAAGAAAAATAGAGTGAAGATTTCAGTGCTATTATGAAGTTTTAACATAATTCTAGACTCGATACTTATCTTGAAATCTTGAACTCTTGATAATCTTGATATTCTTGATACTCATGAGTCTTCAACCTTGATATCTTGAATCTCTATACTATACAGTCTTCATTCTTGGTACCTGCATGGTTAAATCCTGCATATACATATATATCTAAACTATAATGTTAGTATTTATATTTTATCATCTTATTCTAAGGTTGTTTTCATCAAAACCATCAACTCATGGACTAACAATCTCCCCTTTTTTGATGATGACAATCTTTGTTTATAAAATATTACTTCTATCCTAATAACTCCCCGTAAAACTGATAACTCCCCCTTAATTTATGCCTAACTCTTCTATTTTATATTTCTCCCCCTTTGTCATCAACAAAAACAAACTAACTCCAAACTATATAACTCTTAGTCTAATATCCTATATGATTATAATGATAGTGTTATCATACATAATCAATACTTACTTGTAAATTTAAAACTTAGTCCTAAACTACTAACATTCCTAACCAAGTACCTATATAATACTTATATATAACATATATAGGAAGATCACATAATATTTATTTATATATATATATATGTTTATATTTACATTTTCGTACAACGTGACAAATATACACATAACGATGAAAAACGAAAGAGAAGAAACTACTGAGTATCTTTGACAATTGGAGATATATGGATCGAACAATTTGGATAATGGAAACAGAAATTTCCACGTTGTTCAACAAAGTTTCCGTCCTTGTCAAAACATACTTCGCCAACGCAAATGACTTTTTCGTTGTCTTCCGCATGCTCTTCTTCCATTGGTTCTTCTTCTTCACTTTCCTCTTGTTCATGATCTCCTGAAGAGTCCTCGTCAATCAAGATTGGATTAGCATGATTGTCCATTAGAAATTTTTGCAAATTTCTAAGGATTTTCCCTTGCCTTTCCTGTTCTTTTGCCATTCGGAGTTGCACTATTTGAATTTCAGTCATTAACTGAATTGCAACCTTCAGAGAATCCTCCATTTTTGTCACTCAGGCGAGCGTAGTACGTTGGAACGGACCAGAGGGAGGAGAAGGGAACGAAAAGGTTGATTTTATGTTTGATTTGGAAGAGGAGGCCATTGATAATTTGATTTCAGAAGATAGAACAGAAAGAGAACAGAGATAATGAAGAAATTTTCGAAAATAAGAAGAATATATGACCAATTATTTGAATTTTGGTGGAAAAAAATTTTAAATTTAAAAAAAACGTTATATGTCGACATAGGTATAGGAGGGATGTCGACATGGTTCTCAATATTTTTACTATTTGATTTATTTTGATTTAATTTTTAATTATACTTTGTTATTTATATTTTATATTTCAGTTAATGAACAAATACCTAATTATCTTCTTAATTTAGTAAATGTAGATTCATTTAAGGGTTTTGTTAAGATATCAGCAATTTGATTTTCAGAATTGATATAGTTGAGAGTAATTACTTCTCTACTTATATTATCTCTGAGAAAATGGTGTCTGATATCAATATGTTTAGTTTGAGCATGTTGAGTAGTATTTTTGGATAAATTTATTACACTAGTATTATCATAATGAATTGGTGATTTTGACATATTTAAACCAAAATTTTTTAAAGTTTGTTGCATATATATTACTTGAGAACAAGCCAAAGCAGCAGAAATATACTCTGCTTCAGTTGTTGATAGAGAAGCTGTGTTTAGCTTTTTACTAAACCAGGAAATCAGAGAATGCCCTAAAAAGTGACAAGTTCCACTTGTACTTTTTCGGTCCGATTTACAACCAGCATAATCAGCATCACAGTAAGATATTAAGTCAAACGAATCATTTTTAGGATAAAATAAGCCATAATCAAAGGTGTGTTTAACATATCTTATAATACGTTTTACAGCTTTTAAGTGACTTTCTTTAGGTTGGGATTGATACCTTGCACGGAGACAGACACTATGCATGATATCAGGTCTACTCGCAGTGATATAGAGTAGTGATCCAATCATTCCTCTATATAATTTTTTATCTACATCTTTCGAGAGATCTTCTTTACTAAGGTACTCATTGGTTGCCATGGGAGTGGGTTTTCCAATCGCAGTAGTCAAACCAAATTTACTAACAAGGTCTTTAGCATATTTTTCTTGACTAATAAAGATACCATTATCTAATTGTTTTATTTGTAATCCTAAAAAGAAGTTTAATTCACCCATATGACTCATCTCAAACTCTTTTGTCATTATTTCAGAAAATTCTTTATTCATTTCAAAATTAGTTGATCCAAAAATGATATCATCTACGTAGACTTGTACTAGGTGAATATTATTTTTATTTCTTTTAATAAAAAGAGTATTATCTACTTTACCTATTTCAAAATTTGATTGTAACAAGTAAGATCTTAGTCTATCATACCAGGCTCTAGGAGCTTGCTTTAGACCATATAGAGCTTTCTTAAGTTTGTAAACATGATTTGGAAATTTATCATTTTCAAAAAGTGGTGGTTGTTCAACAAATACTTCTTCTTTTACAAAACCTTTTAAAAATGCACTTTTAACATCCATTTGAAATAATTTGAAATTATTATGATTTTCGAAAGCAAGTAGAATCCTAATGGCTTCTAATCTTGCTACGGGGGCAAAGGTTTCATCAAAATCTATTCCTTCTTCTTGACAATAACCTTGAGCGACTAACCGGGCTTTATTTCTAACAACCTCTCCTTGTTCATTCATTTTATTTTTATAAACCCATTTAGTTCCAATTATTGTTTTATTTTCAGGTCTAGGAACAAGTTCCCAAACATCATTTCTAGTGAATTGATTTAATTCTTCTTGCATAGCCAAAATCCATGAATCATCAGTTGATGCTTTTTCTGGATTTTTGGGTTCAATAGTTGATATAAAAGCTACATTACTCATTTGACTTAGTTGGTTTTTAGTTTTAACAACAGATTGCATATCTCCAAGTATATTTTCTATAGGGTGATCTTTTAAAAGTTTAATCCTTTTATTAGGATGATTTAATTCATTATTAGTTTCAGATGACTCTTGGTTTTGAGTGATTAAATCCTCTTCATCATTTATTTCTTCAAAAATTTTGAAATTTTCATCAAATGAAACATGCATTGTTTCTTCGATGGTATTAGTTCTTAAATTAAATACTCTGTACTCTTTACTTCTATTAGAGTATCCGATAAAGATACCTTTGTCGGATTCAGGATCAAATTTATCTAAGTTATCTTTTGTATTTAAAATAAAACATTTACTTCCAAAAATTCTAAAATAAGATACCTTAGGTTTCTTTGAGTAAATAAGTTCATAAGATGTCTTATCAGTTAAAGGTCTAATTAAAATTCTATTTAAAATATAACAGGCGGTAGCAACTGCTTCTACCCAAAAGTACTTTGGTAAACTACTATCAGAAAGCATAGTTCTCACACACTCTTGAATCGTCCTATTTTTACGTTCTACTACTCCGTTTTGTTGTGGAGTTCTTGGAAATGAAAAATTGTGAATTATTCCCTTTTTATTGCAGAATTCTTCAAACTTCTCATTTTCAAATTCACCACCGTGATCACTACAAATGGTTATAATTTTTTGAGAAAGTTGATTTTGAACCCTTTTTGAAAAATTCTTAAGATATTCAAAAGTATCACTTTTATGTTTTAAAAATATTGTCCATGTAAATCTAGAATAATCATCTACAATTACAAAAACATATTTACTATTATTTATTGATAGAATTTGAGATGGAACAAATAGATCAATATGAAGTAATTCAAGAGGTTTTGAAGTAGAAATTATATTTTTTAATTTAAAAGAGCTTTTTCTAAGTTTTCCTAGTTGACATGCATCACATAGACTATCTACTTTAAAATTCATTTTAGGGAGGCCTCTTACTAGATCATGTTTTGACAGTCTAGATAAGAGTTTGAAATTCAAATGCCCAAATCTCTTATGCCAAATCCAAGGGTCACTTGCATTTGCCAAAAGACACAAGTTATCATTTGAAATTTTCATACTAAGAATATAAATATTATTTCTAATTCCCTCAAATATTATGGTTGAATTATTATCTTCAATGTGACACTTATCTTTTTCAAATATAATTTTATATCCTTTATCGCATAGTTGACTTATACTTAGCAGATTGTGTTACAGATTCTTAACTAGCAAAACATTAGTAATAATAGGAGTTTCAGAGTTACTGACTTTGCCGATGCCGATCACATAACCTTTTGAATTGTCTCCAAAGTTAACCAGTCCTCCATCTTTGTATATTATATAATTTAGCATATCTGGATTCCCAATCATGTGTCTAGAACATCCACTATCAAGTATCCATTTGTTCTTTTTGATCTGCATAATTTGTTTGTTCTGGATTAATTCCTCAACTCCCATAAAGCATGATTACTGCACATCAAACAATCTTAGTAGACAACTTGTATTTGAATATTGATTATATGCAGACTCAAAAGACAATGCTGATCTGAATATTTCTAAACATGCATTAACAAATTTCTTAAATATAGCCATTTTAAAAAAAAACTTTTTCAAAAATCAGATTATGAAACTTTTGAAAACCTCGCTTCGATACCAAATGTGAGGAATGCGAAATACGGATCTTAAGGCTAGAATGAACACTAGAGGGGGTGAATAGTGTTTATAAGAAATTACTAAATCTTTTTGAGTTACTGTTGATTTGTACACAAATGTATAAATATTCAAACACAGATATAATCACAAAATCAAACACAGATGCAGAAATAAAGTAAATGCAGTAAAGGAAAGAACACACCGGATTTTATACTGGTTCGGAGTTACCCTACATCCAGTCCCGCACAACTAAGTACGGATTTCCTTTCAAAAGCAATTCAACAATTACAACCCTCAATTTCAAAGCCACGAGGTACACCCTCCAGAATCACAATCCTCTGGGTAGAGATACTTGATTTCCAGTCAACAAGTTCACCCAATTGATTTCTCAAGGCTACAATCACACCTTTTCTCACTTGATTGGTTTCCAAGGCTACAATCACACCTTTTACTCTATTGATTACAAAGAAAGCCTATAACTCTGAATAAAACTGAGGATCTTGATGGGATAGTGACAGAGAATCAAACCAGAGATTATCTAGTTAGATTCAATGTTGATTTCGGCAGAGTAATGGTAAGAATATGTATAAAGAAATGTGGAAGAAGAAGAGAAGTGAAAAACCAGAAAATCTATGTTCAAATTCATTGTAACTAACCCCTATTTATAGAAGAACAACAGCTATGTCCATTCGTGAAAGGTTATGGCGAATAGACACTTCTTTTGAAATTCAAATTTTTGGTCCTAACTGACACTATGTCGACATGCGGTACTAAGGCATGTCGACATCCCAAAGCATTTTTTAAAGATTTGATTTTCTTTGAAAATAACCTTTATCTTATATTAAAAACTATTTAAACTTTATAAATATACTTGACTATAGATAAAATACATAGATAAATATAGAGAATAATATATATAAAATTTTACTATAATTTTATATTTAAATCTAAGTGTAAATATATTATAATTAAAAGATAGTTTAAAACAAACGAAGATTAAAACAAGAGTTTATTAAAAACAAAAACAAAGAATATTTTAAAGCTAAAACACCTTTTTGAAAATCATTTGAAAAGATAATTTTTAAGGCTAAAACATTTTGAAAAGCAGTTTTGAAAATCATTCTGAAATAGTTTTGAAAATCATTTTGAAGTAGTTTTGCAAGTTTCTTCCTGCAAAATATCTCATCATATCAGGACTCGAGAACTTGTACAAAACCAGGATGTTCGTGGGTTTGTAAGCCACTTGTTAAAGGTTTGTAAGCTACTTGTCGTGGGTTTGTAAGCCACTAAAAAGGTAGAAATGGGTTCCATCCCAAAAGAAAATGGAGTGAAGATTTCAGTGTTATTATGAAGTTTTAACATAATTCTAGACTCAATACTTATCTTGAAATCTTGATAATCTTGATATTATTGATACTCATGAGTCTTCAATCTTGATATCTTGAATCTTTATACTATACAGTCTTCATTCTTGTACCTGCATGGTTAAATCTTGCATATACATATATATCTAAACTATAATGTTAGTATTTATATTTTATAATCTTATTCTAAGGTTGTTGTCATCAAAACCATCAACTTATGGACTAACAAGAATATCGAAATAAAAGGAAGGACAAATTCAAAAGGAAAGCTTTTTCAGTTACATGGGATGATTCAGATTCCTCCTTTTCTTCTGGAAGTGAAAGTGACAACGATAATGAACAAGCCAACGTATGCTTTATGGCCAAAGAGAATGAGGTTAGTGATTTAAATTTTGATGATATGATAGAAATAAATTTTGAATTATTAGATACTTATAAAAGTCTCAAAAGAAAATTTAAAGAGGCTGTAGAAAATCAGAACAAGGCATAATTCGAAAGAGATATGCTTAATGACGAGAAGAAAATATTGGAAGAAGAACTTGAGAAAACTCAAGAATCCCTTTCAAATGTTAATTCTCAACTTATATTATTGAGTCAAGAAATTGAAACTCAAAAAGAAAAGAATGATAGTCTTGTTTCTGAAAATCATGTTTTAAAAACTAATATTAAAATGGTTGAACTAGAAAATTCAAGTCTAAAGACCAAACTAGATGGAATCACTAAAAATGTTTCAAATTTCAATAAAGGAAGAGAAAATCTATCTAGAATTATTGAGAATTCACAATCTGTTAGTAATAAAAATGGTTTAGGATATAAGAAGAAAGTCAAGGATTTACAATCTAGTGATTTAAATAAAGTTAAGTATGATAAAACATCCACATATTCAAATAGATTAGTTTCTAGAACTATAAATATATGGGTACCTAAAACTAATAACAAATTAATAAGGAAAAAGTATATTAGTTCATTTATAGAAGATGTTCATAATAATAAAAATTATATTTATAAAAGGGATACTAAGCTCACTTGGGGTTGGTTTCCTAAGACCTAACTCTTAGGACCCTATTAAAAAGGTGGGTACCAACGTTATCTCATATTTTTTGCAGGTCCCACTCAAGAAAAGAGGAAAATGGATACTCGATAGTGGTTGCTCAAAACACATGACAGGAGACAAAGATATGCTGGTAAATATTACATACTCAGATGGAGGTTCTGTCACTTTTGGAGATAATTCCAAGGGATATATCATCGGCAAAGGCGATGTGAGCAATTACGGTATATCTGATTTACCACTTATTACAAATGTTTTATTAGTTAAGAATCTAAAACATAATCTATTAAGTATAAGTCAATTATGCGACAAAGGTTTTAATATATCATTTTGTGAAAATAAATGTAGTATACTTGATCAGAATCAAAATCTTATTTTCGAAGGAAATAAAGATTAAATTATATACATTTCAAAGAAAAAGAAATCCAATGCAGAAAATACTCCAGGTCAGTCGATTGAACCAGGAGGTCAGTCGACTGACACAACAAGTTAATGTTTTACATATACATAGCCAGTCGACTATCCTAGAGCCTCAGTCAACTGGATCAGAAGGTAGAAAAATTTCGACCTTGAGCTTCAGTCGACTAAAGCCCTGAGCCAGTCGACTGAGCCGTAGATCTGAGTCATCTATTTACTTTCACCTACCTACTTTACTCTTTTTATCTTCTACTTTCAACTCTTTTCACCATTACCATTTCAGTTTTCCAAAATTTTCAAAACCCTACACTCTCCAAAACTCCATTTTTTTTCCTTTAAAATTAAAATTAATGGCTCCTAAACGAAAGAGACAAGCTTCCTCTTCATCTCAGCCTCCATCAAACGAACAAATTCAATGGTGGCTATTTGATGACACTGCAATTCGGAGGTGGAGACGGATGCAAGACTCAAGGATTTTCGAAGGTTCGTTCGTTAAATTTCCTGATTTTTCTCCATATCACATCCAAGAGTTAGCTCGACGAAGCAATTTGGAGTCGCTATTTAACATCGATGATAACAAACACAAAATCAACCAAATAATGGTGAAGTTGTTCTACGCAAACCTAAATTTGGGTCACCAAAATGTTCCAAACCATCAAGACTGTGTATGGAGTCTCGTATGTGGAAACCCCGTTTTTTTTCCTTTAGACCGCATGGCTCATATTTTGCAAATTGAAAATGATGGTGTGGAATTGGCCACTATTGACTGTGACTTGGTAGTTCGAGATAACGTAAGCCATTTGTTTCTAGAAGACGATATGCATCAACTAATATCGATGTCTTTACGACCAAAGGCACGAATTATTCATCGCGCTCTAATGAAAACCATAACTCCTAGAACCGGGAGTTATGAACTTATCTACGAAAATAACTTTAAAGCTTTATATGCTATCTTTGGAAATATTCAAGTCAACTGGTTCCACTTAATTCTTGACGAACTTTTAAGTTTCAACAACGGTAGAATGAATATAATTTACTATGGTGAATACATTATGCGTCTTCTAAAAGCTTGTGAAGTTCCGGAACCGGATTCACCGATTTCTACCGTTGGATGTTTGAATGCTCGAACTTTAGCCTTGATGAAACTACTGGTTGCCCGACCCCCTCGTATAATATCTTTTGAAGAATGGACACAAAGGCAAACAGCTCAAGACCAACCACAATAATATGGCGCGCCATCTCAAGGACTATCTCGTCAAAGATCGACTCGCCATCAACAAGAAGAAATTATAATTTCAAATCCGGGTCTTCAACCACATGAATCCATCTCTATAATTTGCCGAAATCAACAAATTCTACAATCCAACATCACCAAAGTTGATAAGAAGCTTGATAAGGTCAAAGGATTTTTTACCAAATTATGGCAAGCTATATCATGCTCTTCCGGGACATCTACTGCTACTATAAGTGATCCGGGTAAGCAACCCGTCTTTACATGGTCTTCTTCTTCTGACGACGATCAAGCAAGTAATACTGATGATGATGGTGATGAAGGTTACAGTGGTAGAGGTAAGAAACCGATGGCGTAAGATGTTCTTTTTCTTATCAAAACATTTTTTTTCAATTCATATGGCTTGTACTAAATGGCCATTCTAGTTTATTTATTTTGAACACTCTTGATTATGGAAGTTTTTAATGTATGGATGATTATAAGTTTCTAGTAATATTTTTTCCAATGTTATGACTTTATATTATTTATTCCTTTTTGTCGATGACAAAGGGGGAGAATATTATTGCTAACAATAAGAATGCAGGATATAGAGCATCAAAGATTCAAGGATAAGTATTTATGTTATATATATATATATACAGTCAAAATCTATATATATTTACAGGTTGTCATCAATCAAAAAGGGGGAGAATGTTGAGACTTGGTTTTGATTTATGACACGAAGCTATCACTACGACATACAGATTTGACGACTGTTATGACAAAAAGAAACAAGAAGACGAGGCTTTAAAAACTAGTGCATCAACTATGGTATTTTGTTTGTTTTTAAGTCTTAGGTCAATATTGTTAAAATCTCTCCTCGATTACGTCTACATTAGCTTATATATTTAATCATAATATTTATTAAATATTCTATACATATATAAGCATATATTTAAATTATAAAAGTGTTTTAAAGTTATAGAAATTAATATATCTATGTAGATTGAGCAAACTGCACAAAATTAACCAGGTCAGTCAACTGACCTTTTGAACCAGTCGACTGACACTGAGATTTTTGTGAAGCATGCACAGTTATATAAGTATACGAGTTTAAATTTAAATATTATTTTGAATATTCAGTCGACTGACTCAGAGGCTCAGTTGACTGAATTTCTATAACAGCCACTTTTCGTAAAGACACAACATTTTGTGAAGAGTTGCGAACCTCTAACGAAAAGATTCGGACGCAACACTTCGATCGAAACTCTTCACCAACAGTCGCTGCTTTCTAATCTTTATAAATACATACTTCAACTTCATTTCGAATTACTGAATCATAATCTAATTCTCTTATCTTTGCTCTTCTATCTATTTGCAATACACTTTCAAATATTCTGCATTAAAGCAATACTAGACCTTTCTTTTCTTCATATACTTCAAATATATATATTTATACTCGAGGAGAAGATTATAGGAAGGGTGTACTGCAAGTGAAAAATTCGTGTTATTAAGAACACATAAAGTCAAAAGTATTTTTGTATTTGTTGAAGTCCTTTTCTGCTGCTCAAGCGTGTGAAGTCCTCTTCAGTTGCTGAAGCAAAATCCTGTTCTGCTGCTCAGGTCCCTGTTCGGTTGTTCAGGGGTTGTATAGATCTGTTCCTCCGGGTTAAGTGAGGGTTGTTGTTTTAGTGAAATTCTAGAAGGAGTCTGGGACTGGACGTAGGACGGTGCTCCGAACCAGTATAAAAATATCTGGTGTCATTTTACTGTACTGCTTTTATATTCCGCACTATTTACAGTATTACTATCATCATTATACTCTGTATTATCATATATCCATATTATAAGATCCATAGCACACTTTTAGTTCTTCCTCCCTGACTTCTATTTCCTCTCCTTCCTCTTCCTCCTCTTCTCTTATTTCATGCTCTTCTTTCTATGGCAACCTTTATCCTTTTCCATAAGCATTTCATAAGGCTTGAAAAATGGTGAAGTATGCATAAGTGAAATTCTGGCCTTGTCAAATATTTTTCGAGGGATTGTTTCCTTTCCTTTAAGGTCAGCATCAAATTAATTGAAAACACGAGTAGGATATACACCATGAAATAGTGTGTTTTCATGTTTAGAAAGATTCTTAGGAAAATTTTCCATCAAAAATGACTTGAGACCAATTTATGTCGCATTAACAATAAATTGTGAAAAAGGCTTTGAAAACTATTTGAGTCGGTTTATTATAACTACCCGTTTTAGGAGTGATACTTTGTTCCAAAAGAAGGATTAAAATTATTGCTTTTTGACGCAAGTTCCTATTTTTAAATTCAAAATTATCATCACTTTCGAAAATATCATGAATTACTTCATGATTTTGAAAATCAATTTGAAAAGATGAAAGGTTAATTCCACTAGATTTGCATCCAAGAATGTGACCCAAAAGTTCACAATTTAAAACAATTTGGGCACCTTCGACATTATTCCAAACTTCTCCTCCTTTACCATCATAAAACTTTCCTTTTAAATTTTCATAAAACATCTTTACTAATTTTGGATAACAAACGAAATCATTTTGAGAAGCATCAATTAAACCAAGAATTTCATTTTGCAAACAAAGATTGAAATGATCATAAGTAGGAAAATCTTCAAAAATAGCAAATCTTCCGGGAAAGACTTTTCCAAAAGATAAATTCTCAATATATGCTTGTATGGCTTCTTGATTGTTGAAATATATTCTTTTATTTTCTTAGAAAGCCTCATGGTTGCCTTAGTATTGCTTGAGGATTCCATTGAAGAATAGTTTGAAGAGATAAGAGAGTTTATGATTTTTGAATTTGAAAATGAGAGTGAGAAATGAATGGATGGAGATAGAGTAAGTAAATAGAGAATCAAAGGACATGTTATCTGGTCAAAAGGCAACATTTTAGAATATAGGAGTTGGTGAAGAGGAGGAGGAAAATTCAAATTTTGAATTTGAAATTGAAATTCAAAATCCGTCTACATATGTCGACATATGCAGGTGGAGTATGTCGACATATAGGTCAAAATTTTCGATAATGATTTTTGTTTAACTGTATCCTATTTTATTATATATATCTATTTATAGTTCTTCTATTTTCAAAAATATAGTTTTAAAAATTACTTTGAATATTTTTTTATATTATTATTATACTATTAAAATATATAAAATATCTAAATTTAGAATATAATCACACAATATTCGACCAATATTATTATTAATCTATAGAATATTCCTAACAACCAATACAACAACCAAAAAAATTCATTCAAGAAATTAAAACTTTTGATATATTAAAAGCGTACATTTTTCTGATCCATTTCACAGTTTCATTCTGAATTATGTATTGTTGTGAAGCACATGTTAGCAACTTCTATATTTGATCCATTATCACTTGAGGATGTGTCTGAATCATCTAATGTTGCAGTATAGGCTCTTCTCCGTTTTCTAGATGAATCGGTGTTTGGTGTAGTTTTTAATTTATATCGATGTGGGCAATCTCGTTTTAAATGGCCAGGGTCAACGCAGTTATAAAATCTAATGCCATTTCCATTTCTACTTCCGCTTCCTGGATTTTTGTTGTCATTTCTTTTGAAATTGTTCATCTTCTTATATTTTAGAAATTTTCTAAATTCCTTGTCATGAAAGCAATTTCTTCATCATCATCACTATCTTAATCCAGATTATCCATCATTGCATTAAAAGCTACAGATTTCTTCTCTATTGCTTTGCTTTCTCTCCTTCCTTGCATTTGTGCTTCAAAAGACATCAAAATTTCCAATTAACTCTTCAACTTTTAGAGTGCTAATGTCATTAGCCTCTTTGATTGCAAGGATCTTTTGATCCCATTCAGGAGTAAGTGAATTGAGGTTTTTTCTAACTTGATCCTCCTCAGAAATTTTTTAACCCAGTGCAATAAATGAGTGTATTGTATCATGGAATCTACTATACATATCAGATATGGACTCATTTTGAATAATTGAAAGTGGTTTGTTAACATGGAAATTTTGTCTGTTTGACTTTACTTGTCCCTTCATGTGTAACTTGCAAAGTTCTCTAAATTTCAAATTGAGATTTACATATAGATACTCTATTAAATTCACTTCTATCTAGTGAGAAAAACAATATATTCATAGCCTTAGAGTTACTTTGTGCAACTGCTTTTTGATCAGCAATCCACTGTGCAAAATTAGTCTTAGGTTCAGTCTACTCAGTTTGTGTGATATTCCAAGTGTCTAAAACAATTGGCTGTAAATAAATTTTCATTCTACATGACCAATATATGTAATTACTGCAATTAAAAAGTAGTGGTCTAGCAGTAGATTGTCCTTTGACAAATGAGTTACTAACAAGTATATTAACAGTGTTACTAACAGTACTATTACAAGTATTGGTAGCCATTTAAACTTTTTCAAAAATTAGACGATGAATACTTTGAAAACCAATGCTCCGGTACCAAATGCGAGTATGCGGAATAGGGATCTTAAGGCTAAATTAACACTAGAGGAGGGTGAATATTGTTTAATAGAATATATGAATATTTTTCAAATTCTTTATGATTTTTCTTAGAATGATGCAGTTATAAATCACTGAAACAATCACAAAATCAAAATGCGGATAAAAGTAAATGCAATAAAAGTAAAAAAAGGAAAGAACAAACTAGGATTTTATATAGGTTCGAAGCTACCCTATATCCAGTCCCGCACAATTCCTTGTATCGATTTCGTTTCAACTAGTAAATGCAAATACAATCTCGATTTCAAGACTACGAGACACACCCACTAGAATTCCGACCTTTGGATTGAGTCGCTTTCTTTCCAGGATACAAGCACACCCACTAGATTTACGGGCTACTAAGCACACCCAATTGATTTTACAGCTATAATCACACCTACTTGGATTTTAGGGATACCAAGCACACCACAAAGTATAAGATTATGATTTGATAGAGTTTATAGATTCAGATCTTTGATCTTGATTACAATTGATCCTATAACTATTGAATCGCACTTTGATCTTAAGAGAGATGAGATAAATCAGAAAGTAGATGAAGGAGAATCAAATTAGTAATAATTGAATTTGATTCTAGTTGAATTTCGGTAGAGTTTTGGTAAAAATTGATTTATAAATCAAAGGAATGAAAAGAGGAGAAAAAATAAGAAAGTAGTTAATGAAAATTCGTTTGGAAGTCTGGTATATATAGGAAAACAATGGTCATGTCCATTCGCGAAGAGATACGACAAAAAGACACTTCCATTCAAATTTGAATTTTGAATTTTACGGCCACCATGTCGACATATGCCTATAGAGTATGTCAACGTACTCTTCACAATTTTGAAAAACACATTAAAAATATTATTTTGAAAATTTGTTGCTTTGTAAAATAATTTGACACTTTTTAGCATCGTTTAAATATAGTTTGTACACATTTTAATCAAAATAGAACTTATTAAAACTTTATAAAATAATTTTGAACGATTTAATAAGAATATTCAATAATAAAAATTAATATAATTATAACTAATATAAACAAAATTTCAATATATATATATATATATAGAAACTTAAAAACACTAAAATGATATATTTATAAGTAAGAGCTTGAATATCATTTTGGGAAATATTTTGAAAAGATTTTTTTAAAAACATAATGTTTGAAAAACAATTTAAAACAAAATTAGAGAAGGTGAGAGAGAGATCAAGAAAGTGCTATCAAGGTTTTAACATAAAATCTATGACTCTATAAGTGTTTGTGCCAAAATTGGTCACAAACCCCGAATGTTGTGAAAGCACCAGTATATGAATATAAATCAACAATATTCACACACAAATCTCAAATCTAGGCAAACAGAGTATCACAATTCAGAAATAATGAACAGAAACACGAGATTTATAGTGGTTCGGCGATCTTGCCTACGTCCACTCTGAAGTTGATGATTTTATTGATGTTCACTCGATGATTACAATCTCTTCTAATGTAGTACAACTAAAATTATATTCTAAGTCTCAATCTAAGGTAGTGGTGGTGTTCTGGAGTAAATCTGGCAGAATCTGGGCGCTCTTCAGTACTTAGAATTCTCCGACCCCTTTTCTGAATGACTAGGGGCTCTATTTATAAGTGTAGGAGGCTGATATTTCGCCTAAAATGAGGGGAGACCAGTTCTGGTACGTCAGGGGGCCCACATGGCCGAAATCTAGAGATCCGGGCCCACTTTGGGATCGATTCGACCCTTGGTTCGAATCGATCAAGAAATCATCCAAACGAGCTGAAATTTGGCGTGGACATTCTTCATCATGTGCTCAAGCTTCTGTGAAAATTTCATAGCATTTGGATGTGTAGATCTCAAGTTATGATCGATTCAAGGTTGCATTTCTGGTTGACTAGCCTGGTTCGAATCGATCTAGTTCGAATCGATTCGTTCGAATCGATGGTAGGTGCATGTGCATAGTGACGTGGCACGCGTGTTTCTCGTATCGATCCTCTTTTCACTCCGAGTTGACAGGGTCGGATCCATGGTTTCAGCTGTTATGACTTAGTGGATTCGAGGTGGTGGTTTCGTAAATGTGCTCGTTCGAATCAATCATGGTATATCATGGTTGATCGATTCGAAGCTACCTCAGCAGGGTGGATTCGAAGGTATGACTCCATCGAATCGATCGAATGGACGTTCTCTTCGAATCGATCGAGGTAGGTTATACTTAATCGATACGAAGGCTTCGTAGTTGAATGAATTCGAAGACCTTCTCTTTGATGGACTCGAAGCAGGGGAATGGTTCATTGGGTTCGAACCGTGACTCGCTTACTGGATTCGAAGCAAGAGAGGTTTTGATTGGATTCGAACCAAGATATATGGGGATGGATCCGAACTATAGCTCTTTTGATGGAGTCGTAGCAAGGTCACTCCTTATGGATTCGAACAGAGCTTGTCTTGATGGATTCGAAGGGTATCTTTACCTATGGATTCGAACCTGTTGGAGTCGATCCTGTTGGGTTCGAACTTAGAGCCATTTTTCCCAAACGTGCATCGATGATATCTTGAGCGTACGAACTCGGATTGACTTCAAACTTGGAACGTTGGTTTGCATGGCTTTACTTGTCATGTCTTATCAATTGTAGCCTGATCCGGACTCGGACAAAATTCATTGATATCCATGGTGGAACAGTGAATAACGATCTTTTACGATGAACTGTCTTTAGTTTTCCAGTCGACTTTTTGGTGTCACGGCCTTGCCAAAAGGCGGGATAACATTTTCCCCCCAAAACATGCCTTGCGATAGGTAGGTGTGTTTTGGAATGCCATAAGCTGGATGTTCATATCCTGTTGATGCCCTGCAAAGAAATTGATAGTTTTATATGACCTCAAATGACGACCGTTCGCGATCAAGCCATTTGAGGTGGAATTCGACCGTTCGCGATCTAGCATTTCTATATGGCCCCAAATGACGACCGTTCGTGATCAAGCCATTTGAGGTGAGGGGTGCCGTTCGAGGCGAGTTGTGATCGTTCGCGATCGGGTGACGTGGAAAGAGGAATGTGATCGTTCGCGATCGTGTGCCGTACGAGGCAAAAATGTGATCGTTCGTGATCGAATGTCGTATTAGGTGAATTGTGACCGTTCGTGGTCGAGTGCCATTCGAGGCAAACGGTGACCGTTCGAGGTCGTTTGCCGTTCGAGGCTAATGGTGACCGTTCGAGGTCGGGTGCCGTTCGTGGCGAAGTGTGATCGTTCGCGATCGAATTGTGACCGTTCGCGGTCGGATGCCGTTCGAGGCGAATTGTGATCGTTCGCGATCGAATTGTGACCGTTCATGGTCGGATGCCGTTCGAGGCGAATTGAGTGTGCCCGGGGAGGGAGTTAGTATCATCAATACCAGGTTTCACGTTCGGGTGAATCCCCGGATTGTTTCTTGCAACGGTTTATCGCCATCTCAGAGCATGCCTAGGGACCGTTCGCGATCTCGTACATGTGTAAGTGACTTAGCCGTTATGAAATCACAAGTAGCAATTTTTTCATTGAGAATAAGTTTCTAGCAGAAATGTTAAACAAAATCAAGTTCAAATGTTCAAATCAAGACGAAACAAAAACAAAGCAAGGATGTCAAAGTGTAAACTCCCACAACGATAGGGTTAATAGTCATTCAGAGCATGCCTATGGACCGCTCGTGATCTTGCACATGTGTAAATGACTTACCCGTGTTGGCGAGAGGTTTACGACTTGTCCATCGTTATTTCAACTAATTGATAATCATACGATGTCCCGGTTCGGGGGCACCCCTGGCTGATGTAGACGGTGGTCGCTCCGGCTCCACCGCTGGAGCTCGCCTCCTCACATACTGAAGTAGCATACCGTTCCTGATGTGCCCTTCCACCTCATCCTTCAGATGTCTACAGTCGTTAGTGTTATGACCATTCAGTTCGTGGAATAAGCAGTATCTGTCTGATTTCCTCTCGTCAACAGTGGGATCCCTTCGTATTGGCCTACGGTAGGGTACTTGCTCTCGTGTATCTTGGTAGATTCGCTCCAAACTCTTATTCAGCTCTGAATAAGTGGTGAATCGTGGCTCTCTCCGCAGTCGCTTTGACCTGTCACCATTGTCCTCAGCCTTTCGTTTTCCTTTATCCTTGCCTGAATCATTTTCGAGAGGCTTTTTATCTTTAAGTGCATAAACCTCTATTCCCTCTCCTTCTTCTCTTTCAGCATTAGCATCTTCCAATCGTAAAAACTTTTCTGCCTCGTGATAGAATTCCCCTAGATCCATAGGCGGATCCTTAGTTAATGAATTTTTGAACTCTGTGCCGTCAGCTATTCCGGACACAGCTGCCATCATAACCATGGATGGATCTGGCCGATACACCGATGCTGCTGCCGCATTGAATCGCGTCAGGAAATTCCTCAAAGACTCTCCAGCTTTCTGTTTTAGCGTTGCCAAACTCATCACATTCTTGGGTCTTGAAATGTGAACCCTGAATTGCCTCATAAATTTCTCAATCAAATCGGTCCATGTCCCAATGGAGCCGCTCTCTAGCTGTCTGAACCATAAAGCTGCTATGTCTGTCAAATATAATGGGAAGCATCGGGCCATGACTTCCTGTGATGCCCCCAGCACTTCCATATGCCTTATATACCTCGTTAGATGGACCGCAGGGTCTGTCCTCCCATCATACATTTCTACTGTTGGCAGCTTGAATTCTGGTGGGTTCCTAGCCAACCTAATCGTAGGAGAAAAGGGACTCTTGTTCACGTCTTCAAGATCTTTGTTTACTAATCCACCTCTCATGGCTCGTCTGACCATCTCTGTCAATCTATCATTATCTCCAAGCTGTAGTCCTTGTTCACTACCTTCGATCTGCCCCCCGAGTCCGTGTGAGCTTTCAGGTGTTTGCCCCCCTGATTGAGCGTTCATCCCTCTATTGCTGTCAGGTTGTTCGGATGTCCTTGTCTCTCTTCCCGTGTTCGGATTAACATGTCCTAAGTGTGTGCCCCCCAGCTCCGGCGCTGCGTTGGATGGTCCTGCTTCATTCTGTGCCCTGGTTGTTCCTTGATTTTGCGCTCCAAGTTGTCCAATTTGTTGAAGCAAATTCTGGATCATCTCCTCCTGCCTCTTCATCATTGTCTCCATCTCATCCCTGGTGATGAAAATCGATGCTTGGTTTGCTCCCGAGGAAGCCTCTTGACTTCCTTCGTGCTGACTTCTCTCAGCTCTTTGCCTTCTACTTGTTTGTCTCGTCATGATTCTTCGGATCTAAATCTCTTAGCCTTCTGATCCAACTTTCAAATTTTGTGTAGCGGGTCCTGAGTTCAGTTCTCAGTGAAAGCACCAAAGTGTTTGTGCCAAAATTGGTCACAAACCCCGAATGTTGTGAAAGCACCAGTATATGAATATAAATCAACAATATTCACACACAAATCTCAAATCTAGGCAAACAGAGTATCACAATTCAGAAATAATGAACAGAAACACGAGATTTATAGTGGTTCGGCGATCTTGCCTACGTCCACTCTGAAGTTGATGATTTTATTGATGTTCACTCGATGATTACAATCTCTTCTAATGTAGTACAACTAAAATTATATTCTAAGTCTCAATCTAAGGTAGTGGTGGTGTTCTGGAGTAAATCTGGCAGAATCTGGGCGCTCTTCAGTACTTAGAATTCTCCGACCCCTTTTCTGAATGACTAGGGGCTCTATTTATAGGTGTAGGAGGCTGATATTTCGCCTAAAATGAGGGGAGACCAGTTCTGGTACGTCAGGGGGCCCACATGGCCGAAATCTAGAGATCCGGGCCCACTTTGGGATCGATTCGACCCTTGGTTCGAATCGATCAAGAAATCATCCAAACGAGCTGAAATTTGGCGTGGACATTCTTCATCATGTGCTCAAGCTTCTGTGAAAATTTCATAGCATTTGGATGTGTAGATCTCAAGTTATGATCGATTCAAGGTTGCATTTCTGGTTGACTAGCCTGGTTCGAATCGATCTAGTTCGAATCGATTCGTTCGAATCGATGGTAGGTGCATGTGCATGGTGACGTGGCATGCGTGTTTCTCGTATCGATCCTCTTTTCACTCCGAGTTGACAGGGTCGGATCCATGGTTTCAGCTGTTATGACTTAGTGGATTCGAGGTGGTGGTTTCGTAAATGTGCTCGTTCGAATCAATCATGGTATATCATGGTTGATCGATTCGAAGCTACCTCAGCAGGGTGGATTCGAAGGTATGACTCCATCGAATCGATCGAATGGACGTTCTCTTCGAATCGATCGAGGTAGGTTATACTTAATCGATACGAAGGCTTCGTAGTTGAATGAATTCGAAGACCTTCTCTTTGATGGACTCGAAGCAGGGGAATGGTTCATTGGGTTCGAACCGTGACTCGCTTACTGGATTCGAAGCAAGAGAGGTTTTGATTGGATTCGAACCAAGATATATGGGGATGGATCCGAACTATAGCTCTTTCGATGGAGTCGTAGCAAGGTCACTCCTTATGGATTCGAACAGAGCTTGTCTTGATGGATTCGAAGGGTATCTTTACCTATGGATTCGAACCTGTTGGAGTCGATCCTGTTGGGTTCGAACTTAGAGCCATTTTTCCCAAACGTGCATCGATGATATCTTGAGCGTACGAACTCGGATTGACTTCAAACTTGGAACGTTGGTTTGCATGGCTTTACTTGTCATGTCTTATCAATTGTAGCCTGATCCGGACTCGGACAAAATTCATTGATATCCATGGTGGAACAGTGAATAACGATCTTTTACGATGAACTTTCTTTAGTTTTCCAGTCGACTTTTTGGTGTCACGGCCTTGCCAAAAGGCGGGATAACAATAACTTACCTGGAATACCTTGAAATGTTGTACTCTTTAATACTCATGAGTCTTCATTCTTGAACTCTTGAAGCTTTATATCAGCTTCTTGAATCTACTTTTGATACTGTATAGTCTTCTTAATCAATACATATCTAATATCATACACTATATACTACATATATCTTGATAAAATATTAGTATCTATATTTTATATAATGTCATATAGTTATCATCATCAAAACTAATACCTAAGGTACTAACATGGATTTCTGATATTATTTATTACTACTTGATGTTACCTTCATCGCTGAACGACCCGACAATCTTTACATCAATGGTTATGCTTTGGAAGGGCTTAGGAGTAAGAAAAGGCTATCAAGACACAAAGAAAAATTCTTATGTGAACTAAGAAGTTCTAGAATTTTTCTAAGTGTTGGAGTTGCACAACTCCAACACTCGAAGAAATTCCACCCCTCACCCTTCTTCTTCCACCTTCACCACTTCATAAATCATGGCCATCCACATCCCTAATCACCCACATCCGTTCAACAACGTCCATCTCCATCACCAAGTCCAATACCTACCTAAGGTTGATTTGAAGTTCTTGGTTTTGAAATCGGTCCAAATTGCAAGCTGGAGATTAAGCCACGGGTCAGTGGAGATGGGTTGGGCTAAGGAGGAGATGTAGAGTGAGGTGCAATTTCAGATAATGAGTTGGTGGTGTCCATAGGGCTGAATGATGGCATAATATAGTGTAGAGTTGAAGGTTTTAATGGCGGAAAGCTTTGGTTCGGTGAAAGCAAATAAAACAAGTAAGGAAACGAAGTCGAAGAGTTTGGGTTAAATACCCTATAAAACCCGCATTCCTAGGCAAACTTGGAAAATTCTCCAAGTCAAGAGTCGGTACCGACTCCTAGATTAGGGGTCGATATCGAGTCTTAAATTTTCCTTGTATATATATATATATGTATGTATGTATGTATATCTATAAATATATGTATAGTATATGCATATATGCATGGATGTATATGCATGTATGGACATGTGATGAATTGTGTGTGTGCATATCCAGTATCCGACGATCAAAACCAAATGGAAATTAAGTTTGAACCTGAAGAATCCATGGATGGAATCAGTTTAAAATTGTCAAGCTTAGAATGACAAATTGCGAGGTTAGGTTCCAAATTTATTCCAAAAATTTGTAATTCCAAATGCTGATAAAGCATCGCGGTAGATGACTGTGGGTAAAACTTTTCATGGAATCGATTTACAGAAAGGATAGCGACTATTCGAAATAAAAAGTGGAGTCCTTCATGACAATTCCTACTTGTCTCGATTGAAAGCAGATCGCATTGGAAATGTCATGTACTTTGCAGGGCAAGTGTTATCCAACCTTTTGACCAGGCAACGTTCAGATAGACTGGACGGATCAAACTCAGAGTTACCTATGCAAGAAGCCCAAAGAGATAGCCCAGGAGTCCAAAGACCAAGCACAGATAGGATCGCAAGGTAAAAGCCAGAACAACCTAAACCAAGACAACCACAAATGCACCCAAGTTAGGGGTCGGTATCGAGTCCCACTTCCACCTTAGGTGGACCCCATGATGTGCACGTAAATGTGCATATATTTACATTCATATTTTATCTATTTACTTAAATAAACATCATATTTGGGCATTTTAACACGTTTAAAATAAAAATTCAATTATTTTCAAACCATCATATTTTCATCTTCATTCAAGGGCAAAATGGTCATTTTTGTGCTTGTGTCAATTTAAGAATTTTTACTTGGACAATTTTTGATAATTTTTATAGGAATTTGAATGCATGTGGAAGAGGCTTATATGAAGATACATGCATGCACAAATGAAATACAAAGGAATGAAGAGGAAATAATTCAAGTTCAAGATCATGGAGGACCCCACCCACTTACCTAAATGTACAATTATGAGCTAATGGACAACTAAGTGGAGGTTAAAGCTTCATGCACAACAAATGATGGATTAATTAGTGGCTAATGGTTACTTGGTGGCCACACTTCCTAAAGGGCATTTTGGGAAGCACCCTAAAAATGGAATTAGGGTTTTATGCATGTTTAAATAGCCCACTTGTGTACATGTAAACATCATCTACTCTTTCATTTTACTTAGGAAATTAAGAGATCAAATTGTAAGCTCAATGTTACATGAAATAAAAATGGCTTCCAAGCCTCTTTCTTCCCTCTTTTCTACATGCTTTTCCTTTCTTTTATGTTGATGTTTATTTTTATGTTCTCTTTCTTTTCATGTTCATAATTTAGATTTACATTTATGCACTAGTTTAATACATTTCCTTCTAGTAGTTAATCTTCTTTTTCTTGTTTGTTCTCTACTTCACTTCATTTTCAATGTTGAAATCTCTATGTGTTGAAATGATAACACAAAGGAGTAGCTAAACCTCTTCAATTTAGGGGTAATGAAGCTCTCAAATATTATGTGATTTCAACATTTCTATGATTTATGATCTCTTTGTCTATGCTTCATGAAAGTAAATTTTGATGCAAGTTTATACAAGTGGGTTTGATAGCTTATGTTGCTTTTGCAAATGAGCTATTCTTATTCAACATAAACACAAGTTGCATCATCATTTACTAATCCATTTTTTATTTTGAAATGAAAGTAAAAATGAAATTTGATGATCTATATTACTAGTTACATTAGTAAATAGATCATACTTAAAATAACTTTTTCTTTGGCTTCATTTTCATGAGAGTTATAAGTGGTATAATTGTTGTATTATAGTTTGATGGTTTGAATTATGTTAATTAATAACATAAACAAACCATACTTATGATCAATGCAATGATTATTTCGCTTAATATCAAGTTAGAGATCATAAATTCTTTGTTTGTTGATTTACAAAAATATGGGAGTGGATTTACCTCTAAATTGTCCTCTAGTTTAATAGTTTTTAAATCACATTTTAATTCTAGCTTTAGCTTCTTTTTTGTAGTTAAGAACTTCATCTCTCTTTGGTCTAATTTGATTGAATTGAAAATTTTAAAATCTCATCAATTCCTTGCGGATCGACCCGTATTCGCCCCGTACTACAAAGTGTACGCCGTGCGCTTGCGGTAAATTTTAATTTAAATTCGTTCGACGGTTTTCTAAACCGATAGAATTTTCGTCGACGAACAAGTTTCCTCTCCAAAAAAAATAATTAAAAATCCAAAAAAAAAGTTCAACTTTGTTTGATTTTCATTTTTCATTTGTTTTCACTTGTTTTAGTTTTCATTTATTTTATTTTCAATTGTTTTGTTTTTCACTTATTTTGTTTTTCATCTTTGATAAACATACTAAAAAATAATAATAAAAAAACTGTTGAATATATCTTGTTTTTCATTTCAGGTTGCCAAAGCAGAAATTCAAAAGGAAGAAGTGCTTGCCGAAATAATTGCTGCTTGCTTATAAAAAAAATTGTCGCTTAAAAAAAATTGCTAATAATCTACACGCTATGGTATTGTGCTTTCATCTCTAGTGCATTGTTGGTTGCTTGCATTAGCATTTATATATACAAAAAAAAATTCAAATTTCAAAATCCAAAAACAAAAACAAACTTCATTTTAGTTGCATTGTAAATTCACGTTTAATTTTTGTTTTGCATCCATCTCATCTTATTTTCTTTTCTAAGGGCAATACCCCAATTCACATAAGGTGAGGGATTTCATCACCCTTTCCTTAGCCCACAAATGCATTTCATCGTAGAATTTGACTAATAATAAAGGTTAGACATTCGACTTAAGGGTGTTGCGAGCTCATCTAGGGCTTAATTGTATCTTCATAATTGTTTTCTTTGAACAATTTTATTTCTTGGTGTCAAGGCTACGGCAGAGTAATAACCAGTTATAAAAATTACGGTGATACGTAAATATTATACTGGTTGTTCCTCTGAATGTACTTAAACCTTCGGCTTCATTGCTACGGTGATTCGTGGTGCACCGATAACCCCTGTCCGTTACCTGGCTGAGAAATTTTTTTGTTGATTTAAGACAAAGTATGATTATACAATTTTGGGTTAGGAGCTACTAAGGATAGAAAACTGTAATTAAGTCCTTTGCATTCATTTAGTTGCATTAGTTCATGCATATATAAAAAAAAATCCAAAAGCCAAAATCCAAAAAAAAACAATCGTAAATTTTTCTTAACTTAGTTTTTAGTTCCACAAAAAAAAATTAAAACCTTTTAAAAAAAACAAAAAAAAATTGAAAATTCAAAAAACAAAAAAAAAATTTACAAAAACAAAACAAAAATCAAACTTCTCTTTTGAAAATAAATTTCACTTGGTAAATATTTTTCTTCCTCTAAAAAAAATTTCACTTCGATTTTCAAATCTTCTTTCATTCACTAAACTCGATTCTAACTTCTTTCTCTTCTCGACTTTCACTTGTGCATGAGTACTTGGACTCATGACACAACAACACATCGTTGGACTCGCGACCCTTCTACAAACCGTTTAACTCGAACAGACGATCCTCCTGAAATGGCGAACGAAAACGCCCCTCGAACTGTTATGGATAGAATCTTTCCCGATAGAGTTTCTATCCAATCTTGCATCACGTTACCCGCCCATACGGGTAACCATTTCGAAATTCACTCAAACCATATTGCCACTCTTCCGAAATTTGGCAATTTCGAACACGATGATCCATACATCTTCTTGACTAAATTCGAACAAGTTTGTGCAACCATTAAACTCCAACAACTTTCTGATGACGGAATCAAACTTCGATTAATCCCAATTGCTCTTACGGATTACGCCGAAAAATGGTTGTACAGCTTACCATCGAACTCGATTAAAACGCGGGATGAATTTGTAAAAGCTTTATTAAAAAAGTTCTACCCTTTGGAAAAAACGAGTAGAATTCGAAATGAAATTGTAAACTTTCATCAATTCAAGGGAGAACCATTTGGAAAATATTTTGAAAGATTCAAAGAGCTTTTGATAAAATGTCCACACCATAATTTCGAAAAATGGACGATTTGCCAAATTTTATACGATGGACTCGAAAATAGCTCACGTACCATGCTCGAATCAATGTGCCAAGGCAACTTTCTTGCCCAACATCACGACAATGCTTGGCAATTTCTTAAAAAGCTCGCCGAAAAATCATCCCAATGGGAACGTTCGAACGAAAAATCAATCTACTCACGATCGAGTGCACACTCGATAGGATCTTCTGTTGCTTTGGAAGCTAAGATTGACGCAATGATTAAAAAATTCGATAATGTTTTCTCATCAAATCAAATGAACCAAGCTTCCCAACCGATGTGTTATAAATGCAACGATCCTAATCATATAGCCGATCGGTGTCCAAATTCTATCGAACAAATCAATGCTTTCAATAAAGCCAAAAATGACCTGTTTTCTCCAACGTACAACCCTGGTTGGAGAAATCATCCAAATTATGCGTGGAACCAAAACAATCCCAACACGAATACGATTCGTCCCAATTTTCAAGCATTCCCGAATAATGCTTTGAATCCTCCCTTTCAGCCCAACAATTTTCAACCAAACTTTGCGGGTCCGTCGCATAATCAACCGCAACAATCAAATTTTCAACCAAATGCTGCTCATCCTCCCCAAGACGATAAACGTTTAACTTCACTTGAGAAAACTCTTGAAACATTGGCTAAAGCAACCACTCAAAGGCTTCAATCAAACAGTAATTTGCAAAATTTATTGACTTCATATATGCAAAACACGAACCAATCAATTGTAAAACTCGAAATGCAAATGAGTCAATTAGCCACGTCTGTGAGCGAACGTGAACGAGGAACATTCCCAAGCCAACCCATTTCAAATCCCAGAAATCAAAATGCAAATTCAAATCAAGCCCATGTTGTTCAAGATAGCAACGTCACCCAATTGAATGCTATCACAACTCTCCGTTCCGATAAATAAATCGATAATCAAGTCATTAATCCAAACGATTTACCGGAAGCCTCTCTCGACACTTCTAAAACAACGAACGAATCTGAACAGAACGTGGAGCCAAACATTGAATCAAATGCTAACCAAAATTCTTCTTCCTCTACTCAAGTAGACCCGCCTACCGAGTATCGTGTTCCATTTCCACATCGTCTTTGACCAAAGAAACACTCGGACTAAATAGAAAAGATGTTGGAAATTTTTAAACAAGTCAAAGTTAACATTCCGCTTCTTAATATCGTTCAGCAAGTCCCAACATACGCGAAATTCCTTAAGGACTTGTGTACCCAAAAGCGACACACTCAAGTGCCCAAAAAAGTCTTCTTAGCCGCCAGTTTGAGTGAAGTCTTGTCCCAATCTATGCCCGTAAAATACAAAAATCCCGGCTGCCCTACGATTTCATGTACAATTGGAGACAAGACGATTAACAAATGTCTGATAGACTTAGGCGCGAGTGTCAATTTGATTCCATACTCTATGTACGAACAATTAGGATTAGGTGAGCTCAAACCCACAAAAGTCACGCTTCAATTTGCCGATCGCTCGATTAAGAAGCCCATGGGAGAAATCGAGGACGTGCTCATTTGAGTAGGGCAATTCATATTCCCCGTTGATTTTATCATTCTCGAAACACAACCCGTGACGAATCCCTCGAGTCAAATTCAATTGATTTTAGGCCGACCATTCATAGCCACCTCAAATGCCTTAATCAATTGTCGTAATGGTTCGATGAAAATTTCTTTTGGAAGCATGACTTTGGATCTCAACATTTTCAATCTTGAAAGCCAATCGAACGAACCTCATGACCAAACGTTGGAAGTTAGTGCCATTCACAAAAACCTCGAAAACGAGACAATTGACCTTAGCAACGAATGCGAAGATGAATATGAAAAATTGTTTCACGAAATTCCCAGCGAAATTGAATACACTCTTCCCTTTGAATCGCTTCCAGTAGAGTCCGAATCTCAACCCAATTCTTTGATCGAAAAACTCCCGAAGTTGGACCTCAAACCACTACCCAATCACCTTAAGTACGCATACTTAGGTGATAACGAAACGTTGCCCGTCATAATTTCCGCAACTCTCTCTCTTGACCAAGAAACTTCTCTTCTCTCTATTCTTTTGAAAAACAAGGAAGCGATTGGATGGTCGATCTCCGATAAAAAGGGAATTAGTCCCGCTCTTGTTCAACATCGCATCCAGTTAATCGACGATGCCAAGCCTGTTCGCGATGCGCAGTGAAGGCTTAATCCAAAAATGAAAGATGCGGTGCGTGATGAAATTCTTAAACTTCTCGACAACGGAATCATTTACCCAATCTCTGATAGTTCATGGGTTAGCCCAATTCATGTTGTACCGAAAAAGTCTGGGCTAACCGTTGTCAAGAACGATTCAAATGAACTTATTCCAACTCGTACTCAACCGGTTGGCGTGTTTGCATTGACTATCGAAAACTAAATGCCGCAACCCGAAAAGATCACTTCCCACTTCCCTTCATTGACCAAATGCTCGAACGTTTAGCCGGCCACGAATTTTACTGCTTCCTTGATGGTTATTCCGGCTATAACCAAATTCCCATCGCTCCCAAAGATCAAGAAAAAACAACTTTCGCGTGTCCATTCGGTACCTTTGCTTATCGACGTATGCCATTCGGACTTTGTAACGCTCATGTGACCTTCCAACGAAGTATCGTTGGAATCTTTTCCGACATGATTGAGCGCTTTCTAGAAGTTTTTATGGACGATTTCTCAATCTTTGGCGATTTTTATTTCCCAATGTTTACATCATCTCGAATTGGTTCTAAATCAATGTAAAGAAAAACATTTGACTTTGAATTAGGAAAAATGTCACTTTATGGTCAAACAAGGCATGGTCCTTGGACATATCATCTCAAATAAAGGCATTGAGGTAGATAAAGCGAAAATCGACGTAATTGCAAACCTACCCATTCCCAAAACTATTAAGGACATTCGATCATTTCTAGGACACGCTGGCTTTTACCGACGCTTTGTGAAAGATATTAGTAAAATCGCTCGTCCTTTGACTACTCTTCTTGGAAAAGACGTTCCTTTCGATTTTAACTCTGATTATATCTCTTCTTTTGAACATCTTAAGAACGAACTCATTTCTGCTCCAATCATTTGTGCGCCCAATTGGGATCTTCCTTTCGAAATAATGTGTGATGCTTCAAACTTTGCCGTTGGTGCTGTATTAGGACAACGCATCAACAAGATCCTTCACGTGATTTACTACGCGAGTATGACTTTGAACGACGCTTAACTCAACTACACAACAACCGAAAAAGAGCTTTTAGCTGTCGTTTTTGCTCTCGAAAAATTCCGACAATACTTGATAGGGTCACACATTACTGTGTACACGGACCACTCAGCGCTTCGATATCTCTTCGCTAAAAAGGATGCCAAATCCCGCTTGATTCGTTGGATCCATTTACTTCAAGAATTTGATCTTACAATTAAAGACAAAAAAGGATCCGATAACGTCATAGCCGATCACTTGTCTCGTCTTCCGAATGCACCATCTTCTTTGCCAATCAATGAGAACTTCCCCGATGAACGACTTCTTTCAATCTCGATCGACCCATGGTATGCTGATATAGTGAACTACTTAGTCACTAAAGAAACTCCCTCATCTTGGTCCAAACAGGATAAATACAAATTCATGTCCCAAGTGAAATATTTCTATTGGGACGATCCATACTTGTTCAAATATTATCCCGACCAAATCATCTGACGTTACATTCCGGATAATGAGACTAGGAGTGTTCTTTCATTTTTCCACGATCAAGCGTGTGGTGGACATTTCGGTCCTCGAAAAACTGCGGAAAAAGTGCTTCAGTGTGGTTTCTATTGGCCTTCTCTTTTCAAAGACTCGTTTGAATTTTGTAAAACTTGCGATCGATGTCAAATGCTTGGACGAATTTCTCGACGAGATATGATGCATCTAAACCCCATTCTTACGATCGAAATCTTTGATGTATGGGGTATAGACTTTATGGGACCTTTTCCCAATTCTTTTGGAAACTTGTATATCCTTCTCGCTGTCGATTACGTTTCAAAATGGGTCAAAGTCATTCCTTGCAAAACCAACGACCATAAAATTGTTGTGAAATTTCTCAAAGAAAACATCTTTTCGAGGTTCAGCACACCTCGCACAATAATCAGTGATAATGAAACCCATTTTTGTAACCGTTATTTTGAAACTTTAATGAAAAAATACTCGATCACCCACAAGTTATCCACTCCGTATCATCCTCAGACTTGTGGCCAAGTTGAAGTTTCAAATCGACAAATAAAACAAATCTTGGAAAAAACTGTCAATAAAAACCGAAAATATTGGTCTCAGAAATTGACCGACGCGCTTTGGGCTTACCGTACTGCTTTTAAAACTAAACTTGGGATGTCCCCATTTCGTTTAGTTTACGGTAAAGCTTGTCATTTACCCGTTGAAATCGAACACAAAGCGCTGTGGGCAATTAAGAACTTAAACTTTGATCTTGAGAAAGCTGGCGAAAACCGAAAACTACAACTCAACGAACTAGAAGAACTTAGGAACGACGCGTATGAAAACGAGAAAATTTAAAAAGAACAAACCAAAGTTTTTCATGAAAAGTCAATCCTAAGGAAAACGTTTTCGCCTAACCAAAAAGTTCTTTTATATGACTCAAGACTTCATTTATTCCTTGGAAAACTTAAATCGAGATGGACCGGACCATTTGTGGAACGAACTGTGTTTCCACATGGTGACATAGAAATAGAAAACCCCAGGGATGGATTGGTTTTCAAAGTCAACGATCATCGTCTGAAACCTTTCTTGGAATTGCCAAATAACCAAGAGGAGGAGCTCATGATCCTTCATGAGCCAAGCTACGTCTAGTAAGAATGTTAACCCTCTTTTGTAAACATGTACATAGTTTTTCCCCGTTACACTCATTATACCATGCATTGACTGTGGGGACACAGTCAAAATTAAGTCTTGGGGGAGGTCTCATTTTCATTTTTTTTAGGTTTCATGGCATTTTTGAATTTTCATATTTTTTTTAAGTTAAAAAAAATCTAAAAATTTCAAAATCTCAAAACATTTTATTTTTAGCATTTTGATTTATTTTTGAAGAAACACTATGGGATAAGTATAAGTTTTGGTTAATAAATTGAAATTTTGAAAATTTATTTGTCTTAACAAAATTAAAAATGAAGTTTGATTACAAATAACAATGGTTTAACTAGTATATAGGAAGGTTCATAAGTGTTAATTATGAAGTATGTTCTAATTGAAAATCTTTGTTTAAAAAAATGGTAAATTTAAAGTAAAGGATATAACATTTTTATCTTCTAAGTTAAATGGTGCTAAGATGATTTTGCAAAACTCTCTCTTTCTAAAAAAAAAGAAAAAACACATTTGTATATATGTGTGTATATATATATATTTAGCACCTAGAGTCATGTGTTCACACTCGTGTGTTCACTCGCCATGCTCTGTACCCTTCTCACGTAAGCCCGAAAGGCAGTGCATGATCGGTACATCTGGCCTCAGTTTATCTGAGTTAGGTGTATATAAATAAAAATTCTTTTTAATAACGCCTACAGTCGATAAGTGTTCACACTTGTGTGTTCACTCGCCATGCTCTATATTCCCCTCACATCAGTCTGCAAGGCAGTGCACGGGTAATATATCTAGCCTCAGTTTACCTGAGTTAGGCATATGTAATATTATTAATATCAATAAAATTTTCAAATAAGAGAGAGTAAGCAATTGAAATCCGAGCACTATTTTTACTTATTTGATTTAACTTGTTATTGAAAAGAAATGAAAATACCACTTTAATAAACTTTGATAATCAACTAAAGATCCATTTCATAGTTACACTTTGTAATCAACTGAAACAACGAGTTAGACTATTGTCTATTTTCTATGATAACTTGATTTTTTATTGGAAATTTTGACAAGTAAATGACTTAAATTTTTCAAAACAATGACCAGAACCTATATTTAACTTATGAGTGTCGAATTGAAAGTGAATCCTTCATTTGTAAATATTTTCAAAAACTTGCATTCATCCCATTGTAAATAAATCTTGCATTTTGTAAATATTTTCACTTTGCATTTGGATTTTGTGGGTAGTATCCGCTGAAAACCCTCACAAGACAACACTCGTCCTACTAGGGACACCCAGAGGTTTAACGGCTTGTTGCATACGCTCAATGCAATTGTGCTCCCTACGAAAATGGATTTATCTTAGTTTTCCTTTATTCGAGGACGAATAAAAAGATAAGTGTGGGGGTATTTGATGTGCACGTAAATGTGCATATATTTACATCCATATTTTATCTCTTTTTATTTAAATAAACATCATATTTGGGCATTTTAACATGTTTAAAACAAAAATTCAATTATTTTCAAACCATCATATTTTCATCTTCATTCAGGGGCA
The DNA here is from genome assembly GCA_030737815.1 of Allium fistulosum. Classification (NCBI taxonomy): domain Eukaryota; kingdom Viridiplantae; phylum Streptophyta; class Magnoliopsida; order Asparagales; family Amaryllidaceae; genus Allium; species Allium fistulosum. Next base: position 249,054,680 of record CM060905.1, on the reverse strand, counting down.
AAATGGTCGTTTTTGTGCTTGTGTCAATTTAAGAATTTTTACTTGGCAATTTTTGATAATTTTTATAGGAATTTGAATGCATATAGAAGAGGCTTATATGAAGATACATGCTTGCACAAATGAAATACAAAGGAATGAAGAGGAAATAATTCAAGTTCAAGATCATGGAGGACCCCACCCACTTACCTAAATGTACAATTATGAGCCAATGGACAACTAAGTGGAGGTTAAAGCTTTATGCACAACAAATGATGGATTAATTAGTGGCTAATGGTTACTTGGTGGCCACACTTCCTAAAGGGTATTTTGGGAAGCACCCTAAAAATGAAATTAGGGTTTTATGCATGTTTAAATAGCCCACTTGTGTACATGTAAACATCATCTACTCTTTCATTTTACTTAAGAAATTAAGAGATCAAATTGTAAGCTCAATGTTACATGAAATAAAAATGGCTTCCAAGCCTCTTTCTTCCCTCTTTTCTACATGCTTTTCCTTGCTTTTATGTTGATTTTTATTTTTATGTTATCTTTCTTTTCATGTTCATAGTTTAGATTTACATTTATGCACTAGTTTAATACATTTCCTTCTAGTAGTTAATCTTCTTTTTCTTGTTTGTTCTCTACTTTACTTCATTTTCAATGTTGAAATCTCTATGTGTTGAAATTATAACACAAAGGAGTAGCTAAACCTCTTCAATTTAGGGGTAATGAAGCTCTCAAATATTATGTGATTTCAACATTTCTATGATTTATGATCTCTTTGTCTATGCTTCATGAAAGTAAATTTTGATGCAAGTTTATACAAGTGGGTTTGATAGCTTATGTTGCTTTTGCAAATGAGCTATTCTTATTCAACATAAACACAAGTTGCATCATCATTTACTAATCCATTTTTTATTTTGAAATGAAAGTAAAAATGAAATTTGATGATCTATATTACTAGTTACAATAGTAAATAGATCATACTTAAAATAACTTTTGCTTTGGCTTCATTTTCATGAGAGTTATAAGTGGTATAATTGTTGTATTATAGTTTGATGGTTTGAGTTATGTTAATTAATAACATAAACAAACCATACTTATGATCAATGCAATGATTATTTCGCTTAATATCAAGTTAGAGATCATAAATTCTTTGTTTGTTGATTTACAAAAATATGAGAGTGGATTTGCCTCTAAATTGTCCTCTAGTTTAATAGTTTTTAAATCACATTTTAATTCTAGCTTTAGCTTCTTTTTTGTAGTTAACAACTTCATCTCTCTTTGGTTTAATTTGATTGAATTGAAAATTTTAAAATCTCATCAATTCCCTGCGGATCGACCCGTATTCGCCCCGTACTACAAAGTGTACGCCGTGCGCTTGCGGTAAATTTTAATTTAAATTCGTTCGACGGTTTTCTAAACCAATAGAATTTCCATCAAAAAACACCCCATCTTCTGCTTATGCCTTCTACAAGATGCCTTAAGCCTATTTCTAAAGTTGTTTTGTTGAATCGATGCAATTCTCTATCGATTTCAACGAATACTTGAAACTTCAACTTTCCTCTTCCACGGCTTCATTATTTGGACTCGGAAACAAGCTAATATTATTACAAACAACTATGGAATCACTAACCTAACCATAAGACGATCCAAGGTGAAGAGTCGAAGATGGCCATTTTGGCAAACTTGGGGATCGGTATCGACCCCTACCTATGGTTCAATACCAACTCCTAACAATTGATGATATGGCACCTGCTTTCTAGGGAGAATTGGTCTAAATCATGTATAATGGCTAGGAGATATTTTGTGCGTGATATTAGGTTCCCTACCTTTATAAATAGGAAAGTAGGACTCATTTTTCAGGATCTTTTAGGTTCTAGTTTGTCCTTGTTTGCGCCACAATTGGTCACAAATCCCAAATATCGCGAAAGCACCAATGTATGAACACAGCAGCATATGATCACAAATCACGGATCTAAGTAATGTAGAGGACAAAAAAATGAAGAATAACAAACTTAAAACAGAAAGAAATAGACAGAGACACAAGATTTATAGTGGTTCGGCTATCTCCGGCCTACGTCCACTTCAAAAGTTAATCTTTTATTGACTTTGCTCCCTGGTTACAATGGATTATACCAATAATTCTCGAGTACAACAGTATAATGGGGATTTTGGCGGAGTCTCGACGTTGGAGAATCCAAAAAGTCCCTTTTCTGTAGGCTTTGGGATGCTATTTATAGGCGTGGGTTGTAAATATCTCGCTCAGATTTCGGGAGACCCCTTCTGGCACGTGGGCGGGCCCACACGATCGATCCCAGGTGATTCCGACTCGATCCGTGATACGAACCAATTTCGTATCGATCAAGATTTTGTCCAATCGAGTCGAAATTGAGCAGGAACATTCTTTAGGTTGTACGCAAGCTCCTGTGAAAATTTGGTGGCATTTGGACTTGTAGATTGTCAACTATGATCGATGCTAATTCGAGTTTTCGGTAGGCTGTGTAGTTCGAATCGATCCTTCCGTATCGCTCTGTTCGTATCGATCGGTCGCACTGCTTTTTTCATATCGATCAAATGTGTTGCCTCATTCGTATCGAGTGTCTTGGCTTTGTTTGTATCGATCTAAGTTGAACTGTTCGCATCGATTGTGTGGTTTTGTTCGTATCGATCGAAGTTGAACTGTTCGCATCGATTGTGTGGTTTTGTTCGTATCAATCGAAGTCGTTCCAACTTGATGGATACGAACGACTGAGGATGTGATGGATACGAACAGATAGCGGCCTTGCTTGGCCTTGAATACGAACAGTGGTTTCCTGGATACGAACTACCGAAGCTCGATGGACTCGAACAAGGCTCTTCAGTAGATGGATACGAACAAATAGCGGCCTTGCTTGGCCTTGAATACGAACAGTGGTTTCCTCGATATGAACTACCGAAGCTCGATGGATTCGAACAAGACTCTTCAGTGGATGGATACGAACAAATGGCTGCATGATGATGGATACGAAATGATGCGATTGTGTTGATTTCCTTAGTTTGCATCGATCATATCTTGAGCATACGAACTCCGATTGACTTGAAATTTGAAACGTAGCCTTTCTTAGCCTTATTCATCATTCCCAATCGATTCCGTCTTGATTGGAGCTCGGCTAAATTTTAAAGACATCGATCACAGCCTTGTTTCCAATCGATCTCCAATCCTGATATCCGTCCTTTTCAGAAAATCTGTTGATATTTCGGCCTTGACCAAAAGGTGGGATAACATTTGCCCCCCAAAACATGCCTTGTGGTAAGAAGGTGTGTTTTGAATAGTTCCAAATCTGATATCCGAAGTCCATATTCCAATCATAGCTATCCTATTCGAGTACCTCAGCCATATCCTGATCCATTTCGGCAACTGTTCCGAGTCAATGTATGATTTTGAATCCAGTAACCAAACCCTTAGCCAATTTCATATCCATCCGAACTCGACAACCAAGTTCTAATCCATCCATATCCGATAACCAATAACCGAATCCAGGACCTCTCCGGGTTGACATCCAGATCCTTAGCTGTTCATAGCCGATATTCGTATCCATAACCTCTCCAGGTTCTTGCCAAGCGTAATCCACACCTGGCGACCTGTGCTAAGCAATGCCTTGGTATCTGTGGTTCAGTGTCCCTGAACGCTGAGTAATGCCATGGCTTAAGTCTTAAGCCGTATCTTGGTCGCTCCGAACCCTTGTTGAGCATAGTCCATATTCGACGACCTGAAATAGTAACCGATAATATAGGGTCTAAGTCCTAGGTCGAATCCTGGTCTCTCCAGACCCTTGCCGAGCATAGTCCATACTCGATGACCTGAATAAGTCGATTCGCCATGCTCGGACAAAACGACTTACCCCTTGCTAGGCATAATCCATACCCAACGACCTTTTATTAAAAGCCACACAAAATATCCAATTGAAATCCAATCCAAAATCCAGATCAAATCGGAAAACAAAAAATCCATACCCGAAATCCAAACCAGAAAACAAGCATCCAAACTAGAGTCCAAATCATAAAATAAACAAGACCAGGAGTTCAAACCAAACTCCAAAACCAAACCATAAAAAGGCAAATGTCCAAACCAAAAAAGAGAAAACAAATTTCATAAACCATAGCGTCGCGGTTTATCATCATCTCAAAGCATGCATAGGGGCCATCTCCGTCCCCGTACATGAGTAAGTGACTTGGCCGTTTGCTTGTAGTTTGCTACTTATTCCATATCCCTGTCAGTCGATAACTAATCGACCATCATTCCTGGGCCTCGGGCCATCGTCGTTTGAGGTAGACAGTGGCTGCTCCTGTTCCACCACCGCATTTCGAGTCCTGATGTATTGTCGCAACTGGCCACTCCTTACATGCTCCTCGATTATATCCTTTAGATGTCTACAGTTGTTGGTATCATGTCCGTCCAAATCATGAAAGAGACAGTGCCTTCCTGATGCCTTTTCACGTTCTGATGGTTCTCTCCTCGCTGGCCTTCGGTAGGGAAGACGATCCCGAGTTTCCATCAATATCCGCTCCAACGTTTCATTCAACCCTGTATAAGTGGAGAATTTTGGCTCTCCGCAATGTTTCCTTGCCCTGCCAAAGTTGTCATCCGACTTCTGTTTTCCTTTATCCTTATCCTTGCTCGAGCTTCCGCTAGATGGCTCTCCATCCTCGACCGCGTTCACTTCCTTTAACTTCATATCCGAACGTGCATCCTCCTGTCGAAGGAATCTCTTGGCCTTGTGAAAGAATTCCCCGAGATCCATTTGTGGGTTCTGTATCAATGACACTTTGAAATCTAAGTTATCCCTGACTCCTGACACCGCTGCCATTAAAACCATTGATGGGTCCGGCCGATCCACCGAAGCAACCGCTGTATTGAACCGAGTTAAGAAAGTTCTGAGCGATTCTCCTGTCCTTTGCTTCACCGATGTTAGCGTCATTACGTTCTTTGGCCTTTTGATATGAACCCGAAACTGCTTTAAAAAATTACCCACCAATTCCGTCCATGTCCTGATAGATCCCTCATTCAACGGTCTGAACCACATAGCAGTTATATCCGTCAAGTACAAGGGGAAACATCGGGCCATAACCTCCTCCGATGCCCTCAGCACTTCCATGTGTCTCGTGTACCTCATCAAGTGATCGATAGGATCAGCCTTGCCATTGTATACCTCCAGCGTAGGTAGCTTGAACTCTGGTGGGTTCCGAGCCATTCTGATGTCACAGGTAAACGGGCTCCTGTTTACTCCTTCCAGATCTCTGTTTGTTAAACCTCCGTACATAGTTCACCTGATAACCTCAGCCAACCCAGCATTGTCCATTAAGGGTTGCCCCCCGAGTCCCCGAGGGAATTCTGGTACGTACTCTTCATCACGCGCTCCTGCATTCCTGCCAGCATCTTGTTGTGTGGTGTCACCTGTAATTCCTCCATGAATTGGTCCATCATTGCCAGGTGGTGTGCCCCCATGCCTGGATCCATCCTGATTAACAGTCGTGTGCTGATTAGGGGATACGCCATGTTGAGCTGCTCCGTCTGATTGCCTGTTGGGTCCTTCCGTTCCAGCTTCGTGGATCTGAACTCCAGCAATTCCAGCTGTTCCTGCCTGTCCAAACTGTCTGAGAAGGTTTTGCATCATTTCCTCTTGTCTCTTTAGAAACTCTTCATGCATTGCTCCCATCATCATCTCCATCTCGTCTCTGGTAATGAAAGCCGAAGTCTGATTAGCTCCTGAAGATGCCTCCTGGCTTCCTTCATGTTGACTTCTCTCCGCTCTTTGTCTCCTTGTCGATTGCTTTGTCATGGTTCCTTTTAGATCTGATCCTTTAGTCTTTCAAATCTGAACATCAAATCCAGTCTAGCGGGCGCTAGTCGTTCTCAGTGAAAGCACCAAAGTGTTTGCGCCAAAATTGGTCACAAACCCCAAATATCGCGAAAGCACCAATGTATGAACACAGATCAGCGGTATATGATCAGAAATCACGGATCTAAGTAATGTAGAGGATAAAAAAATGAAGAATAACAAACTTAAAACAGAAAGAAATAGACAGAGACACAAGATTTGTAGTGGTTCGGCTATCTCCGGCCTACGTCCACTTCAAAAGTTAATCTTTTATTGACTTTGCTCACCGGTTACAACGGATTACAGCAGTAATTCTCGAGTACAACAGTATAATGGGGATTTTGGCAGAGTCTCGACGTTGGAGAATCCAAAAAAGTCCCTTTTCTGTAGGCTTTGGGATGCTATTTATAGGCATGGGTTGCAAATATCTCGCTCAGATTTCGGGAGACCCCTTTTGGCACGTGGGCGGGCCCACACGATCGATCCTAGATGATTCCGACTCGATCCGTGATCGATACGAACCAATTTTGTATCGATCAAGATATTTTCCAATTGAGTCGAAATTGAGCAGGAACATTCTTTAGGTTGTACGCAAGCTCCTGTGAAAATTTGGTGGCATTTGGACTTGTAGATTGTCAGCTATGATCGATGCTAATTTGAGTTTTCGGTAGGCTGTGTATTTCGAATCGATCCTTCCATATCGCTCTGTTCGTATCGATCGGTCGCACTGCTTTGTTTGTATCGATCAAATGTGTTGCCTCGTTCGTATCGAGTGCTGCGGCATTGTTCGTATAGATCTAAGTTGAATTGTTCGCATCGATTGTGTGGTTTTGTTCGTATCGATCGAAGTTGAACTGTTCGCATCGATTGTGTGGTTTTGTTCGTATCGATCAAAGTCGTTCCAACTTGATGGATATGAACGACTGAGGATGTGATGGATACGAACAGATAGCGGCCTTGCTTGGCCTTGAATACAAACAGTGGTTTCCTGGATACGAACTACCGAAGCTCGATGGACTCGAACAAGGCTCTTCAGTGGATGGATACGAACAGATAGCGGCCTTGCTTGGCCTTGAATACGAATAGTGGTTTCCTGGATACGAACTACCAAAGCTCGATGGATTCGAACAAGGCTCTTTAGTGGATGGATACGAACAGATGGCTGCATGATGATGGATACGAAATGATGTGATTGTGTTGATTTCCTTAGTTTGCATCGATCATATCTTGAGCATATGAACTCCGATTGACTTGAAATTTGAAACGTAGCCTTTCTTAGCCTTATTCATCATTCCCAATCGATTCCATCTTGATTGGAGCTCGGCCAAATTTTGACGACATCGATCACAGCCTTGTTTCCAATCGATCTCCAATCCTGATATCCGTCCTTTTCAGATAATCTGTTGGTATTTCGGCCTTGACCAAAAGGTGGGATAACTATCCGAACGTTGTATTCTTGTAATTATGGAAATCTAAGTGTCAAAGTTGTACCGATCCTTAAGAACTTCTACCTCCAAGTCAGAAATAAGCAATAAAAGATTAGAGAGGATGTAGGCCTAGCTTTGCCGAACTACTATAAATTGTTGTGTGTTCTCTTTTCCTCGTTATTCATTTAATTTCTTCATATTTTATTCCCTACCTTAATTCCTGGGTGTTTGAACCATTTTTGGTTCAAACATAAGCATACATATAAAATATCATAAATATAAAGAGAAACCCCTAAGGATCTCTCTACAAAGTTTCATAGAAATCGCCAAAGACATGGCAATTCCTAGGTGCATCCATAGCTTTCATCACTATAAGTGCACTTTCAAATCCAAGTCCAATCTAAACCAAAGCCATCTACAACCTATATGTTTTTTTCAAGGCCTTGCTACAAGTCATAGAAGTCGATTCAATTCCATTCCAAGTCCATACATATGGATTACTTATGCCATTTTCTTTTAAAGAAAGAATCAAAACCAATGTTTTAACATATGTCAACATCAATTCAAACAATATATACACAATCAATACAAGCATATATACTCTATATTTTCATTCAAGGCGGTGAGTTAACTCACCATTTACCAAACGAACAAGGAAGATCCAAGCACCCAAGTCCAACCTCACCTTGCAACTACCTTTCCCTTCTTTGTTCTCCTTGCTTTCACCTTCCTTTAGCCTAAAATAAACTGAATTTCTCACAGCCAAAAGGGATGGGTAGATTGGCTTTATTTCTTCCAAAAACTAGCTAGGTGTTGTTTAAATGTTGTCCCAAGGCCCCATTCCAAATTTGAGTTGATTTGGATGAGTTTTGAATTTATTTTCTTTAGAACTTTTGAGAAGAAGAAGACATGAAAAAGCTTGCTTTTCTTTTGTGAATTTTTGTGTAATGTTATCAAGGGTACGCCTCTCCTTATAAAGGCTTAAGATGGTGTTGCCTAATCTTGTTCTCACCCCCCTCTCATTCATGAAAGGCTCACCCCCCACTTGCCCCATCACTTCTTCTTTACATCACTTCCTTTTAGCAAATGTCCACTTTACCCCTTTATAAAGTAATATCTCATATCCACTTGGAACATTCTAAAATGTTCTATTTGCTTTATGAAGTGAATTTTAAATTAGTTGTTAATGTGTTCGTTTAATCATTAAACAACTACATAAGAATTTGAACAACTTATATCGATTAAAAAGCTGTTTACCAATAAACTAATTTTCAGTCACATTATTGATTTTTCTTCGAAGAATATATTTTTGTAAACATTTTTCCAAAACAAGTCTACCATCATTAGTTATTAATGGAAAAGGGGTTAACAAGGTTATTAAATCATTTTAATAACATTTAATCCAAGATTCAGATATTTAAATACGAAATGTTCGAAATTTTAGGTCGTTACAAGCAAGTACACGCACAAATGCATCGGACTCGGCAACATGGTACCCGCACACATATGAAGGATTACACGCACCCACATTATTGCAAATATTTTGCATTCACTACTATGACACATATTTCTTTTTTGTAGGACATTTTCACTAAATGCTAAGCAATGCGAATAATTTGCTTTAATTGTTATTACACATATGTCAATAAACGAAATTGTTGAACATGACAATATGTGGAGCAAATATTCTACACTCAGTTTTACTATGCATGTTTCCAACCAGTGCAAATCGCAAAAACATTTGCATTTTAGACTACACATTATTATTGGTATCAATTGTCACTTTACTAAAGGCAAATGCCGACACTACTGGTCCAACCAACAACAATTTCCTTCACTACCCCATTTGGTAACTTTCGTTTCACACGAAGTCAAATAAACTAAAGAAGTAGAGACAAGGATAATACATAATAGGAAAATAACAAGTACGTCCCTAGATGATTTCCCTAGTAATCATTATATACTCCTACTATCCCTTTAATTTAGGATAACTACCCAACACATCCAAAAGTATATGGACTCTAAGTCTCGTCTAATGTTAAGACTCGTGTCTCTTATATATAGGATGTATTGTTCTGAATCTGCTCTGGTATCAATTGTCACTTTACTTTTAGCATGTCACAACACATGTCAATTTATGTGCTACTCAATGTCTTATTGCTTGAATATATTCTACATTATGTTGCTCAATAGCCTTAACTCTGTTAAATATATAAAAACTCGGTTTTTATACAAAATTGTCTCATTTTGAGTAATTATTATGAAATGCACAAGGTTATACATAGTAAAGTGATGGTTTGGATTTATACAAATAATGATTTGATTTCTATTGGCATCACTTTTTAATTTTAAACCTATATTTTCTTTACCCATTCCTATGGAGTGGAACTACAATTATTTCTACAATTGAGATTCTTAGAGTCTAGCGTAAAAATATAATAATACTAGATAAAAAATATGAATATGTTATCTCAATTTATCCAAATTCCTCTGATCTACTAACCTAGGCTCTGATACCAAATGTAACAGCCCACACTTTTATGAGCCCAAATTTTGACAAAATCGAAACCAAATTCCATCAAAGTACAGATCGTTGGATTTGGTACCTACAAATAAGCATGAGCTATATCAGATATTTATAAAATCTAAACTCATAGTGGAAACAATAATATGATATGAATACCGATTATGGCTACTACCTTGGAACTAATGGTATCCTTGGATATTAGATTGCCACATCAGCATCCACCATGAAAGAAAAGAAGACTTCTCCAACCATCATCATGTCCAACTCCAGTGACATGTTCCTTTAAATCTATCCTGTGGGTTGTAATGAGGAGGGGGTCAAAAGAACGTTCTGGTGACTAGAAAATCTATAGTGTCCATAACATAAATTTATACCGATTGGTTTTCATTTAATTGTTATGTTTAGTAATTTGAGGTTAACTAACATAACCTCATATTGCACACATGATATTCCTACCTAGCACAACTTACCTACCTACCCTTCCTAAGGCACCAAAAACTGACATAAGTCTATCAGCCACTTAATACTTCCAAATGTGAAGCGGGCTCCTAGCATCGTCATTATCTATTGGTCCTAGCAACAGAGACCTTTGACCACTATTTATGGTCTTATAATATATAATAGCCATACTACTAGCGCATCTACCATTATTAAAGTCTTATCCATGTGAGAGAATGTACCCAAGCAACTTAATACCTTTTTAATAAGGACTAGGCAGGCCCCTGACCATTTAACAACTATTTATTGTAGGCCTTTGCCATTTAATATCTAACCCTAAGGCAGACTCCTCACTTGTACTATCTAGCTGACATTTGCTTGGAATCTCATTAGGATACTTAATACTTCTTTTTTAGGAAAGAGGTGGACCCTATGATCTAATGCCACTTAAGACCCCAATCCGGAAGCGAACCCTTCTAGGGATATCCACTATCACTCTTAACTAGTAGTTTGAAATCTCACCAGGTTACTTAGCACTCCTTTTTAGGAAAGATGCGGACGCTACAACCACTTAATACCTCAAACTAGAAGCGAACTCCTCTGGAGATATCCCTCATCGCTCTTATTTATAAATTTGGAACATTTATTACTTTTTAATTAGGAAAGAGGCGGGCCCTCAAACAACCACTTAATACCTCTAGCCCCAAAGTATGTCCTATCTCTTGCATAGTCATGGGTCCTATGATTGGTAATGTCTCACTTTAATAATAAATGCATACAACTGCTGGTAGCCTTTGAGTGAAGTGAAATCTTCCATTATGTGACCCTATTGACCTCGCATTCTAATCTACTAAGTCCAAATAACTAACCTAAACCTATACAAAATTTAGATCATATATCCTAGGTCTTAGTATTATTCCTAGGTTGAATATTAGACACAGTTTACTAATCCCCTTTTTATCCAAGGCAATAAGATTTATCTTAAATACTTAATTACCCATAAATCCCCTTCAAATAATCCATAAATGTCAATTTGTCCATAATAATCCTAACTGACATTTCCTAAGACATTTATGCATAATTACTAATTTCCAATTAGTAACCTTTTTATAACTATTCCACTTTTATCGGTCCCATTAATCAATTTACACCTATTAATTATAACTCCTAATTCATTCCTCGTTTATTTGCACATTAATTAGAGTTACTACATTTTATGCCATATTAATTTATTGTAATCCCCAATTCACTTCACATTTATTGCCTATTAATTGGGGTTACAATCTTTTATATTTTATTAATTATTGGCAGCTCCTAACTTTAATACCCACTGATAGTAGTTACTATCCATCCTAATTTCTCCTTTTCACTTTCCCATTCTATCTAATAATAACCTATCCTAACCAAACATTACGCATAAATAATGCATAAATAGATGCTATTCTTATTTATTAAAGCAATAAATACGTACATGCTACCTACTCCTACCCAAAATATATAGTCATAAATATTTAACTAGAATATGCTTTCCGTATTTAATTTACTGGAATTAGATTCCTTAGGAAGATTTTCTATTATAATTTTCATAAATTAGATTAAAATAAAAGATAATAAAAGGAAAGATTGACTCCGTTTGAAATTACAAGGAATGAATAATTTCTTTTTATTTGGAATAGACAGTGTAAACTACGGAGAATAAACTTGTACTTTAAACATCTCTTCCTTTTTATTTGCATATATTCCTTGTTAGATCAAACGTCGTCTTTTTCTATGAAAAGTGGAGAAATAAACTAATTTATAAAAACCAAACGGATGATCTTCCCATAAATTAAACTATGGGAAATCAACAATTCAACAAAAATAGGGCAATATTCAAAATCCTATCAATATTTTACACCTCAAGTATAGATCTGGAATAAAACTATACATCATTCTAAAATAAAAATCGTTGGGACTGATTTCCAGATCAAGGTGTAACAATATTTCAAATTAGATCTAAAACAAGAATATGTGGGCAATGGTTTTCTACACAAATTTGAGCCTACAATTCACAAATAAGATAGATTTAGCCATAAAAATCATAAATAATATATAAATTTCCCACTCACCTTTTAAAGGCGATCCAAATCTCCATATCTAAAGTGGAACCTTTGATTCATCTCCAAATCCTTTTAAATCCAAGAAATATGTATAGAAAATGGTATATAGATATGTTAGAATTTCATATCTGAGAAGAGATTCGGAATTGGGAGAGAAAATAGATACAAATATATATATATATATATATATAAATTACCTCGAATACGTGCACTGTTGATTGATTCTCTTCCTTTTCTTCTAATTTATGTTCCTCTCCAATTTGTATAAATATTTTATAATTTGGAAGAATAGTTGACAAGGGAAATGGCAGTGCTTCATTACTGCCTCTAGAAAAATATAAGAAGAAAGGAGAGGGTTAGGCCTAAATTTATAGAAGCTAGAATCAACCACAGTCGTTAGATTTAAAATATTAAATCCGGACCGTTTAGACCAAGGCTAAACCTAGCCGTCGGTTCCCCAACTGGCGACCGCTCTAAAGCACTAGTTAATTGCTACATATCAACCGATCGCAATGGACTTGTCGACTCGTGGGTCCCGGTAATTAATATATAAACGTTAATATATTATACTCTAATTATTTAAGTTCGGAATTCGTTATTCATCCGTAACTCTATTTGGACTCCAATCGCAAAACTCCAAATATGAAAGTTTCTCAAAATTTTGCCACGAACGCAATGTGCAAGTTTCGTGGTCAAATTCCATCGTTTTCACAAATTCCTTTTTTGGAGCCTATTTAACCAACTAGCTAATTAAATAACTAAACCTAAATTATGGGGTGTTACATTCTTCCCATCTTAAAATAATTCCGTCCCCGAAATTATTCCAATGACTATGTCATGGTTCTAGCTCGCAATTATCCTAAACTACACAACCAATTAGTGTACAACCAATTTTGCAACCAACGTACACAAGTGCATAGTGAATCACATCATAGAAACATGTATGCATAATGATTCTAAATTGGATCCTCCTATATGAATGCACTTTTTGAAAAAAAATGATGCAAACAACCTATACAAATACTGGTAGTCTTATATGTATGTAGATTTTGAAAAATCATTTCACTAAAAATCCCAAACTCCTACAAATAAAAGTAAGGTGCAACCGATTTGCCTCCAATTCCTACCAACTAAAAATTTTAACGCATCGAAATATCGCTCTCTAAACATTACTCCTATGCCAGAAAAGGAATTTAGGTGGAAAATTTTACATTCTTACCACTCTATAAGCTTCCCATTTCCCGTTGTACAGCAGAAATTTTCTCGCATCCTTGGATTTTCTCCAAATTTTCCACACACAAATCGCAAGGCTTATTTTCAAGCTCTAAAATGAAACTGAGTCCAAAAATAGACTCGCATACATCGTCGATAAGATATGGAAATAGAAATTCCAAGGTTAAACTAGCTTTTCCCTTGTTATCACTTGCACTTATCACATCGTCGATCCTAATGCACTGCTAGATTTGCATTTCTAATCTATTTTTCCTTCCATATGCTTACCATGCGGCCTTCAAAATCAAAAATTTCATAAAACTTTTTCTTTTTTTTCAAAATTTGTATGTCGCTTAAAATTTTCAAAATAGTTGGACGCAACTTTTCCCTTCAAACCAACCTTGACAAAAAATTTAAAAATTATTTGAGCAGAAAAAATAATTTAGAAATCAAATACTTTTTTCCAAGCGAAAATTTTCAAAATATTTTTCTTCTCAAAATTTTTTGATAATTCAAGCCACACTTCAACGTAGTTGGAAGTCAGTTTTGCGCTAAACGCATAAACTAGATTCTAACACTCAACAGCTAACCTTACCCATAAAACTTGACATTTTATTTAAAAATGTCATCATACTTAGTTACTCAAAAATTTTAGCTTTAAAGGGACAGGAATAATGACCCGTGATTCCAAACAATTTTTAACCTATCCTTCACTAAATTTTCTATCTATTTTAAAACTTTCGGTCCAACATTGCATTTTACTATTAGTTATGTATCCGTAAGAGATTCTCGTATTTATACCGTTTCTTCGACACATACTTATAAGAGCGGTTCACGTATTTGGAAACAATAACATAGTTACTAAACAGAAAACATCTCATAATATCATGCGTTTCTTTAAAGAGACAACTAACAGTTACAACCCAACAACCTAAAAGAAAAGAACAAACGTTGGAAGGAAAAGAAACAACAACAAACAAAGAATCTAAAACACTACCTACAAGCTATGAGAAGCTCTTGCTTCGAGGTTGGAGCTCGAACCATTGCCACGACCTCGGAATGGTCGTAACATGGTGGCTAAGCACCCAATCTCATGGTTCTAACGCCAAAGCTCGGTCTGCATCTCCTGTTGACAAGCTCAGATCCCCTGGAGGTCGACCTGAACCTACTGAATGGAGACTAGCTCAGGACTCTGGAATCCCGCGGCGCCCTATCCCTACCTTGCCTCCTACTGTGGCGGCTGCTCTACTAATAGCTCAGCCTGCGGAAAAGTAATCCCTATCTTCTTAAGGGAGGCTCTATCAATGGAGGCGGGACCTTCGATTGGGCAGTCTCCCCACTAAGATTCAATTTGTATCACCTAAAGATGAGAGTGAATAGGTGACAATATGGAAAATAACTCTGTGGGGGTGCCAACGCCATGGTCGGAAAATAAAGCATGAGAGTGTGTGCCCACTTGAAGGCAACACCACCAATAACTACATTGGTGGCCCCTCGCGTCCAAGGATAAATCTGATCATAGCCACGACATATAACATCCTAATTATGTATATATAAAAATCACCTTTTAATTATATATTTCATCATTTATAATTTGTTTAAGATCATAAGGCGTGAATTACTAAGTCTTATCAATATACACACAAATATGATGAATTCCACTCATCCATCAATCGTGCATCCTCTCTAATCTGATGTGAATCCTCCTTCTTCTTTGCTGTCCAAAAATAGCTCGCCTTTAAAACTCCAAATTTCTAGATAGCTCTGATTTATTTGCATCACTTTCCCCATGGTGGCCTATTTCATATATTATTTTGTTTAATTCGAATTTGATTTGACATGAAATTAGTTTGATTTTGTTTAGAGATAATACAAGGAAGATGATGGAGATTAGATAAGATGCTTAGGCTAAAGTAGATTTAGAAAATAGGGTATACATTTCTATTTGTAGGCTGGAAATAACACATAAACCTAAAATCTTGAAACCAATATATTACGGAAATGGCACTAGGTTTGACTTCTTGTTATTTCTAACTCGTTAAACGAAATTCGACAAGTTGTACACATTTTCTGACTGTAAACGGCATTCCGGATGCTAGAATAAGTCTCAAGGCCTAATTCCATTTCTCGTAGAATTTTACTATTTTGTCTATTACGTAAACTTATAGTTTTACCCTTTTAAATTTCATGAAATTACGAGATGCTACAATGACCATAAGGTCAAATGTCAGGAATTTATTCATATTTTCCTATCTATTCCTAAATGATATGTCGTCGTCCATTCTTTGTAATTACTTTGCTAGAGAACCATCCTCGATTGCATAACATGTCTCATGCGATACATGCTTTAAAAAAATTATATACTTCTCCACTTTACTCTAATTTTTATCCATGGGATGTAGACCTCTAAATATTATTTTAATCACTAAATCATCTCATATTAAATAGGAAATAACCTCACTCATTTCTTCTCCATCACCTCGAGGTAATTGCCTAGAAGGGTAATTGTTGCCTTGTCCTCCAATCTATGAATCTTTCATGTTTGGTTAGGTGCATTGATAGCAGGGAGAAAAGGGGGAATTTCGAAAAAAATTCCTTTTATTAATTTGCACAAAAACATATTTTATGCTTAAAAGAATTGTAATTTTATGCCAAATCATATTTATTATTGATTAATTAAAGAGTTTTGGGGTTTAATTATAATTTGGTTGATTTATAAATTAAAACTTTATGTTTACCTGTTATGATTTAATAATAATATTTTATTTCTAAATTACTTTTGTATTCCAACATTAACAGTATAACTATATTAAATATGGTGATCTAACCTACAGTAAACGTGATGAACATATGTCATAGGTATATAATTAAACATTATAATTTATTCTCACTGAATAGGTCATAATGCCATAAATTAATAATAATATCGCATTAGAATATACATATAACTATATAAATCTACATTAATATAAAGAAATACATTTTTTAATTTGACCTTTTAATTTTATCAATTAATATATATATATATATATATATATATATATATATATATATCATATCATATTATTTAAAATTCACACACATATATATGTTATAATTCTTTTTGGCATATATATAAATATAACAATATATTATTATCATTTAATAGTCTGTGTATGATATATATATATATATATATATTTGATAATTTGAATTCGATTGTAAAACAAATTGACATTTTCAAAACAAAAAAATTAATTTGAAAGTTATGAGCTTAATAAAAAAATTTACAATTACACAAATATATATATAAGATTTTTTAGAAGTTTTATTATTTTTAAAATTAAAGAAAAAATTGTTTTTTACAAAAATTTAAAGTTATGTGTGCATATGTACATATGTCCAAAAATACATTTTCAAAAAAAATATGTCCAAAGTAAAAACTATAAAAAAATTATTTATATATATATATATATATATCTAAAGCCATAAGAAAAAAATTCTTAATTTTATAACTATGCATACAATTTTAAAGTATTTTAAAATTTGAAGTATTTATAGATAAATATATATGTGCATGAAATTTTTTTAAGTAGAATTGAATTTTATAAATATATGAATAATATATTTTATTACTTACATGTTATTTATAACTAAAAGAGGTTAATTTTAACTCTTGGCCGAATTAATTTTATGGAGCATGAATAAATATATACTCATACGAATTAGTTAAAAATAGAATTTTCCTTTATCGAGATCCTGCCATTCGTCGAACACTTTGATTGTTACTTGTTTCGTTCTCCAAACTTCAATTCCACTCTCCTTGACCATGAACAAATCTCTATCTATAAGGCATTACCAGTTTTAGCAATTGCGGCTAGGGCCAAGGTTTATTTTAGTGTAAAGAGATAATGAATAGGGTGGCAATTTATAGCCAATTGGATCACAAATATCTAGCCCGTTTTTCCATATATGAAAAATAAGTCTCTCTTTCGTCTTTAATGTTATGCCACCTGATGTCTGAGCTTGCAGACATCGGGCCTAAGTAATTTAACAATTAATTAATTGTTTAATTAATTTGCTTAAGTTCGTTCTTTAATTAAATCAATATATAACTTTTATATATAATTTTAATTAATTTTTAGGCCACAAATAATTGAAATGCCCTATAAATTTAATATTATTTTTGTACTAATTTCAATATTAGTTTATAGCATTTATAAATTAATTTTAAATTAGTACTTTAAAATAAACAAACAACACAGTTGTGTAGACTCTTTGGTGTGAACTCGATCCTCGATCAATATTTAAACAATTTAAGTATCAAAATCTATATGAACTTTGTTGTAATATAGTATCAAACACAAGTTCAATTGCTTATAAATAATTTAGGCAAAATTCAGTTTCTAATCTTTATTAAGTTGCACCTTATAATGATATTTTGTGCATGTTTTCTTTTCATTATCACTGTATCACTAAGATATCTAGAGTTTGGTCTAAAGTAAAAAAACTTTATTAATATATGTAGTTTAATTGCATAGACTGTACCAAAAACAATTATCGATTAACCGATTTACTCAGGCTATCAATTACGGTGATACTAGCCTTCTACAATGAAAGAGACGAATCTTTGCTTGAGTGGTGTTTCACATTAAGTAGTTCAATGTGTAACCACCTATGGATGTAACATGGTTGCTATGTTATGTTCTTGACCATAATCAATGTATAGCCTTGCTACATAAGATCAATGGTACACTCAAGTCTGAAAAAAATTACAGGTCGTTATCATCGGCTCTTCTATTTTGACTTAGTTGTATTAACCTATTGAAAACTCGCATTGAGTCGTTCTGCGATAGTTTCAAACAACCATAAGTGCGTAATGCTTTAGTGCCCTCAAACAGTTAGGGGTAATTCACCGTGCATCTTATGGAGAGCGTTATGTACACTAATCTCAATGGATATATCAGTATCCTTTTCTTGATACATCTTGAGTAGGAACATTTAAGGAGTAGGTATTTAAATATTGATTCAATACTCATAGTTAAATACACATTCGTAACTGCAGTTGATAAAAAATGTATCCTAAGGATTTCTACTTACATACGTTTGATATATTTATTTAATTATGCATATCTTTGTATAACAACATATATAAAAGAAAATAAAACCAAAACATACTCTATTTCAAACAAGATTATTTACAGAGTTTGTTAATACCTAAAGTATTGAATTTGATGACAATACCATATAAATATTACTAGTAATGTTTCTTCGGGTTATGCAATATTTTCAAATATACTATGTAGATATTTTAAAGAGATATATAAGAAACTAAGTGCAAACAAATGCATTATATATGAAGGTCGATCAGAGCAAATGAAGGGCAAGTAAGAAAAATGGAACATAAGTGCTTCAATGACAGAGATACTTGAAGTGTTAAGTAAATCATTTCGAGTCTTAGAACTTTGTTAAAGGCCCTAAAGCAAATATCCTTGGTATTTTTCTTTTCTTTCACTCTATGACATCTTCGTATAAACAAAAAATATAAGTTTTTAAATGTGGATGTCAGAATTGAATTTTAGAAAAAGAATATCAAAATAAACTAGAGTTTTCTCTACATGGATGCATCAACATATAGGTAGTTATTTTGAAATTCAAATTTTAAATGAATGGATTTTGGTGCCACCTCTTCACCAATGGACTCATCCTTTCATCCACTATTTAAAGAGTTTTAAAAAAGAACAAAAGTTCTTCATTATTCTCTTACTCTTTCATCTTTTTGATTTTGCGATAAAGATCCTTTAATATACTTCCACTCTTTTTGCAAATCTATACTCTTTCACTCTTACTCTTTAAGGATTTGCAAACCACTCAAGATCAGAGAGTTTCTAATTGAATTCTCAATCATTATCTCTTTGACCTCGCTGTTTTTTCCTTACTGATTAAGGATATATCACTATTGGATGTCTATAAGATAATTGTATTGAAATTGCAAGAATCCTTGTTGGGGAAACAACTACTTGCCAAACTCTACTACTGTTTGTAAAGAAAGATGTACATGCCACCCATGGAAATAAAAGATTGTAAAGGTGTTCTTTCCATCCATCGAAAGTGATGAAGTAATAGTCAAAATTCTATATGGGGAGTACAAGACTGGATGTAGGATAGGATATCTGAACCAATATAACAATTCCTTGCATCATTTACTTTAGTTCCTTTACTTTAATATACTTTATATTTACTCTTCGATTATTTGTCTTTGTTTGTTATTTGATTATTGATCCGAGTAGAAAAACTTCAATGTCACAAGTTAACGTTTAAATGGTTGGTATACACTATTTACCATCTTCTAATTTATCAGTGGTCTTAAGAACCATTCCTTATCAGTGTGTTTGGGTATCCCATTTCCCGCATTTGATATCTGAGCACACTTATTTCGAAAGATTCATAATTTGAATTTTAAAAGGATTTTTTACCAATAATACTTGTAACACGCTTTTCAACACTTCTATAGAGAGTCAATCTACTACTAGACCACTATTATCTAATGGTAATAATTATGCAAGTAGGCCTTTCGGATGAATATTTATTTACATTCAAATGGTTAAGATATTTAGAATATTACACAAACTTAATACATTGATCCCCAAATGGATTACGCATAATGAACCAATGATGAAAAGGAAAATGCACTCAACAATTCAAAGGTTATGAATATTCTATTTGTGCCTTGTGAAAAAAGAATTTAACAGAGTGTCGGTCTGCAAAAATGCATATGAAAATTTTGAGGACTTTACAATTCACACAGGAAAGGACTAGTATAGTTAAACAAACTAAAATATCCATGTTAGCCTATTACAAGTTTTTAAAATGAAACAAAATAAATCCAATATCCAACATGTATTCTAGATTTCGAGATATTTTGCACACACTAGTATCATAAAGAAAGACTTTTTTCTGAAGAGGACCAATCAGAAAGATCTTGTATTCACTCTCTAGTGAATGGGATCAGAAAAATTTAGCCATAGTAGAAGCCAATAATATTAGTACCATTAAAGTGGAGAATTAGTACAAAATCATATATCCTATGAAGTATAGGTGTACTAACAACCCGCACATCCGGACACACCGATCCAAAGCCCAAAAATGGCATTCAAACTCACGTCACGTCAAGAATTATGAAACCTTAGGTTTTTAAGGTTTTCATGGGACAAAGATATATGAAATTATAAATTATTCTACACTTTCAAACCTCGCAAAAGAAGGAGAAAAAATAATAGTACTGAAAATAATCCAAAACAACATAGTCTCAAAATAACTGTAGTCCATGTAAGTGCTGATAAAATAGAGTCCAATCGTTGTTTAGATAACAAATATAATATAAGGTACAAAGGAGAATTAATATATCTTTGAAGCGCCAAGCCACCTTCTCTAAGCACTCTATCCTGATTATTAACCCACTACTTTATCCACTCGTAGTAGATATAAAAAGGGATGAATGGAGGGGATCAGACAAGGTCTAGTGAGTGAATTATATCACTAGTGGTATTGGTGTTGATAGTAGTTAAAGTTCGGTTATAACCTACACAACCTAGGGCGTTCCTTAGTGTTTGTACATTACTCATATATAAGGAATTAGTTATTTTCACATTATAGGTTGACTATCCTTAATGTGCTAAATCCAATTATGATTTATGGAAGCTCACACTCGTGGGTGGTACATATTGAAAATGAGTAGTCTTAGAATATCTCTATTGTATTGTCTCAACAATGGACCGCCTATATATATATATAGGGTTAAAATTCCCAATCATAACCTCTTTTCTATGTATTGAGTTAACATTCTGAATGGTAGTCGTTTGAGTTGCACCTAATCGAGTATACCTCACAATGCTATGTCTACACATTTAGGTTAACAATCTCGATGTAATTCTTTGGGTTAACAATCCCAATAATAACTTGCCACTTAAGCGTTGAGTAACTTTCACATTAGTGTTTGTGTTTGCGCTCTATACCATTATACAAGTAACGACAAGGAGGGAATTTACTAATCCAACTCCTCTGTAGAATTAACAGATCCTAATATGATAGATTTCTTCGCCACTCTTTTCCACTTTTTCCACTACGTGACTGGAACTTGGCTTCGAATGATAAGAGCTTCTAATTATGATGTAATTGCTCATCAGGTTGGGTTTTACATTTAACAACTTCATGAAGTGAGAACCTATGACCTCACTAAGTGCGATACTTTTCTAGCTCGTTGCATGACTCCATTCAACATGTGAATCCTCGAATGATAAGGAAGTGGAAACTAGTTTCCCAAATCCATCCTACTTGGCATGTACCAGAGCCAAGTTTGACCTGGACTTGCTGTAGTAATTCAGACATCCGAACTTTAATTCAGACTTCTGATCCCCTACACAAAAATTTTGTTATAGGCATTGAACATCTGATTCCTTACTCATACATCTAACTTTGATTCCAGACATCTAGATGGGGATTCAGATGTTTAAATCAGATAAGATTTGAATTGATTCTTTTATGTTTCATATTTTCTGAAATCCATACGTGTGATTTGAAATCTAGACGTCCAAATCAATATTTTCAAGTTTGTCATCCTTTTCATTTTGTTCACCTTCTTTGTGAATCCAAGTATAGGCGTAAGGTTTGTTTGTGTTTGTGGTACAATTTCTATTTTGTTTTTACCCAACTTCTTGTAATTTATCTCATGGTTATAATAATATTTCGATCAATCATCTACGTATATTTCAATCAATTATCTAAACTTTTTTAGTAAAACTTTTATGTAAATTTTAAAAATATTAGAATCAATTCCAAGTAAATTTCAAATGGTATATTTAATTACAGTATATTTATTAAAACTAATTCAAACTCATAGTGTAAAACCAGATCTACATAATTAGAGTAGCCTCAGTCTAAGTTACCCTTCTCTTCCATGTCACATAATTATTATTTTTAGTTCATTACCAGGGGTTTTCCAACTATTTCAATTCATATTTATTTTAAGTAAAAAGCATTGATTTAGATTAAAAATCATATTTTTAATTCTAAGAAGGTAAATAATTTAAGTTTAAATACTTGTGTTCATTTTTTAGATAAACCCACTCACCTAGAAATTCCTTTTGAAGAGATTTCTGTTTTTAAATCCGAGTCAAATTAGCGCTTCCCCGTCTTTTCCTAGCTTGTTGTTATTGATTTTGTTTCCTCTTGCTTTCAGTTTAGATTCTTTACCCCTTGATTTGTTTTCTCTTCTCTTCCTCTCTTTTTAATTTGATTTGTTTTATTTTTAATTAGAAATTAGAGAATGCACACTTTAGGAATATGGTATTTTGGTTAAGAAGTTTGAAGGAGGAAGAAGAAAATAACGTACATAATTAGAGAGGTAGCGGCTAGGGTTACAATGAAAGGAGGGAAACTTGGATTTATATTTATAGGCGAAGTCCAGGTCTAGGAAAATTATTTGTTTATTCATATATCACTTATCCATACATATACGTGAAATTCCTTTCCTTTTATTTCCTAAAAGAAAATATTGTTTATATTCTACCAAATAATGTCATTAATTATAATTCGAATCAATATTATTTATTATAATTCCAGTCAATACTATTTATTATAATCCAAATCATTGTCCTTTACACACATATATACATATATATATGCATAGATACATACTATATATATGTATATATTACTAATTATTATAAGAAATCATGGATTGATATTTAAACTTACAAATATGTGTGTGTGTACGTAAACATTAATTAGGAACCTTTCTCTTTATTAATAATCGCTTAAACAATTTGTAACAATTGGTATTGATATTTCCAAATTTAAAATTTGGATTTACCCTTATTCTTTACAATTAAAAGATAATATCCATTTTCCCTTAAGATTTGCATTCTCTTCGGAACCATATTGTTACCCTATCTTTTTAAAGTATGCAAAGTTCCTTCATAAATGCATTCCATTTACAAATATATTGTTACATTCTCTTTATCAATGTACGTAACATATCACTTCATTAATTATAGCAATGCTTTCATCATCATGGTAATTAATACTGTTTCTCTGAAGTAGTTTCAAGTTTGTGCATGTAATATCTTTCCTTCTCTTCCTTTAATGCACATAAAACCAGAAATACGCACTATAGAAAACATTCCACATCTTGTTTATCCAATATCCTTTTTTGATATTTTTAATATGAATTTAGGGTAGAAAAATATAATTAACCCACCAAAAAAATCAGATTTTCCAAATTCCTTCATTTGTAAAAGAGAATTGTTTTCTGGCATTATTTAAAATTACTAAAATTTCCTTTTTAGTTAATTAATATTTTTTTAAATATTGGGTGTTACATTCTCCCCTTTAAAATAATTTCATCCCTAAAATTCCAAAAGACAAAAAATGTGACTTGTAGACTCGACGGTAACACCCCGCAATTTTAACGATCGAAAATTTGAATGATTAGTTCAAATATCTAATCGTTAAGCAACATAACGCCTCTTATACTCGACTTTTCAAAACAAGCAAATTGTAACTTAATATACCTATAGTTAAGTTCGCTTTTTCGATGCTCGAAAAATGAGTATAAACTTGACTACGTTTGGATTCGACAATTTTCAGGTATGAGTAGTGTCAAATAAAGAGAATTGGGCTAAGCCCACTAGTTATCCTTACTTAGCTTATATTTAGCTAAGCTCTTCATAATCCTCATTCATTTTTCATTTCCATGTTTCATTTTTCTCCGCTTCCTCTAATTATTTTCTAAATCTCCTCTTAATCCACTTCTAATCTCTAAACTCTAAACCCGTCAAATAAATTTCCCAAATTCAAATAAAAAAAATCACCATAATTCATCTAAACCTATTATCTACAAAACCCATCAAGGGATTAGCATGAAGTTGTGATTTGGAACTTTATCTGTGATTTAAAAAGAGCTAAGAGGTTGTTTTGGTGATTAGAGCTTGATTTAGGGAAAAGCAAGGTGAGTGGGATGATTCTCTTGATTAATTTATGTGTATATTTTTATATTTTTGTTTGTTAATATTACAGAATCATATGAAATGATATAGAGATTGTGTGAATTGATTTGGGCTTATGTCTATGTTATGATCATGATTATATTAACTCGTTAATTGTTTAAGCCCTTAATAACTATTTTTGAAAATAGCTAGTAACCTAAGAATTATATTTAAACTAATTGAATGACTATATATGGGTTAGTGACAGACTACAGACTAATTATATGTGATAATTGAGTGCATATCATTAGTCAGCTATAATTAAACTAATTTAAATGGTTTTGGAAATGTTAGTAAGCTAACCGAGTTTTGAACTCTACACTTATTTATAAAGTAATTAGAGGGTTAACGAAGCTTAATTAGTATTTATAAAATGGTTAAATGATTTTATATAATAGAATTGAGATTTTATAAAACGGTTATATGAATATACGTAATTTTAATGAGGCAATTAAGTATTTAAAGGCTTAAAATTGATTTATAAGCTATTAATATATTTTATAAAATAGTTGTAAGATTTTATAAAATAGTTGTAAGATTTTATAAAATATCATAAAACCATATTAGACTTTTATTGAAAAGGTTTTGAAAATAAAAGTAAGATTTGATTAGGAAATGAATGAATTACTTATTTAAATATACGTGTAAATATACTAGCATGGACAAGTTATGTTTGAAGATAAATAACAATTAAAACGAAGTATGTATTACAGTTAAAAATTTTGTGTGATTGTTTGTTAAAATAGATACGCAATTGTTTGATTATATAGAAATATTATTGAATACAAGTTCGTTGTGGGCATTTCACGTAGCCATAGCGACTATCGTGTTTAGTTGCGTGAGAATACACCGGGTCGAGTAATCGCTCCTGTGAAGTCTGAAGTGTGACTTGTTAAGTAAATGTGTATTGTGTGAACGTGTGTGCATAAGCATGAAAGAATGAGTGTATCGACGCACATGGCAATGGGACCGGGTAACGACCCTAGATTTTAATTAAATTTAAATTGATAATTAAATGAATTTTTGAATAAAAATTGTAAAATAAAATACAACCATGCTATACTTACAAAATAAGTACTTAAATATTTGATAATTTAAGTTAAAATAAAAGAGGGATAAAAATAAGCACTTGTGTAAAATACTTAAGCTAATAAAATAAGACAATGGAACAAAAGCAATGACAAAACAAAGTTTTAAATATAAGTGTGAAGACAAAACAAAAATACATATGCAAGTATAAAACCAGAAAAACAATATATATATATGAATGAAGCTTGTGAAGGAAGAAACAAAATAAAATATAAGTTTGTACAAGCTAATTAATGAAGCCACCAATTATCTCTACCAGGTTCAGCTAAAATGAAAGGAAGAAAAAAAATATAAACAAATTTGTACAACATAAAGTAAGGCAAGCAAGAAAATAAATAAAAAAAGTTGTTATGTACATATAAAAAAAATTAATAAAACAAAGATCTACCATACCTCTAATACACCTCAGCCATGATACAAGATCACTTCAGCATGCTTAGTATTGTACTAGCAAAACAATATTTTATCACCCTGTGCAATATGTAGATCCCTGTGCACTTTTACTACATATCAAGTAAGCTTTCTTTTTATACATCAAACTCTTCATCAATTTGTCTATTCTAAACTGAAGAAAACATCATCTTTAAACTTAAACAAACAATAATTCATCAAAACCATAGAAGAGAATCAAAGAAGATCTTTAGCAAGCAAATTTCTCAAAGCCTGTTGCAAACAACTCTGTTCTTTCTTCTGAACCAAGTGAGTAACTTTGCTTTTAAAAACCATAAGTATATTTGAATATGTTTTCATGCTTGATGTTTGGAATGAATTCTTTAAGTTGTTGTTGTTAATGTTGGTATAGATAATCAAATTGCCTGCATGTTTCTAAAAACAAAAAAAATGTATGTGTATGCCTGTATATAGGAAACTAGGTTCCTGTTCTTGTTACAGGGATTTTACCCTATCCAAAGTTTAATTTCTTCCTCCCTGTAGCTTGTTAAGCTTTGAAATTTAGACCAAGTTATGTGCGTAACCATGTTTTTAAGCATTTAAAATAAATTTAAGCAAAGTAAATTCAAGCTTCTCCTGTAACATATGAAAATACAGTTAAAATGCAAAGTCATGTTAAATTTCAAACCTCGTAAATTTTAATTTCACCTATACCATCTGAAAGCTTATCAAAATTTATGATTTTTGAAAGTAAAACCAAAATTTTTAATCAAGTAATCTCTGAGAAAATTGGGGATGATCAGAATTGTCTTTTTCACCAAATTCTAGTGATTGGGGTAATGATAAATCACGTGATCGAGAATGGAGCATGTTCGAAGATCAGAGATCATTGGGAAATTTCTCAATGATTTTATAACTCGTCGTAGATGGCGAACGAGATCGAAATAGGATTTTCAACCCAGTTTTGTTAACAAGTTTTCACGAGGAAATCTCGTCATCGATAGTGGATTATAGGCGATCGCGAGTGGGGGATTAGAGGCGTAGGTGTGCGACGAAGTTCCGGTCGTGATCGCGAGATCGCTGGTGGACATGGGCGGCGGTGCGAGGAGATTTTGGGTTGGTTGTGTTGGTTCCAGTGGTGGTCTCATAGCTCGATTTTGATTTCTGGTACGATCGAAGCGCTGGGTGGTCGAAAACAGGTGAGAGTATCATTCGTGACTTGTTGAGTGAGGCGAGGTTCGCCAGAGCTTCGGCGATCGTTGTGCACGTGCACGCGTGTCAGTGTTGGTCTGGGTTTTGATTTTTGGCTTTGGGGAAGAAGAAAATGGCTCGAGTTCGGGCACGAGAAAACAGAGGATCGACTAGAAGAAAATTTGAATATACGTTTCTCGGGGATTTTTATGGGTTGGCTCGGGTTGTTGCTCGAGTAATCCTGACGTTGGCTTGGGTTTTTATGATAACAAGTTTTAAAATTTAAACTAAGTCAAGTTTAAAACCATTTCTTAACCCATTCTTTTTAAATAATGATTGTCTAATTTAAGTTGGGATTGATTAAAGGTTATAAAGCAAATTATTTTTACTTAATTAAGTTAAAAGTGTTTTAATATATATATATATGACCTTTATTATAAAGTTTATTTTAATAAACTTAATAATGTAATTAAGAAGTTAATTAAGAAAGGATGTTTTGATTGTTAATTAACTTAAAAGTTTAAATTAATTCATTTGTTAATGATAATTAATTCCAAGGTTTATTAAATAAAGATTCTTAATGGTAATTAAGTAATGAATTAAGATAAAAAGGTTTATCTTTAATTTATTAAGGTGGATAATTAAAGGAATTATTAGTTGATTAATTAATGTAGATGATAAATTAAAGGATTAATTACTTGAAAATAATGAAAGTAATTAAGGAAAAATAATCAATGATTTAAAGATTGATAAATCAAGTGTTTAAAGGTTAATTTATTTAAGAATAATTAATTAATGTAATTAAGGTGATTAATTTAAGAAGAATTAATTAATTAAAGGTTAGTAAGTTAATAAAAGTAATTAAGTGATGATTTTTAATTAAGGAATTAATTAATAAATTAATTATTGTAATTAATTAGGGATAATAAATCGAAGATGATTAATTATTAATTAAAGGTTAATTAATAAATAATTAAAGGATAATTAATAGAAATGGTTTGTAATTAATTAATTAATTAATTAACCATGATTAGTAAATTTATTCATAGATAAATGATCTGATTTAAATTAAGCAGATAATTAATGGGTCTTATATATGGATGTTTTAATTGAATTAAATCCTTTGCATTATGCGATATCCCTGATATGTGATGCTTTGTTATATGAATTATCCTGAATTGTGATGTGATCTATGATGTAATTTATTCATTCGTGATGTAACTTATTTATCTATGATAAATTTTATTATTATCTGTGATCTGTGAAAGAAGATAAGCATTATAGGGATATACCGCTTATCGTTATTGATGTGGTTGAATCTGTGATGATAAATATTGTTGCACTATCGTGTGTAAAACCCCTGGACTACACCATACACCCACAAACATGGATTTTACGAGGAAATCAGTTAAGTCACAGATTTTGACAATTTTAAAAGATTGAATTTGTGAATCCAAACAATTTTGGAATTTGAACTGAAAGCTTTGAAATGGGTTTCAATTGTGAAAGTTATTTTTAATAACTTAATAAAATTTTGTGTGTAAATCTGATTGAAGTGGAAATCGATTTGTAGATCTATCTTTGTGAAACTGCGTAAAATTTTGTGGAATAAATCTTTTTGTTTTAAAACATTTGAAATGGTAATTTGTTTAAACTATTGAAAAGAAAGTTTTTGGGGAATAAATTGTGACTTAATTGAAATCCTATTATCCAAATGTTTTTAAATATTGCGCTCATTATTCGGATTAACCGGGAGAGGACCTTTGTGTCATACAACCCATTCCGAATAGTGATACGTCGTATATGGATAGAAATTGAAGATCGGTGGTGAAGACCGGATATTCACGAGAACGAAAGGATAACTCGTCGATTGTCTCTGCACTGGGTCGCGCCGGTATAGAGATTTCCTAAGTGATGGGAAGTCCAATCGGGATTGTGCATACCCGGATTGCAAGGGCTTTGTAAGAAGTGCTTTCGGTTCTGTTCGAACCCGGAACAGACTTGTATGGTTACATGTCTGACATTACATTTTGAGATATAAAGCTAATTTTTTTCAAATACATTTCTGTTTGGTAGCGGAGAATTTATTCTCTTAGCTTAACACCCTTCTCTGAGACGTACGAGCTCAGAGGTTATGTAGTTTAAATTTATCAGCGATATACTCCCAATTTGGTAATGTGACATGCTGAGTGTTGCTGTGTGATGATCATTGTTTGATCATTTGTGATATGATCATTTGTTTGATCATTTATCTTTGTGATCATTACTTTGATCATCTGTTGACCCAAAGCATGGCTCTGTGCCAAAGCGTAGCTTTGTGGACGAGACTTCGTCGAACCTCACACCCCGGAATGGTCAAAACAGGAAAGATGCAACAAGGTTATTGGGGGTAGCGCCCCTTAGGGTATGTGCATTTTGTTCTGGATAGAAGTGGTATCATGGTATGGAGCCCAGATACTTAACTTATGTGGATGTCGCAAATATATATATATATATATATCTTACTTTGTGATTTGTTGATGGGGCCCCGGATAAAGGTTGGTTACAACCGGGGGATAGCATACTCGTGTCAGTAGTTACCCAGTTAGGGGTAACCCGGCCTTGTGTTAGTAGAGATCCGGTTAGGTTCTCGGGACGTCCTTCCAGAGGCGTACCTATGTGGAAATGGGAAGTTCCTTGGCCTGACCATTTGTTGGAAATCCAAAGAAACAATACTAGCCTTGTACGGTTTTAGTTGTAGAACCTGTCATTTAACATGACAGCTATAGTAGGCATAATATAATGGTACCTATGCTAGCTAAGATTTATATTCTACTTTCGAAATATTTTGCACACTTTGCACTTATAGTAATAATAAAAAGAATCTGCGTATCAAGCATGTTTAACTATCATAAGGAGAAATCTCCTCCAAGTGTGCGCTTGCATTGTGTGTGTGGCGGAAGGCCTTATGGTAGTTTCATTTTCCAAAAGCATTGCGAATTGACTTTAAAAAAATTCTCTTGTTGTTCATTTTTAAAGATAAACTGTTTTTGTTGCTCACACCAGTCCCATGACTGATCCGGAGTTTATTGTTTCTTTCCTAAACTCTGGGTGCTCAAAAAATTTCTACACGAGCAGTCTAGAGTTGGGTTTTTCAGATAGTCGGGATTAGTAGATTTTCTGGAGCTAGTTCAGTCTTTGGATTGGACTGCACTTGCTTGTCTTTGTGCCTCGTTATTGGGAGTTCGAGCTATTTCTGGATTGGTGCTTTGGAGATGGAGATTATCCGCTACCGGTGTTATCCATTTTCTTTCCGCTGCTATTTCTTGTATCATACCTCTGATGTATATTGATATTCATTGTATCACTCTATTGTATCAGATATTGTATCAATGCTGTATATCAATGTTTTATTCATTTCTTCCACTGTGTTGTTTACTTAATTGTGTTATAAGCTCCGGCGACTCAGATTTGAACGGTCGAATCTATGGCATTCGAGTACGATGTAAAGTATGGATGTCGATTTTCGAGCGCGAAAAACCTGATATCGTTACATTTGGTATCAGAGCTGAGGGTAAAACTTTAGCTCAGGAGTATAACACGTTAAGTAACTCATTAGAGATAGGGTGAAGTATCCCTAGAATGAGTGTATCCCTAAGATATCCATTTGAACGTCTCAGTAAATTCTCTTACTATCCACTGATAGTGAGTATGAGTGCAAGAAAAGGACGAGATAGGGGATAGGGAAATACGACTATAAATGGTCAATACCCTACAACAGTGGAAATAATCTTTCTTATCAATCTTCTTTGATTCGTTTCCAAAATTCTTTTGATTTCTTCGTGGCAGCTCTAGAAAGAAGTTTCGGTGTAATGGTGGCCCTACGAACCATTGTAGGAAATTTTTACTTCATATCTTCATCGGTTTCTTATCAGTTTTTGATTTAAACCTTAATGAATATAAATTGGAAATTTGGAATTAAAATTTTAAATAAATTGGAAATTTTAAATTGAGTTAAATTGATTAATAGAATATGAAGCTAAATTTGAATTGTATCGATAAAGCGATTTCGTTTAAAACCAAATTTGAAATTTTATTGTAATTTCTTGGGTATATCGAAGTCCGAAGAGGGACAAGTTATGTATACTTTGGAATATTCCGATTTGAGTTTGGAATCCATATCTTGTGTTTGAGGAATTATAGGAGATCAAATCTATCTGTCTTTGTTGCTTTCGTGCCTGTAAATTTCGAGGATGAAATTCTTTTAAGGGGGGAAGTCTGTAACGACCCTAGATTTTAATTAAATTTAAATTGGTAATTAAATGAATTTTTGAATAAAAATTGTAAAATAAAATACAACCATGCTATACTTACAAAATAAGTACTTAAATATTTGATAATTTAAGTTAAAATAAAAGAGGGATAAAAATAAGCACTTGTGTAAAATACTTAAGCTAATAAAATAAGACAATGGAACAAAAGCAATGACAAAACAAAGTTTTAAATATAAGTTTGAAGACAAAAAAAATACATATGCAAGTATAAAACCAGAAAAACAAAGTATATATATGAGTGAAGCTTGTAAAGGAAGAAACAAAATAAAATATAAGTTTGTAGAAGCTAATTAATGAAGCCACCAATTATCTCGACCAGGTTCAGCTAAAATGAAAGGAAGAAAAAAAATATAAACAAATTTGTACAACATAAAGTAAGGCAAGCAAGAAAATAAATAAACAAAGTTGTTATGTACATATAAAAAAAATTTAATAAAACAAAGATCTACCATACCTCTATTACACCTCAGCCATGATACAAGATCACTTCAGCGTGCTTAGTATTGTACTAGCAAAACAATATTTTATCACCCTGTGCAATATGTAGATCCCTGTGCACTTTTACTACATATCAAGTAAGGTTTCTTTTTATACATCAAACTCTTCATCAATTCGTCTATTCTAAACTAAAGAAAACATCATCTTTAAACTTAAACAAACAATAATTCATCAAAACCATAGAAGAGAATCAAAGAAGATCTTTAGCAAGCAAATTTCTCAAAGCCTGTTGCAAACAACTCTGTTCTTTCTTCTGAACCAAGTGAGTAACTTTTCTTTTAAAAACCATAAGTATATTTGAATCTGTTTTTATGCTTGATGTTCGGAATGAATTCTTTAAGTTGTTGTTGTTAATGTTGGTATAGATAATCAAATTGCCTGCATGTTTGTAAAAAAAATGTATGTGTATGCCTGTATACAGGAAACTAGGTTCCTGTTCTTGTTACAGGGATTTTACCCTATCCAAAATTTAATTTCTTCCTCCCTGTAGCTTGTTAAGCTTTGAAATTTAGACCAAGTTGTGTGCGTAACCATGTTTTTAAGCATTTAAAATAAATTTAAGCAAAGTAAATTCAAGCTTCTCTTGTAACATATGAAAATACAGTTTAAATGCAAAGTCATGTTAAATTTCAAACCTCGTAAATTTTAATTTCACCTATACCGTCTGAAAGCTTATCAAAATTTATGATTTTTGAAAGTAAAACCAAAATTTTTAATCAAGTAATCTCTGAGAAAATTGGGGATGATCAGAATTGTCTTTTTCACCAAATTCTGGTGATTGGGGTAATGATAAATCATGTGATCGAGAATGGAGCATGTTCGAAGGTCAGAGATCATTGGGAAATTTCTCGATGATTTTATAACTCGTCGTAGATGGCGAACGAGATCGAAATAGGGTTTTCAACCCAGTTTTGTTAACAAGTTTTTATGAAGAAATCTCGTCGTCGATAGTGGATTATAGGCGATCACGAGTGGGGGATTAGAGGCGTAGGCGTGCGGCGAAGTTCCGGTCGTGATCGCGAGATCGCTGGTGGACATGGGCGGCGGTGCGAGGAGATTTTGGGTTGGTTGTTTTGGTTCCAGTGGTGGTCTCATAGCTCGATTTTGATTTCTGGTACGATCGAAGCGCTGGGTGGTTGGAAACAGGTGAGAGTATCATTCGTGACTTGTTGAGTGAGGCGAGGTTCGCCAGAGCTCCGGGGATCGTTGTGCATGTGCACGCGTGCCAGTGTTGGTCTGGGTTTTGATTTTTAGCTTTGGGGAAGAAGAAAATGGCTCGAGTTCGAGCACGAGAAAACAGAGGATCGACTCGAAGAAAATTTGAATATACGTTGCTCGGGGATTTTTATGGGTTGGCTCGGGTTGTTGCTCGAGTAATCCTAACGTTGGCTTGGGTTTTTATGATAACAAGTTTTAAAATTTAAACTAAGTCAAGTTTAAAACCATTTCTTAACCCATTCTTTTTAAATAATGATTGTCTAATTTAAGTTGGGATTGATTAAAGGTTATAAAGCAAATTATTTTTACTTAATTAAGTTAAAAGTGTTTTAATATATATATATATGACCTTTATTATAAAGTTTATTTTAATAAACTTAATAATGTAATTAAGAAGTTAATTAAGAAGGGATGTTTTGATTGTTAATTAACTTAAAAGTTTAAATTAATTCATTTGTTAATGATAATTAATTCCAAGGTTTATTAAATAAAGATTCTTAATGGTAATTAAGTAATGAATTAAGATAAAAAGTTTTATCTTTAATTTATTAAGGTGGATAATTAAAAGAATTATTAGTTGATTAATTAATGAAGATGATAAATTAAAGGATTAATTACTTGAAAATAATGAAAGTAATTAAGGAAAAATAATCAATGATTTAAAGATTGATAAATCAAGTGTTTAAAGGTTAATTTATTTAAGAATAATTAATTAATGTAATTAAGGTGATTAATTTAAGAAGAATTAATTAATTAAAGGTTAGTAAGTTAATAAAAGTAATTAAGGGATGATTTTTAATTAAGGAATTAATTAATAAATTAATTATTGCAATTAATTAGAGATAATAAATCGAAGATGATTAATTATTAATTAAAGGTTAATTAATAAATAATTGAAGGATAATTAATAGAAATGGTTTGTAATTAATTAATTATTTATTTAACCATGATTAGTAAATTTATTCATAGATAAATGATATGATTTAAATTAAGCAGATAATTAATGGGTCTTATATATGGATGTTTTAATTGAATTAAATCCTTTGCATTATGCGATATCCCTGATATGCGATGCTTTGTTATATGAATTATCCTAAATTATGCTGTGATCTATTATGTAATTTATTCATTCGTGATGTAACTTATTTATCTGTGATAAATTTTATATTATCTATGATCTGTGAAAGAAGATAAGCATTATAGGGATATACCGCTTATCGTTATTGATGTGCTTGAATCTGTGATGATAAATATTGTTGCACTATCGTGTGTAAAACCGCTGGACTACACCATACACACACAAACATGGATTTCACGTGGAAATCAGTTAAGTCACAGATTTTGACAATTTTAAAAGATTGAATTTGTGAATCCAAACAATTTTGGAATTTGAACTGAAAGCTTTGAAATGGGTTTCAATTGTGAAAGTTATTTTTAATAACTTAATAAAATTTTGTGTGTTAATCCGATTGAAGTGGAAATCGATTTGTAAATCTATCTTTGTGAAACTGCGTAAAATTTTGTGGAATAAATCTTTTTGTTTTAAAAGATTTGAAATGGTAATTTGTTTAAACCATTGAAAAGAAAGATTTTGGGGAATAAATTGTGACTTAATTGAAATCCTATTATCCATATGTTTTTAAATATTGCGCTCATTATTCGGATTAACCGGGAGAGGACCTTTGTGTCATACAACCCATTCCGAATAATGATACGTCGTATATGGATAGCAATTGAAGATCGGTGGTGAAGACCGGATATTCACGAGAACAAAAGGATAACTCGTCGATTGTCTCTGCACTGGGTCGCGCCGGTATAGAGATTTCCTAAGTGATGGGAAGTCCAATCGGGATTGTGGATACCCGGATTGCAAGGGCTTTGTAAGAAGTGCCTTCGGTTCTGTTCGAACCCGGAACAGACTTGTATGGTTACATGTCTGACATTACATTTTGAGATATAAAGCTGATTTCTTTCAAATACATTTCTGTTTGGTGGCGGAGAATTTATTCTCTTAGTTTAACACGCTTCTCTGAGACGTACGAGCTCAGAGGTTATGTAGTTTAAATTTATCAGTGATATACTCCCAATTTGGTAATGTGACATGCTGAGTGTTGCTGTGTGATGATCATTGTTTGATCATTTGTGATATGATCATTTGTTTGATCATTTATCTTTGTGATCATTACTTTGATCATCTGTTGACCCAAAGCATGGCTTTGTGCCAAAGCATAGCTTTGTGGACGAGACTTCGTCGAACCTCACACCCCGGAATGGTCAAAACAGGAAAGATGCAGCAGGGTTATTGGGGGTAGCGCCCCTTAGGGTATGTGCATTTCCTTCTGGATAGAAGTGGTATCATGGTATGGAGCCCAAATACTTAACTTATGTGGATGTCGCAAATATATATATATATATATATATATATATATATATATCTTACTTTGTGATTTGTTGCTGGGGCCCCGGATAAAGGTTGGTTACAACCGGGGGATGGCATACTCGTGTCAGTAGTTACCGAGTTAGGGGTAACCCGACCTTGTGTTAGTAGAGATCCGGTTAGGTTCTCGGGACGTCCTTCCAGAGGCGTACCTATGTGGAAATGGGAAGTTCCTTGGCCTGGCCATTTGTTGGAAATCCAAAGAAACAATACGAGCCTTGTACGGTTTTAGTTGTAGAACCTGTCATTTAACATGACAGCTATAGTAGGCATAATATAATGGTACCTATGCTGGCTAAGATTTATATTCTACTTTCGAAATATTTTCCACACTTTGCACTTATTGTAATAATAAAAAGAATCTGCGTATCAAGCCTGTTTAACTATCATAAGGAGAAATCTCCTCCAAGTGTATGCTTGCATTGTGTGTGTGGCGGGAGGCCTTATGGTAGTTTCATTTTCCAAAAGCATTGCGAATTGACTTTAAAAAAATTCTCTTGTTGTTCGTTTTTAAAGATAAACTGTTTTTGTTGCTCACACCAGTCCCATGACTGATCTGGAGTTTATTGTTTCTTTCCTAAACTCTGGGTGCTCAAAAATTTTCTACACGGGCAGTCTAGAGTTGGGTTTTTCAAATAGTCAGGATTAGTAGATTTTCTGGAGCTAGTTCAGTCTTTGGATCGGACTGCACTTGCTTATCTTTGTGCCTCGTTATTGGGAGTTCGAGCTATTTCTGGATTGGTGCTTTGGAGATGGAGATTATCTGTTGCTGGTGTTATCCATTTTCTTTCCGCTGCTATTTCTTGTATCATACCTCTGATGTATATTGATATTCATTGTATTACTCCGTTGTATCGGATATTGTATCAATGCTGTATATCAATGTTTTATTCATTTCTTCCGCTGTGTTGTTTACTTAATTGTGTTATAAGCTCCAGCGACTCGGATTTGAATGGTCGAATCTATGGCATTCGAGTACGATGTAAAGTATGGATGTCGATTTTCGAGCGCGAAAAACCTGATATCGTTACATTTGGTATCAGAGCTGAGGGTAAAACTTTAGCTCAGGAGTATAACACTTTAAGTAACTCATTAGAGATAGGGTGAAGTATCCCTAGAATGAGTGTAACCCTAAGATATCCGTTTGAACGTCTCAGTAAATTCTCTTACTATCCACTGATAGTGAGTATGAGTGCAAGAAAAGGACGAGATAGGGGACAGGGAAATACGACTATAAATGGTCAATACCCTGCAATAGTGGAAATAATCTTTCTTATCAATCTTCTTTGATTCGTTTCCAAAATTCTTTTGATTTCTTCGTGGAAGCTCTAGAAAGAAGTTTCGGTGTAATGGTGGCCCTACGAACCATTGTAGGAAATTTTTACTTCGTATCTTCATCGGTTTCTTATCAGTTTTTGATTTAAACCTTAATGAATATAAATTGGAAATTTGGAATTAAAATTTTAAATAAATTGGAAATTTTAAATTGAGTTAAATTGATTAATAGAATATGAAGCTAAATTTGAATTGTATCGATAAAACGATTTCGTTTAAAACCAAATTTGAAATTTTATTGTAATTTCTTGGGTATATCGAAGCCCAAAGAGGGACAAATTATGTATACTTTGGAATATCCCGATTTGAGTTTGGAATCCATATCTTGTGTTTGAGGAATTATAGAAGATCGAATTTATCTATCTTTGTTGCTTTCGTGCCTGTAAATTTCGAGGACGAAATTCTTTTAAGGGGGGAAGTCTGTAACGACCCTAGATTTTAATTAAATTTAAATT
Organism: Allium fistulosum; assembly: GCA_030737815.1. NCBI lineage: Eukaryota > Viridiplantae > Streptophyta > Magnoliopsida > Asparagales > Amaryllidaceae > Allium > Allium fistulosum. The sequence continues at coordinate 249,017,187 of CM060905.1, read as the reverse complement.
GATAATTAAATGAATTTTTGAATAAAAAATATAAAATAAAATACAACAATGCTATACTTACAAAATAAGTACTTAAATATTTGATAATTTAAGTTAAAATAAAAGAGGGATAAAAATAAGCACTTGTGTAAAATACTTAAGCTAATAAAATAAGACAATGGAACAAAAGCAATGACAAATCAAAGTTTTAAATATAAGTGTGAAGACAAAACAAATACATATGCAAGTATAAAACCAGAAAAACAAAATATATATATATGAATGAAGCTTGTGAAGGAAGAAACAAAATAAAATATAAGTTTGTACAAGCTAATTAATGAAGCCACCAATTATCTCAACCAGGTTCAGCTAAAATGAAAGGAAGAAAAAAAAATATAAACAAATTTGTACAACATAAAGTAAGGCAAGCAAGAAAATAAATAAAAAAAGTTGTTATGTACATATAAAAAAAATTAATAAAACAAAGATCTACCATACCTCTAATACACCTCAGCCATGATACAAGATCACTTCAGCATGCTTAGTATTGTACTAGCAAAACAATATTTTATCACCCTGTGCAATATGTAGATCCCTGTGCACTTTTACTACATATCAAGTAAGCTTTCTTTTTATACATCAAACTCTTCATCAATTCGTCTATTCTAAACTGAAGAAAACATCATCTTTAAACTGAAACAAACAATAATTCATCAAAACCATAGAAGAGAATCAAAGAAGATCTTTAGCAAGCAAATTTCTCAAAGCCTGTTGCAAACAACTCTGTTCTTTCTTCTGAACCAAGTGAGTAAATTTTCTTTTAAAAACCATAAGTATATTTGAATCTATTTTCATGCTTCATGTTTGGAATGAATTCTTTAAGTTGTTGTTGTTAATGTTGGTATAGATAATCAAATTGCCTGCATGTTTGTAAAAAAAAATGTATGTGTATGCCTGTATATAGGAAACTAGGTTCCTGTTCTTGTTACAGGGATTTTACCCTATCCAAAATTTAATTTCTTCCTCCCTGTAGCTTGTTATGCTTTGAAATTTAGACCAAGTTATGTGCGTAACCATATTTTTAAGCATTTAAAATAAATTTAAGCAAAGTAAATTCAAGCTTCTCATGTAACATATGAAAATACAGTTAAAATGCAAAGTCATGTTAAATTTCAAACCTCGTAAATTTTAATTTCACCTATACCGTCTGAAAGCTTATCAAAATTTATGATTTTTGAAAGTAAAACCAAAATTTTTAATCCAGTAATCTCTGAGAAAATTGGGGATGATCAGAATTGTCTTTTTCACCAAATTCTGGTGATTGGGGTAATGATAAATCACGTGATCGAGAATGGAGCATGTTCGAAGGTCAGAGATCATTGGGAAATTTCTCGATGATTTTATAAATCGTCGTAGATGGCGAACGAGATCGAAATAGGTTTTTCAACCCAGTTTTGTTAACAAGTTTTCACGAGGAAATCTCGTCATCGATAGTGGATTATAGGCGATCGTGAGTGGGGGATTAGAGGCGTAGGCGTGCGACGAAGTTTCGGTCGTGATCGCGAGATCGCTGGTGGACATGGGCGGCGGTGCGAGGAGATTTTGGGTTGGTTGTTTTGGTTCCAGTGGTGGTCTCATAGCTCAATTTTGATTTCTGGTACGATCGAAGCGCTGGGTGGTCGGAAACAGGTGAGGGTATCATTCGAGACTTGTTGAGTGAGGCGAGGTTCGCCAGAGCTCCGACGATCATTGTGCACGTGCACGCGTGTCAGTGTTGGTCTGGGTTTTTATTTTTGGCTTTGGGGAAGAAGAAAATGGCTCGAGTTCGAGCACGAGAAAATAGAGGATCGACTAGAAAAAATTTGAATATACGTTGCTCGGGGATTTTTATGGGTTGGCTCGGGTTGTTGCTCGAGTAATCCTGACGTTGGCTTGGGTTTTTATGATAACAAGTTTTAAAATTTAAACTAAGTCAAGTTTAAAACCATTTCTTAACCCATTCTTTTTAAATAATGATTGTCTAATTTAAGTTGGGATTGATTAAAGGTTATAAAGCAAATTATTTTTACTTAATTAAGTTAAAAGTGTTTTAATATATATATATATATGACCTTTATTATAAAGTTTATTTTAATAAACTTAATAATGTAATTAAGAAGTTAATTAAGAAGGGATGTTTTGATTGTTAATTAACTTAAAAGTTTAAATTAATTCATTTGTTAATGATAATTAATTCCAAGGTTTATTAAATACAGATTCTTAATGGTAATTAAGTAATGAATTAAGATAAAAAGGTTTATCTTTAATTTATTAAGGTGGATAATTAAAGGAATTATTAGTTGATTAATTAATGTAGATGATAAATTAAAGGATTAATTACTTGAAAATAATGAAAGTAATTAAGGAAAAATAATCAATGATTTAAAGATTGATAAATCAAGTGTTTAAAGGTTAATTTATTTAAGAATAATTAATTAATGTAATTAAGGTGATTAATTTAAGAAGAATTAATTAATTAAAGGTTAGTAAGTTAATAAAAGTAATTAAGTGATGATTTTTAATTAAGGAATTAATTAATAAATTAATTATTGCAACTAATTAGGGATAATAAATCGAAGATGATTAATTATTAATTAAAGGTTAATTAATAAATAATTAAAGGATAATTAATAGAAATGGTTTGTAATTAATTAATTAATTATTTAACCATGATTAGTAAATTTATTCATAGATAAATGATCTGATTTAAATTAAGCAGATAATTAATGGGTCTTATATGTGGATGTTTTAATTGAATTAAATCCTTTGCATTATGCGATATCCGTGATATGCGATGCTTTGTTATATGAATTATCCTGAATTGTGCTGTGATCTATGATGTAATTTATTCATTCGTGATGTAACTTATTTATCTGTGATAAATTTTATTATTATCTATGATCTGTGAAAGAAGATAAGCATTATAGGGATATACCGCTTATCGTTATTGATGTGGTTGAATCTGTGATGATAAATATAGTTGCACTATCGTGTGTAAAACCCCTGGACTACACCATACACCCACAAACATGGATTTTACGTGGAAATCAGTTAAGTCACAGATTTTGACAATTTTAAAAGATTGAATTTGTGAATCCAAACAGTTTTGGAATTTGAACTGAAAGCTTTGAAATGGGTTTCAATTGTGAAAGTTATTTTTAAAAACTTAATAAAATTTTGTGTGTAAATCCAATTGAAGTGGAAATCGATTTGTAGATCTATCTTTGTCAAACTGCGTAAAATTTTGTGGAATAAATCTTTTTGTTTTAAAACATTTGAAATGGTAATTTGTTTAAACTATTGAAAAGAAAGTTTTTGGGGAATAAATTGTGACTTAATTGAAATCCTATTATCCATATGTTTTTAAATATTGCGCTCATTATTCGGATTAACCGGGAGAGGACCTTTGTGTCATACAACCCATTCCGAATAATGATACGTCGTATATGGATAGCAATTGAAGATCGGTGGTAAAGACCGGATATTCACGAGAATGAAAGGATAACTCGTCGATTGTCTCTGCACTGGGTCGCGCCGGTATAGAGATTTCCTAAGTGATGGGAAGTCCAATCGGGATTGTGCATACCCGTATTGCAAGGGCTTTGTAAGAAGTGCCTTCGGTTCTGTTCGAACCCGGAACAGACTTGTATGGTTACATGTCTGACATTACATTTTGAGATATAAAGCTAATTTTTTTCAAATACATTTCTGTTTGGTGGCGGAGAATTTATTCTCTTAGCTTAACACCCTTCTCTGAGACGTACGAGCTCAGAGGTTATGTAGTTTAAATTTATCAGCGATATACTCCCAATTTGGTAATGTGACATGTTGAGTGTTGCTGTGTGATGATCATTGTTTGATCATTTGTGATATGATCATTTGTTTGATCATTTATCTTTGTGATCATTACTTTGATCAACTGTTGACCCAAAGCATGGCTCTGTGCCAAAGCGTAGCTTTGTGGACGAGACTTCGTCGAACCTCACACCCCGGAATGGTCAAAACAGGAAAGATGCAACAAGGTTATTGGGGGTAGCGCCCCTTTGGGTATGTGCATTTCGTTCTGGATAGAAGTGGTATCATGGTATGGAGCCCAGATACTTAACTTATGTGGATGTCGCAAATATATATATATATATATATATCTTACTTTGTGATTTGTTGCTGGGGCCCGGATAAAGGTTGGTTACAACCGAGAGATGGCATACTCGTGTCAGTAGTTACCCAGTTAGGGGTAACCCGGCCTTGTGTTAGTAGAGATCCGGTTAGGTTATCGGGACGTCCTTCCAGAGGCGTACCTATATGGAAATGGGAAGTTCCTTGGCCTGACCATTTGTTGGAAATCCAAAGAAACAATACGAGCCTTGTACGGTTTTAGTTGTAGAACCTGTCATTTAACATGACAGCTATAGTAGGCATAATATAATGGTACCTATGCTGGCTAAGATTTATATTCTACTTTCGAAATATTTTCCACACTTTGCACTTATAGTAATAATAAAAAGAATCTGCGTATCAAGCATGTTTAACTATCATAAGGAGAAATCTCCTCCAAGTGTGCGCTTGCACTGTGTGTGTGGCGGGAGGCCTTATGGTAGTTTCATTTTCCAAAAGCATTGCGAATTGACTTTAAAAAAATTCTCTTGTTGTTCGTTTTTAAAGATAAACTGTTTTTGTTGCTCACACCAGTCCCATGACTGATCCGGAGTTTATTGTTTCTTTCCTAAACTCTGGGTGCTCAAAAATTTTCTACACGGGCAGTCTAGAGTTGGGTTTTTCAGATAGTCGGGATTAGTAGATTTTCTGGAGCTAGTTCAGTCTTTGGATTGGACTGCACTTGCTTGTCTTTATGCCTCGTTATTGGTAGTTCGAGCTATTTCTGGATTGGTGCTTTGGAGATGGAGATTATCCGCTGCTGGTGTTATCCATTTTCTTTCCGCTGCTATTTCTTGTATCATACCTCTGATGTATATTGATATTCATTGTATCACTCTATTGTATCGGATATTGTATCAATGCTGTATATCAATGTTTTATTCATTTCTTCCGCTGTGTTGTTTACTTAATTGTGTTATAAGCTCTGGCGACTCGGATTTGAACGGTCGAATCTATGGCATTCGAGTACGATGTAAAGTATGGATGTCGATTTTCGAGCGCGAAAAACCTGATATCGTACATTTGGTATCAGAGCTGAGGGTAAAACTTTAGCTCAGGAGTATAACACGTTAAGTAACTCATTAGAGATAGGGTGAAGTATCCCTAGAATGAGTGTATCCCTAAGATATCCGTTTGAACGTCTCAGTAAATTCTCTTACTATCTACTGATAATGAGTATGAGTGCAAGAAAAGGACGAGATAGGGGATAGGGAAATACGACTATAAATGGTCAATACCCTGCAATAGTGGAAATAATCTTTCTTATCAATCTTCTTTGATTCGTTTCCAAAATTCTTTTGATTTCTTCGGGGCAGCTCTAGAAAGAAGTTTCGGTGTAATGGTGGCCCTACGTACCATTGTAGGAAATTTTTACTTCATATCTTCATCGGTTTCTTATCAGTTTTTGATTTAAACCTTAATGAATATAAATTGGAAATTTGGAATTAAAATTTTAAATACATTGGAAAGTTTAAATTGAGTTAAATTGATTAATAGAATATGAAGCTAAATTTGAATTGTATCGATAAAATGATTTCGTTTAAAACCAAATTTGAAATTTTATTGTAATTTCTTGGGTATATCGAAGTCCGAAGAGGGACAAGTTATGTATACTTTGGAATATTCCGATTTGAGTTTGGAATCCATATCTTGTGTTTGAGGAATTATAGGAGATCAAATCTATCTATCTTTGTTGCTTTCGTGCTTGTAAATTTCGAGGATGAAATTCTTTTAAGGGGGGAAGTCTGTAACGACCCTAGATTTTAATTAAATTTAAATTGGTAATTAAATGAATTTTTGAATAAAAATTGTAAAATAAAATACAACCATGCTATACTTACAAAATAAGTACTTAAATATTTGATAATTTAAGTTAAAATAAAAGAGGGATAAAAATAAGCACTTGTGTAAAATACTTAAGCTAATAAAATAAGACAATGGAACAAAAGCAATGATAAAACAAAGTTTTAAATATAAGTGTGAAGACAAAACAAAAATACATATGCAAGTATAAAACCAGAAAAACAAAGTATATATATGAATGAAGCTTGTAAAGGAAGAAACAAAATAAAATATAAGTTTGTACAAGCTAATTAATGAAGCCACCAATTATCTCAACCAGGTTCAGCTAAAATGAAAGGAAGAAAAAAAAATATAAACAAATTTGTACAACATAAAGTAAGGCAAGCAAGAAAATAAATAAACAAAGTTGTTATGTACATATAAAAAAAATTAATAAAACAAAGATCTACCATACCTCTATTACACCTCAGCCATGATACAAGATCACTTCAGCATGCTTAGTATTGTACTAGAAAAACAATATTTTATCACCCTGTGCCATATGTAGATCCCTGTGCACTTTTACTACATATCAAGTAAGCTTTCTTTTTATACATCAAACTCTTCATCAATTCGTCTATTCTAAACTGAAGAAAACATAATCTTTAAACTTAAACAAACAATAATTCATCAAAACCATAGAAGAGAATCAAAGAAGATCTTTAGCAAGCAAATTTCTCAAAGCCTGTTGCAAACAACTCTGTTCTTTCTTCTGAACCAAGTGAGTAACTTTTCTTTTAAAAACCATAAGTATATTTGAATCTGTTTTCATGCTTGATGTTTGGAATGAATTCTTTAAGTTGTTGTTGTTAATGTTGGTATAGATAATCAAATTGCCTGCATGTTTGTAAAAAAAATGTATGTGTATGCCTGTATATAGGAAACTAGGTTCATGTTCTTGTTACAGGGATTTTACCCTATCCAAAATTTAATTTCTTCCTCCCTGTAGCTTGTTAAGCTTTGAAATTTAGACCAAGTTGTGTGCGTAACCATGTTTTTAAGCATTTAAAATAAATTTAAGCAAAGTAAATTCAAGCTTCTCTTGTAACATATGAAAATACAGTTAAAATGCAAAGTCATGTTAAATTTCAAACCTCGTAAATTCTAATTTCACCTATACCGTCTGAAAGCTTATCAAAATTTATGATTTTTGAAAGTAAAACCAAAATTTTTAATCAAGTAATCTCTGAGAAAATTGGGGATGATCAGAATTGTCTTTTTCACCAAATTCTGGTGATTGGGGTAATGATAAATCACGTGATCGAGAATGGAGCATGTTCGAAGGTCAGAGATCATTGGGAAATTTCTCGATGATTTTATAACTCGTCGTAGATGGCGAACGAGATCGAAATAGGGTTTTCAACCCAGTTTTGTTAACAAGTTTTTACGAGGAAATCTCGTCGTCGATAGTGGATTATAGGCGATCGCGAGTGGGGGATTAGAGGCGTAGGCGTGCGACGAAGTTCCGGTCGTGATCACGAGATCGCTAGTGGACATGGGCGGCGGTTCGAGGAGATTTTGGGTTGGTTGTTTTGGTTCCAGTGGTGGTCTCATAGCTCGATTTTGATTTCTAGTACGATCGAAGCGTTGGGTGGTCTGAAACAGGTGAGAGTATCATTCGTGACTTGTTGAGTGAGGCGAGGTTCGCCAGAGCTCCGGGGATCGTTGTGCATGTGCACGCGTGTCAGTGTTGGTCTGGGTTTTGATTTTTGGCTTTGGGGAAGAAGAAAATGGCTCGAGTTCGAGCACGAGAAAACAGAGGATCGACTCGAAGAAAATTTGAATATACGTTGCTCGGGGATTTTTATGGGTTGGCTCGGGTTGTTGCTCGAGTAATCCTAACATTGGCTTGGGTTTTTATGATAACAAGTTTTAAAATTTAAACTAAGTCAAGTTTAAAACCATTTCTTAACCCATTCTTTTTAAATAATGATTGTCTAATTTAAGTTGGGATTGATTAAAGGTTATAAAGCAAATTATTTTTACTTAATTAAGTTAAAAGTGTTTTAATATATATATATATATGACCTTTATTATAAAGTTTATTTTAATAAACTTAATAATGTAATTAAGAAGTTAATTAAGAAGGGATGTTTTGATTGTTAATTAACTTAAAAGTTTAAATTAATTCATTTGTTAATGATAATTAATTCCAAGGTTTATTAAATAAAGATTCTTAATGGTAATTAAGTAATGAATTAAGATAAAAATGTTTATCTTTAATTTATTAAGGTGGATAATTAAAGGAATTATTAGTTGATTAATTAATGAAGATGATAAATTAAAGGATTAATTACTTGAAAATAATGAAAGTAATTAAGGAAAAATAATTAATGATTTAAAGATTGATAAATCAAGTGTTTAAAGGTTAATTTATTTAAGAATAATTAATTAATGTAATTAAGGTGATTAATTTAAGAAGAATTAATTAATTAAAGGTTAGTAAGTTAATAAAAGTAATTAAGGGATGATTTTTAATTAAGGAATTAATTAATAAATTAATTATTGCAATTAATTAGGGATAATAAATCGAAGATGATTAATTATTAATTAAAGGTTAATTAATAAATAATTAAAGGATAATTAATAGAAATGGTTTGTAATTAATTAATTATTTATTTAACCATGATTAGTAAATTTATTCATAGATAAATGATCTGATTTAAATTAAGCAGATAATTAATGGGTCTTATATATGGATGTTTTAATTGAATTAAATCCTTTGCATTATGCGATATCCCTGATATGCGATGCTTTGTTATATGAATTATCCTGAATTGTGCTATGATCTATGATGTAATTTATTCATTCGTGATGTAACTTATTTATCTGTGATAAATTTTATTATTATCTATGATCTGTGAAAGAAGATAAGCATTATAGGGATATACCGGTTATCGTTATTGATGTGCTTGAATCTGTGATGATAAATATTGTTGCACTATCGTGTGTAAAACCGCTGGACTACACCATACACACACAAACATGGATTTCACGTGGAAATCAGTTAAGTCACAGATTTTGACAATTTTAAAAGATTGAATTTGTGAATCCAAACAATTTTGGAATTTGAACTGAAAGCTTTGAAATGGGTTTCAATTGTGAAAGTTATTTTTAATAACTTAATAAAATTTTGTGTGTTAATCCGACTGAAGTGGAAATCGATTTGTAAATCTATCTTTGTGAAACTGCGTAAAATTTTGTGGAATAAATCTTTTTGTTTTAAAAGATTTGAAATGGTAATTTGTTTAAACCATTGAAAAGAAAGATTTTGGGGAATAAATTGTGACTTAATTGAAATCCTATTATCCATATGTTTTTAAATATTGCGCTCATTATTCGGATTAACCAGGAGTGGACCTTTGTGTCATACAACCCATTCCGAATAATGATACGTCGTATATGGATAGCAATTGAAGATCGGTGGTGAAGACCGGATATTCACGAGAACAAAAGGATAACTCGTCGATTGTCTCTGCACTGGGTCGCGCCGGTATAGAGATTTCCTAAGTGATGGGAAGTCCAATCGGGATTGTGGATACCCGGATTGCAAGGGCTTTGTAAGAAGTGCCTTCGGTTCTGTTCAAACCCGGAACAGACTTGTATGGTTACATGTCTGACATTACATTTTGAGATATAAAGCTGATTTCTTTCAAATACATTTCTGTTTGGTGGCGGAGAATTTATTCTCTTAGCTTAACACGCTTCTCTGAGACGTACGAGCTCAGAGGTTATGTAGTTTAAATTTATCAGTGATATACTCCCAATTTGGTAATGTGACATGCTGAGTGTTGCTGTGTGATGATCATAGTTTGATCATTTGTGATATGATCATTTGTTTGATCGTTTATCTTTGTGATCATTACTTTGATCATCTGTTGACCCAAAGCATGGCTTTGTGCCAAAGCGTAGCTTTGTGGACGAGACTTCGTCGAACCTCACACCCCGAAATGGTCAAAACAGGAAAGATGCAGCAAGGTTATTGGGGGTAGCGCCCCTTAGGGTATGTGCATTTCGTTCTGGATAGAAGTGGTATCATGGTATGGAGCCCAGATACTTAACTTATGTGGATGTCGCAAATATATATATATATATATATATATATATATCTTACTTTTTGATTTGTTGCTGGGGCCCCGGATAAAGGTTGGTTACAACCGGGGGATGGCATACTCGTGTCAGTAGTTACCGAGTTAGGGGTAACCCGGCCTTGTGTTAGTAGAGATCCGGTTAGGTTCTCGGGACGTCCTTCCAGAGGCGTACCTATGTGGCAATGGGAAGTTCCTTGGCCTGGCCATTTGTTGGAAATCCAAAGAAACAATACGAGCCTTGTACGGTTTTAGTTGTAGAACCTGTCATTTAACATGACAGCTATAGTAGGCATAATATAATGGTACCTATGCTGGCTAAGATTTATATTCTACTTTCGAAATATTTTCCACACTTTGCACTTATTGTAATAATAAAAAGAATCTGCGTATCAAGCATGTTTAACTATCATAAGGAGAAATCTCCTCCAAGTGTACGCTTGCATTGTGTGTGTGGCGGGAGGCCTTATGGTAGTTTCATTTTCCAAAAGCATTGCGAATTGACTTTAAAAAAATTCTCTTGTTGTTCATTTTTAAAGATAAACTGTTTTTGTTGCTCACACTAGTCCCATGACTGATCCGGAGTTTATTGTTTCTTTCCTAAACTCTGGGTGCTCAAAAATTTTCTACACGGGCAGTCTAGAGTTGGGTTTTTCAAATAGTCAGGATTAGTAGATTTTCTGGAGCTAGTTCAGTCTTTGGATCGGACTGCACTTGCTTATCTTTGTGTCTCGTTATTGGGAGTTCGAGCTATTTTCTGGATTGGTGCTTTGGAGATGGAGATTATCTGTTGATGGTGTTATCCATTTTCTTTCCGTTGCTATTTCTTGTATCATACCTCTGATGTATATTGATATTCATTGTATTACTCTGTTGTATCGGATATTGTATCAATGCTGTATATCAATGTTTTATTCATTTCTTCCGCTGTGTTGTTTACTTAATTGTGTTATAAGCTCCAGCGACTCGGATTTGAATGGTCAAATCTATGGCATTCGAGTACGATGTAAAGTATGGATGTCGATTTTCGAGCGCGAAAAACCTGATATCGTTACATTTGGTATCAGAGCTGAGGGTAAAACATTAGCTCAGGAGTATAACACGTTAAGTAACTCATTAGAGATAGGGTGAAGTATCCCTAGAATGAGTGTAACCCTAAGATATCCGTTTGAACGTCTCAGTAAATTCTCTTACTATCCACTGATAGTGAGTATGAGTGCAAGAAAAGGACGAGATAGGGGACAGGGAAATACGACTATAAATGGTCAATACCCTGCAATAGTGGAAATAATCTTTCTTATCAATCTTCTTTGATTCGTTTCCAAAATTCTTTTGATTTCTTCGTGGAAGCTCTAGAAAGAAGTTTCGGTGTAATGGTGGCCCTACGAACCATTGTAGGAAATTTTTACTTCGTATCTTCATCGGTTTCTTATCAGTTTTTTATTTAAACCTTAATATATAAATTGGAAATTTGGAATTAAAATTTTAAATAAATTGGAAATTTTAAATTGAGTTAAATTGATTAATAGAATATGAAGCTAAATTTGAATTGTATCGATAAAACGATTTTGTTTAAAACCAAATTTGAAATTTTATTGTAATTTCTTGGGTATATCGAAGCCCAAAGAGGGACAAGTTATGTATACTTTGGAATATCCCGATTTGAGTTTGGAATCCATATCTTGTGTTTGAGGAATTATAGAAGATCGAATCTATCTATCTTTGTTGCTTTCGTGCCTGTAAATTGCGAGGACGAAATTCTTTTAAGGGGGGAAGTCTGTAACGACCCTAGATTTTAATTAAATTTAAATTGATAATTAAATGAATTTTTGAATAAAAATTATAAAATAAAATACAAAAATGCTATACTTACAAAATAAGTACTTAAATATTTGATAATTTAAGTTAAAATAAAAGAGGGATAAAAATAAGCACTTGTGTAAAATACTTAAGCTAATAAAATAAGACAATGGAACAAAAGAAATGACAAAACAAAGTTTTAAATATAAGTGTGAAGACAAAACAAAAATACATATGCAAGTATAAAACCAGAAAAACAAAATATATATATATGAATGAAGCTTGTGAAGGAAGAAACAAAATAAAATATAAGTTTGTACAAGCTAATTAATGAAGCCACCAATTATCTCAACAAGGTTCAGCTAAAATGAAAGGAAGAAAAAAAAATATAAACAAATTTGTACAACATAAAGTAAGGCAAGCAAGAAAATAAATAAACAAAGTTGTTATGTACATATAAAAAAATTAATAAAACAAAGATCTACCATACCTCTAATACACCTCAGCCATGATACAAGATCACTTCAGCATGCATAGTATTGTACTAGCAAAACAATATTTTATCACCCTGTGCAATATGTAGATCCCTGTGCACTTTTACTACATATCAAGTAAGCTTTCTTTTTATACATCAAACTCTTCATCAATTCGTCTATTCTAAACTGAAGAAAACATCATCTTTAAACTGAAACAAACAATAATTCATCAAAACCATAGAAGAGAATCAAAGAAGATCTTTAGCAAGCAAATTTCTCAAAGCCTGTTGCAAACAACTCTGTTCTTTCTTCTGAACCAAGTGAGTAACTTTTCTTTTAAAAACCATAAGTATATTTGAATCTATTTTCATGCTTGATGTTTGGAATGAATTCTTTAAGTTGTTGTTGTTAATGTTGGTATAGATAATCAAATTGCCTGCATGTTTGTAAAAAAAAATGTATGTGTATGCCTGTATATAGGAAACTAGGTTCATGTTCTTGTTATAGGGATTTTACCCTATCCAAAATTTAATTTCTTCCTCCCTGTAGCTTGTTAAGCTTTGAAATTTAGACCAAGTTATGTGCGTAACCATATTTTTAAGCATTTAAAATAAATTTAAGCAAAGTAAATTCAAGCTTCTCCTGTAACATATGAAAATACAGTTAAAATGCAAAGTCATGTTAAATTTCAAACCTCATAAATTTTAATTTCACCTATACCGTTTGAAAGCTTATCAAAATTTATGATTTTTGAAAGTAAAACCAAAATTTTTAATCAAGTAATCTCTGAGAAAATTGGGGATGATCAGAATTGTCTTTTTCACCAAATTCTGGTGATTGGGGTAATGATAAATCACGTGATCGAGAATGGAGCATGTTCGAAGGTCAGAGATCATTGGGAAATTTCTCGATGATTTTATAAATCGTCCTAGATGGCGAACGAGATCGAAATAGGTTTTTCAACCCAGTTTTGTTAACAAGTTTTCACGAGGAAATCTCGTCATCGATAGTGGATTATAGGCGATCGCGAGTGGGGGATTAGAGGCGTAGGCGTGCGACGAAGTTTCAGTCGTGATCGCGAGATTGCTGGTGGACATGGGCGGCGGTGCGAGGAGATTTTGGGTTGGTTGTTTTGGTTCCAGTGGTGGTCTCATAGCTCGATTTTGATTTCTGGTACGATCGAAGCGCTGGGTGGTCGGAAATAGGTGAGAGTATCATTCGTGACTTGTTGAGTGAGGCGAGGTTCGCCAGAGCTCCGGCGATCATTGTGCACGTGCACGCGTGTCAGTGTTGGTCTGGGTTTTGATTTTTGGCTTTGGGGAAGAAGAAAATGGCTCGAGTTCGAGCATGAGAAAATAGAGGATCGACTCGAAGAAAATTTGAATATACGTTGCTCGGGGATTTTTATGGGTTGGCTCGGGTTGTTGCTCGAGTAATCCTGACGTTGGCTTGGGTTTTTATGATAACAAGTTTTAAAATTTAAACTAAGTCAAGTTTAAAACCATTTCTTAACCCATTCTTTTTAAATAATGATTGTCTAATTTAAGTTGGGATTGATTAAAGGTTATAAAGCAAATTATTTTTACTTAATTAAATTAAAAGTGTTTTAATATATATATATATGACCTTTATTATAAAGTTTATTTTAATAAACTTAATAATGTAATTAAGAAGTTAAATAAGAAGGGATGTTTTGATTGTTAATTAACTTAAAAGTTTAAATTAATTCATTTGTTAATGATAATTAATTCCAAGGTTTATTAAATAAAGATTCTTAATGGTAATTAAGTAATGAATTAAGATAAAAGGTTTATCTTTAATTTGTTAAGGTGGATAATTAAAGGAATTATTAGTTGATTAATTAATGAAGATGATAAATTAAAGGATTAATTACTTGAAAATAATGAAAGTAATTAAGGAAAAATAATCAATGATTTAAAGATTGATAAATCAAGTGTTTAAAGGTTAATTTATTTAAGAATAATTAATTAATGTAATTAAGGTGATTAATAATTTTGAGATATAAAGCTAATTTCATGTCTGACATTACATTTTGAGATATAAAGCTAATTTCATTCAAATTCATTTCTGTTTGGTGGCGGAGAATTTATTCTCTTAGCTTAACACCCTTCTCTGAGACGTTCGAGCTCAGAGGTTATGTAGTTTAAATTTATCAGCGATATACTCCCAATTTGGTAATGTGACATGCTGAGTGTTGTTGTGTGATGATCATTGTTTGATCATTTGTGATATGATCATTTGTTTGATCATTTATCTTTGTGATCATTAATTTGATCATCTGTTGACCCAAAGCATGGCTTTGTGCCAAAGCGTAGCTTTGTGGACGAGAATTCGTCGAACCTCACACCCCGAAATGGTTAAAACATGAAAGATGCAGCAAGGTTATTGGGGGTAGCGCCCCTTAGGGTATGTGCATTTCGTTCTGGATATAAGTGGTATCATGGTATGGAGCCCAGATACTTAACTTATGTGGATGTCGCAAATATATATATATATATATATATATATATATATATATCTTACTTTGTGATTTGTTGCTGGGGCCCCGGATAAAGGTTGGTTACAACCGAGGGATGGCATACTCGTGTCAGTAGTTACCCAGTTAGGGGTAACCCGGCCTTGTGTTGGCAGAGATCCAGTTAGGTTCTCGGGACGTCCTTCCAAAGGCGTACCTATGTGGCAATGGGAAGTTCCTTGGCCTGACCATTTGTTGGAAATCCAAAGAAACAATACGAGCCTTGTACGGTTTTAGTTGTAGAACCTGTCATTTAACATGACAGCTATAGTAGGCATAATATAATGATACCTATGCTGGCTAAGATTTATATTCTACTTTCGAAATATTTTCCACACTTTGCGTATCAAGCATGTTTAACTATCATAAGGAGAAATCTCCTCCAAGTGTGCGCTTGCATTGTGTGTGTGGCGGGAGGCCTTATGGTAGTTTCATTTTCCAAAAGCATTGCGAATTGACTTTAAAAAAATTCTCTTGTTGTTCGTTTTTAAAGATAAACTGTTTTTGTAGCTCACACCAGTCCCATGACTGATCCGGAGTTTATTGTTTCTTTCCTAAACTCTGGGTGCTTAAAAATTTTCTACATGGGCAGTCTAGAGTTGGGTTTTTAAGATAGTCAAGATTAGTAGATTTTCTGGAGCTAGTTCAGTCTTTGGATCGGACTGCACTTGCTTGTCTTTGTGCCTCGTTATTGGGAGTTCGAGCTATTTCTGGATTGGTGCTTTGGAGATGGAGATTATCCGCTGATGGTGTTATCCATTTTCTTTCCGCTGCTATTTCTTGTATCATACCTTTGATGTATATTGATATTCATTGTATCACTCTATTGTATCGGATATTGTATCAATGCTGTATATCAACGTTTTATTCATTTCTTCTGCTGTGTTGTTTACTTAATTGTGTTATAAGCTCCAGCGACTCGGATTTGAACGGTCGAATCTATGGCATTCGAGTACGATGTAAAGTATGGATGTCGATTTTCGAGCGTGAAAAACCTGATATCATTACATTTGGTATCAGAGCTGAGGGTAAAACTTTAGCTCAGGAGTATAACACATTAAGTAACTCATTAGAGATAGGGTGAAGTATCCCTAGAATGAGTGTATCCCTAAGATATCCGTTTGAACGTCTCAATAAATTCTCTTACTATCCACTGATAGTGAGTATGAGTGCAAGAAAAGGACGAGATAGGGGACAAGGAAATACGACTATAAATGGTCAATACCCTGCAATAGTGGAAATAATCTTTCTTATCAATCTTCTTTGATTCGTTTCCAAAATTCTTTTGATTTCTTCGTGGAAGCTCTAGAAAGAAGTTTCGGTGTAATGGTGGCCCTATGAACCATTGTAGGAAATTTTTACTTCGTATCTTCATCGGTTTCTTATCAGTTTTTGATTTAAACCTTAATGAATATAATTGGAAATTTGGAATTAAAATTTTAAATAAATTGGAAATTTTAAATTGAGTTAAATTGAGTAATAGAATATGAAGCTAAATTTGAATTGGATCGATAAAACGATTTCGTTTAAAACCAAATTTGAAATTTTATTGTAATTTCTTGGGTATATCGAAGTCCGAAGAGGGACAAGTTATGTATACTTTGGAATATTCCGATTTGAGTTTGGAATCCATATCTTGTGTTTGAGGAATTATAGGAGATCGAATCTATCTATCTTTGTTGCTTTCGTGCCTGTAAATTTCGAAGACGAAATTCTTTTAAGGGGGGAAGTCTATAACGACCCTAGATTTTAATTAAATTTAAATTGATAATTAAATGAATTTTTGAATAAAAATTGTAAAATAAAATACAACCATGCTATACTTACAAAATAAGTACGTAAATATTTGATAATTTAAGTTAAAATAAAAGAGGGATAAAAATAAGCACTTGTGTAAAATACTTAAGCTAATAAAATAAGACAATGGAACAAAAGCAATGACAAAACAAAGTTTTAAATATAAGTGTGAAGACAAAACAAAAATACATATGCAAGTATAAAACCAGAAAAACAAAATATATATATATGAATGAAGCTTGTGAAGGAAGAAACAAAATAAAATATAAGTTTGTACAAGCTAATTAATGAAGCCACCAATTATCTCAACCAGGTTCAGCTAAAATGAAAGGAAGAAAAAAAAATATAAACAAATTTGTACAACATAAAGTAAGGCAAGCAAGAAAATAAATAAACAAAGTTGTAATGTACATATAAAAAATATTAATAAAACAAAGATCTACCATACCTCTAATACACCTCAGCCATGATACAAGATCACTTCAGCATGCTTAGTATTGTACTAGCAAAACAATATTTTATCACCCTGTGCCATATGTAGATCCCTGTGCACTTTTACTACATATCAAGTAAGCTTTCTTTTTATACATCAAACTCTTCATCAATTCGTCTATTCTAAACTGAAGAAAACATCATCTTTAAACTTAAACAAACAATAATTCATCAAAACCATAGAAGAGAATCAAAGAAGATCTTTAGCAAGCAAATTTCTCAAAGCCTGTTGCAAACAACTCTGTTCTTTCTTCTGAACCAAGTGAGTAACTTTTCTTTTAAAAACCATAAGTATATTTGAATCTGTTTTCATGCTGATGTTCGAAATGAATTCTTTAAGTTGTTGTTGTTAATGTTGGTAATAATCAAATTACCTGCATGTTTGTAAAAAAAAATGTATGTGTATGCCTGTATATAGGAAACTAGGTTCCTGTTCTTGTTAAAGGGATTTTACCCTATCCAAAATTTAATTTCTTCCTCCCTGTAGCTTGTTAAGCTTTGAAATTTAGACCAAGTTGTGTGCGTAACCATGTTTTTAAGCATTTAAAATAAATTTAAGCAAAGTAAATTCAAGCTTCTCCTGTAACATATGAAAATACAGTTAAAATCCAAAGTCATGTTAAATTTCAAACCTCGTAAATTTAATTTCACCTATACCGTCTGAAAGCTTATCAAAATTTATGATTTTTGAAAGTAAAACCAAAATTTTTAATCAAGTAATCTCTGAGAAAATTGGGGATGATCAGAATTGTCTTTTTCACCAAATTCTGGTGATTGGGGTAATGATAAATCACGTGATCAAGAATGGAGCATGTTCGAAGGTCAGAGATCATTGGGAAATTTCTCGATGATTTTATAACTCGTCGTAGATGGCGAACGAGATCGAAATAGGGTTTTCAACCCAGTTTTGTTAACAAGTTTCACGAGGAAATCTCGTCATCGATAGTGGATTATAGGCGATCGCGAGTGGGGGATTAGAGGCGTAGGCGTGCGACGAAGTTCCGGTCGTGATCGCGAGATCGCTGGTGGACATGGGCGGCGGTGCGAGGAGATTTTGGGTTGGTTGTTTTGGTTCCAGTGGTGGTCTCATAGCTCGATTTTGATTTCTGGTACGATCGAAGCGTTGGGTGGTCGGAAAAAGGTGAGAGTATCATTCGTGACTTGTTGAGTGAGGCGAGGTTTGCCAGAGCTCCGGCGATCGTTGTGCACGTGCACGCGTGTCAGTGTTGGTCTGGGTTTTGATTTTTGGCTTTAGGGAAGAGGAAAATGGCTCGAGTTCGAGCACGAGAAAACAGAGGATCGACTCAAAGAAAATTTGAATATACGTTGCTCGGGGATTTTTATGGGTTGGCTCGGGTTGTTGCTCGAGTAATCCTGACGTTGGCTTGGGTTTTTATGATAACAAGTTTTAAAATTTAAACTAAGTCAAGTTTAAAACCATTTCTTAACCCATTCTTTTTAAATAATGATTGTCTAATTTAAGTTGGGATTGATTAAAGGTTAAAAAGCAAATTATTTTTACTTAATTAAGTTAAAAGTGTTTTAATATATATATATATATATGACCTTTATTATAAAGTTTATTTTAATAAACTTAATAATGTAATTAAGAAGTTAATTAAGAAGGGATGTTTTGATTGTTAATTAACTTAAAAGGTTAAATTAATTCATTTGTAAATGATAATTAATTCCAAGGTTTATTAAGTAAAGATTCTTAATGGTAATTAAGTAATGAATTAAGATAAAAAGGTTTATCTTTAATTTATTAAGGTGGATAATTAAAGGAATTATTAGTTGATTAATTAATGAAGATGATAAATTAAAGGATTAATTAATTGAAAATAATGAAAGTAATTAAGGAAAAATAATCAATGATTTAAAGATTGATAAATCAAGTGTTTAAAGGTTAATTTATTTAAGAATAATTAATTAATGTAATTAAGGTGGTTAATTTAAGAAGAATTAATTAATTAAAGGTTAGTAAGTTAATAAAAGTAATTAAGGGATGATTTTTAATTAAGGAATTAATTAATAAATAAATTATTGCAATTGATTAGGGATAATAAATCGAAGATGATTAATTATTAATTAAAGGTTAATTAATAAATAATTAAAGGATAATTAATAGAAATGGTTTGTAATTAATTAATTATTTATTTAACCATGATTAGTAAATTTATTCATAGATAAATGATCTGATTTAAATTAAGCAGATAATTAATGGGTTTTATATATGGATGTTTTAATTGAATTAAATCCTTTGCATTATGTGATATCCCTGATATGCGATGCTTTGTTATATGAATTATCCTGAATTGTGTTGTGATCTATGATGTAATTTATTCATTCGTGATGTAACTTATTTATCTATGATAAATTTTATTATTATCTATGATCTGTGAAAGAAGATAAGCATTATAGGGATATACCGCTTATCGTTATTGATGTGCTTGAATCTGTGATGATAAATATTGTTGCACTATCGTGTGTAAAACCCCTGGACTACACCATACACACACAAACATGGATTTCACGTGGAAATCAGTTAAGTCATAGATTTTGACAATTTTAAAAGATTGAATTTGTGAATCCAAACAATTTTGGAATTTGAACTGAAAGCTTTGAAATGGGTTTCAATAGTGAAAGTTATTTTTAATAACTTAATAAAATTTTGTGTGTTAATCCGATTGAAGTGGAAATCGATTTGTAAATCTATCTTTGTGAAACTACGTAAAATTTTGTGGAATAAATCTTTTTGTTTTAAAAGATTTGAAATGGTAATTTGTTTAAACCATTGAAAAGAAAGATTTTGGGGAATAAATTGTGACTTAATTGAAATCCTATTATCCATATGTTTTTAAATATTGCGCTCATTATTCGGATTAAACGGGAGAGGACCTTTGTGTCATACAACCCATTCCGAATAATGATACGTCGTATATGGATAGCAATTGAAGATCTGTGGTGAAGACCGGATATTCACGAGAATGAAAGGATAACTCGTCGATTGTCTCTGCACTGAGTCGCGCCGGTATAGAGATTTCCTAAGTAATGGGAAGTCCAATCGGGATTGTGGATACCCGGATTGCAAGGGCTTCATAAGAAGTGCCTTCGGTTCTGTTCGAACCTGGAACAGACTTGTATGGTTACATGTCTGACATTACATTTTGAGATATAAAGCTGATTTCTTTCAAATACATTTCTATTTGGTGGCGGAGAATTTATTCTCTTAGCTTAACACCCTTCTCTGAGACGTACGAGCTCAGAGGTTATGTAGTTGAAATTTATCAGCGATATACTCCCAATTTGGTAATGTGACATGCTGAGTGTTGCTGTGTGATGATCATTGTTTGATCATTTGTGATATGATCATTTGTTTGATCATTTATCTTTGTGATCATTAATTTGATCATCTGTTGACCCAAAGCATGGCTTTGTGCCAAAGCATAGCTTTGTGGACGAGACTTCGTCGAACCTCACACCCCGAAATGGTCAAAACAGGAAAGATGCAGCAAGGTTATTGGGGGTAGCGCCCCTTAGGGTATGTGCATTTCATTCTAGATAGAAGTGGTATCATGGTATGGAGCCCAGATACTTAACTTATGTGGATGTCGCAAATATATATATATATATATATATATATATATATCTTACTTTGTGATTTGTTGTTGGGGCCCCGGATAAAGGTTGGTTACAACCGGGGGATGGCATACTCGTGTCAGTAGTTACCCAGTTAGGGGTAACCCGGCCTTGTGTTGGCAGAGATCCGGTTAGGTTCTCGGGACGTCCTTCCATAGGCGTACCTATGTGGCAATGGGAAGTTCCTTGGCCTGACCATTTGTTGGAAATCCAAAGAAATAATACGAGCCTTGTACGGTTTTAGTTGTAGAACCTGTCATTTAACATGACAGCTATAGTAGGCATAATATAACGGTACCTATGCTGGCTAAGATTTATATTCTACTTTCGAAATATTTTCCACACTTTGCACTTATAGTAATAATAAAAAGAATCTGCGTATCAAGCATGTTTAACTATCATAAGGAGAAATCTCCTCCAAGTGTGCGCTTGCATTGTGTGTGTGGCGGGAGGCCTTATGGTAGTTTCATTTTCCAAAAGCATTGCGAATTGACTTTAAAAAAATTCTCTTATTGTTCGTTTTTAAAGATAAACTGTTTTTGTTGCTCACACCAGTCCCATGACTGATCCGGAGTTTATTGTTTCTTTCCTAAACTCTGGGTGCTCAAAAATTTTCTACACAGGTAGTCTAGAGTTGGGTTTTTCAGATAGTCAGGATTAGTAGATTTTCTAGAGCTAGTTCAGTCTTTGGATGGGACTGCACTTGCTTATCTTTGTGTCTCGTTATTGGGAGGTCGAGCTATTTCTGGATTAGTGCTTTGGAGATGGAGATTATCCGCTGCTGGTGTTATCCATTTTCTTTCCGTTGCTATTTCTTGTATCATACCTCTGATGTATATTGATATTCATTGTATCACTCTGTTGTATCGGATATTGTATCAATGCTGTATATCAATGTTTTATTCATTTCTTCCGCTGTGTTGTTTACTTAATTGTGTTATAAGCTCCGGCGACTCGGATTTGAACGGTCGAATCTATGGCATTCGAGTACGATGTAAAGTATGGATGTCGATTTTCGAGCGCGAAAAACCCGTGACGTTACATGTTCGTTGTGGGCATTTCACGTAGCCATAGCGACTATCGTGTTTAGTTGCGTGAGAATACACCGGGTCGAGTAATCGCTCCTGTGAAGTCTGAAGTGTGACTTGTTAAGTAAATGTATATTGTGTGAACGTGTGTGCATAAGCATGAAAGAATGAGTGTATCGACGCACATGGAAATGGGACCGGGTATGTCATTTTAGCATGTTAGAGGAAGCCGAGTCGCTATAATCGCCTGTTGAATTCTACTTGTGCAAAGAGTGGATTTTGGTATTGAAACCGATTTTCGAATACTTATTGGATCCACTTCCGAAAAAGTAAAAAATTGAACCCCAAAAGAGGTGCGGTGGAATAAAAGCAGGCTCTGGAAGTAAAGCGACTCATTGGTCGAAGTGTTGGAAAGAATAGCATGCGAATCAGCATCCATTTGGGAGATTTCTCCCTAACTCTTGTTCATTGCCTGGACCTAGAAATTTCATTTGACTGAATGAGAAATTCAAGTCGACTGAATGAGTGTGAAAAGGTATCTCATGGAAAAACCCTAAAAACATAGAAGGCTGGGGGATAAATCTCAGTTGACTAAGTTCAATTGACCGATATAATACCCCAGTTGACTATACTCCTGGGTAGTGTGTAACTTCAAGGAATTTCTTCCCTATTCGAGCGTGGCTCTTCGTGGTGTCGTGGCACGACTTCGGAAAGACTCTGGGTTACTCGAGCAGGCGGAACACAAGGCGAAACTAGAAATTCGATTATGGATGCTAAGTGATTACTTTGGAATCAATAACGATCGAGATGAGGTCGATACGACGATTAGTCGCACGACCACGTCCGACGAGCATGCACGATCGAATGGAATGAATTCTTACATTTGGAGGTTGATCTCAGGGTAGCTATAGTTAGAAAAATTGTATTGGACCTACATCAGTGACCCCACATCGTATTAATCTTATAGTAGTGATCATACGTCGTATTGGCCTTATATTAGTAGCCATGCATATTATTGGTCTTATAGTATAGAACTTCCGTATTGACATACGATGGTGATTTATTAGTCTTTGCTGTGTGACATTATATTTGATATATCTATATATCTACATGACATCGTTGTTCCTTTATAGTCTCGATGGCATATTATTCGGTATATGCTCGTTCTTCTCTTTTGTAAAGACATTATGCAAATTTATTAAGAAATCCTTGATTGTTGAGGGGGGTTGATGACGATCATCTACAAGTGGATCATATATCACTTACGCTCACTAAGGGTTATGGTGGGATCCACATAGGTTTCAAGTAAATTGAGTAGATCATATAGCAGTTATGCTCACTGAGGTGTACAGTGAGATCTACACAAGTTCGACCATTCTGGACGTGACTTGAGGTCTATGGTACACTGAGGTATCGACTCTAATTATTGTGGACCCTTAATGAGAATCATTGGATTGTGATCGACATCTAACGCAAACTCAAGTTTTAGGTACATAAAGTACGCCATATCATCTATGCTCACTAAAGGGTATAGTGAGACCAACAAAAGTTCCACCACTCTGGATGCAACTTGGGATCTATGGTACACTGAGGTATTGACTCTATTTATCCTAGGCGAGTCTATCATGGACTCCATTCATCAGCAATGATGTGTACTGATTTATAATCTTTGTTTATCACTTAGAATTATATTGTGTGTCATATTAATAGTTTGATAATATTTCCGTGTATTCTTGGATATGCCTACATTATTATATTTATATTGTCTCTGTATTTGTATATTATATTACCTTACGAATATATACTGTTATGTATCAATCACATTATATTAGTTGTGCTAACTCGTTGATTAAAAGAAATGAGTAGGTTATGGTATGATTTTCTATCGTTTGGATAGGTTTACATTATTTGTTTATGGACAGCCCAGATTACCCCTAAACCACGATTGTGGATAGGACTTGGCATGCCTTAGTAGTTCATGTTTCTTAGTATATAGTTTTAATATACATTATTTTGAGATAGTACCCATCACGCCAGGCTTCAAGTCTAACCCACGTTTTTTTGTCGTTTTATGTCATGACAACTCTTGGGTACTTGATTAAGTAGTTTGGGAGTTAGGTGCTTTTGGGGATACGGTATTAGAATGTGAACCTAGAGCATTTGGACGCATGACATTGATTTTGGATATGTATGCTTGATATTTTTGTAGTACATGACAAACCTGTTATTTTTATATAAGACTGTTGTATCATATATTTATTCAAAACTACATGTTATTCGGAGTTGAGTTATTCTGACTTTCTATACTGATACTTATTTACCAGTTACTTTCGCTAGTGCGGTCTTATATATATTGTCATTCTATTTTGTTCATGTATATTTTGTATATTATATGTTATCATTCAGTTGCGAGTTCCTATCGATGTCTTGGTTTAGTGTTTTGTTCTGATTTTACCATGACAATCAATCTTTTGTATTATTAGGGGGTCTGTCACTGTTATGAGATGATGGCTTTTGGGTTTTACGAAGAGCGGGCTGTTACAATTGACATTAGAACTTAGGCTCAACACTTGGCCCAAGTAGACTAGTTTGAGTTAATCAATATGGTAAAATGAGATATGTAGAGAGAGTGTAATTGTATTTTTCTACTATATTATACTGTATACACTGCTTGTCTTCTAGACTTGATTTGTTTTATCGCTAGTTGCTAATGTATCTTCATCAGGATATCAGTATGAGCAAACGAAGTGCATGGGTGACTGCGAATAGGCAGTTTGAGATGTCTAGTTAGTTCAAAGAGCATTTAGCTACTACAAAAGATGTTCCACCGCCCATGAACATTTCCAGTAGATGCGGTAGGCATTAGAAGTGGTGGGGCCCTTGAAGTACTAGTATTTCTAGCTCCACTAGCTTTAGACTCTTCAAAGCAGTGCCGAAATTTCGTTAGCCGAGGAGGGAAGCCATATCTATGTCCTGAGACTATTACTGAGATACTGTCTTGGACATAGGCACGGGAGGCTTCCATCGATGTAGGTCTAGAGAATAATCTCATACGAAAGATTATTTCTCAGCATTTGGAGAAGGTAGACTTTGCATGGGTAGGATGAAGTGTTTGTATGATTGATGAGAAGGTCAGAGATTTGAAATTAATTTAGGCATCATGTTGGTTCTTAGTTCATTTCTTAGATCGAGAAGGGCATGTAGCTTGAGCATTCCATAAATCTTGAGCAGGGTAGCTTGTCAGTGAAGGAGTGTTGACCAATTGAACCTTTTGTTTTTGAGGTTTGAGAAGGTCGATACTAAATTGTTGTTGGGTACAAGATTTGCCTTGGGTCTTAAGCATTAGTTGTGGGTTCATTGCTTAGCCTTATCCCTGTTAGGGTTCACTTTTGAAAGTCTTGTTGGGATGGTTCTCCTCCGTGAGAACACCCATGAGATACCGTTTGAGGTAAAGAAAGAGGAAAGCAACCGAAGCATAAAAACCATGATATAAGGAAGATCAAGTTTGTTCGAAAGGCAAACGCTGGCCTAGTATGTCACTCCTGTGGCACATGGGAGGCATTTCACTATGAAATGTCATCTAGCTAAAGTGAAGCGTAAGTGCTTCAATTACGACCGACTTGATCACTTGAATAAGGACTGTCCAACATTTTCAAAGGGTGAGTAAGTGATAATAACTTGTGCCTTCAGGCATTACCAAGTCCTACCGGGCTTACGGCTCAAGAAAATCGGATGGAGCTTATGTAGCGAGGTATTCTCTATTTTTAGGAACTCACTTCTGTTCCTTCTGACACTTGAGCGGTATATTTTATCTGTTACTAGTTACTCGGTACATAGGCTAAACTTGACACGTTTCCTGGTAGGTAAATTCTTCGGTAGAGATAAACCTTGTATGAGTAACCTGAGTTGCAAAGCTGAGGTGAAGAGATTGAGAGTATTACCATTTGAACTTGACTTGGATTTATATCCAAGTACGGTTCAGTAGATGCCCAGTAATGAGATGAGAACGAGTGGACAACTTATAAAAGTTTGTATAGAGTCATTTATTTTATAATTTTTTTTCTTTGTGTCAGTAAACCTCAGGTGATGGGAGTAATCCCAGGTGCCGAAATGGGCATTTTCTAAAGGTTGGCCCATTCATGTGCCAGTTCTTAACCTATAGTTTGAGCGTAGAGTTTCTAGGTGATTTTCACCGGTTAAGAAAGGGTTTTTCACTTGATTTTAATAGACCAGCACTTGAGTTGGATTCTTGAAAAGACCGAGAGATTTTTGAAACACAGTCTTAGTCATGCGAGGATATTTTAATGGTCTGTTTAAGGAACCAGATCAGAGTTTGCACGGATAGAGTCAGGTGGCCGACCCTAATTTAATAAAGAAATCTTACGAATGAATGAAGGGTTGAAATAGGCGTCATGTCATTTTGGATGATATTTAGTTACCGTAAAATTTTAGTGTAGTATGATCATTATTGCATGGGATAGTTCGAGGAAGGATTTCTTGGTTAGTTTTGTGGCAATTCAGATAATCTTCTAAGTGACAAGATGATACTTGCGTAGGCGAGTGTCGTACTGCACTTAGTATATTATCCTTATTAACATTATGGGTCGAGGTGAGTTTGATCCTTAGCAAGCCTAGGCAATTGTTGATCTTCATTTTATGATGATTTAACTAGTATAATTTTCTCCTTTAGAGAATGAGTTCTGTTCGAAATAAAAGGAGAGTTAAGGCATTGATTGCTGGATTTATTCGAGAATTTCAAGACTTGATGATCCTGCATATCTATAAGTTTTTCTTTTCATAGCAAGAGGTGTGTTAGTCTTTTGTGTATTATATCTACGAAAGGTTACACGAAAGGGTTACACAACTTAGATGTTTGTTCCTTTTGAATATCGAATAGACTCATTGGAGTTTATGGTTTGACATGCACATTTGACTATTGATTAGTTACTGCGCATGTTGTTATAAACTCTTTTTGAATATTCCATTGTCATGTATGTTTGTTTTTTGCTATGATTTGATTAGTGTTTGTTGCTTGTTATTACTCGTTGCTTGTTGCTTGTTGTTGTTGCTACTGCTTATGTTTGCTTGCTACTATTTGATGTTGTGTTGTTTGATTTTGTTGTTGCCTGATTTTATTATTGTTGATTTATGTTGATTGCTTGCTTGCATGTCTAATAAATTATATGCGAATTATTGTTGCTTATTCTTGCTTGTTATGATTTGATCATTGCTTTGTTATTGGTTGCTTATTATTGCTTGCTGTTTGATTGTTGTTTGTTTCTGTTTATTGTTGTTTGATTGTTGCTTGTCTTATGTATTTGGTTGCTTATATGGTAATTATAATTTCATAATTTATAATATAGTTCAGAGAATGATAGCGATAACTATCTGGAATAGATCATATATCATCCATGCCCACTATGGGATCGAGATGGGATCTATACGAGTCCACTACTTTTTGATGTGACTAGAAGTCTATGTATATTTTGATACTGACTCATTTGAGCTTACTCTCTAATTGGTTGTCGTGTATGACAATAGTAGTATTGGTTACTACGCTAAGTTTATACCTGTTAGAATTCTATGTTAGTGACCAATCCTCTTTGTATAGCACAATTAGGTACTTTAGAGCTGATGTATAGCTATTTAAATGCTTATTTGCTTTGATTGGCATTTAAATAGTGAGAAACTTTCGTAAGAGAAGTATGAACTTTTTGGGAATGTGGGATAACATAATTCATTACATATTTCCTAGTGTGTGATGCATTCTAGTTTGGGAGTTTCCGTGATGCTAATAGCTTAAGGGAAGGTATCACTAGAATTTTTCAAACCTAAGATTCGGGAAGTTTAGTTAGTCCTGTTACTTTCTTGTTAGACCAAAAAATGGTATAACACTTCAAATGCTTCTTGTGATAAGTTAGTTCTTGATTCAAGTACATGCGAAGACATAATCAAGCATGGGTTGATCACTTTAACTTACTCTTAATATGTGCAATGTCATGATCAGGGCTTTTGACAATGTCTCAAGGTCTAACTCATTACTTAGGATTGATCTCGAAATAGAATTATTAATTGATAGATGATAATAGGCCCTTGAGGTAGGGCATATGAAAGTTCATTTTATCTTCTTGAGCCGTTATGTTCGAAGTCATCTTAGGCCATTAGGATTGTCATGGATGTGGATATGCATTGGTCATTGAACAATGTTGTCCATATGGCTAATGATATGTCATATTTCCAATAGACATAGATGATAAGTCATAGTCATATTGAAGTGCGTTATGTACAACAACGACTTATGCATTCCGCTCTTATGTTCAAGGTCCATATTCCATATAAATATGCATATAGGAGGTCGTCATAGTCCAAGGCACTTCGACTAGATTCATGTTGAATTGGTCATGACAAGTTCTTATTATGCAAGTCCAAATCAATAATGTTCAATAAGGTCATAATCGAAGTCAATATGCAATGTCAAGTCCATATTCATTGGATTTGAATATGATTACAGTCAAATAGATTTATCCCCAATTTGGTTTAGGGTTACAAGGCTTTGATTTGAGAAGAAAGAGAGACATGAAATCTTGGTCCCCCAAATGGTACCACTAAGGTCGTATTTATAGTGGTTGGCAGCCTCCCACTACGCATCTACAGGATGGACTTCGACGGCATTCGACTTCGGTGGCATTACCCTATTCCCACGACTTCGACGTTGTTGACTATCATCACTAATGTAAGACGGTATTATTAAAGCGTTGTATTCTGTGTCCCCGCCTTTATGCGATGTGAAGGTCTTCATGATAGTTGATGATGTTATCAACGGTGTCCATCAAGCGGTACTAAGGTCTTCGCAAGCATCGATGGTGCTTACCATCGACACCACTTTGCTTGAATATGTGATTTCCCTATGAATGGCGAAATGCATCAACGGTCGAGGAGCAACATGTAGATGAGCTTGCTTTAGTTATGGTGAGTGAATAACAACGCTCTTGATAGTAGCATGTCTTCGATGTGCTGTATAAAAATGATGTGCGATGTGGTTATCGACGAAGAGCAGTGTAACCTTGTTTTTATTTAAACACTTTTGAAGTGCTTGCAGAAAAGGATGTTGCTATGGTATTGATAGCCTCCGTGACTACTGACGACATGCCTCTTCGATATCAATCCATAACTAATAGTTAATATCCTCGAAACCATCAAATGGATGACTTCAAAGTCACTTGAGTATGGCCTCGGTAATGAGCAATGTGATTAGGATCGAAGTCCTTCCTAGTTTTGTTGATATGCAATATAGTTAGCATGGCCTTAAGATTCATTTCTATGTGATGGGTGATGAGATATATCATCGAAGTAGTATGTCGTCGAAGTGATAAAGTGCAGCGTGATAGACAACAGAGGAGGTATGTTGTTATCGAAGTGATGAAGTATAGTGAAAAATACCTTCAAAGAGATATACCGACATCAAAGCGACAAAGTGCAGCATTACTCTTATAGCATTTCTTTATATATTGAAATTATATGGATAGCATTTAGCCTTCTCAATATAAGAGAAGCTTTTTTCCTCTTTAGGGTAAAACCAAGAATTCCTTTGTATTCTTCAGTCTCTAACAAGACCCCCTGACTAAATTCATTTTCCTATAAAACATGAAGCAAATGACATTTTTCATTAGTAGTTATCCTTCTAGATTCGATTGAACTTTTTATTTAGCATCTACTATCCAAATTGTTTGTGCGAATTTTAGCTTACAACTTTATCATAATAGTTAATAAAAATAAACGTTCAAGTATAGGCTTGAGAAATTATTTGATCAAGTTATGAGTTAAAACATAAGAAACTCTCTTCGGCAACAAGTAGCCAAAAACTTGGAAATCAATATTAGAAAATCCAAATTGGAAATCAATATCTTTGAGATGATAATAGAAGATCTAAATCCAATTCTCGAAAAAAAAAATAGAAGTCC
Organism: Allium fistulosum; assembly: GCA_030737815.1. Lineage (NCBI taxonomy): Eukaryota > Viridiplantae > Streptophyta > Magnoliopsida > Asparagales > Amaryllidaceae > Allium > Allium fistulosum. Next base: position 248,987,355 of record CM060905.1, on the reverse strand, counting down.
ATAAGTCCAAGTCTGATGACGTGGTAGAAGTCCAGAGATCCATGTTTGATAATAATATAAGAAGAATGGAAATCTTTATTTGTTAATAGTAATCGAAGGCTAGAAATTCTTCTGATTATAATAAAAAATCGGATATTCGTATCTGGTTAATAATAATAAAAGATTAGAAATCTGTGTCTGGCAATAATAAAAAAAGTCTAGAAATCTTTATTTGGCAATAATAGAAGAAGACCAAAAATCCATATCTGGCAATAATAGAAGAAGGCCAGAAATTCATATTTAGTAATAATGGAAGAAGACCAGAAATCCTTATCAGAAGACCAGAACCTCTTGTCTGGTGCCTAAGAATTTCATTTGTTAGGAGACATAAATAATTCATACTTGATGGACTTTACTTTATAAATCTTAATTTGATTCGAAGCGCTACTTGGCTCGGATTTTAATCGAATTGAGAGCTCTACTTGGCTCTGATTTTGATTGACTTGGTAGCAATACTTGGCTCTTGATTTTGATTGACTTGGCTACACTAATTGGCGCTTAAGTTTTGATTGATCTTCCTTTTGAAGATTTCGATGCTTTAGTAAGGCCTTTGATGGCCATCCTACCTCTAGGAGATCATTCAATAAGGCCTTTGATGAGGGCACTGAAGGCTTGGTTGGTGCTTTACTGAGGCCTTTGGTGATGGCATTAAAGGCTTACTCTATCCTCCCTCTAGGAGGCGCTCCAACCAGGCCACGTAGGCAGGGATTGAAGGCTTGTAGAAACTTTGGACTGACCAAAGGATTACTCATGCTTTCCTCTAGGATGTGCTTTAGTGAGGCCTTTAATGACGATATTGAAGGCTTATGGCTTTTGATGAACGAGGCTTTTGATGGCCAGGACCTCTTGTGGTCAAGCCTTTGATGGACGGGACCTCTTGCGGTTAAGCCTTTAATGGCTAGGGTCTCTTTGATGGCCTGCACCTCTTATGGTCAAGCCTTTGATGGATAAGGCTTTTGGTTGTCGGGACCTCTTGCGGTCAAGCCTTTGATGGTTGGGGCCTTTGATGCCCAAGACCTTTATGGTCAAGCCTTTGATCGCTAGGGCCTTTCTTTGCTCTAAGAGAATCCCATTTCTTTCTGCACTTAGATTAATAAATTCCTTCTTTATTCATCCATTTTTGGGAAGTATGGACGTAAATGTTCAACGTTCCATGTTCTTGATGCGACATTGCCATCTGGCTGATAGAGTTTATAAGCCCCAGGCAGGATTACTTCATGCACAACTAAGAGGCCTTCCCATTTTGGTCTTAGAGGCCCATCCATTGGATATTTGGTGTTTTCCATGACTCTTCGGAGAACTAGGTCTCCTTTTTGGAATGATCTTTCTCTTACTTTATAATTGTAGTACTTGGTTATTCTCCATTGGTACTTAGCCATTCTGATGGCCACCTTATCCCTTAGTTTATTAATTAAGTCTAAGGATCATTTTTTAGGTCTTGATTTGGGTCAAATGTTTATGTGATCCTCCAATGAGAAGGAACCTCGAATTCGATTGGAAGCATGGCTTCATATTCATATGTAAAGGGGTATGCCCTATTGCAGTCTTGGTAGAAGTTCTGTATGCCCACAGGACAAGGGTTAGCTCCTCCAACCAAATCCCTTTTGCTTTATTCAGTCGTTTCTTCAAAATGGTCTTTACGGTTTTGTTAGCCGCTTCAACATCTCCATTTGCTTTGGGATAGGCTAAAAATGAAAAGCTTTTGATAATCCCATTTTTATCGCAAAATTGGATAAATTCCTCTCTTTTGAATTGAGTTCCATTGTTGGAGAAAATCTTGTGTGGGACTCCAAATTGGGTGACGATATTCCTGATTACGAATTTAAGGACCTTTCTTGATGCGATATTTGGGAATAGTTCAGCTTCAACTCACTTTGTAAAATAATCAATGGCTACCACTGCTTATTTAGCTCCTCCTTTGGACACTAGTGGTGGTCCTATCAAGTCAATTCCCCATACATCGAAATACCATGGGCTTAATATAGAAGTCATTTCGCTCGGAGGTAAACGAGGAAATTTTGAGAATCTTTGACATTTATCACATCTTCTCACAAGATCGATAGCGTGACTAGTCATTTAAGGCCAATAGAAGCCTTGCCTCATAAATTTATTAGCTAGCTTTATTTCATTAGAATGATCCCCACAGAATCCTTCATAGGCTTCCTTTAGTAGTTTTAACCTTGTTTCTCGACTAACAAATCTTAAGTAAGGGAGCGAGTATCTCTTTTTATAGAGTATCCCATTTGACATGATAAAAGTTAGGGCTTGGTGCCTTATTATCCTTACTTCCTTTTTGTCTATTGGTAGTATTTATTCTGCTAAATACTCCACGATAGGATTCATCCAATTGTTCTTATATTGATCATAGGTTCTCATCTCGAGGAGTTCTTCTTAAAGGGTTTCAATTTCGTTTTCTTTCTCTTCTTGTGCTAGGGTTTGAGATCTGGTCATCACCAAGGTTTCGTTTCCCTAATTATAACTTTCCATTTCTAGGCTTGGTTTCTTTTGATAGCCTACTGGTATAATGTTCGTCGACGAAAATTATATCGGTTTAGAAAATCATCGAACGAAATTATAATAAAATTACCGCAAGCACATGGCGTACAATTATAGTATGTGGCGAGTACGGGTTGATCCGCAGGGAATTTTTAAGATTTTAATATTTTCTAATCAATCAAATTGGACCAAAGTGGGGAGAAGATTGTTAACTACAAATTTTAAACAAAATGAAGCTAAAATTAAAATGAAATTGAGATTAAAATCTATGAGATTAGAGAACAATTTAGAGGCAAATTCACCCTCATATTTTTGTAAATCAACAAACAAATAATCTATGATCTTTATTTTTGATATCAAGCGAAATAATTGTTGCATTTATCATAAGTATGGTTTATTTATGTTATTAATTAACATAACTTAAACCATCAAACTATAACACAACAAATAAACTACTTATCAATTCTCATGAAAATGAAGCCAAAGAAAAAGCTATTTTAAGTATGATCTATTTGCTATTATAATTAGTAATATAGATCATCAAATTTTGTTTTTACTTTCATTTCAAAATCAAAAATCAATTAGAAAATGATGATGTAAATTGTGTTTATGTTGAATAAGAATAGCTCATTTGCAAATGTAACATAAGCTATCAAACCCACTTGTATAAACCATCAGAATCTACTTTCATGAAGCACAAATAAAGAGACCATAAATCATAGAAATGTTAAATTTACATAATATTTGAGAGCTTCATTACCCCTAAATTGAAGAGGTTTAGTTACTCATATGTGTTATCATATCAACACATGTAAATTTCAACATTAAAAGCAAAAGAAATAGAAACTAAACAAAGGAAGAAAAGGAGATTAACTACTAAACTACTTGCATAAAAAAAACTACACTACTTGCATGAATGTAAATCTAATCTACTAACAATGAAAACAAAAGAGCATAGAAATAAACATAAGCATAAAAGTAAAGAGAAGAATGTGAAAAAGAGAAGGCTTAGGAGGCCATTTTTATTTCACTTTGATTTTGTGTTTACAACTTGCTAATTTCCTAAGTAATAAGAAGAGTAAGAATATCCTTTACATGTGTTAGTCCCTGAGGAGTTGGTTTTGATGACAACAACCTTAGAATAGATTATAAAATATAAATACTAATATTACAAGTTTAGATACATATGTATATGCAGGATCTAACCATGCAGGTATCAAGAATGAAGACTGTACAGTATAGAGATTCAAGATATAGAGATAGAAGACTCATGAGTATCAAGATTATCAAGAGTTCAAGATTTCAAGGTTAAGTTTGTTTTATTAGGAATATTGTTAAAACTCATAGAAAGGCACTGACATCTTAATATCCAATTTATTCGTGGAATGGAATCCACTTTGAGCCCGTTAAAGGGATGGAACCCTAAGTAGGATGGAACCTACGAAAATCTAGTGGGACATTGTTTTGTATCCACTAATTTTAATTCAAATGATTTTACAAAATTATCTTGTTTTCAAAATGATTTCAAAACTTCCTTTTAAAAGATTCAAAACTCTCTATCCTGATTTTAAATAATTTTAGCCTCAAAAACATCTTTAATTTCAAAGTCAAATTACTCCTGATTTTAAACTATCATTTCAAATAATATATTTAACTTTTAATATTTATACTTAGATTTAAATATAAAATTATAGTTAAATTATGTATATATTGTTCTTTATATTTACTTATGTATTTTAACTATAGTTAAGTATATTTATAAAGTTTAAAATAATTTTAATATAAGATAGAGGTTATTTTCAAAGAAAATCAAAACACCAAAAATCTCTTTGGGATGTCGACATGCCCAAGTACCCCATGTCGACATAGTGTCAGTTGGTTTCAAAATTCAAATTTCAAAAGAAGTGTCTATTCGTCATAACTCTTCATGAATGGTCATGGATGTTGCTCTTCTATAAATAGGGGTCAGTTTCAACGAATTTTTAATCACTTTTTTCTGGTTTTCACTCCTCTTCTTCCACATTTCTTAATACAAAATCATACCATTACTCTACCGAAATCATCATCGAATCATACTCAATTACTTCTAGTGTGATTCTCCATCACTATCTCTACAAGATCCAAGTGCTAATCTGAGTTATAGACTTTTTGTAATCAATCGAGCGAGAGAAGGTGTGATTGTAGCCCTGGAAATCAATCAAGCGAGAGAAGGTGTGATTGTAGCCCTGGAAATCAATTGGGTGAACTTGTTGCCCCGGAAATCAAGTATCTCTACCCAGAGGATTGTTATTCTGGAGGGTGTACCTCGTAGCCTTGAAACCGAGGGTTGTAATTGTTGAATTGGTTTTGAAAGGAAATCCGTACTTAGTTGTGCGGGACTGGATGTAGTGTAACTCCGAACTAGTATAAAATCCGGTGTGTTCTTTCCTTTACTGCTTTTACTTTATATTTGCATCTGTGTTTGATTCTGTGTTCATATCTGTGTCTAATTAGTGCATACATTGTTAACAACTTAAGATAAACTCAAAAAGATTAACAAATTTCTTAAAACACTATTCACCCCCCCTCTAGTGTTAATTCTAGCCTTAAGATCCTTAATCCGCATTTCTCACAACATGTACATAAGAGGGCTATTTATACATGCACAAAACCCTAATCTCATTTTTAGGGGGCTTCCCAAAATGCCCTTTAGGAAATGTCGCCACCAAGTAACCATTAGTCTCTAATTAATCCATCATCAAGTATGCATGAAGCTTTAACCTCCACTTAGTTATCCATTAGCTTCTAATTGTAGATTTAGGTAAGTGGGTAGGTGGGGTCCTTCATGATGCATGGTTTGAATTATTTCTATCTTCATTCCTTTGTTTCCCTCCTTGTGCATGCAAATCTTTATGAAACCCTCTTCCATTTTGTCATCCAATTTCCTACAAATTCAAATAAAATGTGCAAATAAATATTCTCAAATTAAATTATGCACAAAATTACTATTTTACCCCCACATTGATGTATGAATGATGACTTGAAAGCATATTGGAAATTTGGTTTTAAACATATAAAAATACCCAATTATGACATTTATTTAAATAAAAATAGATTAAATATGAATGTAAAAATATGCACATTTACGCACACATCATATAATTCAGGCTTTTGGCGCCTCTTATGAACTTGCTAACTTAGCTAAAGAATTAGCGTGAGAGTTTTTGCCTTGCGGCACTTGATGTATCGAAAAATCTTCGAATTGAATTAACATCTTCAATATCTTCTTAACATACTGGGTTACCTTGGCGTCTTTCGTCTGATATCTCTGATTCAACTGATTTACCATTAATTGTAAGTCACTAAAGATCTCAATTCTAGGGATTTTCAACTGAAGGGCCAGGGTATGTCCCACTATCATTAATTCATATTTTTCTACATTATTAGTAGCTGACAACCCTAACTTCATTGCATAGTGCATATAATTCCTGTTAGGAGTTATGTTCACATATCTGGCTTCGAATCCTTGTTCATTTGAGGCTCCATCTATGAAAAATTGCCACTTAGGTTTCAAATCTTTCCTTTTTTCCTTATTGCTCCTTAATAAATAATGTGCACTTATTAACGAAGTTAGCTAGATCGTGTCCTTTGATTGATACTCATGGTAGGAATTCGATATCATACCGGCTAAACTCAGTTCCCCACTTAACTAACCTTCTTAAAGTTTTCGGCTTGCTAAAGACTTGCTTAAATGGAAAATTAGTTAATTCTTGAATTGGATGTGCTTGAAAGTAAGCCCTTAATTTGCGCGCCATGAGCATTAAGCAGTATGCTAGTTTTTCTATAACTGGTTATCTGGTTCCTGCATCCTCGAATCTTTTGCTAGTATAATATACCAGCAGTTAAACACCTTTTTCCTCCCTTATCAACATTGAGCTGACTGCATTTTCAGAGACTGCCATATAGATATAAAGATTGTCTCCATCCACAGGACTGGAAAGAATTGACGGTTTTTCCAAGTGATCTTTTAGCTCTTAGAATGCTTTCCGACAATCTTCACTTCATTCACAATTTTTCTTTTTTTGATCACATTGAAAAATAGGATACATTTATCGGTTGCCTTGGAGATGAACTTATTCAATGTTGCCACTTTCCTGTTTAGGCTCATTACATCCATGCTTGTTTTGGGTTCTGCCATGTCTTTGATAGCTTGGATTTGGGCAGGGTTAGCTTCAATTCCTCTTGCTCTAACTATATAACCTAGGAACTTGCCAGACTGGATCCCGAAAGAACACTTTTGTGGATTAAACTTCATTTGATACTTTTGTAACACATCGAACATTTCTTCTAGGTCTTTTAGGTGACTACTTCTTTCTTGAGATTTGACTATCATGTTGTCTATATATACTTCCATGTTCCGACCAACTTGCTCCCTGAACATTCTATTTACCAGTCTCTGATATGTCTCCCCTGCATTTTTCAGTCCAAAGGGCATTAGTTTGTAGCAGTAAGTTCCTCATTCTATTATAAATCTGGTGTTTACCTCATCAGGCTTGAACATTGGAATCTAGTTATATCTTGAATAAGCATCAATGAATGAAAAAAGCTGGTGTCCACTTGTTGCATCAACTAACTGATCTATCCTTGGGAGTGGATAACAATCTTTTGGGCATGCCTTATTTAAATCGGTATAATCGATGCAAGTTTTCCATTTTCTATTAGATTTCTTAACTAGAACTAGGTTAGCTAACTACTTTAGATTCAGTAGAACTTTTTGACTTCCTCCTTTAAAATGTTAGATTGGATTTTATCGAATTGTTTTTCTTTTGTTGGATTGTCATGCAATTTGGTTCTATGTTCAGAGTGTGGCACATAACAGTTGGGGTATATCTCCACCATATTTGAATGACTCCAAACGAACGCATCTTTGCTGGACTGAAGAAATTGAACTAACTCTCCTTTTAGTTTTCTATCTAGTTATTTTCCAACTTTTACTATTTCATCATGTCAATTGGGTCTATACATATTTCCTCAGGCTCCAATAGGTTTCATCCTCTCTTGGTCACCCCTACAGTCGAGTTCACAAATAATCTCCTCTCCTTCTACCTCTTCATCCACTAGGTTTGCGTCTCTTATCTTTCTTTTCTTTCCTAAAAAGCTGAATTTCCTAAAACTTCGTTGGTCCTCACTGCACGCTTTTGCCTTCACTTTAAATGATTGATTGCACGAACCTTCAATTAAAGGCTGAGTAATTTCAGTTTGAATTGACTTGCCTTGCACTGTGTCATGACAAGGAATATTTTTTCGCTTATATTAATCGAGCATAGCAAAATACATTTCTTGAAAGCTAAACTGCTCACCCCTTACTGTTCCCCAACCACTCTTAGTTAGAAACTTCACCATCAGGTACTTTGGTGATACAAAAGCATTAACCTCATCCAGGGCTGGCCTTTTGAAGAACGCATTTTAATAGGATGGCTGACCAATTATAAAAAATAGAGTTTCAAAAGTCCTACAGTGTAGTGGAACCCCTATCTGTACAAGTAGCTTTATTTTTCCAACAGGGATTGACCCCTTATTGTTGAATTCTAAGATAGGCTCCAGGCTTGGCACCAGCTTCTCCTCAGGATTTCCCATCTGATTAAAAGCATGCTAAAAGATGACATTGAACGCGCTTTCGGTGCCGATAAGAATTTTCTTCAAAACAAAAGGCCTGATTTGAGCAGTTATCATGAGTGGATCGTCGTGGGGATGACGGACTCTTTTCAGCTCTTACGGAGTAATGGTTAGGTTATGCATCTAAATCTAATACCTAGGATTTTTATGTGGTGGTTCTTCCTGGATTGAGAAAATTCCTTCCTTCGCTTCCCTCATGTAACGATTTCTGGAACCTTTGTTGTTTCCATCTACATGTGGACACTTATGGATCATGTCAATTCTGTTAAGAGGTGGATGAAATCAAGCTGGACATCTTCTTCTACCACATTTGCAGTGTTATTCGGGAGTTTCAGATTACTCTTCTCCGGAGGGGAACCTTTTTGGTTATCCTTCACAAACTCCTTTAACTGTCTATTATGAATCATCCATTGGATTATACCTACTAACAACCTGCATTCATCCATCTTGTATTCATTGAATTTGTGATAAGAGCAATATTCTCCCCCATTCCTTGGTTCTGGGTTGGTCTTCGCCTTGTAAAAGATTGGGAAATCACCAACTCCTTCATTGTAGCAAATATGTAAGATATCGGTTTGTTTAATGCAACATGGCTTGTGTTTGAGTCTTCTTCCCACCTTGGCTTTTTGTGATTGCGACTGTGATTAATCTTTCATGTTTCCCGTTTGAGATGAGCTTTCTTTTAGACATGGTATATTTCATCCATTCGGATGAAGTTGTCTGCTTAAAATTAAAAGTTTTGTAAATCCATGCACCCATGAATGTGTAGTTCACGCTAAAATGGGGTTACTCGATTAGCCCTGAGTGTTAGTCACTAGCTTATCTCTATCATTCATGTTTTTAGCCTTCAAAGCTTCTATATTAAACTTTTAAGATAATCTCCTAACAGCTCTCCTAGTCTTTGTTTGATGTTTGCTACTACAGTATAATCAATAGCAGGACCTTTCAAATGCAGAATTGAGCTGAAAACTCATAAGGGAACTGATTCTAAGAGTATATTCTCCTTTCGTGATATTGTCGATACCATTTGGTTAGTGCACCTTGGAAAGTGATTGGGGAACGTCTACACTGCACTGCCCCAGATGCATTATACAAGTCCATCTGACTCTCAAAGGCTAATAAATTGTTGTCTGGATCAGTTGTTCCATTGTATCTGATCAATGGGATCTTAATATGAGATGGAATTCTTACAGAAATAATCTCATTAGTGAACGAAGCTTCTCATTGATTATCATTGACTCTCTCATCTTGAGTCCTCTTTTCTTTGGCATTGAGCATATCATTTTCCATTTCTACTACCATATACCTCAGGTGGTCCTCGTCGGTATGATAATTTCTTCTTTCATGTTTATATCCCTCTGAAGTAGAGCTTCTAGACTATTCATTAGATTTTTGCTCGATCCTTCCCGATAATCTGCCTTAATCCACTGGTTACTTTTCTTTATCCGTGGAGTTGAGACAAGCTTGGTTTTGTCCTTGTTCCTAAGTTGGGAAGCATTCAAGTTTCTTCTTAGAGATTCTACTTCGTCCTCTCTTGTAAGCTTGGTAGTCTTTGAAGATTTCTAGGTAAGCACTCCCTCCAAGAGTTCTTTTGTCATCAGTAGTTGTTGGTCCAAGTTCTAGATTTTTGCTTCATTGCTAGTTGGCCGCACCGGTTGTGATGGTTTCTTGGGTTCTATATTTCCTACATTGAAATTGGAAGTCGCATTTCTCTTCAAGTGTCGTTGTCTGTATGTCCTCTTCAGTCTGAGCATTGAGTCTTCGTGATCTAATTTTCCTGAAACAAAATTCACTTAATTAGTCTAGATAATGAGGGAATTAAACAAGTCGGAGGATCAGGCCCTCTTTATAGCGTCAAAAATGTTAGATCAAAAAAGGGTATAACACTTCAGATGCTTCTTGTGATAAGCTAGTTCTTGATTCAAGTACATACAAAGACGTAATCAAGCATGGGTTGATCACGTCAACTTAGTCTTGATATGTGGGATGACATGATCAAGGCTTTCCATAATGACTCAAGATCTAACTCATCACTTAGGATTGATCTCAAAATAGAATCATTAATTGATAGATGACAATTGGCCCTTGAGGAAGGACATATGAAAGTTCATTTTATCTCCTTGATTCATTATGTTCGAAGTCCTCCTAGGCATTAGGATTGTCATGCATGTGGACCTGCATTAGATATTAAACAATGCTGTCGATATGGCTAATGATATGTCATATTTCCAATAGACATAGATGATAAGTCACTGAGTCATATTGAAGTGCATTATGTATAACAACAAGTTATGCATTTCGCTCTTATGTTCGAGGTCCATAGTCCATATAAATATGCATATAGGAGTTCATCATAGTCCACGGCACTTCGACTAGATTCATGTCAAATTGGTCATGACAAGTTTGTATTATGCAAGTCCAAATCAAAATGTTCAATAAGATCATAATCGAAGTCAATAAGCAATGTCAAGCCCATGTTCATTAAATTCCAATATGATTATGATCAAATAGATTTATCCCTAATTTGATTTAGGATTACAAGGCTTTGGTTTGAGAAGAAAGAGAGAAAAATGAAAACTCGGTCCCCCAAATGGTACCACTAGGGTCGTATTTATAGAGGTAGGTGGCCCCCATACTCTACATCTCACTTCTTCGATGAGATGAACTTCGACGACATTCGAATTCGGTGGCATTACCCTATTTCTTCAACGTTGTTAACTATCACCACTAATGTAAAATGGTATCATTGAAGCACTATAGTCCATGTCCCCCTCTTTACGCTATGTGAAGGTCTTCATGACAGTTGTTGATGTTATGAACGACGTCCATCAAGCAGTGTTAAGGTCTTCGCAAGCATCGATTGTGCTTACCATCGATACCACTTTGCTTAAATATGCGATTTCCTTATGAATGGAAAAGTGCATCAGTGGTCGAAGAGCAACTTATATATGAGCCTTCTTTGGTTATGGTGAGTGAATAGCAGCGCTCTTGATACACTGATAGTAGCATGTCTTCGATGTGATGTATAAAAGTGATGTGTGATGTGGTCATCGATGAAGAGCAGTGTAACCTTGTTTTTACTTAAACAATTCCGAAGTGCTTGCGGATAGGATGTTGCTACGGTATTGATAGCCTCCGTGACTAATGACGAGATGCCTCTTCGATATCAATCTGTTACTATCAGTCAATATCCTTAAAGGCCCTCGAAGCCATCAAAGGGCTGCCTTCGAAGTCACTTGAGTATGGACTCGGTAATAAGCGATGTGATTAGGATCGATATGCTTCCTAGTTTCGTTGATATGCGGTATAGCTGACTTAGCCTTGGGATTCATTTCTATGTGAAGTGTGGTGAGACATATCATCGAAGTAGTATATCGTCAAAGTGATAAAGTCCAGCGTGATACACCACGGAGGAGGTATGATGTCGTCGAAGTGATGAAGTATTGTGAAATATACCTTCAAAGAGATATACCGGCATCAAAGCGATAAAGTGCGGCACTACTCTTATAGCATTCTTCTGATATTGAAATTATATGGATAATATTTCTCATACTCATGAGAGTTTCTGGGATGAAATTCTTTAAAGGAGGGGAGAATGTAACACCTCGCAATTTTAACGATCAAATATTTAAATGATTAATTTAAATAGTTAATCATTAAACAATAATACGCCTCATATACTCGACTTTTACAAACAAGCGAATTAGGACTCAATACATCCATAGTTGAGTTCGCTTTCTCGATGCGAGTAAAATAAGTATAAACTTGACTATGTTTGGAGTCGACGATTTTCTAGAATGAATAGTGTCGGATGAAGAGAATTGGTCTGAGCCCACTAGCTTGCCCTTACTTAGCTTATATGTAGTTATGTTGTTCATAATCCTTATTCACTTTTAATTTCCATGTTTCATTCTTCTCCACTACCTCTAATTATTTTCCTAATCTCCTCTTAATCCACTTCTAATCTCCAAACCCTAAACCCCTCAAATAAATTTCCTAAATTAAAATATAAATCACCATAATTCATCTCAACCTATTCTCTACAAAACCCATTTAAGGATTAGCATGAAGTTGTGATTTGGAGCTTCGTCTATGTTTTAAAGAGAGCTAAGAAGTGGGGTTTGGTGCTTAGAGCTTGGTTTAGGGGAAAGCAAGGTGAGTGGGATGATTCTCTTATTAATTTATGTGTAAATCTTCACATTTTTGTAATTATAGAATCATATGAAGTGATTTGGAGATTATTTGAATTGATTTGGGCTTATGTTTGTGTTATGATCATGATTATATTAACTCATTAATTGTTTAAGCCCTTAATAACTATTTTTGAAAATAGTTATTAATCTAAGAATTTGATCTTAGGCTAATTAAATGATTATATGTGGTGTAGTGATAGATCAAAGACTGATTATATGTGATAATTGAGAGCATGTCATTAATTAGCTATATTTAAACTAATTTAAATGGTTTTGGAAAAGTTAATAAGCTAACTAAGTGAGTTTTGAACACTGCACTTATTATTAAAGTGATTACAGGGTTAACGAAGCTTAATTAGTATTTATAAAATGGTGATATGATTTTATAAATGAAGTGTAGATTTTATAAAGTAGAAATGAGATTTTATAAAATGGTTAAATGAAGTATACTTATTTAAGAGGCAATTAAATTTTTAAAGTCTTAAAATTGATTTATAAGCTATTAATATATTTTACAAAATTGTTGTAAGATTTTATAAACTAGTATGACACCATATTAGAATTTTATTGAAAAGGTAAGTAAGATTTGATTAAGTAATGAATGAGTTACTTATTTAAATATATTTGTACGTATATGAGTATGGGCAAGTTGTATTTGAAGACAGATAACAATCAAAACGACTGTGTATTGTAGTTAGAATTGTTATGTGATTGTTTGTTAAAACAGATATGCAATTTTTTGATTATATAGAAATATTATTGAATAAAAGTTCGTTGCGGACATTTCACGTAGCCATAGCGACTATCTTGTGTGCTAAGTTGCTTGAGAATACACCAGGTCGAGTAATCGCTTCGATGAAGTCCGAAATGTGACTTGTGAAGTAAATGTCTGTTGTTGGAACTTGTATGCATAAGCATGCATAAATAAGTGTATCGACGTACGTCTAAGCTACGCACAAGGCAAGGAGGCCAGATATGTCATTTTGGCATGTTAGAGGAAGTCGGGTCGCTATAATCGCCCGTTGAACTCTACTCGTGCAAACAATGGATTTTGGTATCAAAACCAATTTTCGAATACTTATAGAATTCATTTTAAAAACGTCAACAATTCAACATCAGTAGTGGTCCGATGATATAGAAACAGGGCCTAAAAGCAAGGCGACTCATCGGGTGAAGCGTCGAAAGGAACGGCATGCGAATCGGCGTCCATTCGTGGGATTTCTCCTTGACCCAGGTTCATTGCCTAAGCTTGGTGATTTCAATCGACTGAATATGAAATTCAGTCGACTGAATGAGTGTGAAAAGGTATCTCGAGGGAAAACCTTAAAAATATATAAGACTGGGGGATAAATCTTAGTCGATTGAGTTTAGTCGACTGAAATAATATCCAAGTCGACTGAACCGCTGGATAGTGTGTAACTTCAGGGAATTTCTTCGTTGTTCGTGCGTCGTTCTTCGTAGTGTCTTGGCACGACTTCGGGAAGGCTCCGAGCTACTCTGGGAGGCGGAATGCAAGGCAAAGCTAGAGATTCGATTGCGGATGCTAAGTGATTCCTTTGGAATCAATAACTATCGAGCACGGCGTTGATACGGCGATTGGTCGCATGACCACATCTGACGAGCATGTACGATCGAATGGAATGAATTTGTACCTTTGGAGGTTAACTCTAGGGTATGTATAGTTAGATAAGTTACATCGGTCTTATATTAATGACCACACATTGTATTGATCTTATATTAGTGGTCATACATTGTATTGACTTTATATTGGTGGTTATGCATATTATTGATCATATAGTATAGACCATCTATATTGAAACAGACGATGATGAGAAATTAGTCTTCATTTTTGATAAATGTGTTTGACTTTGTGATGTTATATTTGAAATATTTATATATTTGCATGATATCGATGTCCCTTTGTGGTCCCGATGGCATATTATATGGGATACTCTAGTTATTCTCTTTTATAGAGATGTTATGCGAATTTATTAAGAAATCCTTGATAGCCGAGAGGGTATGATGACAATCATCACGAGTGGATCATATACCACTTATGCTCACTGAGAGGTATGGTGGGATCCACATAAGTTTCAAGTAAATAGAGTATATCATATATCACTTACGCTCACTGAGGGGTACGGAAAGATCTACATGAACTCAACCACTTTGGATGCGACTCAAGGATTATGGTATACTAAGGTACCGATTCTATTTATTGTGGACCCTCAACGAGAATCACTAGAATGCAATCAGCATTGCAAACTCAAGTTTTAGGTATATTGAGTAGGTCATATATCACCTATGCTCACTGAAAGGTACATTGTGACCTACATGAGTTCGACCACTCTAGATGAGACTCAAGGTCTATGGTACACTAAGGTACTGACTCTATTTATCCTAGGTGGGTCTATCGTGGACTCCATTCATCAGCAATAATGAGTATTCATTCATATTCTTTGTTTATCACTTATAGTTATATTGTGTGTTATATTAGTTGTTGAATAATATTTCCATGTATTCTAGGATAATCTTATATTGTGATATTTATATTGTCTCTGTATTTGTGTATTATATTACCTTATCAATATTTACTATTATGTATCAGTCGCACTGTATTAGTTGTGTTGACTCATTGATTATAGTAGAAGAGCGGGTTATGGTATGATTTCCTATCATTTGGATAGGTTTACTTTACTTGTCTATAGACAGTTCGGATTACCCTTGAGCCACGATTGTGGAGAGGACTGGTTGTGCCTTAGTGGTTCATGTTTCTTTGTATATAGTTTTAATATACTGTATCTTGAGATAGTTACCCTCACACCGGGCTTTAAGTCTGACCCGCATTTTGTCAGTGTCTGTTTATGTCATGACAACTCTCGGGTACTCGATTGATTAGTTTAGGAGTTAGGTGCTTTTGGGGATACGCTATCAGGATGTGCAGTAAAAGCACTTTGGAGGCATGGCATCGATTTTGGATATGTATACTTGATATTTTTGTACTACATGACAAAACTGTTATTTTTACATGAGACTGTTATAACGGATGTTTATTTGGAACTCCATGCTATTAGGGGTTAAGGTATTCTGACTTTTTATGCTGATTTTATTTATCAGTTGCTTCTGATAGTGCGGTCTCATATATATTATCATTCTATTATGTTCATGCATATTCAGTATATTATATATGTTATCATTTTGTTGTGAGATCTTATCGATATCTTGATTTTAGTGTTTTGTTCTAATTTTACCTCAACAATTTGTCTTTTATGCTATTTGGGAGTCTATCATTGTTATGAGACGATGGCTTTTAGGGTTTTACAAAGGGCGCGTTATTATATCGACCATCCAACAGCAACCACATGTATGTACAGTACATATACTCAAACCACACTACACACAAAGCATCCAAACATTCATATCAAACATATATGTTTCCTAACATTTCTAGTAATATAAGATATGATATCCATGCAAATACCAACTATAATCTAAATCTAGGCGCTAATATACATCAATGGAAAAATTATTGCAAATAAACAATATATAGCAATGGTAAAATAAATGCAAACAATAATGTGCATCCATCAAATTACATATGAAATGAATATGGCATGTGAACAATACATGATACTAATGTAACTCCTATATGAATGTAAGATCATGACATATAGGCATAGATGTAAAGCATCATAAAATATACTGATAATTTCTACATTTTTGCAACATGATATAATTCACACCTCAAAACATAAGCCACAAAACAAAGGATACCACACTATCCAGTTTCTTAATTTCATAGTAATAACCTACAACGACCATACATCCATTCTTTAATAAACTAATTACTATAACAAACGAGAAAATGGAAAAATCTTTCTGGAAAAGTGTTGACATGAAAAGATCGGATCTTCTTCCTATTCCAAGTACTCTTAATTGGATCATTCTTCCAACCTCAAATTATAGATTTTACTACTGGTATGTAAACTCAATCCATATCACTACAAATGTATATACATAGGTTAGCCTCTACAATCCTTGCTACCAACTCAAATAAAATGATGTCGACATGCACTATAGGTAATAACATAAGCACAAGTATGCCCTAACGGAAATGTAGCCTTATGCAATCCAAAATGCACATACATAATGCCTTAAATCATCTCAATAGTATATCGATTACTTCATCTTCTGCACACTAATGTAAGATAACTTGAGAGTGGGCGGTGTCTCACCTAGCATCAAATAACTTGAATCTCTTATTATTCTTCATTTTCACCTATAGGCATTAAAATATGGTGATCTCTTAAACTAGTGAAAATAGCATAACTTCTCTTCTAATTTCGAATCAACTTAAGCTATACTTTTTACTTATGATATCTCTTCTCTAATCCTCCAGCAATTGTGATACCAAGGTGCCACATTTCTAGTCTACAAATTCTTTTTTTTCTTAGTCCTATAGCATACAAGCAATAAACATTTAAGCCTTCAAGTAAAGTAATTCCATTAATTGATCCATTCAAAAGTAGCAACCAAAACCCCACTCCTACATGAATTTCTAAATTTAAGTGAAACTTTAACCTAAAATAATTTAGCATTTAAGATAATCGACTAGGTGTTACATCATTCACGTGCAACTATTATGCAACATAAACCATATACCTTTAATTTGATACTTCATGATAGCTTTTTAAATAAATAGTATCCTCCCAATCCAAGGAATGACTGAAAAGAATCCTATTATCCTCTTCTCAAAATCTTACCAAAATATGGAAATGGCCTCTACATCCTCCAGGCGTGCAAACTGTAATATCTTTTACTTCATGAGAATTCAAATTCTTGAATCAGCCATTCCTTGTGTAATCTTAATTACCACTTCATCTAGGGTATCTTTTGTAATTTTAACTTCCAAAATTTTACCATTCTTTAGTACAACTCAAAATGGAATGGTATCTTGCCATATTAACCTAATGGACAAAATGTTCAATACTTAAATAGTGTTGTACCCAAAATCTAATCCAGGAACATCTAAAATGGGTAATGCCCTAGCCTAGTGAACATGATATGGAACTGATGTAATATCAGCCTTAAACAATGTACATGCAGTTGCCATAACTCAAGCACCAATACTTTATAAACATCGTCATAAAACGTATACTATAAGAGAACAATGTAATGAATCGACTTTTCGACCCTCGAATGTCGACATTAATACATCTGCAGTATTCGTGTGCCAACCACCTAAGTGTAAAAAATAGGTAGTTAGGATAAAGTAAAAAAAGGAATAGAATAAGAAAGAAAAAAAAATTATCAGAATCTCACATCGAAATGATAATATACAATATCCAAAAATATATTACAAAGGGTTACTCCAAAATATAGAGTAATTTTAGAGATACAAAACCTAAGTACCAGCATTCTGGACAGTTATAACTATCTATCTTCATAATGCTGATACATATAATATAATACCACAAAGAAAATAGAAATAGATAGATAACATTAGCCTCCAGCTTATCTCCTAAACTCTGAAGCGTTCAAAGTAAAATCTGTTTTGCTCAGCCTACTTGAAAGAGTAAATAAGGAATTTAGGAAAAGCAAAGTCCACGTGTCAGACATAAGTCTAGTATGAGAAACTCAAGATACATAAATGCATGTAATGGTAACTTTTGAGAGTATCACTCATCGTAATAGTTTTCCCCTCAAAAGAAACCAAACCATCAATGGTGATATAATAGATAATGTCCATGGTGTAGAATATAAATCAGACAATAATTGTGTTGCTTGCATATCACAAGACAACGATATTAGAAGTACATCTAAAACCACTAAGTTACGTTTTCATATGGATTTTCCATGGAGATCTCTTCAGTCAAGCCGAATCCGACCTCCATGCACAAGGATCAGAAACTACCTTCTGAGCGTCGTATATCTCTCGATAAAATACACCGTAAGGTAAACACAACTAGCCCATGCCCTAACATGTGGAACCAAGTATCATCAATTCCCGCTAGCAACATTGATAAGCATACTCTAGATATGGAGTTGCTATACCCTGTTGTGGGTTAGCTAAACCCCAGGTTGTGAGTCTACTCTACCTTATCCATTTCTGATGTCGAACTCACATTCGACATCTCTCACACGAGTCTTCACAACTCAAACAGAACACGGATCCTTTCAGCGATCCCAGCACAAGTCGATTGGTGAATGCTAACGCTGACCTCTCCCTTGGACTTAACATTAGGATAGACAGTTCAACTTTATAGCATTAGTCAGAAATGTTAATGCTAACCTCCCAGTTGGACTTAACCTTAGGATAGACAATTCAACTCTATAACATTTCACTTCAGAACCGCTTCCAAAACGTAGACTCGTATACTAGTTTTAAAGTGCTATTTGATAAGTAAAACACATACCAATCCCAGGATTTTTAAAATTAAATCGATGAATTTCTGGTAAACTCAATTCTAGTTCTTTTAGAAGTGAGCAAACAATATATAAAGGAGTTGTAACACCCAAGATTTTAATAACATTATTCAGGAGATTTAATTAGATAAATTAAATAGAATAGTGTAAAGATTAGAGAGATAAGGAGATTGAGATTTGAAAATTTAAAATAGAGACCGTGCTTAAACAAATAAGATTAAAAGAATGAGTTTATGGAAATGGTTTTATAAGTTAACTAATAAGAGAATAAGGAAAGGGTACTATGGGGAATAGCCATCCACCATAACCTTTAACACCTAAACCCTTATTCCCATTTTCATTTCACAAGTTCATAATTTTAAAACATAAACCAAGGAGCCCAAGCTGGCCATAACTTAAGGGATAAGAGGATTAAAAATCTAGTAAAAGCTAAGAAATCAAGCAAGATCAAATCTCAAGTTCCTTATCCAAAGCAAGGTGAATAATAATCAAAACCATCTCATTTTCGTTTTTAAAGAGCATTTGATTTCAGGTTTTAAGTTTAAAACCTTTATGATGATTTTAATGATGATATGCTTGGGTTACGTGATATGTTTGATTCAAACAAGTATGTTTGATAAATGTTTTATTCGATTTTAAGGCTAAAATCATATATATATCGGGTTTCAAATGTCATGAGGATTTAATATGTTATGTAAACATTATCTTGGAGACGGGTTATAATTTTCGTAATTATCCAAGCTATGGATAATTTATTATGAATCTTTTAAAGAAGAAATAATTAATTGGGTTTAAAAATTTATTTCGGCTATTATATAAAGAATTATGGGACTGAAATTCATATATGTTAGATAACATATTAAAATTGAATTTTGATGATTTTTGGGGATTTTTACTAAGTAATTTACTATGGAAATTAAATTAATTAAGTTGAAGGACTTAAATGTTTTAATTGTTTTGTTAAAGGGAAGGGGTTCTTTGCTAATTATTTTTAATTAATTCAAGATGAATTCGACATTCTTTTAGAACAAATTTTGGTAAAGTTAAGGCAGCCAATTATATTTTTACAAATAGGCAAGTTAGTTAAAAAGCATTTACTTAAAAAGGCAACAAAACAGTTTTGTATAGATTTATAGTTTCACCACTTCCAATAGCAACCTTTCGACCTCATACTTCCACCCCCAACCAAGTCAAAACCAACGCACATGGTATCAATGCTTTGGTACGTAGTGGATTGGAGAAAGACGGTAGGTATAGAGTCGAAATCATGCTTTTCGAAGGGGTTGAGGCCTTTGTTTTGCTTTCCAAAGAGATGTCGCTTGTCTTGCTTTTAATGAATGTTTTCGAAAGGGTTGAATTACTTTTATATAGCTTTCGAAGGGGTTGCCACCTTTTTGTTTTAAAAGGGTAGCTTATGAATGAATTGTCGCGTTTTATGTTTTAAAAAGGAAGCTTTCAAAAGGGTAGTTTTGAACCAAGTCAAAACCTTGCCGCCGTCCTCATACCTTTCGAATATGTTGAAATTTTAAATGAGTTTGAAAGGCAATCTTTTGTTTTATAATACAATAAGCCGCTTCCCAATGCTTTCGAAAGGACTCCAGTAGCCATTTAAAATAAAGGTTTGAAAGGCAATGGCTTCGAAAGGTGTTTCGAAGTTATCCTTCTAATTGCTTTACTTAAAGACTAATGCTTTCGAAAGGATGGTTCTGAAACCATCTATTTTCCCCAAATTCATTTGTGTGAAGATTAATGGTTTCGAAAATTAAAGGTACTTTCAAATGGTTTTGAAGCTATGCTTCTATAAGTTCGGAATTGATGCTTTAATACTTTAAAAGTAATGTTTTAATGGTTTCGAAAGAGATGTTTTAAAGTGTTTCGAAAGGCATATGCTTAGCATTTTGAAAAGAAGATTGGAATGCTTTCGAAAGATATATCCTAATGGTTTTGAAAGTAAAGGTCTAAGGTTTCGAAAGCCTTAGTTGATGTGCAGCTAAATGTGCATATTTTTACTTCCATATTTAATCTAATTTAATTAAATAAATGATCATATAGGGTATCTTAACATGTTTAAACCAAAATTTCAATTATTTTCAAATCATCATTTATTCATCTTCATATAGGGGCAAAATGGTCATTTTTGTGCATATATTAATTTTGATAAATTTTCGTGCACATTTTATTTTTATTTGTAGGAAAATTGGAAGGAAATTGTAAGAGGCTTCATGTATCATGCATGCACAAGAGAATGAAACAAATGAAGATGGAAATAAATCTTTTCATACAACATGGAGGACCACACCTACACACTTACCTTGATCTACAATTAGGAGCTACTGCACATGTTAGTGGTGCTAAAAGTTACATGCACATTTAATGAAGGATTAAGCTCTTGCTAATGACAAATTGGTGGCTACACTTTCTCAAGGGTATTTTGGATAGTCCCCAAAAATATGCACTAGGGTTCTAGGTTTGTATAAATACCCCATATGTTCATGTAATTAGGACCTTAGCCTCCTATTAAGTTAGTTTAGTTTTGGGCTCAAAAATAAATATAAGCTCTCTTTCTCTTTTCATGGCTTCTTAGCCATTTATCTTATGTAATTTTCTTATATGCAATTTTAATTCATGCTATTTTATTTCAAGTTTTTTTTCATGTTAGTAGTGTAGAAGTTTTTATTTATGCAAGTAGATTAGCTTTTATTTATTTTAATTTGCTCTCTTTTTAATTAGCTTGCATTTTCTTCTTGTTTTTGTTTCATGTTTCACTCTACATTTGTTGAGATAATAACAAATATGAGAAGCTAAACCC
Source organism: Allium fistulosum (assembly GCA_030737815.1). Lineage (NCBI taxonomy): Eukaryota > Viridiplantae > Streptophyta > Magnoliopsida > Asparagales > Amaryllidaceae > Allium > Allium fistulosum. Next base: position 248,965,737 of record CM060905.1, on the reverse strand, counting down.
CTTCAATTTAGGGGTAATGAAGCTCTCTTAATCATGTAGATTCAACATTTTGCTAATTTTTGATCTCCTTTTGTGCTTAATGAAAATGTTTGAATGGGTAAATTTTTGTTGTTTTAGCTTTGAATTTGATAGCCTATGTTGTCGACACCAAATAGGCTATGCTTAAACAAACACAAATTACCTCTTCACCTATATATGATTATGGTAATGAAGTGGATTTTAAAATCAAAATTTGATGGTCTATATTACTAATCAATAGTAAATAGATCATGCTTAGAATAAATTTTATTTTTAAGTTCGTTAAAATTTTTATGAGAGTTAAAAAGTGGTTTAGTGGTTGTGTTAATGTTTGATGGTTTATGTTTGGCTAATTAATAGCACAAATAGTCCATGCTTATGATAAATGTAATGACCCGATATTTCCAACCATTCGCATCCGCACATGTCGGACTTTAATTGCTCAAAATACCGCGTTGTAAATAAAATTTGGCAAATCTCAGAATATACAGTAAATAAATAATCACAGATCACATACACAGAGTAAAATAATGCAGCGGAAGTAAAAGAAATAGTAGTTCATGAAGCTACTATATAAATATATCAGAGTTACATAAGATATAATAAAAGAAATAGAGTACAACAGAAGTCTCAATACAATAACCAAGTACAAGCTGAGTAGAACAACGGAACATAAATAGATAGGACAAGACAAGCAGACAAACTCCAGCGATTCAAATCTCCGAGAGAGTGGAAATCCAAATCTGTGAATAACTCAGGCTGACCCGGGCGTAAAGCAAGACACAAAACACTCGAGTCAGGACAATATATACTTATATAATGTAAACCAACTCAAGTGAACTATAATAAGATACAAGTAACTTAAAGAATGCTTGGGATCGCCCATTCTTTAAGGATACGTTAAACTATCTACTATGTAGTAATATTCGCTATTATAATAATGTCTAATATAAAATAAACATACTTTTAAATAGCATTAAGGCTTTACATTTTCCACCTTAACACGTAATAGTCCCAGTAGTCTATCCAGTATTAGAATACTCCCAAAATGGGGGCTACCCTCGATACTCCACAGGCTACGGGAGAAATCACAAATCGTAGTAAAGCTCGATATGGTAGGTGACACGGCACATAAGGCAATGCCAGGGTAGATATACCAATTACGCATCCGGACTGGTGGTGACGCATAGCAGCCACTACCGCCCACCTCGAACAACACTCCCAAATCAAGGGTGCGCACCAAATCAATCACAAGTAATAGAATGGTATCGAAGAAGTGTGTCCGATCAGAGGTGCTACCTCCTTGGCCCGTCGATCGCTCCTGTTTTAGCCACCTTATGCCAACTCACGGGAGTTGGGTCCACGTATATACCTTAGGATCGTCGCCACCATCCTACTTCATTCTGGAAACTCCACCGCGTACACAGTTGTCAAAGTGGTTTTCGGTATCGACAGAGAGTATGTCCATATCTGATCCCGGTCTCTTTAACAACCAATCGTTATTATAACCCGTGGTTATAATTTAAAAACAGTTTATACTTCAAAATAGAATATCATTTCAAATCCAAATCTTTATCAAAATAAAGATTAAATCAATTCCAAATATATTTAAAATATCATATCATTTCAAAACTTCATTTCAAATCATTTCAATATATCAAAATATCATATCTTTCCAAAACTTCATTTCAAATCATTTTAATATATCAAAATATCAAATCTTTCCAAAACTTCATTTCAAATCATTTTAATATATCAAAATATCATATCCTTTCAAACTTCATTTCAAATCATTTTAATATACCAAATTATCAGTTGAGTTCAAATCTAAATATTCAACTTAAAATACTTTTAAAATTTAAAGATATCATTCATTTAATATCATTTCAAGTCACCTTTTTAAATAGTTTATATTTCAATCAAAATAATTTATTTAAACCATTTAAAGTGTAATTATTATACTTTCAAATCAAGTATTAAAATTTCCAAAGTTTCAATTCAATTCAATCATTTATTTCAATTAAATATCCATAGACCATTTCAAATCTTATAAATTTCAAATATAGATTTAATCCACAAAATAACTATTCAAATTATAAAATAAATTCCAAAGCTTTATTATCCTATATTTCATAAGTCCAATATCTTTTAAATAGATTCAAATTACAAGTAAACCAAATATTTTTCATACTAATATAAACTTCAATTATTCATTCCAAGATTTAATATCATTTCAAATTCATTTCAAAATATCAAAATATCATTTCAAAACATCATTTATTTAATTTAAATACCATTTAATCATATTTCAAAATAGTTGTATTTCCCAAATCAACTATTCCATTTAAATCATTTAAAGTCAATTCATTATATTTAATAATTAAATATTTAATTTCCAAAATTCAATCTTTTTCAAAGATCATTTATTCATTTGAATTTATTAAACAAAGAAAATTCAACTTTCGCAGCACTTAGAAAATGCTACGAAATGTTATGTTTAAAAACAATTCATTAACAAAAGACGGCATTTAAAATGCTGTAATATCTTAATTTAGTTTCAATTAAAATTTTAGTTAAATTTAACAACTATAGCACTAACAAAGTGCTATAATAACCCTTAGTTCAAATTTGCTATTTGGTTCATTTAAAACAACTGCAGCATTTTCCAATGCTGTAATATCTTTACATTACATTTCAAAAATGCTGTCAAATCAAATTCAGAGTTTTATTTACAATTTCACACATAATTAAATTTTAATATAAATCATTTTAACTTATAAAATCATATATTTTCACATTTAAAAACAATCATTTAAATACCTTTATTTCTATGATTTTATAAAGTCAAATTTCCATACAAAAATCAAATTAAATAACAATTAAATTTTCATTTCTTTAATTAAATTCTTAACTTAACAACTAAGTTTAAATTTCCAAAATATAACTTATTTCCATTTATTTTACTTAATTAAAATTTCACTTTTAACAAAATTCACAATTTCCCAATTTAAGTTATATTTCAAAAAAAATCAACTTAAACATTCATTTATTCCATATTTTAATTTATACAAAATCATTAACACTTTTAAAAATTATTATTACTTAATAAAAATCATTAAATTCATCTTTTAAATCAAATTTGTCATATTTTCTTACTTTACATAAATTCCATTTATAAACAAAATCATAAATTCCAAAATTAACTTATATTTCAAATTCTACTTCACCATTTACTTAATTCACTTATTTAATTTGTAGAAAATCACTAATATTTTATAGAAATCATTTTAATAAAATTTAAATCAAAATATCATAATATTTACAATTTTAAAATATTTTAAAATTTTCAGAAAAATATATAAACTACGGGTCTGTATAAAATTTTCTAGCCTAGGTCAAGTGATACGGATATATATCATTTCAACCCGTAATTTACAAAGAAAACCGGGTTCTATCATTTCAAACCTGCAATCCCAAGTTAAATAAATAAATAAAAAGTCGCTCAGGCTTATCATTTCAGCCCATAACGATCTTTCCCTATTCTAAAGTCCGTTCGGGTATGTATCATTTCAACCCATAATGAACCTAATCTACATGGAACTTGCAGTGTGATAAACTGATAAAAATGAACAGAATAACATCATATAACAGTAATGGATGATATAACATATGTAATAATAGGGGTAAACATTATATGATCATAATATAACAGTTATAATAGGATGATATAATTTTACAGATTCAAATGGTGTCAGTTTACTAGTTATATAAGTACATATCGTCTAGTGAGAATTACTCACTTGTTTAAGCTGGAGATGACGACCAAAATACACAACACAGAATCTTCGAAGGCACGACAACACGAATATGATTTGAGTGAGAGAGCCAAAGATGAATCTCCTTGGATACATTTGAACAAAACAATAAAACAATATAAATGCATAAGTTTCAAAGCCAAAATTACACTAAACAACACTAGGAATCAAAGCCCAAAACAAAGACAAATGCTTAGCACTTGTTCTCAACTTCACATACTTCAGTTAGTGATGGAATAATCTCAGCTAAGACAGGGACTAAGGGCTGGGTTTGGGTTCAAACAGGGTCGGCCTACTTGGGTTAAAAGTGAATAGATATATGGGTGCAAAAGACAACAAGTACAAGGCAAATATCACCATCTCAAGGCTCCTATAGGGCTCGACCAGAAGCTATATGGTCAGGTCCAGATGATCAGGTGGTGGTGGATGATGTGGCAGAGGGTGGAGGTCAGATCTGAGCTGGTGGTGGTGGTGGAAGTGGTGGAAAAAGGAAGGTGGAGGTGTTTGGAACAAAACTAGGCTAGATTGAGCATATAGGTTATGTTTTGTGACTTTTGGTGGTGATCTCTTGCCATGGGGTGCTCGGCCTGATGGGGTGGTGGTCTGGATGGGGTGATGATCAGAGAATGAGGTGGTGGAGGAGGAGCCAAGCTATGAAGATGAGAACACAATGCAAATTTCAATAGAAAAACTAGAAAACAAAGGAAGAAGAAGATGAAATTTACCCAAACTTTTGCTTCAGGTGTGGAGGCCAAAATTTTGAGATGAGAAGCTTTTTTTTTACGTGAAAAATAAAGTGAAATGCGGCTGAAAGAAAAGAGTAACGGTACGGCCAAAACAATTAAGGTGGAGGTTGAGAAAATGAAAGGTCGGAATGTAAAAGGACTTCGAAATTTAAAGAGTTTAAAACCTTTCAAATTCTTTTTATTTCTCTTTAACTTATATATATATTGAAAAGGCAGATAATAAAAATAAATAATCTCAGAATAACATAAGTAAGAAAAACAAATAATTAAATTTTAATTAAATAGAATTTAAATTAAGAAAATAGCTTAAAAATGCAAACAGTGTCCAGAAATTACAAATAAATCACCATTGACTTTGGAAAATTATTTACTTCATTTTAAAAATATTCTAAAACAAAATTTGAAATAAAATGATTTTTAAAACATTTTCAAAGTGAAATAAATAATTAAATTCAGAGAAAATAGCAAAAGAATTGAAGAAATTGTTTAAAAATAGGAAACAGAACATGAAAATTACAACAAAATACCATTAATTCTAGAAAAATTTCTACTTCGCTATAAAAATATTCAAAGACAAAAATATACCTAAAATAACATATTAACACAATTTAAAATAAAATATGACAAAGAAAATATAATTTATGTAATTTAAAATAAACAAAATAGCTACATAAATCAAATTGCACTCAATATTGAAATATACATAACTTTCACAATTTAAATCCGTTTTCAACGAAACGAAAAGCAGTATTCATGTTATTAAATCTATTTTCATAATAAAAGGTAAAATTTAAGAATTTAAATATTTACATTTAAAATCTACAAGTCAAAGTTTGATCAGAAATCCACTTTTAAGGAAAATATTCAATTTATACCAGTTTGAAATTATAATTCATATAATAATCAAAATTTATATTTAAAATGAAATATTTGAAATAAAACAAGTTTAAAAATAATTTAAAAATAAAATAAAGCTTTTAAATCAAAAATTCAAATTAAAGTAATTAAAATATACCATAAAAATAGTTACAAAATGCAGGGTTGTTACAATAAACACATCAACTAAACTCACTAATGACCAAAATAGAGATCATAATTTCATTTTCTTGATTTATGTGATCATGAGAAGGCAATTACCTCTAAATTGCCTTCAAACTCCCATATTTTTATCCACTTTATATTGCTAGTTTATTTACATTTTTAGCTTAACAACTTCAAATCTTGGTTTAATTTGATTGAATAGAAATTTTAAAATCAATACAATTCTATGCGGATCTATCCGTACTCGCCACGTACTAGAATAGCACACCGTGCGCTTGCGGTTATTTTTAATTAAAATTTGATCGGCTATTTTCTAACTCGATAGGAAGTTAGCCGATTAAGCAAGTTTTTGGTCCCGTTGCCGGGGAATTAGTTTGATTTTAATTTCTATTCTTCGAATTATTTTAGTTTGATTTTTGTGTGTTTTCGTTTTGTGTGTTAATTTGCATTTTAAAAAAAAATAAGATTGTGTGTGTGATTGTTGTGTGATTTGATTTGTGTGCTTGTTTATTGTTTTTGCATTTGCATTTTTATTTTAAATAAAAAATATAAAAAACACATCACAATTTCATTTTAAAAACTAAAAAAAAATATTTCATTTCTTTTACAGATATTTACAAGCATCCATTTTTTTACATATACATTTCATACAGTGTCATTACTCTATTGCCTTTCCTTCCACTGTTTTTGCCTGTCATTACTTTCATTTCATCCATGCAACTCCTCCTCCTTACTGCCGCATTCACCAAACCATCCCACTACTCTACCACTGCCTCTTTACCTCTCCAACCTGACAGTAACATAACAGTGCACACTGCCTATAACAGTGCACATTTATACTCCACACCGCCTATAACCATCAAACTGTGCACATTTCTGTGCACACTTCCTCACCTCTATATTCCTCATTCAACAATACAACTGTTCTCACTATCTACCACACTAGACATACCATCACTAAACATTTCCCTATACATACCTTACTGACCACAGTGCATCAACTCACCTGACTTCCATTTCACCCCTTGCTCCTCTGCCATAAACATTTATATATCACTTCACTTCATCATCTCTACATTTTCAAACAACAGCATTTCCATTTCTACCTTCTTTGCCATAACCAACTTCTCACCTCTAACATATCTCATATTCCATCACCACTCCTTGCTGTGACCACTGCTACACTTCACTACAATCTAAATTGCCACTGCACAAACCTTTCTACCATTCTTCTCCATCCTTTACAAGCTTCATCACTCCAAACACATTTCTGTCATCTCCAGTACAACCATCACTACTTCACACAACAACATCTCAACAAATCAACCCCTGCATATACATAAACCATCTGCTCTCCACTCACTACATTCAAACCAACCATTTTACTATTTCTCCACCACCCATTGTCAACACACAGTGCACAGAATTACCATTGCACATCTCATGCACTGAACTACCATAACCACCATAAACATTTCATTTCACAAAACACTTCTATCCCCAATCACAAACAGCTCATAACCACAAACATTTTCAGACACTCATCAATTCACAACTGCATATCCACTCACCTCTGGCCACAATTTGCACTTCTGGCCACTCATCTATTCACTTAAACCCCTACAGTTCATCTGCTACCATCTCACAGCAACCATCACTTCACTAGACCAAACAATTACTTCCATTACAATTTCTACTGACCACCTTGCTATTGCCATTACAAACATTTCTCACACCCTCTGTCAGACATACACTTCTTCTCTTCCCTTGTTACACAACACATTCACCACCTCTACTCCTTACTGCACAGCAGCCTCTACTCCTACCATTCATCACCCATTCACCATTTTTTTCAAACAAACTTGCATATCTCATCTGATCACCTCCCTGCCACTCCACCATACTCTACCACCAGACATACATACACATCCACAAACCATACATCAACTTCCCTGTCAATTGCATTACCACTACACTCACCTTAACAATCAAAACAACATATCACTGCCTTAACTTCTAGCATACACTATTGCCATACAACCACATACCAATAACCATTCACTACCATACAACTGAAACAGTCTTCCCACTACAAGCCTTCACAACCTTACATACATTTCAAACACTACATCTGCACAGTTCAAAACCACCATCCATCAAACTACCTTTCTTCTAATACACAACACCATCAGTGCTCTGCCACCTTACCCCTATACCCAAATCACTATCCAATCCCTACCGCACCAGTCACAACCACTTACTGTCTTCTTACCATACCACACATCTACTTCACCATTCATACTCCCATACAAGCTTGTATTCACCTATTCCATAACATCTGCCTACAACTCCACAGCCACATCTGCTGCCACTGCACTTCAATACTGCTTGGTGAATACTCACTGCACAATATTGCTTCAAGCATCACTGCGCATTGCCACACTTCTCACCTCTGCCACTTCATCGATAGAGCCCCCCTCCTACAACTGTTACCATCATCAACATTCTTTACTGCCACCAGAACCACCTCAGTCATCATCCCATCACACATACCAAAGCTTCGAATCACGAAAACATCACTACCACTTCAATCAACAACAGCCTACAAAAACAAATTCCCATCCAACCTGTTGCCAATCACTGCCCTACTTCAATCCTTTAACTTCAATTCTGCCAAAACCGCAACCAACTCGACTTCGTGCCCCGTCCATGAACCACCACAAAATCCCCAAACCTGAAACACCATATTGCGACCTCCACTCCGCGATCACCTCCCTTGAGCAGTCACCTCGACTAAATCGCGAGTTCCATAACGCAATTACACGACCACAATTCGAGCCCCCAAAAAATCATTTTCAATTGATTTTTGGTTTTAAAAAAAGGAAAAAAAAGCATGCGTTTTTATTATCAGAGAGAAGTAAGATTTGGGTATTGAATTATTTTGTTTAAAAAAGAGCATTGTTATGGGCTTGTGAACTTTCTTGTTAGGCCGGGTTTGGGATTGGGAAATAAAGGTTGATTATGAAGTTGATTGTTTCTTTTAAAGTTCATTTGTTTCTTTCAAGTTCTTCATTTCTACGTTCTTAAAAAAATAAAAAATAAAGGTCATTTTGGTTAGATTCATTTGTTTTTAGTTTCTTAAAAAAAACAAATTGTTCTGGTTTCATATTTTTCCTAGTTTCTTTCTTTAAAAAAAATTATTATGAAAAATAATAATAATAACTGTGTGTGTGTGTGTATATATATATATATATATATATATATATATATATATATATATATCTTGTTATTAGTTTCAGGTTGCAAATTACAGGTTTCAAAAGGAACTGATGCTAAATAATTGCTCTGCTTGTGTTGCTTATAAAAAAAATTACCGCTTTAAATAATTGCTAATAATTCTGCACGTTCTGGTATCGTGCTTTCATCTTTAGTTTTATTTTAATTGCATTGTTGGTTGCTTGCACTTTTAAAAAAATTCAAAAAAAAACAAATTTCATTCATAGTTGCATTATTAATACATGTTTAATTTCAGTTTTGCATTTCATCTTGGAACTTGACTAATAATAATGATTAGACATCAGACTAAAGGGTGTCGCGAGCTCACCTAGCGCTTAATTATATATTGACAAGTTGTCTTCTTTGAACAATTTAAATTCTTGGTGTCTAGGCTACGGGAGAGCAATAACCAGTTATAAATATTACGGTGATTCATAAATATTATACTGATTGTTTCTCTGAAGGTACTTAAACCTTCGGTTGCATTGCTACAGTGATTTGTGGTGCACCGATAAATCATGTCTGTTACCTGGCTGAGAACTATCATGTTGAATTAAGACAAAGTGTGATTATACAATTTTAGGTTAGGAGCTATTTAGGACGGCAAAATTGTAATTAAGTCCTTGCATTCATTTAATTGTATTAGTTCATGCATATTTAAAAAAAATTCAAAATCCAAAACTAAAAAAAACTGTAAATTTTCCTTAGTTTTTAAATCTTTTTCTTTGAAATTTTTAAATCAAAATCAAAAATCCAAAAAAAAATTAAGTTAGTTTTTAAAAAAAAACAAAAAATCCAAAAAAATATAAAATCTTTTCAAAAAAACATATAAAAAAAATCAAATTTCCATTTTGAAAAATAAATTCTCTTTGGTAAATACTTTTCCTTTTAAAAAAACAAAAAATAAAAAAATTTCTTTTTGAAAATGTCTAAATTTCCCTGCTCACATGGATTTTACAATAGTTGTGAAAATCAATATAATTTTACACCAAATTCTTATGGATATTTTAATGACAGCTATTGTACAAACAATTGGAATTTTGAACCACAAAGTTTTCAAAATGATGACCAACCGTCAAATCTTGAAAAGAGTATTGAAACGATTTCGTTTTTACTTGAACTCTCTACACAAAATGATCAAATGATAAATGAATTGTGTAATTCATATTTGTGCAATAACTCAACTCAAGGATTTCAAATAATCAAAATTTGAATTCACTTCAAAATTCAAATGATTTCGATTATAACTCGTATCAATACAAATTCGAACTCCAAATGAATTTCAAAGTCAAAATGGAAATGCGAACCACTTTTTAAATGATTTTGGCAATGAGAATAATTTTGATTATGGTGCAATGGATAATTTTTGTTCTCAATAATTTCAAATTGATAATCCTCAAATTAATAATTATAAATTGGATTTTGTTGAGCAAATGGATGAAATTCACAAAGATCACATAGATTTATTGTTTGAAACATATAGGAAACGACATGAGAAACAAAATCAAATACCAACGTGTGATGAGTCAAATAATAATCCACCTTTTACCAAAATTGACGATTTTCAAATAACAACTTTTGAAATTGAAAATGACAGTCTAAATGAAGTTGTTTAAAATATGGTAGTTGAGTTGGATTTCAATTCTTTTAAGGGTGAGAAACTCGATTTAAAATTTGATCTTCCTTTTTCTGATTTCGAAAAATTGAATACAACAACTGTGGATTTTGAACTTGATATATGCAATGAAGTTGTGAATAATTCAACAAAGGAAGATGAATTTTGTGAACACAATTTTTTTGGACTTTTCGAAGATGAGTTGTTGAATTCTGAAGGGGAAGATTTAAATCACCATTTTGATGTTGATATTCGATAATTCTGATGAAGTTTAAGTTTGAATTTCAATTTGGTGAAAATAAACTTGAACTTCAACCAATTATTTTATCAACCCCAAAAAACATTGAAAATAAAGCAACTCATACAATTTTTAATAAAACGACATTCGTTTTTCCAAATCAACATTCAATTTTGAATTCTTTTATGGTTTGGTTTTCTATGCTTAAGCTTTGTCTCTCATACATAACGAGGCAAATGAATTGGTCTTTGGAAGACCTTTGCATTTACTCTTTGACGATATACTTTCTGATGTCTTGTAAATAATTACCGTTTCATTTTCATGTAAATGTAGGTCATATGTTTTTTTCTCCTTTCACTTGGATTGATAGTGTGGACACAAAATCAAGTGTGGGGGAGTCTCATCTTCGTTTTTAATTTTTCATGGTAATTTTTATTTTTTCATGGTAATTTTTAATTTTTCATGGTTTATTTTTTGAATTTTCTTTCCAAAACTCAAAATAAAAAAAAATTTGAAAAAAAAATATATTCTCTTTTTAGCATATTGATTTACTTTTAAAGAAACACTATAAGATAAGTATAGGATTTTGGTTATTAAATTGAAATCTTTGAAACTTTATTTGTCTTAACAAAAATAAAAATAAAGTTGATTACAAGTAACGATGGTTTAACTAGTATATAGGAAGATTCATGGGTGATAATTATGAAGTATATCCTAATTGAAATCTTTGTTTAATAAGTGGTTGATTTAAAGTAAAGGATGTAACATTTTTGATCTTCTAAGTTAAATGGTGCTAAGATGATTTTGCAAATCTCTCTCTTAAAAAAAAGAATATATATATATATATATATGTATATATATAACATAAAAAATGGTTTTATAAAAATAAGAAACACCTAGAGTCATGTGTTAACACGCAAGTTTGTACACTCACCATGCTTTGTACCCTTCTCACGTAAGCCCGAAAAGCAGTGGATGATCGGTATATCTAGCCTCAGTTTATCTGAGTTAGGTGTATGTATATAAGAATTATTTCATTAATAACGCCTATAGTTGATAGGTGTACACACTTGTGTGTGTACTCTCCATGCTCTGTATTCCTCTCATGTAAGCCAGAAAGGCAGTGCACGGGTCATATATCTGGCCTCTGTTTTCTGAGTTAGGCATATGTAAATATTGTTAGTATCAATAAAAATTTTAAATAAGAGAGAGTAAGCAATTGAAATCCAAGCACTATTTTTACTTATTTGATTTGACTTGTTATTCAAAAGAAATGAAAATACCACTTTGAAAAACTTTGATAATCAACTAAGGATCCATTTCATAGTTACACTATGTTATCAATCGAAACAACTAGCCAAACTAGAGTCTATTTGTTATGATAAATTAATTTTTGTAGGGAATTTTGACAAGTAAAAGGACTTAAATTTCTTCATAATGATCAAAATTTATATTTAACTTATTTGTGTAAATTTGAAAGTAAAATTTTCATTTGTCAATGTTTTCAAAAACTTGCATTCATCTCTTTGTAAATAAATCTTGCATTTAGGAATTTTCACGTAGCATTTGGATTTTGTGGTTAGTATCTGCTGAAAATCCTCACGAGACAACACTCGTCCTACTAGGGACACCTAGAGTTTAACGACTTGTTGCATACGCTCAAATTAATCGTGTTTCCTATAAAAACGGATTTATCTTAGATTTAGTTTATTCGAGGACGAATATAACGATAAGTGTGGCGGTATTTGATGTGCATGTAAATGTGCATATTTTTACTTCCATATTTAATCTAATTTAATTAAATAAATGATAATATAGGGTATTTTAACACGTTTAAGCCAAAATTTCAATTATTTTCAAATTATCATTTATTGATCTTCATATAGGGGCTAAATGGTCATTTTTATGCATAATTAATTATGAGAATATTTATTTGCACATTTTATTTTTATTTATAGGAAAATTGGATGGAAATTGCAAGAGGCTTCATGTATTCATGCATGCACAAGAGAATGAAACAAATGAAGATGGAAATAAATCATTTCATACAACGTGGAGGAACCCACCTACCCACTTACCTTGATCTACAATTAGGAGCTAATGCACATGTTAGTGGAGCTAAAAGTTACATGCACATTTAATGAAGGATTAAGCTCTTGCTAATGGCAACTTGGTGGCCACACTTACTCAAGGGTATTTTGGGTAATCCTCAAAAATACGCATCAGGGTTTTAGGCTTGTATAAATACTCCATATGTTCATGTAATTAGGCCCTTAGCCTCCTCTTTAGTTAGTTTAGTTTTAGGTTTAAAAATAAATATAAGCTCTCTTTCTCTTTTCATGGCTTCTTCGCCATTTCTCTTATGTAATTTTCTTATATGCAATTTTAATTCATGCTATTTTATTTCATGTTTTTTTCATGTTAGTAGTGTAGATGTTTTTATTCATGCAAGTAGATTAGCTTTTATTTTATTTTATTTAGCTCTCTTTTTAATTAGCTTGCATTTTCTTCTTATTTTTGTTTCATGTTGCACTCTACATTTGTTGAAATGATAACAAATATGAGAAGCTAAACCCCTTCAATTTAGGGGTAATAAAGCTCTCTTAATCATGTAGATTCAACATTTTGCTAATTTTTGATCTCTTTTTGTGCTTAATGACAATGTTTGAATGGGTAAAATTTTGTTGTTTTAGCTTTGAATTTGATAGCCTATGTTGCTGACACCAAATAGGCTATGCTTAAACAAACACAAACAAAAATTACCTCTTCGTCTATATATGATTATGGTAATGAAGTGAATTTTAAAATAAAAATTTGATGGTCTATATTGATAATCAATAGTAAATAGATCATGCTTAGAACATATTTTATTTTTAACTTCATCAACATTTTTTAAGGGTTAAAAAGTGGTATAGTGGTTATGTTATAGTTTGATGGTTTATGTTAGGCTAATTAATAGCACAAATAGGCAATGCTTATGATAAACACATCAACTAAACTTACTAATGACCAAAAGAGAGATCATAATTTAATTTTGTTGATTTATGTGATCATGAGAAGGAAATTACCTCTAAATTGCCTTCAAACTCTCATATTTTTATCCACTTTCTATTGCTAGTTTATTTACCTTTTTGGCTTAATAACTTCAAATCTTAATTTAATTTGATTGAATAAAAATTTTAAAATCAATACAATTCCCTGCGGATCGACCCGTACTCGCCATGTACTAGAATTGTACGATGTGCGCTTGCGGTTATTTTTAATTAAAATTTGATTGGCTATTTTCTAACTCGATAAGAAGTTAGCCAAATAAACAAGTTTTTGGTTCTGTGCACTGTTTTATTGAAGAGGCAGCAATGTACAGTTTTGGTATTTGATATGGTATAGTGGTGAGTATTTGTTGACAGTAATGAGTATGGGAGTTGGAGGTTAGATGGGAAGTGATTGATTATTGCCTGGTTATGTAGGGGAGGCACTGTAGTGGAAAGGCAAGGGTTAGATGGTCGGTACTGGTATGTAGATATGGTGAAGGCAGCAACAATAGTTGATGGAACTATGGTAACAGTGAAGTATGGCCAGCGAATGTAATGTAGTTGATGTAATAGAGAAATGTGTATGTTTTGCAAATGAAATGTAAAAATGTATATGAAATAAAAAAAAGTCCTTTTCAAATGAAATTGTGTATATATTTTTTTAAAAATAGAAATGCAAATGCAATTGTAAATAGAGCAGCAACAAGCACACAAATAAAAAGGCAAACAAAAATCACATAAACACACAACACAAATTTTTTTTAAATGCAAATGAACACACAAAACAAACACACAATAAAAATCAAACGACAATATAAAACAAAGAACCCAATCTCATTTTTAAGGAAAACCCATGGCAATATAAAAGGGCTTTGAAATGGCTTATAATTTTGGGAATTTATGAAGAATCTTTCCTTGATAAATATAACGGGTTTAAGGGATTAACCATGTTTCATGTGAAAATGATTTCAAGGATATAAAACCCTAAATGTTGGTATTATTATGTTATGATAGGTATCTTATATGCTTATTCTATATACATATTCACTATATAATAGACCCATAACTGTATTTTGGGGGAAAATGGCAGAATAACTAGCTAGGTTGACCCAGTAGTGAATATAAATTGACTAAACTCCTGTATGAGTAGAATTGCATCCAGGAGGTCGGGTAGACTAGAACATAGGATGCCCAAAGACTAATCAAAGTAGCTGTCAGATTAGATAGGTTCATAATAAACCCATGAAAACTATGTTTGGAAAGAGTTATTGGCATGGGCCATTGGTTCGTAGTGATCCCTTGAAAACTATATCCGGATAAAGTTATTGACAGAAGTCAATAGGTTCATAGTCAACCCATGAAAACCATGATATGAGGGAAGTTATTGGAAATACCAATAGGTTCAGGAAATACCCATGAAATATTTGAATGAAGTTATTGGAAGGGGCCAATAGGTTCTTAGTGATCCCATGAAAACTATGAGACTGGATAGATAATCCATATGCTTTGAACATGTTATTAGTCAGCCCATGAAAACTTATAGGTTAATAGTGACCCTAGGAACTATAATTGAGACAGATAGTTAAATGAATAGGGATGGGAAATCTAGGATATTTTTCATGTTTGCATATCATCATGATATATTTTAAATTGTTATGTTTTAAAGCATTATGGATGTAGGAGCACAGTATATGGTTATATAAAATTTTGGGTAAGATACTAGTGAGGGGAAAACTCATACTAAGCGGTATGGTCTCACTAGATATCTAAATGGTTTGAGATGGTAGGTTATTATTCATACTAGGCTTTATGTCTGACTCGAAATTTATGTTTTCCCTTTAAACTCTCAGATACTCAATTGATTTTGAGTAGTTTGACAGTAAAGGATTTTTAGGTTCTCCTTTACACAAATAAGCTTCCTGAGACGTGCGGAAGGCAAGCTAGCTATTAGGAGTTCTTTTCTATTTGATTCCGCTGTGTTTTGATGTAAAGGCAAAGTTGTTTAGTTGCCTATATATACATACTCTGATCGTCCAAGAGGGCATCTTCATATATCGCTCTTGGCGTAGTTTGTAATGATTATATTTTCTCTGAACGTGGTTCTCGAATATGGGATTATGTAATGAATTTGAAATATGATTGAAATGGAATGAGAAACTTTTTTAATGATTTTAATTTGTTTTTCATATCCATGTGTTTCTATTGTATCAATGTATCTAACATTACCGCATTTGGTCATCGAAAATTAATAATTATGGATGACTACAGCATCCGTAGCCATTAGTTTTGGGCCTCCAAGTGGGAGATGTTACAAGTCGGTATCAGAGCATAGGTTTATGAAAACTTAAGAAATTTAAACCTAAAAGATTTTTCAAAACATAACCCAATGAATGAATCGGAAAATAAGATTGGGGTTTGGGTTAATGCTATAGTAACACAGTTGTACTTTATATATATATATATATATATATATATATATAAGTACGTATCCCCTCTCTCTTAGACCGTTCTTCTGTATCTTACTAAGGCTTGTATGCAGTTTTACGAGAAAGGAAGATATGGAGGCAGGAAATGAAAGAGGAAATCTCAATGGAGGAATCACTACAACTAATAGAAATGCTAGACCAAATACTAGAAGGAACCCGGGACGATAGGCAAATGCTAATCAAAATGCAGATACCAACATAGGTGTTGGAAATTTGTCAGTAGATATGGGGATAATGTATCGATTCTTCGTTAATCTGATGCAAGTTGGAGCAGCTGCTAGAGTAGTTGGGAATGTTGGAGGAGATAATCCCGTGGCTCCAATCAGAAACAGCTATGCTAAGTTGAGCAGAGTTTATACCAGTCTTGTTGGGAATCCATTTTTAGGAATGGAGGATGCTATAGAAGTTGTGAATTGGCTTTTGCATTATGAGAGAATCTTTGCTGACTTGGGGTTGAATGATGAGTAGAAAAGGAGGCTTGCTTCTAGACAGTTACAGGGAGCAGCACTTCAATGGTGGAATAGTGTAACTACCGGAGTTCCCGAGGAAGAGTTGACTTGGGTGGAATTTCGGAGGAGATTCGAGCAGAGGTTTTTGTCTGAAGTTGCCAAGCCAACATTGTTGAGGAAGTTTGTGGACTTGGTGCAAGGCGAGATGTCGATGATTGAGTATGCCATGAAGTTTGATGAGCTATCCAGGTATGGACATGCTACCATTGACACCATCATCAAGAGGAATGAGAAGTTTATTCGGGGATTGAAACCCGAGATTGCTAAGGCGACCCTGCCACAGCTTCATGATCCTTGTAATGTTGTTGTGGAAATGGCAATCCGACATGAGGAGATGCTTGCTACTTATAGAAAGGAGAAGCAGATTGAAACCCAAAGTTCTTTTGGCAAGAAGAGGAAGTTCTTTAAGAAGAAGGAAACCTAGAAGGGAGAAGTTGCCAAGAAGGCAAAGGATAATCTGGTTTGCTATAAGTGCGACAAGAAGGGTCATTATGCTCATGAATGCTGAACTGGCAAGGGGAAGAAGGCCACATACAAGAAGAGTGTGAAGTGCTTTAACTGCGACCAAGTTGGGCATTATAAGAATTAGTGTCCAGAACTAGTCAGGGTGGACAGAGGAGAGGTCTTTGCTATTGGACCATCGTTTGCTAGGCCAACTACTGCAGAGAAAGGAAAGACTGTGATTGAAGGTGCGCTTTTGATTCGAGGTATACCAGTTAGGGTAATATTTGATATTGGTGCATCGCATTCATTTATATCTCAGTGTTTGGTTGATAGGTCATGTTTAGAACCCATATACCTTATTACTTCCTTAAGGGTTGTGAATCTGATAGGAGGGTATGCAACTCTTGGAATGAGATGTGACTAGTTAGAACTTGATTAGTTAGGTCATAAGTTTGCATGCAATCTGTATGTTTTCGATTTCGAAGATTTCGGAATCATTTTGGGTATAGATTGGTTGGGTAGATATGAGGCTAGGATATTTTTCCAAGATAGAGAAATATCGCTGAGACGCCCTGATTGTCATAACCGAATTATATTCTCTGTGGAGGATTCTGACCGGAGTGCTTGAACTCCGTTGAGTGCTTTGGAAGTAGAAGAAGAGTTAAGTCAGGTTCGAGTGGTAAGAGAATTTGCATATGTTTTTGAGCCGGTTACAGGATTACCACCGAAATGAGCCATTGATTTTCGGATAAATCTTGTGCTAGGAGCAGAACCTGTAAGTAGACCACCTAGCAGGATGACACCGACTGAGACGAAGGAATTGAAGGTTCAGCTAGTGGATCTAGAAAGGAGAAATTTTATTAGACCAAGCAGTTTGTCTTGGAGAGCGGCCGTGGTATTCGTGAAGAAACTGGATGGGTCGTTGAGGATGTGTATCGACTATCGTAAGTTGAACGAGAAGACGATCAAGAATAAGTATCATTTGCCGAGAATCGACGATTTATTTGATCAGTTGTGTGGAGCCAGATTATTTTTCCAATTGGATTTGGTGATAGGTTTCCATCAGTTAAGAGTGGCAGAGGATAATATCCCGTTGATCGCGTTTTTGGACTAGGTATGGTTCGTACGAGCGGTTAGTAATGCCATTTGGGTTGACGAATGCACCAGTTTTCTTCGTAGATCTGATGAACCGAGTTTTTCGAGAGTACTCAGATAGGTTCGTATTGGTATTTATAGATGACAATTTAGTATACTCTAAAGATGAAATGGAGCATGAAGATCATTGAAGAGTAGTGATTAAGACGTTGAGGCAACATCAGCTGAAAGTGAAGTTTTCCAACTGTCATTTTTGGAAGAAAGACGTTAAGTTTCTTTGTCACATGGTCTTAGAAAAGGGTTTGTTAGTCGATCCAGATAAGATCGAAGCTGTTAATAACTAGAAGAGACCAGAGACGGTGACTGAGATTAGAAGTTTTCTTGCACTTGCTGACTCTTATGGGAGATTCATTAAGGATTTCTCGTGGATAGCAGCGCCTTTGACTAAGTTAACTAGGAAGGACGTGAAGTTTAATTGGTCTGACAAATGTGAGGAAGCATTCCTTAAGTTAAAGCATTTGTTGACCAATGCGCCTGTGTTAGTGGTTCCAGACAGAAACCAAGGGTTGGTAGTGTATACCGATGCATGCAGAACCGGACTAGGAGTTGTGTTGCTGCAGAAGGGTAAAGTCATTACTTACGATTCACGATAGCTTAGACTGCATGAGGTGGGATATCCTACTCATGATTTGGAGTTGGCTGCGGTGATCTTCGCATTGAAGATATAGAGACATTATCTCTTAGGGGAGAGATTTGAGCTATATACAGATCATAAGTCCTTAAGATATTTATTCACTTAGAAGGAATTGAATATGAGACAATAGAGGTGTGTTTGCACAAAAAATGGACAAACACCTCAAAGTCGTATGATTTAGTAGATCTTATGTTGTTCTTAGTGATTTGGGTGATTTATAAATATAGGAAAAGCAGGGGTTAAACTGTAAAAAGACACGCAGATTTATAGTGGTTCAGCCAGAATGTGCCTACGTCCACTTTATGTTATTTCCCTTCTCTTGTTTAGATTACAAGTACAAAGCTTTGATACAGGTAAAAGAAAGTTGTTCGAAAGTTCTCTCCGTGCTTGAGCTCTCAAACTTGTCCCCCATTGTTGTACCCCTGCCCCTCTATTTATAGAATGAGGTTGGGGGTAGGGGTCTTGGAGGTATAAAGCAGCTGGCGGGCCTGGGCTGACGTAATCTGGCCTGGTGGATCTGGTCCGGTTTCCTTTGGTTCGGTGGTGAGATGAGTGGCTTAGTTCGGTGGAGACTCCATTCGGTGGAGAGGTTTGGTCCGGTGGGGAGTTGTGTTGATTCGGTAATGGAGAGGTTTGGACCGGTGGGGAGTTGTGTTGGTTCGGTAGGAGGTGGTTCGGCATCCTTGGTCTGGGGTGATGGTTCGGTGATGAATGGGCTGATGAGTGGACCGGTGGATCTGTGGTTTGGTGATGTCTGGTACGGCAGTGGTAGGGATGCCGGATGAAGCCTAGCTCTTCTCGGTCTTGAGATCTCCTGGGTGAGAAACTTACCCAACATTTGCCCCCCAAAGTAGGGCATATGTTTAACATATGTCGTGCTTTATTTTAGGTCGTTAATTACGGACCTTCCCGTCCGGTCTTCGATGCCGAACCAATTGGTCCGGCTGTCAACACTCGCCTATAAATATGGGATGTGCATCTTCGTCACTTCTTACCAATCCAAGATAGCCGAACCAAACATCCCTGCTGAATCAAGTTCTCTGCCGAATTGCTTCAGAACACCGAATCAGGTACTGCCGAATGAATCTATGTATTCTGAGTGCCGAGTGAACTCGTCATTCTTGGATTACCGGATGAGCATGGGGGTTCTGAGCACCGAACGAACTTTTTCATTCGGAGGGCATGACCGCCGAATGAGATTGAGAGTTGGATAGTCGAACGAACGTGTACTCTGGGTGCTGAATGAACATTTACTCTGGGTGCCGAATGAACTTGTACTCTGGGTGCCGAATGAACTTTATACACTTGATTTTTTTCATTTTTCATATCACGAGCGAAATTCCGGACTACATGTACTTGTTTGTTCATTTCCTCTGTTTTAACAACATGTTCTTCCGATGTTGTAGATAATGTCTCGTAAAGCAGAAACTCGATCAGATAAAAAGAAATCCCAGGGCGAAGGAGAATCTTCCGCAGTGCCCCCTGGTCAGCCAGGACCGGAACGTCATGGAACTGCCCCGAGATCATTGGTGGACGGGTACGGCTCTCAGGAGCTTCTGAACTCCCCGCCCAATTGCTTCCCCAGCTCCCTCAAGGAGGAGCAGCTTGATGTCATCTCCCGTTCTTTCGGAATCGATAGAGCGCGCATGTTGTTTCTAGGGAGAGAAGTTATGCCATATGACCCTCCCGAAGGGTACTTTGCCTACAGCAGATACCACTGCATGTGCGGTGCCATCCCGTCTCTTAATGCTTGGGTAGTCAGCTTCCTTACATATCTAAAGGTAGCCCCATTCCAGCTTCAACCCAATTCCTATACTATACTGGTGAGCCTCTTCGTCATCTTTCAGAGGAAGTATGGGCGTGCTCCTTCCAACCGGGAGATCCGGTACTTATATAATCTGAGGGGCTATAAGAAGGGGTCCCCATACATCAGCTTGGAGTCAGCCGTAACCTTCAAGCCGGTCTTGGATCTGTATTCTAAGTACAGCATGTTCAAGAAGGAGTGGTTCTTCGTCAGGGACGACTCTGTTTCTATTCGGCGTTTCACCTCTGGATGTAAGTCGATGCTTTATTTATAATTTCCATTCTGGTTGCGATGCTTCTTCTTATACGTTTTTATTTTTTGCTAGCGACAGGTGGCTTTGCGGTTGTGGAGACTGATCGCCTGGTTCATATGGCGGCTGAGATAGAAGCTATCCCCGGATAGATCGGCTGCTTACCTGATCAGAAATGCGACCCTTATGGAGTATAATTTGATCCTTCCACAGCAGTCAGTAGTCAAACAGAGGGAAACAGCGGAGGAGAGGGCGGCTGCTCAAGCTAAGGGAGGTGTCACAGTAGAGAGTGGCAAGAGGAAACCTTTCTCAAAATCTCCAGTGGTCGGAGGTAAGAAGCTTAAGAAATCGGATGGTCCTTCCCCCAGCACTTGTCCGCTTACTCCGGGGAAGGAAGATGTGGAGGAGGAGAGAGATGAGGGTGGAGATAACCGGGAAGGTGGTGACGGTGGTGATGGCATCGGGGCCTTGCTTCCTGGGCAAGCAGGCGAGATTCAGGAGTGGACGGATGACGCATTCCACCAAGCTTTCGAGGGGCTGGACGAAGAACCGGCTTTGGTAGAGAAATCCGGGAAAGCTGACAAGGCCGGGACCGGTGCAAGCGAGTCTTCTCAGACTATTCCAGCCAAGGTGGCTCCGACGACTCAAGGTGAACTTTTGACTCCTGCAGGCTCCATTTATGATAGGGACTTAGGAATATTTTATGATCCGCTCCCGTCCTGGAATGAAATCCAGGACTCATTGCAGTATCCTACTCCTCCCCAGGGTGTATATAACTAATGTGTTTCCTTTCTTCTTTTAACTTTTAATTTACCACGTTTCTCGAATTATGGATCAATGTAAGCTTGTGACACTTGTTCTTCATATCAGGAGCAGGTAAAACGGCCAAGGCCTCAGATCTTCGGCACAGGCTTGAACAATACAAGCTCTCCAAAGCTTCCGTCAAGCCGAAGCCTTCGACCCACCGTTCCGGGGATGTAGTCGGCTACCGTCCTCTTCTCGGGGTTATTGAAGAGGGTATTCAAAAGAGAAAGAGGAGTCATCCCTTATCCGAACCTTCACTTGGTCCTCAACCCCCAGTTCAGCCTCTTCATGATATCACGGAGGAGGATACTGAGTTCGCACTCTCTCCACACCCGTCTGAAAATCCTACCATTACTCAGATTGACCGTCCTGGCTTGGCTCGTAATCCATTTGCGGGTCATCCTGATCTGGATCCAGGTTCCCATGATATTACCTTTGACGAGGTTACCGGTGAGCACCTTCTTCCCCGCAATCCCATGGTACGGGTGCTTGATGAGGCTAAGTCCTTAGATCTCGATTTACTTACTACTCGGATAGTTACCATGGGAGACAAGGCCAAGGCTAATATTGATCGGGTGGCGGAGGAGACTAGGAAGCTGATGGGGCATCATGCCCGGTTGGTTAAGGCTGGAGAGGAGATTGGGAGTGCCAACATCCGACTACGATTGATGGTTTCGGATCAGGCCAAACAGCTTGCTGATCAGGCCATTTAGATTTCCCAGCATGAGGCTGCCTCTGGGCGGTTGAGGAAGACTATGGAGGAGGCTAGTAAGGCGGAATTGCGGAAGATGGAGGCTGCCTGCAAGGAGCAGATAAATATGGCCATCTCGACAGTGGACGAGGTTCGGAGGGCGGATCTTGAGCAGGTAGAGGAGCTGTCGGGGAAGCTTGAAGCCGTAGAGCTTGCTCAGGTCAGGCTAAGGGAGGAGATGGAGGCGATGAGGAGGTCCCTTCAGGCTGACTGCTCGTGATACCGACTGGAGAGGGATGTTGCCATTGCAAGGCTATCGGTTTCTGAGGCTCGTATGAGGGAGTTTGAGGAGAATGAGGGGATGATGGATGATATGCTGCAGGATATGTACTTTCGCATTTGGAAGCAGGGCAACTTATCTTGGATGGACGACTACCCCCGGGTTATGGCTAGGATTTACCTCAGGGCTCTAGAGGAGGCCAAGGCTGAGGCGGATAAGGAGGGTGGAGCGGCCTTTAGGATGGATGTGGTCACCGCTCAGTTCACCAAGGAGGAGAAGACAGCGGTGAAGGAGGGGATGCGGTTGTTCGCGGTTGAGGAGGCAGGTGTGGAAGTAGGGGATGACGACCAAGGCGATCAAGGGGAAGTTGCTGGTAACCACTTCTTCATTAGTTTCTTCTTTCGTTAACTCTTGCTTATCACTAATGATTTCTCTTCTTGCCTGATCAGGCGGTCAACACCAACAAGACAAGGGTAAAGATCCAATGCAGCCAGCTCCCTGATTCGACCTGGGTGTTTCTTTTGGTCGACTCGATACTGTTATACATGTTGGTTTTGAAATAGTAACATGGTGTTACTTGTAATAAGGGATTTGATTTCGGCATGCAATTCTTAACTTATGATAATTTCATCATATATGGATGTTTTTTGTAGTCTCAATGTACTGAATAAGAAATATAGCTATGCATGTACTTGTGATTCAGTGGTATTTGATGCTAAGTTCCTGTTTAAAGTATAATTTCATATCCTGTAATATTAACGTGATGTGCAAATATACTATAGCTATGTTTTTAGGCACACAAAAATAAAATACCGTCCCTCCTGCTTTAGTTGTAGACGGCGACTTTAGCGTGACTGAGCATGAAGATGTGGTCGAGTGCCCGGCCATCCGGCCTCATTTGCGAATGCCTCCTATTTTGTGACCTGTGCTTTAGGGATCGTTATAGAGGATAGGAGGAAAGTTTTAAAAATAGAATGGAAATATAGGCAATAGTAAAAACTTCCAATCACGGAAGGCCGTCGATGTGCTTAAGTTCGTGGCAAACGGGTTTTGTAGTCACTTTCCCTAGCTGTGGGTCTTGGAGACATTTGTCACCCATCTTACGCCTCCGCGGGGAGTTAATTCTTTTTTACCTCAGCCGTACTTAAGACACATCGGAGCCGAGATCGCGCACAGTAACTACCCGAGCCATTATGGCCCGTAATCGTGGGTATTATTCAATTTACCGTGGCCGGCTAGCGTGGGTGCCGACCGTCAACCGTGAACTGCCCCTGGCTATCCATACCTTATGTTGGGGCTTATAGTCGGTTCACGGTTGCCGGCGAGCCGAACGCCGTAATGAGCAGCCTCGGCTATAGTCGGCCTTCTCGGTGGCTTATAATCGGCTCATTACAGTTGGCTTTAAGGGCCGTCGCGAGCAATGAGTTAACCCGCAGCAGAGGGATGCCGGAGCAAAAGTGTCTCATTGGCGAGGGCATAGATTCGCATAGTACCTGTTAGGTCTTGTCCAGGTGAAGTTGTGTCGTGGAGTGCTCTGAGTGGAATTGCTATACGCATAGGATTTTGTTCAACATAAAAGGATAAAGTTAACAAGCAGCCAAGATATAAAGGAACAAGTTAAAAAAGAGACAAGGTTTTTTAAAGTGGTTCGGCACGAAAAGGCCTACGTCCACTGATTCTCTTTGTTAATTCACTTCATATGGGCAGTACAAGTTAAGAAAAGTATCGACGGAGGTGTTGGATGTTCCATGCCCTCTGGAACACCTCTCCGTCCACTGTTGACAAAATATAAGCTCCATTGTGGAGATCTTTATGAATTACATACGGTCCATCCCAGATTGGGTCTAGTGCTCCAGGGCGAGGGAAGATTCGCTTGAGGACAAGATCCCCTTCTTGTAAGGTACGATGCTTGACTTTGGAGTTGTATTATGCTGCCACTTTTTGCTTGTGGGCTGCTGCTTTAAGGACTGCATCATTTCTTCTCTCCTCAACTAGATCCAAAGACATGTGAAGGAGTTCTTCGTTCTCTTCTGGGTTATAGTGGATCCTACGGTGGGAAGGCACAATGGTTTCAACTGGGAGCATAGCCTCTGATTCGTATGCCAAAGAGAAAGGAGTATGCCCCGTTGATGTTCTGAAGGATGTGCGATAAGCCCACAGTGCCGTAGGGAGTTCATCCACCCAAGCGCCCTTTGACTTTTCGAGCTTCTTTTTGATTAGAGTTTTCAGAATTTTGTTGACGGCTTCGACTTGTCTGTTTGCCTGGGGATACGCTACGGATGAGAAGCTTTTGTGAATTCCGTGCTCTCGGCACCAGTTGGCGAATTCCTCGCTGTCAAACTGGAGTCCATTGTCTGATATGATTTTGAATGGGACTCCGTACCTGCATAGAACATTTTTGATCAAGAAGTTAATAACTTTTGCTGAGGATACTTTATTCAGAGGTTCTGCTTCCACCCATTTGGTGAAATAGTCGACTACCACTATAACATATTTGGCCTCGCCTCGGCCCATCGGTAGCTCGCCGATTAAGTCAATTCCCCATATTGCGAAGGGCCAAGGGCTGGTCATTTGAGTAATCTCAGTTGTTGGTAACCGCGGAATCTTAGCAAACTTCTAGCATCTGTCACACTTTTTGACGAAATCTAAGGCGTCCTTGCTTAAGGTGGGCCAGAAATATCCATATCGGAGTATCTTTTTTGCTAATGTTTGCCCTCCGGTGTGATCTCCGTAGCTTCCCTGATGGATGTTGGGTAAGTTTTCCTTGGCTTCCCTCCCAACGACACACCTTAATAACGGGTTAGAGAATCCGCGCCGATAGAGGATGTCTTCTTGAATTGTGTAGCGGGAAGCTTTCCTTAAGATTTTCTTGACTTCGTTACGTCCGTTGGGTAGTGTGCCGCTTTGTAGGTAGTCTCGGATGAGAGTCATCCAAGTTGCTTCTTCGGTTGCAGCTATCAGATTCACTTGCTCAAAACTTGAAGTTAGTTGCTTTGGGATGGTTACTGCTCCAAAGATGGCGATGTTTCTCATACTTGCTTGCTTTGCCAATTCGTCGGCCTCTTGGTTCTCTTCCCGAGGGATGTGTTTGACTAGGTAGTGGTCCAATTGGCTGAGAAGTAACTTGGTTTTCTTTAAATATGCTATGAGTCGTTCTTCTCGAGCTTGGAATTCTCCTAGTATTTGATTAACAATAAGTTGAGAATCGCTATGAAGACACAAAGAATTGGCTCCGATTTCTATGGCAAGTTCTAGTCCAGCTAACACTGCTTCATACTCTGCATCGTTGTTGGTGGCAGCGAACTCCAACCTTATAGCATAGTGCATCTTTTTTCCCCTGGGAGTGACTATTACCACACCTTCCCCCGAACCTTGTTCGTTCGATGCACCATCCACAAAGAGATTCCACTTGATGTCTTCTGCTGATTCCAATTGCTCCTTATCTTCGTTGGTAGTGAATTCTGCGATGAAATCAGCCATGGCTTGTCCCTTGATGGCGGTGCGAGGGTGATAGGTGATATCATACTGACTTAGTTCAATGCACCATTTAAGTAGTCGCCCAGAAGTGTCGGGACGATGGAGTACCTGCCTCAGTGGCTGATCGGTCAGAACTTTGATGGAATGGGACTGGAAGTAGTGACGCAGCTTCCATGATGTGATTAGTAAACAGTATGCTAGCTTCTCAAGTTTAGGATATCTGACTTCTACCCCCGTAAACCTCTTACTGACGAAGTAAACTGCCCGCTGCGTGCGGTTGTCTTCCCTTACCAAGGCAGCGCTCAGGGCGTGAGATGACACAGCAAGGTATAGGTATAATTCTTCGCCTTCGCTTGGAGTCGAGAGTACCGGTGGTTTTTGGAGGTGTTCGATTAAGTTAAGGAAAGCGGTTAAGCATTCGTCAGTCCATTCGAACTTTTCTTTGTCTCTCTTTAGAGCTTCGAAAAATGGGACGCACTTGTCCGTTGCTTTGGAGATGAATCGGCTTAGGGCGGCCACTTTCCCATTCAGGCTTTGCATTTCCTTTCGAGTGGAAGGTATATTGATATCCCTTAGCGCTCGGACTTGTTCAGGGTTTGCTTAAATCCCTCTGGCATGGACGATGAATCCTAAGAACTTTCCTGATGATACTCCGAAGGAGCATTTTAGAGGATTCAACTTCATTCCATACTGGCGGAGTACTTGAAACATCTCGCCTAGGTGGCTTACGTGATTGTCGGCTTTCCTTGACTTTACCAGCATGTCATCCACGTATACTTCCATAGTTTGCCCTATTAGCCCTGCAAACATCTTGTTGACGAGGCGCTGGTAGGTGGCTCCTGCGTTTTTAAGTCCGAAAGGCATTACCTTGTAGCAGTACAATCCCCGGTCAGTGATGAAACTAGTGTGGTCTTGATCGGGAGCATGCATAGGAATTTGGTTATATCCCGAATACGCGTCCATAAAAGATAAGAGTTCGTGCCCGGCTGTGCTATCTACAAGCTGATCGATTCAGGGAAGCGGGAAGCAATCCTTTAGGCAGGCGTCATTTAGGTTGGAAAAGTCAATGCATGTCCGCCACTTCCCATTAGCCTTCTTTACCAGCACCGGGTTAGCGATCCATTCCGGGTAGATGGCTTCTCGTATGAAGTCATTGGCGAGCAGATTCTTCACCTCTTCATCTAGGGCTGCTGATTGCTCTGCCCCCATACTTCTCTTTTTTTCTGTACAGGTGCTTTGGTAGGATCAATGTTTAGTACGTGGCATGCTACGTCGGGGGAGATTCCGGTCATGTCAGCGTGTGACCATGCGAATACATCCAGGTTGTGGCGGAGAAAATCGATGAGTTGTTCCTTCAACTCTGCTTTTAGTTGGGACCCAATTTTCAATAGTCTGCTTGAGTCGTGTTTGTCTACAGATACGAACTCCATAGCCTCTGTAGGCTCGGTGGTGGCCTCCTCCTCTTTGTCCCTAGGGTCTAATTCATTGAAAGGGTCGCTGGTATATCGAAGAGGAGGGGCTTTCTTTAGTTGCTATGCTTCTAGACTTTTCGTGCAGAGGGCAACCTCTACACCCTTCCCTTTATCCTTCCTGTGGTTGTTGCGAAGTTCAGTCATATAGCAGTCTCGAGCAACGTCCTGGTCTCCTTCTACTTCCCATATTCCATTGTCCGTTGGAAATTTCATCTTTAGGCACCATGGGGCTAGGACAATCTGGAAGTCAGATAAGGCTGGTCTTCCTAAGAAGGCGTTGTAGGCCGAATGGTTTTCTATTAGCACAAACGTCTATTTCTGTACAACAGAGCGGGGATGGCTTCCAATCTCAACAAAGAGGTCCAGTTGCCCGAGGGGCATCTTTGCATCTCCAGTGAAACCGTGTAGTGGTTTATTACAGGGAGATACATCCTTCATTGATAGTTTCATTTTGTCGAATGCATGTTTGAACAGGATATTTACTGAGCTTCCAGTGTCCACTAGGATTCGGTAAACTTCGGCGGGACCGAGCCGGGCAGAGGTAACCATGGGATCCATGTGAGGGTATTGCCTTCCTTCTAGGTCACGCTTACCGAATGTGATGTCATCACTTTCTTTCCTTTTCGGGTGGCGTTCTTCTATAACTGAATTGACATAGTCTTTATTGTCTCTGAGTGACTTTCCATATCTTTCCATCTCTTTCTAGCTCATGTCTGCGATGTGCGGTCCTCCCGAGATGGTATGGACCACTATCTTCTCTTGACTAGAGCCGCTAGTGTTGCGGTTCCCTCTGCCGATCTCCGGTGAGGGTAGCCTTGGGTTTTCATTGGCAGGAGCTGGAGTCCTGTCCTGATCTTTTACATAGCGTTCCAGTTTCTTCCTTCTGATGTGTTCCTCAATCAAATCCCGGAGATGATGGCACTCATTGGTATCATGCCCGTGAGATTCGTGGAAGCGGCAGAACTTTCTAGACTTCTGCGCGTTATCTGATTCCTTCTTGTATGGTTGGCGTTTGTATCTAACTTCACCTTGGGTGGCAAGGAAGATATTTTCGACGGTCTCGTTCAAAGGAGTGTAAGTGTCGAATCTCGATCCAGGCCGATATAGGCGCTTTTCTCCCTTTTTGCCCCCAGTATTGTCTCTGGAATCATTTTTTCGAATGTCCCTTGCCGCAGCAGGGGCGTTGCTGTGAGTTGCCTTATTTTGCTGTCCTGACTGCCCCTCAACGGCAGCATCCTCGAGCCTCATATATTTCTCGGCTTCATGGAAGAAATCGGGTAAAGTTGCTGGTTTTTCTTTTGTCAACCTTCTAGCAAATTTAGTGTCCGGATGCACACCACTACAGAGGGCCATTAGGATAAGCTTCTCATCGGCATCTTGGACTGCGGCTACTGCGGCGTTGAATCGGGTTAGGTATTGCTACAGCTTCTCTCCAGGTTTCTGTTTGACGCTGGATAAGGAATAAGCGTCCTTAGGTTGCTCCACATGAATGCGGAACTGACTGATAAATTTTTCTCTCAACATTTCCCATGAGCTGATGGATCCCTGGGGTAGATGATAGAACCAAGAGGTAGCGAGATCTGCTAAGAAGAGCGGAAAGCATTTGCAAAGTACTCCCTCTGTTGCTCCACTCATGAGCATATGTTGCGTGTATCTCTGTAAGTGTACAACGGGGTCGGTGGTTCCTTTGTAGGGTTCCATTGTTGGCATCTTCCACTCTCGGGGGGTGATAGCAGTTTCGATATTGCGGGCGAAAGGGCTGGTTATCCTAGCACCTATCCCTCGATCTCTTTGCTCCCGTTGGACGCACTCTCTGAATAAGCGTGCCATCCTTTTATCAGAACTTGGAGCAGATAGAAACGAGTTTGGTTCTGTTCTATGGGATTGATTCCGTCTAGATGACCTGTAGGGATGGTATCGTCTATCATTCCTCATATTTTCCAGTGGCTGCCTTCGATCTTCTGGGAGCATGCTAGGGTCAGCTACAGTTGGCCCTTGCCTTGATCTTCCCCTGCTGGGTTCTGATCTAAGCACTTCCTCGGGTCCAACTTCGGGCTGGACTCTAGCTCGGCCCCGTTCATCGGCGTTTCCGTGGTTAGGCAGTATGACAGGCTCAGCTACAGTTGACCTTCGCCCGGTACCTCCCCCGTTGGGTTCGGTACCAAACGTTTCCTCAGGCCTAACTTCGGGCTGTGCTCGATCTTGGCTCCTACCATGGCTGCTTCTGCCGTTAGCTCCTTCGAAGAAGGAAGATCTTTGTTGTCTCTGAGATCCTCCAGACTGGGATTCGCCCCATGATTCAGTGTTGCGGTTGGACTCTTCAGCATCCCTTAAGCGTGACATGAGATGGTCCACCAAGGCTTCTTGCTGGGACGTGAAGCGGTTAGTCACTTCAACCACAACCCTGTCTAAATCTGCCCTAGTAATTGCTGCGGGCTGTTCTGTGGCAGGAGTGGTCGGATTAGCCTGTCCTTCATTTGTTACTGCTGTTGGAGGAGGACGATTCACTTGATTCGTGACAGCTGGATCTGGAAGACTGCTGGATGCGATGTTTTTTCCTTTGTTAACATCTTTTCTCTGTTTGGGAGGCATGTTTTCCAAGTGGCGAACAATGCTGTTAGGAAAACTGTTAAGTGGATGAAGCTGAAGCTTCGAGCTTCTTTCTCTCAATGAAAGCACCAAAAATGTTTGCACAAAAAATGGACAAACACCTCAAAGTCGTATGATTTAGTAGATCTTATGTTGTTCTTAGTGATTTGGGTGATTTATAAATATAGGAAAAGCAGGGGTTAAACTGTAAAAAGACACGCAGATTTATAGTGGTTCAGCCAGAATGTGCCTACGTCCACTTTATATGTTATTTCCCTTCTCTTGTTTAGATTACAAGTACAAAGCTTTGATACAGGTAAAAGAAAGTTGTTCGAAAGTTCTCTCCGTGCTTGAGCTCTCAAACTTGTCCCCCATTGTTGTACCCTTGCCCCTTTATTTATAGAATGAGGTTGGGGGTAGGGGTCTTGGAGGTATACAGCAGCTGGTGGGCCTGGGCTGACATAATCTGGCCTGGTGGATCTGGTCCGGTTTCCTTTGGTTCGGTGGTGAGATGAGTGGCTTAGTTCGGTGGAGACTCCATTCGGTGGAGAGGTTTGGTCCGGTGGGGAGTTGTGTTGATTCGGTAATGGAGAGGTTTGGACCGGTGGGGAGTTGTGTTGGTTCGGTAGGAGGTGGTTCGGCATCCTTGGTCTGGGGTGATGGTTCGGTGATGAATGGGCTGATGAGTGGATCGGTGGATCTGTGGTTCGGTGATGTCTGGTACGGCAGTGGTAGGGATGCCGGATGAAGCCTAGCTCTTCTCGGTCTTGAGATCTCCTGGGTGAGAAACTTACCCAACAAGGTGGCTGGAGTTTTTAGCAGCTTATAATTTTGGTATAGAGTATACACTTGGGAAAGGAAATAAATTAGAGGATGCTCTTAGTAGAAAACATCAGAATGAGGTGTTAGCCATGTTGGTAGAATGGAAAGATTTAGAAGCTTTGACTACTTGTAGTGTGTAGTTAAGATCGACTGCTAGTTCTAGTCGGAGCACCGTCATGTTGTCCTGTTTGGAAGTTCGACCCGTACTGATTGAAAGGATTGCTTCTAAGCAAAAAGAGGATCCATTATTAGTCGAGAAGATTAGAAGACTTGAGGTTGGTCAGAGATCGATGATCTAAAGGATTTTAATCTTGACCAGAGGGGGTGGTTGAGAAAAAGGGACGGTTGTGTGTTCCAAATGTTGAGGACTTAAGGAAAGAAGTTCTTAGGGAATGTCATCGATCTAAATTTATGATTCATTCTGGAGTAACCAAGATGTATCAGGATATGAAGAGGAGCTTCTACTAGGAAGGTATGAAGAAGGATGTTGGCTTGTGGGTTAGGCAGTGTGCGAACTGTCAACAAGTGAAGGCCGAACATCAAAATCTGAGTGGATTGCTTCAACCTTTGGAGATTCCAGTTTGGAAATGGGCTTTGATATCCATGGATTTTATAGACGGGTTGTCATGGTCAAATAGAGGAAATGAAAGTATATGGGTCATAGTGGACATGTTGACCAAGAGTTCCCATTTCATTCCAGTTAAGTCAACTAGGACGACACATGTTTTAGCTAAGTTGTTCATGAAGAACATAGTTAGATTGCATGAATTCCCAGTAGTATAATCAATGACCGAGATGCAAAGAGCCTACAGGAGGTGTTAGGTACCAAGATCAAGATGAGTACTGCGTATCACCCTCAGACGAATGGGTAGACAGAGAGAGTAAATAAGGTACTCGGGGATTTGTTAAGAGCTTGTGTATTGGACTTTGGTGGATCTTGGGAAGATCACCTACACTTAGTTGAGTTTTATATAATAACAGTTATCAGACTAGTATAGGAACGACGCCTTTTGAAGCTTTGTGTGGAAGGCCATGCAAATCACTAGCATGTTGGTTGGAAACTGGAGACAGATTAGTCTTGGGTCAAGATCTGGTTAGAGAGGTGACATAGAAGATTGAGTTGAACCGAGAAAGGATGAAGGAAGCTCAGACTAGATAAAAGAGTTACGGAGATAAGAGGCGTAAAGATCTAGAATTCTCAGTTAGAGATAGAGTTTTCATTAAGGTATCACCGATGAAGGGTGTGGTATGATTTGAAAAGTCAGGGAAACTGGCGTCGAGATATCTTTGGTCCGTTCCCAATTATAGAGAGGATTGGGAGGCTTGCATACAGATTAGAGTTGCTGAGCAGTATGGTAGGTGTCCATAATGTGTTTCATGTATCTTATCTTCATAGGTATGTGCATGATCCAAAGGCTACTATTCCTCCGACAGAGTTGGAAGATTTGATAGTAGAACCGAATTTGACTTTTGTCAGACAACCAGTTCAGTCTGTAGTGAGAGATGAGAAGAGGTTAAGAAACAAGACAGTCAAGTTGGTGAAAGTTCAGTGGAGCGGCAACGAGAAGGACTATACTTGGGAGATAAAAGACAGGGTTGGAGATACTTATCCTGATCTGTTGTGAGAGTATGTTCTATATTTGCTTTATATAGACTGTTTCTAGTCAGGTAGCTAGTGTGGTAGTTACGAGATGTTATAGATTATTGCTATGCATAGTATTTAGTCCTTACTGAATATCGAAGAAGAAATTTTTTAAGGAGGGGAGCCTGTAACACCCCTAATTTTGATAACATTATTCAGGAGATTTAATTAGATAAATTAAATAGAATAATATTAAAATTAGAGAGATAAGGAGATTGAGATTTGAAATTTGAAATTTTAAAATAGAGACCGTGCTTAACCAAATAAGATTAAAAGAATGAGTTTATGGAAATGGTTTTATAAGTTAACTAATAAGAGAATAAGGCATGGATATTATGGGGAATAGCCATCCACCATAACCCTTAACCCCTAAACCTTTATTCCCATTTTCATTTCACAAGTCCATAATTTTAAAACATAAACCTAGGAGCCCAAGCCGACCATAACTTAGGGGATAAGATGATAAAAAATTAAGTAAAAGCTAAGGAATCAAGTAAGGAGAATTAAGCAAGATCAAATTCAAATTCCTTACCCAAAGCAAGGTGAATAATAATCAAAACCATCTCATTTTTGTTTTTAAAGAGCATTTTATTTCGGGTTTTAAGTTTAAAACCTTTATGATGATTTTAATGATGATATGCTTGGGTTATGTGATAACAAGTATGTTTGATAAATGTTTTATTTGATTTTAAGGATAAAATTAGATATATATTGAGTTTCGAATGCCATGTGGATTTAATATGTTATGTAAAACATTATCTTGGAGACGGGTTTTAATTTCGTAATTATCCAAGCTATGGATAATTTATTATGAATCTTTTAAAGAAGAAATAATTAATTGGGTTTAAAAATTTATTTCGGCTATTATATAAAGAATTTTGGGACTGAAATTCATATATGTTAGATAACATATTAAAAGTGAATTTTGATGATTTTTGGGTATTTTTCCTAAGTAATTTACTATGGAAATTAAATTAATTAAGTTGAAGGACTTAAATGTTTTAATTGTTTTGTTAAAGGGAAAGGCTTCTTTGCTAATTATTTTTAATTAATTCTGGATGAATTCGGTGGTCCTTTAGAAATGATTTTGGTAAAGTTAAGGTAACCAATTATATTTTTACAAATAGGCAAGTTAGTTGAAAAGTATTTACTTAAAAAGGCAACAAAACAGTTTTGTACAGATTTATTGTTTCACCACTTCCAGTAGCAACCTTCCAACCTCATACTTCTTCCCCCAACCAAGTCGAAACCAATACACATGGTATCATTGCTTTGGTATGTGGTGGATTGGAGAAAGGCGATAGGTATAGAGTTGAAACCATGCTTTCGAAGGGGTCGAGGCCTTGGTTTTGCTTTCCAAAGAGATGTCGCTTGCCTTGCTTTTAATGAATGCTTTCAAAAGGGTTTAATATCTTTCATATAGCTTTCGAAGGGGTTGCCGCCATCATGTTTTAAAAGGGTAGCTTCGAATGAGTTGTCGTGCTTTATTTTTTTTAAAGGAAGCTTTCAAAAGGGTAGTTTTGAACCAAGTCGAAACCTTGCTGTCGTCCTCATACTTTTCAAATAGGTTGAAGTTTTCAATGAGTTCGAAAGGCAATCTTTTGTTTTATAAGTATAATAAGTCGCTTCCCAATGCTTTCAAAAGGGCTCCAGTAGCCATTTAAAAT
The DNA here is from genome assembly GCA_030737815.1 of Allium fistulosum. Taxonomy (NCBI): domain Eukaryota; kingdom Viridiplantae; phylum Streptophyta; class Magnoliopsida; order Asparagales; family Amaryllidaceae; genus Allium; species Allium fistulosum. The sequence continues at coordinate 248,931,230 of CM060905.1, read as the reverse complement.
AAATATTTTGAAGGCAATGGTTTCGAAAGGTGCTTCGAAGCTATCCTTCTAATTTCTTTACTTAAAGACTAATGCATTCGAAAGGATGGTTCTAAAGCCATCTGTTTTCCCCAAATTCTTTTGTGTGAAGGTTAATGGTTTCGAAAGAGGTACTTTCAAATGTTTTCGAAGCTATTCTTCTATAAGTTGGGAAGTGATGCTTTAATACTTTCAAAAGTAATGTTTTGATGGTTTCGAATGAGATGTTTTAAAGTGTTTCGAAAGGCATATGCTTAGCCTTTTGAAAAGAAGATTTGAATGTGTTCGAAAGATATATCTTAATGGTTTCGAAAGTGAAGGTCTAAGGTTTCGAAGGCCTTAGTTTTCAAAACAAAGAACCTAATCTCATTTTTAAGGAAAACCCGTGGAAATATAAAAGAGCTTTGAAATGGATTACACTTTTGGGAATTTATAAAGAAGCTTTCCTTGATAAATATAATAGGTTAAATAGATTAACCATGTTTCATGTGAAAATGATTTCGAGGATATAAAACCCTAATTGTTGGTATTATTATGTTATGATCAGTATTTTATATGCTTCTTCTATAAATATGTTCACTGTATAGTGGACCCATAAATGTATATTAGGGAAAAAGGGTAGAATAACCATCTAGGTTGACCCAGTAGTGAATATAAATTGAGTTAACTCCTGTATGAGTAGAATTGCATCCAAGAGGTCAGGTAAACCAGAACATAGGATGCCCATAGACTGATCGAAGAAGTTGTCGGATTAGACAGGTTCAAAGTAAACCCATAAAAACTATGTTTGGAAAGAGTTATTGATAGGGGCCATTAGGTTCGTAGTGATCCCATGAAAACTATATCCGGATAAAGTTATTGACAGATGTTTGTACCAAAATTGGGCACAACACTCTTCGGATGTGTTTGAAGAGATAAAATGAAGAATATAAATGGAAAAAGAGGAAAATCTTACAAACACACCAATGATAAATGAGAAAAACGCACAGAAGCACATAGAATTAGAGTGGTTCGGTGTATGGCCTACGTCCACTATGAAATGGCTGACTTATATTGATTTTTGCTTGCTGGTTACAACGATTTACAATAGTAAAATTCGAGTACAATAGTGATTTCGGCAGAGTTTGGACGTAGAAGAGCCAAAAGTCCTTTTTCAGTAGGTCCTGAGCTGCTATTTATAGGCATAGGCAGCAAATATCTCACTCAAATCTCGGAAGACCTCTTCTCTCACGTGGGTGGGCCCACGCTATCGATCCTCGGTCGTTTAAACTCGATCCGTGATCGATACGAATGGATTTTGCATTGATCAAGCTTTGGCCCAATCGAGTCGAGATTGATCATGAACATTCTTGAGGTCGCACGCAAGCTCCTGTCAAAATTTGGTGGCACTTGGACTTGTAGATTTTGAGTTATGATCGATGCAAGTTTGGATTTGTTGAAGGCTGCTGAGTTCGCATCGCTTCGGTTCGCATCGATCTGTTCGCATCGCTTTTGGGCACGTGATGCCTGATGATGTGGTGCTAACTTTTTGGATTCATCCACTTTTTATGCCGAGTGACCGAGTCTCTCACTTGAATGTGCCTTGTTCGTATCCATCCATTGCTTTTCCTTTCGTATCGCTCATGTACCTCACTTCGTATCGCTTCACGTATACATTGCTTCGCATCCATAAAATGTGGCTTCATTCATATCGATGATTTGAAGGCGCTTCGTATTGATCACTGCATGCGATCTTCATATCGCTCTCTTTAAGGGTATGCCTCGTATCGATAGGTTAATTGATCGATACGAGTTAAGTTGGTGTGATCGATACGAAACGTGACTTGTTGATGGATATGAAATAAAGAAGATACGGTGGATAGGAACTGAAGTGCATGTGATGGATACGAACTGTAACAACCCGCATATTTTACGATTGTATATTTAAATGTTTTATTTAAATATAGCATCATTAATCGGATTAAAGTCCGAAATGTTACTTTTTGTAAACTGTCAAATTGGGACTCGAGACCACTTCCATTGAGTCCAAAATGGCATTTCCAACTTTTTTGAGTATAAACATTGATATGTTTGGAGTTGAGTAGAATTTGCTATTTTTCTACTTGGGCTTTGGGTTTTGGTTTCAGCCTACTAACCCATCTTAATACCCTAACTCAGCCCCTCTTCTCATTTCATTCTCATTTTCCTAATACATTCAAGCTTAAGTAAAAAGGGAGGAAGAGAAAAGGAAATTATAATTCCAAAGCCTAGTTTGATTTGGAAACTCGAGTTCTTGCTCCAAAAAAGAGAAGCTTAGGTAAGCATCCTCTTCATCTTCTCCATCTCTATTTCTCTTCAATTTCAGAAATTCCTAAACCCTAACTTAGGAAATATTTGCTTATTAGCTTAGATTGGAGCTTCTTGAGTTGAGATTGAAGAGGAATTGGTCTTTCCTTTGTTTTCAAGCTTCTCACTTGTGTTTTGAGTTTAAAAGGTGAGTTCTTAAAGTCATATCTATGTCTATAGCTATCATTGTTGTTAGGTATGAATTCCTAACATTTGTGCATATTCATTTACTTTTGATTTGAATTGATTTGGTGAAATTTTCCAAAATTTTGGTGTTTTGGTCCAATTTTATGAAAATCCTTCTATGGATATTTGGACATTGATATTCAAGGTGTATCGAAAAGCCTTTAAGGCTGGGTTGTCGCTTGGCGTAAATCCTTAGTCGTCGTTGCTCCTCCAATCGCTCCCGATACGTTTTGGCCACTTTGGCCTAGGCAAACTGTTGCCTGGTCCAGGTGACCAGACGTCTGGAATTCAAGTCCAGACGTCTGGTTATAGGCCCTGGAGAAAAGAAAATCATACGGCTGAAAAATAGAATGGCAGAGACTAATTTCAGACGTCTGAATTATAATTTCAGACGTCTGAATTATAATTTCAGACGTCTGAAAGGGTTTCAGACGTCTGGATTGCCGAACCAGACGTCTGGAAGGGTTTTTCTGGAATTTCCAGAACCTAAATCCAGACGTCTGGATGGACCCCCCCAGACGTCTAGAACTGTGTATTTTTGCCTGTTTAGGCTTTTCTTGATTGAATTTCCATTGTTTATCGATTTTAGTTGCTCCGATTAGTTGTTATCACTTTTATCGACTTTAATGACTTCTTTTTTGGGATTTTTGGGAATATCCATTTTGATGGATTCGGTATCGATTTCTATGGATTTGATTCACGTCTTTGTATGTGAATTTTTGGTGACTGATTGTTTCTACAATCATTTCTGTGATTTGTCACTTTAAAATACAAAGGTTTCTATACTAGTAGTAAATATTCAAACTCTTTCACAAAGATGTTTTCAACTCTAATTTAATACAAATCTCGTTTATAAAACCGTTTTCTAATCTATTAGTATATACAAACCTTTACCTCATTCATACGAGAAATCCAATTAAACGACTTAGCAAAACAAGTGGTGTGAAACGCTTGTGTTTACTTCGTCGGTTAATTCTTAGACTTGTTCGATTGAAATCTTGTGACAATTTTCGAGTGGAAATCTACAATTTGTTCGTAAATATTTAAGTTAAGCTAGTGGTTATGGGACATGAAACTAAACTCATTTATTTACCAGCTTAGTGTAAATAACACTTCTTGTTGATCAATGATGATCCTTTGGTGATTTAGACTAGCGATGTGCGATGTCTTTTTGTCCGCGTGGGGGACTGTATCCCGTTTGGAGGAGTTTCGGCTCATAGTCCGCAAAAGGGGACTATACCCTGTTTGGAGGAGTTTCGTCTCATTGTCCGCAAGTGAGGACTATACCCTGTTTGGAGGAGTTTTGACTCATAGTCCGCAATGGGGGACTATACCCTGTTTGGAGGAGCTTCGGCTCATTTGGAGGAGCTTTGGCTCATAGTTCGCAATGGGGGACTATACCCTGTTTGGAGGAGCTCCGGCTCATTTGTGATACACGTGTTGATGAGTTTTCATGCTCCCGTTTGTGATAGGCCTTCCCCCCTTTTTTGATTTCTAGATTTCTGGTTGTGATTTCTAGAATTTGTGTTTCACCAATTTTCGTGGTTTGCATTGATAAGCTCTATCAATATTTGTGTTTTGGTGAATAATTTAAAGAATGTGATTCTTTTTGGTGCTTTGAGATTCTTGAGATATTGTATGATTTTTGTTGTTATGTGATGTATACTTGTTATAGTATGGCATTATTGTTATCATACGTTTTTGTGAAATCTCTTATCCTATCTCATTTTATCTGATATTTATAGCTAGACTGATCCATTTATTATTTTCTTCTTAAATAATACTCGGGTCAGATCGAGGTACTTCAGGTGCCTCTGCTTGACTCCTTATCAGGGTTCGTCACCTGACTTTTGGCTAACTACTTTAGATCAGTAGTTTTTGTTATTATACATTTGAGATAGAGACATCCTTGATGTATAATTATTCTTTTGTCTAGCACTTGTATCTATTCTTTTCTGATGTAGTGGATCTTCTATGACCACTATTTTGATGTACACTTTTATGTGATATATTCATATCTGATTCCGCCTTTGTGATATGAATATCTATGACTGATTTGTGTTATGTTTATTTCAATATTTGTTTCCGAATGCCACTTAGCCACTGTGTGGTAGCTTTCAGTTTGTATTTGATATGTCGGATTTCCTCTTGAAATGAAATGTAAGTTATATCATCTGACATATTGGTACTCGCACAAAGTAATTACACAGATGGTCGCTCCTCAACAGCCTTATTCTTCGTGCTAGTCGACGGCATTACCCCGTAGTGTCCTTGGCTAGTGTGAGTATAGAGGTGGGGCGTCACAGCTTGGTATCAGAGCCAAACTTTGGAACAATGTAGAATAATCTAGCAAGGATCATTGTCCTAAGTCTTTCTTAGGAATCGTGCCATAAGATTTAATTCGAGTCTTCGTACCGTTCTATCCTATTTCTTTTTATGATGCCTTTTTTTATCAATCAAGTTTGTTTGATATTCATTTTGAGAATAACATTTTTTCTCTTCTTTCTTTCTTTCTTTCTTTCTTAAAGAAGAGAAATGGTTAGATCTAGTAGTCATAGCGCTGATCAATCCAGTAGTCCTTCTTTGGATGGCGTATTCATGTCAGCCCAACAACTTTTGGATCTTGTAAAGAATCAAAGGTTTATCTGTGCTTTGAGTAAGAACCCCAAAAAGGTTTTACCTCTGAAACTAGAAGTTCCTTTCGATTAGCTTGTAGATATCACTCTTCGACTAGAAGAGGCTGATAAAGAAAGTGATGTTGAAGTTGTGGATGCCAAACAAAACTTCAACATCAACAAGAAGAGGCATATTAAGTTCAAAAGCCCTAATCCCTACAAGAAAGGGAAGCAGGAAATTTCGGTAGCGAAGACTCCTACCTCTAGTCGTGGACGATGCTACAATTGTGGTTCTACGGACCACTATGCAAATGAGTGCCCAAAACCATTTTTTTGTCGTTATTGCAAAAGTTCATGCCAACTTATATCTACATGTCCCATACTCCAAAGTAGGAGAGAGGGAGAGTTGAATGTCGTGCAAGTTCCTAGTGACACTTCTCTTGGTCAAGGTATTTCTCATTCTATCCTTGACGATATTTGTTTTGTGATTATCTTATTCGAGTTCTTTTTGATACGGGTTCATCTCATTATTTTATATCAAAAGAACTTGATGATTCTTTCTCTTTAAATATTATGGACTTGACGACTTCACTGAGAATTGCGAATCCGGTTGGTGGATCCGCAACACTCAGTTTACTTTGTGAAAATGTCGAGATTATTTTATGTGATTATTCTTTTCGAGCCGATTTGCATGTTATGCGTTACTTAGGCTTCGAAATTGATTTTTTGGGAAAGGATTGGCTTGATCATTATGAAGCCCACATCCTATGTCCTGAGTGGACTATCTATCTTCGACATCCTTAATTTGTTAAGAAGATTTCTATTTTTTCTTAATGATTTCGATTTCCAATTCGGTGACATCGTTTTATTCTTTAAACCTACATGATGTGGAGAATATTACTTCTCTTATTCATGTAGTTTGTGAATTTTTCGGTATATTTGAGCTTGTCTTAGGATTACCACCTAAGCAATCTATTGTGCGGTGCTAAGGTCTTTTCAGCTCGACATTGCCACCGGTTTTTATCAGCTATGAGTTGCGGAGGGTAGCATTCCACTTACCGCATTCCACACTCGTTATGATTCTTGTGAGTGGTTCGTTATGTCATTCGGTTTGACGAACCTTCTACCTTATTTCATCCATCTTATGAATCGAGTATTCTACCAATATCTCAATAAGTTTATCCTTGTATTTATTGATTATGGATGAAAACAACAATTTAAAATTTGCAAATCTTTTTAATAAGATATTTATAAGTATGATTGGGTTTTTTTATTAAAACGAGCAAAGAATATTTGTAAATTTTATAAGAGGCATGTTTATCATATAGAAGATGATTTTGTGTTATTTTTCCCATTGAGTGCTTTAAGAATTCTGGTCGGTGCACTTGATCAACGTTATCGATAGGAATCTCCTAAACGCTATGATGAGACAGTCAGACACAATAAATTGACTTGTAAAAAGTAAATTTTTCTAAAAAGATGATTACACAAAGTTAATTATAATTTTGAAAGTCTTAGCTTTTCGAGAAAGAGGATCATTTAAAAGAACTCCTTTCTGATACTCCTATTCTTGTGATTCCCGAAGGGAACCAAGACTTGATTGTTTATACCGACGCTAGTCGTATTGGTTTTGTTGCCATTCTCTTGCAAAGGGAATGTGTTATCACATATGCTTCTTGACAATTAAAGCCTACCGAGACTAGATATGCCACTCATGATCTAGTGCTCATGGCCATTATTTTCGCTTCCAGAATTTGGCATCGTTATCTTTTGGGAGAGAAATTTGTTCTCTACACCGATCATAAATCTTTGAAGTAATTATTTTCTCAAAAGCAACTTAATTTGCGTCAACAACGTTGGCTCGAGTTCCTTGCATCTTATGATCTCGATATTCTTTGTACTACGGAAAAGGGTAATCGTGTTGTCGATGCCCTTAGCCGAAAGCAACAAGCAGTTGTTTCAAGGATGATATCCGAATGGAATGATCTTGAGACTTTATCCACTTGTGAGATTCGAGATCATGAATCCAATTTATGTTCATCTCTTGTTTTGTGTAGCCTTGAGGCTCGTCCTTCTCTTTTGGACCGTACCTCTTTTGGCTAAACTCTATGTCAAAGAAATTGTTAAATTGCATGGAGTTCCTACTTCTATTGTTAGTGATCGTGAGCCATTATTTTACTAGTGGATTTTGGAAAGGTCTTCAAAAAGCTTTGGGAACAAAGCTTAATTTTAGCACCGCTTATCGTCCTCAATCCGATGGACAAACCGGGCGTGTGAATCAAACTCTTGAAGATCTCCTTCGTGCTTGTGTTCTTGATTTTGGTGGAAGTTGGGAAAATCATATTTCTCTTCTTGGGTTTTCTTCCCATAATAGCTTCCAATCTGGTATTGGTATGGCACCTTTCGAGGCACTCTACGGAAGGCCATGCCGATTTCCTTCGTGTTGGCTTGAAGCCGTTGAAAAGCTGGTTTTAGGTCCAGACTTTATTGGTGTTCATTTGTGTTTCACCTATGAAGGGTGTTGTGCGTTTCAGTCGATCGGGAAAATTAGCACCTCGATATATTGGTCCATTTCCCATCATCGAACGCATTGGTTCCGTGGCTTATCGCTTTTTATTACCGGCTCAATTTTCTGCTATTCATGACGTTTTCCACGTATTTCAACTACGGAAATACCTTAGGGATTCCGATTCTATTCTTGAGCCCAGTGTTGTTGAAGAAATTGAAGTTTCACCAAATTTAACTTATGAGCAACATTCTATTCGAATCATTTCTTCGGAGGTTAAACGCCTCCGAAATAAAGATGTTCTTCTTGTGAAAGTTCAATGGTCCTTAATTCCCTAAGGATTTCTCTTGGGAATCTTGAGAATTCATCGAGCAAACACATCCGGACTTACTCTTTCGTGCTCTTTATGGTAAACTTCTTATTTCAAATTTTCTTTTGTGTTGATATGCTTTTATGGTTGTTACTCTTTATTTTCCTCTTAATTATTGCGAGGACGCAATTCCTTTAAGGAGGGGAGTCTGTAACAACCCGCATATTTTACGATTGTATATTTAAATGTTTTATTTAAATATAACATCGTTAATCGAATTAAAGTCCGAAATGTTACTTTTTGTAAACTGTTGAATTGGGACTCGAGACCACTTCCATTGAGTCCAAAATGGCATTTACAACTTTTTTGAGTATAAAAATCGATATGTTTGGAGTTCAGTAGAATTTGCTATTTTTCTACTTGGGCTTTGGGTTTGGATTTCAACCCACAAACTCATCTTAATACCCTAACTTAGCCCCTTGAAGCAACCCTCTCTAACTTGCCATCCTATTTGAAGGGCTCAATTTGGTTTATGCTAAATTCAGGGTTACTTACTTCCAAGACCAACTATTTTTTCTCTTTTATTAGATTTTTTTATTTATTTATTTCCCAAGATCCAATTTGATCAATATAGAAATATTGATATACTTCTTTGTAAAAACTATTTGTATGTACATATAAACATACAAATCATTTTAATTCTAATATCAGAGTTTATATTTTTTTTTAGGTAAAGAATAGCTCAAATTATTTTAAATTAAAATAACTAATTGTTTAGCCTTCCCTATCTGAATCTTTGTGCAAATTTACTTGCAAATTCTTGTTTGTTTATGTTTGTATTTAACAGTTGTATATTTAGTAAAACATGAGAATGGACCCATGACATTTAAGCTTTTGGCAAAAATCACTTCTCAAATTAGCAAAGTAAAAAAGGTTGTGCATGCTTCAGTGCAACTGAGTGCTCCTAAACATGTACAACTGTTATTTATTACTTCTGGGTTGGTAGATTGGCCAGCTTGGTTGAGTTTAGACTCCTATACTGGCTTGCTATAAATCACTAGCTTTGCTCATTCATTTAAACATATGTAAATCTGGGTTCATGCTTCTTATGTTTTCATATTTTCTGCCTGTGTATTTATTCTCACTTCATCATGTTTCAGTTATTTTGTAACTAAGTTTTAACCTCTAAAATAGTCTAATTCATATACATACATTGCTTGTTTCAAATATGCTTCAGTTCTACTTCCAACTTCCCAACTCAATTCATGAAAATAGCTTGCTTACAGTTTATGATATGAGCTAAATACTTTTATCTTTTTCCACTGAGAATAATTCCATCACATAGTAATTTCTTTTAAACCATTCATTACACCACCATCATAGTTCAGCACAAATACAATATTATTACAGAAAAGTCTTCTAGCTAAAAATAAAACATAAAGGACATCCTTCAACAAACATTCATAGTTTAGTGAATTAGCAAATTTCTTCTTAGCATCACACATCTGCATCTTATCACTTAGCTTTCTCTTTTCCTGCAGACATCTCATGACCTACTCCATAATACATATGAAGCACCCATTTGATGCAAGCAACAAACAGGTCAGACTTATGTCTGGTGTAAGTAGAATCACTTGTTAATGCATAAAGACTAATGAAATATGTTACATTGTTATCTTTTCTGTTCTCAGAGGTTAAGTGTTTTATTCAAGGTAATAAATCTCCTTCTCATGTTCAAATTTACAAAGTGTTATTCCAGTGGTGTGTGTGTTGTTAAATAATAGGTGTGTATTCTTAGACTAACTTGTCATCAAAAGCATTGGTCCAGAAAAACCTATCAACCATCATACATACACACAGGTTGGTGCTAACACCCAAACATGCACAATCATGCACAAACATGCACAAACAATATTCATGGTATTGAGCCAAAGTATCAACCCTGAGTCTACATGTTAGGACTCCCATATACTTCTAGCCTATTTACCCTTGCATGTATAATCATTTCATGTTATTCTAAGGTCTAGTATTACATTCATGGTTGCACAGGTGCACATTGCCTGGAACTACTACCTGGTTTCCAGTGCACTACAAGCTATTTGGGCATAAACATGCCATGTGCAAACTCACACCCCAACCTTGATGCAAGCCAACCACTATGTCATACCCACTTCCCTCATACCCAACCTGATAAAGGTGACCCAGTTCCTTAGTTTAATTACTAAGTTTTTTTTCTTATGACTCAATATGGTCTATGCAGTGTCATACCCAAGACTGTTGTATACTTGACCAATATATGCTAACATATTTCATACATCCATCAATCCTTCATCCATTCATGCATTTAACAACTAGTCAATTATACTTGTATATCACTTCAAGTCAGTTTTACACAGAGATATATCCTTGGTTAAAGCATAGATTAAAGCACTTTCAGAGAGTGAAATGCTACTGTGGTTTCCAGTAATATGGTTCTCACAATCAATCCCCACATTAAAGTGTGTTTGCTTGTTACTCAACCCTATTTCCAAAGAATACTTACTGATGGATTAAGACTCGGCACATGGAAATTCCATTGCACCCTAACCATCTTTTCAGTTGCAAGACATAAGCCAGAGAACCCCTTCCTCTTACTGCCTTGCACCCTACTTTTCTTATCAATTCATGCTTTAACTAAAAATATTTCTCAAGTTCATAAACATATAAATAAATCAGTTGTTATTCCTTTATTAAATTATCATATATAAACAAGCATAGGTTAAGTGACAACAAAACAATGCAAGTCACAAAATCTCAGAAGCAACAGAAAATTGCTAAACTAAAAATGCATGCAAAACATCAAACAGAAGTTAAAATAAACTAAAGGTTAAATGGCTGCCTTTCATAGGTCTTAATGCCTTGCCAAGTGAGGATTTACTCACCAAAGTTCTCCTTCCCAAGTCTTGGTTTAGGTCTGCCATTAATTTTCTAAACTGCTGCCTGTTTTCTTCCTTTTTTTCTATATTTTGTTTTCTGGTTCTAACATGTAACCGTAAGAGATAATGATGTATATAGGGGAGTTGCTAGGGTTTTAAGGTTAGTTAAGTAATTTATTTTCATCAGAAATCCTATCACCAGTTCTGTTTTTCACCCAACTGTTCACCCTCTCCACTTTCCTTTCCCACCATTTCTCTTTTTTTTCCTTGTCTTGGCCACTTTTGGTAAATTTCTTCACATACTACATGCATGACTCTGGCTCGGGCATTGTTTGTCTTTTCTGGTTTTAATCATGCATATAAACTTATGTGTCTAACTAAATTTGTGTGTGTGTCAATCTATTATTTTGCACAACTTACATTCATGCATTTTCTACCCATACATGCAGCTATGCTCATTTTAATTTATGGGAATTAGGACTAAAACTGCCTATGTTACTTATGCATTATAATTAGGTTAATATAGCTACACTAATAGGTCATGCACTCATTTATTTTGTATTTATCTACAAGGCCTTTACTCACTAACTTGCCTTGTTCATGTAGCTGACTAAAACAGTGTGCACATGCACAAGAGCATGCACACTCACTCACACACACAAGTATTTTCAGAGAAATTTTTTTATTTTAACTAACTGTCTTTCTTTTATAAAATATTCAAAATACATATATTTATTTTTATATGCTTGCCTAACTATGGGCTGTCACATACACCCCTCCTTTAAGAAATTGTGTCCCACAATTTAACACTTCTTCCCATGTTTGTCATGTGTTAAAACTAATCGGGCACAAACATTCTTAACTCAACCAAAGCATACATCAAGCAAGCACATTCAACACTGAATATTATATTTAACTAGGTAAATTCAAGCATGAATAATAGACTACCTCTACTCTAATTGTCGGTTGCAAATAGTTGAGGGTACTGGAATTTTATCTTGTCCTCAACCTCCCATGTGCAATCATTAGGGTCTAGACTCCACTGCACCTTTACCAATTTAATAGTTTTGTTCCTCAATTTCTTATCTTCTTTGGCTACAATGCCCACTAGCTTCTTCTCATACACCAAGTTTGGTCTGACTTCCACTTTGTTTTGTGACTGAATCCCTGATGCTTCATCATGTACACATTTTCTCAATTGTGATACATGAAATACATTGTGTATTCCACTCATTTCTTCTGGCAACTTCAACTTGTAAGCCATCTTTCCTATTCTTGCAATGATTTCATATAGTCCTATATATCTTGGTGTTAGCTTCCCTGCCTTGCCAAATCTCAACACCTTCCTCATAGGTGAAACTTTCAAGTATACATGATCTCCTATTTCAAATTCAAGTGGCTTCCTTCTCCTATCTGCATATGATTTCATTCTATCCTGTGCTGCCTTCATTTTCTGTCTCATCAGTGTGATCTTATCATTTTTTTCTTTCACATGATCTGGTCCTAACATCACCTTATCACTTACCTCTAACCAGCAAGCAGGTGACAACCAAGGCCTCCCATATAGAGCTTTATAGGGTGCCATCCCTATACTACTCTGGTAGCTGTTGTTGTAAGCAAATTCTTCTAAATGAAGGTAGTCTTCCCAATTACCACCATGATCAAGTACACAAGCTCTAAGTAGATCCTCTAAGAATTTATTAACCACTTCTGTTTGACCATCAGTTTGGGGATGGTAGGCTGTGCTCAAGCACAACTCAACCCCCATTGCCTGTTGAAAGCTACTCCAGAACTTTGATGTGAATATGGTGTCTCTGTCACTAATGATAGTGGTAGGAACTCCATGTAGTTTCACTATTTCCTTCATGAAAACTTGTGCCAGTTTTGGTGCATTCCAATCACTCCTTACTGGTATGAAATGTGATGATTTAGTCAATTTATCTATCACTACCCAAATACTATCATTACCTCTCTTTGACCTTGGCAAGCCATCAATGAAATCCATTGATATGCTTTCCCATTTCCATCTTGGAACTTCCAGAGGTTGCAACAGTCCATTGGGTCTTTGGTACTCAGCCTTGACTTGTTGGCAAGTCATGCATTTTGCCACATATTCACCCACACTCCTCTTCATTCCTTTCCACCAATAGCTCCTCTTTAGATCATGATACATTTTAGTACCACCTGGATGTATGGTGTACTTAGACTTGTGATGGACATCCATGATCTTTCTTTATAGTGCTTCTGTGTTAGGTACACACAGTCTTCCCTTGTATCTTAAAAATCCTTCTTCATCCAATTCAAACTTGTCAAGCTTTGAACCATTCCTTAACAATTCTTTCTTCTCTCTTAGGGATGCATCCATGTCTTGAGACTGGTTCACTTCTTCCACTAAGTCTGATTTTATTGTGATGAGGCTGAGCTTTCCATAGTGCTCCATGTCCTCATCTAACACCATAGTTTGATCTCCCATGCTTTCCACTTCTACATCAGTTAGTGTTAATAGCATTTTAAATTCCTCCATCATCAGTGTAGCCAACTTGGCATGTTGCCTACTCAATGCATCTGCCACTCTATTTGCCTTCCCTAGTGTATAAATAATGTCCAAGTCATAGGCAGCAAGGAATTCCACCCACCTATTTTGTCTCATGTTCAAATCTTTTTGAGAAAATAAGTATTTCAAAGCTTTGTGGTCAGTATAAAGCTCGAACTTTGCTCCTAATAGGTAGTGTCTCCAAAGCTTTAATGCATACACCACAGCTACCAATTCCAAGTCATGTGTTGCATACCTGGTCTCACTTGGTTTCAGTTTCCTTGATGCATAGGCTATTACTCTACCATCTTGCATAAGAACAGCTCATATACCTGACCCACATGCATCAGTGTACACTACCAGCTTATCATTGTCTTTTGGAATTTTCAGCACTGGTGCTTCCATCAATGCCTTCTTCAATTGGTTGTATGCCCCTTCACACTTTTCAGTCCATAGGAAAGGCTGGTCTTTCATTGTTAGCTTGGTTAATGGGGTTGCTATTTTAGCAAAGTCTTTTATAAATCTTCTGTAGTATCCAGCCATGCCCATGAATAATCTTATCTCAGTAACATAGCTTGGTTTCTTCCATACTTGCACTGCCATGACCTTATTAGGGTCTACTGACATTCCTTCTTGAGAAATTATATGGCCTAAGAATTTTATTTCATTCTTCCAGAAAGAACACTTTGCAAACTTAGCTTTAAGGCCTTGTTTCCTTAGTCTACTTAGTACCATGTGCAGATGTTTCTCATGTTCATTAGCTGATTTAGAGTATATTAATATATCATCAATGAAAATCAGTACAAATTTATCTAAATAATCTCTAAAAATCTTATTCATTAAATCCACAAAATAGGATGGTGCATTGGTCAAACCAAATGGCATTACTAAGTATTCATACAAGCCATACCTGGTATTGAAAGTTGTATACTTGATACTTTCTTCTTCCACTTTCATTTGATGGAAACCAGATGCTAAGTCAAGTCTGGAAAATACCTTAGCACCATTTAATTGATCAAAAAGATCATCAATTCTAGGTAGAGGGTATTTGTTTTTGATGGTGACTGAGTTTAGTTCCCTATAGTCTATGCACACTCTCAAGGAACCATCATGCTTCTTAACAAATACTACTGGTGATCCCCAATTTGAACTGCTAGGCCTAATGAAGCCTTTTTGTTCTAATTCTTCTAATTGTTTCTTCAACTCAATCAGTTCCTTAGGACCCATTCTGTTTGGTTTCTTAATGACAGGGCTTGTTCCTGGCTTAAGTCTTATTTGAAATTCTACTAGTCTATTATGAGGAATGCCATTCACTTCACCAAACACATCAGTGTATTGGTTAACTATGGGTATCTTCTCTAGGCTTGATTCAACCTCACCACTGTTCAAGTTGAACATCCTGCCCATACCCCTATCTTTGGTTGCCTCATACATGACCAAAACTCTTTTGCCATCAGAAAGTTGTAATGAGATTGTGGAATTTTCCAAGTTAATGATAGCACAAAAACCCTTTAAACAATCTGTTCCCAGTATAATATCCAACTTAGGGTAATTCAACACATATAGTTCTGAAATAAAGGTGTGACCACCCATACATAATTCTACTTGCATGCATTTCATATTTGTAATGTAGGAATTACCTATAGGACTATTAACATGCAATGGCTTATCAACAAAAACACATGTTAACCCTAGTTTCTGGACTATGTCACATGAAATAAAAGAGTGTGTAGCTCCTGTGTCATAAATAACTGATATGGGTATGCCTTTAATGAATAATATACCTTCCATTTGGCTAGGTGCTTCCATGGCCTTGCCCTTCCCTTCAAGTACAGCCACCCTTGCCATTTCTAAACACTGCATTTTCATGTGCCCCTCTTTACCACAGTTGTAGCACCTAAGAACAGTTGACTTGGGTGCTTGGCATTTGGTCTTTATATGGCCTTCCTTCCCACAATTGTAACAGATCACTTTAGATTTCTTATTGTCATAGCTTGCCACCTTACTTCCTTCTTTGTCCATTGCTTCTCCCTTCTTCTTCTCATATGGGTGTGCTCTATTCTTCCCTTTCTTGTTATTCCTGAAATTCTTAAATTTTTCTCTGGCATTGTCATGCTGCTCAAATGACAATGTCAAGTCCATAACTTGATCAAAGGTTCTGTCTTTGTATGGTAACATGGCTCTACTCAATCCAGCATTTAATCCCTGAATGTACCTTGCATTCCTTGAAACTTCATCTGGGATTAGTACTGCTCCATACTTGGACAACCCTTCAAATTTCTGAGTGTATTCAGTGACACTCATAGATCCTTGCCTTAACTTGATAAACTCCTCAAGTAATGAAGCTTTTGCTGAGGCTGGGACAAATCCGGCTTCTAACATTTCTTTGAACTGATTCCATGTGATCTCTTGCTCTTGCCTTCCTGCAATGATCACTTCCCACCAATCCAAAGCAAGGCCTTTAGTTGTCTTGAAGCTATTTGCCTTCTTCTCTGGTCATTAACCTGCATATCTGCAAAGATCCTCTCCACTGTTCTTAACCATGTATGGACACCCATGACATTTTCTGTGCCATCAAAGCTACTGCCTCCTAGGTGTGTATATGTTTTAAGCAATTTGGACAGATCTTCATGTGGATTATCTACCCTAGGTGCCATTCCATCCCTCGGTATTCTAACAAAATCTTGCATGTTAATCATTGGGGGACCAGCAGCCACTCCAGTTGCTTATTCAGTACTATCAGAGGATTGGTCATTCTCCCTTTCTCCAGCAGCCTGGGGATTGTTTCTAACTGCTTTGGATCTCTATTGAACATTTCTGTGGAGTTAGTTCTTATTCCTATTCACTACTTTACTTTTTAAAACTAGTAGTGAACTCATTCATTCATAATAAGTAAATCAACCAAAGCAAACAGCAAACAATGCAAACAATGCACACAGATTCAATCAAGTATTTGTTTTGGCTATGTATTTAATAACATAGCTCTGATACCAACTGAAGCAACCCTCTCTAACTTGCCATCCTATTTGAAGGGCTCAATTTGGTTTATGCTAAATTCAGGGTTACTAACTTCCAAGATCAACTATTTTCTTTCTTTTATTAGATTTTTTATTTATTTATTTACCAAGATCCAATTTGATCAATATAGAAATATTGATATACTTCTTTGTAAAAACTATTTGTATGTACATATAAACATACAAATTATTTTAATTCTAATATAAGAGTTTATATATATTTTTTTAGGTAAAGAATAGCTCAAATTATTTTAAATTAAAATAACTAATTGTTTAGCCTTCCCTATCTGAATCTTTGTGCAAATTTACTTGCAAATTCTTGTTTGTTTATGTTTGTATTTAACAGTTGTATATTTAGTAAAACATGAGAATTGACCCATGACATTTAAGCTTTTGGCAAAAATCACTTCTCAAATTAGCAAAGTTAAAAGGTTGTGCATGCTTCTGTGCAACTGAGTGCACCTAAACATGTACAACTGCTATTTATTACTTCTGGGTTGGTAGATTGGCCAGCTTGGTTGAGTTTAGACTCCTATACCGGCTTGCTATAAATCACTAGCTTTTCTCATTCATTTAAACATCAAACTCATGTAAATCTGGGTTCATGCTTCTTATGTTTTCATATTTTCTGCCTGTGTATTTATTCTCACTTCATCATGTTTCAGTTATTTTGTAACTAAGTTTTAGCCTCTAAAACAGTCTAATTCATATACATACATTGCTTGTTTCAAATATGCTTCAGTTCTACTTCCAACTTCCCTACTCAATTCATGAAAATTGCTTGCTTACAGTTTATGATATGAGCTAAATACTTTTATCTTTTTCCACTGAGAATAATTCCATCACATAGTGATTTCTTTTAAACCATTCATTACATCACCATCATAGTTCAGCACAAATCCAATATTATTACAGAAAAGTCTTCTAGCTAAAAATAAAACATAAAGGACATCCTTCAACAAACATTCATAGTTTAGTGAATTAGCAAATTTCTTCTTAGCATCACACATCTGCATCTTATCACTTTAGCTTTCTCTTTTCCTGCAGACATCTCATGACCTGCTCCATAATACATATAAAGCACCCATTTGATGCAAGCAACAAACAGGTCAGACTTATGTCTGGTGTAAGTAGAATCACTAGTTAATGCATAAAGACTAATGAAATATGTTCCATTATTATCTTTTCTGTTCTCAGAGGTTAAGTGTTTTATTCAAGGTAATAAATCTCCTTCTCATGTTCAAATTTACAAAGTGTTATTACAGTGGTGTGTGTGTTGTTAAATAACAGGTGTGTATTCTTAGACTAACTTGTCATCAAAAGCATTGGTCCAGAAAAACCTATCAACGATCATACATACACACAGGTTGGTGCTAACACCCAAACATGCACAATCATGCACAAACATGCACAAACAATATTCGTGGTATTGAGCCAAAGTATCAACCCTGAGTCTACATGTTAGGACTCCCATATACTTCTAGCCTATTTACCCTTGCATGTATAATCATTTCATGTTATTCTAAGGTCTAGTATTCCATTCATGGTTGCACTGGTGCACATTGCCTGGAAATACTACCTGGTTTCCAGTGCACTACTAGCTATTTGGGCATAAAGCCATGTGCAAACTCACACCCCAACCTTGATGCAAGCCAACCACTATGTCATACCCACTTCCCTCATACCCAACCTGATAAAGGTGACCCAGTTCCTTAGTTTAATTACTAAGTTGTTATCTTATGACTCAATATGGTCTATGCAGTGTCATACCCAAGACTATTGTATACTTGACCAATATATGCTAACAGATTTCTTACATCCATCAATCCTTCATCCATTCATGCATTCAACAACTAGTCAATTATACTTGTATATCACTTCAAGTCAGTTTTACAAAGAGATATATCCTTGGTTAAAGCATATATTAAAGCACTTTCAGAGAGTGAAATGCTACTGTGGTTTCCAGCAATATGGTTCTCACAATCAATCCACACAATAAAGTGTGTTTGCTTGTTACTCAACCTTATTTCCAAAGAATACTTACTAATGGATTAAGACTCAGCACATGGAAATTCCATTGCAACCTAACCATCTTTTCAGTTGCAAGACATAAGCCAGAGAACCCCTTCCTCTTACTGCCTTGCACCCTACTTTTCTTATTGATTCATGCTTTAACTAAAAATATTTCTCAAGTTCATAAACATATAAATAAATCAGTTGTTATTCCTTCATTAAATTATCATATATAAACAAGCATAGGTTAAGTGACAACAAAGCAATGCAAGTCACAAAATCTCAGAAGCAACAAAAAATTGCTAAACTAAAAATGCATCCAAAACATCAAACAGAAGTTAAAATAAATTAAGGTTAAATGGCTGCCTTTCATGGGTCTTAATGCCTTGCCAAGTGAGGATTTACTCACCAAAGTTCTCCTTCCCAAGTCTTGGTTTAGGTCTGCCATTAATTTTCTAAACTGCTGCCTGTTTTCTTCCTTTTTTCTTTATTTTGTTTTCTAGTTCTAACATGTAACCGTAAGAGGTAATGATGTATATAGGGGAGTTGCTAGGGTTTTAAGGTTAGTTAAGTAATTTATTTTCATCAGAAATCCTATCACCAATTTTGTTTTTCACCCAACTGTTCACCCTCTCCACTTTCCTTTCCCACCATTTCTCTTTTTTTTCCTTGTCTTGGCCACTTTTGGTAAATTTCTTCACATACTATATGCATGACTCTGGCTAGGGCATTGTTTGTCTTTTCTGGTTTTATTCATGCATATAAACTTATGTGTCTAACTAAATTTGTGTGTGTGTCAATCTATTATTTTGCACAACTTACATTCATGCATTTTCTACCCATACATGCAGCTATGCTCATTTTAATTTATGGGAATTAGGACTAAAACTGCCTATGTTACTTATGCATTATAATTAGGTTAATATAGCTACACTAATAGGTCATGCACTCATTTATTTTGTATTTATCTATAGGGCCTTTACTCACTAACTTGCCTTGTTCATTTAGCTGACTAAAACAGTGTGCACATGCACAAGAGCATGCACACTCACTCACACACACAAGTATTTTTAGAGAAAAAGTTTTATTTTAACTAACTGTCTTTCTTTTTTAAAATATTCAAAATACATACATATATACATATATATATTTATATGCTTGCCTAACTATGGGCTGTCACACCCCTCTTCTCATTTCATTCTCATTTTCCTAATACATTCAAACTTAAGTAAAAATGGGGGAAGAGAAAAGGAAATTAAAATTCCAAACCCTAGTTTGATTTGGAAACTTGAATTCTTGCTCCAAAATCAAAGAGAAGCTTAGGTAAGCATCCTCTTCATCTTCTTCATCTCTATCTCTCTTCAATTTCAGAAATTCCTAAACCCTAACTTAGGAAATATTTGCTTATTAGCTTAGATTGGAGCTTCTTGAGTTGAGATTAAAGAGGAATTGGTCTTTCCTTTGTTTTCAAGCTTCTCACTTGTGTTTTGAGTTTAAAAGGTGAGTTCTTAAACTCACATCTATGTCTATAGCTATCATTGTTGTTAGGTATGAATTCCTAACATTTGTGCATATTCATTTGCTTTTGATTTGAATTGATTTGGTGAAATTTTCCAAATTTTGGTGTTTTGGTCCAATTTTATGAAAATCCTTCTATGGATATTTGGACATGTATATTCGGGGTGTATTGAAGAGCCTTTAAGGTTGGGTTGTCGCTTGGCGTAAATCCTTAGTCGTCGTTGCTCGTCCGATCGCTCCCGATACGTTTTGGCCACTTTGGCCTAGGCAAACTGTTGCCTGGTCTAAGTGACCAGACGTTTGGAATTCAAGTCCAAACGTCTGGTTATAGGCCCTGGAGAAAAGAAAATCATACGGCTGAAAAATAAAATGGCAGAGACTAATTTCAGACGTCTGAATTATAATTTCAGACGTTTGAAAGGGTTTCAGACGTCTGGATTGCCGAACTAGACGTCTAGAAGGGTTTTTCTGGAATTTCCAGAACCTAAATCCAGACGTCTGGATGGACCTCCCAAACGTCTGGAACTGTGTATTTTTGCCTGTTTAGGCTTTTCTTGAATGAATTTCCATTGTTTATCGATTTTAGTTGCTCCGATTAGTTGTTATCACTTTTATCGACTTTGATGACTTCTTTTTCGGGATTTTTGGGAATATCCATTTTGATGGATTCGGTATCGATTTCTATGGATTTGATTCACGTCTTTGTATGTGAATTTTTGGTGATTGATTGTTTCTACAATCATTTCTGTGATTTGTCACTTTAAAATACAAAGGTTTCTATACTAGTAGTAAATATTCAAACTCTTTCACAAAGATGTTTTCAACTCTAATTTAATACAAATCTCGTTTATAAAACCGTTTTCCAATCTATTAGTATATACAAACCTTTACCTCATTCGTACGAGAAATCCAATTAAACGACTTAGCAAAACAAGTGGTATGAAACGCTTGCTTTTACTTTGTCGGTTAATTCTTAGACTTGTTCGATTGAAATCTTGTGACAATTTTCGAGTGGAAATCTACAATTTGTTCGTAAATATTTAAGTTAAGCTAGTGGTTATGGGACATGAAGCTAAACTCATTTATTTACTTACTTAGTGTAATTAACACTTCTTGTTGATCAATGATGATCCTTTGGTGATTTAGAATAGTGATGTGCGATGATTTTTTGTCTGCGTGGGGGACTGTACCCCGTTTTGGAGGAGTTTCAGCTCATAGTCCGCAAAGGGGGACTATACCCTGTTTGGAGGAGTTTCGTCTCATTGTCCGCAAGGGGGACTATACCCTGTTTGGAGGAGCTCCGGCTCATTTGTGATACACGTGTTGGTGAGTTTTCATGCTCCCGTTTGTGATAGGCCTTTCCCCCTTTGTGATTTCTGGATTTCTGGTTGTGATTTCTAGAATTTGTGTTTCACCAATTTTCGTGGTTTGCAGTGATAAGCTCTATCAATATTTGTGTTTTGCTGAATAATTTAAAGAATGTGATTCTTTTTTGTGCTTTGAGATTCTTGAGATATTGTATGATTTTTGTTGTTATTTGATGTATACTTGTTACAGTATGGCATTATTGTTATCATACGTTTTTGTGATATCTCTTATCCTATCTCATTTTATTTGATATTTATAGCTAGACTGATCCGTTTATTATTTTCTTCTTAAATAATACTCGGGTCTGATCGAGGTATTTCAGGTGCTTCTGCTTGACTCCTTATCAGGGTTCGTCACCTGACTTTTGGCTAACTTCTTTAGATCAGTAGTTTTTGTTATTATACATTTGAGATAGAGACATCCTTGATGTATAATTATTCTTTTGTCTAGCACTTGTTTCTATTCTTTTGTGATATAGTGGATCTTCTATGGCCGCTATTTTGATGTACACTTTTATGTGATATATTCATATCTGATTCCGCCTTTGTGATATGAATGTCTGTGACTGATTTGTGTTATGTTTATTTCTATGTTTGTTTCCAAAGGCCACTTAGCCACTGTGTGGTAGCTTTGAGTTTGTATTTGATATGTCGGATTTCCTCTTGAAACGAAATGTAAGTTATATCATCCGACATATCGGTACTCGCACAAAGAAATTACACAGATGGTCGCTCCTCAATAGCCTTATTCTTCGTGCTAGTCAATGGCATTACCCCGTAGTGTCCTTGGCTAGTGTGAGTATAGAGGTGGGGCGTCACACGAACTGAAGTGCATGTGATGGATACGAAGCGGCATGCACTTGATGGATACGAACTTGTGCTTACCTGATCGATACGAAGCCATGCGCATCTGACGGATTCGAACAAGATCGATACGAAGGAGGTTTTTCTCTGATTGCTTGATGGATGCGAACAAGATTATTGCTTGATTTGCATCGATCATATCTTGAGCAAACGAACTCCGATTGACTTGAAATTTGGAACGTTGGCTTTCATGGCTTTGCTTGTCATGTCATATCAATTGTAGCTTGATCTGGTTTTGTAAAAAATTTACCAGCATCCACAGCGGACCTATGTACAATCGATCTCCAGAATAAACCGTCTTTATTTTCCGACCAATTCCTTGGTATCACGGGCTTGCCAAAAGGCGGGATAACATTTGCCCCACCAAAGTACGTCTTGTGAGGACATGACGTGCTTTGAAAAGAAGCAATCTTCATTCTGAAAAAGTCCTGTCTGATTCGCTGAGTAGTTGTTGTTTTCCCGTCAAAAGATGTAACCTTTGATTGATTTTCAGTAGTACAAATGATGAATTGTTGACTGCCAATTGTTGTACTGTGCACCGTTGTAACTTAGTATTGAACGATAGTAAACTATTGTTTGTTGTTGTAATTGTCATCAGGTGATTGTTCAATGCCTGTAAGTTTTGAACATTGAATGTTAATTGGTTGCACATAAACCATATTTTACCCTGACTCCCGTTAACGTTCGTACGTTTACGAGTCGTTGTCAGTTTTCTCTTATCGAATTCCGCATCGATCCTCTCCTGAATCGATGTGAAATTCGAGTTGTAACAATGCTTGGTGGTTGTTTTGGTGTATTCCTTCGTATCGGTCCTCTCCGGGATTGATTTGAAAAGTTGAAAAAATTGTCTTCGTATCGATAGAGATCGATACGAATTGGTTGACTTGATTTGATGATTTATTTTTTTTATTTTTTTTTAAATGCCTCGTATCGACGGATACGAGCACTAATGGACTTCAGAGCAATGGATACGAAGTTGCCATTTTGCATCAATGGATTGCTGATGGGTTGCAATGGTCCAAACAAGTCTTCGCTGTCTTGTTCGTATCGATGAGAGCTGATGGACACGAACAGCTGTGGTCTGAATCAATGGTAAATGGATACGAATAGGTTACTCCGTATCGGTGAAGTTGAGTGGCCTTAACATGATCTTGCAGCGAATTTCATATCGATGGATACGAAGTAAAGGTCTACACACCGATGGTTCCAAAGTGTTAGACTACGGATCGCTCTGGGTTGATGGTTATGAATCAGTGCCATTGTATTGATGCAAGTGACCGTTTCAGTCGGTTTTGGCTACTGGGATACGAAGCGTTTTCTACCTTGGCTACAAAGTCATATATATACCATTTATACTTAGCCAAATTTCCTTACTTGCTCTTGCTTTTTACCTCTTGCATTCGTATCGATAGAAGAATCGAGAATCATAAATCGCCTTCGTTTCCAATTCAATACAACACTTTAATCTCTCGAATCTACACTTCGATTTAGGTAATTAATGAATAAATCCACATCAAAAATGATGAGACTCGAGTTCATGTGCCATTCTACCCATATTCGCAGCCGATTCTGGTGAAGAGGAGGCCGGAGATGGGTCGGAGCAAGGTCGAGGATTGGGCAGCGGCATGGCATCTGCTTGAGGAAGAAGAAAGGGCGATGGAATGAAGAGCGCATTCGTATCGAGGATGGATGGCAGACGAGCTCATATCGATCCGAGTACAATGTAGCTTCACCTCGATGAGAAGGAACTACTTTGTATTGATAGATGGTAGGCGTTCGTGCCAATCGATCGATAATGGTGTTCGCATCGATGTGTAGTGATCGATACGAACATTAGAGCTGACAATCGATACGAAGTTATCACCGTCAACCGATACGAATTGATGGTTTAATGATCGATACGAAGTTGTTATTCTGATCGATACGAATTGCTTTAATAATCGATATGAATTGTCATCCTGATTGATACGAACCATTTATTTGCCGACCGATCCAAGTTTGAATTTCGATGGATACGAATTTGTTTGCATACTCGAACATTTGACTCCGACGAGCTCCTGCCTTGCATAACTGGACTTCACTGTTAAACTGCATATTTGACTGCCCTTCGAAGCTCGTCGATGGAACTGTAACTTGACAAAAATTTGACGAACATTAACTTGGACCGATCTTCGAAGTTCGAGTGGCATGGTTGTGACGGCCAGCGATGACGGTCACTCCGGTTGAATTTCGAAGTCTCATCGTTTAGACATTTTCCCAAATTCTGTAGAATTTCTTAAGTATTATATAGCACTGTGTATGTATATAAAATTATTTTTAGTAGCGCCTACAGTCGATAAGTGTTCACACTTGTGTGTTCACTCGCCACGCTCTATATTCTCCCCACAGCAGTCTGCAAAGGCAGTGCACGGGTAATATATCTGGCCTTAGTTTATCTGAGTTAGGCATATGTAAATATTGTTAATATCAATAAAATTTTCAAATAAAAATTTAGAGAGAGTAAGAAATTGAACTCCAAGCACTATTTTTACTTATTTGATTTGACTTGTTATTGAAAAGAAATAAAATTACCACTTTGATAAACTTTGATAATCAACTAAGGATCCATTTCATAGTTACACTTTGTTATCAACTGAAACAACGAGTTAAACTATAGTTTATTTGCTTCAATAACTTCGTTTTTATTGGAAATTTTGACAAGTAAATTACTTAAATTTTCAAGATAATAACCAAACCTATATTTAACTTATTTGTGTTAATTGAAAAGTAAACCCTTCATTCGTAAATATTTTCAAAGACTTGCATTCACATTTTTATAAATAAATCTTGCATTTTGTAAATATTTTCATCCTACATTTGGATTTTATGGGTAGTATCCACTGAAAACCCTCACGAGACAACACTCGTCCTACTGGGGACACCTAGAGGTTTAACGGCTTGTTGCATACGCTCAATGCAATCGTGCTCCCTACGAAAACGAATTTATCTTAGTTTTTTCTTTATTCGAGGACGAATAAAAAGATAAGCGTGAGGGTATTGGATGTGCACGTAAATGTGCATATTTTTACCACCATATTTAATCTATTTAAATTAAATAAATGATCATATTGGGTATTTTAACTTGTTTTAACCAAAATCCATATTAATTCCAAATTGTCACACATCCATCTTCATATAGGGGGAAAACGGTCATTTGTGTGCATATATTTCTTTGAGAAAAATTAATTGAAAATTTGTATATATTTGTGTACGAATTTGATCTCAAATAGGAGTGGTTTCATGAAGATGCATGCATGCACAAAATGAATACAAAGGAATGAAAATGGAAATAATTCAAAGTGAAGAACATGGAGGACCCCACTTACCCACCTACCTTAATGTACAAATTAGAGGCTAATGCACATGCTTATGGAATTAATGGCTTCATGTACGCTTAAATGATGATTAGTAGAAGCTAATGATTACTTGGCCTCCACACTTTCTGAAGGGTAGTTTGGGCATTCCCCAAATTATGGATTAGGGTTTCATGCTTGTATAAATAACCCATTATGTTCATGTAACCTTTTCTACCCTCTTTAAGCCCTCTCATGGAGGCCATCTCTTCTCTTAATTTAGCTTAGTTCTCTTTTATTTATTTTTATGGCTACTTGGTCATTCATTGTTATTTTCATGTAATTTTCTTTTTATTGCAATTTAATACATGCTCTTTCCTTTTCATGCTTATTTACTTTAATGTTTGTAGTGTAGATTTACTTTCATGCAAGTAGAATAGTTCTAATTCTTGTTAATTAGCTCTCTTTTTCATTAAGCTTTCATTTTCCTTTCATTTTCCTTTCATATTGTTAGCTGCATTTGTTAATCAAATGACAAATATGAGAGGCTAAACCCCTTTAATTTAGGGGTAATGAAGCTCTCTAATTATGTAGCTTCAACTATTTGTTAATTCATGCTCTCTTTTTGTGCTTAATGATGATGATATAAATGGTTTACTAGTTATTTTTGCTTTGAATTTGATAGCCTATATTGTTAACACCAAATAGGCTATGCTTAAACAATCACTAACACTAATTGCCTCTTCATCAAAATATGATTATGGAAAAAGAAAGTGATTTGAAATTAAAATTTGATGGTCTATATTTCTAATCAATAGTTAATAGACCATACTTAAAATAGATTTCATTTTCATTGTCAAGTTTCATGAAAGTTAGTAAGTGGTTTAAGGGGTGTGTTATAGTTTGATGGCTTATGTTGGCTAATCAAAAGCATAGATATGCCATACTTATGATAAGCACATCAATTAAAGCACTAATGACCATAAAAGAGAGATCATGATTTCATATGTGTTGAACTACATGATCTAGAGAGTTTATTTATTCTCTAAATTGTCATTTAATTCTTATATTTGCATCTGTTTTCTTTTAGTTATTTCATTCTCTAATTCTCTAGCTTAACTTTCACTTGAAATTGGTATAATTTGATTGAATTGAATTTTTAAAATCATCAATTCCCTGCGGATTGACCCGTACTCACCACGTACTTCAATAGTACACCGTGCGCTTGCGGTTATTTTTATTTTAAATTTTCGGCGATTTTCTAATCCGATAGAAAACTCGTCGATTAAAAAGTTTTTGGTGCCAAAAACTTGTTTGAAGACGAAATTTCTATCGGATTAAAAACGTCGAATGAATTTAGAATTAAATTTTACCGCAAGCGCACGGCGTACACTTGTAGTACGTGGCGAATACGGGTCGATCCGCAGGGAATTAATGATTTTAAAAATTCAATTCAATTAAATTATACCAATTTCAAGTGAAAGTTAATCTAGAGAATTAGAGAATTAACTAACTAACTAAAAGAAAAGTGAAGCAAATATAAGAGTTAAGTGACAATTTTGAGAATAAATCCACTCTCCAGATCATGTAGTTCAATACATATGAAATCATGATCTCTCTTTTATGGTCATTAGTGCTTTAATTGATGTGCTTATCATAAGTATGGCATATTTGTGCTATTGATTATCCAACATAAGCCATCAAACTATAACAGACCCCTTAAACCACTTACTAACTTTCATGAAACTTGACAATGAAAATGAAATCTATTTTAAGTATGGCCTATTAACTGTTGATTATAAATATATACCATCAAATTTTAATTTCAAATCACTTTCTTTTGCCATAATCATATTTTGATGAAGAGGCAATTAGTGTTAGTGATTGTTTAAGCATAGCCTATTTGGTGTCAACAATATAGGCTATCAAACTCAAAGAAAAAACAACTAGTAAACCATTTATATCATCATCATTAAGCACAAAAAGAGAGCATGAATTAACAAATAGTTGAAGCTACATAATTAGAGAGCTTCATTACCCCTAAATTAAAGGGGTATAGCCTCTCATATTTGTCATTTGATTAACAAATGTAGCTAACAACATGAAAGCAAAATGAAAGGAAAATTAAAACTTAATGAAAAAGAGAGCTAATTAACAAGAATTAGAACTATTCTACTTGCATGAAAGTAAATCTACACTACAAACATTAAAGTAAATAAGTATGGAAAGGAAAGAGCATGTATTAAATTGCAATAAAAAGAAATTTACATGAAAATAACAATGAATGGCCAAGTAGCCATGAAAAGAAATAAAAGAGAACTAAGCTAAATTAAGAGAAGAGATGGCCTCCATGAGAGGGCATAAAGAGGGTAGAAGAGGTTACATGAACATAATGGGTTATTTATACAAGCATGAAACCCTAATCCATAAATTAGGGAATGCCCAAACTACCCTTGAGAAAGTATGGAGGCCAAGTAATCATTAGCTTCTACTAATCATCATTTAAGTGTACATGAAGCCATTAATTCCATAAGCATGTGCATTAGCCTCTAATTTGTACATTAAGGTAGGTGGGTAGGTGGGGTCCTCCATGTTCTTCACTTTGAATTATTTCCATCTTCATTCCTTTGTATTCATTTTGTGCATGCATGTGTCTTCATGAAACCACTCCTATTTGAGATAAAATTCCTACACAAATATATACAAATTTCCAATTAATTTTTATCAAAGAAATATATGCACACAAATGACCGTTTTGCCCCTATATGAAGATGGATATGTGACAATTTGGAATTAATATGGATTTTGGCTAAAACAAGTTAAAATACCCGATATGATCATTTATTTAATTTAAATAGATTAAATATGGTGGTAAAAATACGCACATTTACGTGCACATCACACTGCACTGCACAATGCATTCACGCACTTCACACTAGGGAACACACAGGTTTATTATCATCTAATGATGGTTTTTACTGAGTTGATTAGCTATGGAACCCGGGAGTTCACAGCAGCAGGAGGCTCAGAGTTCACTTCCTTTGGTAATAGAGATCCCGGCCATCGCGACCGAAGTCATAATTCCAGCTCTAGATGAGCTGCCAGGAGCAGTCTTTATTGCGAATCCCCAAGATCATGTACCATCCAATGTCACCGAAGATATGTTGGGGAGAATCTGCTTAAGACACGGTTTATCATTGGATGATGTCCTGCTACCGGGGCTGGATGACAGGCCACACTCTCCCCTAGAAGGATTCTCTGCTTTTAACAGACATTCGTGCACAGTTGGAACGCTTCCTCCATTTAACCAATATATTCGAGAAGTGTTAGCTTTCTTTGGAATCGCTCCATCACAGTTACATCCAAATGGGTATGCATTGCTGAGCCATTCCTTGTCTTTATGGAGCATCTTTTACAACCCCCGACTCCGGAGGAGGTCAGATTCTTGTTCAATGTCAAGAGTCGGGGAGATAATCCTTCATTCACATTCCTAGAGGAAGTCAGGAATTGCCAGGTCATGACTGGATCCTAGACCAAGCTTAGCTACTTCTAGACGGAGTGGTTCTACCTTAGGTGCCCCCAGGGTTTGCCAGACGGTGGTTAGTTAGACGTAAGTGCTGCAATTTCTCTAGTGGCTTATGTGATAGTTGCAATCGACATTGAATGTAATATTTTCTTTCCTTTATAGCTCCAATACCACGACCCGAAGGTGCCCAATTTAAAGAAATAGTGCGGATTCTTGGAGAGGTGCCTGGTGAGATGAGAGAAAGTGACTCGGTGCTGATAGATGAAAATTTGAGGGCCATTGGGCTAGTTGGTCAAGATCAGAGCATAAGACTTGAGGGACCTCTTAGGGCAGCCCCGACAAGACGGGCTAAGCGTAAAGCGCCCGGGGTTGTAATAGCTGAGGAGGGAAACGAAGAAGAGATGCCCACTGAAGATGAGCCCGTAGCCGGGCCCCTAGACAATTCTCGGGATTTAGAAGGGAGGAAAGGCAAGGCTGTTGCACATAAACGTCATAAGTCTTCGAGATGGAAATTTGTGGGCGTGTCCGTGCCAGCCTCTGGTTTTAGAATCTCGGAGGCTCCTCCCTCGCAAATGGAGAATCCTTTTGAAGGGCTCGTCGACATTCCAATTCCAGACTATGTGTCGCTCCAACACGACACCGGATTGGAAGGGCTTCAAAGTGCTTTAGATTTAAGCGAGTCACTTCCTACGAGTGTGGCCGGCATAACCGGTTGGTCGGGGCGTTTAGCACATTTATACATACACTTCACGGCACTACACAATTTCCAATCATAATTTGTTCATTTCTGGAGATTATTAACTCTGCTTCTCTTTCTATTTTACAGCTACGATGACTAGGCGAGAATCTATGCTAGTAAGCCTTCGCTCGGCATGCCAGTCATCTAGTTCATATTATGAGTCCTACAGAAGGGAAGCCGATAGGGACCGCGATCGTGGTTATTCTAGTTAGAAGCGTTATGAAAGGGAGAGGGATAGAGATAAAGAATATAGACAATTATCCCGATCACGCTCTCCACCTCCTCGAGCTCCAACACAACCCTCCGGTCATGGGAAACAACCCTTGGAGCTTCCACGCCAAAAACCGTCTTCTCAAGTTCCAAGGTCCAATTCACAGCGCCAGAGGACTGAAGTCGAAACTCCCACAATTATTGAGCAAGCTATCAACGAACCCACTGGGGAAGGAGCGATCAGAATCACCAAGTTGAAAAAAGACTTTCCAAACATTTGTTTCGATGGCTTCATCTTCCCTCTGCATTTAAAGAGAATTCCAGTTGAGGCAGAACAAACTATGCATGATTACATCCATGATGTTTACAGCCAATATAGGGAGTGGATGAAGACTGCGGATAAGGCATCAGCAGTGGCCTTTGAGCGGGCAAAGACAATTGAAAAATTAGAAGTTGATCTCGCTCAAAAGGACCGCATAATACAAGTGCTTAACAATGAGGCTGAATCTTCCAGGAAATCAGAGATAGAGGCCAACAAGAAAGCTGACGAGGCAAATCAATCTATGGAAAGGATGCGGCAGACGCATTTTGCCTTAGTTGAGGAGATGGGTCATCGAAACACCACTGTTATGGGCGAAAGGGACGTTGTGCTGAAGGAGCATGAGGACCTTAAGGCCAAATTTGCTGAAATCGTCAAAGAGAAAGACGCAAACAAAGCAGCCCAGGAAGCATGTAAATAGGCTGTGGTGTTTAGAAATGAGAGGGATGCGGCAGCACTTAAAATTCAGGAAGCCGAGGCCAAAGTTGAGAGTGAAGTGAGGATGGCAGAAACCAGGTTGGAAGCTAATATCGAAGATCTTCTTGTCACATACAACGCCAACGTTTTGAAGCACCAAAACTTATCCTGGCTCAATAACTATCCATCACACTTATATAGTGTCTGGGGCCGCTTAGTCAAAGACGAGAAGGCAGAACACCAAGTTGAAGCAATTGATGAATTCGAACTGGAGAACCCGGTGCTGAGTGAAGATGAAAGAAAAGTTATCCATGATATCACGATCACATATGAAAAGAAGAAACTTAGCACTCAGCACTCGGAAGCTGGAGAGGGGTTTGGTGTTGAGCACCACGATGTGGGTTCTGAAATTCTTGTGCCAACTTAGCCTGAATCTACATCTGTAGTTGATCCTCAGTCTGTTCCTGCATATAATTCTGATCAACCACGGTTATCTCCAGTTCACGAGCATGTCACTGAAGTTGCTCCAGTTCCGCCTACAAGTCATTCTGAGGAAGGTATTCTAAGCATCTCTTGTGCTCATTCAAAGTGGGAAGCGTTACTTGAAGCAATCACTAATAACTTTTTCTTTGTCTCTATTCAGTGATAGGAGCTACATCTACCGCGCTTCCTTCAACTCAAGAGCCGTATCACAAGCAAGAGGCCATCATAACAGAAGCGACCACTCCAACGGCTATTGCGCCAACCAACGGAGCACAGGGGAGCAAACTTAGCTTGGACGAACAGATGATGGAGGAACTCCTTGATCATCACAGTGACCCTTTTGTTGATTTACCATTTGTTATGGGTGGAGGCGCACTAGTGACCAGCTCTTCGGGCCCAACTGCTAGCGTTCCCGTCGATGCTCAAACAATTCACGAAGAGGAGATAATAGCCGAAATTAACGCCAAGATGGAAGCAGCTGCGCGGGCTAGTTGCTTTGGAGGTGGGATGGCAGGCCCTGGTCCAGCCCCTTTAAGAATGATTTCTCCTGGTGGCACGGTCGTTGACACAAGTGTGCCTCCTCCGCCTTCTAACATTGATCGTATCCCTCCGACTCCACCTTCAGGAAGAATTACAATCCATGTGAGTTTGAAGGAGGAAGTTAACATAATTCCCCCGACTGGAGATCAGCCGCCAAAAGGCAAGGGCTCAAAGAGGCAGCCAAGTGGCAGTTCCAGCGGGTCGACACCGAAGAAGAAGCCGAGGAACTATAGAGAATAGAGATGTCTTCTCGATTCATTTTTGGTAGATAGATAGGAATCTACTTTTGCTTTTTGTAGGCCGTGTATACATGCGGGCTCGGCTCCCGCTAGTAGGATTTTTGGTATAATTTGGTACTTATCCTTTTTTTCAAGGAATAGTTGAAATAAAATTCCATTTTGTCTCTAGCTCAATTTGTGTTCATTCGTTAAAGTATTTCAGCGCCCAAACTTCCATCTAATACACTTGTGAAGTTTTAGTCTTTGAATGGGACTCGGGTTTAGTTGCTAAGTTCCGGAGCTACGGCTTCGGGTCGCGATCAAGCGTTAAGTCGAATTCCGATATTGCACTGTCTCAATCAGTGGCTGGCACTTAAGTTCTGCCCCCAGTTCCGGGGATAAGTTGAAAAGATTGGTTAACAATCATTGTTTGTCTTTAATACATCGAGCTTAACTTCGTTGAAGTAAGACTAAAACAAGACGAGTTCAAGTGATCAAATCACACTTGCTCATCTATTGGTGATCGCATCCACACTCTGTTGATTGCACTTGTAGATCGGCGGTCGGTCACATTCGCTTAAGGTTTGGAGATACATCCGCGCTCCGAGGACTTACGTTATTTTATGGGCGGTCAGTCACACCCGTTTGATATTCAGAACTTCGTCCGCACTCTAGGGACTTAGATTGATTCGTGGGTGGTCAGTCACACCTACTTTGCGCTCATACTCCGACCCACACTCTGCGGGCCTGGAGTTGTCCTACGGGTGGTCATTTCACACCCGACTTATGTTTATACTCCAATCCGCACTCTGGGGATTTAGAGTTAGTCGATGTTTATACTCCAGTTCGCATTCTGGGAATCCGGAGTTATTTGATGTTTATACTCCGGTTCGCACTCTGGGAATCCGGAGTTAGTTGAAGGGTGGTCAATCACACCCATTTGGTATTTATGTTTATACTCTAGTTCGCACTCCGGGAATCTGGAGTTGGCCGACAGATGGTCAGTCACATCTGTTTAGGCTTTAGGATTTCGTTCGCATTCCGAGAACGACGGATCTACCAGGATCGTGGATGGTCGACTCACATCCCCTTTGAGACAACAAGCGAAGTCGTTAGATGGACGGGTCCATCCTCCTCGAACTTGGTTTGAATACGGGTGAAGTCGTTAGGTGGACGGATCTACCCTCTTCGAAACCGTACTTGTAAGATTATGCCCCAGTTCGCACTCTGGGAATCTGGAGTTAGTTAAAGGATTGTCGTGTATCAATCCTTTTTTGGCTTCAGTTTGACGGTTTGTCCTCGAGCTTGGGTTTCACTTAGTGAGTGACCGGTCATATCACAGTCACTCCCTATTTGAATAAATCCCACCATATGGTGGAACTTAGCTCTCCGTGATAGTGATGGTTGTATGATGCATTTCAAAAAATCACAGCTCTGGCTCAAAGAGATTGCATTTTATTGCAGAAATAAGAAAATACGGCAAAGTCAGTTGCCTTACTACAAATTCAAATTTCGAAATGCATAAATAAATTGCAAATGACAAGTAGATTGAATAAATAAATAAATAGAGCCTGTTATGTGTAGTAGCGACGAAGACTCACACTGTTCCAGGCTCTCGGCAGAGTAAGACCGTCAACAGTCGATAATTTAAATGCGCCATCTCCGAGGTTTTGTTCGATGACATACGGACATTCCCACGTTGGCTTCATATGTGAAGGAACCAGGTAAATTCTCTTAAGGATGAGATCACCGAGTTCGAAGGTTCGGAGTAGGGCCTTAGCATTGTATAATCGGGCGACTCGACTTCGGTATGCGGCTGCCCTCAAATCAGCCTCTTCTCGCTTCTCATCCAATAAATCTAGAGATTCGGCAAGTAATATAGCATTCGTTTTCGGATCATAATAAGTCACATGATGAGAAGGTACTTCCATCTCGACTGGAATAACGGCTTCTAGACCGTAGGAAAGAGAGAATGGAGTGTGGCCGGTGGCGGATTTGTGGGTTGTCCGATAAGCCCATAAAGCCACAGGAAGTTCATCGACCCATTTGCCCTTGGCCTTTTCCAGTCGTTTCTTCAGAATGGACTTTATAACTTTATTAACAGCTTCAACCTGTTCATTTGCTTGAGGGTGTGCTACTGCAGAGAATTTCTTCTAGATGTGGAAACGTTGACAGAAATTCTAAAATTCAACACTGTCGAATTGGGCTCCGTTGTCAGTGATAATGGTATGTGGGAGACCAAATCGACAGATAATGTTGCGTACTACAAAGTTGATCACTTTCTTCGTTGTGATTGTAGCAAGGGGTTCAGCTTCCGCCCACTTGGTAAAGTAATCAACAGCAATGATGGCGTACTTCGCACCACCTTTGGCTAGAGGTAGATAACCAATAATGTCAATGCCCCATACTGCAAACGGCCATGGACTGACCATCTGAGTTATTGTAGTAGGTGGGGCTCTAGGAATCCGAGCGTGTTTTTGACATCTATCACATTTTCAGGCGTAGTCCGATGCATCGCGATTTACAGTCGGCCAATAGTATCCATATCAGAACACTTTCTTGGCAAGGGCTTGCCTCCTAGTGTGATCGCCACATTCTCCTTCATGTATGTCATGCAATACTCACTTGATTTCATCGTGGGCGATACACCGGAGTAAAGGAACGGAGTACCTTCTTCTGCACATGACTCCATTCTGAATAGTGAACCGTGAAGCTTTTCGAAGAACTTGTCTCTTTTCACTCCTGCGCTCCGGCAGGGTCCCATGCTCGAGATAGTTTTTGAACGGAGTCATCCATGACTCCTTGTCGGGAATGACCACAAATACCCAATATGTTTCGATCTGATCGATGCTCGGGGAGCAGGGCTTCGTATTCGACTTCGTTGTTAGTCGCACGAAAATAAAACTTTAAAGCATAGCATATAGATCGGCCTTCAGGAGTTTCAAGTATAACTCCGGCGCCTGAGCAACGGTCGTTTGATGCACCATCAGTATGCAGCTTCCAGATGTACTTGGGAGATTCACTGGTTTCGGGCAAGTCCTTCGGGATAGTGAATTCAGCGATGAAGTCTGCTAGGACTTGTCCTTGGATAGCTCACCTTAGACTGTATGTAATGTCAAACTGGCTTAGCTCGATATTCCACTTGAGTAACCTACCAGACGTCTCAGGCTGCGTAAGGACCTGTTGTTACGGCTGGTCAGTGTAGACGGTGATAGGATGAGCCTGGAAATACGGACAGAACTTTCTTAAGGCAATGACAAGACAATAAGCCAACTTTTCCAACTTCGGGTAATTTCTCTCTGCTCCCGTTAATCAATTACTAATGTAATAGTCCGGCCGTTGTATCCGGTCTTCCTCCCGAATTAGGGCAGCACTAATTGCGTTTTATGACACCGCCAAGTAGATGTATAATCTCTCATGATCTATGGGCTTCGACAGAATAGGTGGTGTGGAGAGGTGTTGAATTAGCGCTCAGAATGCACCCTCACATTCCGTAGTCCATTCAAAGTTTCGTTTCCCTTTTCTGATCAGGTCGAAGAAGGGAATGCATTTATCAATGGATTTTGAAATGAACCTGCTCAGTGCTGCTACTTTCCCGTTGAGGCTTTGGACTTGCTTTATAGTTCTTGGAGTCTCAAGATTTCTGATTGCCCAGATCTTCGTGGGATTGACCTCAATTCCTTGAGCATTGACGATAAATCCAAGGAACTTTCCAGAAGCGACTCTGAAGTGACACTTCAACTAGTTGAGTTTCATTCTATATTCTCGGAGGATGTTAAACATCGATTCCAGGTCTTTGATATGATCAGTGGAGAACCATGATTTCACAAGCATGTCGTCCACATACACCTCCATGGTTTTTTCGATCTGGTTAGCGAACATTCAATTAACTAACCGTTGGTAAGTTGCTCCAGCGTTCTTGAGTCCAAACGGCATGACTCTGTAGCAGTAAAGTCCCAAATCGGTGATGAAACTAGTATGCTCCTGATCGGGCAAGTGCATGGGTATCTGATTGTAGCCAGAATACACATCCATGAAGGATAAGAGTTCATGTCCAGCTGTTGAGTCTACGAGCTGATCGATTCAGGGAAGTGGAAAATTGTCTTTAGGGCAAGCTTTATTCAAGTCTGAATAGTCAATGCATGTTCTCCATTTTCCATTAGGCTTTCTAACGAGTTTAGGATTGGACACCCATTTCGGATATAGTGCATCTCAGATAAACCCGTTCGACTTGAGCTTATCTACCTCTTCCTTAAGGGCGGCAGATCTCTCTGGATCCATACAACGCCTTTTCTGCTTGACCGGGACGTGTTGTTGGTCAATATTCAGTGTGTGGCTCGCGATGTCTGGCGAGATCCCACACATGTCAGAGTGCATCCAGGCAAACACGTCGAGGTTTGCCCGGAGAAAATTCAACCAATTCCTCCTGCATCAGTTGGCTTAGCTGAGATCCAATCTTTATCATTTTAGAATCATCACTATCGTCGATTGGAACATCGATCATCAGCTCAGCCGGGGAAGCTTGACTGTCTTTACTTTCGTCTTGAATTTCGGTATCTCTCGGGTCAACATCCCTTGGGAATTGGTTGGGGTGCCCGGGCCTAGGCCCAGGCGTTAGCTGTCAATTTTCTACAAAGCGGACGCACAGAGATTCCTCTACGCACTTTCCTTTTTCTTTTCGCTACGCCTCTCGCAGCTCAGCAACATAACAGGCTCGTCCAGCAGCCTGGTCTCCCTGAACAACTCCGACTCCATTGTCGGTAGGGAATTTTAAAGTCAGGCATCAAGGGGCAGTAGCGGCCCTAAACTCAGCTAGGGTCGATCGGCCCAAAAAGGCATTATATGGCAATTCTATGTCCAATACAACAAACTGTAATATCCGGACTCTCCAGCGTTCTGCATTTCCCAATTCTACTAGTACCTCCACCATCCTAGTGGGTATAGTTGCACTTCCATTGAAGCCAAGGATGCAGGACTGACAAGGCTTCAGATCTTTCGCCTCCATTTTCATCTGATCATAAGCTCTCTTAAATAATATATTCACCGAGCTTCCACTATCCACTAGAATCCTCTTCATCCAAGCAGGACCTATTTGAGCTGAAATGACAAGTGGATCAATGGTTGGGGCTTTGACTCTGTCGGCATCCCTGTCTCAAAACACGATGTCATCAGTCATCATTTTATGTTGTTTGGCCGGAGCCCCATCTTCCAAATTGCTAGA
This sequence comes from Allium fistulosum, assembly GCA_030737815.1. Taxonomy (NCBI): domain Eukaryota; kingdom Viridiplantae; phylum Streptophyta; class Magnoliopsida; order Asparagales; family Amaryllidaceae; genus Allium; species Allium fistulosum. The sequence continues at coordinate 248,894,038 of CM060905.1, read as the reverse complement.
ACACTCGAAGCCCGCATGCCTGATAGAGCTGGCATACGACTCCATTTCCCTCCAGCTCTGATCTGCTTGATAAGGACCACCACTAACAGTATTAATCACTAGCCTCCCTCTAGTACAAGTGGGTTCCTCCAGTCTCGTCTGATTTGGTATCTGGTTCTGATTTGATGGGCCCGCACCACCAGACTACGGCGCCCGCACAAACTGTTCCAAATTTCTCTCTCGTATTAACTTTTCAATAATGTCCTGTAAATGACGGCACTCATTCGTATTATGGCCATAGCTATCGTGAAATCTACAAAACTTTCCTATCTGAATCTATTTTTTCGACGATTGCTTTAGAGCAAGCTTCTTATACTGAATAGTATTGCAGGCCTGCAAGTACACATTCTCCAATGACGTATTCAAAGGGGTATAATTGTCAAACATAGGAGCCCTACGTCATATCCCACGATTCTGATCCTGTTTCCTGTCTTGATTCCCATTGCCTTTTTGTTGACTCTGTTTATTCTGTATGTTCAATTGCACCTTTCCGGAACTCTCTTCGGTTTGTTTAACAACAACATTGCTTTGGATTCCTTCCACACCGGGCCTTGCGTCGTCCTTTTTCCTAGACTATTTCACATCCACCCTTCTCAAGAACTGGGCTGCCTTGGAATAGAAACGGTCCAATGACGCAAAGGGTTTTCCGGCCAACCAGTTGCCGAATTTGGAATCGGGATCGATCCCCTTAGGTAATGCCATCAGAATTGAGTTATCATTGGGATTACTAATCTCAGCGCATGCAGCGTGGAACCTCTCCAAATAACGTTTGAGTGTCTCTCCAGGAGCTTGAGTGACATTAGACAAGGTGTTAACATCTTTCGGCCTTGTGATATGCATGCGAAAATTTTCAACAAACTTCGTTGCCAACTGGTCAAAACATGAGATAGATCGAGGTGGTAGACGAGTAAACCACATAGTTGCTATGCCCCCTAGGGAGATCGAGAAACTTCAACACTTAACCGCATCATCAGCTCGTGTGGCATTCATTAACCATTCGTACTTTAAGATGTGCTGGTTAGGATCAGAACTCCCTTCTTAAACGGGTAGAGTGGGCATTCTGAATCGCTGGGGCGGTTCAGTATAGAGTATATCATCAGTAAAAGGGGCATGACTCCGAGAGGTTCCCTAGTTGTCATTGGTGAGGCCCTGACTTTCGCGGATCATCTGATGGATCATTGTCGGGATATTCGACATCTGGACATTCTGGGCATGCTGAGCCAAGGTGTGGTCAGGTTCCACAATGCGAGGACCGGTCAGTCGAGGTCGATGGTCCATATCTCCCCTCCCTGGCTCTAGGCTTTCAGGAACATAAGGCTCAGGAGTATGATTGCATTGACGGTGAGTTGGATTCGCTCGGTTCCGAGCATCAACTTCCAACTCAGTAGCAGTGGTGGTAGTGCAGTTGTCGGTAATATGATAAGGAGCATTACCTCCTCGGGAGGAGGGTCCAGTCTGATGGCTGGTTGATGGGCCAACTCTCGGTTGCCTAAGATTCAATGTGTGGTGATGTCCAGTGGCTTGTGTATAGCTTCCGTCCAGCCATGGACGCGTGGACCGATGATTAAAGTCAGAAGAGGCTGAACTTTCAGTGGATAAATAGGAAGTCCGATCCCTTCTGGAACTCCTTCGTCTTTGACGATTCAGTTGATTGGTCAATTCCGCATTGGCATGGAGTTGCTGAGTAAGCTGCTGGCGACTCTGTGTTAGCTCTTGCATTAACAGTTGGAATTCTTCCCTGGTGACAGGGCCTTGCGGATCTGAAGGTCCGACAGCATTCTGGTCGGCAGGAGGAAGTTGCGCGGGGTTCTGTCTGTCATGTCCTTCTGGATCTGCAGCTGTTGAAGTAGTCCTGGTGTTAACCATGGTGGATAGCGAAGCTCTCTCCTAGAGTTGGTACAAATCTAAATAGGATGGAAGAACTTCTAAACTTGAAATATGGATCTTCTCCTTAGATTTTCACGATCCAATATCGGCAGTAGATCCAATGAGCAGAAGAAAAGCTGGGTTTTCTCAGTGAAAGCACCAAAGTGTTAGTACCAAAATTGGGCACAACACTCTTCGGATGTGTTTGAAGAGATAAAATGAAGAATATAATTGGAAAAGGAGGAAAATCTAACAAACACACCAATGATAAATAAGAAAAACACACAGAAACACACAGATTTAGAGTGGTTCGGCGTATGGCCTACGTCCACTATGAAATGGCTGACTTTGATTGATTTTTTCTGGTTGGTTACAATGAGTAAAAACAGTAAAATTCGAGTACAATAGTGATTTCGGCAGAGTCTGGACCTATAAGAGCCAAAAGTCCTTTTTTAGTAGGTCCTGGGCTGATATTTATAGGCGTAGGCAGCAAATATCTCACTCAGATCTCGGAAGACCTCTTCTCTCACGTGGGTGGGCCCACACGATCGATCCCCGCTCGTTTGAACTCGATCCGTGATCGATACGAATGGATTTCGCATCAATCAAGATTTGGCCCAATCAAGTAGAGATCGATCATGAACATTCATGAGGTCGCACTCAAGCTCCTGTCAAAATTTGGTGTCATTTGGACTTGTAGATTTTGAGTTATGATCGATGCAAGTTTGGATTTGTTGAAGGCTGCTGAGTTCGCATCGCTTCGGTTTGCATCGATCTGTTCGCATTGCTTCTAGGCACGTGATGCGTGATGACGTGGTGCTAACATTTTGGATCGATCCACTTTTTATGCCGAGTGACCGAATCTCTCACTTGAATGTGCCTTGTTCGTATCCATCCATTGGTTTTCCTTTCATATCGCTCATGTACCTCACTTCGTATCACTTCACGTATACATTGCTTCGCATCCATAAAATGTGGTACATTCGTATCGATGATTTGAAGGCACTTTGTATTGATCACTGCATGTGATCTTTGTATCGCTCTCTTTAAGGGTATGCCTCATATCGATAGGTTAACTAATTGATACGAGTTAACTTGGTGTGATCGATACGAAACGTGACTTGTTGATGGATACGAAATAAAGTAGATACGATGGATACGAACTAAAGTGCATGTGATGGGTATGAAGCGGCATGCACTTGATGGATACAAACTTATGCTCACCTAATCAATACGAAGCCATGTGCATCTGATGGATTCGAACAAGATCGATACGAAGTAGATTTTTCTCTGATTGCTTGATGGATGCGAAAAAGATTATTGCTTGATTTGCATCGATCATATCTTGAGCATACGAACTCCGATTGACTTGAAATTTGGAACGTTGGCTTTCATGGCTTTTCTTGTCATGTCATATCAATTGTAGCTTGATCCGGACTCAGACAAAATTTACCAGCATCCATAGCGGACCTATGTATAATCAATCTGCAGAATAGACCGTTTTTATTTTCCGACCAATTCCTTGGTATCACGGGCTTGCCAAAAGGCGGGATAACAACGGAAGTCAATAAGTTCATAGTCAACCCATGAAAACTATGATATGATTGAAGTTATTGGAAATACCAATAGTTTCATAGAGAACCCATGAAATAATTGAATGAAGTTATTGGCAGGAGCCAATAGGTTCTTAGTGATCCCATGAAAACTATGAGACCAGGCAGATAGTCCATAAGCTTTGAACAGGTTATTAGTCAGCCCATTAAAACTAATAGGTTAATGATGACCCTAGAAACTCTAACTGAGACAGATAGTCAAATGAATGGGGATGGGAAATCTAGGATATCTTGCATGTTTGCATATCATCATGGTATACTTTAAATTGCTATGTTTTTAACCATTGTGGATGCAGGAGCATAGTATATGGTTATATAAAATTTTGGCTAAGATACTAATAAGGGAAAAACCCGTTTCGCTAAGCGACATAGTCTCACTAGATATCAAAATGGTTCGGGATGGTAAGTTATTATTCATACCAGGCTTTATGTTTGACTCGAAGTTTATGTTTCCCCCCTAAAATCTCGGATACTCAATTGATTTTGAGTAGTTTGAGAGTTAAGGATTTTTAGATTCTCCTTTAGACGAATAAGCTTCTGGAGACGTGCAGGAGGAAAGCTAGCTATTAAGAGTTCTTTTCTATTTGATTCTGTTGTGTTCTGATGTAAAGGCAAAGTTTTTTAGTTGCCTATATATACATACTCTGATCATCCAATGGGGCATCTTTATATATCGCTCTTGGCGTAGTTTGTAATAATTATATTTTCTCTGAACGTGGTTCTTGAATTTGGGATTATGTAATGAATTTGAAATATGATTGAAATGGAATGAGAAATTTGTTTAATGATTTTAAAAAAAAATTCATATCATGTGTTTCTGTTGTATCAATGTATCCAACATTACCGCATTTGGTCACCAAAAATTAATAAATATGGATGACTGCAGCATCCGTAGCAGTTAGTTTTGGGCCTACAAGTGGGGGATGTAACAGGAGTCCTCCCTAAGTGATCTCCTAGATGTAAAATTCTTAAAGCTAGAGATATTACATACTAATGAGTCCTTCCCGAGGGATCTCAAACCATATGAAGCCTTGAAGCTTTCATATATGTAACAACTCGTAAAATCAACCACAAACAAATATATTAGATAAATTAATTTAAAAAGATAGGGGTAAAAATGAAAATTCTTTAAAAGTCATGATCAGACCATGAAAGTTATTTTGTTGCGTTCATGGTGATTTTATGATTAATTTCCATATATATGTGTTAAAAAAAGAGCTTAAACGAGGAAGTTATGGGAGTTTGAAGTTTTGGATTTAAATTAATTTAAACATATTTCAAATTCAAATAAATAATAAATTCCTAAATTTGAAATTTAAAAGTTAATAGTAATTATACATGGGGCTAAGTAAACGTTGAAATTAGCGTTAACGTTAAATTATAATTGAAGAAGAAAGTAAACATAAACCAACGACAACTAAAATGTTCCCAAAATAAGAGGACTGATCGACCCTTGACCTACGATCGGTCGACCTCTAGTAATCGACCAGTTGGTGAAGGCAGTCGACTGATGAAGCTCTATGGTGGTTATGGTTTGTGCAACAATTAACATTTTATTATTTTAAACTGATTTAAATCCGATGATTCTGGTGCATTCCAGCCACTAAAGATAAGAGCCTAGCCCGCTCACTTTTATTCAAAAAATATTTTAGGAACATTAGCGAAGCTCTGTCAGTTTGTCTCTTCATAGATTCAGAAAACTCCATTAGGGTTTCAGGTAAGAAGTCATATGTATCTATTCTTGTTTATTATTTATTTTCTAAACTTGTTCTCCTTCAAACCTCAAATTTTCTGAATCTAACATATATAAAATCCCTTGTTGTATATATAAAAAAATCCGAAGGAGATTATTATAGGCGTGTTAAATTTAAAAGGAGGCAAAGTTAAGGACTTATTGTGAATGGAAATTTTAGTTTTTCTATGTTAGTATGAATAGTATAGTTTGGATTTGTATATGCCTTAGGGAGTTTTGGATTACGAAAGCATCACATTAAAATCCTCAAAATTCCCCCGGAGCGAAATGTTAATTCATAGGTTGGAATCTTAATTGTTTTGTATTAAAATAATTGAGTCTGTGCGGATTTTGCAATTTATGTGTTTTGCCTTCTATTCCACTTCTTATTAAATTTTTCTGGATCTGATTAAGGGATTTAACTAAGAAATGGTGTGTAAGGTACAAATTCTTATTCGTTTGCACTGCCTATTTCTACAAATTGAATAGAAAATTCTTTTTCTAATTTCATGTAAGAGAAGTTGAATAGAGCGTAAAGATAATTAAATTGTAAGTTTCCATTATTATTGATTTATTTCATTGTTTTAATATAAGATAAGTTGGATTTGGTATCTAAGTACAAGTCTATTGATTTGATTTTGAAATATTGGATTTATGGTATATGTCATTATGGAAAAGAGACTTGTATAATTGTAGAAGACTTGACATTCAAAATGTTAGTTTAGGGCATAATCTCTGCATGTATAGAAATCAATATATGCATATTTATATATGTAAACTAGCGTAAATAACATACAATTATAACGTATTAATGGCGTAGTTAATTAGGTTAATAATTATCATTCAAATCCCCCTTAGAAAAGTAACTAATTATAGAGTCAAAATAAGAAGGATTTCTTATAAGGCCTAAATAATTATATGGTAAGATGTGTGATAATATACTCAGAGAGTGTTATGAAATATGACTAAGTTATAGGGATGCGAGGTCAGTCAAAAGCTTACAGAAGTCTGTCCAGCTAATTTAGCTACCAACAGTGCGACTTTGGGGCTGATGTGAGACATTGCCTATAATAAGTAACAACGAATGACGCGAGGTTAGTCCCAACAATGTAGGGTAAATCTGCCCAGCTAATCTAACTACCAGTTCCTACGAATACTTAGAGTAATGTAAGACGTCTCCATAGGGTATGCGTCATAATACGATGGACATGTTTCGAGGATTGAAGGTATTAAGTGGTTGTTTGAAGGCCTGCCTCTTTCCCTTATATGAAGTATTAAATGGTCAGGATTAGGTTTGGACGCGGTTGAGGATCTCTCGGAAAGGTCCGCTTCAATTGAAATATTAAGTGTTCGAAGGTATTTTTTTACAATGTCAGCTAGATAGATACCAATGTTGAGTCCGCCCTTGTAATTGGTATTAAACGATAGGGACCAACCTCAATTGAGGTCTTAAATGGTCAGAGTCTTCCTATTTTCTATTATAAGGTATTGAGTGGCTTGGGTACTATCTCTCACGCTGGTAGACATTAATAATGATGGCTATGGGATTAGATAATATGAAAGACCTGCTTCGGGGATTGAAGGTATTAAGTGGTTGTTTGAGGGCCCGCCTTTTTCCCTTATATAAAGTAGTAAATGGTTTTGAATTTTGCTTAAATGCGAAAGACATATACTTATTTAAATTATGCTGCCCAAGTACTGATATAGAAAGGCTTGAGATTTTTATTGACCTAACATTGTTGTTCTGACTCCCCCCTTATTACAACATAGGTTAGGGAAGGAGACGATAATCAAGATGGAGTTGGCGATGAGAGAAGCTTGTGGCAGTAGCCTATTTCTCTGTTTATGTCATTTTCTGACGTACCCATTTGAAGATGATAATGTATTCTTGAACATGATTAGGTAACGGTTATTGTTGACATTATGTTATAGTTTTGCGACATTTGGAATTTTTTAATAAAATGGGTAATTTTTATGCTATTATATTTTATCCATCCGCTATGAATTCTGAATGAATAGATAAACAACCCTGTATTATTCTTTTTACAAACCAGCTGCCAGCTTTAGAATGGATCGAAGTTCGGTGGGCCTTTTTTGTGTCAAGATTTAGGCCTGTTTCGAGGCAGGTTATTACAATATACTTCTTAAGTTAAATGGTCAAGTTTGATTAGTTGAATAATCGACAGTCTAGTTCAAAAAACGATCACTTATGGAAACCAAGTTTCGTATACTTAACACATTTTCGACCATCTCAACTTACAATCCCTCGATCAAGAATGAAGCCGATAGGTTAGAGAAATATTTATTCTAAACCCTACTCGAACAACATTCTTAACTCTCATGGATAGACAAGTCTACTTCATCGGCTTTTAGTGTTAATTATAGTTAATTACATTCCATAAACGAGTAAACAAAACAAACATGATTAAGCCACTAAGCATCTCTTAAACCTCTTTTATAAAGAATTTATTTATAATTTGTAACCCTTTCAAAAATGATAAAGATGTATGTATAATAATTTATTTACAAGGTAAGATATTTAAAAACAATTCAAAAGATATTATATTTTAAAAGCTTTATATTACTTTAATAAAATAATTAGCTAATTCTCTAAAAACTATATATAAATAAAATCTCCTTTAAAATACTTATAACATGGTTTAAAACAGTTATTTAAAATATTACTTAAATATCTAATTTATACTTTATTTGAAACTTCAAAAATAACATGTTTTCCTTTATTTAAAAATAAACCTCTTACTTTAATAATTCATCATAAATTATTAAAAATATATAAAAAATTCCAAACCACTTTTAAAATACTCTTATATAAGTTAGAAAAGACTTGTAAAAGTATTAAAGAGAAATACTTAAGTTTCCAGTCATCTCAAAGCAATTTAAAGTCTCCAATAAAAAAGACAGCATTTCCAGAATGCTGTAAAAAGTAGTTTAAAGCAAAGACAACAGTTTAAAGTGCTACAACTAACTGTTATAAAAGGCTATGAACTGGTTAGTTTTGATATATTGTAAGTTTGATCAATTTTCAATATCCAAACAAAATTTTAGTATCTGGTCTTTTTACAATAACTAATATACATATAATACATTGCAACTATGGAAAGAAACCCTTAATAATCTCTCTACAAAAATTCATAGAAAATGTCGAATACAAGGCATTTTTCGAAGTGCTTCTAGCGACTATCGCTATAAAACCACTTCCAAACTCAAGTCCTATTCAGCCTATATTCAACCAAATCCTATGTTCTTTGTTTCATGGCTATGCAATAAGTCATAGAAAGTCTTGCAAATCCATATCCACCAATTACATGTGCCATTTGCTTTCTAAAGCAAGAATCACAACAACATATCACAATATAAATTCAAACACATATATTATAATCAAACAACATTATGTACACTTCAAATTCATTCAAATGGAGAGTGAGATCAGCAAGCAAACAATCAAGTTCAAGCTTCCACTTCCTACCTCAACCTTGCAAACACCAAATCTTCCTACCATGACCTTGCTTTACTCACGGTCTTGCCTAAATCCCCCCTCCAATGCACACAGTCTATAATGGTGTAGGATTGTTTTCTCCAAATATTCTACTTACAAGTTTCTAAGAGTTGTTTTTATGTTGTTGTAATCTCATAGGAATATTTTGGGTTGGTTTTGAGTTGGTTTGAATTGTTTAGTGCTTAGGAATTTATGAAGACAGGAGAGCGAAGAGTGCTTGTTTATTTTTGTGTAAAATTGTGAAATGTATTCAAGAACCAATGATGCACTTATATATGCTTCAAGTGGGTGTGCTAGCCCCCTTCCCTCCCCACTTTAGTCGGCCTAAAGAAGGATCATCCCCCTCCATGTACCATTGAGAAAGTCTTACTCCTTTCCTCCTTAAGCCCTCCTTAAATCACTCCCTAAATCACTCCTCCTTGTTTCCTTCTAGAATCTTTTAGAACAAATTGCTTTCTTCATGAAACAAAGTGTTTTACTTAGTTACTAATGTTTTCATATGTTAACTAGATAAGTAGAAAAGAGTTTGAACAACTTATATTGAATAAAAAAACTATTTATCGATAAAACAATTTTTGGTCACATTATCGATGTTGCTTTGGAGTATTTAATTTTGTAAACAATTTTAAACAACAAGTTTCTTATCATTAGTTATTAGTTAAAAACATTTTAACAAGATTATAAAATCACATTTATAATACTTAACCATATTTCAAAAGTTCTAATATTCAAAAACGAAGTGTTCAAAATTAGGGGTGGCTAAATTCTCCCTCACTTAAGACATTTCATCCTCGAAATTCATAAAAGAACGATAATGAAATAATAATAAAAGAAATAAGATGCATATATAGAGTACTGATAAAACTATATACAAACCAAACTGCAAATCAAAATGCAAACTAAGTGACCCAACCTCAAGTGGTGAGTACACTACAAAAGATATACTAAGATAAGATAAGAAATCACTAGTTTATAAGCAACTCTGGATAGGACTTCTCTTACTATCCTCTATATCCTATGTACAATCCTAAACATTCTCGTTCCACTGTACCTTACCTAACTTCATGGCCTTAGTTCTCAATTGCTTGGTATCTCGCTCAATAATATTAACTAGTTGCCTTAGAATAGTCAAATTAGGCTTAAGCTATAGGTCCTCATGTTGTGACGCTTCCACTGCCATAGAAGGATCATGCATGAAATTATGCAAATGCAATACATTAAATACATTGTACACACCTGATAATCTAGTTGGTAACTCAATCTATATGTGAGTGTACCGATCCTCTCCAGTATCGGGAATAGTCCTATATATAAGAAGCTAACTTCCCTATCCTTCCAAACCAAACAACACTTCCTATTGGCATGGACATGAAGTCCCCAACTAATAACTCCAAGTCTCTATGCCTCTAATTTGCATAGCTCTTCTGCCTATTTTGCGCTCCCTTGATTCACTTTCAAATCTTTGTTACCTTATCCGACGCCTCTTGAATCATATTCGGTCCGAGTACTAGATGATCTCCAAGTTCCACGCAACACAATAGAGGTTGGCAAGGCCTACCATACTATGCATCTATGGATGCCACTCCGAGACTAGCCTGGTAACTGTTGTTGTATGAGAACTCAACAAGCGGTGAAGGTTCTTCCCATGAACCCCCAAAATCTAATATGCAAGCACGAAGTAAGTCCTCTAAGACACAGTTAACCCTCTATGTCTGCCCGTCAGTCTGAGGATGGTAAGTGATACTCAAACTCGGCTCTATCCCTAGTGCATCATGTAGCCATTTCCAAAGAATATGTGATCTCTATTACTCACGGTATCACATGAAACTCTATGCAATCTGATGATATCCTTAACATATAACTTAGCCAAACTAGAAGTCGTCCTCGTAGTCTTAACTGGTAAGAAGTGTGAATTCTTAGTCAATCAGTCCACAATAACCCAAACATCTTCGTTACCCTTCCTTGACCCCGATAACTTGTCTATGAAGCCCATGGATATCTGTTATCATTTCCACTTAGGAATATCGAGTGGTTAAAGTAGTCCAGCTATCCTCTGATGGCTGCCCTTGACTTGTTGTAGTTATCACACCACTCACAAAGATGGCAACGTCTCTCTTCATGCCTTCCCACCAGAAAGTCCGCTTCATGTCTTGATGCATCTTAGTAACCCCTGGATGTATCATCAACCGTGAATGATGACTCTCTATCAGTACCTCCTACCTAATCTCATCAACGTCAGGAATACAAAACCTTCCCTTCATCCTTACTATACCGCGGCTATCAACCTCGAATCTCGGCCACCTCTCAAGTGCCTCATTCTCACTCATCACTTTGGCTATCATAGCGATGCTAGTACCTCTAAACCGATTTCCTTTGATACAGCTAATCAGGGTCGGATGAACCACAACATTTGCTACAATTGCATACCTCCTACAAAGTGCATCAGCTACAACATTAGCTTTCCCCGACGTACATAAAATATATAGATCATAGGCCACAAGAAAATCCATCCACCTTTGTTGCCTCATATTAAGGTTCTTCCGGGTAAAAATATACTTCAAGGATTTATGGTCCATATACAACTCGAACTTCTCACCTAGCAAGTGATGTCTCCACATGTTCAACACAAAATCAACTATCAACAACTCTAAGTCATGGGTCAGATTCCACGCTTCATGTGACTTAAGCTGCCGAATGGCTTAAGCAATAACCCTTCCATGGTGCATCAATACAACACCTAAACCTTTTCCACAAGCAATTGTATAAACAGTTAAACCCTCACCTCCATCCAAAACAGTAAGCACAGGACCGCTTGTCAACCTTGCCTTTAGCCCTATGAATGATTGCTTGCATTTGTCCATCCAACAAATTTGACGTCTTTCTTCATCAGATTCATCAAGCGTGAAGCAATCTAAAAGTAGTCTTTAATGAATCTCTTATATTAACTTGCTAATCCCAAAAAGCTCCTAATCTCAGTTGCACTTTCCAACCTCTTCCAATCCTGAACAGCCACAGCCTTAGTTAGATCTACAGAAATACCCTCTGTCGAGACAACATGACCCAAGAATCTAACATTCAATCTCCAAAAGTGACACTTTAAGAACTTGGCCTTCAACACATGCTCTTTCAGTGTTTCTAATACAATCCTCAAATGCCGAGCATGCTCCTCCTTGGTCTCACAGTAGACCAGAATACCATCAACAAACACAAAAACAAACTTATTCAACACATCCCTGGAAACCTGATTCATCAAGTCCATGAAATATGCTGGAGTATTAGTTAGGCTGAACGACATAACTAACCACTCATAAAACTTATCGACCCTAAAAGCTGTCAAAGGTACACTCTCTTCTGCTACTCTTAACTAATGAAACCCAGTATCAAGATCAAGCTGAGAAAACATCCGTGCACCATGAATCATATCAAATATGTCATTTATCCTAGGCAAAGTATACTTGTTCCTAACAGTCCGCATATTGAGCTCATGGTAATCGAAACAGAGGTTTAAGGAACCATCCGCCTTCATAGTAAAGATGATGGGTGCTCCATAATTTGAACGACTCAGTTGGATCAAGCCCTTCTGCAACAAATCACTAACCTGATGTGGCTCTAGCTTCGATACCTTAGCAATCGGTGCTTTAACTACTTGCCTTCCCCTACTAGACATACAATTTCAAGAGAAATGTCCCTTCTTTCTACAGTTATGGCAAGCTAAACCCAAAATATCCCTTGGTGGCTGAAACTTACGCTTGTTGTCCCTAGTTGGTGTAGGAATAGATGGCTTTAGAGCCAATTTCTCGAACCTCAAACCCATACCTATCAGATTTACGAACGATCCCTGAATATGATTAGTCACATCCCTTTGAAATTCTTGATGCATACCTACAATAAACATCTCGTTCTTCTTCAACGGTGTGTCTACTAACCCCAACCCAAATCGGGACAATGCATTGAACCTATTCTCATACTCTGCCATGGACATAGCCGCTGCTTCAGATCTAGAAAGCTCCAAAACAACAAGGTCTTTTCGGCTTTCAAAACAAACTTCCCCTTAAACTCTTCCTTTAATTGGTCCTACAAGAAGTCATTCTCCTAGACATCTACAGTAATCGATCTCCACCAATCCATAGCAGCATCAGTCAAATGTTGTGATGCCAAATGATGTTTCATCGCATCATCCATTTCCATATCTCCAAAAATCCTATCACCAAAAGTAAACCAAGTCCAAACCTCAATGATAGTCTCGGTGCCATTGAACCTCTTACCGCCTAACCTCTCATAATCATGGCAGAGAGAAGCAAAATTCATCTATGGTCGAACCTGTACGACCTCTTCCACAACATTCACCATCGGTTCCCCGATAGGACCAGCATTCCTAGGTGTAGCATTAACAGCTCTAGTACTCATATCTTTTACTACCTAAACATAGCAAAACAACTTTAGGTTACTTAGGGATAGAGTTATTCAAAGAAAGAGTTATTCCTAAGGAAATACTATAAAGGGATAGGTTTATAGAAAAACACAAATACGCTCTCGTATATACAATAAAATGACTCATTCTAGGGTATCGTTTAACCTATCTCTAATGAGCGGTACCCATCCAAAGCCAAGTTAATTCGTCAAGTTCGATTAGTCGACTAATCAACTATTCAGTTCAAAAAATGATCACTTATGGAAACCAAGTTTCGTATACTCAACACATTTTCGACTATCTAAACTTACTATCCCTTGGTCAAGAGTGAAGCTGGTAGGTTAAAGCACTATTGCTTCTAAACCCTACTCGAACAACATTCTTAACTCTCATGATAGACAAGTCTACTTTGTCGGCTTTTAGTGCTAAGTACAATTAACTACATTTCATAAACGAGTAAACAAACCAAATATGATTAACCCACTAAGAATCTCTTAAACCACTTTTATAAAACATTTATTTATAATTTAAAACCCTTTTAAAAATGATAAAGATGGTATGTATAATAATTTATTTATAAGATAAGATATTTAAAAACAATTCAAAAGATATTATATTATGAAAGCTTTATGTTAATTTGATAAAATAATTAACTAATTTTCTAAAAACTATATATAAGTAAAATATACTTTAAAATACTTATAATATGGTTTAAAACACTTATTTAGAAAATTACTTAAATATCTAATTTATACTTTATTTAAAACTTTAAAGATAACATGTTTTCCTTTATTTGAAAATAAACCTCATACTTTAATAATTCATAAAATTATTAAAAATATATAAAAATTTCAAACTACTTTTAAAATACTCTAATATAAGTTAGAGAAGAATTGTTAAAAGTTTGAAGAGAAATACTTAAGTTTAAAGTCATTTCAAAGTAATTTAAAGTCTCAAACAGAAAATATAGCATTTATGAATCCTATAAAAAGTAGTTCAGAGCAAAGACACTATTTTTAAAGTGTTGCGGCTGACTATTATAAAAGGCTATGAACTTGGTAAATTTCAATATCTTACAAGTTTGATCGATTTTCGATATGCAAACAAACATATTAGGATCCGATCTTTTTACAGTAAATAATATACACATAATACATCACGTTGAGAAACCCTTAAGGATCTCTCTACAAAAATTTGTAGCCGAACATATGGCATATCTGAAATGCTTCTATAGCGACTATCACTATAAAACCCCTTCCAAACTCAAGTCCGATTCAACCTATGTTCAACCAAATCCTATATTCTTTGTTTTAAGGCTATGCAACAAGTCGTAGAAAGTCATGCAGGTCCATATCCATCAAGTACATATGCCATTTTCTTTCTAAAGTAAGAATCAAAACAATATATCATAATATAAATTCAAACACATATACTATAATCAAACAACATTATATACACCTCAAATTCATTCAAATGGTAAGTTAGCTCACCCTTCAACAAGAAAATAATCAAATCCAAGCCTACACTTCCTGCCTCAAACTTGCAAACACCAAAACTTCATATCACAAGCTTTCTTTGCTTATGGCATTGCCTAATCACCCTCCAATGCTCACGGCCTATGATGTGTGGGCTTGTGTGCTCCAAATCATCTACTTCCAAGTTAGTAAGAGTTGTTTTTATGTTATTACAAGCTTATTGAAAGAGTTTGGGTTGGTTTTGAGTTGGTTTGAATTGTCTAGAGCTTAGGAATTTATGAAGAGAAGAGAGTGAATAGTGCTTTTTTATTTTTGTATAAAATTCTGAAATGAATTCGAAAGCCTAGGTGCACTTATATAGGCTTCAAGTGGGTGTGTTTACCCCTTCCCCTTAGCTCTTTAGCCGGACCAAACAAGGCACACCCCTCCCTCTCTATGTGCCATTGAGAATGTTCTCCTCCTTGTCTCCTTAAACCCTCCTAAATTCACTCCCTAATCACTCCTCCTTGTCTCCTTCTAGAAGAATTAATTTCTTAAAAAAAAATTAATTAGTTACTAATGTATTCATATGTTAATTAGATAAGTATAAAAGAGTTAGAACAACTTATATTGAGTAGAAATTTGTTTATCGATAAAACAATTTTCGGTCACATTATCGATATTTCTTCGATGTAATTATTTTTGTAGAAAAATTTCAAAAACAAGTTTTTTATCATTAGTTATTAATTAAAAGGAGTTTAATAAGGTTATAAAATCATATTTATAACACAACCATATTTCAAAAGTTCCAATATTCAAAGACGAAGTATTCAAAATTATAGGTCACTACAGGCAACCTCCTTCCTCGGTTACTTATAACTTCCCATGCCAAAACAAACATGTGGTGTAACGTTACTCGAAACATCGGATAAAAAAACATCCATTGAAAAAAAAATCCAAATCATCTACCTTTTCTAGCGATGTAAAAACAACAAATACTTTAGGAACTTATAACCTATAAATAACTTAAAACATATTTGTGTAGAAAAACACAAAGTGGTGTTTATCTTTATTGCTATAGAAAATTCGATTTGGTGCTTTACCATTACAATTCGAACGTCGACTAAAAAGGCCACCCAATCTCTACATTAATTTATTTCTTTACCCCAAATTTCAATGCTTAACAATTCCACAATGTTAAATACTAGCAACTCCTTAGCACATTGACATATAGACTATTCTAGCTAGTTTATCATAAACAATTCAAACTTTATAGGGTGTGTAAATCTTTTAACTCCAATCAAATTTTATGGTGAAAAGATTTTTTTCAAAATCTTTTATTTCTAATCTTATTTTTAACAAAAAGTAATAAGCTTAAAGAATTCTCTTACGAATTTCAACAAACGTTTGCTTTTGATAAAAACCAGGATACTTTTTTTCCAATTTAAATTTTTATCTAAAAAGGTTCAACTTAGCTTAGAAAAGTTAACATGTAAATGTATCTTTCTAATTTTTCTTTTATAAATAGGAAATCTTCTCAAAGGTGTATTTTAAAAGGAAATGTGATATTTTAACTTTCTTTTTCAAAGTGAGACACAAATATTTTCAAAAGGATAGAGTTTTACATATTATTATTTTCAATTAGCTTTTCAAAAATTTCACTGTCCAAAAGCAAAGTATACATCAAAAGATAAGTGCAACAATGAGCCTTACACTAACTTTTTACAAAAATAAAAGCTTTAAAATAGTTATAGAAAATTAATTTTTATTAAGTTTTCCCATGTATAAAGCATAAAATAAAGGGGTTACCAATTCAAACTCCAAATTCTATACATTTCTAAGGATTTTAGACATTGATGTTTTTAACTCATATATATATTCTCTTTCAAAAATAAATTTTCATAAAGTTTGTTTGAACGTTCATAGAAAATCATAAACCAATTTATTTTCTTTTAAAAAATATATCACACAACTAATATTTCTAAATCTTAAGGTTTGCATGATATAGAGATAGATACAATTATAATGTATTCTAAACTTTCAAACCTCATGGCGGAAGGAAATAAACTATTAGTGTAACACCCTTAGTTTTAATAACATTATTCAGGAGATATATTTAGATAACTTAAATAGAATAATGTAAAGATTAGACTGATAAGGGGATTGAGATTTGAAAATTTATTAGAGGCCGTGCTTAACCAAACAAAAATTTAAAAGAATGAGTTTATGGAAATGGTTTTATAAGCTAAGTAATAAGAGAATAAGGCAAGGGTATTATGGGGAATAGCCATCCACCATAACCCTTAACCCCTAAACCCTTATTCCTATTTTCATTTCACAAGTTCATAATCCAAAAACATAAGAAAATGGGAGCTCAAACCGGTGTAACCTAGGGGAAAAGAGGAGAAAAATCAATTAAAAGCTAAGGAATCAAGCAAGAAGAATTAATGTAATAACCCCGGTTTCGGAGATTACCTGTAAATATTAAATTATAACGGTAGTTATGATTTAATATTGTGAACTAAAATTAAAATTGGAGATTTTAAATTGCTTATTTGGAATCAACAATGAATTTTGGGAAATAAAATGTGAAAATAAAGTTTAAAAGCTTTATTTTATTTGTTTGGGTTAATAATGTATGGAAAATGATTTTTATTTGGAGAAAATGCAATAATTTTATTAATTATTGCCAATTACTTCTTTTAATAATTTTTAAAGGAAGTATGTGATTTTTAAAGGTTGTTTAATCAAATAAAAAGGTGGAAATTGGTTTTAAAATGAGTTTTAATTATAAATTTGAGTTTAGAATGGTTTGTTATAGTTTTCTAAGCAAGAAAAATATTTTTGTGGAATTTTAGAAGTTAAAAATAAGGTTTTGTGCATTTATTGTGAAAATTGTGTATTATTGTTAAATAGAGGAATTTAATAATAAAAATATTTAAAAATACAAATTAATCATTTTATATGTTAGAAAATATTTTGTTTTGTATGTATACAAGTTTTCATATCTTTCTTATGTGTAAATATGGAGAAAATGCAACTTTGTTTTGTGTATATGTGACATAGGTTCATATGTTAGTTAAGTGTGAATTAATTAAGCTTAGCCTTTTTATTTTCTTTTATTTTTGGGTCCATTAGCCCATTAGTATTCCTTAGCCTGATTAAGGAAGTGAGAAAATAGAAATTAACTTGTACGTACATTTCTATTATCCTCTTCTTCTTCCACTAGTAAACAAAACAAAGAGCTCACTCCATCAAATTCAAAATCCAAGTAAATTTCTTCAATTAAATTCAATAAATAGCAATCTCTTTCAATCTAGAGTGATAATACAAAGGTAATCAAACTCCAAACTTGCAATTTCGTCAAAAATCTCAGATTTTTGAATTAGGTTTCAAATTTTCAATTTATGAAGTTTTGTTCTTGCATGTTTGTGTACACTTTTTTTTTAGTTTGTTGAAGCTCTTTTGAAACCAAAGCTTACACATTTTCTTCGATTTGAACTTGTAGCTCAAGTACTTTGCAAGGTGAGTATCAAAACTCACAAATGCTAGCTGAAGCCATGCTTCAAAATGCCAAAATCTAACCAAAAATAGCTTCAATATATTGATTTTATGTTCATGTTTTGTTTCTGTGAAAACTGAGTTTGTGTGTCACTTTGCGCGTCATTTTCACCCAATTTCGGCAAAGAAATGCTGCCGGATTTTCTTCAGTTGATAGCCTGTGTGTTGTAGTATATGTATGCCAAATTTAATTGCAAAACATATTCGTTTGATGCCTGAAAACTGCACTGCAAAATCAATGCACCGCTTGGAAATTACATGTACACATTTTGTTTTTTGAGTTGCTGCAAACATGGCCTGAGTCCAAGTTTGAGACAGTATATCTCTTACTTTTCTAGCTCGAATTGCATGATTTTTTTTTTTGAAAGATAAAATTTTCTACTATAAGCATACCAAATTTCAGGTCATTTCGACCTATATAGCTTACAGAAATATGCTGCCGAACTTTGATCTGGAGCATGTTTTTGCCCAGAGTTTTACAGTGAAAACACTGCCTGGGTTCAACTTTGAGACATTATAACTTTCTCATACTTTATCCAAATTACATGATTCTTTTTTTTCAAAGATAAAGATTTCTTCTATATGCGTAGAAATTTTGAGCTCAATCCGATGTCGTTTGGTCCTCTATTTTATGCCTGGAATTTGAACCTAGAATGGATTTTTAGGCCTGGGCACATTCTTGTTGAACTGTTACAAACATGATCTGAGTCAATGTTTGAGACAGTGTAACTTTTTCATTTTCTGTCAGAATTCATGATTCTTTTTTTGTTTGAAATCTGAAGTTTTCTACTTTGTGCATACCAATTTTTAGTTCAATCAAGGGTCGTTTGGCCACATGTTTAATGTCTGAAATTTGAACCCAGAGAAGATTTCAGACCTGGGTATTATTTTGCCTAAGCGTTTTTATGTTCTTTTTCCGTCCGACTTTTGACTTTTACTTCTTGTTTTGTGATATCTCTGAAATTTTTTGAGGGCTATGATGCCTATCAATAGGCTAGCCAAGTCTTGATGAATTTGAAATTCAAATTTGAATTGAATTTGAATGACGGTTTTGAGTGATTTCTTTAATTTCGAGCACAGATTTTTCCAAACAATTTTGAAATAATTTTTAAAATAAATTGGCATTTAAAATAATTATTATGTAATATTTTTAAATTATTTTAAGCTATAAAATCTATTTATTCTCTATAATAAGGGAATTTTTAAATATTGACTTCAAAATTGATTTCGGAAAATGGTTTTAAAAGCTTATTTTCTCAAATAAATTATTTTATATATAAAATACATAATTTTGCACTACTCGAGTGAATGAGAAGGAGAATTAAACAGTTTGGTAAAACACGTGGTATGGGACACGTGAGTTTATCTTATCGGTTAATTCCTGACTTGTCGGTTTGATCGTTTTGACCTTCGGGTCGAGTTTACCGATGAGATGAGGTAAACTTTTTACTACTTTGAGTGTGAAATTTACTAGCGATTAGTAAACCGTTTAGTGCGAACGTGTGGTATGGGACGCACGTTAACACTATTCGGGTTCCTATTCGAGAGTGTGTGACACATTTACCATTGCGGCGTGCCAATACTGGACCTTCGGGTCATTGCCATTGCGGCGTTTGCCATTGCAACGTTTGCCATTGCGGCGTATTTGTCTTCGAGACGTTTGCCACTACGGTGTATTTTCCATTGCGGCGTATTTTTCATTGTGACGTTTTTGCCTTCGGGCGAGGTACCTATTTGAGATAACAGTACTTGGTAATGCTTCGACCAAATGCACGTGCAAACACTTTTGAGATGGTTTCTTTGACTATTTTCCCTAGTTATCGCCCCTTTCCGGAATTGGTCCTTTGAACCATTCGATGTATATTTGTGGCGATTACCTTTCGGGAATTTGAACTCTTGGAAGTTCTATTTTTGAGATTTGAATTGCCTACACTTGCGTTATATGAGATTTGCCTTTTGGCGTTTACTTGAGATTTTATTCTCCTCTTTGGAGATATATTTGCCTTATGGCATGTTTGAAATGAGATCTTTTTATGCATGTTTTGGATTTGCCAAGATGGCGGGTTTAGGTTTTCCCCTAAACCATATTTGATGTTTTATGAATCCCGATGATATGAGGCTCGCTACTTTTAGCGTTTTATGGGTTATTTTATCTCTTTTTAGATTATATGTTTGTGTAGTGATACCATATTATCACTTGATGTAATCATACACTTTAGTTGTCTCTTCTCACTCGAGAATATTATCACATTATCCTTATGCTCATATTATCGCTTATCCTTGTTAACTTATTTGTTTTGCTAGACTGACCCGTGTATTTTATACTCGGGTCAGACCGAGGTTACATTTGGACTTAGCTTATTTTGCTTCCGCATGGACTCTATTCTTCTAGCTCTTTTTGTTATAGCTTTTTGTGTAGTCCTTTTTGGTTTGCTACTCTAATGTGTATATTCTTTTGACTCGTGTTTTTATTGTGGTCGGCATACCACTTATGTGATGTATCATTTTGTATACTCTGTGATGTATCTATATATGTGTGTATATATGGGATTATCTACTGTTCTGCGATGTGTCTTGCATTTGAGTTGTTGTATTTTGTTCTGATCGATCCTATATCCATATATGGCTTTGTATTAAGTATTTATTGGGTATGTCGATCCACTTGAGATAGAAAAAAAAATATGGCATTTGTAGGCGTATTCAATAGATATTTAAGACAAGGCTATAGATGGTCACTCCTATCCAGCCCTATTCTCTACATTAGCAGACAATATTACCTAGTAGTACTCTTTGTTAATGAGGGTCTCGGGGTGGGCGTCACAATTAAGCAAGATCAAATCTCAGATTCCTTATCCAAAAGAAGGTGAATAATAATCAAAACCATCTCATTTTCGTTTTAAAGAGTATTTGATTTTGGGTTTTAAGTTTAAACCTTTATGATGATTTTAATGATGATATGCTTAGATTACATGGTATGTTTGATTCAAACAAGTATGTTTGATAAATGTTTTATTCGATTTTAAGGCTAAAATCGTATATATTGGGTTTTGAATGCCATGAGGATTTAATATGTTATGAAAAGCATTATTTTGGAGATGAGTTTAAATTTTCATAATTATCCAAGCCATGGATAATTTATTATAAATTTTTGAAGGAAGAAATAAATAATTGGGTTTAAAAATTCATTTCGGCTATTATATAAAGGATTTTGGGTCCGAAATTTATATGTGTTAGATAACATATTAAAAGTGAATTATTATGATTTTTAAGGATTTTTCCTAAGTAATTTACTGTGGAAATTAAATTAATTAAGTTGAAGGACTTAAATGTGTTAATTGTTTTGTTAAAGGGAAGGGCTTCTTTGTAAAATTATTTTGATTAATTCTGGATGAATTCGGCAGTCCTTCAAAAAAGATATTTGGTAAAGTTGATGGCAACCAATTATATTTTACACATAGACAAGTTAATTGAACAGCATTTACTTAAAAAGGCAACAAAACGGTTTTGTAAAAATTTATTGTTTCGCCACTTCCTGTAGCAACCTTTCGATCCCATAGCTCCGCCCCCAACCAAGTCGAAACCAATACACAAGATATTAATGCTTTGGTACATAGTGAATTGGAGAAAGGCGGCAGGTATAGAGTCAGAACCATGCTTTTGAAGGGGTCAAGGCCATTTTAAATAGCTTTCGAAGGTCTTTGTTTTGCTTCCCAAAGAGATGTCACTTGCCTTGCTTTTAATGAATTCTTTCGAAAGGGTTGAATTACTTTTATATAGCTTTCGAAGGGGTTGCGGCCTTTTTGTTGTAAAGGGTAGCTTTCGAATGAGTTGCCACGTTTGATGTTTTACAGAGAAGCTTTCAAAAGGGTAGTTTTGAACCAAGTCGAAACCTTACTGCCATCTTCATACCTTTCGAATAGGTTGAAGTTTTCAATGAGTTCGAAAGGCAAGCTTTTATTTTATAAATATAACCAGCCACTTCCCAATGCTTTCGAAAGGGCTCCAGTAGCTATTTAAACTAAAGGTTTCAAAGGCAATGGCTTCGAAAGGTGTTTCGAAGCTATCCTTCTAATTGCTTTATTTAAAAACTAATACTTTCGAAAGGATGGTTACGAAGCCATTTGTTTTCCCTAAATTCTTTTACTTGAAGATTAACGGTTTCGAAAGGGGTACTTTCGCTTATGTTTACTTTGACCCAAAATATACTTTGATCTTTAATAATGGAATTTTAAAGATAGTAACCAATATGAAATCTTTTATAAAAAGATAGGAAAAGTAAAAGTTTAATTTATGAAAGAGAAGGTGTTAATAGTAACAATGTTTGAGTAACATTTTTTTTAACCTCTTTGATTATATTTTAGACTAAGTAAATCTTACTAAGTTATTTGTGAATATACTTATATCGTCAAGATAAGTATATGAATATTTTTAAAGTATAGAAAGAGTATACGCGAATAATAAATATGTGAATAGTAAATATGTAAATAGTAAATACATGAATAGTAAAATACATGGTATATATCTTTTATAAAGAGAAATTAAATCTACATACAAGTTTAATAAGTTAAGTTTTAATTAATATTAAGTTTAATTTAATAAAGGAAGTTTAATTAATAAAGTGAAGTTTAATTAAAGTAGTAAGTTTTAATTAATAAAGGAATATTAATTAGTAAGTTAAGTTTTAATTAAATAAGAAATTCTAATTAACAAAGGAGGTTTTAATTAATAAAGGAGTATTAATTAATTAGGAGTTTAATTGGTTTAGTTTTATCAATTAGAAGTTTGGATGAATAAAATAAGTTTTATTAGCTAAAATGGAGTTTCACTAATAAGAGAGGTTTTAATTAATGAAAGATTAGTTAACTAAAAAGGGGATTCAAAGTCATTTATATGAATTGATTGTGCTTTGTTTGTTTACTTATTTATGGAAAGTCTTTG
Source organism: Allium fistulosum (assembly GCA_030737815.1). Taxonomy (NCBI): domain Eukaryota; kingdom Viridiplantae; phylum Streptophyta; class Magnoliopsida; order Asparagales; family Amaryllidaceae; genus Allium; species Allium fistulosum. The sequence goes on along the minus strand of CM060905.1, from coordinate 248,870,907 downwards.
GTCATGTACTTAGCACTAAAGCTGACAAAATAGACTTGTTTCTATCCATAAGAGTCAAGAATGATGATTTGAGTAGAGTATAGAAGCAATAGTGCTCTAACCTATCAGGCTTCACCCTTAACTGCGAGATAGCTGAATTTGAAAAGTTAGAAAATGTGATAAGGATACGAGACTTGGTTTCCATATGTGATCGTTCTCATTGTTGTTGAATATGACCAAATTCGTCGATTCATTCTTGAAGTGACGGAGATCGGTAAGTGTTTTACTTATCGAAAACCACTTCAAGTCTGAGATATATGTTTTATCTCTTAGAAGTGGATCTGTTCGAGATGCTAGAATCGATTTGGCAATTTTTGATCTGTTTGAGTGATGATGGCTCGTTATATGAGTAAAGACAGACTAAGATGCATGCTCCCAGGTTTAGCTAACCCATGGAGGTCTTTCAACTCCATATCTAGAGTATGCTTTTGATATGTTATGCATGGGGAATTGTTGATACTTGGTTCACGTTGTTCAGGAAAGTGTTCAGATGTCTGGGCCAGTTGTGTTTACCTTATGGTATATTTTATCTGGAGACATACAACGTTCGGAAGGTGTTTTCCGATCCTTGTCATGGAGATATGCTTTAGTTATTAAGCTGGAGATGTCTCCATAGAAAATCAATTATGCGAACTTGCCTTAGCAGTTTTAATTGTACTTCAATATTGTCGTGTCATGACTACAAGCGGCACAGCTATTTTTTGATTTATATTCTTTACACTAGACATTATCTATTATATTGCAATATGTACCTATTAGATGGTTTGGATCTTTTGAGAGGATAACCGTTACGATGATCTCAAAAGGTATTGTTATATGTTGTACACATATTTCTTGAGTTTCTTACACAAGACTTATGTCTGACATGTGGCTTTTGTTTTCCATTAATTCTTCGTGCTCTCTTTCGAGCAGTCTGAGAAAGGCAGTTGATGTTCATTGAGCCCTTGGAAAGGAGCTGGATGTTTACCTACCATGGTATTCCTATTTCTGCCATTACTTTATGTATATATATCAGCAATTGCAAGGATGGCCTATTAAAACTGTTTAGGCTGATGATGGTATTTTGATTAGTAACTCTGAAATGCTATGTGTATTAGAGTAAAACTGTGTACTGTCTTCTAATATTATATGTATCATTCTGCATGTGAGATTTTTATGTTTTTGTTCTCATCTTTCTTGTTCATTTTCTTTTCTTCTTTTTCTTTATTCAAATGTTTTGACTTTCCGAAACTTGGGTGCTCAACATGTGAATACCGTGGATGTATTAGTGTCGACATTCGAGAGTCGAGAAGGAATATCGTTACAACTCATCTAATTAATTTTTCCAAGAGACTGCCAACGTGTTGGTTAATTGTCCACATAAACACAAAGTAGGCTCTAATACCATTGCCATATCAGCTCTTGGATCATTGTTGGTCGAGCCCAAACTCCTTTGCGGCAACTAAACAAGATCCATCAGACGCATGCATGTAGCCTCTCGACTCACACATAACCTGTTAACTTCTTGACTAATACATGTATGGGTAATAGCCAATGCTTTGTTACAAATTTGCACAAGATCGTATTTTGTGTTTACCTGAACAATGATTTTGTACTAAATCATATTTAGTAGTAATTAATAAAAGAGTGCTAGGGTTTAATTATAATTTGATTGATTTATATATTAAAATTTTATGTTAACTTGTTATGCCTTAATAACGATAATTTATTTTAAATTTAATTTTATATTTTGATACTGTAATATGTTCATATTCATTGTACTAACGTTATAACTATATCAAATATGGTGATCTAACCTAGGGTAAACATGATAAACATATGTCATATGTATATATTTAACCAAAGTGATTTATAGTTAATAAATAGGTCTTAATGTCATAGGTTAATAATGATGTCACATATGTACACATATAAATATATACATCTACATGGACATAAACAAATAATAATTTTTATTTAATTTTGAATTTAATCTTTTAATGTTATTAATATATATAGTAATATTTAAAATACAACTATATATGTATATGTGTGTGTGTGTGTTATAAAGTTTTTCGGCATACAAAAAAAAAATGTATTTAAGATATATTATTTAGATTTAATAATCTGTATATAAATATATTTGATAATTTGAAAATTTGAGTCTTAATACAATTTAACTTTGAAGCAAAAAATTATAAATATAATACGTGTGCATATATATATACATATATATATCTAAGATAAATTTGTTTGAAACTTTTATTTTATTTTTGAAAATAAATTTTATTTTTTTATTTTTAAAGTCATGTAATTTTTTTTCTAAACACTCAGGTAAATCGGATGTTAATTGGGTGAACCATCTAAAACATCTTAAGAAAGTATGCACCGACCCTACAACATATGTTTCAGGTAAACCCAAAGTGGTTATGCCATAGGAATTCGAACTCATGTTAAGTGGTTTCTTTATAAACGCCTTATTCACTGGGCTACCCTTCGGTGGTGCCTTTATACACACACACACACACATATATATATATGCAATAAAAGAAATAAATTTCTTTGTTAGGTTTCTAAAACCGAAAGATTCTTTGTTTTTTCCTAATTTTAATCCTGTGTGTTTGCACCAAAAATGGCACAAATACCCAATTGAATAAATGGAAAATATCAAAGAAGTGAAAGAAATAGTAAGAAAAGAAAACAAGATTTTTATAGTGGCTCAACGAATACTCCGACCTAAGTAAACTTAATTGATTTCTATTAATTATTCACAGTTTTTACAACTCAGTAGGAATCCAGCTCGATAATTTTTCGAGTTAAGATTTTACAACTCATCGTCGCTTGAAGTTCAAATTTGAAGAGAATTCCCAAAAGTCCCTTTCTATGCACTCTCCACCTCTATTTATAGGAAAAAGTATCCATGTTTGGCTCTGAAAATTGCTATACACATTCTCCACATTGTGCACATCATTCCACAAAAGCTGCATGACAATCCCCGACCCAAGCTTCGGGATTGATGCTGAACCACTGCCCATGGATCAGTGCCGAACTGGCTTTGAGTCTGGCTTCAAGTCCTGGCATGCCTTGCTTCGGGCTTGACTTGTAGATTTCCTAAGGTTGTTGTGCTTCATGTTTTCAATCTTCTGCTTCGAGTCTGACCTGAGTTTTTTGTGTGTTTGCACTGAATTAGCACGGTGCCAATCTGGCATGGCCGAGTTATGGAAACTCAAGTTAACATTTTTCATTCATTTTTTGATATTTCCTTTATCTTGCCTTTTTATGGTATTTCTAAAGTCCTTGGATAATTTCTTTATCGTTTGTTTGTGCAATTCGATTGTTTGAGTCCATTCAAAGGCTACAAAAAAATCGGTTATAACACTTTTCCCTAAAGCATGTTTTGTGAATAGAAGGTGTGCTTTGCTCAAGAATAAATATTGAAGTCCGCAAATGATTGGTAGTTGAACTCTCTGATTGATGACTGACCAAATCGCAATGAATCTTCCAGTTCCTTCAGATTCACCTGTAAATCAAAGGTCATTCTAGACCATCGTAGCTAAGGACTCAAGGTCCTTGCTTACGTTAGTTACAAGTCGCCTTTATTCCATGTTTACCCGGAATTATCACATCATATATCATATATAATAAATCAAAGTCGCCCCATGTTTGTCTGGGAATTAACTATCATGTACAAAGGTCAATGTCACCACATGTTCATCCAGGGTTTAAGTCATCATGTATCAATATCGCCCCGTGTTCGTCCAGGATTCAGTTATCATAAGTAGATCATGTGTCCGTTAATTAAAGGTCAATCCTTGTGTAAGTTCATTACCATCGGTTGGAATGTTATTTACAAATTGTATAGTATCACATAGTATCCTACTATAAGAACGCTTAATCGAATCAAAGCAATGACTTTCATCAATCATTGAATTATCATAATTGTCAATCGGGGTATTGCATTACCATCAACCGAAGCATCATCCATAAATCATTCGAAATCACTTAGCATCCCATCATGAATGAGTCCGAACGAATCGAGGCAATGATGTAATATGATAATTTCTATCAAATTTTTTCAAAGTCAAGTGGCGTTCGAATCCAAAGTCCAGCTTGATTTCAGCGGATGGCATCATTAATATCGAGGTTAGCTTTCGATCTCTCTGGATTGTGAGTTTAATCCTCATCTCATTGGATCGTTAATTCATGTTGAGTCGAATCCGCTCGCTCTCCGGAGAGGGGACTCAACGACCAAGCAAGTTTATCTACTCACTCTTCGATGAGGAGACTTACTTATTACAATTCATTACCACATATCTCCAGTTGGGTAAACCATGTTCAATCAGTCAAAAAATCAATATCAGGTAGCAACTAATCTCCATAGCTTTTTATAATCGATATCAGCTATCACGTTCGAATGATTCAAAATCAAGCATTTATTCGTAGAATCTACTTCACAATAACAGACAAACATCCATCCTACCAAGAATTACTATCAGACGTCCAACTTAAAGCATGCCTAGAGACCGATTGAAATGTCGTGAATGAGTAAGTGGCCTGATAGTAATACTGTATCATTTATTTGCAAGTAAGCAAAGTGTGGAAATCGAAACTGTCACCTTTCCATCCCGATCATGGGATAACCATCCTCGGCCTAGATCCATGGTCACTTCTAGATAAATTTGTTGTAGACGGTGGCTGTTTTTGATGCACCATTGTAGTTTGGTTTCTCACATACTGTTGTAGCCATTTGTTCCGAACCTGCTCTTTAATCAAATCTCATAGGTGACTGCATTCATTTTTTTCATGCCCATCCAGCTCAAGAAATAGGCAAAACTTTCCAAATCTCTTCTCCTGCTCCGTAGGCTCTCTTTCATCGATTTTTGGTAAGGAATTTGCCCCATAGTATCCAGGTAAGTCCTCTTTAAGGTTTCATTTAGTTTCATGTAAGAAGAAAATTTTGGTTCCCTTGTTTGCTGCATCGATCCTCCAAAGCAGTCATCAACCTTCTGCTTTTCTTCGTCTTTTACATATCCCACTCTAGACGGTCCTTAGTCATCCACAACATTAACCTCCATATTTTTAGCTTTAGCATCCTTCTGATGCAAGTATCTCTCAGCCTCATGGTAAAACTCCACAAGATCTGTCGGTGGATCCCTTCCAGTGCAACCTTAAAATCTATTTTATTTGCAACTCCAAATACTACCACCATTAATATTATTGGTGGATTCAGCTTATGAACTACAGCGGCTGTTGCATTAAATCTATTCAAATAACTTCTTAGGATTTCTCCAGCTCTCTACTTTATGCTCAAAAGCATCATCACATTCTTCGATCGGGAAATGCAAATCTGAACTGTCTCATGAATTTGTCTAACAATTCGGTCCATATGTTCATGAACCTATTCCCGAGCTATTTGAACCACATCATAGCTAAATCTATTATATATAATAGGAAATACCATCCCATTACCTCTTTGGAAGCACCCAACGCCTCTATATGTCGAATGTATCTCATCTGATGGACTACTGGATCTTTCTTTCCATTGTACATTTACAACGTCGGTGGCTTGAAATATGGTGGATTTCTCGCGTACCGTATGTTAGAGATGAATGGATTTTTTTTCACATCCTCTAGACTCTGGTCTGGCGATCCACCTCTCATTGCTTATCTGACTACTTCGGCAATTCTATCATTATCGTCTAACGGAAGTCTTTGTTTCATTCTATCCCCATTCCTATGGGGAAACTCTAGAACATACTCCTATGGTTGCACATTTGCATTCTGATTCATGTTTGGTGGTTCAACATCATTCCTTAAGCTTGTTCCATACATTCTCAAGTTAGCTTCAGCCATGCCCCATGCCTAGTCAACTCGACACCGATCTGTATAGCTGGTTTGACATCGAGTTATAAGGCCTCTGACGGGTTGACTCCACTCTGTTTTGCTCCGTTTCTAGGTGCGCTCGTTCTACCTCCTAGTCAATGGTTTTGGTTTCTGGTAATTATAGTTGTTCCCTGCTATTCCATCCTTCTAAATAAGCCATTAAACATCTCCTCTTGGCAAGCTATCATCATATCCTGCATCTCTCTCAACATTCTCTCCATCTCATCTGTAGTTAGATAGATGAATGGGGGTTAGATTCTAAGGACACCTCCTGGCTACCCCCTTGCTCTTGTTGACTTCCTCCAATCATATATCTTGTATTAGGCCTTTTCATCTTGTTCACATTCAAGTTTCATGTTGTTAAATCCGAGTCTCTCAGTGAAAGCACCAAAATGTTTATATCAAAAATGGCACAAACACCCAATTGAATAATAGAAATTGAAATATCAAAGAAGTGAAAGAAATAGTAAGAAAAGAACACAAGATTTTGTAGTGGTTCGACGAGCACTCTGGACTACGTCCACTTAATCGATTTATATTGATTATTCTTGGTTTTTACAAAGCAGTTTTTACAACTCGGTAGGAATCCAGCTCGGTAATATTTCGAGTTAAGATTTTACAACTCGTCGTTATTAGAAGTTAAATATTAAAGAGAATTCCCAAAAGTCCCTTTCTATGAACTCTCCACCTCTATTTATAGGCAAATATCTCCATATTTGGCTTCGAAAATCACTGCACATGTTCTCCACGTCGTGCACATCATCCCATAAAAGTCGCATGGCAATCCCCGACCCAAGCTTCATGGATTAGTGATGAACTGCGGCCTATGTATCGGTTTCAAACTGGCTTCAAGTTGGACTTCGAGTCCTGGCATGCCTTGTTTCGGGCTTGACTTGCGGATTTCCTAAGGTTGTTGTCTTCATGTTTTTCATATTTTGCTCCGAGTCCGACCTGAGTTTTTTGTGTATTTGCTCCGAGTCAACTTGATGTCGATATGGTGTGGCCAAGTTGTGAAACTCAATTTAACTTTTCATTCATTTTTTAATATTTCCTTTATCTTGCCTTTTTTGGTATTTTCTAAGTCCTTGGATCAGTTCTTCGTAATTTGTTCAACCAATTCGATCGTTCGAGTTTGTTCGAGGGCTGTAGAAAATTTGGTCGTAATACTATGTAATTTTTTAGGTAATTTAAAATTGAAATGCTTATAATATTTTTGATAGCTAAAGTGATACTTAATTTAAGTAGAGCACCCGTTTTGGTGCCTCAGGGGATCGAACCCAAGACTGTAGAACCACAAACTAGAGATCTTTCCACTTTAGCTAGTGGTCCTTGACATGCATGTGTGTGTATCTGTATAATTCAAAAAAATTGAAATGAATTTTAGATATATATAAATAATATATTTTAATGTTCTACTATTATTTAGTTATTGGAAAAAATAATTTCAATTTTTTTTCATGGATGAATTAAATTTAGGGAGCATGCATAAATATATATGTTCATACTAAGAGTAAATTAGTTTATAAAAAATCTAAGACCGGTTTTAGTCTATAGGACACAAGTTTTAAAATTTAGTCTGAAGGACGCTAAATGCTATATTAATATAGCATTAGATAAAATAGAACGATAAATTAAACTGGCATTAGATAAAATGAATGCTAAATTAAACTAGCATCAAATGAATTACACTAGATGAACTAAAATAACATTCATTTTCACATTTAAAGAAATGCCAAATTAACATATCGTTATATATATAATGCAAATTTCATATAGCATTACACATATATAATGCTAAGTTCATATAGCATTCGTTTTCATAGTTTATATAGCATATGTTTTATCAGATGATATATTAATATAGCATCCAGTATCCTTTAGATTAAATTTTAAAACTTTGTCCTTTATTCAAAAATATGGCTAAATATTTTTTCTTTATTTTCCTATTCACATCAATTAGTTAAAAAAAGAATTTTATCTTATCGAGATCCTATCATTTATCGAACACCGTGGTTGCTATTTGTTTCCATCTTTGAACTTAAAGTCCTCTCTCCTTGACAATGGGATGCAACTCCATCTAGAAGGCATCACCAATTTCAACGATGGCGACTATAGTTATGGTTTATTTTGTTGTAAAGAAAGAACAAATGGGTAGCTAATTATAAGCAACTAGATCACAAATATATAGCCCCTTCTCTCTATATATAAAGACTAAGTCTCGCCTTCCTCTCCAATGCTATGGTTGACCCCCTTGATGTACAGGCTTCAAACATCGGGCCTGATTAATTTAAATATTAAATTAATTTATTTAAGCATGTTCTTTAATTAAAATCAACGTAAAACTTTTATACATCATTTTAACAAATTTTATTTTTCAAAAATGCCAGAAAATTTAATACAACGATTTTATTATTAATTTATAACATTTATAAATTAATTTTAAATTAGTCGAATTAGGAGATTAATACTCTCTAATGTGAACTTGGTCCTTAGTCAATATTTAAACAATTTAGATACTGAAGCTTGTATAGTCTCTGCTGGGTAGAAGTTTAATCGCTTATAGATCATGTAGGTGAAATTCAATTTCTATTCTTTATTAAGTTGCACCTGGTAACAACATTTTGTGCATGTTTTCTTATCGTCATCGCTGTATTAGTGATATATCTAGAGTTTGGTCTAAGGTCAAATATTTTATTAATACTCGTATTTAAATGCATAGACTACATCAAAGTTCTTGGTTCAATCTGATAACATTTATAATTGATCGATTTACTCTAGCTAGAAATTTTGACTTTAAGTTGACTATCAATTATGGTGGTACTAACCTTCTATAATGAAGGAGACAAATTCTCTCTGGAGTAATATTTCACTTCATGTAGTTCATCGTGTACCCAACTAAGGCCATAACATGGTTGCTATGCCATGTGCTTGACCATTATCAAAGTACAACCTAGCTACATAAGATTGATAGTACACTTAAGTATGAAGAATACTGCACATTGTTATCATCAGATCTTCTATTTAAATTATTTTTATTAACTTATAGAAGATTCTTGTTGAGTCATTTTGTGATTGTTCCAAACAACCACAAGTACGTAACCCCTTAGTACCCACAACAAACATAAGTAATTCACCGCCCATTGTATGGAGAATGTTAGATACACTAATCTCAATGAATGTATTGATATCTTTTTCTCAATACATCTTAAGTAAGAACATTTAAGGTGTGTATATTTAAATATCAATTCAGTACTCATGGTTATGAACACAATTATGACTATAATTGATAAAATACTTCTCACAAGGATTTTTCTACCTACATATATTTACTATAAATATTTCTTTATTTATATCTTTATATAAATGGACATAAAATAAAATAAAACCAAAAGCATACTTTATTTCGAACAAGATTAATTATAGAGTTAATGTAACAGTCATGTTTTCTGTGTCATACAAATAAATAAATTTAATTAAAATAAAAGGGTTCGAATCCAATATGTGACAGTTAATAATTTAAAAATAAATTTTTAGTTAATTAAATTCTAATTAATAAAATATTTTTTGGTAAATAATTGAACTAAATTAATAAATTCTTTTTAGATAATTTATTGAAATTAATCAAATGCTTAATCAATATGAAATATTTTAAAGTGTAAACAATTGTTATATGATTAAAATAGTGAAAAATAAGTAAGTGGGCATAAGATTGAATAAAATTATGCAACTGTCGGTGTAGATATTCTGTAGAGCGAATGTAAATTAAATTGGATTAGAAAATTTAATTACAACTTTATTGATTTCCATAATATAATTAAAGAAGAAATTAGAATTGAAAGGATTTTAGTGATTTCAAATTTATTGATGAGTTCGAATAAAGGTTTCTTTGAAACACAATAAGTTGTTTTAAAAATATGGATTTTGAAATTAGATCGGAGAATCAATAATTACTATTTTAGAAAAAGAAGGAAAAAAAATAAAAGAGGTGTTTATTGTTAAATTAAATTGAAGTGTTTAATAAAAAAAGGAGAAAAATTAAAGTGAAATGTATTTAAATAAAACCCTTCATCTCATTGATTGGTAATTAAATAATATCTTAATGTGTATATGGATGGTTGTTGTTGCATTGCTATAAACGAGATGAAGTTAAATCAGTCGTTGTGCTGAATTATAAAGTAATAAAAATGATGAATAATGAATTGAAGTAAAATTAAGTAAGAGTGAATTAATATGCGAAGTGGAAATTTATTCTATGTCTATTAGTTGAGGGTGTTGTGTATATAATTATATTTCACCGAGCGATATGGGACGTCCCTGTGAAGTATATTTATTTACTCAATGCTAGTATAATGTCAGGTAATGCATTGAAGACCGAGTATTTACTATTTGGATATCGATGAATTACCCTAGTTATACACAAATATTAATCAATATTACTTGGATTTCTAACTTGACATGTGGGGTGTATTGTATTATTCCATTATTTTATTTAAAAAGCGGGAATATGATTATCTTTGCTTTTTAGTGGATTGAGTTGTGCGATGCAAAATTTATTACATATGTGTGATGGCCCGAATTTTTGCTAGCCCCATCGTACTTGATCGACCGTGGGGTCGCTCCTTGATTATTGTGACGATTTGGCCCCACCATCACATGGTCATAGTCTGTTGCAAGAGCCAACGGGATGAGGAGTACATAACGAGGTGAGTTGGTTGATGGTGGGAAGCGAGGTATGAGGAAGCAAGGAAGCGATATGCATTTATTATGCAGCTAAAAACTGGTTAGGACACTCATAAATATTTACGAGTAGGGTCTCCCTTTGCATTTGAGAAGTGGTGAGGCTCGAATGTAGCCTCGACTTCTGGCAGTAACGTTAACAGTGGTGTTGGTGGCAGTAGCAGTAATGAAAATAAATTTAAAGAATAAAATAAATCAATCAAATATAGTTAAATAAATATGAATGAATTGATGTGCGATGTGTATGATGTGTGATGTGTGCAATGATGTATGCGATGTGTGATGTATGTGAATTGTTCGATGTGTGTGATGTGTGCGGTGATGTGTGATGTGTGCGATGTGTGATGTATGGATGTGTGCAATGGATGTTCGATGTGTGTGGTGTGATGTGTGTAATGGATGCTTCATGTGTGTTATATGATATGTGCAGTGGTGTTCGATGTCTTATGGATGTTTTAGCATTCCTTTGATTGGATTTCTTTATTACGTTGTGTATATGTTATTCCATAAGTATTGTTTATGTACTCATCCTTGAATTTAAAAATAGTCTGACTCATTTATCATTTATATAAAACTCAACTCGGTCCGAGACATTTTAGGTTCAAGGATAATATGACCAGATTTGCTTATTGGGCTTAGTTGGAGGTCGGATTATTAGTTGTGTTATATATCATAATATGGACTCAGGTATGTATATGTTGTTGGATTAGAATATTGGATGTATCATGCATATATATATATATGAGTTTAGTGGGAATTTGACTTACTTTTGTATCCCACTCAGATTTATGTATATTTTATATTATAAGTTATCGCTATGTTGATGACCCCGTATCCTCTGTGATTTATTTTATATTGTGTATTGTCATATCCTCGGGAACCATGCGCGTTTATTGCTTTATACCAAGACTATTTATATCAAGGTGAATGATTTTTATACTACGAGACGTATTCAGTGTTGGTCTAAAGGAATGTTCGCATGTGTATCACCCACATCGCCTCATCCTCCATGTTACTTGACAGTATTACTCGGTAGTTCTCTTGGGAAATATGGGTATAGAGGTAGGGTGTTACATTTTGGTATCATAGCAAAGTTTAGAACAATACAGAGTATAAGAGACACGAGTCATGCCTAGATGAGATTTAGTCCCTGTCCCCGTGAGGGTGTGGTAGATGATTGTTTGTTTACACTTAAGTGATAGTAAGAATACACTATGATTATCGTAGTAACTAATTGGGGACGTATTTGTATATTTATTATTTAATATGTTCTTTCTATCTTTTTCTAGATGCAAGTCTCCATATGAAATGCTGAGAAAGTGATGGAGGTTATGAAGGTAAAAGTAGTTAGTCCGTCCAGAAGTGTCGGCATGGATGATGAATGTTAGATCTCTATGTGGCTTTGAAGTAAAAATTGCGTTGTTTAGTTAGGGAAGCTATAAAAGACCCTAATTCGAACCTTGTATTGAAAACTTTACAATTCCAAATTGTAATAAGGCGAGATGAATAGGAAGATCCAATAGTGATCAGTGTGTCGTAGCGGAAATATATATATTCCTTTCTGCTAAATATCTTGATTGTTTGGCTATTCTGATTGGATGATTGATATTTGGATTTCTTCATGTGATTAAATTGATTGATGATGCTTTATTCGTGGAATCGACTTGAGTGTGGTGTCCATTAAGAACTATAACTCAAGGTAAGAATCTCTTTCAAATCTTTATATTTGGAACCCAGCGGTGTCTTCGATTGCGAAGTAACCACAAGGGATAATGGAAATTATTTTCACATACAATTAAATTATGATTAAAATTAACATGAAGATGAAAGCGTGCTTGTTTATTTTTATAAATGGTTGATTGATAATGATTGGGGTTTTATAAGTCGAGTATTTTTTATTGTACCATATATATTATTTCCAAACATTTTATTATAAGTAAGTCGTTATTTTTATAAAAGCAAATTATTAAAGGACATATATATGTATGTAAATATTTAAAATAATTTTTAAAGTAAAATTTCATGTTAATTTGTTCGTTGAGTGCTTAAAAATTCTAGTCAATGTGTTTGGCCAATGTTATCGATATGAATTTCTAAACATTAGGACAAGACAAATGGACACAAGATTTTGAAGAGAGATGTACTATTTTAAAGAGATGTGATATATTTTGAATTATATTAAAAAACCCAATGTTTGAAATAATATTTTGAAGAAAGTTATATTCATTATTTTGAAGAGATTAGAATGATATGAAAAATATTTAGAAACGAGTAAAATGTTTTAGAGAATGAAGGATTATTGTTTTGAAGGAGGTATATAATTTAAGGAAAAGTATAAATAATATTTTTGAGAAAAATGTTTCGAGGGGAAGATGAAATTTTAAAGAAAACAATGTGAGATAAGTTTTGAAAAGAATCTAGATGAAGATTTAAGAAATGAAAAAAAAAATATAAAAGGAATATCATTTTGAGCTGGTAATTTAGTGAAGTATGTGATGTGAAATTGTATAATAATATGAAGTATTAGAAAATGTTTTGACTTGAGTATAAATATATGTGTGCATGTGCACGTGTGTGCACGCGCATATGCGCATGCATGCGTGTGTGCATGTGCGTATGAGTATGAGGACTATTATGGTGAGGTAATGAATTATTTTAAAGAATAATAAAGATATTTTCTATTTTTAGACGTTGGATGTGATTATTGCAGCCATCGAGCATTAATGGACAACTGAAGTCGATGGCGAGGCAATGTAGATCACACTGTCAACACTACAGCCAATTGGCAAAGTAAACCACTAGAAATTTGTGACGTGGGATTATCATTAAATTTGTAAATGTATTTGAATTTAAAATTATATGGTTTGTGGTATTGTAAATGTATGCATGCCATATTGTATGATGTTTGTGATTTGGATGAGGGTCGTGAAGATATTTGCAATGCAAAACATTAGGAAAAAATATTTGGATTTTTGGTGTCAATGAAATACATTAAATTGATTTATGTTGAAGCAAGATAAATATTATTTTGGAAAGATTTGATGGACGTTGGTTTTGAAGTGTTTGAAATTTTAAAATGAAGATGGTATACATACACACACACACATATATATATATATAATTGGAAGTGATATATAATATTATTAAAAGAGAATTATATATTTAATTATTTTGATAAATAGTTTTGGAAATGTCTTAGAAGTGAAGTCATTTTATAGTGATTTGAAATATTATGATAGTTTAACCTTAAATCTCAAACTATTATCTGTTTTTGACGATTTTCATTTTATTAGAAAGCTATGTCATTAGAGAACAATTTTTATTTGAAGTGCAAAGCAAAATTTTGAGTTCAAATGAGGTTAAAACATAGATTAAAATGAAAGTTCTTCGTTGTCCTAAAAGTGCGAAATCTTCAAAACAACCCTGAATTCATTCGACTGTAACTTTTGAATAGTTTGTCCAATTTCAATGATCTTCCCCATTCCAGAAAGCTTAGACTTAAGAAACAAAGTTTTAGTGTTTTTCAAAATCTTGATGTTTAAGCACAAGTTTTGAAAGTGGACCTGCACTTGTTACATAGTTCAACTTTTTACCTTCTTTACGAAAAATATCATAACTTGTTTTGTAGTTAACATTTTTGCAATTTTGAAGTTGTTTTGGAAAAACACATTATGTAACAATTCACTTTTTGAAACCATAAATTGATTTAGTGTTTTTGACCTTTGAAATTTTGTCGAAATTTGGCCAAAAACTTGAACACTCTCTTGTGTTGAAGTTAAATGAATTCATACCTATTATATCTCTTCTTTCGGAGCTAACATTTAAATTTGAGTTGAGGTAGGTGTTCAAGAGGCATATTTGGATTTATTAGTGATGTTGGCTCGCTTTTGCTTGCTAAATAATAAGCTAAATTGCTTAAAATACTAATGAAAAGGGTACGATTTTACGCTATATTGATATATGATGTGATATTATATTGCTTTCCCATGTTTCGGGATGTCCTGTGTTAAGATGTGTGTGTATATATTATGATATATTCTATTTTGATTTTTTTGTTATGCTCTTCGTATAAAGAAGACTTTTCCAAAAATTTATGGAAAATTTGATGCTTAGAAAAAAAAATATAGAAATTTATCGTATGCGAAGAATAGAAAATCATTATTTGAATCTATTTAAAATCATAGCATACGATAAGATGAGTTGGAGTGTAAGAGCCATATAGAGGATTGATCATTTAAGTTTGATAGAAGATCAATGAATACGAAGAAAGTAAGAGTATGAGTTGTGTATATCGACTTCTCTATAAAAAATTGCAAGGATGCAATATTCTTAAGGGGGAAGTTTGTAACAACCATGTTATCTATGCCGTATAAATAAATAAATTAGTTAAAATAAATGGGTTCGAATTCGATATGTGATAGTTAATTTGAAAATAAATTTTTAGTTAATTGAATTCTAATTAATAATATATTTTGTTGTAACAAATTGAATTAAATTAATAAATTCTTTTTGGATAATTTATTGAAATAAAATAAAATGCTTAATCAATATGAAATATTTTAAACTGTGAATAGTTGTTATATGATTAAAATATTGAAAAATAAATAGCGGGCATTAGATTGAATAAAATTGTGAAGCTATCGGTATAAATATTCTGTATAGCGAAATGCAAATTAAATTGGATTGAAAATTTTAGTTACAATTTAATGAGAGAGTAATTTAAATGAAGAGAAGATTGAACAAATGGACAAAGTAGAAAATTAAAATCTAGCCCAAAATAAACAAGCCCAAGCACAAACCCATTTTTATTCTCTCCCTACTACTGAAAATATATCCTTCCTTCTGTACTCTAACTCAAGCCCAATTCGTTTGATCTTTAAAAGTAGTCCTAGAAACCCCAAATCGATCCAAATTAATTCGCATCCAAAAAAATGAAAATGAATTGCATGAAGACGCTCGGCATACCAGCGATGAGCAACAATGAAGAAGCAAGGAGGTGGGGCGTTTGTTGGTTGATGCGGTCGTGCGTGTCAAGGGAGAAGGCCACTGGTTGTGGCCGTGATGCTAGTTTTCATTCACTACTAGAATAGCGACCGTGAGGACGTCGAAACATGTGATCGATTTTGAGAGTAGGGCTTCGCAACTCGAAATGATGTGTAGGAGCCTGGCAATGTAGCATGTGTGCGTGCCTGCGTGCCAGGTCGTGGTGGTGGTGCGGGGTCGGTGTATGGTTGGACGCAATTAGAAGGTTGGTTGCTCTATGCTTGAGCACAGTCCATCGCGCGACTGAAGCAGGAGAACTCATGATTAGGTGGAGGAGGATCAGGTGACACGGGGGTTAGAGGTGCCAAAGCAGGCTTATAGATTAAAGTGATGAAGACAGTGGCGAAGCCGATGGGTAGCAATGTAGTCGTCGATTTGGTTGAACGAGCATCAATTCAGTGAGTTTCCAAACTCACAAATATGTTTATATTGTATTATTTAATGCGTATTTAACCTATATATTACTTGATTTGCTTGGTTGATTGGTTTATTAGTATAGTGGATTGATTGTTTGTTGATGATTGATGGTTGATATAGTTGAATTGGTTGGAATTATGTTGCGAACTATGATTTACTTATTATTGCAATGATTATTGTTAGATTGTTTATTTACGATGTTTGAATAGTAATTAGATGTTTGCAAATAATCGAACAACATTTGAAATTACTTGGAAATGGGGTAAATGAATTAAAAGTTGAAGATTTGGAATAAATAACTTATTTTGGAATAAATAAATTATTTTGAAAATAAATAGTGAATTTTGGAATGATGTTCTTATTTGATATTAAGATTATTTGCAATTAATGGAAAATTTGAAACAGGGATGATTTTAGAAAAAATAAACAATTAAAATAATTTTAAAGATGTTATGAATTGATAAATGATGAGTTTTGGAATTTTATATTAAATAAGTGAATTTTGAAGATTTATAATTTTATTTATTTACCATTGATCATAAAACTATTTGAAGGGTATTTATGAAGTGATATTTGAAATCTATATTTTATAGTGATGAGTTAATTTTAGTTAGATTTAACAGATGAGAACTGGATAAAATAATATTTTGAAGTAATCGAAAGTTGAATGCAATTTATTTATTTATTGAATGGAAGTCATCATTTGTTGGATTTGTTACATATATTGTTAAGCAAATTTTTGGAGGCGATATATTATTGTGTTTGATATAGAATTTAAGTTTGATGGAATAATAGTTCTAAAAGGATTTGAAATAAAGAAGGATTTTAAATAGTGATTTTGAAAATATATATTTAGGTTTGGAAATTTTTTTTAAACTAGAAATAATGTGCCTCTAATAAATGTTTAAAAATAGTTTTAAAATTCAAATATCTCTATAATATTTCCATAATATAATTGAAGTAGAAATTAGAAATGAAAGGTTTTTAGTGATTTCAAAATTATTGATGAGTTCGAATAATGGTTTCTTTGAAACAAAATAAGTAGTTTTAGAAATATGGATTCTGACATTAGATGAGAGAATCAATAAATATTATTTAAAGAAAAAGAAAATAAATAAAGAGGTGTTTTGTTATTAAATTAAATTGAAGTGTTTCTATAAAAAAGGAGAAAAATGAAAGTGAAATGTATTTAAATAAAACCATTCATCTCCTTCATTGCTAATTAAATAATATTCTGATATGTGTATGGATGGTTGTTGATTGCATTGCTACGAACGAGATGAAGTTAAATCACTCGTTGTGCTAAACTATAAAGTAATAAAAATGAAGAATAATGGATTGAATTAAAATTAAGTGAGAGTGAATTAATAAGCGATTTGGAAATTTATTCAATGTTGATTAATTAAGGGTGTTATATGTAATTATATTTCATCGAGTGGTATGGGACGTCCTTGTGGAGTATATTTATTTACTCAATACTAGTATAAAGTCAAGTAATTCATTGCAGACCGAGTATTTAATATTTGGACATCGGTGAATTATTCTATATTATACACAAATATTAATTAATATTACTTGGATTTCTTACTTGATGTGTAAGGTGTGTTATATTATTCCATTATTTTATTTAAAAAGCGAAAATATGATTATCTTCATTTAATGGATCGTGGTGTGCGATGTGAAATTTATTGCATGGGTGCGATGGCAAAAATTTTCCTATCCCCATCCTAGCTTGACCGGCCACAGGGTCGCTTCCTAATGGTTATTACAATTTGGCCCTACGGTTACATAGCCACAGTCTACTGCAAGAGCCAACGAGATGAGGAGTACAGATTGATGTGAGGTGGTTAACAATAGGAAGTGAGGTACGAGGAAGTAAGGAAGCATGGAAATCACTTGCATTTATTATGCAGCTAAAGATATGTGAGGATGCTCACAAATGTTTACGAGTAGGTCTCCCTTTGCATTTGAGAAGTGGCGGGGCTCGGATGTAGCTTCGGCTTCTAGTAGTAACATTAACAGTAGCAGTGGCAGCACCGGTGGCATTAGCAGAAGCAGTAATGAAAATGAATTTAAAGAATAAAATGAATAAATCAATATAGTTAATTAAATATGAATGAATTGGTGTACGATGTGTGCGATGTGTGATGTGTGTAGTGATGTGTGATGTATGTGATATGTGCGATGTGTGCAATGATGTGTGATGTGTGCGAATTATTCGTTGTGTCTGATGTATTCGATGTATAATGTGTGCGATGTGCGCGATGTATGCGGTGATGTGTGATGTGTGTGATTTGTTCGATGTGTGTGGTGTGTGATGTATGGATGTGTGCAATGGATGTTCGATGTGTGTGATATGATGTGTGTGATGGATGCTTGATGTGCATTATGTGATATGTGCAATTATGTTTGATGTCTTATGGATGTTTTATTATTCCTTTGGTTGGATTTTTTTATTATGTTGTGTATATGTTATTCCTTGAGATGTTGTTTGTGCACTCATCTGTGACGACCCATCTTTTTGGATGGTTTAAATCGACAATAAACCACACATGTCTAACTCAAACCATTCAAAAGGGCAGATTATCAATGGGGTTAAATAAGAAAAATAAGAGAAAAGAAGGGAAACAAAATACAAAATCTCGCAGTGGAATGACAAAATATAGTAATCAAATAAATAGTTCATGAAGCTGTTTTACAATATACATCTGATTACACAAATTTACAATAAAATCAGAGTACAATCAACAACATACCAAAATGATGCAGCGGAAAAATACTAATAATGTTGGATCTCAGGTTTTGATTCATGCCAAGATGATCAAGACGACATAAAAATGATTGAATATTCAACAAAATCTATGACTACAAACTACAAAGACGACTAGACTCGAAGAGGCAACAAGACTATCATATATCAAGTATAAATTTCGCATTTTATTTTAGAGTCTAAGTCTAGTGTTCATATATGTTAAAATCTATCCTCAAGTAGTTCACACTCCCTCGCATATATACTCAAGTAGTTCACGATATTTTAAAAGTTACTTTGCAATATATTTTTCAAATTGGTTTTAAGAATATACTCAGTTCAGTCGATTAAACTTGTGCATATATTTTTATATAAAATGCACAACTCGGTCGAATGAATGCACTCAGTCAGTCGACTGAATCAGTGCATATATGTATGCACGTATATGATTTTAAATTCAGTCAACCGATGTTGCATGTCCAATCGAATGACCTGGTTCCAACTACCACTTTTATGAACAGACAATTCTTTTCACGAATGGTTATCTTCTCTATAGAGGGTTGCATCCATTGCTGTTTCGATAAAACCTTTCACCAGATGTTGCAACCCTCTGACTACTATAAATAAACACGAATTTCAAGATCAATTGACTTAACTTTCTTGCTTTTACTTGAATCATCTTTTCTGAATTTATTGTTCTCTTGGATTCAAATATCTATTGCTTGCGAACATAATTCTATATTTCTTAAGCAATTTGAAACTTCTTAATCTTCATATACACACAACTACACATATTATACTTGAGGAAAAGATTATAGGAGGGGTGTACTGCAATTGACAAATCTGTGTTGTTAAGAACACAAAAGGTCAAGACAATCAATCTACTTTGTATTCAAGTCCTGTTCGGTTGCTCAAGCGGTCAAGTCCTGTTCGGTTGCTCAGGCGGTAGAAGTCCTATTCGGTTGCTTAGGCGGTGTAAACCTATTCCTCCGGGTTAAGTGAGGGTTGCAAGTTTTAATTCCAAAAGGAGTCTGGGACTGGACGTAGAATGGGAAGTTCGAACCAGTATAAAAATATCTGGTGTCATTTTTACTTTACTGCTATTTTTACTTTATTGTTATTTTCCGCTCTAGTAAGTTTAATATATATTCCATATTATACGATCCTATAGCATAGTCACTTTCATTTGGTATCAGAGCAGGTCATCTTATAACTGTAACACAGTTATCTGATATTTTAATATGCAAAACAACACTAGCACAAGTTTTCTTGAAGGTCAATCCACTGCACGACCGCCATTGTTTAACGGGTTGAACTATAACTATTGGTCTACTAGAATGAGAATTTATATGCAAGCTAATAGTTATGAAACTTGGAATATTACTCAAGCAGAATATCATATACCTACTACTGAATATTTATAATGGTCTAACGCAGAAAAACTAGATGCTACTGCAAATGCTAAAGCAATGAATATGTTATATTGTGTATTAGACAAAAATGAGTTTAATAGAGTAAGCATGTGTACTATAGCTTATGAAATTTGGCGTACACTTAAAATTACACATGAAGGTACTAACAAAGTAAAGCAGGGTAAGATTTCTATGCTCAAAAATCAGTTCAAGAATTTTAAAATGAAGCAAGATGAAACAATAAATGAAATGTACTCTAGATTTCAAGACATATATCATTCTCTCTTAGCATTAGGAGAAAAATATACAGACTTTGATATTGTTTCAAAAATCCTCAACTCTTTAATGGATGAATGGGAATGAAAGGTCTTAGCGATCGAAGAAACTAACAACATTTCAACCATTAAGCCAGAGGAGTTGATAGGAAATCTAATGTCTTATGAAGTCAATCTCCAGGCAAAACGAGTACAGGCACAAGATAAGAAGAATATAGCATTCCAAGCAGAAAAGGATGAATCAGATTCAAATGAATAGGATATGGCATTCGTTACTAAAATTTTCAAAAAGTTTTTGAAATTCGAAAAGAACAACAAATTCAGAAATAACAAGAACAGTTTCAGCAGCAATAATAACAACAAGCCATCGTCTTCTGCTCTAGAATGTTATGAATGTCACAAGAAAGGGCACATCAAGAAAGACTGTCCTGATCGAAAGAGAGATAAATTTAAGAACAAGAAAGAAAGATTCAAAAAGAAAGCTTCCTCTGTTACATGGGATGATTCAAAATCATCTTCGTCATCGGACAGTGACACAGACAGCATTTTTGAACACGCCAACGTCTGTTTTATGGCCACAAATGACAAGGTAAGTAACCTAACTTTTGATGATATAATGGAAATAAACTCTGAATTACTTGAAAAACAAAGAAACATCAAAAGAAAATATAAAGAAATTCTCAAAAAATTAAATAGGACTGAAATCGAGGTAGATATGTTAAGAGGTGAGAAAGAAATTTTAGAAGAAGAACTTGAAAGTTCTCAAGAATCTTGTTCTAATACGACATCTCAACTCTCTATGTTAAGTCAAGAAATAGAAACTCAGAAGGAAAATAATGATGCTCTTTTAGTTGAAAATCATGATCTTAAAGCTAATATTAAAATATTGGAATTAAATAATTCTAGTCATAATAAAAATTAGATGATATTACTAAAAATGTCTCTAATTTTAACAAAGGAATAGAGAATCTTTCTAAAATTATTGAACATTCTCAAACAATTTCAAACAGAAGGGGACTTAGATATAAGCAAGTTTCAAAAGGTATTCCAAAGAAAAAGGATTCTTTATATAATAATTTCAAAAGGAATAATAATACTATTGTAAAATCAATTTCAAAAATTCCAAATTATTCTAAATCAATTAAGATTTGGGTTCCTAAAACAAATAATTCTTCAATTAGAAACAAATATATAAAATCTTTTATACAAACTGTTCACAAAAATAAAAAAATTATTTTTAAGAGGAATTCTGAACCCTCTTGGGTTTGGTTTCCAAAGACCTAACTCTTAAGACCCTAATAAAAAGGTGGCTACCAATGTTAATTCTATATTTTGCAGGTACCACTTAAAAAGAGAGGAAAATGGATATTGGACAGCGGTTGCTCAAAACACATTATAGGAAACAAAGAGATGCTAACAAACATTATCTACTCAGATGGAGGTTCTATCACTTTTGGAGACAATTCCAAAGGATGCATCATCGGCAAAGGCGATGTGAGCAATAACGGTATATCTAATTTACCTCTTATTACAAATGTTTTGCTAGTTAAAAATTTAAAACACAATTTACTTAGCATCAGCCAACTGTGTGACAAAGGATTCAATATCTTTTTCTGAAGATAAGTGTAGCATTTTTATCAAATAAAAATCTTATTTTTGAAGGTTTTAAAGATAAAAATATATATGTATTAAATATGAGTATAAATCACAATACTAACATGTGTCTAATAGCCAAAGAAAATGATTTTTGGTTATGGCATAAAAGATTTTGTCATATTAATTTTAAAGCTATAAACAAATTATCTAAAAATGAATTAGTAAAAGGTTTACCAAAACTGAATTTTAAAGTAAATGATATTTGTGATGCTTGTCAATTAGGTAAATTATCAAAATTATCCTTTAAATCAAAGAAAAATATTTTTACTTTACAACCACTTGAACTATTGCATTTGGATCTTTTTGGCCAAACTCAAGTTCAATCCATAAACCATGGCAAATATGTGTTTGTTATAGTAGATGATTTTTCAAGATATACTTGGACTATTTTTATGAAAAATAAAAGTGATACTTTCGAAAAATTCAAAATTTTTGCTAAAAGAATTCAAAATCTCAAAAATTAAAAAATTAAAAATATTAGAAGTGATCATGGAGGTGAATTCGAAAATGAATCTTTTGAACATTTTTGTAATAAAAAGGGAATTTACCATAATTTTTCTTTTCCTAGAACACCATAACAAAATGGAGTTGTATAAAGGAAAAATAGAACCTTACAAGAATGTGCAAGAACTTTATTAAATGGAAGCACTCTGCCAAAACATTTTTGGGCAGAAGCTGTCGCAACTGCTTGTTATGTTTTGAATCGTGTTTCCATCCGACCACTAACGAAACACACTCCATATGAACTTTTTCATAAAGAAAACCAAATAATTCATATTTTAAAATTTTTGGTTCAAAATGTTTCATTTTAAACACAAAAGATCAGCTTAGAAAATTAGATCCAAAATCCGATGAAGGAATTTTCGTAGGATATTTGGAACGAAGTAAGGCTTAACGAATTTTTAATAAAAGAACTAAAACAATCAAAGAAACACTTCATGTTTCCATCGATGAAAATTTTAAAATTAATAAGAATCTTGAGGATGATGAGATAATAACTAATACGGTCACAAATACGGTTACTCAAATAATTTTAAAGAAGATTCAAACATTGTTTATAATTTTGAAGAAGATGAAAACATTGTTGATAATGAAAATGGATTAAGGTCTCCTCCTAGGATTTTACGAGATCACCCAGTAGAAAATGTCATAGGAGAAATTAATTCACATGTCAGAACTAGAAATCAACTTAATCAAATGGGCCATATAGCATTCCTTTTTAATATTGAACCTAAAAATGCCAAAGAAGCCTCTACTGATGACTATTGGATTGTAGCTATGCAAGAAGAGCTAAGCCAATTCGAACGAAACAAAGTTTGGGAATTAGTTCCTAAACCGAGTGATCAAACAGTCATCGGTACTAAGTGTGTAACGACCCAGAATTTCTGACATTTGAAATTCGAATATTTAATTAATTTTAAATATTAATAAGTGAAATTAATAAGTCGAATAATTTATTTTTCGAATAACTGGATTTAATTGGATAATTAAATCGATAATTTAATAGTTGAAATTCCAGAAATAATTGAAATCTGGATTTAATGTGATTGAAAATGATTTATGAAGTTATATTAAATCATATTGAAGTTATAGTGATGTTATAGAACTTTTAAAATTGAATTAAGAGTTAATCTGTGAAAATTGAATATTTTAATATTTAATCGACTAGTGAAATTTGCCATTTTTTGAACAATCTCAGAATTGGACAAAATTAGTTCCATTGGATCCGTAATAGTTTTTTATTATCGGATTTCAATTTTCGTAGCAATCGGAGTTGTCGTTTGACTGTGGCAGCTCGAAACGCATCGAAATTGTTTTAATATTAATTTGGCGAGTTAAAATAGTCATTTTTCAAAAAGTCTCGGATTTCGACGATACTAGTTTCATCGGATCCATAATGTGATATTATTGTATGGTTTCAAATTTCAAGTCAATCGGATGTACCGTTTGTCCGAGGCAAGCCAAAACGCATTGAAATCGGTTTAAATCGATTTGATTTAAATTTGACTATTTATTTTCGTAACTCGCACAGATGACTGAATTAGCTCCCGAAACACGTTCCATTGTGTTCGGAACGTGGGGTAAACCTTAGAAACGTCTGTCGGCACGCGTCGTTTGGAGATCGTGTGGAAAATTGTCTTAGAGTGAATTAAATATTAATATAATTAGGTTATACGTATATATATACGCGTTTTGAGCCAAGCCCTAGCTATTATCTTCAGCCGCCGCCTCTATTTTGTTTAATGGCTGAGAATCAACAACGTTCTCCTCGAATTATCGAGCAATCCATCAAGCAATCGCGAAAACTTCCAACTACAAAGTTAAAGATCATCACGAGATCTATATATCCAACGGTTATGATTGGATTTCATGTGGTGGATTGTGTGCAATTCGAGTATGAAGGCATGGTAGTTTTTCACGTTTTTTGAGTTGTATAGACGACGGAGCTCGACGCTATTCACGGTGGAGATGGAGTTCGCATAGACCTTTGGTTTGGTGGTGGAGTGATGGGATCTGGACGTCGTTGGTGGGTGCGGCTAGTAGGGTTTTCGAACGTGGCATGGGTTTCATTGTCTGGAAACATTCGTGAGTGAGGGAGGGAGAAGCTTTAGGGTGTGGCCCTGATTTGTTGAAGCAAGATTCAAGGGCTGAGATTAAAAGGTTGAAAGAAAATAGAAGAAAATTGTATATTTATTTATATATATATTTAAATTCGTGTAACTTTAAAATGCCATAACTCTTTCATACGAGATCGAAAAATTACGAAACCAGTTGCGTTGGAATCGTTTTGTCGAGCACTACGCAATGGAACTGATTTGGAGTCAATTGTAGTCAATGAAAATTTTGGGTAAAATTAAACGTCTGTTTAATTTTATTCGAAATAAAACGCTGGAACGGAATTGAAAGCAAGGTGAGAACTCCTCACTCAATCGAATGTTTTGTTTCGATTTAAATTTTAAATAGTTGAGATTTAAAATTGTTGATAATGATTGATTGTGTGATTGGATGATAAATTGCTATTTATTGTGATAAATAGACATTATACGCCGTTAGTAAGCGGATGTTAATTATTAAAAACATATACCGCGATAATTTCACATTGAAGTGGAATTGGTATTATATATGTATGTAGCAATATATATATATATTGGAATATATATATATTGGAGTTGATTTCCCGCATTGTATAGCGGATGAGACCCTATTGCGCCGCATAATAGCGAATAATATTTATAAATCCCATATACCGCGGTAATTTCACATTGAAGTGAAATTGGTAGTGTGCTAACATCTGTGGATGCAGGGAAACAAGTTGGAGGGATCCAACTGGATTCCTCACCGTATTGTTTTATTTACAGATATTGTGATATATTCTGTTATCATATGATGATATATGATGTTTGGATGCTGTGATGGACTATTTGGTGCTGTTGCATCATCAGATTCATTTTTGAAGTTTAAGATAACAATTTTGATTTTTAAAGGGATTTTTAAAGTGATTTTTGAAAGTATATGTTTATAGAACTAGTTTATTTAAATTGAGATTTTTGGAATAATTATAAACGGTTTATATAAAAGATTTATAAAATTGATATTTATAAATTAAAATATTGGAATTATAAAATGAGTTTTTATAAATGTTAAAAGGAAGTATAAATGGATTTCATAAGTGAATGAAATTAATAGATTTATAATGTGAAGTTATAAAATGAATAGATTTTTGTAAAATAAAAGATTTATAAGTAATTAACTTATAAATTAGATTTTTGGTATAAAATTGAATTATAAATCGAATTTGTTAATTCAAGGATTTTTATAAATTGAAGTTTTTATAAATAGAATTAGAATTTATAAACATTGTTTTATAAATTCGAAATCACTTATTTTGATAAATGAATTTTGGAAGTTAATTAAAGGAATTATATCCACGATTTTAGACAGTGGATAATCCTTTAAAATAAATGTGTGGAAACATTGAATTGGGTAAATAAAGTATATTCACGATTTTGGACAGTGAATATATTATTAGATAAAATGGATATGTTTTGGAGAAGTGATATTACGAAATGAAGTAATTGTTTTAAAAAGATGTTTTAAAACGTGTTAAGTATCAAGACATATATTTCAACAGTTATTGTTGAAATAGACGTTTCGAGAAATAAGGAAATGGTGGACTATAACACTGTTGTTATAGTAAATGGTTTCCGAAAGGAAATGTTTATATAGTATTGGGATTTATATATCTATCTTAATTTTGAATCCTTATACTAGTGATTTTGAGTTGTCGTAACGATGTTTTACGTAACATTCGTTTTGACTCAAATAAAATTTGTGAAAGAAAATGATTTCCTTAAAGAATAAAATATATACTTAATTTTGATTTAAGTATATTGAATATTTTCAAATGTTGAAAATAAATGGATTTGTGAATTACCTATTATTAAATAGGTATGGAAATGTTTTTCCAATATAAAGTGAAATGTTTTGAGATTTATCTTCAAAGATAAATTAAAATGTGGAAATTGATTTGAAATTGTTTTCAAATAATTGAAGTGTGGAAATTATATATCTTGTAAAGATATTTTTGGAAGATAAATAATTGGAAAATTATTTGGAATCTGATGATGTTGTGCAGACCTATTGAAAGTTAAATAACCGACTATCAATAATTACCTTGAATGGGTATTTATTATGATTTGCTTGAATTTGAATGCCACACTTATTTTTGAATAAGCGCTCACTATTCGGGTTAGCCGGGAAAGGACCTTTGTGTCGTATAACCCATTCCGAATTTGTGGTACGACGATATGGATCGTATTGAAGACCGGTGGTGAAGACCAGGTATTTGTGAAAACGATAGGATGACCTATCGATTGTCTCTGCACCATTAGCTACGGTATAGAGATTTCCTTTGTGATGGGAAGTTTTATCGGGATTGTGAATATCCGGATTGCAAGGGCTTCTTTTGGAAGTGCCTTCGGTTCTGTTCGAACCCGGAACAGACTTGTATGGTTACGTGTCTGACATTACATTTTGAGATATAAAGAAGATTTCTTTCAAATACATTTCTGTTGGTGGCGGAGAATTTATTCTCTTTGCTTAACACCCTTCTCTGAGACGTACGAGCTCAGAGGTTATGTAGTTGAAATTTATCAGCGATATATTCCCAATTTGGTAATGTGACATGCTGAGTGTTGCTGTGAAATGATCATTGTTTGATCATTTGTGATATGATCATTTGTTTGATCATTTATCTTTGTGATCATTGCTTTGATCATTTGTTTGACCCAAAGCATAGCTTTTGTATAAAGCGTAGCTTTGTGGACGAGACTTCGTCAGGGCCTCAACAACCCGGAAATGGTCGAAACAGGAATGTTGCGGCAAGGTTATGAGGGTCGCGCCCTTTAGGGTATGTCATTTCCTTCTGGAATGGGGTGGTATCATGGTATGGAGCCCAGATACTTACTCATGTGGACACACCTTATTTATTATGTGTGATGTTGGTTACCGAGCGCTCGGATAAAGGTCCCAAAGGACCGGGTGATGACATATTCGTGAGTTACCTAGTTACAGGGGTAACCCGGCCTTGTTTGGCAGAGAGCAGTTTGTCTCTCGGGACGTCCAGCCAGAGGCGATCCCATTTGGCAGTAGGAAAGGAAGTTCCTTAGCCTGACCATTTGTTGGAAAATCCAAAGAAACAATACGAACCCTTTACGATTGAAATTGTATAACCTGTCTCCTCAGGAGGCAGCTATAGCAGGCATAATATAATGGTACCTATGCTGGCTAAGATTAATATTGTATTTTCGAAAGAATTTTACACTATGCACTAGTAATAATATCAAAAATGATTTGTTTTGCATAGTAAGCATTTTTGATTATCATAAGAAGAAATCTCCTCCAAGTCTGCGATTGCATTGTGTGTGTGGTGGGAGGTCTTATGGTAGTTTCATTTTCCAAAAGCATTGTGGGTTTCAATGTTAAAATTCTTTTGTTGTTTGTTTTTAAAGATAAAACTGTTTTAGTTCTCACACCAGTCACCATGACTGACCTGGAGTTTATTGTTTCCTTCCTAAACTCTGGGTGCCCATCATTTTCCACACGGGCAGTCTAGAGTTAGGTTATTAGGTTATCCTAGATTCAGGAGATGCTGTGGAGATCAGTGGCGAGCTGGATGGCGAGACGTACCACTTGTATATGATAGTATTATTCCACTGTGTATTCTGTATATGGACAAGTTCATATAACTGTCCAGTTGTGTTGTATATTGTTGCTGTAAACTCTGATGATGATGTAATGTATAAAATGATATAGTTCTTTGATTTAAAGATTATTCATTTATCTATTATATGTTGTTCCGCTGCGAATGTGAGATTCTGATATTGTTCTGTGTTCCCCTGTTATTTCTTCTTTCTTTTTCTTCTGTTTTCTTCTACCTCTTCTTTAACCCTAATGGTTCGGTTTTCCGTTCATCTTGAGTTAATCGATGGAGATTAGTGTCTATTCAAGGGGTACGGAAAAGTGGATCATTACAAAGTGGGTCTTCAAAAATAAAGCAGATGAACAAGGAAATAGAACTAGGAATAAAGCTAGATTAGTTGCACAAAGATATAATCAAGAGGAAGGAATTGACTATGAAGAAACATTTGCTCCAGTCGCTCGACTAGAAGCAATTCGTATCTTACTGGCCTTTGCATTTTTTTCATAATTTTAAACTTTATCAAATGGACGTTAAAAGTGCTTTTTTAAATGAATATATAAAAGAAAATGTTTATATTGAACAACCTCCTCTATTTTCACATTAAAAATTTCCAGACCATGTCTATAAACTCAAGAAAGCTTTATACGGTCTAAAACAAGCATCTCGTGCTTGGTATGAACGTCTTAAAAGCTATCTTATAGATTCTTGTTTTGAAATTGGGAAGGTTGATCAAACTCTTTTTATTAAAAGAACTAAAAAAGATATTTTAATTATTCAAATTTATGTTGATGATATCATTTTTGGTTCGACAAATGATAAGTTATGTCAGGAATTTTCTAACATAATGACCAAAGAATTTGAAATGTCATATATGGGAGAATTATCATATTTTCTTAGATTACAGATTAAACAATTAGATAATGGAATTTTTATTAATCAAGAAAAATATTGTAATAATCTAATTAAACGTTTTGGTATGGAAAATACTTCTGCCAAACCAACTACAATGAGTACAACAATACATCTCGATAAAGATGAAGATGGCAAGAGTGTTGACCAAAAACTATATCGAAGTATAATTGGATTATTACTTTATCTAACTGCTAGTAGATCTGACATAATGATGAGTGTTTGTTTATGTGCTTGATTTCAAGCAAATCCTAAAGAATCACATATGCGAGCAGTGAAACGAATAATCTAAGCAAAACCAAAGAGTTCAGACTTTTCTATCCGAAAGAATGTCCTTTTGAGTTAGTATCATACAGTATGCTGATTTTGGAGGATGTCAGACAGATAGAAAAAGTACGAGTGGAACATGTCATTTTATTGGACAATCTCTAGTATCTTGGTTTAGCAAGAAACAAAATTGTGTTTCACTCTTGACTTGTGAAGCAGAATATATTTCGGTTGCTTTAGAATGTGCTCAAGTCATTTACATGCAACAAACACTTTAAGATTTTGGAATAAATTTATCTAAATCTACTATTTTTTGTGATAACACAAGTGCTATAAACTTATCTAAAAATATAGTAAATCATTCATGAACAAAACATATTGACATCCATCACCATTTCCTTCGTGATAATATTGAAAAGAATATAGTCAGATTAGAATTTGTATCTTCTGAAAACCAGCTAGCTGGTATATTTACAAAACCATTAAATGTAAATATTTTTATAAAATTAAGAAGAGAACTAGATATTTTATCGTTAAAAGATTTATAACTAATTTCTCTATTTTACTTAAGATTTTTTTCAAAAATAAAAATATTTTTCAAAAATAGAGCTAGCAAGACTCGATCTCTGGTCTCACAGGTAGAAGTCTCATGCATTTCCATTCTGCTACATATTATTTCACATTTAAAACTACATTTCAACTCTCCTTATTCTTTCTTATTTTCTATTTTAGATTTCAAACTACAACCCTATATTAGTTTTTACTTTTTGACCAACCATTTCTTTTCTGGTTGAAATTAATTTTACCACTAAATTAGTTTCTATTTTTGAAAACTTAGGCCTTATAAAAACCATCATTTGTTAAGTTTTCATATCATCTTTTAAGTAATTTATCAAGCTCTCAAAATCATGTCTTCACAAGAAACATTAGAATTTTCCTCCACTAATTATTCTTCTTCTAGTTCCAGCCCTATTAATTTACCACCCCTACACCAATTTACGAACCTATTCCAATAGTTCCTCCTGGTTATCATACTGGGTATACACCTGAATCGAAGCGAGTTCGTAGGAATCTTGGTTTTGGCTCTCCATCTATTGCTCGACAAATAGATGATATGCATCAGTATCAATGAGAATAATTAAGTATACAAAGAGAAATGTACTATGAATAGAAGAATCATGGTAGAAGACTGAGCTTACTCGAGAAATTTGCTCTAAAATTTTGTGGTTCCCCTCCGTCAAATAATTATGTGCATCAACCATCTCCTCAGCTGCCACCTTATTCTCCGAATTCATGGGATTGCTTTACCATTCAATCGGCACAAGAAATTACTAAAATCGAGTCGGAGGAATGTATGACTCCCAAGTCTTCTGGATCCTCAAAATTGTGACGCCCCACTCCGAGACCCACATTAGCAAAGAGTATTACTAGGTAACATCGTCTGCTAATGCGGAGAATAGAGCTGGTTAGGAGCGACCATCTATAGCCTTGCCTTAATTACCTACTGAATACGTCGACAAGGTAGCATATATCTATTTTTCTCAAGTGGATCGACATATCCGATAAATACTTAACACAAAGCCATAGGTGGCTGAAGGGTCTATCAGAAAAAATATAACAACTCAAATGTAATACACATCATAGAACAGTAAATCATCACTTACATTTACACATACACAGATACATTACAGAGTTTACAAATTGAGACATGTCAAGTGTGGTAAAGCAAACCACTATATATAGACGAGTCAAAAGAATACATATCAGAGATACAGACAAAAAGGACTACACAAAAAGCTATAACAAAAAGGAGCTAGCGGAGTAGTCCATGCGGAAGCAAAATAGGCTAAGTCCAAAGTACCTAACCTGAAACATCTCGGTCTGACCCGAGTATAAAATACACGGGTCAGTCTGGCTAAACAAATCAGTTAGATAACTAAATGATAATGAACATACATGATCATAAAGTACCACAATTATCTCCAAAAGAGATATCCAAATCATCTATCATAAGATGAATCAAAACAAGCCGCATACATCGGCAATTCAAATAAACAAAGAATATCATATCCCAAAACAAAGAATAATATTACTCCCACTTAGGAGATATTCCAAAACTCGCCATATCGGCAATCACAAGCATAAATGGAAACATATCCAAAAATCAATGCAACATAGCAAAGGATAGTGCCCACATAGGCAATATAAATTTCCACGGGGTAGTCGCACTCATATCGTGTGGTTCCATGTAACCATCGCCGAAAGGCGCTACTCAAGGGAAATATAATAATAAAACATCAGAAAGTCGCACATACTAAGACCAGAGTCTTTATGCCAAGTACTGTTGATTTAGTGGTATCATACGCCCAGGGGTGATACACACGGAGGCTCTACTCCCACATAGGAGCAATTGTCCACATAGACAAAGCCAATATAATACTCCCACATAGGAGTAATTGTCCACATAGACAATCAATGACCCACATAGGTCCAGTACTGGCCGCCGAAGCTAATGTGTCATAAACTCTTGGAGAGGAACCCGAAAAATGTTAACGTGAGTCCCATACCCCACGTTCGCACTAAACGGTTTACTAACCGTTAGTCAACTTCACACTCAAAGCAGTATAAAGTTCACCTTATCTCATCGGTAAACCTGACCCAAAGGTCAAAACGGTCAAACAAATAGATTAGGAATTAACTGAAAAGATGAACGCACGTGTTCATAGCACGCGTTTTATCTAATCATTTAATTCTCCTCTCTCTTCGCTCGAAGTGCAAAATTGTGCGTGTGTTTTGAATAGAAATTATAAATTGGAGGAACGAGACAATTTGAAAAGATTATTTTATAAAAACCCGTGAATGAAATCTAAAAAGAAGCCATCAAAATCAATCACGAATGATAACAACAAACCAAGTCGACAAAAATTGATAAACAGTGAAACTTCAACCAAAAATAGGCAATTAGGCAGAAATGGGGAAATCCAAACATCTGGGGGTCAATTCAGACGTCTGGTTTTGGCCTCTGAAAAATTCCAGAAAAGCCAACCAGACGTCTGGTCCGTCAAACCAGACGTCTGAGACCATCCAGACGTCTGGGTGTTTATCCAGACGTCTGGTTTCGGTTTCTGGAAATATTCCAGAAACGCTACCAGACGTCTGACATTGCAAAACAGACATCTGGCCTCCATTCAGACGTCTGAAACGCTAGTTCAGACGTCTGAAAATAGTTACTGCCCCTTTTTCTTCTATCTGCCGTATGTTTATTTTCACTCCTGGTCCAAACCAGACGTCTGAGCTTGACCTCCAGACGTCTGGTCACCTAGTCTGGGCAACAATTTGCCTAGGCCAAAGTGGCCAAAACATATCGGAACAAGCCAATCCAAGACAAGAGCAAATGCACATGAAGAGGTGTTAGGAATTCATACCTAACAACCAAAGATGATTATGAACAAAGATGTGAGATAAAAAAATCTCACCTTTTATCCCTAAAACACAAGAGAGAGGCTACAAGCAAAGCTAGAACAATCACTCTTCAATTTCAACCCAAGGAGCTTAAATCTAAAGCTCAAAATGAAACATTTTCTAAGTTAGGGGTTTAGGAAATTTCAGAAATCAAAGAGGAGAAGAGATGGAGAAGATGAAGAGGGGGCTTACCTAAGCTTCTACTTCAATTTGGAGCAAGAATTTGGAGTTTGCAATTGGATCTAGGGTTTGGCAATTCTAATTCCTCTTCTCTTCCACCATTTTCAGTTTTGCTAGAGTAGAAGAAATGAAATGAGGAAGAATGGATTAAGAGAGGGGCTGAGTTAGAGTATACGTTGAGTTGGGTCAAACCCAAACCCAAAAGCCCAACAGAAAATAGCAAAAATCCAACTTACTCCAACCATATCGAAGCTTATACTCAAAAAAGTCGCAAACGCCATTTTGGACTCAATGGAAGTGGTCCCGAGTCCTGATTTGATCGTTTGCAAAAAGTAGCTTTTCGGACCTTAATCCGACTAACGACGTTAGATTTAAATAAATTATTTAAATATAAAATCGTAAAATATGCGGGTTGTTACAAAAATGATTCTCTTTCCTTTACTTGTTTCTATTGTTATTTTTTTTTCAATATATGTTTGTATATGTTATTTCCTTGCATAATAAAGCTAATTCTGTTTTATTCGGGAAAAGCAGTCGACTGGTTTTTTGAAAACAGTCGACTGTTTGCTGTAAAAATATAAATAAAATTCATGCAATTCAGTCGATTGACTAATCAATTCAGTCGATTGAAATCCCCAAATATGAACTATATATTCTCGGGAATGATTCAGTCAACTAAATCTTAAAGTCAGTCGACTGAACCTGTTTTTCATCATTTTTTTAAGTCATTCAGTCGACTGCTGTAAAATGTCCAGTCGACTGAATTTGGTACCCGGGTATTTTTTTATACAAATGGACATTTCATTTCTACTATATACATCATAAAATCAACCAACTTTTCATTACTTCCTCTATCCTTTCACTCTCTATTAACTCTACCTCTCCAAAACCCTCAAATTTCTACATCAATTTCGATAATCTTTTTCCAAACCCTAAACCCAAAATGCCTCCAAAAAGAGCAAGACCTTCATCCTCCACCGTTGGACCATCCAAATCTCATATTAGAGGTTGGCTACACAATGACAAAGCAGCTCAACGATTTGACAAGATGAAAAACTCAAGGATTTTCGAAGGCTCTTTCATCAAATATCCTGATTTTACCTCCTACGCAATCCAAGACCTTGCTAGGAGAAGTGGTTTGGAATCCTAGCTTGATTTCACTGCCAATAGCTTAAAGATAAATCATCTTCTTATTAAGCTCTTCTACGAAAACCTCAACTTGGATCACCATAATATCAAAAATCCCAATGATTGTGTATGGACCCTCGTTTGTGGTGTGAAGATATTCTTGCCTCTTCCTCGACTTGGAAGGATTCTCGATTGCCCTTTTGAAGGAGAAGAATTAAGTGACATTGAAGTAAACATGGATTCTTGAGATAGAGTTAGCCATCTTTTTCACTCCGATGACTTAGCGGAACTAAAAGCAATTTCCATTCGACCCAAAGCTAGAATTATGCCTCGCGCTCTAACCCACACCATCAATCCCGAACCGGTAGCTATGAGAAGGTTTATAGGTGCGAATATGCTATTTATGGACAACGTTCCATTAACTGGGCTAAGGTAATTCTCGATGAATTTCTAACTTTTAATCAAGGTCGTATGAAAACCATTCACTACGGCGCATATATCATGAGAATTATTCGTCATTTTGAGATTGCTCTTCCCGACTCGGACTGTTCCACAATTGGTTCCCTAAACACTAAAACTCTAAGCCTCATGGGACTCCCAAAGCAATATTGAAGTCATATTATTATAACTTTCGAACATTGGCTAGAGAACCAAGAGACCGGTCAACCTCAACCTTCTTCAAGACAACAAGCTCCCCAAGTCGAAGCAATAACCTCTTCACAACCACGACCTCCATGGGAATTCAATGAAATTCAAGAAATTGTACCACAAGCTCAACCACAAGACGCCTTAACAATTGTCTCTAGAAATCAAAAGCTCTTGGATAAGCGACTATCTCGTATCGAGACAAACGTTTCTCATGTCAAGAAAACTGTCACTAAGATAAGTAAAAAAGCTAAATCACATTAAGGGGTTCTTGAATAATATTTGGGAAGCACTATCTTGTGGACAATCTTCCTCCACATCCATACATGTACCTACGGCTCAAGGAAAGCATCCTCAACCACACTTCACTTGGTCAACTTTTGAAGAAGGACGAGAAGGAGAAGAAGAGGGAGAAGGTGATTCTAGTGGAGATGATGATAAAAGAGAAGGCAATGATGAAGAGGGAGAGGAAAGTTCTGATGGTGATGGAAATGATGATGAGTAAGTAGCTTACTTAGTTTTATTTTGCTAAATTGTATTTTTATTTTGGAACAATGATTTGTTTTCTTTTTGGAACAATGATATGTCTTTTATGTTATTTGTTTTATGTCTTGTAAGTGAATTTCTGTTGTTGTGTATATGTTTGTATGATGATATATGTTATATATGTTCTTATGTTGTTGTGTATACACTCCTATGTTGTTACATTCTTTTATTTCATATGTTCTTAGATTACTGATTTTTTTAACAAATATATATACATCTCTCCTTTTTGTCAATGACAAAAGGGGAAAAGAAGTGTTGTACTAACTAATTTCTGCAGGTTTAAGAAAAATTTTGTCTCGGATTCAGAGGGAGTTATATAAGGATTTTTCTCGAGATTTCGCTCATATTTCAATATATCACAAAGAGTTGTCATCAATCAAAAAGGGGGAGAACGTTGCATCTCAGGTTTTGATTCATGCCAAGACGATCAAGACGACATAAAAATGATTGAATATTCGGCAAAATCTATGACTACAAACTACGAAGACGACTAGACTCGAAGAGGCAACAAGACTATCATATATCAAGTATAAATTTTGTATTTTATTTTAGAGTCTAAGTCTAGTGTCATATATGTTAAAATCTATCCTCAAGTATTTCACACTCCCTCTCATATATACTCAAGTAGTTCACAATCTTTTAAATTTTAATTTGCAATATATTTTTCAAATTGGTTTTAAGAATATACTCAGTTCAGTCGACTGCATTCATGCACTCAGTCGATTGAACCTGTGCATATAATTTTTTTATAAAATGCACAGCTCAGTCGACTGAATGCACTCAGTCAGTCAACTGAATCAGTACACATATGTATGCACGTATATGATTTTAAATTTAGTCGACTGATGTTGCATGTCCAGTCAACTGACCTGGTTCCAACTGCCATTTTTATGAACAGACACTTCTTTTCACGAATGGTTATCTTCTCTACAGAGGGTTGCATCCACTGCTGATTCGGTAAAACCTTTCACCAGATGTTGTAACCCTCTGACTACTATAAATAAACATGAATTTCAAGATCAATTGACTTAACTTTCTTGCTATTACTTGAATCATCTTTTCTGAATTTACTGTTCACTTGAATTCAAATATCTATTGCTTACGAACATAATTCTATATTTCTTAAGAAATTTGAAACTTCCTAATCTTCATATACACACAACTACACACATTTTACTTGAGGAAAAGATTATAGGAAGGGTGTACTGCAATTGACAAATCTGTGTTGTTAAGAACACAAAAGGTCAAGACAATCAATCTACTTTGTATTCAAGTCCTGTTCGATTGCTCAGGCGGTCAATTCCTATTCGGTTGCTCCGGTGGTAGAAGTCATGTTCGGTTGCTCAGGCGGTGTAAACCTATTCCTTCGAGTTAAGTGAGGGTTGCAAGTTTTAATTCCAGAAGGAGTCTGGGACTGGACGTAGAACAGGAAGTTCGAACCAGTATAAAATTCTCTGGTGTCATTTTTACTTTACTGCTATTTTTACTTTATAGTTATTTTCCGCTCTAGTAAGTTTAATATATATTCCATATTATGCGATCCTATAGCATAGTCACTTTCAAATAATATAATATACCAAACTACGTCTTCATCCTTCGGAAATAATTTCTTCAAACACTGAAATGCTCAAGCTGACTCGAGCGTAATGAAAAGACAAAACACTAGAGTTAGAACTAAAAATTCTTATGTAAGTTAAATCAACAACAAATAAATATGAGTGTAATAGCTTCAGAGATGTTTGCAGGATTTTTCATCCCCTATCCAGTGTATAATGTGAGTGCAATAACTTAAGAGATGTTACGGGATTTTCCATTCCCTAAGGATCCGTTAAACTATCTATATGTAGTAAAATACGCTATATATGTAGTGTCTATCAGTAAAGTATAATACTGAAAATAGCGTTAAGGCGTTACACATATCCCCCTTAACACATTTTTATAGGCATCGTAGTCTATATAGTACTGTAAACTCCACCGTAAACTGGTGGGCTATCAGGGAGCACTCCGTAGGTATGACACAAACCAAAATCGTAGTAGGCTCGATAAGGATAATATGAAAAGGCACACGAGGCAAAGCCCAGGGTAGGATTCTACCGTTTTACACTCCCGGACTGGTGGTAACGCATAGCAGCTACTACCGCCCACCTCGAGACACACTCCCATAATCAGGGGTGGCCACCAATCAATTACAAAGTCAAAGATATGGTTTCGAAGAAGCGTGTTCGATCGGGGGAGCGATCCCACTTGGCCCGGCATAGCTCCTGTTTTGGTCATTTTAATTATGACTCGAAAGTCAAGGATATCCATCATCGTTCTCTTACTTTATTCCAGCAAACGCCTCCAATTCAACCTCTACATTCTGGATAACATCCACCACGTACACAGTTGTGAAAGTGGTTCCAATATTGACATAGAGTATGCCAATAAGAAGCCCTGGTCTCTTTAACAACCAAACGTTATTTTTCACACCGGTTGGTTCTTTCACATTTCAAAACCAATTCATATTTAATATCAAAATATCATATTCACTTCAAAATATCCTTCATTTCAAAACATATTTACTCAAAATATGTCATTTCCACTTGAAAATATCATTTCAAATTCCAATTTAGGTTATAACCTCATTTAACCACATTCACATTTAAATCAACGATTTAAATATAAAAATTCTAACTTTGCACGGTTTGAAATTCTAGAAAATAGTTTGAATAGTTATAAATAATTTATATAGTTTAGAGATTTAAAACAGTTTAATATAAAATGCTTTGAGTATTGAAATTGTTTTATATAGTGAAATAGTTTTGGAAAATCTAAATAATTTGAATATTAAAAATAATAGATTTTAAACATTTTATATCAAAAATAATTTATTTTGAAAATAATATCAAATCAAACTTTTCTTTTCCATTTCAATAATCTGGACCCATGTCCAATTTCACTTTACTAATTTAAAACCACTTAAATCAAATTTAACTTCATTGTTAAATTTTAAGGTCCAAATCTTTAAAATAATTCAATTTTCCGAATTTAAGTCAAATATCAATTATCTTCACATTTCCAATTCAATTCTTTAAAACAATTCCTTTTAATCAATTTCAATTTCACTTTTCAAAGCTTGAATTAGAAATAATTTAATTTATATAAATCCACAATTTATTTCCTTTAAAACAATATCCTTTAATCAAAATCCAAATTCAAGATTTTAAAATCATTTAATTTAACTAATCCGGTATCCGTATATAATTTTCTACCATATGGCCAAGTGATCATTTATTTCAATTTTAATTATAGGGATGGATATATATCACTTCAATCCAAATCAAAATGTCATAAGTATATATCATTTCAACCTATTTCTTAATTTATTTGAAATAATTTAAATAACAGTTTATATGCTTACAATTAATATACAGGGTGATAACAAGGATATATATATATATATATATAAACATCCAATCGTCCAATTGTCAACAAATAAACATCCATCATAATCAATATCCAAATCAGTCAATAAATCACAAGAATTAACTGGTTATCAATATCAGGTATTTAACTATCAATTTAATTTCAATATTAATTTAAATGGAAATTTAATTCAATAAAATCTAAACTAAATTTAAATGACAATTTTAATTACCAAAGAGTAATCAAAAAAAATTATCACATCATAAATTTAAATCAACTAACATAAGAAGGTTTAGTATTGCGTGAGTGGGTTAAATCCCTCACCTTTGATTTATAGTCGATTTAAAATCCAATAAACGCCAAATATTTGAACAGTCTCCAAATTCAACCAAACTAGTTTCATGTTGTTCGGAATTTCCATACGATCCCAATGGAAGAAACTGCGTCCAAATCTAAGTTCGTATGCAAAAGTTATTGAAGTTAGAAGGTTTGAAATTTTAAATTTAAATTAAATAAAGGGGCAAAAAGGTAATTAACTCTTACCTCTCAACCCTAACATCACGTGCTTGAACAAGCTACAGCACAACCCTCATAGCCACCACGATCATCAACCTCCGCGTGCCACCATAGACCGTTCGCCCTGATCGGCCGCCACCACAAGAATTGCCTTGGTCAGCGCCCCCCCTCCCCCGTCCCCCGCTGCGATCGCCGCCAACTCCGGCCTCCCCTCTTGGTTCCGCCACCGCACGAACATAAGGCCACAAATCAACGATTTCTGGTGAAATCAATTGCCTTCGACCAGAACTAAACCACTAGATCAACTCCGCTAGTCACCCTCTATATGCGCTAGTGCCTTCCGAACATCGATTGGTCGACGATCCACCGTTGATTTGCAAACCTAGTATGACGGCCGAAACTTCTTCGCCAAATTCTGGCCAAACCGAGACTCAAATGAAAAAACGAACTGCAGATGCAGATTACATTCGTAGAGCTTCGCAACGATATATTATATGATAGGGTTTGAGGTGTTTGAATTTTCGATTTGATTTGGAATTGGGAATTAGGGTTTTGAAATGTCTGCCATTGAGAAGGAACAGATAATTGAACAGATAGGTAGAAATTGTACATACATATGAAAACAAGAAGATACTAGGGTTTATAACAACATATATATAGATGAAGCGGGATAAGAATGAATGGAACAGATCAAATGGGTCAAAGCGCTAACAAAGACCCGAAAAGCCTGTTTCGTTCCCGAAACGAAAGTAGGTCATCCAATATATCGAAATATATGTTTTCAATATTTAAAACTCAACGGAACTAGTTTCAAACCCAAATTCCATTGTATACAGAAGTTAGCTTTCAAAATCAAATTATATTCATTTAAAATCCTTTAATTGATTTCTACGTGTTTCGAGCTCGCACGATCAAACGATAAGTCCAATCGCTATGAAACTTGAAATCCTACAATAATTCACTATTATGGATCTGTTAAAACTGGTTCGTCGAAATCCGAGACAGTGCCCAAACGGACTAATTTTGCACGTTAATTAAATAAATTATTATCAAATTGATTCAACCACTTTTAAATTACCAATGAAATGTGTTATATCATCATTCTTAGTCAAACAGAAATTAATAATCTTTTATAATATAATTTTTCATATTGATTCCAAGATTTAAATATTACATTAATTTTAACGTTTAATTACAACTGTAATAAAATCCTAATTTATTATAATTTAAATTCCAACAATTTCTTTTATTTTGATTTACCTTCTTTTTATTAAATCAACCAATACCCTATGAATTTATTAATCATAAGTTTCCAACTTATTATTCTCATTTTCTATAGTTAACATCTTTTCTTATATTAACTGCAAAATTTCAATTACATTAAATTTCATTGATATCCAAATTAATTACAACGGATTAAATAATAAGGTGAGAATAAATCAATTTTTACAACTTATTAATTCAAACCTATTAATTTATTGGTTACATATAAGGATTATAAATTACTTACCATATCTGATTTCATACTATATTAACCAATTTCAAATTACATAACCTATGATTTCTATTTTTTATACAACATTTAATTTATTCCTTATTGACCTTTGCAATTATAATTGATTGGAATTATATTAAAATATATGTCTGTTACATCCAATTAACATTATTAAATTGTAATCTAATAATTTCTTCCCATTTATAAATCATAAATTTTAATTTCTCAAAATATTAAATTTCAAAATCTTATTAAATTTAATATTTTTAATTATCAAAAATATGGGTCATTACATCATCCTTGAATTTAGACATAGCTTGACCCGTTTATTATTTATATAATACCCGGGTCAGTCCAACCCACTTTAGGTGCAAGGACGTTGTGACCAGATTTGCTTATTGGGCTTAGTTGGAGGTCAAATTATTAGCTGTATTATATATCATAATATGGACTCGTGTATGTATATGTTGTTGGATTAGATGTATTGGATCTATCTTGTATATATTTATTTAAGATTAGTGGGAATTTGACTTATTTTTGTATCCCACTCGGACTTGAGTATATTTTATATTATATGTTATCGCTGCGTTGATGACTCTGTGTTCTCTGTGATTTATTTTATATTGTGTATTGTTCTATCCTCGAGAACCACATGTGTTTATTACTTTGTGTCGAGAATGTTTACTCGAGGTGAGTGGTTTTTATATTATGAGATGTTTTTAGTGTTGGTCCAAGGGAATATTCACGTGTGTATCACCCACATTGCCTCATTCTCTGTGTTACTTGACAGTATTACTTAGTAATATTCTTGGGTAATATGGGTATAGAGGTGGGGTGTTACTGGTAAGTTATATAATTATTTACATAATTGCCCCTAGAGCACCCCTTAACTCTATCACTTCTTGTATTGTAACAACTTCCTTTTCCTAATCAACCTATTAATTTTATCCTATAAGTGCCTATAGGCATTTGTATTATGCCTGTGTGTCTCATGGAAGTGACGATACTTCTCAAATCTTTTATCCTCCTTGGTTGTTAGTTTTGGAGTTGGCTTCCAATATTTCATATTGTTTTAGGTTGCAAGGTAATTATTTTCCATGAAGTCTGTTAACTCTTTATATTTCCAATTTCATGCGGACCTAATACATTTATGGGAATCCCCACTCTTCCCCTATGACGATTATTCTTCCTTTTATTATTATTATCATTGTTGTCGTTACCATTACCACCTTCTTTCTTAATTCCTTCATTACTTTTTAAGATAGAGGTAATTGACTCTCCTAACCTTATTGAGTTCAAACTTTCATGTAACAACCCATA
Organism: Allium fistulosum; assembly: GCA_030737815.1. Classification (NCBI taxonomy): domain Eukaryota; kingdom Viridiplantae; phylum Streptophyta; class Magnoliopsida; order Asparagales; family Amaryllidaceae; genus Allium; species Allium fistulosum. Next base: position 248,828,642 of record CM060905.1, on the reverse strand, counting down.
TTCATTGCCCTTTAAATCCTACATCCCAACCAACACTTAAATCCCCAAGGTAGTAAACACTTGGATCGTTAGGGTAGAAAATGATATAACAGTATACATAGCAATTTATTTTTGACTACATTTGCAGAACTCATAGTGGAAGGAATAAAATATAATATAACATAAAATGTATTATCTGATCCAACCAGAAATAAACTTAAGTGTTATTACATCCAAAATCAAAATAACACTTCATGATATGAAGTTCAACATAGTTATACAATACTAAAATAGTAGATAACTAGACAAATAATATATATAGTATGGTTCCATAGCATCTCCACTATCATATGCCCACCATATGCGCTTCTAAGACCTTGTCAACCTACTATAGATAGGTACAAAAAAGAGATATAGGGAGGGTCGTACATAAGCCTGGTAAGTGAAAACATATCTCTAAGTATACGATACCAACATGCCAATAATTTTTTTATATACTACTTCTACATTTTCTATCGTAGGTGTTTATTTATCATTATCAATTGTGTCTAATATTGATATCATTTTAATAGTATCATTTCCATTAACCATAATCACATAACTAAAATAATCATATAATATATTTATGCTTTATAATATTATTGTACCTTGATCCTGCTAATATGCTTTACAATAATGACATACCCTCACAGCTTTACCTTACAATTGATGCACTTTACAATACTAACGCGCCCTGATCCTACCAACGTGCTTTATAGTATTAACACACCATCGTAGCTTTACTTTACATTTGATACGTGTTACAATATTAATGTATACTGATCCTTGTTATATGATTTACAATATTAGCATACCTTCGCAACCTAACTTGACTAATCAATACTTTTAACAGTATTAACATTCCATATTTCTGTTGATATGCTTTACAATATTAACATGCTCTTGCCATCATTATCCAAGTTATTTGTATCGATACTTATTTAAACCAAATCATTAGCTAGTGTATCTCTCTACATATAAATACACACATATCATTCAACATCATAACGATGTTATTCGATCGAACTTCAAATTCAAACGCCTGAAATGGGTGAAAATTACACTTTTTCTTTTTTGTTTTTAATGTGTAAAATTCAGACATTTAGTTTTGATTTTTTGTAACGACCCAACTTTTTGACCCTCGAATATTGACACTAAATAAATCCATGGTATTCGTGTACCGAACACCCAAGTGCTGGAAAGACAGAAAGTCGGGGTAAAATAAAAAAAATAGAACAAGAAAGGAAGAACACAACATTAGAATCTCACAGCGGAACGGTAATATATAATATCAAAAAAACAGTACAAATGGTCACCCTGAATACAAAAATTTCAAAGTTACAAAACCTAAGTACTATCATCAGCTCGGATAGTTATAACAACATGTCCTCACAGATGCTGATATATATACAATGCAGTAGTGCAGCTGGAATAAGAATACTACAATAGGTATTCATCCAGCTCCTCTCCATAATATCCAAAGCATCCATAGATAAATCTAGGAATATACATGGAGCTGACCTGAGCATTATAAGAAAATAACACCCGAATCAGTCTGATAAATCAGCGTGAGAAACTCAAGAAATATGTGTGACTTATAACAACACCTTTTGAGACCGCATGGAATACCATAACGGTCATCCCCTCAAAAGAGCCAACAATCTACTAAGCTTAACATAGTGATATGATTGATAATGTCTAGGGTCTATAACATACATCATAAAATAGCTGTTGTGCATATGACACAACAATAATAGGTATACAATCAATTACGCTAGGGTGTGTTCATGAATGGATTTTCCACAGAGATCTCTTCGACCTAGCCGAATCTAAACTCCATAACAAGGATAAAAAACTTCCTTCCGAGCATCGTATATCTCTAGATAGAATATACTATAGGGTAAACACAACTGGCCCAACGATGAACTGAATGGCACCAAGTATCAACAACTCCCGTACGCAACATATCGATAAGCATACTCTAGATCTGGAGTTGATATACCCTCATGGGAAAGCTAAACTCAAGTTTGTGCATCCTATTCTGGTTTTAGTCATTTTAGATGTCAAGGCTATATTCGGCATCTTTTACACGAGTCTTCATCACTCAAGCTGCACACAAACCCCTACATGGATTCCATCATCTCGAACAGATCACAAATCACTACATGGATTCGAGCATCTCAAACTAATCGCGAATCTTCATATAGATTCTCATATAAGTCCTTAGACGAATGTTAATGTTGTCCTCTCTCTCAAGGAATGCTCCTCAAGATAGACAGCCCCACATAATAGCATCGTTCGAAATGTTAACACTAACCTCTCCCTTGGACTTAACCTTAGGATAGACAGTTCAACTCTATAACATTTCAATTCACAACCGCTTCCAGAATAGAGAACTTGTATACTGGTTTTGAGGTGGTATTCGATAAGTAAAACACTTACAGATCTCGGTCTCTTCAAAACTAATTCGATGAATTTTTGGTAAACTCAATTCTGGTTCTTTCAGAAGTAAGCGAAAGCTAGAGATGTTTCATACCAATGCTCCTCCCTAGGGGTTCTCATTAGTATGAAATCGCGAAGCCTTTTGATACTTCTTAAGTCATATTTGGTCAAGTTTGATAGTCGACTAATTGACTATCCAGTTAAAACGTTCGTTTACACAAATCAATGTTCGTATACATAACATGTTTTAGACATTTCAACTTATACTATCCCTCGGTTAAGAGTGAATCAAGTAACTTAGAGCACTGGTTGCATATCAAAGCCTTGTCTAGATACTTTATTCTTGACTCTCACAGATAGACAAGTCTATTAGTCACCTTTTAGTGTTAAGTATAGTATTAATGATTTTCACAAACAAGTAAGAAATCAACAAGATTAACACATTTTCGATATTTCAACTTAACTATTTCTCGGTCAAGAGGAAAGTCGATAGGTTAAAGCGCTATTGCTTCGTCTCTACTTGAACATCAATCTTAACTCTCATAAATAGAGAAGTCTACCTCGCTCGGCTTTTAGTGTTAAGCACGGTTAATTACTTTTCAACAAGTAATCGCATTATCAAATCATTTAGCCACTAAGCAATTCTTTCCCTTTTGCAAACATTTGTTTATACCTTTAAAATAATTATAAATACTTATAATACATTTTAAAACATTTATTCAGAATATTACTTAAATATAACAAGTTTATAAAATTCCTTAAAACTTGGAAAAACAAGTTTTCCTTATAAAACCTCGTCTTTAAAAGTCTATAACTAATTCTTAAAAAACATAAAAAATCAAGCCACTTTTAAATACTCTAACAATAGTTAGTAAACACTTGTAGAAATAATGAAACAAAATATTTAAATTTAAATATCTTTTCAAACCATAAAAGTTCAAAAAATCAAGTCTAAATGGGGTAGTTTTGCACAAGTGAAGTTCTGGTCACTTTTAGAAATCTTACTTAACTTTTTACTATCCAAAATTTCTATGGAAACAAACATACATATATAATACTATAAATATTGCAAGAAACCCTAAGTATATCTCTACAAAGTTCCATAGAAATCGCCAAAAACAAGACAATTCCAAAGTGCATCCATAGCGACTATTGCTATAAGTGCACTTTCAAATCCAGGTCCAACCTAAACCAAAGTCCACCTACAACCTATGTTCTTTGTTTCAAGGCTATGCTACATGTCATACAAGTCCATTCAAGTTCTTTCAAATCCATTCAAGTCCATACATATGCCACTTGCTTTCAAAGCAAGAATAAAAACCAATATTTGAACATATGTCAAAATCAATTCAAACAACTTAAACACAATCAATCACAAACATATATATGTTATATTTTCATTCAAAACGGTGAGTTAGCTCACCTTTAACCCAACAAAAAACCAAGTCCAATCTCTCCTTTGCAACATCTTTCCTTCCCTCTCCTTCCTTGCTTTTGTCTTGCTTTTGCCTTCTCCTCCCTCAAATTGCTCACTGCCAAAGGGGATAGGGAGAGATGTGCTTCATTTTTTCACAATCTAACTAGGTAGAAGGTGTTGTAAAATTGTAGTAAGGCTTCACTCCAATTGAGTTGATTTGAATAAGATTTGCAATTATTTTATTTTAGAAATTTGTGAAGAGGAAGACATGAAAGTTGTTAGCTTTTGCTTTGTAAATTTGTGATTATTATTCAAGGGTATGCCCCTCCGTATATAGGCTCAAGATAGTGTTGTCTAAGCTTGTTCTCACCTCTTTTCATGCCATGCAAGGGTTACCTCTCGACATGCTCCATCACTTCTCCTTTACATCACTTCCTTTAGCAAAATACTCTTATACCCTTAACATTTAAAATATCCATTATCCATTTGGAAGCTTCTAAAATGTTCTATTTTCTTTGTGAAGAGAAGTGTTAATTAGTTTTTAATATGTTCATTTGATCGTTAGATATGTGCACAAGAGTTTGAACAATTTATACCAATTAAAAGGTTGTTTACTGATAAACCAATTTCCGTCACATTATTGATTTTTCTTCAAAGATTATATTTTTGTAAACAATTTTCTGAAACAAATTTCTTATTGTTGTTCATTAATTAAATGATGGTTAATAAGGTTGTAAAATACTATTTATAACACCTAATTATATTTCAAAATGTTTCGATATCCGAAGGCGAAGTGTTTGAATTTCTGAGTCGCTACATTCAAATGTCTAACTTATCGTTATTGCGCATTTTTTAACCTTTTCTTGAGTTTTTCATTATCTCTTTACATTCTATTTCGTTTGGACTCTGTATACTTTTGCTACCATTATAGGAACAATTTGCTATGTTCATATGGTTATTTAAATTGTCTATTGCATTTTATTTACATTCTTTTAGTCAGTGTTATTTTGATCCAACCAAATTCTTCGTAAGCTTTTCGATCATTATTGTAATTCCAACCTATTTCTAAAATGATAGTCATTCTTCACTATTCACTGGATTCATATCTCTTTTGAATTGCACACTATTACTTTTTAATTTATAAGAATGTTTAATTATAATTATTCTTCTATTTATCTTTTTCTTTCTTTATCAATAAAGGTCTTATTTGAATATTAATGGAAAATTAGCATTCCTAAACCCAAACATGTAATATTAGTTCTTAAATTTAAAACATATTCATGATTAATTCATATTATCTATGGCTATTAACCTAACCGTTGATTATATTTTTCGTCAATCTTGAAATTATGATGATGCGTTATAAAGAGCAAAGGTCACTTGCTAATCACTAGACTTAAGAGTGAAAAACTATAGGTAAGTGAGCATTTAAAGGTAAATGACATAAGATATAGAGTGGTTCGGCAGAGCTGCCTACGTCTATAATGAAGCTTTTTTACTGTATGGCTCTCTTACAATTACAAGGATCTATAAGAGAATAATAAGAAAAGACTAAGAGAAATGAGACACCTAAGACTAATGAAGCAACTAATCTTAAGGGTTTGTTATTTAAAGGACTTTGGATTGCATATAGTATCCATAACGTGCATCATTTCCCACCTTTGTAAAGTGGTTATCTGTTTGCTGATATAAAAAATCAACAATCCCCCTTTTGATGTTGCAATGCATGGGGTTCTTATAGTAACTGAACTAATGCTTGGACGAGTGAGATTGTCTTGTGAAACAGGCATGAAGCATGCCTGGCCATTGATGCTGAATGGACTTGATGGGAGATAACTAACTAAATGAAAGGAATGTGTGGATGAGATGAAGGCCAACAGGAGAACTATACCAGATGCATTCCCTTCCTTACGTCGCATTTGCATTTGTACTATGGCGGTGTGCTAAGGAAAAAGAAAATGCATCTTGTCAAAAGTAGGTACAACTTATTGTACCTCTTATCGCCTTACTCTCGATTGCTAAGGTGGCAAGACCGGCTGGTTAGGTCGCTAACCGTTGGGACTATTATGAGGATAAGGAATTGCTGAGAACTGAGGACGTGCCCAGCCAGGCAAGGTATGACAAAACGACCTACAATCCATAGGTGACTGCACTAAAATTGGATCATATGATGGACTATGCAAAAGACGACCTTGAGTTGTGCCGGTCAGTAAGGACAAGGAGTTCGGTGAGATGTTTAAGCGGGTGGAAATATTGGTGCCGTGTTGAAAGCAGACCAGCATGAGAGAACTAGTCGACCAACAATTGGGAGATGGGTCAAAGTGGACCAGGCTAAGTTATGTATATGCCTCACCTTGATTGGTGAGCAGGATACTAGAGTTGTTATGGGGTTCCTCGATCGGAAGTTGGCTTGACATACAATTAAGTAGAGGGCTGAGAGGGGCATAGCCTGGACTTGGGTCGGCATCAGGTGTAAAAGTCCAATCTGCCTATCTCTAGCCATGGCTAAATTGCATGCTAACCTGGACCTAAATTGGCTTGGACCGGACCAGCCCAGGCTAAGAAACCTTGATCAGTCTATCTTGTAACTTATGAAAAAAATCAAGTAACATTTTTCCCCCAAGTCCATGCTCACATGTGGGCGTGGATTTGTTAAACCATGAAGCTTTATCGATTGATGACTTTGTTATTCATTTAGTGCACTTTCCACGTGGCATTGCGCTGCTGGTGGTATTGGTTGCATCTAGAGATGTGACGGAGAGGTGCAATTTCCCACATGTGCATGATGTCGCATAACACTTGAATATTCTTTAATGGTTGAGATCTTTTTTTGCCATTTTGAGCATAACGGCTACGATTGAAGGGAGAGGCATATAAATACACCAATTTTCCTTCACTTTGAACCCATGGAGCTTTTGTCATGTAATTTTTTTCAAATAACTCGAATCCTGAACGGTTTTCTATTTATAAAAACAGTTAACCTCATCTTCCTCTCCAAACACTCTCAAGTTATCAAACTTGTTTGGAGTTTAACAAAAAGGAGGAAACTTTCTATGGTGACGAACTATTTTTGTTGATTGCAGTTCAAACTATTGTTTGGATTTCTACTTTTGGAGATGGATCTTGCTTCACTGCTTGGTCTTGGCTTGTGATTTCTAGCCATCTTTCCGATGGTGATTACTTATCAGTCTCGAGCTAATGATCCAATTGATGGCCCAGATGATGCTGGTGGGATTCCTCATCATCTTGCTCTGACATTCCCGAACCAAGTGGCTTAGGAACCCAACTGCTCTGTTGGAAAGAGTAGTAGTTGGCTCATCTGCCTTGGATGTCACGGTTGAAGCTTGGTCTACTCTTTAATGATGTTGTATGGAAGCTTTTCGAGGTCTCTTGCGAGATTCGATGTGGAAATCTTCAAAGGCTATGGCGCCCCTAGATTGATTAAACTACCTGGGGCACTCATTGACACATTTGAAGTTGGATCTTCTGAAGAGCGCTATTGGTGTGCTTATCCTTCTCTCTCTTTTTCTTCTTTTTTAACTAGTTAGCGATAAGAATATCATTGTAAGCTTAATAGGGCGGGCACTGTGCCCTCGCACTTTTTTGAACTGAATAAACTATATGCTTTGTTGCAGATTATCATTTGAACTTGTTGCTTTGGCTTGTAGAGTAGCGTATCTCATTTTACTAGCATGGTCCCTTGCACTGGATCGACCAATCAATTTTAGTTGATAGGTCGGGTCGGTCAACGGACTCGGAAGCAAGCATTGATCGAGCAACCTTGTTGCTTGTTGGGCGTTAAGGCTGGCATATTAGCTGGGCCTCAATGTGTTGCTTTATCGTTGGACGGTCCTAAAACGAACCTAGGCACTGAGTGGCCAGAGGCTCCCTTGGGTGACATGTTGCAAGGTGGAGTTTTTGCATTATTTGTAGAAAACATTTGTTTATTTAGCAAGTTAAATAGTAATGTTGTTACATGATGGGTTGAGCCCGGATACACATATGAACCAAGTGTCGGCTAGGTTTTGAGTGGCGGGTGGCACTGGTATTATGTAAGAGCGCATGTTTGCCTTTGGATTCTCCTAGGTGACAAGCGATCATGTGTAGAGTAGCGAATAGGTCCGGCTCGAACCGGAACGCATGAGGGCTCAAGGGTTCTCCTGGGTGACACGTCGCCTATTGTAGGATGAGTGCAGGTCCCGGCTCGAACCAGAGCGCATGGCTAGCTCGAGCATTTCGTATAGGTGTTATATTGAATGGTGAGATGAAAGGCTAGTGCCATAGTTCACAATAAATTAGCAAATAGTTGAACTTATTATGATGAGCATGAACTTATCTATGATGCTGGGTTGAGCTTGTGAGTGCACTTGAGGACACTGGCCATTACGCTCGAATGTCTTCAGACATGTCGACAAGCGCCCGACTATATCCGAACATGGTTAAGGGAAAAGATGGACAAGGGGCTACTTGACGGCCCGAGGGGGGCTAATCCAGACTCAACCTGAAGCTTTAAGCGGCTTAAGGATCCTCCAGAAATGGGGGACACACGATAGGTGGCTAATATTGCCAGGCTTGCTATCTTGCATGCCTTGCCCCTGGGTTTAGCCATGAGCATGGACCGGCCCAGGCATTTCTGTAGGAGGGAGCATTCTTGGACAAAGTAAGACGGCGGAGGAACTCGACCTTTGATGGTTGACCCGATCCTTATGTAGAACATATGTGTAATCTCCACAAATTGGTTGATAACAGAAGTAATGTAAGGGAGTGGGAACACACTACGGCGGCACACAACATAAAGCCAAACTTAGATAATAGCCCAACTTCTCAAGGGGATCTAGCTCTTCACTTATTATAGCATTAAGATGTTGACCCCCTACCATGGGTTAAAGCGTGTGGCTGTTAACCACAAGGTCGGTGCCTTTCTTTTAGCACCAAAATGTTGACTATATTTTTCGTCAACCTCAGAATTATGCTGATGCGTAGTTAAGAGCAAATTTCATTTGCTAACCATTATACTTAGGAGTGAAAAACTGTGGGAAGTGAGCATTTAAAGGTAAATGACACAAGATATAGAGTGGTTCAGCGGAGCTTCTTACATCCACTGTGAACCTTTCTTACTTGGCTCTTTTACAATTACAAATAACTATAAGAGAGTAATAAAAAAAAGCAAGAGAAATTAGACACTTAAGACTAATAAAGCGGTCAATCTTAAGGATTTGTTGTGTAAAGGACTCTAGATTGCGTATAGTATCCAGAAATATCATCATTTGTCACCTTTGTGAAGTGGTTATCTGTTTGTTGAGCAAACAATCAACAACCCGCCATTTGATGTTGTAATGCATGGGGTTCTTATAGTAGCTGAACTGATGCTTGGATGATTGAGATCATGTGGTAAAACAGGCAGGAAGTGCATTTGGCCATTGATCTGCCTAAACGGGCTTGATGAGAGACAACTGGCTAAATGAAAGTAATGTAAGGCTGAGATGAAGACCAACAGGAGAAATGTACCAGATGCATTCCTTGTCATACTTTGCATTCAATACATTTGTATTATGGCAGTATGCTAGGGAAACAGAACATGCTTCTTGTCAGATGTAGGTACACTTAGTTGTACCTTTTGTCACCTTACTCGCACATGCCTAAGTGGAAAGATAGGCTGAGTTATTCGCTAGCCATTGGGACCATGAAATGGATAGGGAATTACTAAGAACTGAGGACATGCCAATCCGGGTGAGTATGACAAAATGACCTACAATCCGCAAATGGTTGGACGGAAATTAGATCAAACGATGGACTATGCTGAAGATGACCTTGAGCTATGACGATCGGTAAGGGACTAGGAGAGATGCTTAAGTGGGCGAGCAGACTTGGTTCTATGTTGAAGCAGACCGACGTGAGAGAATCGGTCGGCCAACGGCTGGGAAATGGGTCGAAGCAAACCAGGCTGAGTTATGTTTATGTTCGCCTTGATTGGTGGGCTAACTGCTAGAGTTGTCATGGGGTGCCTCATTCTAAAGCTTGTTTGATGTGCAATTGAGTAGAGGGTCCGAGAGGGAGAGGGGCATAACCTATATTTGGGTCACCATCAGGTGAAGAAGCCCAACCGGTATGTCTCTAGCCTTGGTTGAATTATGAACTGACCTAGACCCGACTTAGCATGGACCAGACCGGTCAGGTTAAGAAACCTTAATTAGTCTATTCTTTTACTTATGAGAAAATTAAGTAATGCTACATAAGCTATAAATATGAAATAGAAGCATATATTATATTATATAAAAAGTAAATAGATTCTCACTCACAATAAATCAAGCTAATCCCCAAATCCAATGGAATTCTTCTTCTTCTCCATTATTCAGATTTGCATCTCCAAACTCCACGAAATGCTTGGATTTTACTAGTTGCCATCTTCAAGCTAATCCTTTTAGACCTTTGTTTAATTTGATGAAGAGTTTGATGGTTTATTTGTGGTTTTAGAATTTTTGACCCAAGGTTTCTTTTCTTTTGAGGAGAGGAGGAGATGAAGAATAAAATGAATATAGGTTTCTTTAGAGCTGGGAAGGGATATTAGTACCATGGGCTATTAGACCTAACAGGCCCATTTTGGTTTTTATTATTCTCTTATTCGTAATTTTCTAATTGTATGTCCAAGTAATGAAACTTGACTAGAAAAATATTCTCTAAGAACTGGTACAAGTTTCATTTTTAGTAAAATTGCCTTTTTATTCTTGATAATTACTTATTTAGTATTAAAATTTACATGGTGTTACATTTCCATGGTCTTCGCCTCTTCCAACGCAAATTAAAATTGAATAGATTTCATATAGAAATCCTTCAATATAGTGGTTTCTTTATAGTAAGCCATTTTCAAAATTCCATGTTATTGTTGACATCCTCAACCAAAGCCATTAGCACTAGACTATCCTCTAGATTTATAACTTTCATAAAGGCATCATTAAACCTTTTAAAGAAAATTTTCAAAGATCCTTCTTTTCGCCGCTTGACATTCGCCAATGAAATTGCATCTATTGGTTGAATCAAAGACATGTTCATAAGAACCAACAGAATCCAACTCAAGCCTATATCTTAATTCTAAGGATGGAGGGAAGCACTTGTACTTAACATCCTCACATGGGTGGTCATCATACATGTGCTAATCATATCTTAATAGATATTGCATAGAATCAGAGAGTATATTGTGTAAAGAAATTGTCGGCATAGTAAACTTGAGGATATTGTATTCCTCTAATCTCTACGGTAAAGGGATTCTGACTCAATGCAATATCCCACTTATCTACACTATTCTCCCTTTAAAGTAACTCATTTCATTGATCGTATTATAGTTTCCTTCCTCATGCCCTTGCCTAAGGTTATCGGTTGCATCGTCATGTGCCCAGTTTTGCAAATGACCTTGATGGTTTTTGCTTGAGCGCTCACAACTAGTGTCACGACACCTAGTCTCCGTATCTTTGGGGAGTCAATTCATCTTGGTCTTTCACCCCTTTTACATTATCATCCGGACTACGACCTTAGGATTGTTCTCGCCTATGAGTGTTTCTCTTAGCATTGTTCCGGGCTCTACCTCCTTTAGGAATAGATTCCATGTTGTTGTTATTGCCTCTAGGAACTCTATGACGATCATCGTCCTCATATCGATTGGTATCGACTGATGTGATCGATCGATACTGATCGATGTATTTAGCACTACAGCTCAAATTGCATCGTTTATAATTCCAGCTGTTCTCTCGGCTCTATTTTGATATGTCCTTTGCCTTTTAATTAAGCTTTCTTCTTCAGATCTAATCGACAGTTCCTCATTCCATCATGATCTCTTATAGGAGATATGTCTCCTTAAGGAGCTTGCTTCATTAACTCAAGTTGTTGCTTTAACTCCTCCATCATCGATTATTGAATTGCTTCCATTTGTTGGTTAACTCTAATGACGATTGTCTCCAGCTCTTCCCTTATAACAAGAACAAGTGGCGGTTCCATATGCATCCATCACTTTCACTATGCTCGCTAGCATTTCTTCATCCCCAACCACTCTAGCTTGATTTCCAAGACCATCTTAGGACCCATTAGATATGATCTCCAAGTATATCAACAGAGTTCTAATTTGAGTTTGGTTCTCAATGAAAGTACAGAAAGATGTGTTAACCTTGAAACTAGTATAATATCATTTTAACATTTAATCATTGTTTGTAGTTTAGCTATGGATTTAGCTTTTGATTTATGTTGTTATGAGTTCTATGTACCTCAGATCTAGATCAATAAAAGATAATAAAAATATAAATAAATATAGAAAAGAATGCAGAACATAATGATTTAAAATGGCTTGACGTCTTCCTATATCCACTTTAAGATGAATTTATTTCATTTTATTCTAGTTTCCATAGGTTATTGCAATCAATCTCAAAATCTATGCCTCATTTGAGAAAAGAGAATGATAAAACTGTAACCTCCCACCTCTATACACATACTAACAAAGGAAATTATATGTAATGCTAATATAGAGAATAAGGCTTGATATGAGAGACCAACCATGAATATTCCTTTATGTCAACATCGACATGTTTTACTGTACCTCATGGTTCACATATGACTTGTACAGTATCAGCACAAAGCAATAAACATATTGAGTAATATGAGCAGAATAATATATAATATATCACAGAGAACACAAAATTATAGAACACAGCGAAATATAAATATAGCCAAGAAGATACATACATAAGTGAGTCTACAAAACAGAAGTACTAAACTCACATAATACAGATATAGTCTACAATTTGTCTCAAATATGCACATGACATAAAAAGTCATCATCAGCTCATACAAAGAATACAACATGCACAAAGGTCTAGGACCTAAAGGACAAACAAATATACATATATATCTAAATATATCTATCTCCACAAGCTAGCCCAACATCCATGGTCAAGAGCCCCAGTATCTGAAATGTCTTGGTCTGACCCGAGTATTAGTAAATAATAAACGGGTTAGACTATCTCTAATTCAACAAATGTGAGATCGTAGGTGTAACATAAGTAAATTTCAACAATATAGTCATAACTATATAATAGGCCAACATTCAAATAATAAATGGCTAACTCGAATAATTCACCATGGCATAAACATATATCATGGCTAACTTGAATAATTCACCATGGCATAAACATATATCATGGCTAACTCGAATAATTCACCATGGCATAAACATATATCATGCCTATTACAAGCAATCATCTCAAGTATGGTGAACTGAAATATCTCAAAAATCTAAATCAAAATATGAGTATGAAAACAAGTCAAATCCAAAAGACGAGCATGAAAGCATGTCAAAACAAAAGAACAAGGCTGAAGCCAAGTTATCCAAAGATGAGTTTGAAAGCACGCTGGAGTATGAAAACAAGTCAAAACCAAAAGACGAGCATGAAAGCAAGTCAAAACAAAAGGACGAGCCTAAAAGGAAGTCAAAATCAAAATCTCATTAAAAAATCATAAATCAAAGGACATGCATGAAAGCAAGTCATCCATATGACGAGCATAAAATGCGCCGAACCATAAGACGGGCAAGAAGGCTACGTCGAACTATAAGACGAGCATGAAGGTTACGCCGACCAGAAGATAAGCTCGAAAGCTACACCAAGTGATCATTGCAGACCAAAAGTGTTAAATACGTTCAATTAGTAATCAAAAGAGTATCACCCAATGTCCCATAACTACTCAGTGATATTTGAATATTTACTAAAAGATCGTAAACTCTACTCAAGTAAAATAGTCTATCAAATGAGTCAAAGAATTAAGTGCCAAAGTGGTATAAGTGTTCCATACCACTTGTACTACTAAACCGTTTAATTAGAGTTCTAATCTAATAGAAGTAATATTTTATATTGAAATTACTTCTTTTGAAATCATTTAAATATTGTTCTAATGACCATAAATTGCTATGTTTATAAAATAAGCCACTGTATACATATTGAAATCTAATGTCTATATATAGTTTTATTATCATTGTTATCCCGCCTTTTGGCAAGGCCGTGACACCAAGGAATTGACTAGTAACCAATGACGGTTCGTCTTAGAGATCGGTTATACACAGGCTCACTATGGATATCGATGAATTTTGTCCGAGTCCGGATCGAGCTAAAATTGATATGACACGACAAGCGAAGCTATAAGAGCCAACGTTCCAAATTTCAAGTCAATCCGAGTTCATATGCTCAAGTTATGGTCGATGCAAGTTGGAAAACCCATCGTTTCGAATCGATTGGAGTCACAACCCATCATTTCGCATCGGTCGTTTTTCGTATCCATCAGCAGGTAAGCGCACTTCGTATCCATCAGAAAGCTTACTTCGACTCGGTCAGCTCCGCATCCACCACCAAGCCTCTGTTCGACTCGATCAAGTTTGTATCCATCAGGAAGCCTCTGTTCGAATCCATCAGGCTTCTATAGTTCGTATCCATCAGTTGACCTTACTTTGTATCCATCAAGAAGTACTTGTTCGCATCGATCCACATCATGGTTATTCGTATCGATCGATAGCTAACAGTGTTCGAGTCCACCTGGCCACGTCAACTTCGTATCGATCAAATTGAGCCATTTCCAATCGATACGAACAAGGCCACGCAGTCAAGTTATTCCATGTGCACTCCATCGACACGAAACAAGGGCCACCTTCTATCGATTCGAACAACACAAGTGCCTCGATACGAACAGAGTGAAAGTCCTAGAATGACTCGATCGACTCAGCGAAGAAGGTGACTCAATCTGGAGAATGCTCGCCACGTCACCACTTGATCACACGCAGCTATCAAGTCGAACGGGATCGAGTCGAAATGATGGAGTCGAACAAAACAGCCAACCGAAAGTCCTAATTCGTATCGATCATATCTCCTAATCTAAAAGTCCAAATGCTATGAAATTTTCACAGAAGCTTACGTACATGCTAAAGATTGTCCACGCCAAATTTCGACTCCATTGGATGAAATCTTGATCGATACGAAATCCGTTCGTATCGATCACGGATCGGGCCGAAACTTCACGGGCTTGGGCGCACGGGCCTAATCACGTGCCAGGGGGAGTCTCCCGAGATCTGAGTGAAATATCAGCCTCCTACACCTATAAATAGAGCCCCAGGGCATACAGAAAAAGGATCTTCTTCTTCTTTGAATTCTCCAACGCCCAGACTCTGCCGGATCCGGATCTAAACTCCATTGCTGCTGCTACTAACAAATTTCACTACTGTAAATCATTGTTATCTGCTGTAACCTGCTGAAATAAATTTGTAATCATCAAAGAAAGTTCAATAAAGCAATCAACTTCATAGTGGACGTAGGCAATACGTCGAACCACTCTAAATTCTTGTGTCTCTGTGCATTTTAATTACTCTCATTACCTGTTTTTGGAGTTTTTGTTAGATAAACCTCTTTTTCCATTTAATTTCTTCATTTTATCTCTTCAAAAACTTCTGAAGAGTGTTGTGCCCAATTTTGGTACAAACACTTTGGTGCTTTCACTGAGAGAAAACCCAATTTTTCTCCTGCTCTTTGGATCTCCTATCTATACCGGATTGCATAAATCCAAGAAGAAGATCCAGATCTCAGACTTTGAAGCCCTTCTATTCTATTTAGATCTGCATCAGATCTAGGAAAGGACTTTCATTAATTCACCATGGTAAGTACACGAACTACCTCTACAGCTACTGATCAAGGAGGACGGGACCAACAGAATCCCGTGCAATTGCCTCCATCCAACCAAGATGCTGCCGGACCTTCAGATCCATCAGGCCCGGTTACCAGACAAGAGTTTCAAATGATGCTCCAAGAGTTGACCCAGAGTCGGCAACAGCTAACTGAACAACTGCGTTCCAACACAGAGTTGACAAACCAGCTGAATCGCCAAAGGCGTAGAAGATCCAGAAGAGATCGAGGTTCTTATTCTTCTACAGAGAGTTCAGCCTCATCTGACGGTCATCACAGATCCACACACCCACAGCTGGATGTAAGCTACACCCAGGCCATAGGACACCAACCTGCCTCAAATCTAGGACAACCCAGAACTGGACCATCCACTAGTCATCATACCGGACCTTCATCCCGAGGAGGTGCTGCTCCTTACCATGTCATAGGCAACATTGCTACTACCACCACAACCAAACAAGGAGTTGATGCTAGAAACCAAGCTGGTCCTCAACATAGCCAACGAAAGCAGACTCTAGAGCCTTATGTCCTAGAAAATGTTGAACCAAGGAGGCAAGGCATGGACCGTCGACCGCGTCCGGTCCAGACTCGCATTGTGGAACCCGACCACATCTTGGCCCAGCATGCTCCTAGCATCCGGATGCCCGATATACCAACAATGATTCGTCAAATGATCCGTGAAAGTCAGGGTCTCAGTAATGATGACTGGGGAATCTCCCAGAGTCATACCCCTTTCATCGATGACATATTATATGCTGAACCACCTCGGCGCTTCAGGATGCCAACTTTGCCAGTCTACGAAAGGAGTTCTGATCCTAATCAACACATCCTGAAGTACGAATGGCTGATGAATGCTGCGAGAGCAGATGATGCAGTAAAATGCCATAGTTTCCCCATTTCCCTAGGGGGCATTGCAACTATGTGGTTTACTCATTTGCCACCATGATCCATTTCTAATTTTGACCAGATGGCCACCAAGTTTGTTAAACAATTCCGTATGCAGGTATTGAGGCCTAAAGATGTTAACACCCTGTCTAGTGTTACACAAGCTCCTGGAGAAACACTTAGACGTTACTTGGAGCGATTCCATGCTGCGTGTGCAGAAATAAGCAATCCCAATGACAACTCTATCCCGATGGCATTGACTAAAGGGATTGACCCTGATTCCGAGTTTGGAAATTGGTTAGCTAGGAAACCACCTGCGTCATTGGACCGTTTCTATTCCAAGTCAACCCAATTCTTGAGAAGAGAGGATGCGAAACAGTCTAGGAAGCAGGATGACGTAGGGCCCAACATCGAAGAATTCAGAGTAACATCGTCGTTAAACAATCCGGGGAGAGTGCTGGAAAAGTTCAGTTGAATATACAAAATAAACAAAATCAGCAGAGGGACAAGGGAAATCAGGGAAAAAAGCGAGATCAGAGCCGTGGTCCACGACGTAGAGCTCCCATGTTTGACAATTATACTCCATTGAATACGTCGTTGGAAAATGTGTATTTGCAAACCTGCAATACCATGCAATACAAGAAACCTGCTTCGAAGCCATCAACGGAAAGACAAGTCCAAATAGGAAAGTTTTGTAGATTCCATGAGAGTTACGGCCATAACACAAATGAGTGTCGTCATTTACAAGATCTCATTGAGAAACTGATACGTGAACGGAAGTTGGATCAGTATGTGCGGGCACCGCAATCTGGTGGTGCGGGCCCATCAAATCAGAATCGTGTGCCAAATCAGGAAAGACAGGAGGAACCCGCTCGTACTGGCGGGAGGTTGGTTATCAATACAATAAGTGGTGGTCCTTATCCAGCAGACTGAAGCTGGAAAGAAATGGAGTCGTATGTCAGCTCTACCAGGCATGCGGACTTCGAGTGTTATAGTAGTGTTGATGAAGGGGCTCCAGCCAAGCAACAAAAGACAATGGCAGATGACATCGTGTTCAGAAACAGAGACGTTGACAAAGTCGAAGCCCCCACTATTGATCCACTGCTTATCTCAGCTTAAATAGGTCCTGCTTGGATGAAGAGGATCTTAGTTGACAGTGGAAGTTCTGTGAATATCATGTTTAAACGAGCTTATAATCAAATGAGAATGGAAGCAAAAGACTTAAAACCTTGTCGATCTCGAATCCATGGTTTCAACGGAAGTGCTACTATACCCACTGGAATGGTGGAACTGGTAGTGGAGTTGGGAGTTGGGGAACGCCGAAGAATACGGATGTTACAGTTCGTTGTGTTGGACATAGACTCCCCTTATAATGCTTTCTTGGTCCGACCGGCCCTCGCTGAATTCAGGGCAGCCATTGCCTCGTAGTGTTTGACTTTAAAGTTTCCCACAGATCGTGGAGTGGGAATCATTCAAGGAGATCAGGCCGCTGCAAGAGCCTGTTAGGTTACTGAGCTGCGAGATGCGCAGCGAAAGGAGAAAGGAAAGGGCGTAGAGGAATCTCTCTGCGTCCGCTTTACTGATAATTGACAATTAACGCCGGGGCCTAGGCCCGGGCACCCCAGCCAATTCCAAAGGGATCTTGACCCAGGAGAAACTGAAGACGAAGGAGAATCTAAAGAAAGTTAAGCATCCCTGGCCGAACTGACGATCGATGTCCAAATTAACCATGATGATGATACGAAGATGATAAAGATTGGGTCTCAGCTAAGCCAACAAACTCAAGAGGAATTGGTTGAGTTTCTACGGGCGAATCTTGATGTATTCGCCTGGACGCATTCTGATATGTGTGGGATCTCGCCGGACATCGTGAGCCACACTCTTAATATTCACCCGCGGCATGTCCCGATCAAACAGAAAAGGCGTGGTATGGATCTAGAGAGATCTGCCGCCCTTAAAGAAGAGGTAGAAAAACTCAAAGCAAATGGGTTCATTCGAGATGCGCTGTATCCTGAATGGGTATCGAATCCCGTGCTCGTCCGAAAGCCGAATGGAAAATGGAGAACATGTGTCGACTACTCCGATCTGAATAAGGCTTGCCCAAAAGACAATTTCCCGCTTCCCAGAATTGATCAGCTAGTAGATACGACAGCTGGGCATGAGCTCTTATCCTTCATGGACACGTATTCTGGCTACAATCAGATACCGATGCATTTACCCGATCAAGAACATACCAGCTTCATAACCAATCTAGGACTTTACTGTTACAAAGTTATGCCATTCGGACTCAAGAATGCCGGGGCTACTTATCAACGATTGGTCAATCGGATGTTTGCCAATCAAATCGGGAAAACAATGGAAGTATATGTAGACGACATGTTTGTGAAGTCAAAATTTTCCACTGACCGTATTAAAGACTTGGAAACTATGTTCAACATACTTCGAGAATACAGAATGAAGCTTAACCTACTGAAATGTCACTTTGGAGTTGCATCCGGAAAATTCCTTGGGTTCATCGCCAACGCTCGAGGGATCGAAGCTAATCCTGAAAAGATCTGGGCTATCAGAAATCTTGAAACTCTGAAAACCATAAAGCAGGTCCAGAGTCTCAGTGGGAAAGTAGCAGCATTGAGCAGGTTCATTTCAAAGTCCACCGACAAATGCATTCCCTTCTTCGATCTGATCTGAAAAGGAAAACAAAACTATGAATGGACCACAGAGTGTGAGGGCGCTTTCCAAGCACTAGTTCGGCATATATCCATGCCACCTATCCTGTCAAAGCCTATTGATCATGAGAAGTTGTACGTATACTTGGCGATATCAGAAAACGCTATCAGTGCTGCCTTAATTCTTGAAGAAGACAAGATACAGAAGCCAGTATACTACGTCAGCAAGTGATTGACTGGGGCTGATAGGAATTATTCGAAATTAGAGAAGTTGTCTTATTGCCTTGTTATTGCATCAAGAAAACTCCGACCGTATTTCCAGGCACATCCCATTATTGTTTACACCGACCAACCGTTACGACAGGTCCTTTCGTGGCCTGAGACGTCTGGTAGGTTACTCAAGTGGAACATCGAACTGAGCCAGTTTGACATTACTTACACTCCAAGATGGGCCATTCAAGGACAAGTCCTAGCCAATTTCATAGCTGAATTTACCATTCCAGAGGACTTGCCCGAAACCAGTGAATCCCCCGAATACGTTTGGAAGCTTTATACCGATGGTGCATCAAACGACCGGTGTTCGGGCACTGGTGTTGTACTTGAAACTCTCGAAGGCCGATCTATATGTTATGCTTTGAAGTTCGATTTTCATGCGACCAATAATGAAGCAGAATATGAAGCCCTCTTAGCTAGATTGAAACTCGCTAGAGATTTGAGAGTTATCGTTGTGGAAATTTATTGTGATTCACAGTTAGTTGTGTGTCAAGTACGGGGAGAGTATCAAGCGAGAGATCGAAGGTTGGCTGCTTACTTAGCTCAAGTTCAAGAAGTGCTGAATCAGTTTGATTATTATGCCATTTATCGTATACCTCGAGAACGCAACCAAAAAGCCGATTCCTTGGCAAAGCTAGCCAGCACAAGTGAAGCTCAGCAAATGGGACTCATTCCCGTAGAGACGCTACCTTCTCCAAGCATTGACCGGGCAGAAATAGACTGGGTATGCGAAACCGTCCCCGAAAAGGATTCATGGATGATTCCACTCAGAAATTACATTGAGCACGGAACCCTGCCAGAGCGCAGGAGTGAAAAGAGACAAGTCCTTCGGAAGGCCTCACGATTCACCATCTAGAATGGAATCATGTACAGAAGAGGGTACTCTGTCCCTCTACTCCAGTGTATCGCTCACGATGAAATTAAACGAGTATTGCACGATGTACACGAGGGGGAATGTGGCGATCAACCGGGGGGCAAGCACTAGCCAAGAAAATACATCGATATGGATATTACTGGCCTACTATGAATTGCGATGCGGCAGATTATGCAAATAAATGTGATAGGTGTCAAAATCATGCTCGAATTCCTAGAGCCCCTCCTACCGAGATAACGCAAATGGTCAGCCCATGGCCGTTTGCAATGTGGGGCATCGACATCATTGGAACTCTACCTCTGACAAAAGGTGGTGCGAAATACGCCATCGTCGCAGTTGATTGCTTTACAAAGTGGGCTGAAGCTGAAGCTCTTGCTACCATAACGACGAAGAAAGTAATCAACTTTGTAGTTCGCAAGATCATTTGTCGGTTCGATCTCCTACACACCATTATCACGGACAACGGAACTCAATTCGACAGTGCTGAATTTAAAGATTTCTGCAAACGATTTCACATCCAAAAGAAATTCTCTGCAGTTGCACACCCACAGGAGAACGGACAAGTCGAAGCGGTTAATAAAGTTATAAAGTCCATTCTGAAAAAACGACTGGAAAAGGTCGGGGGCAAGTGGGTCGATGAACTTCCTATGGCTTTATGGGCTTACCGAAAACCCACAAGACCGTGACCGGTCACACTCCATTCTCTCTCTTATGGTTCAGAAGCCGTTATTCCAGTTGAGCTAGAAGTACCTTCTCATCATGCGACATACTATGATCTAAAGACAAATGTTATATTACTTGTTGAATCTCTCGATCTACTAGATGAGAAGCGTGAAGAGGCTGATTTGAGGGCAACCGCGCATCAAAGTCGAGTCGCTCGATTGTACAACGCCAAGGTCCACCCGCGAACCTTTGAACTAGGCAATCTCGTCCTGAAAAGAATTTATCCGGTTCCTTCGCATGTAAAGCCGACATGGGAAGGACCGTATGTTATTGAACGAAGGCTCGGAGATGGCACATTCAAACTATCGACCGTTGACGGTCTTACTCTGCCAAGAGCCTGGAATAGCGAGAGTCTTTGTTGCTACGACGCATGACAGGCTATGTTTATTCATTTAGTTTATTTTCCATTTTGCAATTTGTTTCTGCATTTCGAAATTAGGATTTGTAATAAGGCAACTGATTTTGCCATATTTTCTTATTTCAGCAATAAAATGCAATCTCTTCGAGCCAAAGCTGTGATTTACTTGAAATGCTTCATATGATCATCACTATGCACGGAGAGCTAAGGTTCACCATACGGTGGAATTTATTCAAATAGGGAGTGACTGTGATGCAATCGGTCACTCGATAAGTGAAACCCGAGCTCGGGGACAAGCCATCACAACAAAGTCAAAAATGGATTGATACACGACAATCCCTCACTTAACTCCCGGTTCCCAGAGTGCGAACTGGAGTATTAAAAATACGTCTATGAAGAGGGTGGATCCGTCCGCCTAACGACTTCGTCTGTATCTGAACCAAGTTTGAGGAGGGTGGACCCATCCATCTAACAACCTCACTTGTTAACTCAGGGTGGATGTGATCTGACCATCCATGATCCTGATACAACTCCGAACTCCCAGAGTGCGAGTCGGAGTATAAACATCAACTCTGAATTCCCAGAGTGCGAAACGGAGTATAAACAACAACTCCGAACTCCCAGAGTGCGAGTCGAAGTATAAACATCAACTCCGAATTCCCAGAGTGTGAAACGGAGTATAAACAACAACTCCGAACTCCCAGAGTGCGAGTCGGAGTATAAACATCAACTCCGGATTCCCAGAGTGCGAAACAGAGTATAAACATCAACTTCAAGTTCCCAAAGCATGAATTGAAGTATAAATATCAACTATGAGCTCCCAGAGTGCGAGTCGGAGTACAAATGTCGATTCTAAGTCCCCAGAGCATGGGTGTATGACTTAAACCTAAGTCGGCGTGACCAACCGCCAATAAACAAATGAGGATCCCCGGAGCGCGGATATGATCGTCAACAATCGGACAAGAGTGAATAAACCGCTCAATCTCCGCTTGTCTCAGACATCCATTTAGTGGCACTAGACTCAACACGGTATAAGTGAGAAGCAACCGCTGACTGATGTTCCACAACCCATCCTCGAGACTGGGGGGCAGGACTTAAGCATCAACCATTGATTGAAGCGATGCGACGTCAAAATTCAACTCGCTTCCCAGTCGCGAACAATGTCTGCAGTTTCCAGACTTGGTGCAAAAGGACAAACTTGACTCGGAAGCTGGGACTTTACAAGTGCATTTCAAACATTGAAACACTTAAGCGAATACACGAGAAGCTAAAAAAGAAAAGTTTCATTTCTACTATTTATGAGAGAAATTCATGTACAAGTGTGTTCCCAAAAAATTCCTACTAGCAGGGGCCGAACCTGCATCTATACACGGCCAGCAAAATGAAAATCAAAATAAACCGAAGAAGCGTGTCTAATCTTTCTTCGTCCTCGGCTTCCTCTTCGGAGTAGACCCGCTGGAGCCACCGCTACCCTTCCTCTTCGAGCCTTTGTTTTCGGTGGTCGGTCTCCAAGCGGGGGCATGATATTGACATCCTCCTCCGAACTCGAGTTGATAGGAATGCTGCCTGCCGGCGGAGTTGGAGGGATAGGATCAAATGTGGAAGATGGAATGGCCGCACTAGTGTCGGAAAATGTACCGCCAGGCGATTTCATTCTAAGCGGAGCTGGACCAAGTGTCGCCGTTCCACCTCCAAAACTGCCACCATGAACCGATGCTGCCATTTCGACGTTGATTTCGGCCAAAATCTCCTCCTCAGTAGTCACTCGGGCCTCGCCGGGAGCATCAGCAGTTGGCATCGAAAAGCTAGTAGTAGGAACGCCTCTGCCCATGACAAATGGTAAGTCAGCTAAAGGATCTCCATGACGGCGAAAGAGTTCCTCCATCAACTTCTCATCAAACACAAGCGTGTTTCCCGGCGTATCGTTAAGTGGGGCAGTTGTAGTTACGGTGATCGCTTCGGTAGCAATAGCCTCCTGCGTTTGATACGATTCTTGAGTAACAGGAGGCCCGACGGGTGCAGCATCGATCACTGGACAAAGAATAAGCGAACTGTTAGAACTTAACTCGAGCGAAGATTTCGACTTAAGAAAGATATGTGGAATGTTCAGAATACCTTCCTCGGTTTGACTTGTAGGCGGCAGAATGGCTTCAGTAACTTGCGCTGCAGCCGGAGACATCTGCGGCTGATCCGGATTGTAGGCAGGAACAGCTTGGGGATCGACCGCAGACGAGGATTCGGGCTGGGTTGACGCTGGAACTTCAAGACTCGCCTCATGATGGTCAACCCCTGAACCCTCTCCTACTTCGAAGTGCTGGGCGCCGAGTCTTTCCTTTTCATGCAGAATCATTAACTCATGAAGAATCTTCCTTTCATCTTCAGTCAGAATGCGATTCTCGAGTTCAAACTCATCCACAGACTCACCCAAATGCGCCTCCTTTTCTTCTTCGACTAATCGGCCCCAGGCGTTGTATAGATGCGCCGGATAATCATCGAGCCAGGCTAGACCCCTGTGCCTCAGCACGTTAGCGTTGTAAAAAACGAGAAGGTCTTCGATATCAGCCTCTAGCCTGGACTCGGCCGACTTCACTTTCTCCTCGACCTCAGTCTCCACCTTGCAGACTTTAGCCACAGCCGCATCCCGTTCACCCCCTAAGCAGAACAGCTTGTTCGCACGCCTCCTGGGCTGCGTTATTCGCATCATCCTTTTCCTTTTCCATGTCAGCGAATTTGGCCTTAAGCTCGTTGAGTTCCTTAACCGCCGCATCCCATTCGGCGGTGACTGTGGTATTCCGATGGCCCATCTCCTCCACTAGGGAAACATGTGTCTGCCTTAACCTCTCCATTGCCACGTTCGCTGTGTCAGCTTTTTTGGTGGCCTCAATTTTAGATTTCCGAGAAGACTCGGCCTCAGCAGTGAGCACTTGAATGATCCGGTCCCTTTGAGTGAGTTCGGTCTCCATTTTCTCAAGCGCTTTGGCTCGCTCAAAGGCCACCTTGGAAGCTTTCTCTACAGCCTTTACCCACTCTCTATACTAAGTGTAGATGTCATGAACGTAGTCATGCATCGTGTTTTCCACTCCATATGGGATTCTTTTTAAGTGAGGTGGAAAAATGTAGCTATCAAAGCATATGTTCGGAAAATCCTTCCTCATCTGAGCCAATTTAATGGCCCCTTCTCCTGTGGGCTCAGCGGAGACCTGCTCTGTAATTATGGAGGCTGTGGTTTCGACTCTCTGGAGATGAGTCTCGGATCTAGAAGTGTGAGAAGATGGCCTGTGACGTGGAGGCTCTGGTGGGTGTGGAACAAGAACAGGAGGTGGAGATGGAAGTCTAAGAGGAGGAGAGCGAGATCTAGATCGATGTCTGTATTCTCTGTCCCTGTCACACCCATACCTATCTTGGTTAGAGTACTCACGATCGCGATCTCTATCTGAGTCTCTTCTACGGGAATCATAATAGGTAGAAGACTTTCGGGCCGAGCGAAGATTCCCAAGCATTGATCCTCTTCCGGACATTGTACCTAAAATGAGAGACGAAGGAAAAGTTAGTGATTTCTTAAGTTGGACGATTTACAGTTATGAATCATGTAGTGCAATGAAGTATATGCATGTGCAACCCCCCGACCAACCGGAAATGTCGGCCGCACTCATAGCAAGCGACCCGCTCAGTTCAAGAGCATTATCAAGCTCCTCCATCCCGGTGTCGTGTTGAAACGACACATAATCCGGAATCGGAATATCTGCAAGCCCTTCAAAAGGATTCTCTACTTACGGGGGAGGAGCCTCCGATATTCTAATCCCTGGGACGGGCAAGGACATAACCATGGATTTTAATCTCACGGATTTAGAACTCTTGTGAGCAACTGCCTTGCCTTTTCTCCTTCCACCTGAGTCCTGAACATCGGAAGAAGGCCCAGCTTGGAGCTCATTATCAGTAGGCGTTCTCTCCGGGTCAACTTCTTCAGCTATTACGACTCCGGGCGCCTTGCGTTTCAACCGCTTCTTCGAGACTGCTCTAAGCGTCCCTTCCAGCCGTATGCTTTGCTTACGTTCAATCAGCCCGACAGTTCTCAAGTTTCTGTCGGTTAGAACCAAGTCAATGTGCCTCTCTTCACCCGGAACCGTTTGGAGAATCCGAACTAGCTCTCTGAAGTATGCACCGTCAGGTCGAGATATTATCTCGATAATTCAAGAGAAAGATTACAACGCTTACGTCTATCCAACCATCGCCTAGCGAATCCAGGGGGGCACCAGACGTAGAACCATTCAGTCTTAAAGTAACTCATCCTTTCCCAGGACCCAGTTACTATCTGACAGTTCCTAACCGCTTCCAAGAAGGTGAAAGAAGGGTTGTCTCCCCGACTCTTAAAGTTAAATAGATATCTAATCTCGATCGGCTTTGGTGGTCGAATGAGAATCTCCATAAACAGAATGAAGGTGCTATTCAACAGGGCGTATCCGTTGGGGTGTAGCTGGGATGGAGCTATTCCAAGGAATGATAACATCTCCCTTATATATTGATTGAAAGGAGGAAGTGTTCTCGCCGTACAGGCATGACGGTTAAAAGCAGTAAACCCCTCCGGGGGAAAATGTGGCCTGTCATTTGGCCCAGGCAATAACACGTCATCAAGTGACAAGCCGTGCCTTAAGCAAATCTATCCCAGCATATCTTCGGAGATGCCGGACGGCACAGAATCTTGTGGACGACAAATGAACCGGGCGCCTGGAAGCTCGTCCAGAGCTTGATTTATAACTTCGGCTTCAATGATCGGTATCTCGATGGTTGAAGGAATTGAACTTGGGAGTTCCTGCTGCTGTGAACTTGAAGGTTCCATGACTAACTAGCTTATGAAAAATCATTGTTAAATAGACAATAACGCTTGTGCATCACCTAGTGTAAAGTGTGTGAGTGTGTTGTGTAGTGCAGTACTGTATATCACTTGAGAAGTTCTACAGGATTGAAGAAAGCATGTGAACGATAAGACTTCAAATTTCAGTCGGAATGACTGTCATCGCTGACCGTCACAACCGTGCCATCCAGTTATTAACGATCGATCCGAGTCAGAGTTTGTTAAAGTTTTGTTGTCACAATTCCATCGACGAGCTTCGATAGGCAGTTAAATATGCAGGGTAATAGTTAAGTCCAAATATTCGAGATTGAAGCTCATCGGAAATCATGTTATCAGTTATTCAAGGTTTTGTGTCCATTAAGATCCGAGTTCATATCAGTCATCAGGAATTCGCTTCGAGTCGATTGTCAGTGTCTGATTTCGAATCGATCAAGGCCAGGGGAGCACCGGCTTCGTATCGATCGTGTTCGCTCGATGCATTCCGCGTCGATACGAAGGAGTACTTTTCGAATCGATCCGAAGCTATGGACTTCGACTCGATCACATTCACTCGATACATTTTGTATCGACCGGAGGAGTATTCTTCGAATCGATCTGAAGCCAAGAACTTCGACTTGATCACATTCACTCGATACATTTCGTATCGATCGGAGGAGTATTCTTCGAATCGATCTGAAGCCAAGGACTTCGACTCGATCGCTGGCCTTGTTCAGGAATCAAATTTTGGAGATAAAGTTTCGTATCGATCATACAAGACGAGTCTACGCAACAATCATTGCAGATCGACACGAAAAGAGCATCAAGCCATCCTTCTCCAAACTCATTCTTCCCCAGATCGATTCGAACAACATTTTATCCTTCCTCGACCTCACACGTAATCTACTTCCTCGAGCAACGTTCGGGCACGAGTTCGAATGGAATGGCATGAGAATCTAGATCTCATCGTTTTAGAACTGATTTTGTTCAATTGATTACCTGATTTCGACAACTGGTTAAAGGGTTTAAAGATTTTGGTTCGATTCGAAGTCGAGCAGTTTTCCTTTCTTGGTCTCAGAAGCGATACGAAAGCAAGGCACAAAAGTAAAAAGTGAAAAGTGAAAAATGGCTAAGTCTACAGTATTTATATAGACTTGAAGGTGAATGGAATAAACGATTCGCCTCCCAATGGATTCGACCGGTTACAAAGCATAACCACGGGATCGATTCGAATAAGCTGTTCGAATCCATGGACTCGAGTCTGTATCGATACGAAGTCTTCACCAAATCCATCGATGCGAAGCCCTTCTTCGTATCGATCATCTTCGACTCCATCTCTAGTACATCGATACGAGCGATCAGTACGAACCCATCGATACGAATTGTCTATTCGTATCCAATGACACCGGATCCATCGATTCGAAGTGCTCATTTCGTATCCATCAATGCAATGAATACCGATGCGAAAACAATGTTTTAACCTTCTACACCGATTCAGGAGAGGATCGATACGAAGGAACATTCAAAAACGACCATCGAGCGTTGTTACAATTTGAATCTCACATCGGTTTAGGAGAGGATCGATACGAAATTCGATACGGGATAAACTGACAACGACTCATGAACGTACAAACGTCAACGAGAGTCAGATTAACATATATGCATATATGTCGGACTAATATTCAATATTCCAGATTTACAGGAATTGGAAGCTCATTTGATAACGATTACAACAACAAACGGCTAATCACTAGAATACAGAAATCGGTTGCAACAATACAGGGTACAGCAGTTGACAGTCAACAGTTTACATTAACGAGAAAATCAGTCGAAGATTACAGCTTTCATCGAAAAGATGATAACTATTCAGAATAAAGATTGCAGCATTTCAAAGCACATCATGTTTCCACAAGACATACTTTGGGGGGCAAATGTTATCCCGCCTTTTGGCAAGGCCGTGACACCAAGGAATTGACTAGTAACCAATGACGGTTCTTCTTAGAGATCGGTTATACACAGGCTCACTATGGATATCGACGAATTTTTTCCGAGTCTGAATCGAGCTAAAATTGATATGACACGACAAGCGAAGCTATGAGAGCCAACGTTCCAAATTTCAAGTCAATCCGAGTTCATATGCTTAAGTTATGGTCGATGCAAGTTGGAAAACCCATCTATTCGTATCCATCGTTTCGAATCGATTGGAGTCACAACCCATCATTTCGCATCGGTCATTTTTCGTATACATCAGCAGGTAAGCGCACTTCGTATCCATCAGAAAGCTTACTTCGACTAGATCAGCTCCGCATCCACCACCAAGCCTCTGTTCGACTCGATCAAGTTTGTATCCATCAGGAAGCCTCTGTTCGAATCCATCAGGCTTCTATAGTTCGTATCCATCAGTTGACCTTACTTTGTATCCATCAAGAAGTACTTGTTCGCATCGATCCACGTCATGGTTATTCGTATCGATCGATAACTAACAGTGTTTGAGTCCACCTGGCCACGTCAACTTCATATCGATCAAATTGAGCCATTTCCAATTGATAAGAACAAGGCCACGCAGTCAAGTTATTCCATGTGCACTCCATCGACACGAAACAAGGGCCACCTTCTATCGATTCGAACAACACAAGTGCCTCGATACGAACAGAGCGAAAGTCCTAGAATGACTCGATCGACTCAGCGAAGAAGGTGACTCAATCTGGAGAATGCTCGCCACGTCACCACTTGATCACACGCGGCTATCAAGTCGAACGGGATCGAGTCGAAATGATGGAGTCGAACAAAACAGCCAACCGAAAGTCCTAATTCGTATCGATCATATCTCCTAATCTACAAGTCCAAATGCTATGAAATTTTCACAGAAGCTTACGTGCATGCTAAAGATTGTCCACGCCAAATTTCGACTCCATTGGATGAAATCTTGATCGATACGAAATCCGTTCGTATCGATCACGGATCGGGCCAAAACTTCACGGGCTTGGGCGCACGGGCCTAATCACGTGCCAGGGGGAGTCTCCCGAGATCTGAGCGAAATATCAGCCTCCTACACCTATAAATAGAGCCCCAGGGCATACAGAAAAAGGATCTTCTTCTTCTTTGAATTCTCCAACGCCCAGACTCTGCCGGATCCGGATCTAAACTCCATTGCTGCTGCTACTAACAAATTTCACTGCTGTAAATCATTGTTATCTGCTGTAACCTGCTGAAAACAATTTGTAATCATCAAAGAAAGATCAATAAAGCAATCAACTTCATAGTGGACGTAGGCAATACGCCGAACCACTCTAAATTCTTGTGTCTCTGTGCATTTTAATTACTCTCATTACCTATTTTTGGAGTTTTTGTTAGATAATCTTTTTTTCCATTTAATTTCTTTATTTTATCTCTTCAAAAACTTCCGAAGAGTGTTGTGCCCAATTTTGGTACAACAATCATCTTTTAAAACATTATTATTATTAAAAACTCCACAATAGTCTTTCTTCAAAATATTTTGAAATATGAGATTCTAATCTATATTTCGAAACTTAAATTTGAAAACAATAATATATTTTATATAGATTCTAAAAGTGATTTTTAAAGAATATATTTTAATATAACTAGTTCAAAGATGATTTCCTTCATACTATATATAATACATATACATATTACTTTTTTAGAGTTTGAAAGTTGAAACTCCCAAAATATGAACTGAAAACAAATTCCAGAAATCATCAAATCCTAGAATGGCAGAGAAAACAAAATTCAGAACTAAAATTAACAAATTCATATATGTTGCCCTGGAGTAGAGCCGTGTAACGACCGTAATTTTTAGTAACATTATTTAGGATATTTAATTTGTTAAATTAAATAAAATATTGTAATGATTAGGGGATTGAGATTTGTGATTGGTGAGGGTAGTCGTGCCATGTTAACAAATGAACTAACATGAGTTAAAATAAAATAAGTTAGGGAAGTTAGATAAGGGGCAAAATAGGAATAAGTAGATCCTTATACACTAAACCCTAACACTCATTCATTTGCAAAAATTAAAACTAAGAGGTCAGTCACCATTAGAAGATACAAGAGGATAATAAGAAAAAGGAAGAGCCTAAATCAACTTAATCCATTCTCAAATCTCAAACTCCTTAATCACAAAGCTAAGGTGAATAATGATTACATCTTATGTTTTCTATTATTTTCGGTTTTAAGTTGAACCTGAACTATTTTGCAAGGTTTTGCCATGTTTTGAATGTTGAAATGATTATATATGCTTGTTGATGATTTATGCTAATTCATATAGATTTTATGATATGTTTTAATGTGAAAACCCTATTAAATGACATCCAAATGCCTTGCGATTTTAGATTTAAATCAAAAATGATATTTTAGAAATGCATTTCAATTTTCATAATTTTCTGAATTAATGTGGATTTTATATTAATTTTCTAGTGAGGAAAATGGATATTTGGGTTTAAAATAATTTATAGCTAAATTATATACGCTTTGGGTCTGAAATTTATACATGTTAGAAAATAAATTAAAAATGATTTATAGGAATTTTTGTATAATTTTCCTAAGTGTTTCAATGAATATATAAAATTATTTAAGGTATTAGACTTAAATATTTTATATATTTATAAAAGGAGAAGGGGTATTTTGTAAATAATTTAAATTGTTCATTTCTGAAATTTCTGTTGTTCTTTTAGAAAAGAAATTACCAACCAATCATATTTTGACAAACAAGGCAAGTCAATTGAAAAGAATTGATTTAAAAGGTTAAAAATCAACTTAAACATACTTTTTACATGTTTAGCCACTTTCGGCACCAATGTTTCAACCCAGTACTCCTGCCTCCATCACCATTGAAACCAATGCGCATGGTATCAAGGACTTGGTACGCAGCGAATTGGACATTTGCGAAAGGTATGCAGTCAAGACAATGGGTTCCGATGGGGTCGAAACATTACTTTGCTTTCAAATGAAAATGTGCCTGCTTTGCTTTCGAAAGGAATACTTTCGACTTGGTTGGTTTTCGAATGGGTCAAATTGTTTTAAAGTAATGGTTTCGAAAGAGGTTGCGCCTTTGTTTTAAGTAAATGCTTTCGAGGGTGCCAAAACCCCTAGCTGCCGCACTTACCTTTCGAAGCAATGCCTTCGAAATGGTTTCTTTCTTTTAAAACCCAAGCCGCTTCCCCAATGCTTTCGAAGGGTTGGTTTTGGCACCATCACTTCTTTATTTAGGAAATAGCTTTCGGAAGAGTGCTTTCGACTTAGATGTTTTATGACCCTTTTGTTCTGTTGCAGGTAGAACCCAAAGGTTTCAAAAAGAAAGGTTTTTAAATGGTTTCGAAAGGTTTCCACATGTTTTACTTGAACCCAAGTGCTTACGAAAGGTTTGATGTTTACAAAGGATTTAATGCTTTCGAAAGGTCTAAATGCAGGTTTCGAAGGGGTGGTTCCCTAATGGTTTCGAAAGGTTTAAAACGAAGGTTTCAATGTTTTCAAAAGGCAATGTTAAGTGTTTTAAAGATAGGATGTCTAAGGTTTTAAAGCTTTCGAAGGTGAAGTTTTTCAATGGTTTCAAAAGGTTTATTATGAAGGGTTTCGAAAGGGTGTGTTTTGGCCTTCGACCTAAAGTTATAAATCAAAGTGGTTACTTGGTTTCGAAAGGGATACTTTTAATGGATTCAAAAGGGGTACTTTCAAAGGTTTAAATGTTTTCATCAACAAAGATTTGTGTAAAGTATATATAACATGACAAGGTGATTTGAGTAAAGCATAGATATATTTTCCTTGTTTAAAGTATGATTTAAAGGTTTAAATCAATTTGGGAGAAAAGGTTTTTCAAGGAAAATTTTAAGGGAAGATTACCCTAAGTAAAATGACTCAGATATTAAAATACTACATGGGACTGGTATGGGGTCACGCCCTATACTTTAGCTAGTAGCCCATAGCTAATATAAGTTCAAAATTCCAGTGTGTAGGGCTTTGTCACAAGTAAGACTAAAATTATGTTACACACAGAAAGGAATCTATAGAGAAGAGATAGGTTATTGGTGAGCCCGCAAAACCATTAGGATCAATTGACCCTAGGAGAATTAAGTTAGGGACAGACCGTCCAGAAGAGGAGTATCTAACAGAAGTTAGATTATCTGTGTATTTTGTCTGGTAGGCCCGAGTCAGGTAAAGGTTAGTAGTTAGCCAAAAAAACTATATTATTCGAACAGATAGTCCATTTGTTACCTGATTTATATGCTTTCATGATATTGATATTATTGTTTTAACCAATTTTGGTTGCAGGATTAAGATTTGCAAAAGATATGTTTTAAAAAAATGTTAGTGAGGGGAAACCTGTTTCGCTAAGCGGTGTGGTCTCACTTAATATCGTATAATCGAGATGTGTAGTATTATTCACACCGGGCTTTATGTCTGGCTCGAAGTTTATGTTTTCCCCCTAAACTCTCGGGTGCTCAAAATTGATTTGAGTAGGCTAAGGGTTGAGGATTTTTAGGTTTTAGTAGGTGGACGAATAAAGCTTCCGGAGACGAGCAGGAGGCTGATGCTAGCTATATTTAGGAGTTGTTTTGTTTTATTTTCGCTGTGTTGTATTGAGTCTGTTATGACTATTTAGTACTCTGGCCAACCAACAGGGCATCTTCATATGTCGCTTTTGGCGTATTTATGTAATAATTATATTTGATATGAACCCGGGAAATGTTTGGGATTATGTAACTTGGATATGAAACATGTTTTATGAAATGTAATCAGAAAAGTGTTTTAATCTGTGATGATTTTTATTTCATATTCAAGTGCTTCTGATATCATGGATACCATTAACATTACCGTATTTGGCCACTGGAAGTTAATACTATAGATGACTGCAGCATTTGTAATGCTTAGCTTTGGGCCTCCAGATAGGGGATGTTATAGGGTTCCTGCTTGGTAAATTTTATGTTCAATTGTTCTAACTCGTCTAGATGTGGCATGGTCACAAAGCTGGACAACATTAACAAAAGGTAAAATGAATTTCTCATTCAAATACAATAATATATAAATAACTTAACAAAAGCTATTAGCATAAACAATAGTAAAAAAATTAACTTATGATTGATATATTGTATATTTTATGGCAAAATTTTATTTTAACAATGTTTAAAGTAAGAATTCCAAGTTTTTACAATGTTACCATGTGCAACGCACAGATTACACACTGTTATTTTATTATTAGTACCCACAATTTTAGTAAATAAAAAAACAATTAGGTTTCCTTTTAATTATATTATATTAAAATCTAAAATTTTTATTAAGTCTAATTTTGAAATTTAACATCCAAAACTCATCATTACAGACATGCGAGCGTGCGCACGCTCATAAGTACACACATGATTATGATTTTCCTTAATATTATTTCAAAAAATATATATTACTTAAATTTTTAAATTTACTACATAAATAATTACTTACAAATAATTCACATATATACGTATATCAGTTAAATAATATATACATAATTTCCTAAAATTCATAAATACTATTTAAACTTATTTTAAAATTTGAAACTAATATTTCAAAACAAAAAAATTTGGAAATAACAATAAAATTTCTTTTTAAAATATGTTTACATATATTTAAAATGTATAAATTAATAAAATATTATGTTTAACGTATTTTCTTTGAAATTTTAAAAATATTATTTTAAAACTAATTTAATATGGAATATATCTATTTGAATAGTTAGATTTGAAAATAATAAAATATGTGATTAATTATAATAATAATAATATACAAATTAGTTATTTATGATATCTAACGCGTAATTATTTTGTTTCAAAAATAATATTTTGTTATTTTAGAATAGAAAAACATAATATTTTAACATATTAAAATCCGAAAATAATCAATAATGATACATTTTTATAAATTCATCTATATGTATTTAACAAATATAAATCAGTGAAATATTATCCTTAATGTATGTTTAAAATTTAAAAATTATTTATAATACAAATATATAATTTTAGATATTTACAATGTGAGAAAAATGTAATTCCTTATAGTTTATTCTATTAATATATTAAATTAATTTTCATCGAAAAAATACATTAAATTAATTCATCTGTATGTTTATCAAGGTATTAATCTGTTCAGTAAAAGTAAAGTAGGAGAAATTGCATTTTTCTTTTTAATTCTCTCCAATTAATTTTTCTCTTTTATTCTCTCTATTATTTTTCCATTAAGTCTCTCATGATTTCAAAAAGTAAAAAAAGTAGTATTGTCCTTGGTAATCATCAATTATTTTTATACATATGTCTGATACAATTCGATACTCTCATCTAAATCTTTTTTTCGAATATTTCTTATAATTTAAAATAGAACTTAGTAAAATTTAAGAAATTTTTTTGAAACTAATTTAAATTTTATTTCTTTTGAATATTTAAAATATAAAATATAGTAGAATCTATAAATATTTATAACTATTTAAATAATATAAATTATTTAAGTATGATGTTTAAAATTTAATTGACTGAATTTTAGAAAGATTATTCTAGATTATTTTACAACTATAAAAATATTATAATTTAATACATAAAGTTACAAAATAATATTAATTTTGTGTTAATTTATTTATATACTCATTTAATATACATATAAATTAATCAAATGTTATACTTAGTGTATAATTTAATTATATTTCAATAACATTTTTGAAATATTATTTTATGTTCAAACATATCATCTTATATTTATAATCCAAAATAATAATATGATATAATTATTCAATAATTTATTCTTATGTTACTTAATTATTGATAGATTAGTTTATTAAATATATGCTATTAAATAATTTGTAAGGTAGATTCTAAATATCTTATGAATTCTCATAATTGTAAAGTCTCTTAATATTCTAGTTTCCTATTTTATATACAAATACCCATAACTTATGGTTTCTATGATTATTAATTAGTCTTTCCTTAATTCCGACCAACCATTTTGGTTTCAAGTATAAGTTCTGCAGTTGTTTAATTATGTTTTACCATTTTACATTCAAGTTTGTATTATTATTTTCCTTCTAAAATGATATTCGGTTACAAAATTCATATACACGATAAACAAGGCTCTCTTAGTTCTCTTTACCATTTTAAATTGAAGTATAATTTGTAAATTGTTCATAAGATTATCTTTAGCTCCATTTAACCGAATTCATTTAGGTTTATGTTATTTTTCTTCTAAAATTGATATTTTATTATGAACTAACATATATACGATAATCGAAACAAATAACTTACACTAATATTTAACTAACATTAGTATACTACATTACACATCAATTATTTAACCATGTACATTTGATAATTTTGTTTACATAACCATGTGTAACGTACAAATTACACACTAGTATATCTACTTATTAAATAGTAGTAAAGTAAAAGAATTTCTAGCTCTCTCATTGATTCTAGGGTTTTTCTCAACTGTCCTCAATTCTCTCTAGATATTTTATTTTAAAGTCCTATTACAATTTATATCCTTTTACAATTGTTTACAATATATTTTTAATTATGTACTATCGTTTTACATTCAAAAATGTACATTTTCTTATTTCTACTATTATTTTGAAAGTTCTCCTCATTTTTTACATAAAATTTACTTTTAAGTCCATATATTTAGCTTAAATAAATAATCATAAGGATAAACTGTTTAAATAAATTTAATTAACTAATATCCATTGGTTTGTTTAATAAATCCTAAAAATAAAAAATATCAACATGTATACAGCACTCATAGTAATAAAAATGAAAAAACAGAATTTTCATTCAAAAAAAATCACACAACAAAATTTATAAACAATAATAATAACTTTAATGTATAATTCGTTTATCTTAATATATTACCCATTAAATAGTTAAGGTATAGAAATTATAAGCCCTATCAATAATTCTAGAAATCCTTTTGTGACGATCCATCTTTTTGGACGATTCAAGTCGATAATAAACCACACATGTCTAACTCAAACCATTCAAAAGGGCATATTATCAATGGGTTTAATAAGAAAATAAGAGAAAAGAAGGAAAGCAATACACAGAATCTCGCAGCGGAGTGATAAAATATAATAATCAAATAAACAGTTCATGAAGCTGTTTTACAATATACATTTGATCTCAATTTTTACAACATAATCAGAGTACAATCAACAAATGTACCAAAATAATGCAGTGGAATAATAATAGTAAATACGATCTAGCAGACTCCATCTTCATCTTCAAGAAATAATGTCTTCAACACTGAAATACTCAAGCTGACCCGAGCGTAATGAAAAGACAAAACAGTCGGGTCAGAACTAAAAGTTCTTATGTAAGTTAAATCAATAACAAGTAAATATGAGTGTAAAAGCTTCAGAGATGTTTACGGGATTTTCCGTCTCCTATCAAGTGTACAACATGAGTGCAATGACTTAAAAGATGTTACGAGATTTTCCATCTTCTAAGGATCTGTCAAACTATCTATATGTGGTAAGATACACTATATATGTAGTGTCTATTAGTAAAGTAAAGTATTAAAATAGCGTTAAGGCTTTACATGGATCCCCCTTAACACATTTTTAAGCAAGTAGTCTATGCAAGTCCTGTAACACAACCAGTAACGTCGGTAGGCAGTGAGTCCCTATAGGTACCATACTAAAACAAAATCGTAGTGGGCACGTATAAGGATAAAAGTATGACAAGGCACGTGAGGCTTCTCAATGTAAGATTCTACCAGTTTACCCTTTTTGGCTGGTCGTAACACATCGTAGCAACGACTGTCGACCAAGTCCACCACCCCCAAAATCAAATCAATGTGCACCGATCGAGTCAAAATCAATATAGTAATACGAAGGGGTGATGGCCCCTAAAAGTAGCTGACCCCTTGGCCAGATATAGGCACTTGTTTAGTCATTTCAAATTGACACAAGTGTCGGGGTCATCCATCATTGTTCTCTTTTTTCATCCTAGTAAACGTCACTAATTCAACCTCTACATTCTGGGTAACATCCGCCGCATACACGGTTATTAAAGCGGTTCTGGTAGAATGACAGAGAGTATGCCATTCATCCGGCCCCGGTCTCTTTAACAATCAATCGTCCATTTTACACACCGGTTGTTTCTTTTATAATTCAAGAACAAGTCATACTTCATATCAAAATATCAGATTTGC
Source organism: Allium fistulosum (assembly GCA_030737815.1). Taxonomy (NCBI): domain Eukaryota; kingdom Viridiplantae; phylum Streptophyta; class Magnoliopsida; order Asparagales; family Amaryllidaceae; genus Allium; species Allium fistulosum. The sequence goes on along the minus strand of CM060905.1, from coordinate 248,791,281 downwards.
TTCAAAAATCATTTCGAATTCAAATAGATTATACCTTCAAAACATTCATATTTAAATCAATGATTTAAATCTAAATAATTCCCACTTTTAAAACAGTTTGAATATTGAAAATGGTTTTGAATAATGAAAATAGTTTGAATATTGAAAATGGTTGGGATAATAGTTTTAATATTGAAAATAGTTTGGAATAATTAAAATAGTTTAAAGATTGGAAATAGTTTTGAATATAAAATTGTTTCAATATTGAAAATAGTTTAGATAATTAAAATAGTTTATATATTAAAATAATTTGGTTATTAAAATAGTATATGTATTAAAATAGTTTATATTTGAATTGTTTCTTTCTTTCACAATAATTTGAACTCATGTTCCAAATTACAATGAAATCAATTATTATTTTTCAACCTCCAATTCAAGTCAACTTCATATTCAAAATTCAATTTAAATCAGCCTCAATTCAAAACGATTTCAACTTTACTTCAATTCCAATTTAAACAGTTCTATTCAAATGACTGAAAGTTTCAATTTAAATTATCATTTTAAGCTATTTAGTTTAAAACCATTTCACATCCTAAAATTTGAAATACCAATTTGAACCATTTTGATTTAAGTAAATTCAAAGTTTAAAAATTAAAATTTAAACCTTTAAAATAATTCACTTCCAATAAATTCAAATCATATCTCAATTTCAACTTTAAGATTTCAAATTAAATCATTAAACAATTTCAACTTCAACATTTCAAACGTCGAATTAGAAAATAAGTTAATTCATATAAATCAAAATTTTATTTTCTTTAAAACAATATCGTTTAAAACAAATCTAAATTCAACATTTGAAACCATTTAATTTAGCCAAATTCGGTGTCCGTGTATAATTTTCTACCCTATGGCCAAGTAATAAATTATTTCAATTTTTTTTACATAGATGGATGTATATCATTTCAACCCATATTTAAATGACATAAGTATATATCATTTCAACCTATTTCTGAGTTCATTTTAAATAGTCCAAATGACAATATATATGGTTTCCAATAATAAACATGGTAATAATAGGAATATGTTAAATAAATAAACAACCATACATACAACATATCAATCAATAGGCATCCAATTGCAATCAACATCCAAACCAACCAATATATCACCACAGTTACTAGTTATCAATTGTCGATGTTTAACTAGCAATTAAATTTCAATATTAATTTAAATGTCAATTTAATTCAATATAAAATTCAAATTAATCTAAATGTCAATTTAAACTACCAAACCGCAACCAATAAAATTTTATCACTTCATGATTTCAATTTAACTAACATCAGATAATTTAGTATTGCGTGAGTGGGTTAAATCACTCACCTTTGATTTATAGTCCATTAAAAATCCAACAAAAGCCCAAAATTTCAACAGTCTCCATATTCAACCATACCAATTTCGTGTTGTCCAGAATTTCGATACAAGTCCAATGGAAGAAACCGCACGTCAATCGGAGTTCGTATCCAAAAGTTATTCGAGTTAGAAGTTTGAATTTTAAAATTTAAATTAAAACAAATAAAGGGCAATATAGTAATTTACCTTCATCATCCCTAACCCTAATGTCCACACGCCCAATCAAACAACCCAGCTGCCGACCTTCAACTCCAGATCGCCGCCTATCTACGCCGCCGCACCCTGATCAGACATCACCAACAAGATCGCGTCGCCGCCCTCTGCCTTTGGACCCCACCATGTTTGGCACGACGAAGCCAAACGCCTCCACGTCGTGATCGATTTTCGGCCACATATCATCAAATTCCACCAAAATTCGTCGCCTATAGCAAGATTGACTCTGGTGGATCATCTCTGCTCTGGCTCCTCTACTCGATGCAACTCCCCGATCGCCTTATCATCGATGTTTAACCATTGAACTCCAAAACCTAGAATGAACGGCCGAGGAAAGATCGCCAAGTTTAGGCCAAATTGAGTCTCAAATGCAAAAACGAATTATAGACGCTGAATCCATTCGATGAGAGCTTCACGATGAAATATAATATGATAGGGTTTGAGCAGTTTGAATTTTGGATTAGACTTGAAATTGAAATTTAGGTTTTGGGATATTCACCATTGGAAAGGAGCAGATTAGATTTGAAAGTACATACAGAAAAATAGAATAGAAGGCTGCTAAGGTTTCAGAACAATATATATATAGACCAAGATGAAAGAGGAATAGATGGAACAGATCGATTGGGCCAAAGCGATAACAAAGGCCCGAAAACCGTTTTGTTCCCGAAACGAAAATAGGTCATCCTATATATCGAAATATAGGTTTTTAATATTGTTAAACTAAATGAAACTAATTTCAAACCCTAATTCTATTGTATAAAGAAATTAGCTTTTAAAATCTAATTATATTTATTTTTACGCGTTAATTAAACGAATTATTATTAAATTGATTTAATCATTTTTTAATTCTAAATTAAAAGTTTTCTATCATCATCCTTGATTAAAAAGGAATTAATGATCTTTTAAAATTAAATTTTCCATGTTAAATCCAAGATCTAAATATTAAATAAATTTTCAAAATTTAATTACAACAGCAATAAATCTTGTTCATTAAATTCTAATTTCCAATAAATTCTTTTATTTTGATTTAAATTCTTATTATTAAATCAACAAATACCTTCTGTCGTAATCACTTAGCTTTTCAGTGTCGAGAACCTATCATTTGTTTCGCTTGCGGTAAATCTGGGCACAAGATATATGCTTGTTCGACTAACTCGATTTCCTCTGCAAATCTGGTCGAGCATGGTTTCCAATTCGTATTAAAGTGCATGCTTTTGAAGGGGATTTTATTGGATCACTTATGGCAGAAACGTAGTGAAGGTATCAAATTCTTAGAGGATCTGCTGTTACATTTCAACATAATCAATGAACCAAATATTAGCAAAGGATACAGAGATAAGTTTGGTGACCCAGAACTATATTTCGGCAAATCTGATCATCTCCATAAAGCTTCGAAATTGGATAATCTCGCTAGTGTTTCAAATAGTGTTCTTTACGACTCCAACAAGAAAGAGAATTTAATGAGTTTAGACCCTATCTTGATTGACCCTGATGTTGTCGCTTTGAATTCTGTCTCAAAATCTGATATCAGTTTGAATTTCACCAAGGTTAAGACCAGAAAAGATAGGAGTTTTGGCTTTCATTCGGCAACTCAGAGTGGGGAGTTAGATGGGAATTCAGTTTCTAGTTATACTTCTTCGAAGAGAGGAAGAAGAAGGAAGTTTGCAGCTTCTAGCGAATCGATCCGTAGGAGTGTCAGGATTCGTAGCAGTCGCTCTCAGTCTTTGGGTAAGGCTCCTGATTCGGGTACTGTGAGCGGTACTCCGGAATCAGGCCCAGGTACGCATTTTGATTTGGGTAGTACTTTCTCGTCTTATGCTTTAGGCAATTTATCTGCTTCTGAATTCAGCCATTTAGCCAGTGATACTGCTTTTATTTTCTCTGATTTAGAGTTAGATCGTGAGTTTATTAGAAATAAGGAATTTGATAGGGCTAGATCTTTGGGTTTATGAGGATCATTAGTTGGAATATTAGAGGTTTGAATGACTTAAATAAATGTGATAAGGTTAGAGCATTTTTTAAAGATTACTCTATTGATATTGCTCTTCTTCAAGAGACTAAAATTGAATGTCCTGATTATCGTTTTTATAGAAGACTAGGTGGGCATCATTTTAGAAAATGGGTTTCTCTACCTTCGGTGGGTGTATCTGGAGGTTTATTGATTGGTTGGCGAGACAATTATTTTAATTTACTTCAATGTGTCACCAAACAACACTCGATTCACATTATTCTAATTAATCTTTCTGACAATTCACTTTTAAACATTTCGAATGTTTATGGTCCGAATTCTAAGTTAGGTCGTCGGATTCTTTGGGACGAATGTCTTGAGTTTAAATCTTTAATGTCTGGCCCTTGGATTTTAGGGGGTGATTTTAATGTTACTCGTTATATAGGTGAGCGTACTCCAAAGGAGAGAGATTTCTCTGCTATGGAAGAATTTGATAGATTTATTATTAATTCAAATTTGATTGAAATTCCTCTTTCTAACAGAAATTTTACTTGGAGTAATTATAGGGTGTCTCCTTCTTTGGCTCTTCTAGATAGGTTTTTCGTTAGTGATGAAATTGAGGACAAGTTCCCAATTTGTAGAGTGTCTGGACTTCCCTACACTCTTTCTGATCATTGTCCAATTATTCTCACTTGTGATTATCATAAGGTTTTTAGTAGATCTTTCAAATTTGAAAAAATGTGGTTATTAGAGTCTAGTTTACCATTGTTAATTATTAATAAATGGACTTCTATGAGTTTGTATAATATAAGAAATGGTGATAATTCAGCAAAAAACTTTGTTTTTAAACTAAGGAATCTTAGGTTATTTCTTAAAAATTGGAGTTAGAATATTTTTGGTAATATTAAAATTAAAAAAGAAAATATTCTTAATGAGATGCTTAAACTTAATAAAATTGAAGAAAATAGACAATTAAATGTAGGTGAGTGGAATGTTCGTAATAATTTAAGAGAAGAACTTAATTCTATCCTAGAAAAGGAGGAAGTTATGTGGAAACAAAGATCTAGAATTCAGTGGATCAATGAAGGTGATTATAATACTAATTTTTTTCATAATATAGCCAATGGAAGAAAACGTTGTAATACGATTAATTCCATTCTTATTAATAATGTAGAAATAGTTGACCAAAGAGATCTCAATAAGGCTTTCACAGACTATTATAGAGATATTTTTGGTAACAAAAATAATCATAGAATTAATGTTAATTGGAATGATCTCTATCCAACTAATTCCAATATTAACCTCTCTGATTTAGATGTTCCTTTTACTGAAGAGGAAATCCGTAAAGCCATCAATGATTTGCCAGGCGATAAATCTCCGGGGACGGATGGATTTCCAATTTTCTTCTATACTACTTTTTGGGATGTTTTAAAAGTAGATTTAATTAACATGTTTAATGACTTTTATGCTGATAAATTACAATTGGGTAGATTTAATTTTGCTAATGTTATTTTATTACACAAAAAATTAGGTGCTAATAATCTTAAAGATTTTAGGCCTATCTCTTTAATCAATTATTTAGTTAAAAAATTTTCAAAGGTCTTAGCTAATAGACTTAGCTCTAAAATGAATGATCTAATAGATTGTTCACAATCTGCTTTCATTAAAGGAAGAAATATCACTGATGGTGTTGCTATCGTTCAAGAATACATTAATCACTGCTGTAAGAACAATATTACTTGTGCCATTTTAAAATTAGACTTTGCTAAAGCTTTTGATTCAGTAGATTGGGATTTTCTAGTTGATATTTTTCATGCTAGAGGTTTTAGTTCTAGATGGATTAGCTGGATCATGAATTTACTTAAAACTGGCAACTCTAGTATTATGGTTAATGGTATTTTGGGAAATAAAATTCAATCTAAGAGAGGACTAAGGCAAGGGGATCCTTTATCCCCCCTTTTGTTTAACTTAGTCGCAGATGTCTTTGCTAAGATTATTAAAAAAATAGTTGATAATGGATCTCTGGGTTATATAGGTAATGATATATCGCGTAATGGTATATCAGTCCTTCAATTTGCAGATGATACTTTGCTTTTTTCTTCTCATCTCCCTCGTCACATTATCACTCTTAAGTTTATTTTATATTGTTTTGAACTTTTATCAGGTTTAAAAATAAATTTTGATAAAAGTTCGGTCTTAATTTTAAATGATATTGATAAAGTTGAAAATTTAGTTGCCAAAACGCTAAATTGTAAAACTATGAGTTTTCCATTTGACTATCTTGGTTTTGTGATTAGGCCTACTAAGTTAAAACATGATGATTGGTTTATTATTATAGATAAAATTAAACATAGGATTTCTAATTGGAATGGTAGACTTTTATCTAGAGCAGGTAGACTTGTTTTGATTAATTCTGTGTTTTCAGCTCTTCCGATCTATTGGATGTCAATGCATCTTTTCCCTGACTGGGTGATTGATAAAATAGATAAAATCCGAAGAGATTTTTTATGTAATGGTGATAACTCTAATAGCTGCATTAAAAGCTTAGTAAATTGGGATACTGTTTGCAAATCCAAAAAGGATGGAGGTTTAGGAGTTATTAATTTGCGTAATATGAATTTATCCCTTCTAGGTAAATGGTTATGGAAGTTTAAAGATAATAATGATAATGCCACTTGGAAAGAAATTATTTCTAAATATTATTATAATGGTAGTAATAATCTTTACCAAATTAGCCCATCGGTTTCTTGTAAACTTTCTTATTTTTGGAAATCCATTTTAAAATGTAATGAGATTTTTAATTTAGGCATTAATATTACATCCTTTTGGCATGATAGTTGGATTTCCGCCATTCCTCTTAAGATTGAGTTTAGAGAGTTATATGATATTTGTAACTTTAAATATGCATTTATTTCAGAAGTTTTTTCTTCTGATAATGAATTTCCTTGGAGTTTTAGTTTTAGCAGAATTCTTGAAGGTCCTACTCTTAGGCAGCTTAATTTGCTCATCGCTAGATTAAATCTCTATAATATTGATAATGAAAATGATTTTATTAGTTGGGAATGGGATAAATGTAAGAAATTTTCTTCTAATTCTTTCTATAGATTTATTAATTTTTCAGGTGTAACTTATAATTATTTTAAATTTATTTGGAAATCAAATGCTCCTCCTAAATCTAAAATCCATATGTGGCTAATTATGCATGGAAAATTAAATACTATAGAATTCTTAAAAAGAAAAAATATTCACATTGATAATAATTGTTATTTTTGTAATAGACATTTGGAGGATATTAAGCATATTTACTTTGACTGTATGGATACTCATTTTATTCTTATGCACACCCTTTATATATTTTTGACTTTAATATTAATTGTAGAATTTCTAATTGTTTTTTCTATTGGAACACTTTTAGATTTAAGTTTAATAAGGATAATCGTTATTTGCTGGATACTTTATTCACTATTTCCTGTTGGTACATTTGGTTTGAAAGAAATCAACGTGTTTTTAAAAATAATAAAAACCATGTCAATAAATTGATTTATTTAATTTCGTCTTTTTGCTTTAATTGGATCTCTAATCCTAATTATAAACTAGCCAAAAATTATCTTTTTAAAGAATATCTTAACAAAGTTAGTAATAATATCAATACTTTTAAACATCACAATAATATTTTTTAGTATAATAATAATAGTATTAGTTTCTTTTCAAATTTAAATGACGATCCATCGGTGCTCCATAACTTGCTTTTAATTGATGGTCTTCATAGCTAGTTTTAGTTTCGTCTTATTTTTTGAATTTGTTTTCTTTTATTTTTCTTTTTGTTTATTTTTCTTCAGTCTCGTAGATTATTTTTCTCTATTATATCTTATTATGTTCTATTTACACATATATGTATATAAATTCTATTTATATACATATATGAATTTTATTCTAACTTTTGTCTTAGTTTTGTCTCAGGTTTGGGTTAGATAGGAAGTTTGTGTCTTTTTTCATGTGTTCAGGTCAGCCTTTTCCAGATTTGCTGATTGAGGATGGAGATTCTTCCAGCTTTATCAGAGTTCTCATAGTGGCTTTTCCTTTCTGGATCATCAGCTGTGGCAGCTTCATGGATCTTTATTTTGACTGAGCTGGCTTCTAGTACCTTTGACCTCTTAGAGTGGCTTCTGACGATACTCGGCATTTCTAGGTATCTCTAACACCTTACTATCGGGCGGTGGCCATGTCGGAGCTTGATTTTGGGGTGTAATGGGCGGTGGCTTTGCCGGAGCTCATTTTTAGGGGTACCTATCAGACATGTTTCCTTTATTTTGTTTTTGTCACCTGCCAGGCATGTTGGCAGCACCTTGTTATGTTTTATATATAGTATCATGTGTGCTCTCCTCTTTTACTAGAGGATCACACATTTTTCTCAAAAAAAACAATTATTACATCTTAGTAATTTAAATATCCATAAATTTATTATTTACAAACACAGGTAATAGATTTACTTACCAAATAATTGATTTCTTATTCCATGCTAAAACCAATTTCAATTAAGTAACCTATGATTTCCATTTTAATATCTCATTCGTTTATTTTATTCCTTATTAATTTACAATTATGCCCAAATTAACTTTACAATTATATTCCAATTAGAGATAAACATTTATCGTTGCAATCGATGGAATTTACGTTCAAACAGTTATTAATTATATTCAAATCAGTATCATTAAATTATATTCTAATATGCATTACCATCTTTACCTCATTGCAATTTGTCATTTTAGAATTCATTTAAGATCCAGTTATATATTCTAACAATTTTTTTACATTAACAAATCATTAATTTTAATTTCTGACAATATTAAATTCCAAAGTCTTACTTAATTTAATATTTTTAATTGTCAAAAATATGGTCGTTACACTTTTCCTCACTTATTAATTCTCCTTTTTTTCACATCTTGTAGGTTATGATTTTAAAATTATCCAAAACATTGCGTTAGTTATTTCCATGGTTTTACATTCGTATGCCTAGATTTATAATTTCTGCAGTTATTTATAAGGATCTGAACAACTCTCTCTCTTACTGTTTTATATTCAAATTCATATATTTAAATCTATGCAGTCAATTCCCCGATATTACCCCGATATATCCCCGATATATCCCGTAGTGGACTTTTGGGGCAACGATATTCCTATAAAGCGGCACAATATAGCGGATCCGCTATTATCCCCGATATTGTGGCAATAATCCGCTATATCCCTGATTCTGTTGCCCCGTTATATCCCCATCTCCTATAAATAAGCATTTTGCTTGATGTCTTGCTTTTAAGTTTTATGGTAACTTTAAAGTTGATGTAACAATGATATATGTTGTTGGTTATTATAACTAGTTCTAACTTTTTAAGTGTCAACTTTGTTTATCTTTACTTTATTAGAACTTATTTTGCTTGGTGGAAAATAATAAGTAATACTTGTTCCTCTTTTTATTGTAGAATGTTCATCATTCCTTGTTTTAAAGTCGTCTGCTATATCCTGTTATATCCCCGATATATCTCCACTATAACTTTTCGCACCTCAAACGCTATAGAGCGGTAGGGAGCTTTAACTGCACAGATTTAAATTAACCAAACATTATAAATTCAAACTATTTAAATAAATTCAAGTAACTATTATTCATTAATCCATCTAATAGTTTCTAAAAGGATTACAATTTCAATTTGTATATTACCTTCAAAACATTAAGATGGTAAAACTAAATTTTAACTCAAATATAGAAAGCCTTTTGTTAAAGGCACTCTACTGTTGGATATGAGGAGGGGAAAAAGATTCGGTCGGACCCTGTTGAATTTTTTTTGCACTACGCATGGTGACCCCATACTAAAAACACACCTAAATTCGATTACCCCTACCGAAAATTCTCTCATATCCAAAAGTGTAGCCTATTTAATAATGCATATAAAAATATATAAATTACTTAACAAAAACTATACACATAAATAACAATAATTTATAACTAATATATCATAGATTGCATAACTAATTTTATTTTTAGCAATATTTAAAGTATGAATACTATGTTTTTACAGCATTACCATGTGCAACGCATAGGTTATACACTAGTTAACATTGGACAGTAGTGGAAATCGATGACGTATAACAGTGAACAACGGAGAATGGTGTAGAGCGACGGAGTGGTAGAGAAAGATGAAATGACATGATGTGGAGAATAACAACTAATTAAGAACATGAATTGATAGATTGAAACGTAAGATAAAATTATTTTTTAAATGAGATTTTCTAAGATATTGTTGCTCAAAATTTTCGCAAAAGTTTAATAGGACATGACAACCGCCCGTAGGAAGATAAACGCATCAGCCATGCTAATTCGAGCTTCCTTAGGAACCGACTGACCCAAGGGCCGAGCGATTTATATGCTCGGGTTCCTCTCACATAAGGATAGAAAACTATCCGAAGTGGCTTTAAGGAGAGAGAACGGTCAGACTGGTTAAGGAAAGCATACCTACTAAAGTCCTACCACCTTGGAAAAGCACTAATACAACCGCCCTACCACCAACTGCTCCCATCCGACATAGAAAGTAGCAATAAACTCTAAGTTACGCCACTTGACATCCTGCAAAAGGAGCAACCAAGGTACGGAAAGGCAGTTTGTCACTATATATGCATGTATCGCTACCAACCCTCTAGCTGGCAACCATCCCATGGTCCGATCTGCCGTACGGACTGCGAATATCCTTAGGCAATCTCAACCGCAGATCAAAGAAGGCTTGCTCATATAAATACCCCAAGCATTTCACCAGGCAAGGAGTTCAATTTAGAAAACTTAAAAGGATAACACTATCCACCTTACTCTTATCATCTTCAAGCATTCTCCATCATCTTCATGTATCTATTGTAATAATATATATATATAGTGAGTAATATATGGTGGACGTAGGCATTCATTTTGGCTGAACCACTCTAAAATCCATGTCTCTTTATTACTAGCATTCCTTCATTAAGTCGCAATCATATACTACAAAGCTAACAACATCAATAAAACCCCGCTCTCTCACAATTTCTGAGGTTGATTAGTCATTTTGTCTCGTTGAAGGAAATTTTAGTCAATATTTTAGCACTAAAAGAAGGGCCATCTCCGAAACTCTCCAGCTCCCTATAAACTTGCCTAGACTCCACACACAACATGGCGATGAATGGTGTCAACATGAACGACTCGCACGATCGAGACACCAACGGTAACACACCCGTTGGTATTCCCTGCCCTTTCCCCGTAGTCGGCGACAAATTCTGGCAGACCATGTCCGATCACATCGCTAGGATGGGAACCTTGAGCTAAGAAGTAAACGGCCTAAGGGCCGCACTAGAAACTCACTCCATCATGGGCCCAGGACAGCCATCAACTCAGGCGGTCAACAACTTCCCAATGTCGTCGGTCATCTGAAGCACTTGCGTATTGACGACCCCTTAGAGCACGCGGTTGGCATTCGAAACCGCCATCCATACGGCCCTTAGAGCCAGGAGATAACAACATAGTTGGGGGGAGAGCGGAACGGCCATCGGGATGGTGAAATTCACGAGCAGCGTCTTGAGCGCCTAAGCGACCAAGCTCAAAACATAGCCAAGGGACCCAAAGCCGCCTCTGTACACTCCCACCCACAAAGAGAAGTACCTCATCCTCTGCTTGGAGGCGAACTAGCCCGACCATTACAGTCACCTCTGTCACGTAGAAGATCTCTTTCCCCAAGGGGCTATCATGTACCATATTCCCCTGATCAACCGGCATACCACCAGGAGCCTCCGCCCGTCGATGCAAGGTCGTTCCCGCAACAGGTAAAAGCTAGCCTCAGGGTTGAAATGATCCAAGTGCACCAACAGATCAACCGAATACGGGCCCATGGTGTTAATGGCGGTGGCCTATCCGACGACAAGGATGGAGAACCATTCTCCATAGAAATCCTTGAAACCCACCTCTCAAGATGGTACATGCTACCACAAATAGATAAATACGATGGGAGCACAGACTCGTCGGATCACCTTGTTGCTTTTAACTCAATACTAGAGTCGGGCAGCTAACTGGTAATGCGAAGTGCTTGCTATTCCCGTCCACACTTGTCAGGCCGACATCTAATTGGTTCTTACACATAGCTCTCGACAGCATCCAGCCTTGGGCACAACTGTAACGACCCAGAATTTCAAACAAATTAATTTGAAAATATTTAATTAATTTTAAATATTTGAACGATGATTTAATTTGAATCCCCGATATAACTCTGAATTTGACGATTAAATTTTAAAATTTAATCTATTAAATGTTGAATAAAAATTTGAATCTTCAGTTTTAAGCCGAAGAAAAATATTTCAAAGACTTGTAAAATTCATATTGATAATACTAAAAACAATAGAAGCTTCAGAAATTGATTTGAAAACAATTTGTTCAGTTTTGAAATTATATCGTTCGAATCAATATTTAAAAATAGTCGTCCGAGGCACAGTCTCGGAATTCGACGAAACCAGTTCCATTGGATCCGTAATATTGTATTATTATCGGATTTCAAATTTCGTAATATTTGGAGTTGTCGTGTGATCGTACGACAAGCAAACGTACTGAAATTTAAATTGAAATTTGCTTGATTTAGAATGCTATCTTCTCCATACAATCAAATTTGAACTCGAAACATTTTCCAACGCATTCGGAATAGGGGATAAACATTAGGGACGCCTGGCAGCACGTTGGAATTGGGGTTCGAGATTTTTAGTTATACGATATGGGATATTTTGAAATTATTTTTTTTAATAAAGAAAAAGAAATAAATACCATACCCTAACCCATACCACCCACGATCTCTCTGTCAAACCCATGACCCTCCCTTCTGCAAATACACGAAGCCTTTTCCCCCTTCTTTCTAAAATACGAAACCCCCCTTCACTCTCGTTCAAAAATCAGAAGAAAAACAATGGCCGAAGCCCTCCCAGATACTCGAATTACTCTCCCTCCTCTCGGCATTCGATCGAAGATTAGGGTTTCGTGAAGGAGGCAGGACGAGGCAGCAGCGTATCGCGAGGCTCGCGATTTTAGGGGGCAAGCGCACTCGCGAGTGGGCGACGATCATCGAAGCTCGGCGACGACGTGGATTTGGGGTTTTGCGAGCTTGAGGGCGTGGTGGTTAGTGGCAGCGTTTAGGCAATTTGGGGACAGAGTAGATGAGGCCGCGTGCACGCGAGTGATGAGAGCTGCGTGACGTGGTGATAGCGGCAGATTGGTCGAAGTCGTGGCCGATGGCACTTCGGGTAGTGGCTCGAACTCGAGCCTGGTACGATGAAGAAGATGATGGAGATTCGCATTTGGCAATTGCAGTATAGAGACGAGGGGTAGGAGGAGCATCAATGGTCGTGGGTCACAAGCGACTGTCGAAGTCGAGCAGGCAGTGTCTTTGTTCGATCGAGTGAGGTATATGAAAATTATTCAATTCAATTTAGTATTGAATATGGATTTAAATATGTACAGAAAATGATTTCTGTTTCACTAGATTTTAAAAATCATATATATATAGGAAGTTCTCAAGAGCAAAATAAGTAATACATTTTATCTTCTAAGTTACTTTAAAATAATTTATTAAGGGTGTTTAATTTTTAATTTGTTATTCAATAAACCTATATAGATACAGATTGAAAATATTTATATATAAAGTTAAAGCAGACAACTTTTAGGGGGTTACGTATGTTGGCGATTAACTGGTTTACAAATGTATTTAAATGTTCTTAGTTACTAAAATTATTTTTGTTGCTAAAAATATTTTATTAAGGAAGTGATTAGTTTGAAATAAATCATGGGTTAATTAAATCATTGAATTGGAAAATAATTATAAGGTTTACTCAAAATATTAATAAATTGTGTAATGATTTTACAAGGTCAATAAATCGAGAATCAGCCGAAAATGGAAATGAATGGCAAACGGAAATAAAAAGCAAAGGTGAGATTTTTCTCACTCAAATAAATTGTGTTTTGCAGTTATTGATTTGACTGATTGTTTGCTATTGGATGTGATATTAGATATGGTAGGATATATCTATATATATATATAGCAATATATACATATTGGCATATGTATATATTGGATTGATTGATTTCCCGCCTCGTATAGCGGATGAGACCCTATTGCACCGTTAGTAAGCGGATATATTATAAAAACCCATATACCGCGATATTCCACCTTGAAGTGGAATTGGTATTGTGCTAACATCTGTGGATGTAGGGAAACAGGTTGGAGGGATCCAACTGGATTCCTCACCAATATTATTATTTGCAGATATTTGTTGTATATGCTGTTATCATATTGATATATGATATTGAATGTTATGATTGACTAATTGATGCTGTTGCATCATCAGATTCAGTTTTGAAGTTTAAAAATAACATCTTTTACTTTAAAAGGATTTTAAAGTGATTTTTGAAAGTAGACGTTTTATTGAATTTTTGAATTGATTTATTTCAAATAAATAAACGTCTAAAATTTTAAAGTTATAAAAGTTAAGATTTTTGTGAAATAAAATCAAAGTGTGATTTTTGAAATAGAAGTTAAGAAATTTATGAAATGGTTTAAATTGGGATTTCTAGTATTATAAACGGTTTATTTAAAAGATGTGCAAAAACGGATATTTATGAATTTGAAATATTGGGAGTATAAGACAAGTTTCTATAAGGGTTAAAATGAAGTGTAAATGGGATTTCATAAGTTAATGAAATCTAAAAGTTTTAAATTTTGTAAAGTTTAGAAGAATGATTTCTTTTAAAATAAATGAATTATAAGTTATATTAACTTATAAATTGAATGGGTCATTAAAGAAGATGTATAAATCGAAGTTGTTATAAAATGGAATTAGAATTTATAAACGTCGTTTTTATAAATTCGAAAATAAATCAAATTTGATTGATTTTAAATATAGAGATTATTAAGGGAATTTTATCCACGATTTTGGACAGTGGATAATTCTTGAAATAAATGTGTAGAAAAGATTGAAATTTGGTTATTGAAGTATATTCACGATTTTGGACAGTGAATATATTATTGAAAAAAAATGGTTATGTTTGGGAAAGCGATATTATAAATGAAGTTAATTTTTTTAAAAGATGTTTTAAAACGTGTGAACTATCGAAATCATAGATTTCAACATTTATTGTTGAAATAGATGTTTTCGAGAAATTTAAGGAAATGGTGGACTATAACACTGTTGTTATAGTAAATGATTTCCGAAATGAAATATTTTTATATAGTATTGGGATTTACATATCTACCTTAATTTTCGAATCCCTATACTAGTGATTTTGAGTCGTCGTAACGATGTTTTACGTAACATTCGTTTTGACTCAAATAGATGTTATTAAAATAAATGTTTTCCTTAAAGAATGAATGTATACTTAATACTGTTTTTAAGTATATCGAATATTTTCAAATGTTGAAATATATATAGACTTGTGAAATTCTTATTATTAATAAGAATGGAAATGCTTTTCCAAAATGAAATGAAACGTTTGAGAATTTATCTTCTTAAAGATAAATCGAAAGTGAATACTTTGAATCGATTAAAAATCATATATCAGTCGATATTTTGAAAATACAAATTCACTATGGGATTTATAAAAGAAAAGGGAATTTGTTTAAAAAAATAAATATCGATTTATTTTTGAAGTGTGGAAATTTTATATCTAGTAAAGATATTTTGGAAAATAAATAATTTGGGAAAATTATTTGGAATCTGATGATGTTGCGCATCTTTATTGATAGTTAAATAACCGACTATCAATATTTACCTTGAATGGTATTTGTTGTGAATTGGATGAATTTGAATGCCACACTTATTTTTGAATAAGCGCTCACTATTCGGGTTAGCCGGGAAAGGACCATGGGGTCGTATAACCCATTCCAAATATGTGATACGTCGTTATGAATTGCATTTGAAGACCGGTGTTGAAGACCGGATATTTTTGAAAACGGAAGGATTACCGTAGAGTTACTCTACATCGGCTGATCTCCGATTTAGAGGTTTTATCACCCTTAGTGACGGGAAGTCCGGACGTGATTAGAAATTTATCCGGATGTGCAAGGGCTTCGTGAGAAGTGCCTTCGGTTCTGTTCGATCCCGGAACAGACTTGTATGGATTGTGTGTCTGACGTTACAAATTGAGATATAAAGCTGATTTCTTTCAAATACATTTCTGTTGGTGGCGGAGAATTTATTCTCTTAGCTTAACACCCTTCTCTGAGACATACGAGCTCAGAGGTTATGTAGTTGAAATTTATCAGCGATATACTCCCAATTTGGTAACGTGGCATACTGAGTGTTGCTGTGAAATGATCAGTGTTTGATCATTTGTGATATGATCATTTGTTTGATCTTATATCTTTGTGATCATAGGTTGATCATTTGTTTGACCCGAAGCATGGCTTTGTAGAAAGCGTAGCTTTGTGGACGAGACTTCGTCGAGCCTCACACCCCGGAAATGGTCGAAACAGGAAGGATGCAGCAAGGTTCTAGGGAGTAGTGCCCCTTAGTGTATGTCATTCCTTCTGGATAGAGGTGTGGTATCATGGTATGGAGCCTAGATACTTAACCTATGTGGTTGCTGCATTATTATTTTGATGTGGTTTGTTGGAAATCGGGGATCCTTGGGAAGATCGGTTACGATCGGGGGATGACATACGCGTGTCAGTAGTTACCTATTTTTGCAGAGGTAACCCGGCCTTGTGTTGGCAGAGATCTAACCGTAACGTTAGGTTCTCGGGTCGTCTATTCCAGGGACGTACCCATCATGGATAGGAAGTTCCTTAGCCTGACCATTTGTTGGAAATCCAAACTCCAATACGAACTTTGTACCGTATTAGTTGTAGAACCTGCCATTTACGTACGGTGGTCACCACTGTTTAGATGGTAGCTATAGTAGGCATACGATACTGGTCGTATGTTGGCTAAGATTAATATTATACTTTCGAAATGTTTCTACACTATGCACTAATAATAATATCAAAAAGAATTTGATTTTTGCGTAGTAAGCATCTTTGACTATCATAAGAAGAAATCTCCTCCAATTCTGCGTTTGCATTGTGTGTGTGGTGGGAGGTCTTATGGTAGTTTCATTTTCCAAAAGCATTGCGAATTTGTTTTATTTTCTTTGTGAAAGAATAACTGTTTTACGATCTCACACCAGTCACCATGACTGACTCGGAGTTTATTGTTTCCCTTCTAAACTCTGGGTGCCCACCAATTTCCACACGGGCAGCCTAGAGTTATGTTATCAGGATATTCTGGATATTCTGGAGCTTTGGAAGCAAGCTGGATGGCGTAACGTATCACCTACACTTGGTATTATTCCGCTGTGTATTCTGTATGAGGACAAGTTTATATAACTGTCCATTGTTGTATATTGACTCTGATGATTGATGTATGTATAAAATGATATAGTTCTTTGTTTTAAAGATTATTCATTTATCTATTATATTTTGTTCCACTGCGATGTGTAAGATTCTGATATTGTTTTCTGTTCTGTTGTTCTTCTTCTCTCTTTTCTTCTGTTTTCTTCTTTCTAAAACCCTAAGAATTCGGTTTTCCGGCATTCGTTGCTCGGCAGTTGATACAGTGGACGTATCGATGTCGATTTTCGGAAGTCGAAG
This sequence comes from Allium fistulosum, assembly GCA_030737815.1. NCBI lineage: Eukaryota > Viridiplantae > Streptophyta > Magnoliopsida > Asparagales > Amaryllidaceae > Allium > Allium fistulosum. The sequence continues at coordinate 248,774,061 of CM060905.1, read as the reverse complement.
AATCGGGTCCTTACCCACTTGTCAAGACCCAAAAGTCGACCTTCGAAAATCGGCACCCGTACTTCCCTTGTACTCAAAATGCCGTAGATTCAAATGCCGAATCTGGTTCTCGGGAGCTTATAACAACATTAAGTAAATAACACAGCGGAATAAAAAGAATAATACATTGATATACAATATCTGATACAACAGAGTGATACAATGAATATCAATATACATCAGAGATATGATACAACAAATAGCAGCGGAAAAGAAAACGATAACATCAGCAGCGGATAATCTCCATCTTCAAAACACTAATCCAGAAATAGCTCGAACTCCCAATAACGATGCACAAAAGATAAGCAAGTGCAGTTCGGTCCAAAAACTGAACTAGCTCCAGAAAATCTACTAAATCTGAATATCTGAAAGACCCAACTCTAGACTGCTCGTGCTATGCTCTAAATTCAAAACTAGATTTTTTGCATCAAGAACTCATGTCATGATAGCCAGTGAGCTTGGCAATATTAGTTAGGGCTCATCGGATAGTCTTCGGGCCTATGTCAACTGATTCAATCGAGAATCAACCCGAGCTCCCAGGGTTGACAAGAACAATCAGATGGTCGCCCTATGCTCAAGCGTGCAATACAAATCCCGGATGTGAAAAGAACTCCGGAAGAGACCGGCCTCATCTCTTGTAGATTTCTATCAGCGTGCAAATGGAACCATGAGGATGGAAGACGCAGATTTTTCAAATAGCGATAATGAGGGACGACGCCCCCTCAAATTTTGCGAGAAAGGAAACCATGATCGAAGAGAATGGAATTGGCAAAATCATGCAAACAGAAACTGGGATGACGATCTGAGGTACCGGGCTTGATATGCTAGCTATACTTTCTTGAACAGAGACATGGAAATCATGTTCCTTGCAATGCAAGCACCCTTTCTAAGGCCACAAAATGGCTGGGCGAGGGAATCACCCCATAGCGACAGTCAATATTGTCTCTTTCATCAGATCAACGGACATTCTACTAACAACTGTCGTGTTCTAAAGGACGAAATCGAGAGATTGATTATGGAAGAATCGCTTGTGGAATATGTCAGACAACAAGTAGATCAGAGGATGGCCTGCGAAACCGTCCGATCCAGCCTTTCTTATAATCATCCTGGGTACTGTGGCCATGACCGACATTCTTACCATATGCAGTGGGCCATACATAACATGGAGTAGTCAGAAGGCGCTCACCAATATTAGAGGGAAGTCGCCACCTCCGGTCAAGTATATTTGTTGGAACGACGAACCATTAAGAATCCAAGAACGGAAGAGGAAGATCCTCCAATCACCATCACAGCTCAGGATCAAGGGCAGTGGTGTACCTCCACCACGACCCAATGCTTATTACTGTGCCGATAGCTAGCACCAACATCCATCGAGCTTTTGTTGACAGAGGAAGCTCGGTCAACGTCACATTCAAAGAAGTTATGACTGTTAGTCCCTGAGAAGTTGGTTTTGATGACAACAACCTTAGAATAAGATTATAAAATATAAATACTAACATTATTGTTTAGATATATATGTATATGCAGGATATATATACAGGTACCAAAGAAAGAAGACTGTACAGTATAGAGATTCAAGAACTGATGAACTCAAGATCGAAGATATCAAGATTCAAGACTCATGAGTATCAAGATTATCAAGAGTTCAAGATTTCAAGATAAGTAATTTAGTTAGGAATTTTGTTAAAACTCCTAGAAAAGCACTGACATCTTAAAATCCATTTTATTCGTGGAATGGAATCCACTTCGAGCCCGTTAAAGGGATGGAACCCTAAGTAGGATGGAACCTACGAAAAATCTGGTATTTTCAAAGTATATATATAAAGTTTAAAATAGTTTTAATACAAGATAGAAGTTATTTTCAAAGAAAAACAAATTACCAAAAATAACTTAGGCTTGTCTACAACCCCAAGGAACCCTTGTCGATAAGGTGACAGTTTATTTCAAAAGTTTGAATTTCAAAGGAAGTGTATATTCGTCATATCCTTTCATGAATGGACATGGCTGTTGTTCTACTATAAATAGGGGCTGTTTTAAACGAATTTACAATCATATTTTCTCTGATTTCACTCCTCTTCTTCTTCCACATTTCTTTATATACATTTTTACCATTACTTTGTCGAAATCACCATTGACTCTAACTAGATCATCTCTGGTTTGATTCTCTATCACTATCTCAATAAGATCCCAGTGCTATTCAGAGTTATAGACTTCGTTGTATTCAATCGAGCGAGAAAAGGTGTGATTGTAGCCTGGAAAATCAATCAGGTGAACTTGTTGCCCGTAAAATCAAGTATCTCTACCCAGAGGATTGTGAATCTGGAGCGGTGTACCTCGTGGCCTTGAAATCGAGGGTGTAATTGTAAGAATTGATTTTGAAAGGAAATCCGTACTTGTGTTGCGGGACTGGATGTAGGGTAACTCCGAACTAGTATAAAATCCGGTGTGTTCTTTCCTTTATTGCTTTTACTTTATATTTGCATCTGTGTTTGATTCCGTGATCATATCTGTGTCTGAATATTGTATGCATTTGTGTTCAAATTAATATAAACTCAAAAAGAATTAGTAATTCCTTAAAACACTATTCACCCCCCCTCTAGTGTTAATTCTAGCCTTAAGATCCGTAATCTGCATTTTTCACATTTGGTATCGGAGCAAGGTTTTCAAAGTCTCATAATATGAATTTTGAAAAAGCTTTTAAAATGGCTATGTTTGAAAAACTTGTTAATACTAGTTTAGAAATATTCAGATCATCACTGTCTCATGAGTCTGCATATAATCGATATTTAAATTCAAGTTGTCTACCAAAATTGTATGATGTGCAAGAAACATGTTTTATGGGTGTTGAGGAATCAATCCACAATGGACAAATTGTGAAGATCAAAAAGAATAAATGGATACTCGATAGTGGATGCTCTAGACACATGAATGATAATCCAGATATGCTGAATGATATAATATACAAAGACGGGGGACTGGTTAACTTTGGAGACAACTCAAAAGGATATGTGATTGGCATCGGCAATGTCGGTAACTCTGAAACTCCTATTATTACTAATGTTTTGCTAGTTAAGAATCTGAAACATAATCTGCTAAGTATTAGTCAACTTTGCGATAAAGGATATAAAATTAAATTTGAAAAAGAGAAGTGTCACATAAAAGATAATAATTCAACCATAATATTTAAGGGAATTAGGAAAAAGAATATTTATATTCTTAGTATGAAAGTTTCAAATGATAACCTGTGTCTTTTGGCAAATACAAGTGACCCTTGGATTTGGCATAAGAGATTTGGGCATTTGAATTTCAAACTCTTATCTAGACTGTCAAAACATGATCTAGTAAGAGGTCTCCCTAAAATGAATTTTAAAGTAGATAGTTTATGTGATGCATGTCAATTAGGAAAACTTAGAAAAAGTTCCTTTAAATTAAAAGATATGATTTCAACTTCAAAACCTCTTGAATTACTTCATCTTGATTTATTCGGTCCATCTCAAATTCAGTCAATAAATCACAGTAAATATGTTTTTGTAATTGTAGATGATTATTCTAGATTTACATGGACAATATTTTTGAAACATAAAAGTGATACTTTTGAAAGTTTTAAGAACTTTACAAAAAGGATTCAAAATCAACTTTCTGTAAAAATTATAACCATCCGTAGTGATCACGGTGGTGAATTTGAAAATGAAAAGTTTGAGGAATTCTGCAATAAAAAGGGAATAACTCACAAATTTCATTTCCAAGAACTCCACAACAAAACGGAGTAGTAGAACGTAAAAACAGGACGATTCAAGAGTGTGCGAGAACTATGCTTTCAGATAGTAAATTACCAAAACATTTTTGGGCAGAAGAAGTTGCTACCGCCTATTATATTTTAAATAGAATTTTAATTAGACCTTTAACTGATAAGACATCTTATGAACTTCTTCACGGAAAGAAACCTAAGGTATCTTATTTTAGAATTTTTGGAAGTAAATATTTTATTTTAAATACAAAAGATAACTTAGATAAATCTGATCCTAAATCCGACAAAGGTATCTTTATCGGATATTCTAATAGAAGTAAAGCATACAGAGTGTTTAATTTAAGAACTAACACCATCGAAGAAACAATGGATGTTTCATTCGATGAAAATCTCAAAAATTTTGAAGATACAAATGATGAAGAGGATTTAATTACTCAAAATCAGGAGTCAACTGAAACTAATAATGAAATTAATCATCCTAATAAAAAGATTAAACTTTTAAAAGACCATCCTATAGAAAATATACTAGGAGATATGCAATCTGTTGTTACAACTAGAAATCAACTAAGTAAAATGAGCAATGTAGCCTTTATATCAACTATTGATCCCAAAAATCCAAAAGAAGCATCAACTGATGATTCATGGATTTTGGCTATGCAAGAAGAACTAAATCAATTCACTAGAAATGATGTTTGGGAACTTGTTCCTAGACCTGAAAATAAAACTATAATTGGAACTAAATGGGTTTATAAAAATAAAATGAATGAACAAGGTGAGGTCGTTCGAAATAAAGCCCAGTTAGTCGCTCAAGGTTATTGTCAAGAAAAAGGAATAGATTGTGATGAAACCTTTGCTCCCGTAGCAAGATTAGAAGCCATTAGGATTCTACTTGCTTTCGCAAATCATAATAATTTCAAATTATTTCAAATGGATGTTAAATGTGCCTTTTTAAATGGATTTGTAAAAGAGGAAGTATATGTTGAACAACCACCACTTTTTGAAGATGAAAAATTACCAAATCATGTTTACAAACTTAAGAAAGCTCTATATGGTCTAAAACAAGCTCCTAGAGCCTGGTATGGTAGACTAAGATCTTACTTATTACAATCAAACTTTGAAATTGGTAAAGTAGATAATACTCTTTTTACTAAAAGAAATAAAAATGATATTCAACTAGTACAAGTTTACGTAGATGATATCATTTTCGGATTAACTAATTTTGAAATGAATAAAGAATTTTCTGAAATAATGACAAAAGAGTTTGAGATAAGTCATATGGGTGAATTAAACTTCTTTCTAGGATTGCAAATAAAACAATTAGATAATGGTATCTTTACCAGTCAAGAAAAATACGCTAAAGACCTAGTTAGTAAATTTGGTTTGACTACTGCAAGTGGAAAACCCACTCCCATGGCAACCAATGAGTACCTAAGTAAAGAAGATCTCTCGAAAGATGTAGATCAAAAATTATATAGAGGAATGATTGGATCACTACTCTATATCACTACTAGTAGACCTGATATCATGCATAGTGTTTGTCTCTGTGCAAGATATCAATCCCAACCTAAAGAGACCCACTTAAAAGCTGTAAAACGTATCATAAGATATGTTAAACACACCTTTGATTATGGCTTATTTTATCCTAAAAATGATTATTTTGAATTAATATCTTACTGTGATGCTGACTATGCTGGCTGTAAATCAGACCGAAAAAGTACAAGTGGAACTTGTCACTTTTTGGGGCATTCTCTGGTTTCCTGGTTTAGTAAAAAGCAAAACACAGTTTCTTTATCAAAAACCGAAGCAGAGTATATTTCTGCTGCTTTGGCTTGTTCTCAAGTAATATATATGCAACAAACTTTAAAAGATTTTGGTTTAAATATCTCAAAATCACCAATTTATTGTGATAATACTAGTGCAATAAATTTATCGAAAAATCCTACTCATCATGCTCGAACTAAACATATTGATATCAGACATCATTTTCTCAGAGATAATATAAGTAAGGAAGTAATTACTCTCGATTATATCAATTCCGAGAATCAAATTGCTAATATCTTAACAAAACCCTTAAATGAATCTATATTTACTAAATTAAGAAGAGAATTAGGTATTTGTTCAATAACTGAAATATAGAATATAAATATATAACAAGTATAATTAAAATTAAATTAAAATAAATCAAATAGCAAAAATATAAGTACCTTGTCGACAACCCTCCTTTACCCCTGTCGACATATAACGAATTTTTTTCTTTTGAAATTTTCCCACCAAAATTCAAATGGGTGGTTATATATTCTTCCTATTTTGAAATTTTGTTCATTCTTTCTGTTCTTTCTCTGTTCTAACTTCTGAAAACATTAAAACAATGGCCTGCTCCTCCAAATCAAACAAAAATTCAACCTTTTCGTTCCCTTCTCCTTCTACCGGACCATTTCAATGAACTACGCTTGCACGAGTGATGAAAATGGAAGAAGAGCACGCTGAAGATGACGACAAAGTTGTTTGCGTTGGCAAAGTGTGCTTTGACAAGGATGGAAATCTAGTCGAACAACGTGAAATTTCTGTTTCCACTACCCAAATTGCTCGGTTCATAGATCTCCCATTGTCAAGGATACACATTAGTTTCTTTTCTCTCTTTCTTATCGTTATTTGTATATGATCTTACTTACGTTTTCTACGCAAATGTAAATATAACATTATATAATTAATAAATGATTTGTGTTCTCATATTTGAATTCTCACATTATCATTATTATAAATATTATCATATATGGATTCTTAGTTCGGAGAGTTAGTTATTAAGGGCTAAGTTTTAGTTTCAGAATTAAGTGTTGATTATTTATGATAACACTATCATTATAATCACATGTAATATATTATTAGATTAAGGGGGAGTTGTATAGATTTAAACTTAGTTTTTGTTAATGACAAAGGGGGAGAAGTATAAAATAGGATAGTTAGGCATAAATTAAGGAGGATTTATTAGTTTTAAGGGGAGTTATTAGGATAGAAGTAATATTTTATAAACAAAGGTTGTCATCATCAAAAGGGGGAGATTGTTAGTCCCTGAGAAGTTGGTTTTGATGACAACAACCATAGAATAAGATTATGAAATATAAATACTAACATTATTGTTTAGATATATATGTATATGCAGGATATAAATACAGGTACCAAAGAATGAAAATTGTACAGTATAGAGATTCAAGAACTGATGAACTCAATATCGAAGATATCAAGATTCAAGACTCATGAGTATGAAGATTATCAAGAGTTCAAGACTTCAAGATAAGTAATTTAGTTAGGAATTTTGTTAAAACTCCTAGAAAAGCACTGACATCTTAAAATCCATTTTATTCATGGAATGGAATCCACTTTGAGCCCGTTAAAGGGATGGAACCCTAAGTAGGATGGAACCTACGAAAAATCTAGTGGAACATTGTTTTGTATCCACTAACTTTTATTCAAATGTTTTACAAAATTATATCTTGTTTTCAAAATGATTTCAAAATCTTCCTTTTTAAATAAAAAACATCTATCCTGGTTTTAAAATACTTTTAGCCTAAAAATAATCTTTATTTTAAATATCAAATTATCCTTGGTTTTAAACTATCTTTTAATTATAATATATTTAACTTTTAATATTTATACTTAGATTTAAATATAAAATTATAGTAAAATTTTATATATACCAAAATATTATTCTGTATACTTATTTATGTATTTTAACTATAGTTAAGTATATTTATAAAGTTTAAAATAGTTTTAATACAAGATAGAAGTTATTTTCAAAGAAAAACAAATTACCAAAAATAACTTAGGCTTGTCGACAACCCCAAGGAACCCTTGTCGACAAGGTGACAATTTATTTCAAAAGTTTGAATTTCAAAGGAAGTGTCTATTCGTCATATCCTTTCATGAATGGACATGGCTATTGTTATACTATAAATAGGGGCTGTTTTAAACGAATTTACAATTATATTTTCTCTGATTTCACTCCTCTTCTTCTTCCACATTTCTTTATATACATTTTTACCATTACTCTATCGAAATCACCATTGAATCTAACTAGATCATCTCTGGTTTGATTATCTATTACTATCTCAACAAGATCCCAGTGCTATTCAGAGTTATAGACTTCTTTGTATTCAATCGAGCGAGAAAAGGTGTGATTGTAGCCTGGAAAATCAATCGGGTGAACTTGTTGCCCGTAAAATCAAGTATCTCTACCCAGAGGATTGTGAATCTGGAGCGGTGTACCTCGTGGCCTTGAAATCGAGGGTGTAATTATAAGAATTGATTTTTAAAGGAAATCCGTACTTGTGTTGTGGGACTAGATGTAGGGTAACTTCGAACCAGTATAAAATCCGGTGTGTTCTTTCCTTTATTGCTTTTACTTTATATCTGCATCTGTGTTTGATTCCGTGATCATATCTGTGTCTGGATATTGCATACATTTGTGTTCAAATTAATATAAACTCAAAAAGAATTAGTAATTCCTTAAAACACTATTCACTCCTCCTCTAGTGTTAATTCTAGCCTTAAGATCCGTAATCCCCATTTCTCACAATGACATGCTTACGCTACCGGCTTCTCATCTCGCGCCTTGTGTATTGCTTATTTTTGGGCTAGACGGAGTTGGGATAATCCCCGTGAGGTTACCAACGCTCATAACTACCTTTGGTACAGAACCCACTACATCAAAGATTCAAGTCAGTTATGTGATCCTGGACTACCCATCTGCCTACAACTTGCTCATCGGGTGACCGAACCTGCCGAATTGGATGCCATCGTGTCGGACAGCTGCTTGATAATGAAATTCCCAACGCCAAACAGGATTGGCGAGGTTAAGGGAGACCAGCAAAAAGCGAGGTAGTGCTAGGGGACTTCCCTCCATCGGGCAAAGAAGGGTGTCCTAATGATTCAAAAGGAACCCACCACCGATGTCAATACACTACTAGAACCAGAGGCGTGAGTCCCTTAAGCGCAACCCCAAGGATGTGCGACCAAGTTATGAACATGGTAGGCGGTCCCTGGTCTGTTGAAGAAACCGAGGCTTTAGGGTCAGTTTTCCTTGTGTCCCCTCAGAGGACATAGGAACTCATCTCCAGTTGGAATGAGCAGGTGGCCCTCCGGTGGCCACCGGGGTCGACCGACAACACTCTAGAGGGAAATCCATCGAGGGCGGGCATGCTGCAGCCATCCCGACATAAAAATGTCTCTTTATCCTGGCCAAAAAATAATGGAATGCATGATCTACACTTTGGATCAATGTGATGTAGAGACAAACATAAGTATTGAAGACGACCCGCTAGTTCTGCGAATAAGGATCCAAGCGCCCGATGGGGGCCATGCAATCCCTTGGAATACATATCTGTTGATGAAAGAGATCCCACCAAAGTCATCCAGATTGGGACTGAGCTTAGTCCGAGGGTCAGGGAAGATCTGATAAAATTTCTCAGAAAAAACAAAGATGTCTTCGCTTGAGGGCAAGCCGATATGACCGGCATCGACGCATAATCTGCCACGTGCTAAACATTGACCAGAAAGCAACCCCCGTCCAATAGAAGCGAAGCCCTTAAACCCTCAAAGATACAAGGCATTGAAGGAAGAAGTAGAGAAGTTTCTCACTTATGGCTTCATAAGGAAGACAGACTACTCGGTTTGGGTCGCAAACCCAGTCCTAGTCCGCAAACCAAACGGTTCTTGAAGGACAAGCATTGAAATTTCAGATATCAACAAAGCATGTCCAAAGGACAGCTTTCCTCTTCCCTGCATCGACCAACTCATGGATGCAACTAGCGGGCATGAACTCCTTACTTTCATGGCTACCTATTCGGGTTATAACTAGATCGCCATGCATGGCCCTGATCAAGAGCACACCTCTTTCATCACCAACACCAAGTTTTATTGTTATCGGGTCATGCCTTTTAGTTTGAGAAACATAGGGGCAACTATCGGCATTTAGTCAACAGAATGTTTTTAGAACAACTGGGTTGTTCGATGGAAGTGTACGTCGACGACATGCTGGTAAAATCAGAGAGGACCGACGGCCATGTACCCAACCACGCCGAAACTTTCAGCATCCCGAGAAAGTACAACATGAAGCTGAATCTCAAGAAGTGCTCATTTGCGGTCCGATCCGACCGATTCTTGGGTTATGTTGTGAGTGTTAAAGGAATTAAAGCCAACCCGGACAAGACTCGGGCTATTCAAGAAATGCGTGTTCCCAAAACGGTGAAGTGGGTACATAGCCCTAACGGGATGGTGGCCGCTCTAAGCCATTTTGTTTCAAAGACTATGGATCGGCGCCTGCCCTTCTTCAACCTCATCAAAAAATGGAAGAACTTTGCCTAGGACGACGAATGCACCAAGGCCTTCAAAGACTTGAAGCAACACTTGGCCACCCCTCCAATTCTGTCAAAACCTATCGACGAGGAAGAATTTTCCTATACCTGGCGATCACCAACCATGCAATCAGCGCCACACTCGTCAGGGAAGAGGAAAAGGTGCAGCGACCTATTTACTATGTAAGCAAGCGATTGACCTTACCTGAGATAAGGTACATGAGGACCAAAAAGTTAGCCTTCTGCCTCGTGGTGGCGGCCTGGAAATTGCGACCGTATTTCCAAGCTCATCCTATCAAAGTTCTAACCAACCAATCACTTAGATAGATCCTGAGTTGCCCTGACATAGCAAGGAGGCTCATCAAATGGTCCATCGAGCTGAGCCAACACCATATACATTTTCTCCCATGACTGTCAATCAAAGGACAAGCGGTGACCGATTTCGTAACCGAATGTTCTGACCCGAGTGACGAAGGGGAGAAGGAGAGACCCTGAAACGAACTTGGCACCTATATGTGGATGATGCATCCAACAAGAAGGGGGCAGGAGAAGGAGCAGGAGCAGGAATGGTCCTAGTTACCCAAGAGGAGAAAGAGCTCTGCTTTGTCGTCCGACTTACCTTCAAGGCCACGAACAACGAGGCCGAATATGAAGCCCTATTGGCTGGCCTAAAGATGGTGAAAGAACTTCACGTGGAACATGCCAATAGTGACTCCGCCGTCATCATTAACCAAATGAACGATCACTTTCAGATAAAGGGAAAGGTTCTGCACTTTATGTCACCGAAGCCCAGAGACTTACCAAAGCCTTCGGAGAATTCCAACTAGAACAAATCCCTAGGGAACGAAATGGTAAGGTGGACCAATTAGCAAAAGCAGCAAGAGACCTGGGAGAAACTCTCACATCAGTACCACTGGACGCCTGGAGCACTCCCAGCTTCGAGTTGTGGGCAACCATTATGAAAATTGATCAGCCTTTTGTAGGAAATTGGATGACGGCCATATACAGGTACATCGTGAATAACGAGCTACCAACTGACCGTAAGGAGGCCGGAAAAACTTTTCATTGTTCATCACATTACATAATCATCGAAGGGAAGATTTATAAGCGAGGATACTCAACCCTGCTGCAATGTTGTGTGTCCGAAGATGAAGCCGCCTAGATTTTAGAAGAGTTACACGAGGGCTTCTGCAGAGATCACACTAGGGGCAAAGTCCGGCAAGAAGCGCCACTCGGCAGGGGTACTACTGCCCACCATGGTAAAGGATTCTATGAATAATGTGAAGAAATGCGACTGGTGCCAGTGATTCTCGAAGTTCCCAAGGGCTTCCCCGGCCCCTCTAGTCTCCATGACGTCCCCTTGGCCATTTGATACATGGGGGATTCGATCTGATCGGAAAGCTCCCTAACACCAAAGGCGGATACAACCACACAATCATAGCCATATATTATTTCACCAAATGGATTAAAGCAGAACCTCTAACCGATGTCATGGCTCCAAAGGTTCTCAACTTCGTTATCAAGAACATTGTCTACCGCTTCGGCCTCCCAAAGAAAATTGTTACGGAAAATGGAACCCGGTTCGAAAGCACAGTGTTCTAAGAGTTCTGCGATAGAAATATAATAGAAAAGAGCTTCTCCTCGGTTGCTCACCTACAAGTCAATGGACAGGTTGAGGCAGCGAATAAAACAATCAAGTCTACTCTCAAGAAAAGGCTTGCCAAAGCAAAAGGAAATTAGGCGGAGGAGCTTCCTCTTATACCGTGGTCGTATCGCACCTCCGTTTGAAATTCGACCGGCCACACACCCTCCTCCCTTTCATACGGGTATGAGGCCATGCTGCCTATCGAGGTGGATGTCATGTCCCCTCGCAGGGTGACCTACGACCATAAGCAAAATGATGAGCTCCTCAGGGTCGATCTAGACACACTCGACGAATGGAGAATGGAAGCAGAAATACGCACTAAGGCTTATAAGAAAAAAGTCATAAAAATTTACAATGCACGGGTAAAGCTCCAACAGTTCACCATCGGCGACCTGGTTTTACATCGTATGTTCGCAAACACCTAGGACCCGGGCCGATGGGTGCTCGGCACAAATTGGGAAGGACCATATGTTATCAATTCCGTGCTAGCTAACGGTGCATACCTTCTTCTCGCCCCGATGGGACCCATCTATCTCAGACCTGGAGCCCAGAACACCTACAGGCTTACTTCATATAACGAAAGTACTCCATAAATAAGACCTTTGAATGTAATCATTTCTTTTCGCAGAGATCAATAGAAGGTCACCTCTCTTTGCCAAGACAATGTCAACCATGCAAGTTCGGGATACTTGGACAGGGATAAGTTCTTACATACTCATTCACCCGATCCGGCGACAACCCATATCCTGTCATGGGACCGCGTGAGCTACCGCTCCCCTCCTTGATAGAAGGACGCGCTCGGCGAGGGTGGATTATCGTGCATCCACTCCGCCTAGGCACATTAAGGATGCCCAACGACCTACAGGTTGTCTTGGTGCTACCCGACCCGCTCCGGCAGGCAAACACGAGATATAACTCTTGCCTCCTAGGATGCATCGACGAGATGGATGACGATCACAATGGTCTGATTCCCCTCGCCCCATGATGCTCCTCATCCCGGCGGGGTGAGACACTATTGTCAAGACTGGCGCATGATAACTTAGCGCAACGCCATGATAGTGTCTTCGAGGTGCGACATCTGTAGTGTACCCGCAAGTAAATAAGCCAGGCTTCATTTTAACCCCTGGGTGTCGGAAAAGGCGCCTATAAGCAAATAAGCCGGGTCCTTCCATGAAAACCCCACATGCCTCAACTCCAACCCTTAGGTGTCGAAAAGGGCGTCCATAAGCAAATAAGCCAGGTCCTTCCGTGCAAACCCCTCAGGCCTTAACTTCAACCCCTAAGTGTTGGAAAAGGCACCCACAAGCAAATAAGCTGGGTCCTTCCGTGAAAACCCCACGGGCCTCAACTACAACCCTTGGGTGTGGGAAAGGGCGCCTGCAAGCAAATAAGCCGAGTCCTTCCAACCCCACGGGCCTCAACTCCAACCCTTGGGTGTTGGAAAGGGCACCCATAAGCAAATTAGTCGGGTCCTTCTGCGCAAACCCTACGGGTCTTGCTAAGGCCTCAATCCCCCCAAGGCAAAACATACCCGCCACAACATACCTTGTGCTTTTATTTTATTTGTAGGTACAATAACAAAAATAAGAATCTCAAACACCACATGATGCAAAAAAAAAGTTCATAACGATCTGGAGGCACGGCACATAGCCCGCCGTGCTAGGCGCAATCAACCTATGACAACCAAAAAAAGAGAGAAAAAGGGGAAGGGAAAAGAAACAATAAAGACAACCAAGTTACAATTAACAACATGCAACAACCTCCTTACTCATTTCATCGGACCAGAGAGTCAATCTACTCAGCCATCAAGATGGCCAGCACAGGCTTACCCTTTCTGGTCAATTTAGTGGCTGCCTGATCCCGGTACCTCTGGGCCAAAGCGAGCGTCACCCTCGGGATCACAATAGTTAGGTGGAAGTTATTCACAAAAGTGCCTACCGCCATGTTAGTCAAACGAGTCGACCAATGAGCGTCCCTTTCCTGATGGACTCTCTCTTTCAACCCCTCAACATTGTCTAGGGGAAAGAAAGTCAGATGGGCATCCAAAAGCCCTCAAAGACGCCCTACCTCCTGCTCAAATCTCTCCTCCATCCCCCTTCGATCCCCGGTCGGCAATAGCCTGGTCTCTAACAGCCTCGGGGTCGGCCCTGCGGCGGTTGGCTTCTACCGCTTCTTTCTCAGCCAACTCCCTGGTCTGAACTGCATCTGCTGGAAGCGTGATCACCGATTCACGGTCCTTCTCAGCCACACCTTTGGCCGCAATAGCCGCCTCACGCTCATTAGCGGCCAGCTCAGCAGCCACTCGGGTTGCTTCAATCTACTCCCTCGTAGATCTTAACTCTTCTTTCAATTGGGCAATTACATCATCTCCACCCAATAACCTGGCTATGACTGCTTCCAACTCTGCCATCTCATCCGCTACGTTGGCCCTATTCTCCTCCAACTCCTCCCTTAGGGGAGTCAACCTATCATGACCTTCTCTTAGTTCATCCATAGTCCTCACCATCCATTGAGGACTACCACGAGAAGACTCCCCCACTTCTTCTACAGCCTGCCCCCCGGTAGGTCTCACTTGCAAATTAGCAAGCTCATCGTGGACCTGCATCGCACACGCGCCCGCCTGAAAATAAGGCAGTCCGAGTTATTGGCAAAACGAGATGGAAGAAAAATAAGAAGGTAAATAGGTCTTACTACATTTCACAATCTATCAACAACAGCTTGCAATCCGTGACCTGGCCATCCAAAGCGTGGCCAGTGGGAAATCCCTAAAGAATGAGCAGCAACCACTTGGAAGGTTCGCAAGAGTCTATCCAAGCCCTCCATGTCATATCCCAGACTGATCTGCATGGAAATCATCCCAACTTTCTCTTCATCTCTGTATTAGGCCCACGATACACGGAAACATCAACATCGTCTTCATAAGCTTTGCTATGAGCCACCCTCATTTCATCCACCGTGGGCTCCTCTCCTCCTATGCCCCCATCGGTCCCGCCTCATCTACCACTCCGATCCTCGCCCGTTTGCTACCTAGGGACTCCTCAGCACTAGGCTGTTCATCAACATGAATCACGGAGTAAGAAGCATCGGCCGCCACTTCGGGGGTAGCAATTGAGAGACCATCACGGATTTCCCCTTGGAATCTTGCCCTGAAAGATCCGCGGAGGGAACGTTTGCGTCATCCAGCTCCTCAAAACAGGTCTAGCCTACTAAAACAAGGAAACGTAATAGAAAACAAGGAACCAGCCGTGGTAAAGATTAACATAATTAACTACCGGGTGGAGCATCCCAGTCAGTTCCTAATCAGAGGTGCATAAGGTTCAGAATCATCCCCTTCAGAGTCTATAGGTCTTGCTTTTCCTACGCCCGACGGTCCAGCATCACGACCCCTATTTTTAGTAGGACCGTCACTTGAGGAAGACCAAGTCACAATTTCTCCAAGGGCCAGGGAAAGAGGCTGGCCAGAAGTTCCATTATATTTCACTGGATCATACTCCTACCGTTCCGATGGCATATCGGAAAGGGCATCCACATCAACTATGGGCCAGCCCTTGGCATCCCTCAGGCCAGCGTAATCGTTCGTACCAATGCACCCCTAGTCGGCCCTAGGCAAAAGTGTGGATTCGTGTAAAGGAGATAAAATAAGAAGACTATCTACGGGCTTCTTTGAAATCGTCTCCTTCTTCTTTCTCTTTCGACTGGTTTTTGCACCTTTCTCCATTTTTGTAGGAGCACGAATGGACTGACCCTTTGGTAGTAACCCGACTTTTTGGAGCATCTCGTCAGTCACTAAATTGTCCAAATCTCGAAGGGTATCATCGGCCCCCCAAAGGTCCATCACTTGCCTCTTCACTAACGCCGCCTCGGCCTGGCTCAGCATTGGGGACCCTGCGATGAGCAAATTGTAAGAATGTCAAAAAAGAAAAAGAAAGAGAGGGCGGGATAAAAATCACAAAGACTGTCTCACCAAAAGGTCAAAACGACTGGAAATACAACCCCTCATTCACAGTCCGTGGGATAAAGAAATACTGAGATTTCCAACCAGAGATGCCTTTCTCTAAAACCCAAGTTAAGACCACTTCTCTCTTCTTCTTCATCTGGATGTGGTAGTAGGTCCCGAGGTGATGACCAGGCTCTTGTTAACATTAAAGAGGCGGGCGACAAGGCCCGCGGAAAGCGTCCCTAACTCTAAGTGATGGCACGCTACGCAAAGGCCCACTAGATAATGATAGTTGTTTGGATAAGTTGACCCGGAGCGAGGCCGAGCTTGTTCAAAAGGGACACGATGGTTGGATGCAGTGGCAAGGCCACTCCGACTTTCAAGCAACTCAAGGAGAATGTGTATTAGTCTGGTGGGGCAGTGTCAGCTTGTTCATGTGCTTTCAAAAATTGGATCAAGCCAGGGGTACAACCAAATAGGTATAGCTCTCTAAATACGCTGTCTGGTCCACCCACGAAGTTAGAAGGGACCATGAGAGGGAAACTCGAAGCATTATCGGAAGCAGCCATCTTGTGACAAGATAATATCAAACATTAAAAAACAAGCACGATAGATGCCTCCCCCTTAGGGACTAACCGGTCTCAAAGCGTCTTCAAATGAGGAGGGACACCGTCAAAAAGGGAAGAAAACCACCAGAAGGGACACCGCCAAAGGGCACCTCATGGTGGAGAAATGAGCCATCGACGACCTGATGACAATGGAGAGAGGGACATACATGTTAATGGAGAATTTCGAAAAGTGACAAAAGATTTACAACAAAGGCAGAAGAAATGGGTAAACAGTAAAAGGAGAAGAAGAGGTAGCTGCGTTTATTATAGACCCTCACTAGCCAAATTGTGATACTTCATCCCGAATAGACAACTAAATCCGGACCATGTGAAGAGATGTGACATCAGGGTCGATTCGGATCCTTTAGCTCAGAAGTTATAGGGAAAAACGGACCGCCAAAGACACCCATAGAAAGACACATAATAGCATCATTAATTACACTACAGGCATCCATCAAATCACGTCATTTCATATCTGCAAGCCCGCCCCGCCCACGAGGGCAGGCTTGGGGGGCAAAATGTTGCTCAAAATTTTTACAAAAATTTAATAGGGCATAGCGGCCACCCATAGGAAGATAAACACATTAGCCAAGCTAATCCGGGCTTCCTTGGGAACCGACCGACCAAAGGGCCGGCCGAATTATACGCTCGGGTTCTTCTCACATAAGGACAGAAAACCAGCCAAAGTGGCTTTAAGGAGAGAGAACAGACAAACCGTAGAGAAAAGCATACCTACTAAAATCTTGTCACCCTGGAAAATCGCTAATACAACCGCTTTGCCACCTACTGCTCCTATCTGATGTGGAAGGTAGCAACAAACTCTGAGTTACGCCGTTTAACATCATGCAAAAGAAGCAACCAGAGTACGGAAAGACAGTTTGTCACCATATATGTGTGTATTGCTGCCAACCCTCCAGTTGGCAACCATCCTATGGTCTGAACATCCCACAGTCCGATCTGCCATACTGACTGCGAATATCCATAGGCAATCTCAACTGCAGATTAAAGGAGGCTTGCTCATATAAATACCCCAAGCATTTCACCAGGCAAGAGGTCAGATTAAGAAAACTTAAAAGGATAACGCTTCCCACCATACTTTTATCATCTTCAAGCATTCTCTATCATCTCCATGTATCCATTATAATATATACATATATATATATATATATTGAGAATAATATATACAGTGGACGTAGACATTCATTTTGGCCGAACCACTCTAAAATCTGTGTCTCTTTATTACTAGCATTCCATCATTAATTCGCGTTCATATACTGCAAAGCTAACAACATCATTAAAATCCCACTCTCTCACAATTTCCAAGTTGATTAGTCATTCTATCTCGCTGATGGAATTTCTAGTCAATAGATATTTATAAGGATACAATGGGATCCCTAATTTTGAGAATTCAGTCAAAGATGAAGAAAAACATCTATATTGAAATATATATATATATATATATATTAATGTAATCTGAATAGTTAAAGTCTAGTAAATTATAGGATATTTATTTGAATACTTGTAGGAATAATTATAGTGTGATTTTACCTATACTACTTATATGTTGGTATGTAATAACAATAATTTTGACATAACTCATATACAAAGGGCATTTTAGGAATTTCACGATCGAACCAAAAATTGCGTTTCTATTGGTTGTAGAATATACTAGAGAATATGTTCAACGTCTGTGGAACTTCACGGCCAATCAAAAATTGGCAATAAAACATTAAAATAGAATGGACCAATCATTAGAAGGGTGCATTCTTGAATGATACGAAAAGGGCACATGAAATAGGCATTTGAAAGAGGCACAAAAGAAGAATGGTTCACGAAAAGAAAATGCGTTCTTATGTATGAAAGGGGCATTCTTAATTTTTTTATTAATAATTATATTATTAACTGTTTTGTATTGTTTTAAAGAAGTTATATTGTAATACGAATAACGATACAATGTTGATATTACAGCTATAGTTTTACAGCAATTTCGTAATACAATTACAGTACAATAATAATTTCAAATTACATATACAATAACGATACAATATAGCTACAAAATTCAAATTACTAACGTAGTTCGGTAGCAATTAGTTCATCTTGTATGTTATCGCAGACGTCTACCATGGAATTTCCAATGGTTCTTTGAACAAGTCCATAATCTCTATTTTTGGACGTTCGAATAGTATAATACTCCTCTGGATATTCTTTTGGAATTATATTGGGATCATCGTCATATGCTATTAACTTAGAATCTTCTTCTGTATCTTCATTTGAAATTGTAAATAGCCATTGTAGCAGTTACAACATGTAATTGAACCTTATAACTGTACGTCGACATGTTATGTAAGATTGTAAACATTTTCTTCCAAATTCTGAAAGTTCTTTCGACTGCCACATGTAAACTCAAATGGTAATAGTTAAAACTTTTATTTTCGGTCTTTACTTGATTCCGCGTTTCATTAAAATCTAGAATATAATATCTTACACTACGGTAGGGGGTAAATAACCATCCATTAGTGGATATCTCGAATCAACTAAATAATATTGTCCTGCTGGTGGATGAGGAAAATTCAAATTTCTAGTGTTCAAAACTGAATGAAAAACTTTAGCATCGTGTGTAGAACCTTCCCACCCTCCCCTTATGAATGTAAAGGTTAAATCAAAGCTACATATAGCCATAATATTCTGCATAACAAATTCTTTACCCCCAACATATGTTGCATGTCTACACTAGGCACATGTGCAAGTAAATGTATACCATCAATAGCCCCAATACAATTTTTAAAATATGGACACTATTAGTGTTAACCCAAAAAATGTATCAACACCCTGGTTTGAGTTTGAAAGCACCATCCCTGTTCTGACAGAGAAATATCACAGATCACAGACAGAGTAGTGGTTCAGCTGTTAATGAAGCATACATCCACTTTATAGTTTTATTATAGACTGATTGTTGTTACAAGTATTGTTTGATTACAAGGCTTTGATTATCTTTAGATAGATTGATTCCCAAGAGTTGGATCCATTGGAGAATCACAGTGAATTCCTTTAGAGATTGTTGTGAGGGAGGTAGAGAGTGAAGAATGTTTCCAGTAGAGCTTCAGCAACCAGTCCGGAGAAGATTCAGTTTATGTTGCAGATAGGATGACATTTATAGGGATTTGAGAGCTTCTGGGCTAGGCCCTTTCATCAACTGCTCGTAGATAGATATATAACGACCTAGGGGGGTTTAGCTCACGATCCGAGCCAAAACCATGGGTCGCTAGCGATCTATGGTCTACGGATCGCTAACGACCCGTAGACTTGGCTTGTACGTGAGTTAATGACTTGGTTCCTTTCTTCCATTACCTCCTTAGTTAGCTCGCTAAAGACTTATGGGCAAGCATGGAATGCTAGCGATCCATGGTGTATGGATCATTAGCGATCCATACACTTAGCTTTTTCAACATCTTTCTGCCTCCTTCTCTTCTTCTATGCACCATAGCGACCCTCCATTTTGCATGGATCGCTAGTGATCCATAGGGTATGGGTCGCTGGCGATCCAAGCACTTAGAATATTTTTGGGGTTTGGAGTTTGGGATGTCTCCATGCTCCAGTATCGTCATTGTTTGCATAGTCTCGTTGCACGTTGTTCCGTTTTGGTGACAATTTACTAGCTGTTTGCACTCAGCTGCTGATTGGGCTGAAAGAAGGCTGTGGTCTCTTGGTTTAGCCGATCTCAGTTGTTGCCTTAGTAATATGGCTTGGCTCTCATTAACTCCTTGCCTTATCCTTTCGGTTAAGTTCTAAGCCATTCTGATGTCACAAGATTGATCTACTTTCTAGTGGGTCCTGCTAGGTTAAAACCCGGATAACATTTGTCCCCCAGAGAACGTCTCATTGAAAACAAGGCGTGCTCTGGAAGTAACTTCTTTTGAGTCTTCATTTTGTGAAATCTAGTTGATCGTGTCGAGGTTACCATGCAAATTTGGCTTTGATGGTTGAATTTTCGATGTGAATCGTCAGAGTCCACCTCAAGATGTTTTTCTCAATTGACTGACTTCTAACAACCGTTCATTTTTTTTATTTCGATCTGAATTTCAATTCTTGGTATTGACGATGCAATCTTTGCTCCATAGTTTATGCAAGGGTTTAGGTCGGTAAGTAGGTGCATGATGTTGGTTTGGAGTTGTCCTATATAGTTTTAATTCGACCAGCGGTGAAGCTATGTTTGTCTCGAACAATTGTACGCCATTCTGGGGCGAAGTCTTACTCTTGGTCTTTAACTTCTTCTTTTCGAGAATTTGGTTAAGTCCCGGTCGATGTTTTTGAATTCCAATGCAACGATTTACTCAAAAATTGGATATAATGGACGATTCAATCATATCGCTCTTCCTATTTTTGTATTCCAGTGATCTTGAAAAGAAAAGCTTCCCGCGTCGCTTTGGACGGCGACTCTGTTTTCGATTGTTGATCGATAACGAGTAAGTGTGTAAGAGATAATTTCATAGGATGATATGGATTGTTTTTCAAATGTAAGCAAGCTATGTACACTATATTTTTTGTTTGCAGTATTCAAGATACTGGACTCTTCTCATGTAGATAACACACTGCATTTGCCTCGGTTATCGCTCAGAACCCGACTGGTGAACATACGTCGATTTCCCTCGGATTTCGGGTGTTGGTTATACGAGGATATTATTTAAAGTAGAACATACCTAGCGGGGTTGAATGCCAAGTTTTGTTGTTGAAAATGACTTTTCGGTCATACAGTCTTTAGTCTGGCGGAGGAACTTCCACTCCTCCAGAAGCTGGGTCCTTCGCAACTTAGGCTTCGCTTAATATTCCTATCATATTGGGATGATTGATTTACAGTCAAATTACAAGGCACAGTTTCAGTCTTTGGAAACTAGCGCATGAGTTGTTCGATTGCGATTATCCTTCCTTTGCGTATTTTGGAATTCAACATGTACACCAACCTCTGTCTCCGAGGACTATTGGTTTAATTGCTCGATTCCGAGCATTGCCTTTTCTCGTTGTTGCACCTCTTATGTTCATGTGCAACATATTCGTTTACTGTAATTCTATACATGAAAGTAATGCTTCTGCGGTCATTTCGGCATATTCTATTTCATAGCTTTGTTCAAAACTAAGAAGTAGCTTGGTCTAGCCAGTTCTATAGCTAATCCCTACTTATGCTCAATTGAGTTTGTTCCAACAAAGTGTTGGTGTAAATGCCTTAGTCCGTAGGGCTGATTACTTTGACTATTGAACCAACATGTTTTGGGAGACTAAGTCTCTAAACTATAAGTTCGATTGCCCCAGTTTGATTGACATGATAGCTCCTATCTTCGGGAATTAGGGACTTTGTTGCTTGATCCCAAGATCTGAGTTTTGTAATGATGTCGGTAAGTGTTAGAAAGATTGTTTCTGGCGGTTTGCTAAAGTTAATTCTTCCAAGTCCGTTGTTGAGATCCTAATCATGTATTGGTTTCTATCTTCGTAGATTCATGTATAGATGACTCAAACCTATGGATTTTTCCTTAATGTTATGGACCTTCGGATAACATAAGATTCTAGAAGGTAGGATTAAAGAGTCGATCAAGCTTTTGTTTCTATCTCCAAAAGCCGATGCATCAATAGTTTCATTCTGGGAGTTTCTTCTTAGCAACACCAAAATTCGAGTAATGGCATATTCCTGCAAGTTGGAACCAAATGATCTAGTTAGACCGTAAGTAGGTCATCGATACTTCTCGTCATCGCCAGATTATGAGTGACGGTTGACTTCTGAATGTTAAATCTTTTATTTCCTTTGTTGGCGATTTTGTTGCCAGAATGCTTTGTTTGTGATACAAAACCGTGATCTAACTGACCTTGCAGTTATTCATGTTTGGACTTTGAAACGTTTCTTTCGATCAAGTATCTGTGTGTCTATCCCTTCTTGAGGGACTGGCTATTTCGAAGGCCTGTATTTGGGTGATTGTGAGAGTTGGAGATTTATGGGGCGAATTGCTCAATTGCCCCCAGTCTGGCTCCCAATCCCATTGAGGAAGTTCGGGGATTTTATTTCCAACCTTCCATGATTGTTCCCGCCTGCCCTTGGCCATGTATGCTTTTCTTGGTCGTTGACGTCGTCACGGAAGTTTTGTTCATATGTCAACTCCTGTCTTTGTGAATTGATAACCTAGCTGCTTGGTTCTGAACAACATCTCTTCACGGCTGCCTATTTTTTGGCTGTATCTAAATTCTTTCTAAGTTGAATTATGGGAATTCGATTGTCCAACATCTTTCATCCTTAGAAATTAGCACAGGAGCAATTCAATCCTGGGATTTCCTTTCTACGCAGCTCTATTCCCGTGTAGTGGTTGATTCCTGCGATGTCAGGTTGAACCATCCGGCTGACCTATGAAAGGATATGCCTTTCGGTCGTTGCCTGTCATTGAGCAACAGTAGTTTTCTGAATATAGGGGTACAAACTCAGTTGAGGTCCAACATCTATCTCTAAAAGATAGTGCATTGATAGGTCACTACGATGAGTTTTTCTCATCAGCCATGTAGATTAATGTTTTCCTGGCATTGTCGGGACAATGCCGGTACTTAGTGAGTAGAAAGTTTCCCGGAGTTGCTGGGGCAACACCGGTACTTATGAAATAGAAAGTTTCCTAGCATTGCCGGGGCAACACTGGTGCTTAGGAAATAAAAAAATTTCCCGACGTTGCTAGTGCAACACCAGTACTTGAAAGATAAAAGAAGGCCTTGGCATTGCCGAGGCAACACCTACACTTAGGAGTTTGGGATCGATTTTCCCCATCGATTCGGCGGTACTTTTAGTCTAGTTGGGTACTAATTTCGGTCTTCAGAAACTAGCACTTCGATGATTAGATTGTAGAAGTATTTTCTTAGTGATGCCTATCTTCGGGCAGTGTTAAAGTCACGTTGGTGAGGATTAAATCATTCATCCGACCCTGTAGAGTAGAGTAGATTCCTTTTAACCCAATGTGGCTGTTTTGTCAATGTTGCTTAAATCTGGGATACACCACGTTCTGGAAGGGTGAGAGTCCTAGGCGTTTCCATTGCCTAGCTTTGTTTAACCGTTAAGTATTACCCTTGGAGATGCAAGGCTGTTGCTTAACCAATTCCATAATTATTCTTATTCACAAAAAATCAAACTTCCTCCAACCGGTTTTTGTTATGATCTAATGACTATGAGCGGAACGCTTCATTTCTAAGTCTCAAACTCTAGGTTCTTATAGAAAATTTGAAATTGTGGAGCAAGTCATCACATTGACCCTGTACGACTGCATTCGTTCCTATACTGATCATGGACCGGTAGAGTTCGGTAGTGTTTGTCTTGAGTCCCTGACACCTAACCTTGATTGTTTCAGGCCATATGCATTATGCTGGACTAATAGCATTGTTGCGGATATCAACCTTATTCGTTGGTTCCAATCTTCGGGAATCAATGGTTTAGTTGCTCGATTTTGAGCGTTCTCTCCTTGCCATCGTCTGTCTTCAGATAACAGCTGGTTTTTCCAAGTTAGGGTTTGAGACCTTATTCGAGCACCTGCTTCTGTCTTTGGAACCTTCTGGGTCGATGACTTGATTCTGGAAACATCTTCCCTCATTATCTATCTCTGGTCGTCGGCAAGTTCCTCCTTTTATCCCTATTTCCGAGCAATGGTGAACTTTAAGGAGTTCGATTTTCTTGTTGATATGACGATCTAGAGTTCTCGATGTTGCTGAAGCAATATCAATGTCTAGCAAGTTGGAGTAGTTTCCTTTTGAATTCTGCATTCGTCCAGCCTACTATACTGCTTAGTTTTGTTGCAATTGCTAAAATTCTCTGTTTGGCATAACAGAACCATGGAGTGATTTTTGGTCCCAACCAAGTGTTAGTGTGTTATGTGTCGCCGGTCCACGGGGCTGATTACTCGGAACACTTGATGCGAGACTTGATGTTCTGGGCAGCTCTTTGGATGCCCTCATTCATAGTTGTGCCGCAGCTCCTATCTTTGGGAGCTCGTGATTTGAATGTCTTAACTTTAAACATTTTAGTCAAAGATCAGAATTCTTTGTTGAAATCTTGGTTTGGGGACTTTGTGGCATTGCTGGAGTAGTGTCGGTCCTTTTGGGTGGTAGGGATCGGTCCCTGTTAATTCTGAAATAAACAAGTTTCCCGGTGTTATCAAGACAACGTCGATACTTAGAGAATTCTGATGGTCCGGTGATGATGCCGGAGCGACATTGGGCAGTATTTTGCGCAGCTTATGAGATGTGTGGTTTATGAGAGTGCATGGCTTACGAGACGCGCGACTTCTGGTAGTGCGCGGCTTATGGGTGGCGCAGCTTATGAGAGTGCACGACTCGTGGGATGCACGGCTTACGAAATGTGCAGCTTATGGGATTGATACGACCCGTTGATCCGAAATGGTTTGGAACTTCTCGACATTGCCATTCTTTGGGTAATGTGAGGAGTTCATGCTTCAAGAGTGTGGTTCCACAGCTCAAGAAGTGATGCGTGAGGGTTTGGGCCTTCCTGCTTCAAGAGCGTGGTTTCACGGCTCAAGAAGTGATGTGCGAGAGTTTGGGCCTTCCCGATGTTGCCGGAGCAACACCAGTTCTCAGAAGGCTACGATCGAGATTTCCTGTTGATGTGTCAGCTTCCTCAGTGCCCAGACTTGCTGCTATTTCCACATCCTCCATGCTCGTTTCTGTTCCTGTTTCCATGTTCATGTCTGGCTCACAGCCGGGGCCGTAGTCCGAAAAGATAGCCGTGCTTCATGGCTTGGATGACCCTTCTATGTCTTTGGAGGGTGACGTAACAGCGGTAGAAGTTAATGAGCAGAAAGTTCAAATGGAGTAGCCTCGTAAGACTCAACATGAATTGGTCGCTATCAAGAAGGAGAAGGTTGAAGCAATCAAAGCCTCGAAGAGCTCCCGCAAATCACGGAAGCGCAAAGCAAAGGGAGAATCTTCTGAGAAGGCGGTGGAGCAAGAGGAGGACGTTGCCTCCGAGGAGTTTGTTGATATTACCGGCAGCGACACCACTCCTAAGACGAGGCAGAAACCGCAAACAAAGGGCGGAAAGGGGAGTGGTGGAAGGAAGCGCTGATGAGCTTGTGTGGAGGCTGATCTGATTTTGGTTCTTTTTGAGTCATTTTGTGCAAGTGCAGAGTCTACACTTAGTGTTTTTGTCGTGGAGTCTGTATTTTCTTTTTGCTAGCCGGTGTTGTGTGGGTACGACCCCTACGTTTTGACCCTGTGCAAAGAAAATTATAAGCAATACATTGATATTTGACTGTACTTTTATCTGTCTGTTCATATGTGTTCTGTGTGTTAGGAAATCAAATCCATGGTTTTAATGACAACAACTATACAATAAAATCAAATGTACATATATATGTATATATACAGGAACTTGCTAGAGCAACATCACTAAAAAGACAAGAACAAGGTGCAAAGAACAATACAAGAGACTACAAGTCGATAAGATCAAAGAAGCAACAAGAAACATGCACAAAAAGCACATGCACAGTCTTCAGACGTCTGAGTGCACAAGTCAGACGTCTGAAGAAATCCTCTGGAATACAAAAAAGATAGGATCAGACGTCTGGTTGTTGCACTCAGACGTCTGAAAGGCAACTGTATACAAAAAACATATATAGCCAGACGTCTGAAACACATACCAGACGTCTGATGCTGAACTCAGAATTTAAAATTCAAATTACAACTGCCGCATTTGAAAAGACATCTTCGCTTCTCTTTGCTGCAACTCTTCATCATCATCAAAAGCAACTATAGAGCACTTGTTAATGGATGCAACTACTCAAGGAACCTCTCTACAACTATATATATATCATCAAGAATCAAGAGAAAGAATACACACCTGACAACCTTACTTACTTATGCTCTCTGATTATACACTCTATCATATACTCTTGATCTCTAGCAATCTATACTTGTATTCTACTCTTCCAAATATACAGTTCCTCATAGACAATTCTCTCTAGATATATATTGGAAGCATTTGTACTATATAGTCAAAATCCGTGTAATAGAGAACACACAGTTGACAAAGAAACTCTGCTATTGTAAACTTGTTCCTCCGGGTGAAGTGAGAGTTATTTGGTGAAAGGAAATTCCGAAGAGGAGCTTCGGGACTGGACGTAGGACGGGAGGTCTGAACCAGTATAAAATCCTAGCGTGCTTATTCTATAGTTACCTAGATTATTATTGTTTTAGTTTCATCATATATTTTGTCACATATACTTGCATATACACTACACGATCCACCCCGTAGAACTTACACTGTGCACTTGTGCTTGTTTTGTTTTCACTTATCCAATTTTTTTGATTGCCGCCAAAAGTTTTATTTGGAGCAACGATTCTTTGTTTGGAGTAACAGAACTTGTGAACTTATTGTTTTCAATTGTTTTTATTTAAGTACCAGTGTGTGCCCCTAGTTCATAAGGCTGTTTACTTCAAATGATCAGTAACTCATAGTTTAGATAATTTTCATATTAAACTTGAAATTTGGCTAAGTCGCGGCTTGATTTTCCTTCTTTCGGAGGTTTTGCAACTTTAGCGTGTAATCTAAGTTTCTTGTGATATTCTGGAAAGTATGCGATATATGCGTGTTTTAGAGGGGCACATTGCATGGGTTAACTGAGGGCAGTTTTAATCATCAAGTGTTGTCAGTTGAAACTTTTCTGTTGGTTTGTAGCACTTCAATTTTGTTGTAGTTGTGCCCATTATTCCCAATCATAGAAGTGATTGGCACTGGTTATGAGATGCACCTTGTTCGGGATCGACATGGTCCGTCGATCCGGTTCTGATGCTCCTCAACACTGCCTATCTTCGGGCAACCTAGGGAGTTTACGCTTTAGGAGCGTGATTTTTCGACGATGTTCCTCGGTGTTGCCTATCTTCGGGAAATGTCGAGGAGTTGGTGCGCGGCTTTCGGGCGTGCGACTTTTGATATTCCTCTGTGTTGCCTATCTTCGGGCAACGTGAGGGGTTTGCGCTTTGAAAGTTAGTGCATGGCTTATTGGATGCATGGCTTTTAGTTTTCCTCAGTGTTGCCTATCTTCGGGCAATGTGAGGAACGCACGTTTTAGGAGTTAGTGCACGGCTGATGAAATGCGCGACAATTAGTGCTCCTCGGTGTTGCCTATCTTCGGGCAATGTGAGGAGCGTATGTTTTGGCGCGGCTTATGAAATGCACGGCTTTTGGTACTCCTCGGTATCACCTATCTTTGGTCCACGTGAGGAGCGTATGTTTTGGCACGGCTTATGAAATGCGCGGCCTTTTGTATTCCTTGGTGTTGCCTATCTTCGAGCAATGTAAGGAGTTGGTATTTTGAAATTTAGTGTGTGGCTTATGGAGTGCGCGACTTTTGGTACTCCTCGGTGTTGCCTACCTTCGGGCAACATGAGAAGTGTTTTTTAGCCTTCTCGATGCTGTCGGAGCATCATCGGTTCTTAGAAGGCAAAGATCGGGTTCCGCTGATCCAACGGTTTGAGTCAATTTGACCCCGTCGACTCAGCAGGTTGCTTACATGAACACGGTTTTATTGGTTCAAGAAGCTAAACAGTTTTTGGTTTGGGTAACCATAGCTTGGATAATCCTTCCGTGTTTCTGGAAGATGTGCACGTCCAAATAGATCAGGCTGCCACGGTAGAGAGATCTATAGCTGACCGCATGAAGATGGATTTAAGAAAGATCCTATGGGAGTTCAGGGCATGACTCTTAGCTCTTGGTCTAAACCGCCTTCAGAGAATGGGTCTTTGACTAGCATACGGTCTAAAAAGATTTTTTTGGATTCAGCTCGAGGGAACACAGTGTTGTCGGTTCTTAGAGACTAAGGGGTTGGATCTGTTTGTTTGACGATCCTTTGGACAAGACTTCTCAACACTACCAAAGCAACGCCGGTTCTCAAAATGGGATCGACATGACTCGTCGAGGGCATAGAAGCATTTCTTATGTCGTGCTATTTGCAATGCCCCAAGTGCCGGTTCTCTGAAGGCATCGCTTTAGGTTGCTGCCCCATTCCTTAGTTGTTAGCTAGCTTGAGTGTTATTTGATAATCATCCTTTCGTCTGATTTCGTCAGTTCGCTGGGACACTTTTATACTGGGTCTTAGTAGCCATGCTTGGGCAGAAGGTCCCTAAGGTCCTATAGCTCCTTCACTATTTGGTATGTTCATTGGTAAAATGTCAGGTTGCCTTCTTCCAATTGCACTACTTCTAGTCTTTAGAACCGGTTTTCCTCCCGTAGAATTCTTCCAGGGTAGTAGGTTGTTTCATCCTTTAATGATTCGTGAGGGCCTTGCAGTAGACTGCATCCGTCACCCTCGCTTCGTCCATATGCTAGTCGTACATGTAACAAAGAAATTTTGAATCAGCTGTACAGTTGCACAAAAGGTATAGTTGGCATGATAAACTCCTTTGGATATTCTGCATGTTGAACGGCTTCGGTGAATGAGTTTCAATTGGAGAAGATGCTCTAATCGTTGTTAGACCGGTCCGTTTCCAAGTTATAGAAGCTTATAATGCTTGAGAATGATAGATGCATGATTGTCCATGCTTGAATGATTGGAAATTTTGACTGAATGACGAATCACTTATGATGGGGTCATGGATCAGTGACGATCCTTAAAAATTTTCAAACTAGGTGAGATCGATCGGGGGTGACAAAGAAGGCCCCATAAGGTTGCATTCCAAATTTCAAGGTATTTGGAGTTCACATGTTCGAGTTATAGGCAAAAGAAGATGGATCAGCATTGATGAATCGGTGGTATTTTACTTGGAGTCCGACTTGAGAAAATTTGTCACGTGCTTGGAGTTACAGACTTTGAAGTGCTGGGTTGGTGACAAATGTTGCTTGGAGCCATTTGCATGTTTGCTTGGAGAAAATCTTGGTTTTACTCGAGTTTGATTTCGGGCCAGAATTTCCTAGGTTTACTTCGAGTCAAATGGGTGATTACCCGAGTTCGACTTCGAGTCAGGACTGAAGTGAGTTTTGCAACGACCATTTTGACGATTTTTGATGATTTTCGACGATGATCATTCATGATTCGACAATGGGAGCTCCATGATAGGATTGGAAGCCGGTCAGTCGGGAGTGGTCACAATATACCATGGGAGCTTGGCATTGTAATTGATCTTGGTTTATATCATATCTTCTTGGTTCTCCTGCATCTAGGAGTACAGTTTGAGTAGCAGTTCATCATCCATTACTTAGCATTATGCTACGACATGGGTTTTAGAGCTTCTTCTAGCGTTTTGCATGTTGGCATTTTCATCCAATTTGTCTTCCTCAAATTGTTTGTCATCTTCAGAGCCGAAGAGAGTCATCGTTATATCCTTTCGTAGGGTGTTCTCCCCTAAGTTCGGGTTTGTAGCCGGTGCTTTTGCAGTAGGTGAAATGTTAACGTTTTCTTCCGTCCTGATTCTTGGAGCTTCGTCCATTTCTTCCTTTCGATTATATCCCCTTCGAACAACCCAGATGGTTTATAGATCGCTAGCGATCCATAGCTTCTGGCGATCCATAGTACATGGATCGCCGGCGATCCATGTACTTAACTAATTTTGGTAATTTGTCTTTTGGGGTGCCTATTGGATCATAATGAGAGAGAGTTGATTGACCCACGAGCGAGCATCATGGATCGCTAGCGATCCATAGGAGATGGATCGCTAGCGACCCATCACCTTAGCATGTGTTTGCTTGCTTTTTCTCCGATCATTCTTGGTTGGTTCTTCTATTCCCAACAATAAACCTTCTAAGCAGAGATTGAGGATCTAACTTCTGGACCTATGAGATCCAACGTAGATAGCTAGATTTGAACCCTGAGTTGGAGTTCTCGGTGAAAGCACCAAAATGTTAACCCAAAAATATATCAACATCCTAGTTTGAGTTTGAAAGCACCAACCCTATTCTGACAGAGCAATATCACATATAACAGATATAGAAAAAGAACAGTAAAAGAAAGAAGACAAAGAATGTTTATAGTGGTTCGGCTGTTAATGAAGCCTACGTCCACTTTATAGTTTTATTATAGATTGATTGCTGTTACAAGTATTATTTGATTACAAGGATTTGATTATCCTTAGATAAATTGAATCACAAGAGTTGGAATCCATTGGAGAATCACAGTGAATTACTTTAGAAATTGTTGTAAGGGAGGTAGAGAGTGAAGAATGTTTCCAACAGAGCTTCGGCAATCAGTCCGGAGAAGATCTAGTTTATGTTGTAGGTAGGATAATATTTATATGGATCGGAGAGCTTCTTCTGGGCCAGGCCCCTTCATCAACTGCTCGCAGGTAGGTATATAACGACCTAGGGGGGTTTAGCTCGCGATCCAAACCAAAATCATGGGTCGCTAGCGACCCATGGTCTATGGATCGCTAGTGACCCATAGACTTGGCTCGTATGCGAGCTAATGACTTGGCTCCTTTCTTCCATTGCCTCCTTAGTTAGCTCGCTAAAGACTCATGGGCAAGCATGGATCGCTAGCGATCCATGGTATATGGATCGTTAGCGATCTATACACTTAACTTCTTCAACATCTTTCTGCCTCCTTCTCTTCTTCTATGCACCATAACAACCCTCCATTTTGCATGGATCGCTAGCGATCCATAAGGTATGGGTCGTTGGCGATCCAAGCACTTAGGATATTTTTGGGGTTTGGAGTTTGGGATGTCTCCATGGTCTTGTACGTCGTTGTTTGCGTAATCTCATTGCGCATTGTTCCGTTTTGGTAACAATTTACTAGCTGTTTGCACTCAGTTGCTGATTGGGCTGAAAGAAGGCTGGTCTCTTGCTTTAGTCGATCTTAGTCGTTGCTTTATTAATATGGCTTGGCTCTCGTTAACTCCTTTCCTTAACCTTTCTGGTTAAGTTCTAAGCCATTTTGATGTCACAAGATTGTTCTGCTTTCTAGTGGGTCATGCTGGGTTAAAAACCCGGATAACAATTAGTTTGATGTCCTAATTTGTTATGAGACTCTATTAAATTCAAAATCTACTAGTTTAATAATATCATCAGACAGTAACAAAACAAATTTCAAAACTTTATGAAAATAAACACAAACCAAATTATTTGATCATTGGAATTTTTCAACAACCGCTCGTGTAGGAAGAGACAAAGCAATTGTATATAGAAAGATGTGTACCATTTTCCTAATGCAAATGTCGGACGTTTCCTTCAAACAGTAACCTTCCAATCGCTCGTACAATGTGAGAAAACAAAGCTTTTTCATTTGAAGTTCCGTTGATAACGTTATGCATGATCACACAGTATATCGTTAATCCAGTGTATTCCCTTATATTTTGGAGTGTGAATTCGAGAGATTGGAGCTTTCCGTAGCGATTTGATTCTCGTAATAGCTTGTATATCAACCAAATCTTCGGCATCAAAATCCGTTGGATAACTTTAATCTACCATTTCAGTGATTGAGATGGATTAGAAGATGTTCATAAGGAAATGAAAAAATAACGAGGAGATGTGGTGAAGTGGGTATGAGAGTTTGAGTTATTAGAAGATTTTTACAAGGGGGAGAACGTTTAATGCTTGTTTAAGTCGTTAACGTCAGACGCGTCTAACGACAACCATTGTTTTTTCAACTATTTCCTTAGACTGCTCATTTTATGGGTTCCACATCTGACGCGTTCATTTATACGCAACTTAAACTGGCAACACACATAACTCCTTGACTCCTTGGTAACATTAGGGGTGGGAGTTCGGTCGGTTTTGAGGTAAAAAATGTCAAATCGAACTGAAAAAAAAGTCAGAACCAAACCGAACCGAATCAAATTAATTTCGATTAATTCGGTCGGTAACCGATTTAATCGAACTAAAAAGGTAAGTAAGATAAATTACCATAGGTTATTATTTAAATGACCGATTTACTTAAAGGAAAATATAAATTTATGTTTAGAGAAACTATTTCGAGTACTTTTTTAAGTTTATAAGAAAAATTAATATATTTTCAGTAGATAAAGTTTGGTTTTTACTACTAAACAAATTATAAAGAGTATTACAATAACATGAATTTGGATAATATAATAAATGTTCGGTTAATTCGGTTAAACCAATAACCAAAATAAAATTATTATACAAATCGAATTCAAACCGATACAATTTCATAATTGAATCGAACCGACCGAAATGAACCGGTTTGGTTGTATAATTCGGTTCGACCCGAGCAGTGCTTACTCTTGGGCCACCAACGCACATGTCTAACCGGCCCGAATTATTCCATTTATCATCTTTTTGTTTTTACCGAATTTGATTCCACAGCCAGGTTTATTCCTGAAGAACGAAGATATATTGGGGCTAAAGCTAAGAAATCAAAGTTGTAAGCTCGGTAGTGAATTTCGAAACCTAATTAGAACCTTTGTCGTCTCTTGATATGGTAATCTATTTCGTTCTTTCACTTTTAAATTCATTGTTTTTCTCATTTCAACATATCTGATTGTTTGTTTTCAAAAGTATACCTTGTAATTATAATTCTACGAAGGTGTTGAATGGATCTAAGGTTTATTTTCCAGCAGAAATACGGTTATTAATGATAAGCGATACCAGAATTTGAAACTCTCAATGTAAAATGCATTCCATTATTATTTAGACTATTCGCAGTTTAGATTGTTAGGTCTTAGATGTTACACTTTTTGAAGATGTATTTTCTTTTGAGCCTTTTGCTAAATTTTTCTATTCAGTTTGTTAGTGGTACTGTCGTTTTTGTTTTCCAAAAACTGGAAATTGTGGATCAATTAATTTTTTAATCATGATGCCTTGATGCTTTGAAGTGCGTGCTATTTTTTTGATCACCAGACACATGTATCAAATGTTTAGGTGCAAGGTGCTTAGGGCCCTAAACCATATAATAAAGAGTTTGTTATTGAACTACGCCTAGGGCCTTGGGTTTATTTGATTATTACTACATCTTCATTTTTCAAAATATGAAATAAAACTTCAGTAGAGGCTAAAAGGATAAAACAGAATGAATGATGAACATTTACATGATTGCTTGGACAATGCGATTGGCCATATGATCCAAGGAACAATGATTAGTTAATGGTGGCTTCTGTTCGTTGCCAGGCGGATCCAGAGCTAGAGGCTATTCGACAAAGAAGAATGCAAGAGTTAATGGCACGTCAAGGAATGGTATGAGTTACTGTCAACGTATCTGTATTATTTGATAAGTTTTGTCATTGTTGTTACTGAATAACCTCTAACATCCTAACTTTATAAATCAGGGCAAACAAGAGAATGTGGAGCAGCAGAAAGCTCAAGAAGATGCTAAAAGGTACATATGCATTAGTAGCTCTTCATATGGCTGAAGTTGCATTTTTTTTAATTTTACTGTTGCTTTTATTTTTAACAGATCTATCATTAATACATTCTTCTTATTACCGATGTTTGTACAAATATTTCATACTAAATGTAATCATTTTTTTTAGGCAAGCGGAGGAACAGAGACAACTTATACTTAGTCAGATTCTGTCTGCCCAAGCCAGAGAAAGGCGTACGTTGTCAAAAACATCCTTATACGTCTCAATGTTTCAGTTTATTTGATATATTCTACTCTTTATTATGCTTTATTTGGTTCACTTGGATTCCGTTCTATAATATTGCCATACAAGTAAACTCATTTGGTAAGTCATACCATATTTCCATTGAAATGCAATTCAATTTACTTCATATTAAACATGTAACAACACAAAGCAACGGGCTTGATATTATCTCTTAGTATTCCAGCAATAAACTATGAGTATCTTTGGTGACAAACTATGAGTATCTTTGACACTAACAGAAGTCTTTAAACTTCAATTATTATACGGAAAACAAAACGAGAACAAAATTTAAAAAAAATTGAAGTTAGTGTTTTTTTTTTCACTTTTCAATTTCAATATCGACATGATTAAGTAAAATTGTTTCTGAAACAATGATCAAGAGCTATGTAATGGATTTTCTCATTGCTTATTAAAGAAAATTTCTTAGTAGACTTCGTTGAATCTCCAAATAAATTTTGCGGATCGATTTGAATTGGTAGAAGGAATCGAAACTGGAATTTTGCGGAATCTTCAAGTAAATTTTGCGAGATTGAAACTGAAATCATATGGATTACAGTTATTTATTTTTAATCTTTAAAAATAAAATAAGAGATTTATACCTGTTCAAGTCAGACCTGAATGATTTGGTATTCATTTATTGCATAGATTAATTTAAAATGTCAAATTTCATTATATGTTTTGTGTTTTATTTTTACCTGAAAAGCTTACGCCTCAACGTTTT
This sequence comes from Allium fistulosum, assembly GCA_030737815.1. Classification (NCBI taxonomy): domain Eukaryota; kingdom Viridiplantae; phylum Streptophyta; class Magnoliopsida; order Asparagales; family Amaryllidaceae; genus Allium; species Allium fistulosum. Next base: position 248,739,457 of record CM060905.1, on the reverse strand, counting down.
AAGGCTTGCGCCTCGCCTCACGACCTGAAAACGCCTCATGTACGCTTTTGCGTTTTAAAACAATAATCCAAAATGTCCAAACCGGACTCTTGCTCGCCTAGGGTTTCAGCATTTTTCCGCCGCTGGAGAGTAGGAGCTGGTTGTGGTTGCTTTGTTGTGTGGGAAGCGGAGGAGAGGATGAAGGGGAGTTACGGGTGGAGGAGCTTTGTCATATTGAAAATTTTAAGTCTTGTAATTTTGGTGCTTTTTGATGGGCGTTTCTGAATTTTTTTTAGAATGCGGATTGAATTTTGGCAGACATCAAGCGTGTGTGTGTGTGTGTATATATATAATGCGCATAATGATCTTTTCTATTAAAAGAGCTATTATGTTATATATCTTTCTTTGTCTACTGGATTGCTTGTTTATCTTAACTGTGCTGTCCTCAATGTTAGAGCGCACACGTGCGCTCTCTCTTTCTCTATACACACAGGCCTGCGTGCGCTCTCTCTCTCCCCTCTCTCTCTCTCTATACATAACACAACAACAACAATCTAGCTCATACATGTCAAATTTATGACTGTGCATCATAGTTTTTGCTAGTTAAATTGATATTGTTCGGCAAACGATCTATACTTTGCGTTTGTTCACTAAAAGAGTGCAGATTTTTTCTTGAGAACAAATTAATGTATAGATATACACTGTATCATTATCTTTGCAGCCGTAATCGTAATTATTCAAATGTATGCAGTTGCACGTATTGCTTTGGTGAAACCTGACAAGGCAAGAGGTGTAGAAGATGTTATCTTGAGATCAGCTCAAATGGGACAAATAGTTGAAAAGGTATACCTCTTCTAAAATTATGTGCGTATAAGTTTATGTATCAATCCTCTTCAACGTATAACCTCTCTGCTATTCTTAAATGTTTAATGTGGTCCATTCATTGTCTATTCTATTCGTCTTGAATTGCATGGAAATTGAAGTACGCAAGCTTTGATTTAATTCTACTTTACATTTTATGAATGGTTTTTAACTGTAGTACTGATAAATAGTGAAATTTCACAACATTTCAGTTGATAATGAAATATGGAGCAACTGTTTTCGTATAATCAAATTTTGTTTCTTTAAATGTAAATAGAACAAGGTAAACTGCACCAATCATACATATATACATACATATGTATGTATGTATGTATGAGAAAATGTATTCGGACACAAATAGATGACACAAGCGGTGACACACGAGATATCAACCATTAGATCTCACTCTGAATTCAACGCCCAACGAAATCTAATGGCCCACATCTATTGTGTCACCATTTTGTGTTTTATTTTATGTTCTAATAGTCGGCTCCTATATATGTATATATTTAGGGCTTAGATTCCACTACACCCCTTTTTCACTACATCCCATTCTACATTTCTACAGAGTTTAGTGCTAGACCATTCATAATCAAATAAAACTTTAAGGACGTTGAAATTACGCTAAGTATCAGATCATGTCAAAATTTCTAACTTGTTCAAAATATTAAATCAAAATTAACCATTAAAACATTTTGACCGTCGATTTAATTATTATTTTGAATATGTTACAATTATTCAAATTATCCAAAATTTCATACAGATGATCTTGAAGGTAAGAACATATACAAATTTCCGTTTAATTTCGGGTTGTATAGCCCAAAATAATCAAAGGGATATAAATGTGTAGCCAAGAGGAATGTAGCGGAACCATTTCTTACATACACATGCATATAAGGAGGGTTTTAGATTCCTTATTTTATATACTCCCTCCAATCCTTCTTCAATCTTTTTGTGGAAAAGTTATGAATAAAATAATTTATGTAGCTATAAATGTAATGTTTAGTAGAAAGATCATCTGTATGAAATTTGGAATCGTTTCGAAAATTTTAACTCCTTCAAAATTGCAACTATCAAAAATATGTATTTTAATCGTTAATTTGAAATGTAATTTTAAAGAGTGAAAAGCTTCACAATGATTCCAAATTTTATGCAGATGATCTTGCTAATGCATATATCATGTCAACAAAAAATATGATGTTTTGAAAATCTTTTGCATAAAAAGATGGAGGGAGAATTGGATGGGGATTTACAAGAAAGGGAGTTGCAACTTTCCATATATATATATATATATATATACATGGAAGGGATAGGCTTCACCCTTTACACTACACCTTTATGCTACATTTCAATATGTTTTACAAGTTCGACAATTTGAAATGAAATCAAACTTTAAGGATGTTTAATTGTATTATAACATCGTCACAACACCTCTCATTTGCTAATATATCCGATCTACACCCTTATGCTGGTTGGAGCTAAAATGAAATTTTGAAATGTTCAATTTTCACTAGGGACATCATGTCTAAAATGAACATCATACATATAAATAGACACGCACACACACTTATATGCATACACATACACACACACATATACATATGTATGTATATGTGTGTGTATGTATGTATGTGTGTGTCTGTGTATGCATGCATATGTGTATTTATATATGTGTGTGCATACATATTGTATGTGTGTGTATATGCATGTATATATATGTGTATGCGTGCGTACATACATATGTATGTATTGTGTGTGTTAGCTTTTAAATCTTGATCTATTAGACAAGGCTTTTGATATACAAAATATCATACCGGACAAGATCTTGGTATACATCTAGAATGTATATTTTGAATTGCATCTTGAAATTTTTTTAATCTGCATATTTTGAAACTATCGGTAAATAACAAATTTAGTATAGTATAAATATCATACCAAAATATTAATAATTTATTCATATCAAATCTTACTTGCTTCGTCACTTGCACCGTTTGAGTATTGGAAGATTATTTTTCACATTATATTTAGATGCTTGTTGTTTTGACACATATAACTTTCAGAGAGAATGCCAATTGGTAAGAAGTCCCCTCTAATTTTTATTAAGCGACCCCATATTTATCCATATGTTATTGACTAACCAAATTTAAAATATAATTATAACAAACCAATTATAATGATACACCTATACGACTTCTTATTATAGTCGTGAGAAGCTTTCTCAACTACATTATACTCATAAGTGTGTGCGCGCGCACGCGCACACACATATATATAGAGATGTTTATATTTCATTGGTTTTGTTAGTTGGATATGCATAATGCCTTAGTTCCTAATGTTTATGTGGTTACATGTTTTTTTTTAAAAAACTCAACCCAGAGCCCTGATGAAATCGAAGGGATGAGAAGAGCCCTCCGAGCCTGGTCCGACCACAGACAGGAGGATTTTAGACCAGCCCAACACAATGTGGTTACATGTTTCATTAACTAATACATAGTAGTAAAGTATCTTACCATTGTATTAAAAATAGTTTGCAATCATCTTAATTAGCTATTTGCTGCAAATTATCTTAATGTCATCGCGTTTGTGTATGTATGTAAATGTATAAGAGTAAGTATATATAATTCTTATAATTATGAAAAGGATTTTACAAGTATATAATTTGAAATTTAGTGCATGTTCATCGTGTTGCTATATGTTAATACAATTTACTTGGTGAATACGAGAACCTTTCACAACAGTCTATTAAAGAATAGTAAAGCAAAAGAATTTCTAGCTCTCTTAATAATTCTAGGAGTTTTCTCTCTTCTCCTTAATTTTGTCTTGATATTTTATTTTCAAATCTTCTAATTTATCAATTTACACTTATTTTACTAAATCTCTCACAACATTCTACATTTTGGTACTTACATTTAAAGATTTATTTATAAATAATCATCGATAACCTCCTAACATCTTATATTCAAGTCCATATATTTAGGTTAATTACATAATAAAAAATTAAAACTATTTAAATAAATTCAATTAACTAATATTTATTAATATTACGTCAACGACCTCTAGCTTAAGCTATTAAAGGTATGACACTTTAGACAAAGATTCTAGAGGTCATGGGTTGGAGCCTTTGAGACATCATAATGAGTGTCCCACTTGAATAAATATGACTCTTATTATCAAAAATATATTTATTAATATAATAATGACAATTTCAATACGTATATCACTATTGTACAAGACAAAACGGTAAAGCTAATTTTTTTTATTTGATTACGATACATAAAACAATTATACAAATTTAATTTCTAATTCATTCATCTCAATAAATTTATCATACATTGCGGTGTAATATTTCACTTTTAACTTCAAATACCTACATTTAAAATTACCACAATTATTTACAAAACCCACCATACTTTTCTCCTTATAGTTTATGTTTCACTTTATATATTTAAATTAATTATGCAATCTTAAATTTAAACTAATTAGATAAATACAATTAAATGATATTCGTTAGTCCGCCCATTAAATTAAGAAAATATGAAAATTTTAATATGTACACCATACTTACATCAACAAAAACGATAACATTAATTTTTCTTTAAATTAAGATACATAAGTCATATATAGTACATACACAATTAATAATGATAATAAATTCAATTTATAACTCATTCATCTCAATAACTTCATTTACTTTAAATACCTTCATTTGAAATTTCTATAACCATTTACAAAACCGCCCTCAGATCCGTTATAATATTTTACGTTCAACTCCATATGTTATAATTAATTACGTAATCTTAAAACCAATTAAATAATTCGGTAAACTATTATTTGTTGATTTGTCTAATAAATCATAAAAATATGAAAGTTTCGATATTTATATCCATGCTCATATTAACAAAAAGGGATAAAATTTATTAAATATATAAATACATCAATCACATAACATAATTATGTATACAAATAATAACTATGAATTTAATTTATGATTCATTTATATCAATATATTTACCATGCATAGTATTGTAAAATTCTTTTTTTTAACGTCAAGTACCTAAATTTGAAATTTTTATAGATGAATACAAAACCTTCCTCAATATCATATAATATTGATCATTTAAGTCAATATATGTTAATTAATTGTGTAGTCTTGAATTTAAACTATTTGAATATATATAAATTTAATTAACAAATATTCATTAATTCATATAATAAATCATAAAATATGACTGTTTCGATATGTATACCATATGCATATCAACAAAAGTGGTAAATTTGTTTTTTATTCAAATGTAAAGATATACAAAATCACATAACATAAATAATATACATAAGCAATATTAGCAAATTATTAATCGTATATCTCAATACATCTATCATACATTGCATTGTAAAATTTTGTTTTTAACTTCAAATACCAACATTTTAATATTTCTACAATCATTTACAACTCCCCTCACCCAGTTCTTTCCTAATATTTTATATTTAAATCCATGTATTTAAATTACCGATGAAATCTCATATTCAGGTTCAGATTATTTAAACAATCTCCTTCAATAGTTACTCTATTCTTTAATCCTAAAAATATACGTCAGCTTTAATACATACATATACAGATATACATACATATACATATATACATACACACACATATTCATATCAACAAAAACAATAATTTTTTTCTTTCATTTTCATTCAACTATAAAGATATAATAAATCACATACACATGTACATAAACAGTAACGACAAAATTAGTTTGTAAATCAATTATTATTGTTTATCTCAAAATTTTATCATACACTGCACTACAAAATTCCATTTTTAACTTCAAATTTCCGTACTAATGTTTCTACAATTTTTTTTACAAAATCCTTCTCAACTTTTTGATCTATTTACCTTTAATTCTGTTTGTTTAAACTAATTATGTAATTTTAAATCTAACATATTCAAAAAAATCGGCTAAATAATATTTGTTAATTCATTTAATAACATAATTAAAACATATCAGTTTCAATATGTATACCATTTTCATACGGACAAAAATGATAAAATTATTATTTTTACTCAAATATAAAGATATATAAGCTACAATGCTACATAACTTAAATTATACATAAACGATAATAGCAAATTTGATTTATAGTTCATTTATTTCACCGAATATATAATAAAGTTCTAATTTGAACATTAGCAATATAAATGCTATATTTTATAATAGCACGGTGTGCAATGCATGTGTTACATACTAGTAACAATTAAAATAATAGCATTGTTAAAGGGACTACGCTTTCGGATAAGGTGGGTTTTCGGTAGGCATGGTCATTAAATTTGGATGAGTTTTTTGGTAGTGGGTCGTTGCGCGTAGTGTAATTTTTTTCCTTGTTCGATTGGGTGTGACCGAATTTTTTTGCCTCCCTCAACATCCAAAAGTGGAGCCCCTTTAACAAAGGTCTAAAATAAATAGCCTAACACTATTTCGAAAACCACTGGTAACTAAATTGATTGTTTGAAAATAAAGAACTTCAAATTATACCATGCAACATTATAGTAATTTTCTTCAATTTTGTTTTCTGTAATGACAATAGTAGCATCTGAGATAAAATAACATAATTAAATAACGGTAACGTCTGACTATACTTAAGTAATAATTTATCACTGGGTAAAATTATTGAAATGAGCAGCATAACTATTAACAGTAAATGTTAATTTTGAGGACAACTCTTGCGATTGGAGCGAAACTTTGGTACATGAGAACTATATCGAATTTTGGTACAGCATTCTTCTTTATTTGCCATGCGTATACCATGTCAAACTAGTACATTTACCCAAAAGAAAAGAAGTAAATGTGCTAATTTTCGGCATGCATACATGCTAAAAATTGAAGACTTTGATATAAAAGACTATACCAAAGTTTTTTTTGTTGCGATTGTATAGTTGAGTTGTTATTCTTAGTAATTTATTTCAAAAGGTCCTTGCACGACAAGCAACAAAGTTTATGCCATCATTATTCATTAATAACACTCACTTTTTAGGCTTTGATTTTGATGATTTTATAATATGTAAATACCGTTGTGCTATTGTCTCGTATAGATCGAGTCTACCACAACTACGTATAAAAGATACAACCCTGATGAGACCACCAAATGTCTATAGAACAAGCTAGTGGTTTTCAGTTCTAGAAAAATATATTTGTTATTGTCTTTAAAATTTATAAGTCATTGCATTATCGGTTCATTTTTATATGATTAAAGGTAAGCAAATTTCTTTTGGATTTACCTAGAGTATAATACATTTCGAGTAAAAAATAAGTATCATTTGGCAGTGTTATGTTCTTTTGAGTCCTTCAATAATATTACTTAGTCTAGCTATAGTTTGAAACATTGTTGAAATTTGCATTATTTGTTTTTTTGCCCCCCTCATTATTGGATGTATTATTGCATTGTCTACAAAACATGTACCTATTAAGGATTGTTGCTATTCATACCTCAAATCATATTAAAAAAAAATTATGTTCCACACAAAGATTAGATGATCAGAATCTAAAGTAAATATCGAATACAAGTTTATACTTCAAAGAGAATTTTGGATATTATTTTCAAAGCAAACAACTGTTTACTGTATAAGTAAACACCAAAAACAAAATACTAGTAGTGGTTTTGGAGCTTTCTGTTACATCTTCGAACATACACTAACATCTTCGAACTTACACTAAACTTTTCATTATTGTACATGTACCTAAAATGAGATCTTGGTATATTTCAGATGTGACCATTGTAAAATCTCAATTGTCTAGTTTGTATGAAGTATGTATATGTATCAACATTCAAAATTCCATTTCCATTCCGGTCATTGAGGATTTTGGAATGTTCGGTTTTATTTCAGTTTGAAATTCCTCTTTGTTCGGGTTTGCGATTTCGATACATATTTATAAATATGTTAATGAATATTCAGTACTAACATAAATATTCAACATTAACTAAATTTTAACAATTGGTAGCTTAATTTAATTAAATGAACAAAATATGAACTTTATTTAACATATAATTAAGTTACACAATTTATTACCCTGAATATTACCCACAACACACCCAGCCTGCGGCCTAATTATAAATTATAACATATTGGTAACCGGCAAACCTCTGCATATTGGAGTTCGAAATTGCAAATCAGAGACTGCATCTACTACTACAAATTCTTCAACGAACTTTGGAGAAGATGAAAATAAAAAAGAGGATTTCTTTTTAGTTTGTGTATCATTCTCAGTTTTTATGTTTTATAGCATGAGCTTGATTCCAATTCATGTGACTACCCTTTCTTTTCTTTTTGTGTGTGGGCGCACGCTGGCTGCTGAAATAGGAACGTATTGTTTAGTGAAATTTCGATCCGGTCATTGCTGGAATAGAACCTTGATATGTATTAATCTCTTCTGAGATCCATGCAAAATGTATTAGTTTTTTTTTTTTTTTTTTGGTGGCTGTATCCATCATTTTTTACTCCAAAATCTGCTGCGAGCATAATGAAGCTACCAAAATTATGAAACGGCATGGCTTATAATTTCTGCTGGAACTAATAGAAACATATAATATTCTATATTGTAGGTATCTGAAGAGAGGCTCATATCATTGCTAGAGCAAATAAACACCCAAACAACCAAACAAACGAAAGTTACAGTAAGCATCATCTTATTCTTGCTGGGTGTTTCTTTAGAAGTGTTCTCATTATATCAACTTATATTTGATTATTTACCTTCAGATTCAGAGGAGACGCAGTGTGCTCGATGATGATGAATAACCATGTTTCTTAGCGGATTTACAATTTGTGCTGTCATCAAATTATTATGCTGGAGTTTTAAGGTAGTAATTCCCCTGTTATGTATTATAAAATTATTTTGCATATTGCGCTGCTTTGATATTTAATGGGTCATATAACCTGTGTTTTTGGTTGATTATTTGCCTTATGGCAGTAGCTTCTTTGTCTTCAATGTTGTGTATGATGAAAGTGGGACTGCTTGTTTATGTATGTATTGTTACTGGATAAAAATAGCTATTGTTTTTCTGTTCTGATTAGACACATTTGATATTTGATGTCTACTTAAAGGTCAAGGAAAGCTGGCTTGGTTGTTGTGGGTCTACACCCAAACTGAAGGAAGAAGAGTTCATTTTACTCTGAAATCAGATCAATTATTTAGATTTATAATTTTATTACTGTAGCACTTATCAAATTTTACTACGTTCTGCAATCGAAATTTTAACATGTTTTACAACTTTTGTATGATAGCTCATCAAGTTAGCAAACTACATATTTTGTAAATATAAATGCAAATTGAATAAAATCTAAAATGTAAACCAAGTAGTAATTTTTTTGGAAGCGACTTTGGTACATTCTTGATCATGTCGGGTCAGAGAAATTTTGGTGAGGTCCCGTCCTTTATGTTAAAGATTAAATTGATACTAGATCATCTACAGTTTGCATCTCTTTCAGACAAATTGTTTGAATTGGGTAAATAGTGCAAGTACATTAAAATTACCTTCAACATTTGGCAAGTCTTCCTGATATGTTTGTTTTGAAAGTAGTTATATTAAGCTTATATCAATGCCAATAAAACGAAAGAGTGGAAGAACTGACACAATTTACAAACAATTGATTGGCACTTTAAATTTGTTAAGTTGGTCCTTGATCTTTAAGGCAGGTGAAAGACAAAACGCCAGAAACAAACTGATAGTTTTTTAGTGTTTATATCGTATTTTGCTTCCATGTTTTGTTTCTTCTGGAGAAAGGAGTAGAGTTGGAAATGATGATAAATGAATAGTCTAACATTGTGGGCTAAGAAAAGAAATTTTTACAAGGGTGGGTTTTGAAGCAAAAGAATGATTGTATTTTTTTGTAATTTTATTTGTTTCAAAGTTAATATTTGTAAGTTATATTAAATTATAAATTAATGTGAAATTTACAGAATTAAAAAATAGATATATTTAAAAAGAAATTGGCACATTGGAATGAGAAAAAAAAAATACAACAAAATATAATATGAACATATGGAAGAAAATATAGAACTGCAGATTGGGTGTAGATTGATTGATCAAATATTTGCTGCTAAATGTTATTAAAAAGAAATGATGATACTGAATGTTGTGCTTTATCGCGTGGAAGGAACGAGACAAAATGGAGTTTTATCCCATTCCCAGTTTCCAACGCACCACAAATTTGAATGGGGGTAGAGAAAGATCATGAATGTACCCTAAGTTTGATAAACGATAAGTTGAGCTTTTTGTGCGGTCAAACATACTCTTATGTTACATACATGCTCACGTCTAATGTGTAATATATGCTCTTATGTTCCATACATGCTCAACGTCTAATGTGTAATATATGCTCTTATGTTCCATACATGCTCAACCTCTAATGTGTCGTGAAGCGACAACAAAAGAATGTGAACTAATCCTATGGGAACCAGATTACAATTTGACATAAAACGTAATATTTCTTTTGACAAAAGCGATTAACAAGATGCTAAATCATTTTTCAAAATTGTATAGTTAGAACACAGTCATTATAAGGGGAGTGGGGTTGGTCGATTCAAATGAGTTGATGATTTGATGGATCACTTACTTATCCGGCATTTTAAATGCCTGATAACTTACACGACATTTAAAATGCTGGATATATTGATAACAATATTAAATTATACGTACTTACTCATCTGGCATTTTAAATGCCAAATAAGGGCAAGGTATTATGTTCAACCTATCAACCTGCTATTTAACCAAGCAAATTTCAAATCAGAATTAGAAGGCCAAGATGAAAGACGATGTGAATTACGAACTTGGAAACACGAACAGAAAAAGAAGGGAAAGGAACTCAAGAAATACCATCACTTTTGGAGCTAAGAAAATTAGTCGGTACCAAGAGCTTTTTCCTTCTATTTTTGCGCTATAAACCCCATACACTTCTTACTCAACTCCAACAACTCGTGGTCAAGTGTTTTTCTCAGAGTTTGGACGAGCAATTCTCAGGATTGATGAGAAAAAATCATAATGGTTCAAGTGTCATCTGGAGAATCATTGGAATCAACTCAAAATATATGGAAAAGAGTGAGAAAAACATCGAATTGAGGATTGGAGAGCAAGGATAGAAAAATTTGAGAATTTGAAACTAAGTAAACCTCTCGGTACCGAGAGGAATTTATGGTCGCTTGGGCCGAGTTGCTCACTTGTATCTTCCTAGACCGGCTTCTGGACGTCAATGTAAGCAGGCTCCTGAACCTATGCAGCTGTTTCTCTATAAATACCAGTCTTATAGCAACTAAAGGGGGTATTCACACTTCGCATCTTCTTCTCTCTTGTCTCATTCTCTAAATATACTCTAGAAACTCCATTGTAAATCTGAGATCCATTAGATTGTGGTTAGATCTGATAAAAACTAGTTGTAACCTGGAGTGAAAACAACTAATAAAAAAGATTAAAGTGGACATAGGCCGGAGAATTCGCCGAACTAGTATAAAATTGTGTCTTCTTTTCTGCTTTTACATTTTTTCATTAGAACTAGTGCTTTCATATGATATTTGGGTATGGTGCCATTTTTGGTGTTAACAACATTGTTGCTTGCTTTTTGTTGTATTAGCCCCATATCTATATTAACAACGTATATCAACTATATATTTACATTTTAAAACATCTCATTCTCTTTAGTTTCTAACTTGAGAAGAAAATTACAACGTCTAGAACTAGAAAACAAAACAAAACACAAGCTTTTCTTACTTTAGCTTTTAGCCATATCAGAGTAGTTTCGATGCAACAATAATTCTCCTCTTATGCAAAAAATCACAATAACACTATCGACAATATTATCTATCTCGATAATTTCTCAACAATTATGTCAACAATGTACCATGGATTTTTATCAAGATCAACTTTTTTTTAACAAAACCCAAATTTTAGTTCTCGCCACCAATATTTAAATTGTGGCTATCAATCTAAGTTAACAATAATCACACACCAAACATAAATAGGATTTCAGATGAACAATTTGACTCCACAGGTAGCGGTTTTACTCAGCTTTTATTTAATTTTAGGGAATATGTTGAACATGATAATGCATTGCAAGGATACTCTACTTAGGCTCCAGACACGGATAGTAGGAGAGGAAGTAATAATTCCAGTGGAATAGACATCAACGAGGCACCATTCGATAGTGGCAAAGGAAAAACTAAGGGGAAGGTTCAATGAAGATGGATAAGTGTCATGCATGTAGAATTAGCTCACTGTTGGGTGAATGTTCAAAGGATCCACACAAAGGTATGTCACAAGGTAAGTTTGCTTCTGAGAAACTGTTTGTAACTTATTCAACAACCATCAACCTAATGAACCTCGAAGATTCGTTGATTCGTTGAAAAGCCATTGGCAAAATTTAAATACCACCTACTACAAATGGAATGAAATTCAATCTTCATTACAAAGGAGATCGGAAAGTGGGGGAAAGTGATTCATATTTGTTAATAATCTTACTTTTGTTAGCCTTATACTTTGTTTTTTAGCAACGTTAAACAACCATATTGACTTTATAGCTTAGGAAAACCTATGAAGCCTACACAGTTGATAAATCTTAGGAGCAATTATGTAACTTATAATAAATTATCTAACTTTGTAATTAATCTTGTTTGCAATAAAAATGTTTGTTTTATTTTATATTTTTTTATGATATAAATAAATTAAGTAATTAATTTAAAGTATAGTAATAAGAAATTCCTTAAATAAAATATTATGTGATTGAAGTTACAAATAGTTGCAATCATGAGTAACTAATCACAATATATAATATAACATTTTGTTTTGAATATTCTTGGTCAAGATGTTTTGTGAAAAGATATCGATATATTCATTGGACAGTGCATTACTCACTGCTACTGAGGGCGCCAAGGAGTTACATACGTATATTTATTGGGTAATCATAGAATGACTCGACCGAGAGCTTTGTGTTGGTTGATAACAACTATGTCAAATAGGAAGTGACAATGTTACATATTTCTTTTGACTTGAGAATACTGTGGAACTTTTACATGTATACTCTACTTTGATTTTAGTTAAATCATGGCATGACAGCCATCGAGCGACTATAGTTAGGTCTGAGTTAAACCTAGGAATGAGGCACTATTCAATAGAGAATTTGCCTCCTTGGTTTTATAAGGTTGGCGCCACGGTCAACTGTAGTCAACTCAAAGTCAAAATATCTTGCCAGGTTAGTACGGTTAAAAATAAATGTTATTATTAAATCATAAACTTTGTAATTTGATTGAATAGTTAAATGTGAATATTATTGGAGTTTTGACCGATACCAAAATCCATATACCCTTAAGTGATGTAGTGTTGACGAAGTGAACGTGTGTATATTATTGTCACTTTGTGGTACCGCTTAAGGTGATCTAAAAAATAATTTTATCGAAAAGATATGTAAGTGATTTAATTCAGCCAAAACGTCACACCATTAACTAAGGTGACATATGGACGCTAATATTTGAATTATTCAGTATTATCACTGGATGAAATCACACCGTTGAGTCACACAACCGCATTTGTGAATTTTGCAAAATACCACACGATTTAATTAGTTTATAAAAAGTTATATGTTAATTTAATTAATTAACATTTAAGAAATATTAATTATTAATGTATATGATGTTTGGGGTATTTTTAGTAAATGGGGTAGCTTATAGAAATTTTTAGGATGCTATTGGTAATTATTTGAATGTATATATAAACGCTATACGTATCAAATATACGATATCAATATATATTTAAATTGACTTTAAATATAAATAGTGTAGCGTTAAAGGCACCGCGACTTTGGCTAGGGGCGTCGCAGTTGGCGGTTGAATGCCGATTGCGCCTTGATAGGGCGGCGTTAAATTGCCCCACCTTGCATGGTCGATGGTTTAACACCACCCTAGCAAAGCGTAGCCAGTTTTCAACCAATGATCGCGGCTCTCTTAGACAAAGTCGTGATGCCTTTAGCATCACACTATAAATAATTACTTAACCATGCTTTGAGATTCTTTGGTCCATATATAGACAAAGCATGGCCGACCATAGATGTCGGAGAATGGTTATATATATCTAAGTTTGAATTGGTAAGAGATTATGAGTAAAAGGCGGTAGATCTTTTCTTCCTTTTCTCTCTATAAATAACTATGCAATCTAGTTCATTTGTTTCTTGTTTCTTCTACTCCCTTAGCTGCCATCTCCTTGTTGCCGTGCTATCCAAGGCCGACCCCTTTCTTCAAAACATCAATACAAATTAAATAGATGGTTTCACTTGTCCAGTTGCACGATCGAATGACGAATTTGAGCTTCTCGGAGATTATTAATAGATCAATGTGACAAAGGGTTGGATCTACTAAGGTCAACTTCTAAATTTATTTTATCCATTCACTTTGTTCATCCTTGACCCATGTACATATATGAAATATATTTAATTGCCATTGAATTATATTTTGTTTTAAAATTTCTTAAACGTTGTTTTATAGAATAGAATTCAAATAAAAAAAATCTGGACCATATTTATTTCAACTATATATAAAAAGATTCTGTACAAAGTGTTTTATGAATTATTTTATGTATAATTATTATTTATTTTTGGCATTTATTGAATTATGTATATTTATACATCTAAAATTAATTTTATAATTTTATGAGTATAATTTTTTTATGTTTATAAGCTCACGACTTTTATTAAAAAAAAGTTAATTTTCATTCGGCCATGTATGTGTGTAATAATAAATAATTTATTATGTAAATTATATATATTTTTATGTGTGTGTGTTTATTATATTTTAATTTCAGGCTGAAATAAATATATTTATAAATTTTACAAATTTAATGTATTTTAAAATTACAAATATTGATATTTAAAATTTTGAATTTTATGTATATATTTGTGTTACTTGAAATAGTCAAAAAAATTTAAATATAATATTTTGACCTAGTTAATTTTGATTTTAAATTAAGCTATTTTAATGTTTACTTAGTCAAACAAACAAATTTGGAATTTAAATTTATTAATTATTTTAGAATTATAATATATAAACTTAATTTTTATTTTTGTGATGATATTATATATATATGTCTAAACTATATATATGAAATTATTAATACGTGTTTACAAAGCATATACATATGTTATAGTATATTTAAACATATGTATATACTTAGGCATTTATATTCCTTTAATGTATGTATGTGTGTGTATCAATATATATCAATGCAGCCATACACATGCTTTTTGTTATTCTTATATATCATGTAAGTTTAAGAATATATATAATATATTCAAAATATACTTATTATAAATTTAATTATTATGATTAATTAAATAAATATAAAATATTTTAAAATAAAATAAGATTTTATTTTAATATGTAGATTGAATTTAATGCTAACTAATAGGTCATATAGCTTATTATAATTCAAATAAGGATTTTTTTTTGAAATTTATTCATTTCACCCACTGCTAAAAAGGATAGTTCCAAAAACGGTATCAGAGCCCATAAGATCTATGCAATCTAATTTGTCAACATTTAGGGTTTGCTAATAAATTTTTCTATCCGATGAGTGTCTAGGCTTGGGGTTGGTTAACAAATATTCTACCCTCCCTTGTCTTGGCCTAACCCAATGAGTGGAGTAAGTCCAATAGGTTGGCTTGTATGTAAGGCCCATATTTATTATGATTCGTGGGCTAATTTCCAAATTAAGATATAAAAATTTATAAATTTTTTAAATTTAAGTATTGAGTTTAAAATATAATAGAAATTTTACAAATGTTATAAAATAAATTTATAATTTTCCAGTATTATTTTGAGAAATTAATTTAATTAATTTTCTTTTATTTTATAAATATTTAATTAATATGATTAATTATAAATAATTAAAGTTAATATACATATACGTTGGTATATACATAAATAACTATAATTGTAACATCCTCGTACTTAGAGGCCCAAAACTAACGGCTACGGATGCTGCAGTCATCCATAGTTATTAATCCTCGGCGACCAAATACGGCGGTGTTAGATTCATTGATACCCAGAAACACATGAATATGGAAAAATTTTAAACCTCAAAATAAAATCTCATTCCATTTCAATATATTTCCAATTCATTACATAATCCCACAATCGCAATCACGTTCAGAGAAAATATATTTATTACAACATACGCCAAGAACGACATATGAAGATGCCCCCTTGGACGATCAAAGTATATATAGGCAATATAACAACTTTTCCATTACAAACAACATAGCGGAATCAAATAAAAGGGAACTCTAAATAGCTATCATGCCTCCTGCACGTCTCCGGGAGCTTTATTCGTCTAATGAGGTACCTGAAAACCTCAACTCTCAAACTACTCAAAATCAATTGAGTACCCGAGAGTTTAAGGGGAAAACATAAACTTTGAATCAGACGTAAAGCCTGGTATGAATAATAATTTATCATCTCAAATCATTTAGATATCTAGTGAGACCACGCCGCTTGGCGGAACGGATTTCCCCTCACTAGTACCTCAAAACCTTTATAAAACCATATACTGTGCTCCTGCATCCACAATGGTTAAAACAATTCAAAACAGTATAATATGATGATATGCAAAACAAATGGATCAATCCTGGATTACCCATCCCCATTCATTCTGACTATCTATCTCAATATAGTTTTTAGGATTACTATTAACTTATTAGTTTTCATGGGCTGACTAATAGCCTTTATATAATGTATGGACTCCCTATCCTATTCATAGTTTTCATGGGTGCACTATGAACCTCCTTCGAAAGCATTAAAATCTATCTTCAAAACATTAGGCTTCTGCCTTTCTAATACTTTAAAACTTTCCTTTCGAAACCTTTCGATTGTATTAAAGTGTTAACATTTAACTTTAGAAGCTTAGCTTTGAAACCAGTTGAAAGTACAACTTTCGACACCATGGGAAGTAATCCTTCCGAAAACATTGAAAGTCCCTCATTTCGAATGCATTGGGTTTATACTTAAAATATTATTTGGGTCAAAGTGAATATAGGCGAAAGCATCTCTTTTGAAACCATCCTTTATCATATAAAAATATTGGGGAAACATGATGGTGTCGGCACCATCCTTTCGAAAGCATAAAACATCTGGGTAAAATAGTGAAAGGTTGGCGTCGAAGTCCCTTTCGAAACACCTTACCCCTTTCAAAAGCTACAGGAAGTGGCTTATACTTATAAAACAAAGTACCTTCCGACAACATTGATATCTTCAATACCATCGAAAGGCTAAAGAACGGCAGCAGGGCTTCGACTAGGTCGAAACCCCTTCTTTCAAAACTTTCTTTCATAACCCATTCGAAAGCAAACTTATGTTAATGGAAACCCTTTCGAAACCTTTTAAAACCTCTTTCGATACCCTATGCTTCGACTCCTTAGAAGGCTTAAACAAAACAAATGCAGGTGCTTCTCTTTTAAAAACAAACCAAGGTTTCGATTCCTTCGGAAGTCATGCTTTCGTCACTTAACCTTTCACATGTATCCAATCCATTGCGTACCATCATTGTGATACCTTGTGTATTGGTTTTGACTAGGTTGAAGGAGAAAGCTTCTGTGTCGAAAGGTACTTCTAAACAAGGTGAAACCCACTTTTCTGAGTAAACCTGGTTTAATACTACTTAAAGCAAGCTTTTCTCTAATTAACCTACCATGTGTCAGCACCAGATTGGTTGCCTTAACCTTTTCAAATTCTTTACTAAAATAACTGCCGCTAATTTCAGATCTAAACCATGGTTAAGTTAATCAAATAAGCCCTTCCATTAAGTAAAACCAATTTTGCAAATAAGTCCCTCTTCTAAAATAATTTAATTTGCATAGCAAATCACTTTGGAAAAATCTCCAAAAATTTCAGAAATTCACTTTAATCATCTTATCTAACATATCAAAATTCCCGACCCAAATTCTTAATATATTTTTCAAAATAAATTTATAAACCCAAATAACCATATTTTCCTTTGAAAATTCATAACAATCTTTCCATAGCTTGGAAAATTATCAAAATTGAAACCCAACTCCAAAATCATGTTTTATACAACATAAATTTTTTCCATGGCATTTAAACATCAACATATCTCGGTTTTACCCTAAAACCATGTATAACTCCATTTAAACAAACTTGTTTAAATTAAACAAATCAAATTTCAAGCATATCATCATTCAATCCATCATAAAAACAAATTTATCCTTAAATCTAAAAATATATGATTCAAAACAAAATTAGAGATGGAATTATTATTCACCTTGATAAGGTGATTGGATTGAGATTGATTTCCCCTAAGCTTGATTCTCTAGCTTTTAATTTGTATTCCTCTTGTTAATGGCCGGCCACACCCTCTTATGTTTTGTTTTCAAAATGACGTGAATGGGTAGTGAAATGGTAGGAACGAAAATATATAAGGTTAAGGATTTTGGGCGGCAAATTTCCTAATATACCCTTATGTAGTTTGATCAACCTAAAAACCATTCTTAAGCCCATTAATTATTATATTAGGCACGACCTTAATTAAGTTTTTTCAAATCTCAACACCCTTATCTCTTAACATTTACATTATTCTATTTAATTTATCTAATTAAATCTCCTGAATAAGGTTATCAAAAATTAGGGGTGTTACAAGCTCCTCTCCTTAAAGAATTTCATCCTCGAAATTCAGTAAGGACTAAATACAAAACATAACAATCAACTGTAACAACTCCTAACAACCATACTAGTCTATATGACTAGCTAATATCAATATAAATCTAATATAGACATACCCTCAAAGCAGATCAGGATAAGTATCTTGAATCCTGTCCTCTGTCTCCTAAGTACAGTCCTTCTCGTTGTCGCTCCACTGAACTTACCAACTTAACTGTCTTGTTCCTCAATCTTTTCTCATCTCTTGCTACAACCCAAACTGGTTGTCTAACAAAAGTCAAATTAGGCTCTACTACTAGATCTTCCAACCCTGTCGGAGGAATAGTGGCCTCTGGATAATGCACATACTTGCGAAGGTGAGACACATGAAATACATTATGGACACCTACCATACTGCTCGGCAACTCTACTTTGTATGCGAGCTTTCCAATCCTTTATATAATCTGGAATGGACCAACATATCTCGGTGCCAGTTTCCCCGAATTCCCAAACCATACCACACCATCGGTGATACCTCCCTAACTAAATCTAGGTCTCCAACTGAGAACTCTAGGTCTTTACGCCTCTTATCTGTGTAACTCTTCTGTCTGGATTGAGCTTCCTTTATCCTTTCTCGATCAACTCAATCTTCTCTGATGCCTCCCTAACTAAATCTGGACCTAAGACCAATCTGTCTCCAGTCTCCAACCAACATACGAGTGATTTGCATGGCCTTCCATACAAAGCTTCAAAAGGCACCATTCCTATACTAGTCTGATAACTATTATTATAGAAAAACTCAGCCAAATGTTGGTGATCCTCCCAAGATCCACCAAAGTCCAACACACAAGCTCTCAACAAATCCTTGAGTACCTTATTGACTCTCTCTGTCTGCCCATCCGTCTGTGGATGATATGCAGTACTCATCTTGAGCTTAGTGCCTAACACATCCTGTAGACTCTTCCAGAATTCGCTAGTGAATAAAGCATCTTTGTCGTTAACTATGCTACTAAAAACTCCATGAAGTCTAACTATGTTCTTCATGAACAACTTCGCCAAAACAGGTGCCGTCCTAGTCGACTTTACTAGAATGATATGGGCACTCTTGGTCAACCTGTCCACAATGATCCATATACTTTCATTTCCTCTGCTTGACCTTGGCAACCCATCTATAAAATCCATGGATATCGAATCCCATTTCCAAACTGGAATCTCTAGAGGCTGAAGTAACCCACTAGGCTTCTGATGTTCGGCTTTCACTTGTTGACAGTTTACACACTGCCTAACCTACAAGCCAACATCCCTCTTCATGCCCTCCCAAAAGAAGCTCCTCTTCATATCTTGATACACCTTGGTCCTTCCAGGATGAATCGTAAACTTGGATCGATGACATTCCCCAAGAACTTCTTTCCTCAAGTTCTCAACATCTGGAACAAATAATCGCCCCTTCTTTCTCAACCATCCTCTCCGGTCAAGACAAAAATCTTTCAAATCATCGACCTCAATTCCAACCTCAAGCCTTCTGATCCTCTTGGCTAATAATGGATCCTCCTTCCGCTTAGAAGAAATTCTCTCGATCCACACTGGTCGCACTTCTAAATAGGACAACATGGCAGTACTCTGACTAGAACTAGCAGTCGATCTTAACTGCACACCACAACTGGCCAAAGCTTCTAGATCCTTCCAATCTGCCAATATAGCCAACACCACATTCTGGTGTCTTCTGCTGAGAGCGTCCGCGAACTTGTTACCTTTCCCTAAGGTGTATTCTATTCCAAAATCATAAGCAGCCAAAAACTCCAGCCACCTCTGCTGTCTCATATTCAACTCCTTCTGAGAGAATAAATATCTTAAGGACTTATGATCGGTATACAACTCAAATCTCTCCCCCAAGAGATAATGCCTCCAAATCTTCAAGGCAAAAATCACCGCAGCCAACTCCAAGTCATGAGTAGGATATCCTACTTCGTGCAGTCTAAGCTGCCTGGATGCATAGGCAATGACTTTGCCCCTCTGCATCAACACAGCTCCCAATCCAGTCCCACATGCATCAGTGTATACTACCAACCTTGGTTTCCATCTGGAACTACTAACTCTGGAGCATTGGTCAACAAATGATTTAACTTAAGGAATGCTTCCTCACATTTGTCAGACCAAACAAACTTCACTTCCTTCTTGGTAAGCTTAGTCAAAGGCACTGCTATCCGCGAGAAATCCTTAATAAATCTCCGGTAGTAGCCTGCAAGTCCAAGAAAACTTCTAAGCACGGTCATTGTCTATGGTCTCTTCCAATTGTTCACAACTTCGATCTTATCTGGATCAACTGACAACCCTTTCTCTGAAACCATGTGACCAAAAAAATTAACCTATTTCTTCCAAAAATGACACTTGGAAAACTTCACCTTTAGCTGATTCTGCCTTAGCGTCTCAAGCACAACTCTAAGATGATCTTCATGCTCACTCTCATTCTTAGAGTATACCAAAATGTCATCTATAAACACCAACATGAATCTATCCAAATACTCTTGGAAGACTCGGTTCATCAAATCCACAAAGAAAGCAGGTGCATTCGTCAACCCGAATGGCATTACTAACCACTCATACGAACCATATCTAGTTCAAAATGCTGTCAAAGGAATGCTGTCCTCCGCCACTCTCAACTGATGGAACCCTATCGCCAAATCCAACTGGGAAAACACTCTGGCTCTACTCAACTGATCAAATAGATCATCTATCCTCAGTAGAGGGTACTTATTCTTTATCGTCTTTTCATTCAACTTACGATAGTCGATACACATCCTCAACGACCCATCTGGTTTCTTCATGAATACCGCGGCCGCTCCCTAAGGCAAACTGCTTGGTCTAATAAATTTTCTTCCTTCTAGATCCACTAGCTGCACCTTCAGTTCCTTCATCTCTGTCGGTGTCATCCCGCTAGGTGGTCTACTCACAGGTTCAGCTTGTAATGACCCTGAAATCGGCCTTCGAAAATCGGCACCCGTACTTCACTTGTACTCAAAATGCCGAAGATTCAAACGCCGAATCTGGTTCACCGGAGCTTATAACACAGTAAGTATAACAACACAGCGGAATAAAGAAATAAATGATATCATATACAACTCCAATGAATACAATATCCAGAATGATATACAACAATGATACCAATATGATACAACAATATCAGAGATAAATAATGATACAGCGGAAATAACAGAAGTGATAACTCCAAATGATCTGCAAAAGAGAATGACTCCAACTCCAACATCAAGCTCGAACCACCATCACATTGCACCAAGATAAGCAACGTCAGTCGTCAGTGAACCTCAAACACTGAACTAGCTCCAACTAGTCTACTAAACCTGAATATCTGAAAACCCCAACTCTAGACTGCCCGTGTGGAAAATGGTGGGAACCCAGAGTTTAGGAAGGGAACAATAAAATCCGGGTCAGTCATGGGACTGGTGTGAGTAACAAAAACAGTTGCTTTAAATAAAACAGATTTTTAAAAAGAATCCGATATGCTTTTGAAAAATGAAACTACCATAAGACCTCCCGCCACACACACAATGCAATCGCAGACTTGGAGGAGATTTCTTCTTATGATAGTCAAATATGCTTAATACGAGAAAAATTCTTTGATATTATTACTAGTGCATAGTGTAGAAAGCCATTTCGAAAATATAATATTAATCTTAGCCAGCATACAACCATTATTGTATGCCTACTATAGCTACCATCTAAACAGTGGTGACCACCATAAGTAAATGGCAGGTTCTACAACCAAAACCGTACAAGGTTCGTATTGGAAATTGGATTTCCAACAAATGGTCAGGCAAAGGAACTTCCTTACCGAAAATGGAAACGCCTCTGGAAAGACACCCCGAGAACCTAATTGGATCTCTGCTAACACAAGGCCGACGCTACCTCATGCTGTACAGTTGTAACTAGGTAGCTAACACACAAGCTATGCCATCCCCCGGTCGTTACCGACCTTTATCCGAGAGCTCTCGATCATACAGCAACAACCACAAAGTATAATAAATTTTGCAGCATCAACATAGGTAAAATATCTGGGCTCCATACCATGATATCACCTTTTATCCAGAAGGAAATGACATACCCTAGGGGCGCGACCCCTAACAACCTTGCCGCAACATTCCTGTTTCGACCATTACCGGGTTGTGAGGCTCGACGAAGTCTCGTCCACAAAGCTACGCTTTTTCACAAAGCCACGCTTTTTCATAAAGCCACGCTTTGATCAACAAATGACCAACATCACTTCATATGCCACATTACCAAATTGGGAATGTATCACTAGTAACCATCAACTACATAACCTCTGAGCTCGTACGTCTCAGAGAAGGGTGTTAAGCTAAGAGAATAAATTCTCCACCACCAACAGAAATGTATTTGATAGAAACCAGTTTTACATCTCAAAGTGTAATGTCAGACACACATCCATACAAGTCCGTTCCGGGATCGAACGGAACCGAAGGCACTTCCGAAGAAGCCCTTGCAATCCGGATATTCACTAATCACATCCGGACTTCCCATCACAAAGGGTGCTAAAATCTCTATATCGGGGCCAGTCGATGCAGAGACATTCGACGAGTTGTCCTTTCGTTTTTGAAAACATCCGGTCTTCACCACCGGTCTTCAAATGCTATCCATAATGTCGTATCATTATTCGGAATGGGTTATATGACACAAAGGTCCTCTCCCGGCTAAAACCGAATAATGAGCGTAATTAAAAATCATATGGATACTGGGGTCTCAGTTAAATCACAGCTTAAAGCCCAAAACTTTTCATTCGAATGGTTAAACCAAATTACCATTTCCAATCTTTTAAACAAAAAGATTCATTTCAAAAACCTTCAATGGTTTAAACAATTTTCACACTTTTAATCTTTTAAACAAAAAGATTCAATTCACAAAGTTCACCCAGTTTCACAAAGATCTACTCATAGATTTTCAAATCAATTTTCCATTTCAATTGGATTAACTCGTCCAATCTTTAAACAAAGATTTAATTGATAGCTTTCAAACTGTTTTCAAAGATTTATTCATAACTTGGAAATATCATTTTGAAATCCCTTTAACACAAATTGGAAGTTTATTACTTATGTGAAAGCTTTTACTATTTGAAAACAAATAGTTTCATTTCAGAAAAATCCAGTTATATTTACAAGAGTTAAAACCCTTGAATTAAATTCAAATTCCCAAATCAATACCTTTAAAATGGTTTAACCCATATATAACTTGTACAGCATCTTTAATCCTTAGTTTCAAATCATAGAATTCAATTTCAAACTTGAATTCAAATTTAAATCAAATTATTTAAATTTCAAGAAATCCAAATTATCTTTAAAACTCCTTTCAAAAGCTTTTCATATTAAACCCCAATTTCCAATTTCAAAATCAATTGAAATTAAAATTTCAATTTCAAAAACATTAAATTTAAATCATCTGTGACTTAACCGATTTCCACGTGAAATCCCTATTTGTGTGTGTATGGTGTAGTCCAGGGGTTTCATACAGTAGTGCAACATCATTCAATCATCACAGATCAGAATACAGAAATATAGTTGATAAGCGGAATAAACTATAACGCTTATCTCTATTCACAGATCACAGATATATAAATTACAGATAACATGTTACATTCATCCCAGATAAAGAACTATAGAACAGATCACACACAAATCAGCATATATTACACAGCATCACAGATCAGGGAATATCAACAATTCTACATCCAATAGAATCCAAACATCCATAAGTAAGATCAATTAATTATCTGATAAATTTAAATCAGATTAATTACTTATGAATAAATTACTAATCCTGTTTAATTAATCATTAATTAATTAACCTTTAATCATTAATTAATTAACCTTTAATTAATTAACAAATCAACCTTTTAATTACTTCCATTAATTAACTATCCTTTAATTACTTACATTTAATTAACCTTTAATTAATTACATTAAGTAATTAATCTTTAAGTAATTATCACATTAAGTAATTATCCTATAGATACTTGATTAATCAATCTTAAATCAATAATTATCCATCCCTAATTACCTTCATTCAAGTAATTATTTTTAAGGAATTAATTATTCTTTAAATCAACTATTCATTAATTACTTGATTTATCAAACTTAAATCTTTAACAAATTTAGCTTAATTACTTTTATTAAGTAATTCACTTCCAGTAATTAATTTCATTTAACAAGTAAATTAACTTTAAGCTTTAAAAGTTAGTTAACCATTAAAAGTAAATTAACTTTATTAAGTTTTTACTTCAAAACTGTTTTGATCACCAACCCGAGCAATCACTTCATTTCCCCGAGCTCCAACCATATTTTTCCCGAGCACGTCCCCGAGTAAATCCCTTCCCTTTCCTTTTACACTTTGTTTTTATTTTAAAAACTTAAAACCCTGTTATCATTACAAGCAACCCGAGACCATCCCGATAGTCTACTCGAGCCACAACCTCTTTTTCCCGAGATCATTTTCGAGTTGAACTTCTTCTTCCCAAACTCAAACAATACCAGATACAACGAGCACAGGTGCACGTGCACCGTTGATCCAACGCCCTCCGACCATCGCCAAGACCACCTACACGTCGTCGATGATCTATCCTAACCTTCTGACCACCCAGGTTGGCGAATCGACCTGGCAATCAAATTCGAGCCAATTGAGTCACCATTGGAAACCAACCTGATCAACTAGAAATGTCTCGTCCAAGCGAACTCCGACCACCCGACGTCGCGCAACTCCGGCCACACCTTGCTAACCTTCCACGGCACCATTTCCCAAAGTCTGACGGCACTCGATCAACCAGCGGCGATGCAGTACACCAAAAACTCGATTATGACAAAAACTAGGGTTAAGTCCTAGTTCGACCTACCGCCGCTGCCACGGCGAACAGTCGCCACTTCCACCATTTTTGCCAACCACCCCGATCATCACCCTAGCTTTGACAAAAACCCAGACTACCAAATCGCTGCCGATCACCAGAAAACACTCAGAAACCAATTCCTGGTCATCGATGAACTGCACTCTCGATACAACATTAAAAATTGTGATAAAAATCATGTTTTCCTGAGACGATTCCATTTATATAATTGAATCAGCCAATTATATCATTTGATTTTTAACATGATATTAGAATTGCCACTGTATTTCTTGATTTCAGAGGATATTCAAACTTAAAATACTTGAATCTATTTTTAAATCCTAGATTATGTTTAAACTAAACTATCTTGTTTGAAATCCTAAACTTAACAATGAACAGATGAGAAGATTTTAAATTTTTATCAAATTTAAACTCTGTATCTTGAAAAACAGAGATATACACAAATGAATCACACGTGTACCTAGGTTTCAATCATTCATATATACATATATTCAGATTAAAAACAAACATGCATGCATATTTTCAAACATACTTCATGAGTTCACTTCAAACATTTAGCACATGCAAACATTAATCATTTCATTTTAGAAATCTAACAAGCAACAAAACAGTTATTACTTAGGATTTTAAATAGATGTTTACTCACATATTTTCCAGAGGAAGACAGAGCTTTTCATTGAAACATGCTTTTAGATTTTGCTGTTGGAAACCCTTCTTCTTTAATCTCTGGCTTTGAAGTTGATTTGTTGTTGTTTTAGTTTGAATTTTTGCTTAAGGTTTAAGATGATATTTTCTTCAGCTTTCTTAGCTTTGTGAACAAGCAGGAATGAATGGATTGATATATAAGATGAGTTTATAGGTTATTATTTTGTACAAGTTGATATGAGTTGTTTGTACAATAATAGGCAGGGATTTTTTTTCTTGTTTGTAGGCTGAATTGATTTTTAAACAATTCGAATTGACAAAAGTATTGCTAGCATTTAATGCCTTGTACCAAGTTTATATTTTTTTCTTCCTTCTTTTAGTTCGCCTGAGAGGATCTTGTATTAATTGCCTTGTACCATTTACCTTATTTTATTTGCTTTATTTTTATGTTATACATTGCATTAGCAAGAATCTGGTGGCTTCTATTTTGTAAGCCTACATATATGTTTTGTTTTCTTATTTCTCTTCAAGTTTACATACATACATACATATATATATATATATATATTCTTTTCTTTAGCAAGTGCATTCATATGTATTTGTTTCTATCTTTGTCTTATACTTTCTTTGCTAGTTCATACTTGAGTGTATTTGTTTATACTTGTCTTTTTATGTTTCGTACATAAATATTCATTTTTTTGTTTGTCTGTTCATTTTCTTTAGTTACATGCTATCATAATTTATCTAATGTGTTACTTTGGATTTTATAGTTTACCCTTTTTATATATTTATTTCTACTTCCAGCTTAAATCATTTATTATCAATTTTACTTTAATATTATTTGTCTTGTATTTCTATATATATATATTTTTATAAACTCAAATTATTATTAAACCATTTACTTGAGATTTTAGACTCAAATCCAATATATATAATCTCAAATTTACTCATATGTTACATATACATACATATATTCACATATATATATAATATTTAAATTCATATGATTTATACAAAATTTATTTGAGTTCGGGGAAACTCGCATCACTTTATCCATTAATTAAACAATTTTAATTCAAAAATTAAATTAATTATCAGTTTAAATATTTATAAAATCTGGGGTCGTTACACAACTCCTGGCACAAATCTATCCGAAACTCAACAGCTCATTTCGGTGGTAGTCCTGTGACTGGCTTAAAGACATCTGCAAACTCTCTTGCTACTCTTACCTGACTTAGCTCTTCTCCCACTTCCATTGCACTTAACAAAGCACAACTACTCCTGTTAGAATTCTCTACTAAGAATATAATTCAGTTATGACTATTAGGGTGTCTCAAAGATATCTCCCCATCCTGGCAGAATATCCTACCCTCATATCTTCTCAACCAATCCATACCCAAAATGATTCCGAAATCTACAAAATCGAAAACATACAGACTGCATATAAACTTATGACCTAACAAATTAAGTTCTAACTTGTCACATCTCGTCCCCAGAGTTGCATACCCTCCTATTGGATTTGCAACCCTTAAGGAAGTAACAGGTACGTGGGTTCTAAGCATAACCTATCAACCAAATACTGTGATATAAATGAATGTGACGCATCGGTATCAAATAGTATCCTAACTGGTATACTCTGAATCGAAAACATACCTTCCATCATAGTCTTTCCCTTCTCAGCTGCAGTAGGCTTAACCGATGATCCAAGAGCAAAAACCTTCCCTTTGTCTTCCCTGACTGGCTTTGGACACTGGTTCTTGTAATGCCCAACTTGATCACAATTGAAGCACTTCACATTCTTCTTGTCTGCAGCCTTCTTCCCTTTGCCAGTCCGGCACTCATGAGCATAATGACCCTTCTTGTCACATATGAAGCACACCAAATCAGCCTTTTCCTTCTTGGCAGCATCCTCTTTCTGGGCTCCTTTCTTCTTAAAGAGCTTCCTCTTCTTTCCCTGAGGACCTTGAGATTCAACTGACTTCTCACTAGCACAACCAGCTAGCATCTCTTCCTGGCGAATGGCCATCTCTACCACTACATTACAAGGATCACTGATATGGGTCATGGTCATTCTAGCAAGCTCCAGTCTCAGTCCTCGAATGAACCTCTTATTCCTTCTGATGTCATTGTCTAAAGTGGCATATCCATATCGAGACAGCTCATCAAACTTAGTAGCGTACTCGATTAATGACATATTACCCTGGACTAGATCCATAAACTTCCTCATCAACGCCGACTTAGCAGCCTTAGATAAAAACTTTTTCCCGAACCTCATTTTGAAATCAGGCCATGTTAGCTCTTCCTCCTGAATTCCGACAGTCACACTATTCCACTAGTGAAGCGCTGCCCCTTGCAATTGCCTAGAGGCCAGCCTCCTCTTTTGCCCATCATCCAATCCTAGATCGGTAAAGATCCTCTCACAGTGCAATAGCCAATTCTCAACTTCAACAGCATCCTCCGTTCCAGAAAACGGCTTTCCACCCAGACTGGTTTAATCCTTGCTCAACTTAACATAGTTATTCCCAACTGGAGCCATAGGATTAGCTCCTCCAACATTACCAGCAACTCCCGCTTGCAACAAATTGGCTAACAACTGATACACCATCCCTGCATCTACTGATGGATTTTCAGCACCTACATTGGCTTCAACATTTGGGTTAGCATTAGCCTGTCGACCTTGGTTCCTCCTGGTATTAGGTCGAGCATTTCCATTGGTTGTGGTGCTTCCTCCACCTAGATTTCCTCTTTCATTTCCTGCTTCCATATCTTCTTTCTCGTAAATCTGCATACGAGCCTTAGTAAGATACAGAAGAACAGTCTAAGAGAGAGGGGAACACGTACTTATATGCATATACATACATACATACATACATACATACATATATATATATCAAATACAAGTACGTTACTATAACGTTAACCCAACCCCAATCATATTTTTGATTCATTGGAATTATGTTTAAAAAACTTTTAGGTTCTACTTTCTTTTAAAGTTTCATAAACCTATGCTCTGATACCAACTTGTAACATCCCCCTACTTGGAGGCTCAAAACTAACGGCTACAGATGCTGCAGTCATCCATAGTTATTAATCCTCGGCGACCAAATACAGCGGTATTAGATTCATTGATACCCAGAAACATATGAATATGGAAAAAATTTAAACCTCAAACAAAATCTCATTCCATTTCAAAATATTTCCAATTCATTACATAATCCCACAATCGCAAATCACGTTTAGAGAAAATATATTTATTACAACATACGCCAAGAGCGACATATGAAGATGCCCCCTTGGATGATCAGAGTATATATAGGCAATATAACAACTTTTCCATTACAAACAACACATCAGAATCAAATAAAAGAGAACTCTAAATAGCTATCATGCCTCCTGCACGTCTCCGGAAGCTTTATTCATCTAATGAGGTACCTGAAAACCTCAACTCTCAAACTACTCAAAATCAATTGAGTACCCGAGAGTTTAAGAGGAAAACATAAACTTCGAGTCAGACATAAAGCCTGGTATGAATAATAATTTACCATCTTAAATCATTTAGATATCTAGTGAGACCACGCCGCTTAGCGAAATGGGTTTCCCCTCACTAGTACCTCAAAACCTTTATAAAACCATATACTGTGGTCGAACCATCACAAGGCGCACAATCTCACATGCCTACAAGAAGAGGAAAAAATGTCGCTTATAAACACTATAGGAGAAAAGCTGCTAAAGGGCCAGAGTTTATCATCACCTCAGTTGATGAAGAGTCTCCTTCCCAACATTTAGAAAGTTCGATGGAAGGGTTCTCAAATCTCCCGATCTTCGATGATATCATAACTTATGACTTCCCCAACATCAGCATTGGAGGGCTTAATTCTCCCATCAGTAGTGGTGATGACATTCCTCCTACTAGCAAAGGGGAGAAAACTCCTATGAGCAAGGCAACTACAACTGGTCCGTTGGGGGGATACTAGGACACTCACAATCATGCACACTTCACTACACGATTTTCATCTATCTTTTGTTCAATGGTCACTTATACACTCTTGTTTCGTTTGTAGGTGCAATGTCTCAATCCTGCACCTTTGATCGCTTAAGGAGCTCGTCAACACAATATGGATCCAGTTGTGGTCCAGAATAGGGTAGGCGTAGAGAGAGAGATGATGGCCAGGAAAGAAGTTGTTGTTTAAGGGAGTCTTCATCTTGATGCTGCCCTCAAAAGGTCCATCAACACATTATGACAAAGACATAATTAAATATTAAGACAATGAGATTTTGGAGTTGACAGCGTAGCTAACCGCGGTAGAAAAGAATGCCAAAGAAACATCCGAGGCGGTTAGTCGTCTAGAAGTGGCTCACAAAAGGGAACTTGATGCTGCCCTCAACCACAGCGGTGTGCTTGCTTTGGAAAAGGAACACTGCAAAACGAGAAAATATTCTGGCCTGCCGCGTTGAAGAACTTGAAGAACTCCTTACAAAAGAGTGAGAAGAGAAGCTCGAAGCTCGAGAGGAGTCGCAAAGATATTGCAAAGAGGTCGTCGAAGCCCGAGGACTGAAAATTAAGCTTGACGAGCAACTCGCTCAAACCGAAGTCCTCAAAAAAAGTCAAGAGCAGCAGGCTGCAATGAGATCAGAGAGCAGATCAAGACCCAGTTAGAAGATGCCAAAGAAGCCGATCAAAATGAAATTAAGGACATGTTCGATTCTTTGATCATTGAATATAATGCTAATGCATTAATTCATCGCAATCTGAGTTTCCTTGGAGAGGGCTATCTTGAATCGCTCGCCGAGGTCTGGGAATACATTGTTGAAATGAAGAAGAAAATCATCGGTTGGGCTGATTTAGATGAAGAGAAGCTGATACGGGAGATTCTTCGTAGGGATGAACCTTTAGACCTTGCTGCTGCGAGACTCGAATGCTTTGATATTCTAGCACCCTTCAGCAAAGGGAAAAACACTACTGAGTCTTTGGAGTCCGATCCCAAAGGTCCCTCTTCTTTTCAAACACCTAGAGCGTCAGTTTCTTTTGGCTCGGGAGAGGATCTAAGCTACGATTTGGATAGACCCAACTATTAATTAAAGGTGCTAACTTCTATTCTAGAGGGGAGCACTCCAATGAAAACCGAAAGTCAACCGGACACAGGTATCCCACTTTATTCTCCATTACTCGAGAGATTTCGTTCCTCATGCCCAATAGCCTAGGCTTATTTTCTTGTTTCCACGAATCTGCAGGTCTTCCGGGTCCTAGCCAAACTCCAAGAAGTGGTGTCACCATGGAGCCGCTTCAATGAGCAAAAATTGACATCTACTAAAATTTCGGAGGTCATCGACATTCCAGGGTCCGATGCCAAAGTCATTGGAGCACTTAATGATGAAAATACCGATGACCCGCCGTTGCTAGACGAATCAGATGACGTTGTGATTACTGGCGTCTCCGAACATACCGATGAGCTTAACTTAAAAGAGCGCATCGAGAGAGAGAAGTTGTTAAAGAAATAAACCAAAGATAAACCCGCTGATGTGGATATCGAAGATCAAAATCTCATCCCACTTCAAGTTATTCCACCTGGTGGGTCAGTTCCTGATAAACTCCCTCCAACCTTTGAAAGCTTACCTGCCATGGGAGGCAAAGGATAAAAAAGAAGAACAGGCGGAAGCTCGGGTGGCGCCACTCCCAAAAAATCCAAAAGATAAAAAGGGCTGAGGAAATAGCCATGACTCTGACTTAGTTTGTATATAGCTTATATAGTTGTTTTTCTCTTTTTGTTGGCCGTGACTATGCGGGTATGACCCCCACTTTTGAATAAACTTGTATCACGATTTTCAAGTTTAATATACAAATAAAAGTTCTTTGTTTTCTATAAAATCTTATGTGAATTTCATTTAAGTAGTCGAGTTATCACTTTTCCATTCAATGTACTTGTAATTCATTGCTCGTTAATTCTGATAATCATCCATTAATTTTACTCAGGGCATCCATGTGGTTGTGGCCTTAAGTTGGATCAAACACTAGGCTCGAGCCCTAGTTAATACCGTCGATTCAGCAGTTTAAGTGATTACATTCCTGCCCTCGGTATTGGGTTAGCAGAGTTAGATAGTGGATGGTCGAACTCCATCCTTATCGAGTTTATACTCCTTCTGTTGGTTTCAGGCCGGAGTTTATGGAATAGTGAGTGGTCGAACCGCACTCATCTATTTGTTTATACTCATATCCATAACCTGGGGATAAGAGTTAGTTTGGCGGGTGGTCGGGTCGCACCCAACTTGTGTTTATACTCCAGCCCACACTCTAGGGACTTAGAGTTATTTTGAAAAATAGTCGGACCATACTTTCCTTATGATTTACCCCCAAGTCCGGGGTTTAACTTAGCGAGCGATCGGTCGCATCACGACCGCTTTTGATTCATGTCCGCCCCCATCGCTTGTTGGAATTGACTTGGTTATCGGATGGTCGAGTCACATCCATTCCTCATTAGGTATTCCGCCCATCGAGTTCTGAGCGAGAATCATCAGATGAACGGTCGAATCACGTTTATTTTGTTTAGTTCAATCGTGAACTAATGTGATCGTCTAGCTCCAAACTCTGGGAACCTGCTCGGACATGTCAATATCAGTTAGTCAAGCATCGTTACTAATATGTAATGCTACAACAATCACAGATATAAAGGAAATTTCAAACTTTATTTGCCAAACCGAAAGAAATGACATAATCCGTCTTATTACATTTCTTGAAAATCAAATGCTAAAGAAAATTCGAAAATTGAATATAACTAAATGGAAAAGAATAAACTAAGTGAAATAGCGTCGTAAATGCTCGCTATTCCACACTCTTGGGAGTGTGATGCCATCAACAGTCACTAGCGTGAAAGTTCCCTCTCCAAGTCTTTGTTCAGTCATATACGGTCCTTCTTAAGTAGGATTCATGTGTGACAGGGTAGTAAAGACCCATTTCAAGACAAGATTGTCAATTTCAAAGGTTCCAGGTCGGACTCTAGTATTGTAGTATCGGGCGACTCGGTGTCGATGTGCAGCTGCTCTCAAATCAGCTTCCTCGTGCTTCTCATCTACAAAGTCTAGAGATTTTGAGAGGAGATCTCTATCCGTTCTGGGATCACAGTCGGTCATCCGATGAGAAGGGACTTCGAGTTCAACGGGAATGACGACTTTGGAGCCGTAAGTAAGAACGAATGGAATATGACCAGTCGTGGATTTGTAGGTGGTTCTGTAAACCCATAATGCTGTTCGGAGTTCATCCACCCACTTGCCTCTAGCCTTTTCCAAACGCTTTTTCAGAATGGACTTTATGATTTTATTCACAGCTTCAACTTGTCCATTTGCTTGAGGGTGAGCAACTACCGTAAATCTGTTCTCAATATGATGCCGATGACAGAACTCTATGAATTCAGCGCTGTCGAATTGGATTCCTTTGTCAGTCACAATGGTTCGTGGAAGGCCAAAATGACAGATGATGTTCCAGACAATGAAGTTGATTACTTTCTTTGTCGTGATCATGGCTAAAGGTCCCGCTTCGGCCCATTTGGTGAAGTAATCGACTGCCACAATGGCATACTTTGTACTACCTTTAGAGATTGGTAAGGAATCGATAATATCTATGCCCCATATGGCAAATGGCTATGGAATGATCATTTGTGTGATTTTTGTCGGCGGAGCTCTTGGAAATTTGACACACATTTAGCACTTGTCACATCGCCTAGCTTAATCAGTATCATCTGGGTTGACAGTCGGCCAATAATACCCATAACGGAGTATTTTCTTTGCTAGGGTATGCCCCCCCGTGTGATCGCCACATTCCCATTCATGAACTTCCTTTAGGACTCGCTTTATTTCATTGTAAGCGATGCACTAGTAGGGGAACAGAAAAACCCTTTCTCTACATGACTCCTTCCTGAATGATATATCACGTAGCTTTGCGAAGGACTTGTCGCCTTTCATTCCTTCGCTTGGGAAGGACTCCTTGTAGTAAATAGTCTTTAATTGGAGTCATCCACGACTCCTTTTTTGGCACTTTCTCTATTACCCAGTCGATTTCCATCTGGTTTAGACTCAAGCGTCTAGTTCTTCGATTGGAACCAAGCCCATCTATTGTGCATCCCTAGTGCTAGCAAAATTTGCCGATGAGTCGGCCTCTTTGTTTTGGTCCCAAGGAATGTGCGTGATGTCATAATACTTGAAGCCAGTCAATAACTCTTAGACTTGGATAAGGTACAAGGCGAGTCGTTGTCCTATAGCTTGGTAATCTCCCCTGACTTGGTATACTACCAACAGTGAGTCACAAAAGATTTCAAGAGATTTTTCCCCAATTCTTTGGCAAGTTTGAGTCCAGCAATTAGAGCTTCATACTCAGCTTCGTTTTTTGTTGTAGTGAAGTCAAGTTTCAAAGCGTAGAAAATTGATTGATATTCTGGAGTTACTAACACGATTCCGGCTCCAAAACAACGATCATCGGATGCTCCATCCTTATACATTTTCCACCGAATGGTAGAGGCCCCACCGCTCTCTGGGAGATCATCCCGTGTAGTGAATTCTGCTATAAAGTCCACTAGTGCCTATCCTTGGATGGCTCTTCAAGGGAGATAAGTACTATCGAATTGAATCAGTTCGATGTTCTACTTCAGTAACCTTTCAGACGTCTCAGGTCGCTGTAGGACCTGTCGTAACGGCTGGTTGGTGTAAACGTTG
Source organism: Allium fistulosum (assembly GCA_030737815.1). Classification (NCBI taxonomy): domain Eukaryota; kingdom Viridiplantae; phylum Streptophyta; class Magnoliopsida; order Asparagales; family Amaryllidaceae; genus Allium; species Allium fistulosum. The sequence continues at coordinate 248,704,669 of CM060905.1, read as the reverse complement.
ATAGGATGAGCCTGAAAATAGAGGTGGAGCTTTTGTGAAGCGATCAACAAGCAATATGCTATTTTCTCTATCTTCAGATAGTTCCTTTTAGCTCCTATTAATCATTCGTTAACATAATAAACTTGTCTCTGGATCCGATTCTCCTCGCAAAGCAGTGCGGCACTTATAGCATGTACCGATACGGCTAATTAGATATACAAATCTTCGTGATCCACCGGCTTTGACAAGATGGGAGGCCTCTCTATGTGGTTCACCAAAGCTCGGAATGCGTCCTCACAATTCTGCGTCCATTCAAAGTTCCTTTTTCCTATTCTAATCAAATCGAAAAAAGGAATGCATATTTATCGGTGGCTTTGGAAATAAATCGACTTAGGGCGGAAACCTTCCCATTTAGGATCTGTACTTATTTGATAGCCTTCGGCACTTGGATGTTGCAAATTGTTTGAATCTTCTTGGGATTAGCTTCGATTCCGTTGGCATTGACAATGAAACTTAAGAACTTTCCTAATGCAACGCTAAAAGAACACTTTAGAGGATTGATCTTCATTTTGTAATATCGGAGGATATCGAACAATTCTACCAAGACTTTAATGTGGTCGCTTGACTGTCGTGACTTAACGAGCATATCATCCACATATACCTCCATCATCTTACCAATCTGATCTTTAAATATTCTATTGACTAAATGTTGATAGGTTGCTCCAACATTCTTCAATCCAAACGGCATTACTACATAGCAATTCAATCCAACATTAGTAATGAATATGGATTGCTCCTGATCGGAAATATGCATCAGATTTGGTTATATCCAGAACACACATCCATGAAAGAAAGCAATTCGTGTCCTGCGGTTGAGTCTACCAGTTGGTCGATCCTTGGAAGGAGAAAACTGGCTTTTAGGTACGCCTTGTTTAAGTCCGAGTAATCAATGCATGTCCGCCATTTTCCATTCGCCTTTCTCACAAGCACCGGATTAGATACCGATTTAGGGTAGAGGGCATCATGAACAAACCAATTGTACTTGAGTCTATCCACCTCCTCTTTAAGGGCAGCAGATCTCTCTGGATCCATGCTATGCCTTTTCTACTTCACCGGGACATGCCTTGGGTCGATATTTAATGCGTTGCTTACAATGGTAGGTAAGATCCCATACATGTCAGAGTGAGTCCAAGCGAACACGTAAAGATTTTCTTGGAGAAATCCAACAAATTATTTCATCATCGGGGGGCTGAGCTGTGATCCGATCCTTGGGACTTATGACAGGTCGTCGTGGATGACCGTTATGTCAATTTCAGCTCAATCGGTGTAGCCTTAGTTTCTTTGGGCTCCTCCTCGTCATCCCTTGGATCTATGTCTTTATAGAACCGACTATGGCGCCCGAGCCCAGGCCCAACACTGGTTTTCAATCTTTGGCAGTTCAGATGCGAAGAACTTATCCATACCAATACCTTTCCCCTTCCGTTGAGCATCTCTCAGTTCAGCTACATAATAGGCACGTTCAGTCGCCTGATCACCATGCACATCTCCAACACCGTTATCATTTGGAAACTTCAAAGTCAAATAGCATAGGGCAAGAGCTACCTGAAATTCAGCAAGGGCCGGTCTGTCTAGAAAAGTATTGTATGGAGAGTCAACATCCAGGGCAACAAATTGTAAAATCCGCACTCTCCTGCAGTCACTTTCTCCTAACTCCATAGGCAATTCGACATATCCGGCAGCTTCAGTCGCAGCACCGTTAAAGAATGCGGGCTTTAGACGGTTTTAGTCCTTGGCTTCCATCCTCATCTAATTGTAAGCCTTTTTGAAAATTATATTAACGGAACTTCCACAATCAACCAAAATCCTCCTTACTAAGGCGGGGTCGATAATGGCCAAAATGACCATTGGGTCGATCGTTGATGTCTCCACCTTTTCTACATCTCTGTTTCTGAACACAATGTCATCTGTCATTGTACATTGCTGTTTTGTTGGAACCCCATCTTCTATACTCGAACAACATTCAAAATTCATATGCTTGATCGTGGTAGCATATCGCTCCATCTTATGCCAACTCTTATCAGCTAGATGTGGTCCTCCAACTATTGTATTGATCACTAATCTTCCACTAGTCCGCCTAGGCTCCTCGGCTCTATGCGGAACTGTCCTCAATTAGGGTCAGATGTCCCATGCCCGCCATCCTGCGGGGGTTTTACAAACTACTGTAACTTTCTTTCCTAAATCAGTTTCTCGATAATATCCTGGAGATGTCTACACTTATTCATGTTATATCCATAGCATGCGTGGAACCGGCAATATTTTCTAGTCTCCTTCTGCTTCTCCGTCGATTCTTTCGGAGGTGGCTTCCTATACTACATGGTATTGCATGAAGACAAATAGACATTCTCTAGAGATGTATTTAGTGGTGTGTCGTTATCATACATTGGAATCCTAGGCTTTTCTCTTCCAGAATCCCTTTTTTGTTCACAATTCTGATCACCGCCTTTCTTTTTTCGGTTCGGTTTATTTTGGACATTCACTTGAACTTTTCTGGAACTCTCTCCATACTGCTTTACTGTAATGTTACTCTGTACTCTTTCTCCACTTGTTCCCAAAATGCTCTTTTTCCTTGAGCATCCAACTTCCTCTTTCTTCAAATACTGAGCTTCTTTTACATATAAATGTTTTGCGGGTTGTTTGCCAGCTAACCAATCACCAAAATCAGATTCTGGATCAATCCCTCTTGTTACTGCCATCGATATTAAATGCTCATTCGGATTACTGACTTTGGAGACAGCTGTATGAAATCTCTCCAAATAATTTTTCAGCGATTCTTCCGGAGCCTAGATCATACTAGATAGGGACATCACATCTTTGGGGCAAGTTGCACATATGGAACTGCTCCATAAACTTTGTTGCTAAATTGTCAAATCTAGAGATTGACCATGGAGGTAATCTCCTAAACCACATCATTGCTATGACAGAGAGAGTAATAGGAAATCATCTGCATTTTGTTGCATCATCAGCTAGTGCGGAATCCATCAGCCATTCATATCTCATGATGTGCTACCTAGGGTCAGTTTTTCCCTCATAGGTAGGCATTGATGGCATACTGAACCTCCTTGGATACTCTGAATGTAAGATATTGTTAGTAAATGAGGTATGGCTTCTCAAGATCCCCTAATCATCATTGGTCAAGCTTGGCTCTCCCTCACTAGCTGTCTAACCATAGCCGACAAGTCCGACGTTTGTATAGTTGGAGCCAAGCTGTGGTCATGCTCCACCTCACGTGAATGGTCTAGTCGATGTCTACGGGCCGTTCCATGCCTTGTTGGCTCAACATCCTCTCGATGTATATCATGTACATTCACTTTATTGTCATTCCGAGGAGGCAATTGGTCTGCATCCATCTGAACTTCAGCATCCAAATCAATCGCAATAGCTCCAGTTTGGGCTCCAGCATGGAAAGGTAGCTCCCTCCTCTGGTGAAGGGATCGGTACCGATCCCTATGGAGGGATCGACACTGATCGATCTCGGCGGACCAGGTAGGTTTGCATGTTGATGTCCAGAAGCTTCTATGCAATATCCATCGGTTCCGAGACGTCTACGTCTGTGATAATCATCTGATACTAGAACTCTCCGATGTAGAATAAAGGGTTGGGTCTCTCCTAGCTTTCCTGTGCTGTTGTTGACTGAGTTGGTTCATTAGATTGATATTGGCTTGAATCTGCTGATTCAGCTGTCGGTGGCTCTCCACTAGCTCTTTCATCAAATTCTGGAAATCAGCTCTTGTGATAGAATCAATTGGGTTGTGGACATCAACGGAATTGGTAGCATTCACATCTATCGATAGATTGCTCGGGCCTCCCTGTTGGATGTTAGCATTCTCATTTCCTTCTGAGATGTAGATTAGGTATTCCTAACCATTGTTGACAATATTCCTTAGACTTTTAAAAATATGAATAGAACGAACAAGCTTTTTGAAGATAATTCCATATCTCTTTGGCAGATTTATGCAATCCAGTAGCAACAAAGAGATCCAAATAGTGCCGAGAACCTAGCTTCTAAGTAAAAGCACCAAAATGTTTGCACCAAAATATGGCACAAACAGCCAATAGAGAATTTATAGAGAAATAAATGAAGAATCTAAAATGAAAACTGAGGAAATAAGTAAATAAATAACATAAAATCAAAGCAATAACAGGAACACAATGATTTATACTGGTTCAGCATTGTTTGCCTACGCCCACTTTGAATAGATTGCTTATCAATCACTTTTAAACTGAGTACAATATGGATCAGATGAAAATCCTTAGTTACAATAGAGTACAAAGCAACTAGCAACGTAAAGGTTCCCAAAATGAACAACCAAACCTGTATTTATAGACGAAGATGGCAAAATATCTCCCTGAAAATTCGACAGAAGGTTCTCCAAAACCATATGGACCCATAAGAGGGATCGCATAGCCCAAATCCTAAGAAATAAGGATCGGTGTCAATCCATATTTTGAAGGAATTTTGGGGTGCAATCCCTATGGTAGCTTTCCCATGTCGTAATGTGTTTAGCATCAAAGTTTCATACCAATTGGATTAGTATAACTTGAGTTATTGCTCAATCTTTGCTTCAATGTGAGTTGCCTTCTGATTTCAACCGATCCCTATTGAGGGAAGAGGGTCGATCCCTCTTATTTCATCCTTTCGAGGTGTGATCCCTATGGTAGGCTTCCTAGGGTCCCCACATCTTGCTCAAAAATTTTCACATGCATTGGACTTATGGATCTTGAGATATTGATTGTTTTCTATTGAATTGCACTTGCTTCCTGAAACATGTCGATCCCTATGTTGGAGAATGGTTATAACCAATCCCTCCTCTATGTTGAACTATATTCCATACTTCGAACGTTCTGCATTGCATATCTCTCAATTCCGTTCGATCACGACTTCATATTAGCATCTGTACTTGACTTCTGGACCTCACAATCATCGCTCAGGACTTACTGGCCTTGACAACTATCAAATTTGACTTGAGCAATCAGTTCGAATATAGCCGGGTCAAAATGCCGAATAACGATACTTACATAAAACTGATTCAGTTTTGAGTTTTCGAAATTATGTTTATGACATAAATTAGGCATCTTAAACTATTTAAGATCAGGATTTCTTATCAACTCATATCTTATAGGATCTCAAATACTAAGAATTAGATGAGATCAAATATAACATATGTACTTACTCTTAAGTACATATCATTATAAGAAGAAGTTAACTCAACATCACTCGTCATCCATCATATTTTGTCCAACAAAGTCAAATTACTCCTTATCGATACATTATTATATGTTATAGGAAGGAGTGACTTTTAGGTTGAATCTTACCCATTTTTAGGTACTTTTGGAACTCTTTTCCAATATACTAACATATACGATCAAATTGAATTTTTTTATTTACTTTGCATGTTACTTCCATTTATGTTCAATGAATTTATCATAGATATGCTACTTGAGTATCAGATACACATGTTCCTATCTACGATAATTCAACTGTGAATTTAACGAAGTAAGTGGATCTGTTTTAGAATCATTAGACATTGGAATGCATACATCTATATGTATCAATCAGAAGAGATCTTTAACTCTTTTGTCACTCCCACTAAATGGATGCTACGTAACAATCCACCTTTTGACCCTTTAATTTAATGCTCGAATCGATGTCCAAACTATGATGAGCCAAAAAGATAAGTCATAAGGGGACGATAACAAGAACCAAACAAAATATTATCCAGTAACTTTCTAAATCTCGTAGCAGAAGGAAACAAAATATAATTTAAAATAACCATTATTATTTCATAACACCACGGTGTAACAACATTGTCGTATACATATGTCTTTACAACACTAACTAAACTCCATCCACACATACAAGTATTGTCATCTCTAACACATATTTACAATTTTTACAATATATACAATAGAGTCCATGTCTTCCGTTCCATCGTGACTCCAAGCCTCAAGTAAACTAATGATGTAACTAAAAAAGGGAAAACAAGAGTGGGTTAGACATGAGTTTGAGTAAGTTAGTCATAACCACTCCACATGTACCATATGATCAATTTCTAACACATATATCTAATATGTAAGTAGATACATCCTGGACAAGCCCATGACCCTACACGATTGTACTATCGTCGGCTATCTAATGTGTAGGTAAATACATCCTGGACTAGCTCGAGGCCCACTACAAAAATATGGAGTTTTGATAGCACCAATACATAGCATTTCCGTATCTCCTCGTTCCACCCCCAAGCAATGCCGGGTTTCCAACGCTATGAAGTAAATAAATACGGTGTACTCAACGCTATTCGATCAAAAAAGGTGGGGAAACAAATTATTTTGTGCGGGAATAAAAAATGGGCCTATTCACTTCGCTGCCTCGTTCAGAAAACACCATCTTCTTTCGCTTGGCACCTCCAGAAAACAATAACTAAATCGATCCCTAAATTGGTTGTCAACAATCGATTGAATCGCGAAACCCTAACCTCTGTCATCAACAGTCGATCAACTTTTGAATCGTGAAACCGAAACCTCTGTCATCAACATTCGATCCCAATTCCTAAACAAAACCACCATTTCAACTTCCTAAAACTCTAAATCAGCGCCTCTCCAATTCGGGGATGGAAAAATAAGTCGGGAACAAGTAATGGAAAAATGATCAGTTTCGGATATGATAATGATTTTCATAGCTGGTATCTGATTGGGAAACTGTTAGGTCAAGGGTAGTTTGGGCTTACTTTTGTTGCCATTGATAAGGATACTGGAGATCGAGTAGCTGTTAAAAGGATCGACAAAGCCAGGTATTCCTTTTGTTTTATCAAACAATCTATTTAATTATTTATATGGTTTGTGTATAGATTAGAACTAGAATGTAAAATTTTCTGCTTTAAATTGCTGGCTTGGAATACACAAGCATCTGCTCAGTTAAGCCTTGATGGCGCCAACATTCAGGTTTACGCATTGGTGGGTGTCAATGAGATGCTTTTCGCTGGAGTTCAGGTATTATTTAGTGTACAAATTATAATGTTTATGATATACAATAGCTTCAGCTTGTTAATGTAAATGGTCTTTTTTTTTATTTGTTAATTTAATTGCAGGATGGTCAAATTTTAGCTTGGAAGTATAATATGGCAGGGAACTGCTTTGAACCAGCAGCTTCTTTTACAGGCCATAGACTTGATGTTGTTTCTATAGTCGTGGGAGGATCAAGATTATATTCTGGTTCTATGGATCACATTATAAGGGTAAGATTTCTTCTTTGGCTATTTTTGTATCACATGGATTCTTTTTGTGTGAATTTTGACTATTTCCACCTTGTTATACCCACTTAGTTATGTGTCAACTCATTTAGGAATCTTCGTAGAAGTTTGGGTGTTGACATGTCATTATTCATTTTTTTATTAACTGGTCTTTAATGCAACATAGACATACCACACAAGTCAAATATAAACATCTACTAGTTACCAAATTAATTGTTATTTATTAACGATTATTTCAGTTCTGTGAAGTCACATATTTGTCTTGCGTATGTTTAATAGATCTATAGAATTAACGTAAAGTATAACCATCTCTATTTACCTACTAATGTTACTCGCCTTTGTTGTATTTTATGTTAGCCTAATCACACAATCCTATCAGGCTATCAGCAAACTGTTGTATTTTTTGGAATTCAAAATTCTGTTGAATGTCAAATATCATATGACTGATTATTGTTTTAATTAAAGACTAGTGCGTATAAGCATGCACTACGCATAACTACATAAGTAATTGAAATACGAACATTGTTTGTTGGCATTCGTATCAGATTTATGCTTCGTGACCTATCAAGGTGAATATATTTCACTGTATAGAAATTTTTTATATCCATGAACTTTCCATAATCTAAAAACCTTACAATTTTTCTGTTGTTCTTCAGTGAAAAAAGAATGTGTCGGTTAAAGAGTAAGAAGTGAAAATATTTTTTCAGTGTATCATCTTTTCGAAATTAAACTATTTTAAAATGTGCACATATAAACTTAGTGAAAAGATCGTATTACTCAGCGAGCAAGAAACCATTGTTTTCTTTATACTACGAAGAAAAATTTATAATATTATTTGATTTTTACATCTTCTTCTATGAACTTTGCCAAATATCTTGCTTTTGCTCTTTCGAATGGATCTTTAGGTGAAAGAGGGCAACTGTCCCATTTGTCATCAGTGTATTACCACCATAAATGAGCACATGAATCTTTTTATATATTAGATTTGACTCAAGTAGTAGAGTACTTTTGTTGTATATTTCCTCCTCGATGTATCATAAGAAATTCCATTTAACTTCAAGGCAAGCTTGACTCTATGACTGAAAGGACTTCCCCGTCTTCCTAACAACTTTACTTCTTCTGACATTTTCTCTTAAAAATATACATGTATGCGCTGAAAAGCCTTGTTTATAGATATATAATTGACATAACGAGTGGTTAATTAGTTTGTGTTATAAAATAGTGGTTGATTAGTTCGTGAGAAGCCTTGCCTTCCTGAAACTTATGATGCTTTTCATTTGGGTGTTCCAGATGTTCCCAGTTTTATTTCTTTTAGAGAGTTCCAACTTCATTTTTTTCTTCTGTTTTTCTTTTTATATAATATAATTTTCTATTTCCATGTCTTGGTTCATGTCCTTCAATCAACAACATATTCAGTTTTGCAATTGTTTGGTCTTTCGTTGCTTTTGATTATATTGCAAAAAATTAGATTTCATGTCTGTACATTGTGCAATTTGAAAATGATTAATATTAAAAATCAGTATATAACTTTTAAATAACATATTAAGGCACATAGTGAAATGAAACATGGTGATCAATTAAAAACGCAAGCACCTTTCCTGAACAGTCATACTTGCCATCAGTCACTTGATTCATTTTGTTAATTCATATTACTCTACACATGTGTTTGAAAAATACATATTTGGTAGGCACAATAATTTGTTGCATGCTTATTTTATCGACTTATTAATGCTAACAAATAATCTGACTTACATTTGTTGTGTAATGATTTGAATACATTCTTAGTTCAGCTTTTGAGTATATACGTTATGACTGATGAAGACGAAATACGTACCGGGCGTATGAAAACTATACAAGAATATGGGGTAACTGAAAACTTCCCTAATATAATTTTGTCGGTATTATGTTGTTCCCATCTCTCTGTGTTATTGAAAGCGTTTAACAGGTGCCTATAACTCAAAACTTCCCGAATTATAATTATAACTTTTTTTCACTTAAAATTTCAAAGAATTTAAAGGCCATGGTTCTTATAACTCCATCCTAAAAATCAAAAAAGCGATCGTTTGATCAGTGTAGAATCAAAAAATGTTGTTATGTTACTGAAGTTGATGCATTGGCACATGATGCTGAAATGTTTGATACTTGAAGATTAAAATAAATAAAAATCATAGCTTTTGATAATATAAAGCATTGAATTTATGTGAGGACAGTGGAATACATTGGTACACAGCTAGCATTGCTCCCAAATAGAGGACATGTGCTCCTATCCATCAGGAGCTTCCTACATATATTGCTTAGAGCCTATAACTATTGGTCTCAACACCAAGGTAAACATCCACTGCCATCTCTATGTTTAGAATGAAGATAATCAACATAAATGGTATAATAAAATAAAAAATTGCAAAAGCTGAATGTGTGTTGTACTTACTGAAGCTAAACATGTGACAGTGCTAACAGATTTGGCCCTAACTACGATGGTGTCTCCCTTAATCATATTTTATGCACCATTTCTTTTTACAAAGAATAGACGTGTAATGTTGTTATTTTATACTATTTACAAAAACATCATGTGTTAAATATTTCTAACCTTTGGGCGATGAATTTGTGGTGGAGCACTATAGGTTAAAAAATATGTTTGAAAACTATGTGCGTATTTCAGTTTATATATTCTTCACTTCTTTTAACTGTTTAGCAACTGAATTGGCTTTGTTGAATACTTGTCCTCCATGGTGAATATTTTATTAGATGAGTTGGTTCAGGACAAAAAGAAATTTATGAACATATAGAGAAATCATAGTTTGCTTAATTCAAGAGAGAATCCAACAAACATATTTATAATATAAATATATATAGGTTTTGAAAGGCATAACTATATATTCTAGAAGAGTCTGTAAAATTCTAATAAGATTCGTTTACCGATATTTGGTGACAAGTATTGTCTTTGACCGCTAATGTGTTTGCTATTTGAGAGTTCAATATTCTTACTTATTGTGTTTTTCTTTCAAATTCTAGATTTTCTCAGCGATGACTTAATAATGACTTGATAATGGTATTGGAATTAAGAAAAAGAAAGAAAGAAAAGTTGCCAGTTTGTTGGGCAGTACATTGCCGGGCTAGATGTGTGATCAACCAGTATACCATATAATTCAAAGTAATATATGATTATTATTTTTATAGGTTGAACTTTCTATTCAATTAGAGAACAAGGAAACAAAGAAGGCAGAGAAGTGTACACATTATTGACTAAGTAAGTGTTCTTCTTTATAACTTGTTGATTATGATATGTGAATGCAAGCTGTGTTCATAAATATATATAGTTAGGCAATGCATTATTACTTGTAGTCCTGTTATTTAAAGTTTTTTTTATGTTTACCAAATGCCACCAGAAGAGGAGTAGTACCTGATCTAAACTACCATGATTGTTTATAATTAGTTTAGTTTATGTGAAGAATATGAATGTGTTCATTCGCATATATTTTGAGGTGATTAATTTCTGTAGAAAGAATATATTTTGATTTGGTACATAAGATGTAAAACAACATCTACTATTCTAACATGTATTTGATTTAAACCGCTGAGTTCAAATGAGCAACAAGTAGTATTTATCAAGAGATGGAGCTAAACTTGCAATTAATTTTCTTTTGTAAAAATGATGCATAAAAGGTCAATCTGAACTTGTAATTATTTTTCTTTTGTCAATATGATGCATAAAAGGCCAATGGCAATTAGCATTAACGTCAAGTGCTTAGTTTTCATTGTAATATTCTATTTATTACACGCAACACGATTGATTACAACGATTGATTAATCTGTGTTCTAGACTGAACAACCTGAATGACAGAAGCTTTTTCATTATACACTAGTATATCAGCATGCATGATGTACACATGTGTATATGCATGTCAAATGTATATAGTTGTAGTGAATGTAGTTTATGATGTTTAAAAGTGTCCTTTGCCCACTTTCATATTTTTCCTTTTTCGCCTTTTTTCGCCTATTTGAATAAAATTCAAAATGGTATTTTTGCAACTTGACGGTTAAAATGACAATGGTTAAAATCGAGAGGCAATCAATATCTTCTATTAATATTACAAAATTTAGGGCAGTCATGGTAACAATCATCACTGCCATTATGGAAAAACTTTACCGCACTGTTTTTATTAGTATTACTGTATATATGTTAATCCGATAAACTTGTATCTGTTACATCAATAATGATAAATTACTACTTTAATTGAAAAATCAAATATTTTGTATGTTTTGTAGTGTAATGGTGTTTTACCATACATTTAGCCGTGTCACTTAGTAGTAGATATCAACAAGAAAGAATAAGAGATGTAATTAACTCCATTGAAATAAAGTTTCAAGCCTAAATCCAGCCCTTATTTTTATAAAAATGTATTAATATATGAAAATAAATATATATAAATGGGTTGGTAAATTCTATAAGAATGGTAAATTCATCATTACCGCACTGATTGTATTGGTACACCGACTTAGTCCAAAGATGTTAAACAAACGGTCACCAGACAGAGATGATGCTTTGTATGCTTGGATTCACCTTTTTTCTTTAATGGTTGTGGTATGATCATGTTATATAATTTTTCTAAAGGACTCATTTGTTGATTATGCATTGCAACATGAAATATATGTTGAAATGTGATCGTGTACTGATTGTCCCAATCTTTTGAAATCTGTGCAAAGTTTCATCATTATCTTTAATATTTGCAGATGGTGGTCCGGTGATCAGTTCATTTAAGGCCTGGTCCAAGTGTTTAAGATTTATTTCTTGTGGATTCACACCTCATGGATATTCCTGGCTCGAAGGTGTGTACATGTATGTAGAACATTTATATTTTAGACTTTTGTATACATTATGCAACTGTCCAATTCTTTTGTTTTTTTCCTCTGTAGTATGATGAAAATACAAATGTATGCAAATTATATAGAGAATCGGAAACACCAAACATGGGCGCATCTCTTTATATAACATGGCTGCTTGAAATCCTTGATCATATAAAGAACTGCTACAAGACTGCATACCTGGACCTCAGCCCCCAAGATGCCTTGAGCTCTTTGCAAAGGAACTGACAAGTGGTTAGACTTCATGGGGCAATGAACCACTCCATTTTCAGGACGCTAATTACTTTATAAGGCGGAGTACAAGGGATTCAAGTTGATGAAGTTATCTTGCCCCAAAAGGGGTCTGATATGTGAATTTAGCATGCATGATCTTCTCCACTATCTCAGTTACAAAACCTTATAAGTTATCTATTTATTGAATTTGAACTATACTTAGGTACTATACAAGAACGCTTGGCATTTCTTATTAAATGATCATGAATGTTGAACTCTAAAGGTAGTTTAAAAAAAGGGTTAACTATGATTAGTTGAATACAGAGCTGATGTATCCTTAGTTTATCTTCAATGATTTTTGGTTAGACTTTTTCATGCTTCAACTACACTTTTTTTTCCTTTCAAAAATTGATAATTGATGTACATGATTTCTGTCCTAATGTGATATGCTGTTTGGTCATGATTTCTGGTGGTGAGGTTGGTTTTGGTTGCAGTAGTGGTTGCAGTAGGCAAAGGTGACGGAGAAGGGTACGTAAGTTGATGGTGGAGTTTGAGTTGTATGGGAAGTAGAAGTGTGTGTTGATTGGCAGTGAGACGTATGTATGTATGGCAGTTTGTTTATATTGTGGAAGTGCAGTGCAGACGTGTGGAAGATGGTTCTGGTAGTGGATGGTGTATGGCAGTTTGGAGATGGGATGCAGTGTTGTGGCAGTTGGGTAATGAGAAATGGGTGGTTTGTGGTAGAGGATAGTGAAGTGCAGGATGATTGTATGTGTTGCTGGAAGGTAGTATGTGGAGGTGGTTGAAATGAAGTTAGACAATAATAATGATAGATTTTTATACTAGGCCTCCAAGTCATTTACTCCATTGCCTACAAGTCATTTTCTACTTTGTCATTTATTGTCTACAAATTTAGTATATTCAACCTGGAACTGTCATTGTCTACTTTGTCATTTAATGCAGGAACTTGGTTAACACTGAAGCAACCTGGAGCAATGTTTAGATCCTTGCAAGAATCTTCTGTAGCATCCATTTCCGTATCATCGTCTCCATAACTGAGTATTTGTATCCATTTGTTAGACTATTTTGAGCTATTATCATGTGACCATGCCTTGTAGTATTTGTGTTCATTTGTTAGACTATTTTGAACTATTATCATGCGACCATGTCTTGTAGTATTTGAAATATTAGCAGAATTATTTGAAACTTTTCCACTGGTTTGATTGTGTGTTTCCAAATTAGAATTCACTGCAACGTTATCATTGTTACATATAGTTGTTGTCATCTTCTCGATTTGTTATTTTTGGGATCCACATTATAATATATATATATATATGTAATGTGTATACATATATCTATCTGTGTGCATATGTGTGTGTATATATATATATATATATATAATATAATATAATAAAAAGAAAATTGAAACAAATGCTGAAAATTAATATTATATAGAATAGCGTTTGAAAAACGCTATTGATTCATCAAACGCTATCGCAACTCTATATGAGATGTAAGATTTATGCATCAAAAACGCTATAATAGAATCAAAAACGCTATAGTAGAAAATAAAAACGCTATACAAGCATGACAAGAAATGCTATCGAAAAACATTGTAACGCTATAACATGGTTTGATGAAACGCTATAAAATGTGCTCGAAAACACTATAGAAGTTAAATGAAGGATTATATTCCCTATAGCGTTTAAGTTTAATAACAGAGAAAAAACGCTATGGTAGGTTGCAAACGCTATGCCCTTTTGTAAATGCTATTAGCTATGATAGCGTTTTCCTTCCTGCTATGTAATGATGTCGGCCTACCATAGCTTGTGGTTCCATGGCGTTCTCTGAAACGCTATGGTAGCCTGTTATAGCGTTTTTCAAATGCTATGAAACCCATAAACTGTTGTAGTGGCCCTACAAGATTGTATTACCATCGTCTACCTAATGGGCTCATATCCTATATTAGCCCGAAACCCTTCACTATATGAACACTTAACATCCTTTCCCATACAAAATTGGACTCATGCCCTGGACTACCCTAAGGCCCTACAGGGTCGCTTACCATCCAATCCTCTTCATGGACCACTAAAGCACTACTGGGGAGCATCGTATACATGGTGGCTTACTTGCACCATAGGTTGGTATTGTTCGTATTAATATCAAACAATTCTACTCACAAAGCAAATATATCTATCCATATAACGCATTTCGAATATATTTCAGTTTAAGGGTTGATACTTCTAATGTTTGGAGTTTATTTAGTTCAAGGGTAAATATTTTAATTTCTTTCGTATATAGATTCCTAATCATCATTAAAGTGTTATCAAATACTAGTGGTGACTATAGAAAGAATCATTTATATTGTAATTATATTCATATATGTTGATTTTACTTACTTGTTATCCTATTTCTACCCAAACCCATTATTTAATCTCTTAATTTAAGTCATAATTTGTAATTACTCAGATTTTTGACCGCAAATCATTATCATGATATATTCTATGCATTGTATCCCACAAAAGCATGAATCACTCACAAAATCTCTCAAAATGCTCTAAACCAATTCTTCCTTTCGTAATCTTGTCCCTTTTGTGCATTGAAACCTTTGTAATTTGCCACAATTTTCCGCTAGATTGTTGTACTAATCTCCACAATCATTTTGATTGGTAAGTCGCCAAATTCCATTAAATGTAGAGAGTTATGCCACTTTAAAGTTGTGAAATGAAAAAGGAAAAATGCTATTGAAAAGAGAGAAGATGAATTAATTTTTCTGACTTAAAATGAGGCTTATATAACGTTGAATTTAATTAAGAAAACTGTTCTCACCATTTAAAATAACTAAATTTAATTTGAAATTAAAAAAACTGAACTAATCATTGTATATCGACATATCCCAAGATATACGTCGACATATGTGTAATAACTGGATGTCTGTCAACATAGCGTTTCATGTATGTCAACATACATGCCAGATTTTTCACTCAGCTATTAAGTTGTCTGTATCTCCTTCATACGACCTCCAAATTAAACAAACTTATATATCATTTTGATTAGAAAAATGAGCCAGTGGTGCAAGTCTCATTATCAAATTCAATTGGAGAAAATGATATTTTGCCATTTCTTAATTTAAATAAGATTATTTACCGATTTAATCTAATAAATCATCATTGTTATATTATCAAATTTTGATTATAATATATCTAAAATTTTCAAGGTATTACGACCTATGCCCTTAATCGTTGAGATATAGCTCACCATGACCATATGATTAAAAATCATATGATTAAAGAGTTATTTCTCAAAGATATGGCTTAGTCCTTGGTTCCAAAGTAACTATAAATTTTTAGATATTTCCATATTTTCTATAGCTATTACATCACTGTTGTTATGAAAAAAAAACCATAACTATAATAGATTCATTTTATAACGAATATTCAAAATATTTATACTAAAATAAAATTATATCTATTTTTAACTAATATTGAAAACATTTATTACTTTATAGATAATATTTGGTATACATATGAAAGTAATCTTTCGTAACTTGATGCATTCACTAATAAATGTCATATTGTACGCTCCCACTATTTCTTCCATTATAATAACCATGCATAAAACACGAAGCTCCAATTTCCCACTTATTACGGATTATTTATTTTATCCATTGTAACTAGTATACAATCAAGAGTTTTAGATATAATATCTTAAACTCAAAGAAATAACTCCTATAAACAATTTTTTGCATGAAAAATACATTTGGAATATAAATCACATTTTTAATTCCATATTAAGTATCTACTAATATTTTATACAATTCTCTTTTGTATGTCCCTTCAGGAACCAGAGATGACATTTCACTCCCTTCATCCCAACTATGCCTATGTTACATCCACTCTTGGGCATTTGCTTTCCTTTTCAAATGGTCAACCATTCAAAAGAAGATCCTTACTATAAACTATGCTGAATTCTTTACAAAAATGCATTTGGATATCCTTAACATTTTAAGGGTATCATAAGGGTTGCATTTAGGTAAATTGATCGGTACTGACAATTAAATGATCGAATTCCTAGGCCGATCTTTTATCCTTGGTCTAGTTTTGTTTTCAACACAATAATAATCTCATTATATTCAGTCATATTGAAAACATGATTTTGCGCTATAGTTTATTTGCTTATTTTAAATGAACCAATTTCATCGATATTTCGTATATCATGAACGTGACTGTTCATCATACAACTTTTGTATGTGATCAAATATGGATCGAATATCCATATTCCTGTGCTTCTTTAGACTTCATAATTAAAAAGACAATATACAGTCTGGGTAAAATAAACATTTAAGTGACTGAGGTACGAATTTTTTTAGTAGTTGTATAGTTCAACTCTTGCATCGGACTTGAAGCGACAACATGCCAAAAGATTTATTGGTAAGTATATTTTATATTTTTTGTCAATATTATTTTAGTTCATTAGTGTTAATTCAGTTCATTAGTACATTTTAATTGACAAACTATTTTATCAACTGGATTAACTGCACAAATTTATCGAAGTAGATAATTTTAATTTGTATACCATATGTTCTTACAATATCAAAAAGGTTAAATATTGTCATTTTATTTTATCTAGTAAGGCTCCCACTAGATTTTTATATTCCTTAAAACCCTAATAGAAATATAGAAAGATTTTGATCTTTTTAATTACCATCAGGACTCGCTTGCTTTAGAATTCTGACCTTGAGTTTGCTCAATAAATCATATGGTTGCAAGCGATGGATACCTCTTTATTGGTCGTTTTATATACAACCTAATGACATTTACCTAATCTCAACCTTGACGTCGATCTTGAGTTTGCTCAACAAATCAAGAGAGATTATTCATTATTACTTATTATTTTATGACGGCCTAATTATAATACATATACTTGAGTTTGCTCAACAGATACATGCTTTTACCCCGTCTAGGTAATATATTAATGGTACTGCACATAACAACTCCAGATTGAGTTTGCTCAATAGCTAAGGCATATACAAGTAATTTATCAATATATAAATGATAAATGGAAAATCATATTAGAGATTCATAATCTTCTAATATATTTTGAGTGATATCGATTTAAGAAACAATGTATTCTTATGAAATACACTCGTAATTCAAGTGTCAAACACATATGAAATCACGGTATACGTATCATATATATTTATTTATTCCAAAATCTATTTTGGGTTTATTTTAGTTATATATAATTATAAAATTCAATTTATTTATAACTATTATAATTTAATTAACTTATGTAAATTCATATGTATCTTATTAGTTAAAACATATTTAATAATTTTAATTTATTTAATAAAATTTTATTTAAAATTTTCAATATTTTATTTTATTCATCTTAAACTATTTAAGGAGAACATTTAACTATAATGATTATAATTTCATTTATACATATCAAATGTGTGTGTGTATGTTAATTAATTAACTATTTAATTAATTAATTATTCAATTAAATTTTTTAGTTAAATATTTAATCAATTTAGAAATTTATTTAGTTTAATTTCTTAAAACAATTTTGAAAAAAATTAAAACATCTTAAATTTAACTATAACCTTTATAGTTTATATATCTATATATTAATTTTTAAATTTTCAACTATAACCTTTATAATTATATATAAAAATCTAGTTTAATAACATTTTAATAAATTTAAATTTTCAAAAATTTCATTTAATAATTTTAATAGTTTTACTTTTTTTAATAATTTACCTTAAAAAGTTTAATGATAAATTTTCAACTATAACCTTTATAGTTATATATATGCATATTTTAATTAATATAATACTCATAAAAATTTCAGCAAATATTAAATTAATTTCTCGAAACTATTTTGAATTTTTTTAATTTATTTTATATTATTCATAATTTTTTTTATATTTTAAACTTAACATTAAATTTAAAATATAATTTAAATTTTCAAATCTCAATTTAAAAATTTGCCCAAGGCCTAAATAAATTTGGCACTTACATATAGGCTAACGTTTTGGACTTACTCCACCCAATAGGCTAGGTCAATAGCTAGGGTAGGGAGAATACTTTTGTATCCATCTCCGAGCTTAAGCACTACTATTCTAAACACCAATCAGAAAGAAAAGTTTATTAGTTGGCCTTAAATGTTAACTAATTAAACTATATAGACCATACAGGCTTTGATACCACTATTGGGTTTAGCCCATTTTGGCAGTAGATGAAATGAGTTGATTTCAAAAAAAAAATCCTATTTAGACTTTAATAGGCCTATGGAATCTATTAACTAACATTAGATCCAATCTATTTGTTTAAATAAAATCATATTTTATTTTGAAGTATTTTTTGTTTATTTAATTAATCATATTAATTAATTCTATTTAATATCTTGAATATGTCTAGTATATTCTACATTAGCATGACAACATAATAATAAATGAGTATGTGTAGAACCATAAATGCACATATAGATACTGGGATTTATATCTATTGTATGTACATATATATTATACCTACATATACATATGACAAACTGATATACATATCAATAATATAAATGCCTAAGTATATGCATATGTTTGAATATATAATAGTATATGTGTATGATTTGTATATACATATTAATACTACCATATATATATATGTATGTAAATTGGTTAGACACACATAGATATTATGTATTTCCATTTGTTTTTTTAAGTGAGCACACACATATATAATTTCAAATAAAGCTATGTAATTAAATTATAAATCTTCGAATATATGTGGATGTTTTGGTGTTTAAAGAGGAAGTGGAATACGTTGTGACGACCCGCTATTTCTAACATCTAATATTATCGACAAACGCAGTCAAAAATACTCTTGCACACTAACCTCATACATTGAAAACAATGGATTATTGGTAAGACAATTTAAAATATAGAATTAATATAGGCAAAAGAAAAAGAACTCGCTGCTGAATTAAAATAAATAACGTACATATCTCAATAAAACATATAGGCCCATTACAATAAATGGATCGTCTCAATCATTAAATATTATTAAATTTATAAAGCAATACAACAGTGATACATAGGAAATAATTTTAGATATACAACCTATAAATATAGTATATAACCAAAGCTCCTTTCCTTTCTTTTTTTTATATTTCACCTTCCAACTTAGATAATAAGTACAAAAAAGGAAAAGGTATCAAATATGTTTGGACTTGAAAGAGTTAGGGTTAAGCCTTAGGGGCAATTATGCAATTTTTTTATACATGTCTAACTCTATAACTAATCTTGTTCATAATTATGGTATTTAATTTCTATTATATAATTTGTTATGTTATGATATAAGTAACTAATTTAAATTATATTAATTAGAAAATCCTTAAATGATATGTTATGTAATAATAATTACAAGGGGTTGTGAGAAAATTATCACTATATAAAATAACACATTATTTTAAGTATCCGTGGTTAAGATGTTTCAAGAAAGGATAACAATATTTTTTTTAGAATAAGTATGCAACACTCTCTATATGTTGCGCCATGTATTACTCATGGTTGATGGGGCACCGAGGGGTTACTTACTTATAGCTATTAGATAACTATGGAATGACTCACTCGAGAGTTTCCTGTTGATTAATAATAACTAAGGTCAAATAGGAAATCTCGAAGTGATGATATTACAAAGTTCTCTCGACTTAAGAACACTATTGAACTTCAATGTGGATACTTCACTTTGATCTAGTTAAATCATGGCACAGTGTCCATCGAACGATGATAGTTGGGTCTGACTAGAGGCACTGGAACTGCAAAACTGTTTTATAGAGAATTCGTCTCCTTAGTTATATGAGGTAGTATCATGGTCAAATATAATCAACTCAAAGTCAAAGTCTCTAGCCAGAGTAGTATGGTTTATAATAAATGTTATTACTGAATAAGGACATTGTTTAAAGGACTAATTGAGTTGATTGTGGAAGATATTAGAATTTTTGACCAAAACCAAATTCCATAAGTCCTAAAGTGGTATAATGTTGGCGAAGATAATTAGTGTAAGCAATCATTACTAAAAGGTACCGCTTAAAAATATAAAATTATATTTTACCGGTAAAGATGTATAAGTAATAAATTCGGACAAAGTGTCACTTCACTAGCTATGGTGACAAATGAACATTAATATTTGGATAGTTCGATATTAATCACGGACTGAATTACACCTACGAGTTGCACAATCGTATTGGTGAATTCTTCGGAATACCATATGATTATTTGATTTATAATTGTTATAAATTAATTAAATTAATATTTATGAAATACTATTTATTTACTTACTTGATGTATTGGGTGCCTTTAGTATTTTCTAGATGCCATTAGTAATTAATTGGATACGTATATAAAAGTTATATATGTATATGTCGATATACGATATCAATACACATTTAAATACGATTTAAATGATATGAATTACTAAACGTGTTTTGGAGTATATGATGGACCATTTAGCCTATGTTATAGATGGCCATGAAGTTGGATGATGGAGTTTGAATTTCAGATTTTGAAGTGAACACTTGGTAAAAGGAGACATGGTAAAAGAAGGAGAATTTATCCCCATTTCTCCCTCTATTTAACCAAGCTAGCCTCCACCTTTTCTCTACTTGGATCCTCCTCCTCTCCTCTATGGCCATGACCTATGCTTTCCCTTTCATGGCCAAAAATTCAATTAACCCAAATGCATCAAAAAGATATAAATAGCGATACTCCAAGCCATTGCAAAGCTACAAGATTGATTCAAGGTGGATCTAGGAAAACACATCAATCTAGGTGAATTCAAGGGCTACATTCGTAAGGTATAAATCCTATTTATCTAAATACATATGTAGGATAAGAATCTACATATGTATTTATTATCCACACCAAATATATAATTATAAACTTGGACCTACATATTCATTTATCGCTATATGTTAATTATGAATTAGTTATGCACCTATAATATTTAGAAAAAACCAATTTTTATATATTAACATTTCTCTCCGTGTGTGTGTGTGTGTATTTGACATATATATGTTTTATTTTAAAATATTAATTTTAATTTCATTTATTCCAAAATGATATTTCAATCTCAAATCCATTTATATAAATTATATATATACAAATTAATTAAAGTGATATTATAGTAAAATTGTTCACCACAATTAATAAAGTTAATTTTTTTCTATAAGCATTGAAACTTATTTTATAACGTGAAATATAAATTACAAAGTAGTATGGCTGTGTTTAGGCTTGGGGTTGGATAATTAAGTATTCTCTTCTCCTTGGCTACTGGCCTAGCTCAATAATGGAGTAAGTCCAAAAGGTTGGTCCAATTGTAAAGGCCCAAAATGATTTGGGCCTTAGGGCTGATTTTAAAATTTCAGTTTGTAAATTTAAATACATATTTTGAATTTAAAAGTTAAACATAAGGTATAAAATAATTTTTTAAGAGAAATAAGTGATCCTCCCTAAGAGGATAACACTCAGATAATTTTATTCCACACTCAAAATTAGGAGCTGCCAATAAGCCTAGCAAGTAGCAAAACACTCCCAATGCATAAATATATAAACATAAAAGGCCCCTACCAAACTTAGTAATTAGATACAAAAGGAGAAATAAAGGTTAAATCAGTGCCAACAAATGAATATAAAAAAGTAATAGAAGAAGAAGTCAAGTGAGTCCAAGTAAGGGAGTAAACCATGGAGGACTAAGGCATAGCGGTAGCCAATAGATCTTTAGTAGGTCCAGAGATCAATCCATCCCTAAATACACCTTGAGCATATGGACCCCATCCCAATCGCCCAATAAAACTACAAAATCTCAAGAAATATATGAGACCAACACACATATCTTTACTACTAATAAAGAGAATTCATTGAATAGATTTACTCGGTGTCTTTTTGAAATTCCAAATATACCCTTTTACATCTCATAGAGAAATAGTATTCAAATATGGGAATATAGCCTGTTATTTTCTAAGTACAACTGTCAGTTCCCATGGAGAACTACAGCGTGAGTTCAGAAGATGAAGTATCCGAGTGTTCCATATTGTCCGTAATTTAGGTGGGAGTTAATCTGTCGAACTCTCGCCGGATTCCGAGTTAGTATGAAGAAAATATAGCAGTCTGAACAAAAAAAATAGCGGCTTCTACACTAAGCGAAGTTCAAATACGGGGATGTGGTAGCCTGTTATTTTCTAAGTACAACTGTCAGTCCCCATGGAGAACTACAATGTGCGTTCACAGGATGAAGTATCCAAGTGTTCCATATTGTTCGTAATTTAGGTGGGAGTTAATCGGTCGAAGTCTCGCCGGATTCCGAGTTAGTATGAAGAAAATATTGCAGTCTGAACAAAAAAAATAGCGGCTTCTGCACTAGGTAGAGTTCAAATATGGGGATGTGGTATCCTGTTATTTTCTAAGTACAACTGTCAATGCCCATGGAGAACTACAGTGTGCGTTCACAAGATGAAGTATCCGAGTGTTCCATATTGTCTGTAATTTAGGTGGGAGTTAATTGGTCGAAGTCTCACCGGATTCTGAATTAGTATGAAGAAGTTATTGCAGTTTGAACAAAAAAATAGCGGCTTCTGCACTAGGCGGAGTTCAAATATGAGGATGTGGTAGCCTGTTATTTTCTAAGTACAACTGTCAGTTCCCATGGAGAACTACAATGTGAGTTCAGAAGATGAAGTATCCGAGTGTTCCATATTGTCCGTAATTTAGGTGGGAGTTAATCTGTCGAAGTCTCGCCGGATTTCGAGTTAGTATGAAGAAAATATAGCAGTCTGAACAAAAAAAATAGCGGCTTCTGCACTAGGAGGAGTTCAAATACGGGGATGTGGTAGCCTGTTATTTTCTAAGTACAACTGTCAGTCCTCATGGAGAACTACAATGTACGTTCACAGGATGAAGTATCCTAGTGTTCCATATTGTCCGTAATTTAGGTGGGAGTTAATCGGTCGAAGTCTCGACGGATTCCGAGTTAGTATGAAGAAAATATTGCAGTCTGAACAAAAAAAAACGGCTTCTACACTAGGCGGAGTTCAAATATGGGGATGTGATATCTTGTTATTTTCTAAGTACAAGTGTCAGTGCCCATGGAGAACTACAGTGTGCGTTCATAAGATGAAGTATCCGAGTGTTCCATATTGTCTGTAATTTAGGTGGGAGTTAATTGGTCGAAGTCTCACCGGATTCTGAATTAGTATGAAGAAGTTATTGCGGTTTGAACAAAAAAAATAGCGGCTTCTGCACTAGGCGGAGTTCAAATATGAGGATGTGGTAGCCTGTTATTTTCTAAGTACAACTGTCAGTTCCCATGGAGAACAGTGTGAGTTCAGAAGATGAAGTATCCGAGTATTCCATATTGTCCGTAATTTAGGTGGGAGTTAATCTGTCGAAGTCTCGCCGGATTCCGAGTTAGTATGAAGAAAATATAGCAGTCTGAACAAAAAAAATAGCGGCTTCTGCACTAGGCGGAGTTCAAATACGGGGATGTGGTAGTCTGTTATTTTCTATGTACAACTGTCAGTCCCCATGGAGAACTACAATGTACATTCACATGATGAAGTATCCGAGTGTTCCATATTGTCCGTAATTTAGGTGGGAGTTAATCGGTCGAAGTCTCGTCGGATTCCGAGTTAGTATGAAGAAAATATTGCAGTCTGAACAAAAAAAATAACGGCTTCTGCACTAGGTGGAGTTCAAATATGGGGATGTGGTATCCTGTTATTTCCTAAGTACAACTGTCAGTGCCCATGGAGATCTACAGTGTGCGTTCACAAGATGAAGTATCCGAGTGTTCCATATTGTCTGTAATTTAGGTGGGAGTTAATTGGTTGAAGTCTCACCAGATTCTGAATTAGTATGAAGAAGTTATTGCAGTTTGAACAAAAAAAAATAGCGGCTTCTACACTAGGCAGAGTTCAAATATGGGGATGTGGTAGCCTGTTATTTTCTAAGTACAACTGTCAGTTCCCATGGAGAACTATAGTGTGAGTTCAGAAGATGAAGTATCCGAGTGTTCCATATTGTCCGTAATTTAGGTGGGAGTTAATCTGTCGAAGTCTCGCGGGATTCCGAGTTAGTATGAAGAAAATATAGCAGTCTGAACAAAAAAAATAGCGACTTCTGCACTATGCGGAGTTCAAATACGGGGATGTGGTAGCCTGTTATTTTCTAAGTACAACTGTCAGTTCCCATGGAGAACTACACTGTGCGTTCACAGGATGAAGTATCCGAGTGTTCCATATTGTCCGTAATTTAGGTGGGAGTTAATTGGTCGAAGTCTCGCCGGATTCAAATTAGCATGAAGAAGTTATTGTAGTCTGAACAAAAAAAATAGCGGCTTCTATACTAGGCAGAGTTCAAATATGGGGATGTGGTAGCCTCTTATTTTCTAAGTACAACTGTCAGTCCCCATGAAGAACTACAGTGTGCGTTCACAAGATGAAGTATACGAGTGTTCCATATTGTCCATAATTTAGGTGGGAGTTAACGGTCGAAGTCTCGCCAGATTCCGAATTAGTATGAAGAAGTTATTGCAGACTGAACAAAAAATAGCGGCTTCTGCACTAGGCGGAGTTCAAATATGGGGATGTGGTAGCATGTTATTTTCTAAGTAAACTGTCAATCCCCATGAAGAACTACAATGTGCATTCACAAGATGAAGTATCCGAGTGTACTATATTGTTCGTAATTTAGGTGGGAGTTCATCGGTCGAAGTTTTGTCTGATTTCGAGTTAGCATGAAGAAGTTATTGCAGTCTGAAAAAAAATAGCGGCTTTTTCCTAGGCAAAGTTCAAATATGAGGATGTAGTCTGTTATTTTCTAAGTACAACTATTAGTCACCTTGGAGAACTACAGTGAGCATTGAAGTGAGGATATAACATGTTATTTTCTAAGTACAACTGTCAGTCACCATGGAGAACTACAGTGTGCGTTCACAAGATCTGGCAGTCTCCATGGAGAACTACAGTGTGCGTTCATAAGATGAAGTATTTGAGTGTTCCATATTGTCCGAAATTTAGGTGGGAGTTAATCTATCGTCTCACCGGATTCCGAGTTAGTATGAAGAAAATATTGCAGTTTGAATAAAAAAAATAGCGGCTTCTGCACAAGGCGAAGTTAAAATATGAGGATGTTGTGTCATGTTATTTTCTAACTACAGTGTGCGTTCACAAGATGAAGTATCCGAGTGTACCATATTGTCTGTAATTTAGGTAGGAGTCCATCGGTCAAAGTTTTTCCTGATTCCGAGTTAGTATGAAGAAGTTATTGCAGTCAGAACAAAAAAATAGCGGTTTCTGCCTAGGCGGTGTTCAAATGTGGGGATGCTACTATCAAATCTACTTCCACAGGTACAAATAAAAATGCATGCACATTGTGGTTAAATGCAGGCCCACCTGGGCGTGCATATTTACTCGTATGTATATAAATAATTTTATATACATATATGTGGGCGGACAAAAAAAGAAATTGAAGCGAAAAAAATATTAGATTAGATTCAATTGAAGGAATAATGTTTGATGGGTTATCGGTAGAATTGATAATTGGATTGGCAATTATGGCCGTATTATTTCTCCTATTATTGCGCATAATTTCTTCCATTAAAGTATAAATATGGCTTTTTATTTAATTTAGAAATGAATATCTAGCTAATTTATATTTAGGGTTTGCAATCCAGTTGAGATGGAAAAGTGCAATGGCATGGGTCAGACAATCAGGTAACATACTCAAGTTATTAAACGTCCTCTGGTTTCTTTCCAACCAAAGGAACCAATAAGTGATGGTGAAGATAGCGTTAAGTAGTGCTCTATATTCTTTAGAATAGTGAAATTTAAGATTATTCCAGTAGAAATAAGAAGTCAAGTTAGTGGTGATCATGTTAAACTTAATTTTATTTAATATTCACCAAAATGGAGTTAAGTTAAGAGATAGTTGTAGAATTGACGAGTTACGTTTTCTAGGACCAAATTGCAAAAGTAACAATTTTTATCAATAATAAGATTCTTCTTCTTAAAATTTCTATTGTGTTTAATCTGTTATGTAAGATCAACCACATGTGCAGTTTTGTTTTGGGTGTGGCATCTACTTTCTAGATGAATTTAAAAGCGATTGGTTTGGTCTCCGAGAAGTTTAAGAACTTATAAACCGATTTAGATGAGAAAATTCTATTATTCTCCCACCACCAAATTTTAGAATATCTCTCGTTTTCTAAGTTATAGCATTCTAGTTTTGTGCATATAAAATAAACGAGTTAACATAGCTATTTCTAAAGCATGGTTGAAATTAAAATTCCAGGGAAAATCACTATGAGGCTGGAGATTTTGGAAATTAAAGCATTTTTATAATTGTAAATATTAAAAATCCATTTATATTCAACTCTTAAATAAATAACGAAGTCCAACAGTCATGCCAAAATGATGTGTTATTGCCTGAATGGACACTATTTTTAATCAATAGGTTAAAGATATTCAAGATGGATTTCTAAAAGTAGGACATACTATTTGGGCTACACGTGATATGTTGAAGATTATTATTTTACTTATTAATAAGGATGATTCTACCCCCGATAAACATCTACAGTTCCAACTAGATAATCTTTTACTTATTTTGTCAATTATTATTTGCTAACCTTCAGTTTTTAGCTTGGTAGGGCTAATTGAAAATTCTATATAATCGATGGGAAAGTGCATGACTTTACAATTAAGAACATTAGCAACCAGATTTTCAAAATTATTGACATCGTTTTCTAAGAGGTATAAAATTTCCAAAAAAATTATTTATGAAACTAAATTAATATTTTAAAAATTATTTAATAATTTAATCAATTGTATTAATTAAATAAAAAATAATTAGAAGTTAATTAATTAAAATAAGCATATACAATGCTAATCGTATATATATATATATATCTATAAATGTTATAGTTAAATATATAAATAGATTTATCTTAAATTGTTTAAGGTAAATTAAAAATAAATATTTTTAAATTTATTACGTTATTTAACTAATTTTTTTATTAAATGAAAAGAATCATTAAATAAATTGATTAAATGTTAATTAATAATATGTGTGTGTATATATATATATATATGTGTGTGTGTGTATTGATATATGTATATAAAACTATAAATGTTTTAATATTCATCTTAGATTGTTTAAGATGAATAATATAAGATTTTTAATTTTAAAATATAGTTAATCAATTAGTTAATTAAATTAAGTAACTATGATCTAATCAATAATATACGTAACAATATTATATAAGTTAATTAAAATTATAAATAGTTATAAATGAATTAAACTTATATAATATGAATGTATAAAACTTAAGTGGAATATTAAGAAACCCAATTTACGTTTAAAGAATGAATACATGGGTATTATACGTATACCGTGATTTCAGATGCGTCCAATACTTGAATCACGAGGGTAATTCATAAGAAATATATTGTTCCTTAAATCGATATCACTTTATGTGTATAAATATTATATATTATGAATCCTTAACATATAAGTTATCATTTACTATTTATATATTAATAGATTACTTGCATATGTAACATCCCCTACTTGGAGGCCCAAAATTAACGGCTACGGATGCTGTAGTCATCCATAGTTATTAATTTTCGGCGACCAAATACGGTAATGTTAGATACATTAATACACAGCAACACATGAATATGGAAAATTTTTAAAACATCAAACAAGTTCCACATTCCTTTTCAAAACATTTCAAATTCATTACATAATCCCATAACCGTTAACCACGTTCAAAGAAAATATATTTATTACAACATACGCCAAGAGCGACATATGAAGATGCCCCCTTGGATGATCAGAGTATATATAGTCAATTAAACACTTTGCCATTACAACAACAACACGGCGGAATCAAAATAAAAGAGAACTCTAGATAGCTATCATACCTCCTACACATCTCCGGAAGCTTATTCGTCTAAAGAGGTACCTGAAAACCTCAACTCTCAGACTACTCAGAATCAATTGAGTACCCGAGAGTTTAAGGGGAAAACATAAACTTCGAGTCAGACATAAAGCCTGGTATGAATAATAATCTACCATCTCAAACTACTTAGATATCTAGGGAGACCACACCGCTTAGCGGAATGAGTTTTTCCCTCACTAGTATCCTAAAACCTTTATAAAACCATATACCGTGCTCCTGCATCCACAATGGTTAAAACAATTCAAAACAATATGATATGATGATATGCAAAACAAGTGAATCAATTCTGAATTACCCATCCCCATTCATTTTGACTATCTGTCTCAGTTATAGTTTCTAGGGTTACTATTAACCTAATAGTTTTCATGGGCTGACTAATAACCGGTCAAATGTTTAAGGACTCCCTGTCCAGTTACATAGTTTTCATGGGATCACTAAGAACCTATTGGCCCCTGCCAATATCCTTACTGTTTCATGGGTTCTCCCTGAACCTATTGATAACTCCAATATCTTTCCTCTTATCCTAGTTTTCATGGGTTGACTAGGAATCTATGGACTTCTGTCAATATCTTAATCAAGATATAGTTTCATAGGCTAACTACAAACCTATTAACTTCTGCCAATATCAAATCATAGTTTTCATGGGCTAACTATGAACCTGTCTTCCTAACATCTTCATTTTTGTACATAGTTTTCATGGGCTTACTATGAACCTATTAGCCTCTGCCAATATCTTTTCCTATACACAGTTTCATGGGCTTAATGAGAACCCATTGGCCCCTGCCAATATCTTCCTTTAATATTTTAGCATCCTATATTCTGGTCTTCCTGACCTCGTGGATGCAATTCTACTCATTCAGAGTTAACTTAATTTATATTCACTACTGGGTCAACCTAACTGTTTATTCTGCCCTTTCCCAAAACACAATTATGGGTCCATTACAATGTGAATATAGACATATATGAAGAAGCAATCATAATAACTTGGTTAATCCCCTTAACCTATTAATCAAAGAAAACTTCTTCAAAAAAACTCCATATCAAAATACTTTATTCAATTATACCATGGTTTTCCTTTAAAATGAGATTGGGTTATTTGTTTTGAAAACTAAGGCTTTCGAAACCTTCAAAACTTTGCTTTCGACCTCACCGGATAACCTCCTTCGAAAGCATATAAATCTCTTTTCAAAACATTAGGCCCCTGCCTTTCGAAACACTTTAAAACCTCTCTTTCGAAAAGTATTACTTATTAACTCTTAGAAGCATAGCTTCGAAACCATTGAAAGTACCCCTTTTGAAACCTTTGGAAGTATCCCTTCCGCAACCATTGGGTTATATTTTAAGAATATCATTTGGGTCAAAGTGAATATAAATGAAAGTATCTCTTTAGAAACCATTCTTTATCATATAAAAGTATTGGGGGAAAACTTGATGGCGTCGGCACCATCCCTTTCGAAAGCTTCAAATCATTTAAGCAAAACACTGAAGGATAGCATCGAAACTTCCTTTCGAAGCCATTGCCTTCGAAGCCCTTGGACACTTTCGAAAGCATTTAGGAAGTGGCTTAGCATAAGCTTAAACCAAAGGCACCCTTCGAAAGCATTGATGACTTCAATACCTTCGAAAGATACACAAACGGCAGCATGGTTTCGACCAAGTCGAAACCATCATTTTCGAAAGCCTTATTTTAAAACAAAGGAACACATTCGAAAGCTCATACTTTAAAACTTAGGTTGGAAACCCTTTTTGAGAGCTATTTAGAAAAATCCTTTCGAAAACAAATGTTTCGATTACATCGAAATCTTTAGTAAAACAAAGGCAGGCGCTTAACTTTTTAAAACAAACAAAGGTATCGACCCCAT
The DNA here is from genome assembly GCA_030737815.1 of Allium fistulosum. Lineage (NCBI taxonomy): Eukaryota > Viridiplantae > Streptophyta > Magnoliopsida > Asparagales > Amaryllidaceae > Allium > Allium fistulosum. The sequence continues at coordinate 248,674,432 of CM060905.1, read as the reverse complement.
CGGAAGCAATGCTTTCGATACCATGCCTTCCACCTTTCTCCAATCCACTACGTACCATCTAAATGATACATTGTGTATTGGTTTCAGCCTGGGTTGGTTTCGACTGAGATGGAGAAGATGCATTGGAGTCGAAAGGTGCTTCTAAATAGAGGCGGAACCTGCTTTTCTGAGTAAAGCCAATTAATGCCAATTAAAGCAAATTCCATCTAACTAACCTGCCGACGTGTAAACATGTGATTGGTTACCTCAACTTTTCAAATTGTTTACCAAAATAACTGTTGCTTAATTTTAGATCTAAACCAAGGTTAATTTAGCAAATAAGCCCTTCCATTAAGCAAAATCAATATTGCAAACAAGTCCTTTTTCTAAAATAATTTAATTTCCATAGCAAATCACTTAGAACAAATCCCCAAAAATTACAAAAATTCACTTTAATCATGTCATCTAACATACAAAAATTCCAGACCTAATTTCATCATGAAATAATCAAAATTAAATTTAAACCCAATTTTATCATATTTTCCATTGAAAATTCATAATAATCTTTCCATTGCTTGGAAAATTATCAAAATTAAAACCCAACAACATGTTTTACATAACATAAATTTTTTTCATGGCATTCAAACATCAATTTCAATCGGTTTTGCCCTAAAACCGCATGTATTCCCATTTAAACAATCTTGTTTAAATCAACAAATTATAATTCAAGCATATCATCATCGAAAACATTATAGAAACGAATTTAATCTTAAATTCGAAAACATATGTTCATAAAACAAAATAGAGATGGTATGAGTGATTATTCACCTTGATTAGGATAAGGAGATTGGATTGAGATTAAGATTTATTCCCCTTCTTTAATTCCTTAGCTTAATTTGGATTCTCTTATCCTTTCTTCCTAGTAATGGTCGGCTCCTTTTTATGTTTGCATTTTACATTTTTTGTGGAATGAGAAATAAACGTGAATAGATGGCAAGCCGTGGATATATATAAGGGTTATGGAATTAAGGTGCGGCTAATACCCAATATACCCTTGTGTAAACTAATTAGCCTATAAGCCATTCTCATGCCCATTTAATTAATTAATTAAGCATGGCTACTTAGTATTTATTCAAATCACAATCCCCTTATCACTTAACATTTACATGATTCTATTTAATTTATCTAATTAAATCTCCTGAACAATGTTATTAAAAATTAGGTGCGTTACAGGCTCCCCTCCTTAAAGAATTTCTTCCTCGAAATTCAGTAAGGACTAAATACTAAACATAGAAATCATCTGTAACGACTCCTAACAACTATACTAGTCTACCTGACTAGCAATTATCTATATAAATCTAATATAGACATACCCACAAAGCTGATCAGGATAAGTATCTTGAATCCTTTCCTCTGTCTCCCAAGCACAGCACTTCTCGTTGTCGCTCCACTGAACTTTCACCAACTTGACTGTCTTGTTCCTCAATCTTTTCTCATCTCTTGCTGCAATCCGAACTGGTTGTCTAACAAAAGTCAAATTAGGCTCTACCACCAAATCCCAACCTTGTCGGAGGAATAGTAGTCTCTGGATCATGCACATACTTGCAAAGATGAGACACATGAAATACATTATGGACACCTGCCATACTCCTCGGCAACTCTACTCTGTATGCGAGCTTTCCAATCCTCTTTAAAATCTGGAATGGACCAACATATCTCAGTGCCAGTTTCTCTGACTTTCCGAACCGTACCACACCCTTCATCGGTGATATTTTAATGAAAACCTTATCTCCAACTGAGAACTCTAGGTCTTTACGCCTCTTATCTGCGTAACTTTTCTGTCTGGATTGAGCTTCCTTCATCCTTCCTCAGATTAACTCAATATTCTCTGACACCTCTCTAACCAAATCTGGACCTAAGACTAGTATGCAGTCTCCTACCAACATGCCGGTGATTTTCATGGCCTGCCATACAAAGCTTTAAAAGGCGTCATTCCTATACTAGTCTGAGAACTATTATTATAGGAAAACTCAACCAAATGTAGGTGATCTTCCCAAGATCCACCAAAGTCCAATACACAAGCTCTTAATAAATCCTCGAGTACCTTATTGACTCTCTCGTCTATCCATCCGTCTGAGGGAGATATGCAATACTCGTCTTGAGCTTAGTGCCTAACACATCCTGTAGACTCTTCCAGAATTCGCTAGTGAACAAAGTATCTATGTCACTGACTATGCTACTAGAAACTCCATGTAGTCTAACTATGTTCTTCATGAACAACTTAGCTAAAATAGGTGCTGTCCTGGTTGACTTAACTAGAATGAAATGGGCACTCTTGGTCAACCTGTCCACTATAACCCATATACTTTAATTTCCTTTATTTGACCTTGGCAACCCATCTATAAAATCCATGGATATCGAACCCCATTTCCAAACTGGAATCTCTAGAGGTTGAAGCAATTCACTTGGCTTCTGATGTTTGGCTTTCACTTGTTGACAGTCTGCACACTGCCTAACCCACAAGCCAACATCCCTCTTCGTACCTTCCGAATAGAAGCTCTTCTTCATATCTTGGTACATCTTGGTCCCTCAAAGATGAATCGTAAACTTGGATCGATGGTATTCTCCAAGAACTTCTTTCCTCAAGTCCTCAACATTCAGAGCACATAATCTTCCCTTCTTTCTCAACCATCCCCTTTGGTCAAGACTAAAAAATTTCAGATCATCGATCTCAGTTCCAACTTCAAGCCTTCTAATCTTCCTGGCTAATATTGGATCCTTCTTCTGCTTAGAAGCTATTCTCTCCATCAATACCGGTCGAACTTCCAAACAGCACAACATGGCAGTACTCTGACTAGAACTAGCAGTTGATCTTAACTGCACACTACAGGTAGTCGGAGCTTCTAAATCCTTCCATTCTGCCAACATAGCTAACACCACATTCTGATGTCTTCTGCGAAGAGCATCCGCTACTTTATTACCTTTCCCTAGAGTATACTCTATACAAAAATCATAAGCAGCCAAAAACTCCAACCACCTTTGCTGTCTCATATTCAGCTCTTTCTGAGAGAATAAGTATCTTATAGCCTTAAGATCCGTGTATAGCTCAAATCTCTCCCCTAAGAGATAATGCCTCCAAATCTTCAATGTGAAGATCATTGCGGCAAACTCCAAATCATGAGTAGAATATCTCACTTCATGCGGTCTAAGCTGTCGTGAAGCGTAGTCAATCACTTTACCCTTCTGCATCAACACAGCTCCCAATCTAGTCCCACATGCATCGGTATACACCACCAACCATTGGTTTCCATCTGGAACTACAAACACAGGGGCATTGGTCAACAAATGCTTTAACTTAAGGAATGATTCCTCACATTTGTTGGACCAAACAAACTTCACCTCCTTTCTGGTTAGCTTAGTCAAAGGCGCTGCTATCCACGAGAAATCCTTAATAAATCTGCATTAATAGCCAGCAAGTCCAAGAAAACTTCTAATCTCAGTCACCGTCGCTGGTCTCTTCCAATTATTAACAGCTTCAATCTTATCTGGATCGACAGACAACCTCTTCTCTGAAACCACGTGACCAAGAAACTTAACCACTTTCTTCCAAAAATGACACTTGGAGAACTTCGCTTTTAGCTTATGCTGCCTCGACGTCTCAAGCACAACTCTAAGATGATCTTCATGCTCTCTTTCATCCTTAGAGTACAACAAAATGTCATCTATAAACACCAACACGAATCTGTCTAAATACTCTCGGAAGACTCAGTTCATCAAATCCATGAAGAAACCAGGTGCATTGTTTAACCCAAATGGCATTGCTAACTACTCGTACGAACCATACCTAGTCCGAAATGATGTTAAAGGAATACTGTCCTCTGCCACTCTTAACGGATTGAAACCTATCGCCAAATCCAGCTGGGAAAACACTTTGGCTCCACACAACTGATCAAAGAGATCATCAATTCTCGGCAAAGGATAATTATTCTTTATCGTCCTCTCGTTCAACTTATGATAGTCGATACACATCCTTAACGACCCATCTGGTTTCTTTACGAATACCGCGGTCGCTCCCCAAGGCGAACTGCTTGGTCTAATGAAATTCCTTCCTTTTAGATCCACTAGCTGCACCTTCAATTCCTTAATCTTGGTCGGTGTCATCCTGCTAGGTGGTCTACTTACAGGTTCAGCTCCTGGCACAAGATCTATCTGAAACTCAACAGCTCATTTCGGTGGTAGTCTTATGACTGGCTCAAAGACATCTGCAAAATCTCTTGCTACTCAAACCTGACTTAGCTATTCTCCCACTTCCATTGCATTTAACAAAGCACAACTACTCCGGTCAGAATTCCACTGAGAATATAATTCGGTTATGACTATTAAGGTGTCTTAGTGATATCTCCCCATCCTGGCAAAATATCCTAGTCTCATACCTTCTCAACCAATCCATACCCAAAATGATTTCAAAATCTATGAAATCGAAAACATACAGATTGCATGCAAACTTATGACCTAACAAATAAAGTTCTAACTGGTCACATCTCATCCCCAGGATTGCATACCCTCCTATTGTATTCACAACCCTTAAGGAAGTAACAAGGTATGTGGCTTCTAAGAATAACTTGTCAACCAAACACTGAGATATAAATGAATGTGATGCACCGGTATCAAATAGTATCCTAACTAGTATGCTCTAAATCAAAAATGTACCTTCCATCGTAGTCTTTCCTTTTTCAACTGTAGTTGGCTAAGTAGATGATGGTCCAACAGTAAAAACCTTTCCCTTGTCCGCCCTAACTGGTTCTAGACACTGGTTCTTATAATGCCCAACTTGGTCGCAGTTGAAGCACTTCACATTCTTCTTATCTGCAGCCATCTTCCCCTTGCCTGGCCGGCACTCATTTGCATAATGACCCTTCTTGTCACATTTGTAGCAAACTAATTCAGCATTTGCCTTATTGGTAGCATCTCCCTTTTGGGCTCTCTTCTTCTTAAAGAACTTCCTCTTCTTTCCCTGAGAACCCTGAATTTTAACTGGCTTCTCTCTAGCACAAACAACAAGCATCTGCTCATGGCGAATTTCCATCTCCACAACCACATTACAAGGATCACGGATATGTGTCACGGTCGCCCTAACAAGCTCTGGTCTCAATCCTCGAATGAACCTCTCATTTCTCCCGATGTCAGTGTCTATAATAGCATATCCATATCGACATAGCTCATCAAAATTAGTAGCATACTCAATTACCGACATTTCTCCCTACACCAAATCCATAAACTTTCTCAACAATGCTGACTTAGCGACTTCAGATAAAAACCTCTGTTCAAATCTCACTCTAAAATCTACCCAAGTCAACTCCTCCTCCGAAACCCCGGTAGTAACACTATTCCACCAATGAAGTGCTGACCCTTGCAACTACCTAGAGGCCAACCTTCTCTTCTACGCATCATCCAAACCTAAATCAACAAAGATTCTCTCTCGATGTAACAACCAATCCTCAACTTCTATAGCATCCTTCATTCCCAAAATTGGTTTCCCACCTAGAATGGTGTAATCTCTGCTCAGCTTAGCATAATTATTCCCAATTGAAGCCACATGATTAGCTCCTCCAACATTTCCAGCAACTCCAATAGCAACTCCTGCTTGCATCATATTGACGATGAACTAATACATTGCCCCCATATCTACCGGCGGATTTCCAACACCCACTTTGGCATCAGCATTTTGGTTAGCATTAGTCTGTCGACCTTGGTTCCTCCTGGTATTAGGTCGAGCATTTCCATTGGTTGTGCTGCTTCCTCCACCAAGATTTCCTCTTCCGTTTCCTGCTTCCATATCTTCTTTCTCATAAATCTGCATACGAGCCTTAGTAAGATACAGAAGAATGGTCTAAGAGAGAGGGGAATACATACATATACATATACATACATACATACATACATACATACATACATACATACATATATATATATATATATCAAATACATATATCGTTAACCCAAACCCCTATCTTATTTCCAGATTCATTTGATTATGTTTGAAAAGCTTTTTGGTTTAAATTTCTTTTAAGTTTCATAAATCTATCTTTGATACCAACTTGTAACATCCCCTACTTGGAGGCCCAAAACTAACGGCTATGGATGCTGCAGTCATCCATAGTTATTAATCCTCGGCGACCAAATACGGTAATGTCAGATATATTGATACACTGAAACACATGAATATGGAAAAAATTAAAAACATCAAGCAACCACATTCCATTTCAAAACATTTCAAATTCATTACATAATCCCACAACCGTTAACCACGTTTAGAGAAAATATACTTGTTACAACATACGCCAAGAGTGACATATGAAGATGCCCCCTTGGATGATCAAAGTATATATAGGAAATTAAACAACTTTGCAATTACAACAACAACACAGCAGAATCAAAATAAAAGAGAACTCTAGATAGCTATCATGCCTCCTGCATGTCTCCGGAAGCTTATTCGTCTAAAGAGATACCTGAAAACCTCAACTCTCAAACTACTCAAAATTAATTGAGTACCCGAGAGTTTAAGGGGAAAACATAAACTTCAAGTCAGACATAAAGCCTAGTATGAATAATAATCTACCATCTCAAACTATTTAGATATATAGTGAGACCACACCACTTAGCGGAACGGGTTTTCCCCTCACTAGTATCTTAAAACCTTTATAAAACCATATACTGTGCTCCTGCATCCACAATGGTTGAAAAAATTCAAAACAATATGATATGATAATATGCAAAACAAGTGAATCAATTCTGGATTACCCATCCCCATTCCTTTTGACTATATGTCTCAGTTATAGTTTCTAGGGTTACTATTAACCTAATAGTTTTCATGGGCTAACTAATAACCGGTTAAATATTTAAGGACTCCCTGTCCAGTTATATAGTTTTCATGGGATAACTAAGAACCTATTGGCCCCTGCCAATATCCTTACTGTTTCATGGGTTCTCCCTAAACTTATTGGTAACTCCAATATCTTTCCTCTTATCCTAGTTTTCATGAGTTGACTAGGAACCTATTGACTTCTGTCAATATCTTAATCCGGATATAGTTTTCATGAGCTCACTACAAACCTATTGACTTCTGCCAATATCAAATCATAGTTCTTATGGGCTAACTAACCTGTCTTTCTGACATCTTCATTTATACATAGTTTTCATGGGCTTACTATGAACCTATTGGCCCCTACCAATATCTTTTACTATACATAGTTTTTATGGGCTTAATGAGAACCTATTGGCCCTTGCCAATATCTTCCTTTAAATTTTAGCATCTTATATTCTGGTCTTCTTGCCCTTTTGGATGCAATTGTACTCATTCAGAAGTTAACTTTAACCATGTCAATTAACATACAAAAATTCCAGACCTAATTTTTTCATGAAATAATCAAACTTAAATTTAAATCCAATTTTATCATATTTTCCTTTGAAAATTCATAATAATCTTTCGATAGCTTGAAAAATTATCAAAATTAAAACCCAACTCCAAAATCATGTTTTACATAACATAAAATATTTTCATGGCATTCAAACATTAATTTCAATCGGTTTTGCCCTAAAATCGCATATATTTCCATTTAAGCAATCTTGTTTAAATCAAAAAATTATAATTTAAGCATATCATCATCGGAAACACCATAGAAATGAATTTAATCTTAAATCCAAAAACATATGTTCATAAAACAAAATAGAGATGGTATGAATTATTATTCACCTTGATTAGGATAAGGAGATTGGATTGAGATTAAGATATATTCCCTTTCTTTAATTCCTTTAGCTTGATTTGAATTCTCCTCTCTTTTCTTCCTAGTAATGGCCGGCTCCTCTTTATGTTTGCGTTTTACATTTTTTGTGGAATGAGAAATAAATATGAATAGATGGCAAGCCGTGGATATATATAAGGGTTATGGAATTAATGTGTGGCCAATACCCAATGTACCCTTGTGTAAACTAATTAGCCTATAAGCCATTCTCATGCCCATTTAATTAATTAATTAACTAAGCACGGCCACTTTGTATTTATTCAAGTCTCAATCCCCTTATCACTTAACATTTACATTATTCTATTTAATTTATCTAATTAAATCTCCTGAACAATGTTATTAAAAATTAGGGATGTTACAACATACTCTTTAGTTGATGATATTCCTCAAGCTAAAGAGGTTATGTGTAGTACTATTAATATACTGACTAGACAAGGTAAGATACATTTACGTATTTTTAGTTATTCCTCAAGTTATATGCATTATACTTAGGCCGTCGCAAAATAGTATTTTTATAAAGATTTCATTACGGTAAGATACATGCATTATTCAATATCCTTAAATGTTGTGACCTAATGCATTTTTGTAAAGATTTCATTACGGTTTTGTAGCAAGGGTTTTTCTTTTGAATGATTCGACAATTTAAACGGAAAGCGAATGTACGAGAGTGGATGAAACTTAGGCACAGTTGGGATGAAGAGAGTGAATGGTCACCTCTGTTTCATGAAGAGAAACTGGAAACAAAATCATATAAAATATTAAAAGGTACTTAGTATGATGAGAAATGTGATTTCTATTTCAAATGCATTTTCATATAGAAAATCATTTTGTACAAATGTTATTTCTTCGAACTCAAGATATTTGATCTGATACTCTCGATTGTAAACTAATTATAATGTATGAAATTGTCATCCGGCCTATTGACCCTAGTTAGATTAGACAAGTCGCATGTGCTAGGTTGTCAACCCAAAAAGATAGCCAAAAGGCCCAAAGGAGTGATCAAACCAAGCCCAAACTACCATGCAATGGGACGATACCCAGCCAAGTACATTGCTTGGTACTGAACCATATATGGTTCGGTATCGAACCATGTTACTTCATGGGTTGGATCCCATTTTCCTACTACATGAAGCCCAAGATCCTAGAAGCACATTCTATGCTCCACAATACTATTCGCATGCTCTACTCCATCAGTCTCCTCAAGCACTCCGAGTCAGCAACTTCACCCTTCCATAGACCCATCAATTGGACTCAGAAACAAGCTAGAAACAATTCAAACAAGTCGGGAACCATGAAGGTAATGGCAAGGCGACCATTCTCCAAAAGTCTAAAATCATGGTTGGCAAAGTCTTATTGATAGGTACCGAACGCTCATGGGTAGGTACCAAACGGTCATGGGTAGGTACCGAACAATCATGGTTAGGTATGGACCAATACCAATTGCTGAGCTAGCCACGTCTTCTTCTTTAGCAACCATCGAGAGAACATGGAGAACATAAGGAAGTGCGTGTTTGAGGCTTTCCCATCGACCTACACCTATAAATAGAGCATGAAGGGCACCATTTTGAAGGGTTTTTTGGCTCTCCCACCATTATACATTTTTCTTGTAATTGCCTATGGTTTGTTGATGAACCATAAGAACTGTACTCTTACTTTCAGCAATAAAAAGAGAAAAACCTTCAAGTGGACGTAGGCATCGATCTGCTGAACTACTATAAATCTTATATGCATTGTTTTTTACTCGTTTTAAATCATTTTATTTAATTTTCTCCTCTTTTAATATCTATTGGGTGTTTGTGCCAATTTTGATGCAAACAGAATAAAGTTCCATAATAAGTGGTTAAATGGAGCTTGGTATTTCGTAAGCTATTATAGTAATGGCTAAAATAGTAAGAGCATATGTATTATGAACAATTTCCATAGTCTCAGAATAGACTCAAACAAATGGATTAGACTTCAGAATGATGAAGGAATGGTTCTAGAGACTTAGCGGCAAGCTTGGAATGGCATTGAAAAGGATTTCAGAGAGTTAGAGTGTAGAACATATTGAAAGGTGTGGTTGGTACCTACCAATTTTCAAGTCCATACCAACATGTTTCATGCACCGTGGGAGACTCTGGAGCTATGGTCAAGGTACTGATTGATAAAGTGATCGTCCCAAGGCCCATTTCTGAAGAAGTAGACGAGAAACTCCAAAATGCTGTATAGAAGAGGATAAGTACTAGATGTGTCAGAACCACTCGGTAATAACCTGATTTCTAAGGGAAAACTGCTCGAAGCTTGACGAATTGAAGCTAGAAGAAAAGATATAAGAGGGAAAGGGATTTTCACAAAGCAAATCAAATCGGTACCGACATGATTCATGTTGGTACTGATATGATTTTATACTATGAAGGACTTCGTCTTGCCTCCTACTTTCTCAGATTTGGAGTTTGACCTAGTATTTTTTGATCCAATGACTTCGATGGGCGATTCTTTTATAAATAGAAGGCCTATAGCAACTTGGAGAGAGATTCTTTTGGGACCTTTGGCACTTTGGATTTTACTCTTCTTCTTTTACACCATTAACCTAGAAAATAATATCAAATCCAAGATCTACTAGATTATGGTCGGATTTGAGTTGTATTCATTATATTCTGGAGAGAAGCAATCAAATAATAAAACTAAAATGGACATAGGCTGGAGAATTTGTTGAACGATTATAAAAAGCGCTTGTCTGTTCTTGTTTTTCTTCATATATTACTTGCTTGATTTGGATTTATTCTATTTTACGGTGTTGTGTCAACTTTTGGCGCAACATTTTTGGTGCTTTCACTGAGAACAAGCTTACATCTTAAGTTTGGAATAGATGAAGAGGCCTACTTCCAGAGCGATCATTAGAGGAAGTCAACCAGAGCATGGGGGCATCCAAGAGGTGTCATCAAGCTCAATCCCATCAGCTTACAAGATTAGAGAGGAAATAGAGAAGATGATGAAAGAGATATAAGATGGAACATTGGCTCGACAGCAAGAAATGTTAAAGGGATTTTTCAGAAAGATGAGACAACAAGGAATAACTAGAGCATTTGGAACTCAAAACCAGAGGCCAAAGCCAATGCATAAGCATCAAGAGTTAGAGCAGAGCAAACTGGAACAGAGCCCCCACGACCAGATCAGATCGGTATTGACCTAAATTAGGTCAGTATCGATATGAATTTATAAGGGGCACTGTTGATTTGGGCTTAGGATGAGCCGGGATGCCGAGAGAGGACAATGGTGCAGCCGGAAATGCAAATCGAAATGTGAATGTACAGGAACAGAAGTTGGAACCAGAAGCTTACCGTAGGAACGGTGGGAGGGGTGCAAAATAGAGCTATGGATCAGAGGCCTCTATTAGATGACAACGACTGAATAACTAAGATGATCGGGAGAATAGTGAGAGGTGTACGTCTAGACCAAAGTTTAGAGGACGTGAATAGAATTCCATTCACCCATAACACCAGGTACACAAGGAATCCACTTGATTTCAAGCTACCGACTTTGGAATTGTATAACAGGAGGACATATCCGTCCATTCATCTGATGAGATATATTCGACATATAAAGGTGTTGGGTGCTTCTAAAAAAGTGATGGGATGGTGTTTCTTATTATACTTGACGAAGTTAGCTATAACGTGGTTCAGACAATTTTGGGATGGGTCCATAAGCATGTTGGCAAAATTGGTAGACAGATTTATGAGACAGTTTAGGGTACAAATTTCTCGATCGAAGAACGTGATGATGCTTTTGAGCATGAAGCAGAGGGTTAGAGATACCCTAAGAAGTTATTTGACTAAATTTAATGCAGCAGCCGTTGTAGTTCAAATGTCGGATCCATTGACATTTCTGATAGCAGCAGTGTACGGAGTCACGAATAAGATTGACTTCAAAGTTGCTTTGGAAAGGGATCCACCGATGGATCTTATGGATTTTTACCATGAAGCTAAGTGATATATGTTCTAAGAGGATGCTATGGCTAAAAATGCTGAAGTTAATAGTGTGGATGATGAAGGACTGTCTGAAGCTGGATATAGGAAAGATAAAGGAAAGCGGAAAGCCAATGAAGGCTTCAGAGGATCGAAGCGGCAAAGGTGGGAACAAAATTCTCTTCATACATAGATCTAACCGAAACCCAAAGAGGTTTTACCTAGATAAAAGGGAGCAGATCCCTCATCAGAGGCTAGCTAAGCGAAAACCCACATATCAGGGGAAAAGATTCAGAAGGTTTTGTTATTTTCATGAGATGGATGGGCATGAGACGAATGAGTGCAGACGCCTTTGTGATTTAATAGAAGAGTAGATTCAGAACAACCAACTACAGCAATATGTAAGGAACCAAACTACAGTGGTGCAACAAGTGCATCCACTATCTACAGTAAATGCATCAGGATGCGATCATGGATCTGGGTCAAGAATGATTATCCCATGATTGGGATGGATATGGGTCAGGTCCTTTATTTTGGTTTTTTCAAATAAACAAAGTGGAACTACTATCAGGCTGCTTACACGTGTCTAGGACCTCAATTGGTCTCTGGGAATAAACCGAATTGGGTGTCTGGTAATAACCATTGATAGTAGTAATGTTTTGGATGCTTGTTTGTTACTTTTATTTGCATTTTATAAATGAATATTTGGTTTGGAAAATCATTTGAACATGATGACTGATATATAAACTGATTGGACATGGTTTTCCCAATCGAAGAGACGAGGCGATGAACCATAAAGTACAAGTCACCTTGTCGGAGAGCAAGTGGATGGACTTGTATAAGAAATAAGTCCCTTTACCTGAGAGTGAGTGGATGGATTTGCTTGGATATTGGGCCCCCTCGTCGGAGAGCAAGTGGATTGGATTCAACATGACTATACGATCCAATGATATCAAAAATTGAATTAAATACGATCCGGAGAGATTAGACCATAGATTGGACATTGATTGAATGATATGGAGAGATCAAATACTAGATTGGACGTTGATTGTGTGATTCAGAGAGATCTAGATTTGACCTTAGGATTTGAATGCCTTATAATTGGATAATTATTACTGATTATTAATGATTGTCAATTACCTCGGTTCGGTTAGGCTTACTTATAATGGGATGCTGGGCGATTTCAGATGGTTTATAAGTAACATTTCAATCGATGGCAATGCACTCCTACAATTAACAACGCATGACTGCATGATAAATAATTAACCTAAGATAGATATATCCCGAGCAAACATAGGATGATATATATATTTATTTATGATAACCTAAATCTCAGATGAACATGACATTGAAATATGATAACCTAACCTCGGGCGAACACAGGATGGATCTGATAATGATATGTGATAATTTAACCCCAGATAAACACAGGATGGATTAGTTAATGATATCTGATATGATAACTATGGGTAAACACGGAATGATTATGATTTACGACTAACCCATAAGTAAGGACTAGTGTCCTTAGTTATGATGGTCTACAATGATATTTGAATTATAGGTGAACCAAAGGATCCAGACGGTTCACTACAACTTGGATCGATGGATAGCCGAAGAGCTCAACTACTAATGATTGATCACTCTTGGTATTTATTCTTGAGCAAAGCACACCATACATTCATAAGACTTACTTTGGAAGGCAAGTATTATGGCTAAATTTTCAATAGTCTTAGAATAGGCTCAAACGGATGGATTGGAATTTAGAATGATGAAGGAATGGTTCTAGAGACTTGGAGGCAAGCTTGGAATGGCATTGGAAAGGGTTTTAGTGAATTAGAGTGTAGAACATAATAAAAGGATAGGTCGGTACCAACAACTTTTTAGGTTATTACCGATATGTTTTAGTTTATCTTGGAAGACTCTAGAGCTATGGTCAAGCTACTGATGGATAAAGTGATCGCCTAGGGCACATTTTTGAAGAAGTAGGTGAGCAACTCCAAAAGGCTGCATAGAAGAGGAAAAGTACTAGACGTGTCAGAACCTCTCGGTAACAACTTGATTTTTAAGGCAAAAGTGCTTGGAGCTTGACAAATTGAAGATAGAAAACGAGATATAAGAGAGAAAAGGGATTTACACAAAGAAAATCAGATCAGTACCGACATGATTCATGTCGGCATCGATATGATTTTATGCTAAGAAGGACTTGGTCTTGCTCTTACTTTCTTGGATCTGGAGTTTGACCTGGTATTCATGATCCAACGACTTCCGTGGGAAATTCTCCTATAAATAGAAGGCCTATAACAAAACTTGGAAAGGGATTTTTTTGGACCTTTGGCACTTTGGATTTCTTTATCTTCTTTTTCCACCATCAACTTAGAAAACCATATCAAATCCAAGATCTACTAGATTGCGATCGGATTCATGTTGTATTCATTATATTCCAAAGAGAAACAATCAAATAATAAAATTAAGGTGGACGTAGGTTGTAGAATTTGCCAAACCGTTATAAAAAGTGCTTGTTTGTTCTTGTTTTTCTTGATATATTAATTGATAGATTTGGTTTTAATCTACTTTGGGGTATTGTGTCAACTTTTGGCATAACATTACCATATAACACTTTTTAGTGGATGCAACAAGTTATGAAAAATTACTTTTGTAAATATATCAAATATTATTTATGAAATAATAACGTTTCAGTATTGATCGAAAATAGATATAGTTTTATTTGTACTTGATTATTATGAAGATTCGTTTTAAAATAAATCTATAGTAATGATATTTATAGTAAAAGTGATGCATTAGAAAATGCAAAGGTGTTTAAAAATTTAACAATTATTTTGGAATTATGGACTAAGCCATATCTTTGAGGAATAATTCAATAATTATATGATTTTGAATCATATAGTACCGATGAACTATATCTCAGAATATTAAGGGAAAAGCACTCATTCCATGGGAGTGACATAAGAGTTGGTGAAATATTCAAGCTGATATGCATAGATGTTTGTAGCTGTAAATCTATCGCAAAACGATTCCACATATTTGTTAAATTCACTGATGAATTATTATAGAAATGAACATGTGTATTTGATACATATGTAATATGTTTATGGTAAGGTCATAGAATAAAAAACAAAATTAAGTAACATAACGTGCAAATGAAGATAAAACAATTTGGTTTAATCATTGTAGATTGTAAAGGAGTTCTAAATGTACCAATAAAATAAGATTCTATCTCAAAGTCACACCACTAATGATGCATAATGATGTACCGATAAGAAGTAATCGAACTTTATTGGACAAAGAACGATTGATGATGAGTGAAATCGAATTAATTTTTTCCAGCTTGGATGTATATTTAAGAGAAAGTACATAGGTTAAAATTAATCACATCAAAAGCATAGTTTATAAGATCATATGAGATAAGAGTTTATAAGAGATAATTGCATATCCTAGGTCAAGGAGTTGACTGATTATTATGTTGAGATGCTGCATGTAATATATGTTCGTGATGGATCTTGCGTTGACCACCTCAGAGTAGTATGGGACCAATCAATATTGATTGACCAAATTTATGTTATGAACATAAGTTTCGTAAACTAAAATCTAAATCATTTTATTATATAAAAAATAAGTTCATAAAATGTTTATGAACACCTATTCCATTGCACAAAGAAACAATTGTTGTTTCAAGAATAGTCAACTTTGTGACGAAGGAATTTCTTTTAGAAATTATTATTAGTAAAATGGATCTGGATACAATAAAAAGATAAAACCGATTACGTAAAATGAAATAAAACGACTAAGCTAAAATAGACATGATTCATTAGAATGTCTAATAAGAACTCTAGCATATTAAAGAGAAACTATGAGTTTCATATCAATGTCGAGAAATGAACTTCCTTAGTTTTCAAGAAGCCATAAGGAGTATTGACTCTGCTATATGGCATGATGCACAAATCTAGAATGGATTCCAAATAAATTATTAAAATTTAATTTTTGATAGTTTTCCCCGAAGGGATATGATCCATCGACCGTAAATGTGACTACGAGAAGAAGACTAATGTAGTTGAAAAATTGTAAGAAACGTTGATAGGAATAACATTATAGCATTCAGCTATTGAAATTGCTATAACATATTCGTCATTCAACATGCTTAGGTAAGTTCAGATTTTAATCCCAAATTTGTTGCTAATATGATTTTGAGTTTTGGTTCAATATGTTGAAATAAATTTCTAAATAATGATTTAGAATGGACTATTTTCACATAACAATCAAGTTTATTAAAGTCGGTGGGAGCAATACTGAGTTTGTGGGTTTCAAACATGATCAAAAACTGGTATGAAAGTATCTCTTGATAAGCATTAGAGTTGAACAAGTATTTTGACAAAATTATCAATCAGTTTGATTTACAATTAAAATGCAGAGGAAGCGTGAGTTTGTTAGAAAGAATATTAAATGTAATAAAATATTTCTAAAACTATAAGTAGACAACAAACTTATGATTGTTAACGATGAACTCTTGTTAAATTGTTTTTAGTTTGGTTGTTTAATTCTCGATATAGGATTCGTAAATAACATCTTTTATAATCAATTTAAAAGGACAATAGGTAGAATCATATGATATATGTAGATACCATTTAAAAATGTTTAATGTTGATCATATGAAATGGATTCATTATGCATTGGCAATATGAATTATCACATATGCTATGTAGTCTACTATATCACATTTTGCTTATGTACTTTGTACATTGAGCGAATATCAAATCCGAATTAAGATCATCAAATGGTTATTAGGGTATACTCAAGTATTTACGAAATACTAGAAAATTATTTATAGAAACAATGAAACCCTCATAAAGGAGTATTTAAATTAGGATTTCATAAGCGGTATCGAGTATAGTATGTCAATATTAAATTCATCTTCAAACCTTAGTTAAGGAGCTTAAATTTAGAAATGTTCCAAACATCTATGAAAAAGCTAAGTACATCGCCTTAATAATGCTGCAACAAAACCATATATAAACATTGCATATATATATAACTGAGTTAGGGATGATTCCAAATACTGGGAATCATATAGCATTGTTATGTGATAACAATGATGTAATGCCGATTGTGAAAGAACCTATAGCTTGCTGGAAGTCAAGAGACATACTCCAAAAAGTTCCACATGGTAAAGGCATTTTATCAACGTCGGAGAGAGTGGATTGACAAAGTTGATAATTAAGACAATATAACATACCCCTTCACTACGGGACTAGATTGATCAGTTTTAAGAAAACCGATCGAAGGAATGAGGAAAAGATTCCATAATATCCCCAAGTGCAAGCGGGAGATTGAAAGAGCTAGGGGTATGCCCTAGATGAAATTATGTAATCTGTTACATATCTAACTCTATAATAAATCTTGTTCATAATAAGGCTATTTAATTTCATACTTTGTTATATTGTGATAATTTAAATTAATTAATTAATTTAATGTATATTAACGAGAAAATCTTTAAATGATATATTATGTGATAATAATTACAAGGAGTTGTAATCATGAGAAAATTATCACAATATGAAGTAACATGTTATTTTAAATATTCCTAGTCAAAATGTTTAGATAAAAAATAACAATATATCCATCGAGATTAATGCTTTCCAAATGTTGGAAGTGTATGACTCATGCCAAGTAAGGCACCAAGGGTTATGTCTTGATAGTTTTGGATGACAATGGAATGAATTACTCGAAGGTTTCCCGTTGGTTAATAATAACCAAAGTCAAATAGGAAATCTCAAACTTATGGTATTACACAGTTCTCTTGACTTGAGAACACTTTTGAACTTCAGTGTGGATACTCCACTTTGATTACAGTAAATTTGTGGCGTGGTATCAATTGAATAACTATAGTTATGTTGAGCTAAAGCATTGGAAGTGAAACACTATTCAATAGAGAATTCATCTCCTTAGTTATATGAGGTTAAGGTCATAGCCAACCACAGTCAATTCAACATCAAAGTCTCTAGCCAGAGCAATACAGTTATGAAGAATGTTATTATTGAATTAAGGACTTTAAGTAAAGGACTAACTGAGTTGAACGATATTGGAATTTTCAACAAACCAAATTCCATAAGTAAAGAAGTGGTGTAGTGTGGACGAAGAGAATTGGCGTAAATAATCGTTAATTGAAGACAACGCTTGAAATTGTCAAATTGGATTTTACCGATAAAGATGTATAAGAGATAAATTCGGCCAAATTGTCATTCCACTAGCTAAGGCGATAAGTGCACATTAATATTTGAATAGTTTGATATTAATCGCCTACAAAATTTACACCCATAAGTCGAAAAACTGTATCGGTAATTTCTTCGAAATACCACACAATTTAATTGATGTATAATTGTTATTAATTAATTAATTAGTTAATTAATTAAAATTTATGAAATATTAGTTATTTATTTATTAGATGTATTTGGTGCCTTTGGTATTTTTTGGGTGCCATAATTATTAATTAGGTGCGTAAATTAAAGTGATATATCGATATCGATATGCATTTAAATACAATTTAAATTATATAAATATTAAGTGAGTGTAGAGTATATGATGGCACGTTTATTCTATTTTATGAATGGCCACAAAGTGCGAAGGTGGTGTTTAAATTTCAAATCTTGATCTGAATAATTGGTATAAGGAAACTTAGTAAAAGTAGGAGAATTTGTTTCCTCTTCTCTCCCTATTTAAACCAAGCTAACCTCCACTTTTTCTCTGCTTGAATCCTCCTCTTCTTCCCTATAGCCATGAGCTATGCCCCCCTTCTATGGCCAAAAAATTCAATTAACCGAAATGCATGAAAACAAATATAAACAGTGGTACTCCAAACCATTGCGAAGCTAGGAGATCGATTCAAGGTGAATCTCGGAGAACGCTTTAATCTAGGTGCATTCAAGGGCTACATTCATTAGGTATAAATCTTATTTATCTAGTACTATATATTCATGCAATTGTTTGTTACGAACCTACATATGTATTTGTTATCCACATCAAATATATAATTATGAACTTGGATCAACATATTCAACTATTGCCATTTGTTAATAATGAATTAGATATCTATTATAATGTTTACAAAACCAATTTTATTTGTATTAATATTTAAATATATATTTGACCTAAATAAATATATATTTTTTGTTTGAAAATATTAAAATTAATTTCATTTATTCCTAAATAATACATTAATCTCAAATCCATTTATATTATATATATATATATTAGATAATTAAAATTATATTTTATGGTAAAATTATTCATGACAATTAAAAAAAATAATTTTTTTATAAATGCCGATACTTACTTTATAATATGAAATATTAATTACAGATATTTTTTAATTGCAAAGGTTTCATAATAAATGGATTTATATAAATTAATATTTATTGTAAGTTAATTATATTTTCAATTTAAAAAATGTTTATTTTCTTACGACTGAAATATATTTAAATATTAAGGTATATATTTTATTTATTTTATTCATTGTTTTATTTTAAAATTAATATATATTAATTAAAAAATTATATTTTGTTTTTGGCAAATAATATATACATATAAAATTTTCATATTTTTATATTTTAATCATTTATAAATATAAGTATTGGAATGGTAGATCTAAATTTTGAAGTTTGAAATTGTTTTACTTAGTCAAAATTAGATGGCTTAAGCAAAATTTGAATTTTAAATTATCGACTTGATCAAATTGATGTTTACTGTAATTATTTATTTATATTAACTTTGAAATTGTAGATCCAGATTTAAAATTTGAAATTTTTTATTAAGAAAATAATAGATGTTATGAATAAAATTTGAATTTACAATTGTTGACTTGATCAAATTAATTTTAACTACTAATTATTTATATAAAAGAATCAAAATATTTTATATTGTATTTATTTATATATGTAAATTAAATATTTTGGACAATATGTACATATATAGAGGGTCGGTGTGTTCGTTATAGGTGTAAATCCGAGCATTTATAAGCATACACATTAACTTTGTCACGCTATATTATGTCACACATGCACAACACAAATATGAGTGCATTTGGACATATTCATAAAAATATTAAATAAAAATAATATAATCTATTAGATAATAAAATTAAATAAAACTGGATTTTATTTTAATCAATTAGATTGGATTAAACACAACCCTTTAGACTTCATAGGCCCAGTATGATCCAAAATAGGAATTTGTCTAAAATCTACCTATTTCACCTGCTTTTGACCAAACCTATTTCTTCGGGACCGCGCCTAATCCTATACACTTCAGCCATAGGCTTGGGAACTATTGCATATGAAAAGATTGCCTATGTATCCTTTTGAGGATCAAGCCTATGTAGTTTTGTTTCCTACTCTTCTCTAACATCCAAATACTTGTTAGTACATAACATCCATTGCATCCGTGCAACCAATGCAAGCAGGAAACACTACTCCTACTAAGTCTTCATAACCAATAGTCGTAAATTTGAGGGTAACGACAATAGTGGCAACAGGGCCATCAGATATCGATGACATTTAATGTCAACCATAAGCATTAATTAATCTAATAACAACTAATATATCTACATGCATACTAGTAATCGCCATTAGTAATACATTATCAATGTAAGTATAAATTAAATAAATATGTTCCAATTGCTTCACAATAATAATAGTACATCATCAATACAATCAAATGTCTGTTAACCAATCAACATTAGTAACACAAACATAAATCATCCAATTAATCAAAATCATAATTAGCTACTAAATGCTAGCAATAATCATGGTAAAATACCGCATACTCATCAAAAGGCGATTTCGTTATCATACAACAAACATATGTGATTATTGATACCAAAAATGGCACAGCACCTAAAGACCTGTAGAAATATTGAGATCTAGCAAAGAATATATGAAAAACAGTAAGAACAACAAGGTATTTAAATTGGTTCGACAACCTCTGGCCTACGTCCACTATAATTTATTGATTATAGGTGTAAAAGTCACTAGTATAAGAAACTGACAAGTTCTTATAGCCTAGAACAACCGATAGTATCTACCTTAGTGACTATAGTAAGGAGAGATAGGAGGTGAAGAAGATAATGAGCTAAAAAGTCCTTCTCTAGTTATTATAGGGTCGGTATTTATAGGGGAATCGTCCAGCAGAATCGAAAGCCCATAAAGTACAAAGTCTATATCAAAATCCGAGAGTGTAGGAGAGAAAGATGGGCCCGCTGGGCCATAAATTCTACTCAGTACTGACCAGAAGTGATCGGTACCGACATGAATTTTTGAGAGGGAACCTCCCATTCTTATCTCCTTTGGTCTTCTATCCCCGATTTGTTGTATTCCGAGCACTTTTCCTTAGAGATCGTGTTGTTTCCGGGAGGTTCTGATATCACTTGCACTTGTCTGCTTCCCTTCAGAAAAATCCTCAGAGTTGCTCATCTATTCCCATAGAAAGCATGCCAAGATGATCACTCTTGCCATACTTCCATGTACAAGAGCTTCAAGGGCCCACAGGAGGTAAGAAAAGTGGTTGGTAACGAATAAAAAAATTCGGTACTGAGTCATTTACTTGACTGCTATTGTCTTGTAATTTTTTGAGCTCCATCTTATACTCTTTCTAATCATGTTCCCATCTCTATGAATTGTTTCATCTTCATCCTGACATCCAGATTTGAGTAAAAGTCTGCTTGGTCAAAAAGTTGAATAACACTTGCCCCCAGAGTATGTTTTCGTTGGAAACAAAGGTACTTTAGAATAAGACAAGCAGTCTATTATCCAAGAGTTGCTTCAAAGCGTTGTCTTCATTCCATGTATATCCGTTCATCCACTTTAAGTAGTAGAAATTCCACTCTCTGTTCTTAGGATAAGATTTACACTCTAGAGATTGCTCCACGCCTTAGATAGGTATGCTTTTCCTTTCCAATACCTTTTCTCAATTTGTAGCCCAAAAATTCTACTCAGTACCGAGTGGATCCTCTCCATACCGAGCCCTTTTTATCCCCTGAGTACTATAAGTACTCAAGACTTAGAAAATTTCTTCACTATTCCTTAATTTCATTACTGAGCATTCCTCTTCCAGAGTTCCTACTGCTTCTTACGACCACGGCCCCTTTGCCAGAACCGTTCTCCATCGACGTCTTTAGATTGCCGCCATCGTCCTTAACATGCTGGCGCTACTCAACATCAACTTCGGCCATTGCCATTATTTAAAGACAATCTGACCCTGACTTTCTTTGTGCCTTTAAGTCAAATCCACCATCATCGACCACTAGGGGTTGCTATCACTTCATGTGCATCACTGTTGACTTCCGATCGTCATTTTGATCGTCGCCGACCTTTTGAGTCACTCGATACCAAATCCTTGTTTTTGCCAATACTCGACTCAAGACTTATAGGTGGGTTAACTATTGGTGATTGGGTCATGATGATGGTTGTTTGAACGATGCTGAGTTCACCGAAGTCTATCTTTGGCCAATGAATGGTTGCAGCACATGACTTGTGATCGGCCATGCTCTTTCCTTTTGCATTATCCCCTTGCACAACTTCATCCAATATGCATGTAACACCCCTTAAATCGAATGATAATTAATTAAAAAGAAACTAAATAATAATTAATAATGCCGAAAATAGAATTTTCAAATACGTCAGAATTTGACTACGAAACTTTCACTATTATGTTCATGACAACTTTCTGATCAATTTTCATATATAATTTTTCCAATCGAAGTTAAAGTGAAAAGTTATTAACTTTTGAATATTTCATATTGGAAATAATTAAATATGTAATTAAGGAAATAAATGTAATTAATTAACATTAACCATTACTTAATGTCTAAGAATAATTAATGTAAAATTTGATCGATTAAAAATAGTGGAAAATAAACAAAATAACTATAAAAGTAATGGAACAACGCCTAACAATAATGGACAAACGATCGACCCCTAACTGGGACCAGTCAACCACTAGTGGTCGATCGGTAGAGGCATAGCGGTCGATCGGGATTTGACTGGAGGTTTTGAATTGTACATAGGCAAAACAGCCCAGATTTAATAGAATCTAATCTAACGGCTGACACTGATTCGAATCCTTATAAATATAGGCCTAACCACTCACTATACTCCTCATATTTTATAAAGCAACAACGAAGCTCTTCCATTTTCTCTTCTCCTTAAATTCTAAAATTTATATAAACTATAATCTACACACACACACACATATGACTAGAGAATAGCAGAGGATAATAGAGAAGAGGAATAGGATCAGATCGAATCGCCAAACCCAAGTAAATTATAAATCCAAACGTAAATTAAATTCAAATCTCTTCTTGGATCTAAATTTCTAATGGATATGTATAGTCTTACGGTACATATTCCAATAGGGAGAAGAAGAGAGTCAAACATGAACAACAGGGTTTAGATCTGGAGATTTGGAAGCTTAAAGGTGAGTGGGAAATTATATATTTTTATATAATATTAGATTTATATCATTGTAAATCTATTTCTTGTATGCCTGAATATAATTATTTTGGAGTTGAAGGCTTAAACATATACATGTAACAAATTTGAAAACTATGCCTCCATATTATGTGAATTGTTAACATGAATTAAATATTACATGTACTTGAATATGGAAAGTAAGGGTGAAAGTAGTCCCTAAGTTAATGAATTATATAGTAATTCCAAATTTGTTATAAACAACATATGTTAGTAAATATGAATTAGATGTTATAATAAGATAAATTGGGATTTAAGTAGTACTTTAATTCATTGGAATGAAATATGTTGCAATTTATATAAATTAACTAGTTTTTATAAATATGAATAAAAATGTATCGTTTGAAATAACAAGGAACGCCCCTAAAAGGAGGAGATGTACATAATAAGGATGTTTACCGTATTTTGTATTGTTTATTTCACTAATAATAGAAAAGATAATTCCTTATAATTCCAAACATAAGACAAGTCCTCTTTAGATAATTTATGGAAAATTGCAGTGTTAACGTTTCCTTTTGGGACGATGTGATTCCAACGCATTAAAATGTGGAAATCCCCAAGTATAAACCAAAGTACTGTAAATAGAGATAGTAACAATAATCTAATTATAAATCTAATATATGTGATAAGTTAGATAATAACTATAAATGATGAAATGTATGTAAAGCAACATAATGAGAAATTAAGAAAATCACAGTAATCAAAGAAAGATAGCAATAGTTGAAAAGGAACAGTAGAATATACTTAATGGTATCAAGTTAAAGTTAAGAAGTAAAGTATATTTAAACTAATAAAGTGGAAGGAAGTGGTAAATGATATTAAAATGGCATAAAAGAAGTAAGTTGTGTAAAAAAAATGAACGAAACAGTTGAACATAAGAGGTGTAGTAACTAAGTAAATTTATGTAGCTTTAAGTATGCGTTTATGACCGGTGTGAATTACTAAATTTAGTCAATAACTTAGAGTAATTATAAATGACATAGTCGTTAACATGGGTTGGAATGCAAGGTTAGTAGTGTTATACAATAGAAGTCTGCCCACCGCAAGGGGCCACCAACAGTTGTGTATATATTATACTAATGTGGGACATATCCAACTATAGGACCCGTGGAATTATGCAGTCGCGTATATGTAAGGGAATATACCAAAGTAGGATGGATCGCCACGGTCGAAGTGTCAAAAGACAAGTAAAGTCCGCTTTAAACTTTAAGGGGTATGTTTTAAGTAACAAACTGAGCATTTCCTTGATTGCATTAGGAAATCTTAATGGGACTGTAACGACCCACTATTTTGGACCATTCAAATCGACAATAAATCCGCACATGTTGGACTTGAATAATTCAAAACAATAGATTGTAAATAAAATTTGGCAAAACTCAGAATATACAGTAAATAAATCACAGACACAGAGTAATATAACAATGCATCGGAAGCAAAGAAATAGTAGTTCATGAAGCTACTATATATATACATCAGAGTTAACAAGATACAACAGAAGTCTCAATATGATAATCAAGTACAAATCAGAACACATCACTGGAATCAACTAGATAACTGAAAGCGAAATAGATAGCTTAATTTCCAAGAAAAGCTCCAACTCTAAAGGTGAGTCTCGAATGCTGTATCACTCAGTCTGACCCGAGCGTAAAGCAAAACACACAACACTCGAGTCAGGACATACATACTTATACAATGTAAACCAACTTAAGTGAACTGTAATAAAATGCACAAGTAACTTAAAGAATGCTTGGGATCGCCCATTCTTTAAGGATCTGTTAAACTATCTACTATGTAGTAATATTCGTTATTATAATAATGTCTATAATAAAATAATCTTACTTTTAAATAGCGTTAAGGCTTTATATTTTCCACCTTAACACATAATAGTCCTAGTAGTCTATCCAGTATTAGCATACCCCCAGATCGGGAGCTACCCTCAATACTCCACAGGCTACGACACAAATCCAAACTCGTAGTAAAGCTCGATATGGTAGGTGACACGACACAACAAGGCAATGCCAGGGTAGATATACCAATTACGCATCCGGGCTGGTGGAAACGCATAGCATCCACTACCGCCCACCTCGGAACACACTCCCAAATCAAAAATATAAGGGTGGCCGCCAAACAGATCACAAGGTAATAGAATAGTATCAAAGAAATGCGTCCGATCAGAGGTGCTACCTCATTGGCCCGAGAATCGCTCCTGTTTTAGCCACCTTATGCCAACTCACGGGAGTCGGGTCCACGTTCATACCTCAATAGGATCGTCGCCACCATCCTACTTCATTCTAGAATCTCCTCCGCGTACACGGTTGTCAAAGTGGTTTTCGGTATCGACAGAGAGTATGCCCATATCCGATCCCGGTCTCTTTGCCAACCAATCGTTATTATAACCCATGGATATTTAAATCAAAATCCTTTACTTTAAAACCCAAAATATCATATCCATTTCAAAACTAGTTTATACTTCAAAACCAAAATATTATTTGAATAAACCCAAATTTCCAATTACTGGATATTTCTTTCAATTTATTTAAACTTGAAATATTCCTTTTTAAATCATCTTAAACCAAAACCACTTTATAAAGCCATATTCTTAAATCTTAAATTGCAAATCAATATATTCAAAACAATTCTTAATTAAATACTATTTCAAATAAATTCATTTCCAAAAGTCATAGTACTTTCAAAGTTATAACAATTTCGACATCAAAACACTTTGAAACCATAATATTTTGAAATCATAACAATTTAGAAATGTAATTCTTTGAAAATCTTAATACTTAGAAAATCATAACACCCTTAAAATAATACTCATTTAAACCATTGAAATTCATTGTCAAATAATATTCATTTCAAAGCTGTAGCATTTCTAAGTTCGTTCATTCAATTATAAAATTTCCAAAACAATGTATTTTCAGCTAACAACAGCACTTATAAAGTGCTACAGTAGATATATTAGTAATATTTAAAAACATTGTCAAATTTAGAAACAGCAGCACTTATAAAGTGCTACAGTAGGTATTAGAATTTCAAAACAGTTCAGTTTAAGAAACAGCAGCACTTACTAAGTGCTACAGTAGATGTTTAGTTATTATTTCAAAACAGTTTACTTTCAGCAGCAACATCACTTACAAAGTGCTGTAGTAGTTCTCTGGTTATTCCAAATTATAGTTTAGTTTCAGCAACAACAACACCTACAAAGTGCTGCAGTAGCTCTTTGTTATTTCAGAACTTAGTCTATTTCCAGAAATGACAGCACTTAACAAATGCTGTCTTAAGACCATAGCATTTCTGAAGTGCTACCAATATTAATTCCCGCTTTATTGTAAAAATTTTCAGAAACAATAAAACTTAAAATTTGGTCATTTTAACTTATAAAAATCATATTTTTTGCTTCAAAAATATTCATTCGGATATCTTAACTTATGATTCAATAAAATAAACACTTAATAAGTGAATATCCAATTTAAACAATAATTCATTCATTAAGTCAAAAGTAAATTATTTTATCAACTTTTACCTTAACAATTAACTTAATACTTTATTTTAAAATACCCATTTCCTAGTAAAATTTTAATTTCCCTTTATTTACTTAACTTAAAAGTTTTCATTTAAAACCAAATTTCCAATTTCCAAGTTAAGTCATAATTAAAGTTACATTCTTCCCTTTAAAAATCATGACTATTTATTTTAGAAAACATAACATTTTACAAAAGAATATTTTATCATAGTTAATGTAACAATAAATTTTCTTTGAGATCTATTCATTTAGACATCAATTAACTATGATTTTCTAGTTAAATACATTTTATTACAAAATGTCCAATTAAAACTGTATTCCATTTAATCAGTTCAAAATACATTATTTATTACACAAAACATGTCTGTTTCATAAAGTAAAATTCATTACCATTACTAGGCTAGATTTAAAATTCCATATTAAGTCCAATTATATTATTAAGTTATTTATCATCAATAAATGTCTTTAAATTCAATTTAAAACCAACACATCTTTAAAATTTCCATTAAAGCCACTTATTGACTTATAAAGTCTTAACTTATAGAAAACCAACATCTTCTTATATTTAAGTCATTTAAATCAAATCTTTTAGCTCAAATTTCATATATTTAAAACATTCAAAATATTTAATAATATTTAGGAAAATATTATTTAAAAATATAACCATGGGCCTGTATAATATTTTCTAACCTAGGTCAAGTGATACAGATATGTATCATTTCAATCCGTAATTTAAAAAGAAAAATCCGGGTTCTATCATTTCAAACCCGCAATCCCAAGTCAAAAAAAATAAAATAAAAATACAATAAAAATCACTTGAGCCTATCATTTCAACCCATAATGATTTTTCCTTATTCTAATATCCGTTCGGGTATGTATCATTTCAACCCATAGTGATAGGGAACTTGCAGTGTGAGATACAGTAATTAAAATGAACAGTATAACATATAATAACATATCAGGTAATGTAACAGGTATATAAACATCATTTAACATCATATAATATATCACAGGCATGTAAGAATAACATATCAATTTATACAGATTCACTTGTCATCATTTCACAATAATATAAGTTCATATGTCTAGAGTGATAAAACTCACCTTTTTAAAGCTAGAGATCAAATTCAAAACACACAATTGAAACTCCGAAAAGCACGACAAAGCACGAATAAGATTTTTTTAGATGGAGAGCCAAGATCCAAACTTGTATGCAAACAAATATCACAAACATAAGTCTATAATTCAACATACAAGATTAGGAATCAAAACAATGAAAAGAAATAAGAATTAAAATGACATAACCTTGCTTTAACAAATGCATGTGGCTCAGCCATGGTTGGATCTAGGGTCTAGGCAACCTAAATACACGGCTAGGGGATGGTAAGGTCATGGCAAAGCAAAAAGGTGGTGCTTGGAATTGGTGGCCGCGGCTAATAGGGAAGAGAAAGTGGTGAACCATGGTGATGTAGGCTATGTTTTCAACAAGTTTTGGTGGAGTTTGCATATGGTGGTCACGGCTTGGTTTGGTGGTGGTGATGGGGTGATGGAGGTGATCATGGAGGAGGTGGAGAGGAGATGAGGTCGGAAATATGGTGGAGAGGCCGAGCATAGGAGGAAGAAAAACAAAAGAAAATAAAAGAAAAAGGGGAAAGAAAAAGAAGAGAAGCCATGGATCTAGAACTCTATATTTTTTTCTCAGGTGATGAAGTGAGAAGTGATGAGATGAGAAATATTTTGTACGTGAATTACAACTTAGTGGCGGCTAGGGTTACAACAAAATGAACGGTTAAAGATGTGTAGTGAATGGCTAAGGCAAATAATAAAGAGGCTAGGCAATAAAGTCAAGAGTTTGAATGGTTTGGAAAATAAAAAGGCAACACTATAAAACAAATAACTTGATGTATTTAATTAATTTTCTCCCTTGTTTGCATGCAATGAAAAGAGGAGTTTGAGGATCGTTTTGTGCGTGATTGATGAGAGGAATTCACGGCTAAGGAAAGATGAGAAGGCAAGAAAAGAAAAGCCAACAATTAAAGGAGAAAGATCTTGTATATATTCTATTCTTAAATTTGTATAAAATGTTACATTTCTAAATGTGAAATCTTGTCAATTGTACACATCAATTAAAATTTAAAACCAATTAATTAATTTACCTTAGTTCCATTCTTTTTACTAATTTATTACTTTATAATAAATTTACGTTTCTATTTATTTTATACATTCACACCTCCCATTACTGCATAAATTCTCATTAATGACATTAAAGATTTTCTAATTATTTTATAGACTAAATAGGTAACTTATAATAGCTGTTATCGCTACCCTTAAATTTACACTTAAGTTTATCATATATTCAACTAATTATCATAATTACTTATCTAATATTGAATTCATTAAGTTACTATCAATTATACAATTTATTTATTTATACACCACTTACCCTTATTTACTTATATTTAAATTTATACTCAAATATGACTGTTATAACTAAATTAATAGGCCAATTAAATCGTAACTCACACCCGTTACTATTACTTTAATCCACATTAAGGAATCCATTATTATTTACAAATCAAATGTTACAATTACTCAATTAACACTAATTTATTTCAATTTCTATTTATCACATATTATTTCATTAATGGTTCAACATTCACACTTGTTTCTTACATTCAAATTTATAACAAATTTACATTATTCATCATTGGGACTTCATTTTAATTGTTACAAATTTGTTCTAATTACCATTGTTCAATTATTAATAGATAAATTTTATGGGTCGTTACAGGGACGGTGAGCATAGGCTCAGTGTTATGATAGTGAGGTTGGTACCATATATGAGGAGTATGAGCTCTTTACATAGGTCAAGATCATCATCGATCTCGAGCGGTCAACGAAAAGACAAGGGTTACGCTTAAATGAGTTATGCCTCTACTAGTGTAGACCACGTTTAGGACATGCACCGCCTCATAATTTTTGTAATGTTATTTTGCACTACAGGAGTTCCTTATATGCACGTCGGCAAGAATGTGTTACTGCATTGACGATGGATCCTACTGAGGTGCTGAGTTATGGATACTAGCGGGGAAAGTATTCTGGTCCAAAGGGGGACCGTGTTACTTATACATAAGTATAAAGTTATTGTCTACCTCGAGTAGAAGGGGCGTATTGTAAGCGTATGTGAAGTTAAGACGACTAAGTAAAACAATAGACATAACATGTAATGGAGGGCAATCAGCATAAAAGTTATGTATAAAGTGTGTAATTTACTAGTCACCAGAGCATTGTTTTGAACCCCACCACAATACAACCCACATGATAACTTTAGAGGGACAGGTGCTGGTATAAGGCGGGAACGGTGGAAGGACAGATTTTCTTATGTATGCTTGACACTGACAAGGGCACTACAGTTCAATGGTGTCAGCCTTGGTTAGTAATCATATGTTTTATTATACTTTACTATTCTGCCGTGAGTTTATATCGTTAGTGCTCTGATATTCTTTTGTTATTGTAGGATACCAACACCAACAATCCATACTTTAGTGGACTTAGATTTTCAATTTAGCGAAAATTCTGGCCCACTAAGGTGCAAGTGGTTACATTTGATATCAAAGCATAGGTTATGCGATCTTGAGAATTAGGATACGTTGAGTGAATGTATTTGTATTTTTACCTATAATTATATGAATATATAATACGGTAAACTCTACAAATTCTGACTATAGAAGTAGTTGCAACCATATCCTTACAAGATGGATAATGTGACTATGAGTTGGAACAATGAACGAAGTTGAAGGTATACACCTATCCCAATTACCCCATGGAAATAGGTCGTATTGGAAGGCGCTGAATTAAGAAGAGCTTGAATGCAACATATAGAAGGGTCCCTAAAGCCAGATGGTACATGACTCCCTTGTTGGACCTGGATTGCCAAATGGTTGTATGTCCTCGTAAGATTGCCAATTGATGACGTACATTATATTCTGATAAAAGGAAAGAAAGAATCTATATATTGCAAATATCCAAAAGCAAAAATTGAGCTAGTTCTTAAAGGAAGCCGTGTATATAGGTCACTCCAAGATGATAGCCAGATTTTTAATATATACTAAAGGAAGATAAGTCAGAAGAAAATGGGAAAGAAGAAAAGTCCAAAGGTAGGGATGTTACTGCCAATATAAAGTATCGAGCTTCCAAAGAAAGCGTGTTATGTTTGGAAATAATTAAAGATATTGGGCCTGAAGAAGACAAAGATACAAAGCATTTGGCATTTAAAAAAAAGGTATCGAGTCTCTAAAGGTACTGAATATCTAATAACAAAGAAGTGTCGAATCTCTAAGGATGTCGAAATCCAAGTAGTTAACAGATATAAAAGGGTGCCAAACTTCTAAGGATGTCGAGCTCTAAGCGTTTAGTAAATATGAGGGTTATCGAGCTTGAATAAAGTAAAGAGGAGGCATCGAGCCTCAACAACCATAAAGGTTGTCGAGCATATAAGGCAGAAAAGGTGTTGAGCCTCAACAACTATAAGGAATGCCGAGCATATAACAAGCAGAAGGAGATGTCAAACCTTAACAGTGAACCAAGGTATCGAGCTTGTAAGATGGTGATGGTGTCGAACTAATAAGCACTTGTAGATGTCAAGTTTCTATAATATGAAAGCTACCAAGATCAAAGATAGCAAGTTCAATAATGGCTAGGGAAGAGAAATTGAGCTTCTACAACATAGAGTGTTGTAGAACATGTGATAAAGGAATGATGCTACATCTAGTCACATACAGGAGATATCGAGCTTCTAGAAGGTAATGAGCCTATAATACATCAACTACCATCGAGCTACAACCACAATAATAGCTATCGAGTATCTACTATCATGAAGGCTATCGAGTAGCTATTAAAGGAGGATTGTATAGCCAAACTTATAAAGGAAAATGATGCCAAGTTTCATCAAGGCTAAGAGGATGTGGAGTTTCATCAATTCTAAGAGGATGCCAAATCTCAAAAAATGTCGAGGTTTTATCAAAGAAATTATATCGGAGCCCTTGGATTTTTGAACCCTAACACGTGTCAACCATCCTGCATTATTGCACCCCTATAAATAGACCCTCATTGACACCATGGAGGGGGCAATTCTTTCTTTCACTATTTCTGAAGTTTTAAAGTTGAAAACCCTAAATTATTTACATATAAGGTCTTGTACAATTAAATTTGCATAGCGTACCTCTATCAAATAAGAATGTTTAACTGTTATTTAACTTTTGACGTGTATAAGAATCATATTCGTACATGGACTTGGATAATGGAGATGTACATGAATAACCCTTGGACTTGGACTTAAGCTTGAATTTGCATATACCTCCAAGCTTGCATAAGGCCACTTAAGCCCATATCCAAACCAACCATAACTTGGCTTGCAAATTTTGGTTAGTAAAGTAATTTGCTAACATTTTTATGGTAGAAGGAGACCTTGAACCTCCATCTCCTCGCATATCCCTACAAAGAACTTTTAGGGATTTTCCATATCCTGCATAACCCTACAGAGAACTTTAATGATTGTCCATATCTTGCACATAGGACTGGCAATTAGAACGGAAAACTGCAAAACTGAACCAAGCCAACCCGAAAAGATCCAAACCCGAACCGAACCCGTTGGGTCTCGAGTTGGGTCAGGGTGATGAAAAATACAATAAAGGCCAGATCAAACCTGACCCAAACCGACCGGACCCAAAAGACCCGACTAAAAAATATTGAAATATACGCATTTGTAGTGTTAATATCCAACATGACTCAAACCGACCTGACCTAAACCAAAGATCGGGTCGAGTCAAGTCTAGGTTTTTGAAATTCTAGTTTGGACCTGACAAACCTGACCCACCTAAAACCGAGACCCATTGGGTTAGGTCCGGATCCATCGGGTCGGGTCTAATTGCCACCCCTACTTGCATATCTCTTTAAATGACTTTGACTTACCATATCCAGCATATTCCTATTAAGGACTTACCGTATCCTGCATAACCTATTAAACCACATAATGATTATCTTCGAACAAGGATCCTCCAATCCTTACTTTCCCAAGTCCACTTATCAAGTCACCCATAATCTTCATTTCTATGTGGGGCAAGTATTAAGAAACTTGGCATTGATGACTTTAGCCAAAAAGAGACGAGTAATTCCTTATAACCATGATAACTAGAGCATAAATCCATTCTGTATGGGATCTACCCTGATCTTCACATATTGTCATATTCTTAGAAAAGAAAACAAGAAAAAGAGCGATCTGTTCTCGAAAATGAGAAAAACTATATAGCTCTAAGCTAAAGGAACTATCTTTGAAAATGAATAACAAAGGATTTCAATAAGTTTGCTCAAAAGTGGAAAGGAGTAATCAATCTTCCATACCAATCAGAACTCGAGAATTTTTAAAGAGAAAACTTGCGGTTAGAACTGATGAGCCTATCTAATGTTACAAGAAAGCTATATGAAAGAAATCCCGTGGGCGCTTATTGCCAATATCACCAAACAAATGGAAACGAAACCAATCGGTGCCGAGCCCTTAAAGGGACGATTGAGAATTTCTTGGGAAAAGGAGAAATCCAAGAGTTTATTAGCAAGATTTGAACAAAATAGCAATGTATCTACCAGGATCAGGTGCTTAATAAAGAAGAATGCTTCAGA
This sequence comes from Allium fistulosum, assembly GCA_030737815.1. NCBI lineage: Eukaryota > Viridiplantae > Streptophyta > Magnoliopsida > Asparagales > Amaryllidaceae > Allium > Allium fistulosum. The sequence continues at coordinate 248,640,972 of CM060905.1, read as the reverse complement.
AATGCTTCATGAAAAGGACTTATAAAATAAAGGAAAAGAATTTGATCCTGCCACAAGGGCCTGGTCAAAGTACCTCCTAAAGGGAGGCCATAGCAAGGCTCTACAAGCCTTCGGTCCCGCCTATAAGGCATGGCCATAGCACCGCAAGCCTTCGGTCCCGCCTACGAGGCCTGGCCAAAGCGCCTCCTAAAGGGAGGACGGAGTAAGCCTTTGGTCCCGCCTAAGATGGCCTAGCCAAAGCATCGACCAGCCTTTGGTTCCACCTATAAGGCCTGACCGAAGTGCCTCGTATAGGGAGGACGGACTTTGGCTCCGCTTAAGATGGCTAAAACATACCGACCAGCCTCAATCAATACATATAAGGTAATAAGGGCTCAATTAAAGCCTAAATCATTACTTATAAGGTAATGAGGGGTGAAAGAAATGAAAGCCTAAATCACTACCTATGAGGTAATAAAGGGCCAAAGAAATTAAAGCCTAAATCATTATCTCAAAGGTAATAAGGGGAAAAAGAGATCAATCAAGTGAGTGTAATTTCATCCTGAGAATGGATTAAAGCAATTTTCTAAGAGGAAGTATAATTAAACATAACCAATCTAGCTCAAAGCTAAAATTAAAGCAGTCTTCAAAGGAAAGGTCAAGAACTATTTATTACCTAGAACCAAGGGTCTTGGTGTCAGATATGAACATCTAAGAAATTTTGAATTCCCTTATCAGAAATATTTTGTCGAATGATGGGAATCTTCTTTATTGGTCGAAGTTCCAGTCTCCTATTAGTTAAAATGTGAATTTTATCAGATAGATTTATGGTCTTCTTATCAACTGAATTTTTGGTCTTCTTATCGAGTGGATTTTTGGTCTTCTTTAAACTGACAAGTAGATTTTCATGCTTATAAATCTCATGTAATAAAGAAAAATAATCGAATAGCCATTCAAGAGACACAGAGAAAGGGAAGGGAATTTAAGCAACGAGGATCCATTTATGAAATCATTCAACCAAGGAAGATGAGAGAAAAAAACTAATCCGATTCGTTTGAAATTCTACTAGTTATTCCAAAAAATAAATTTCCAAACCAAATTTTCAATGTTTTATAGAGGAAAACTTTTTCACAAGTTTCTTTGGTATTTAAAATAAAATGATCAACTTGAGGAAGAAGAAATTTCTTGAAATTATGAAAGTCATAATTATTTACTTTATGCTTTTCCAGAAGAAAAAGGGAAAGTCTCACTAAGGATGGTGGAAAACAAGTGCTATAACACTTGATAAGCAACTCTCAAATCAAAGCCTATCTAAAAGCATTCTTCGAAGAAGCAAGGAGCAGACAAATCTATCAAAGACCATATATCATATGGAATCAAATTGAAATTCTAAAGAAAGTCACAAATCCCAAACAAGATTAATAAATTCAGACCAGAATAAGAAAGAGAAATGCAAGGTTTATTCAAAATATCAACTATTTAGGTATAAAATTATTTACTAAATTTACATACAAAAATTACAAATACCAAGAAAAATTATCCTAATCTTCCTGAGGAGAAGATTGAGGGAGCAGATAATGTTGATATACTTTTTCTTTCCCCTTCCCCTTAACCTCAAGAAGGCATGGGTGATTTTTGCTTGAAGATGGGGCATCACTAAGAAAAAGAGGAGGGCCTCCAATATTCATGAGATGGTTGAAACACCCGTATAAAAAGAAATGTTAATAACATTTATATCCTACCTCTACTACTCTGCTCAACTTCTGATTCATTTCAGTACCTAAGAAAGGATAATCGACTTTTAAGCTGAAGGATATAACTATTTCAAGTAAAGAATCTACAAGAGAATCCAATCAGGAGCCCTTAAGCGACATCACCTTGGTTGTTTTCAATTGAGATTCAAGGTCTTCTACCTTTTCCTTTAAGACCTCAACGACCAAAGAAGGTTCGATAATATGACAAATTGCTATGTCTAGTAGTTCTTTAAATTTCTTCTCCTTCTTTCGAATGATGTTCGAATCATCAATAGAGCTAATTTAAATTTTAATGTGTGATTAAGCGTCTTATTTGTAACTTTGAGAGTCTTGACCTTTTTCTTAAGAGCATATTTTTTGCATCCCAACTCCTCAACCTGACTTTGATTCGTATTAAGATGTTCTGAAACTTTTTGTCCCATTTTACTTTTAGAAATTGGGTACACTCGTATTTATATTCATGACACCATCTAGCAATCTCTCCATCATCCAAACCTGGAGGCAGGTTTTTCAAGGAGTGAATTTCTTTTTACCAGCTGAAACTTTGGATCTATTTTTCCTTATAGGAGTAGGACGGTTATATTTGCCTTTACTTGCAATAAGTTACAGAGATTGACACGATACCTAGCATTACAGAAGATCAACTTCAAGATTCTTAGTTCTTTGATATAGATGAGCTATTTCCACATCAATTTCGATTTCTTGATCTTGAGTTCTGGATCGACCTACTATTCCTATATTCTTTCTTAGTTCTTCGATCTCTTTGTCCTTTTCTTTCATTTTCTCCTCTAAACTCGAGGACATTTCATTTACACCGCTTAATGTGGATTTCAACTTGTAGTATTTGTTATACCATTTGCATGCTTCCGAGTTGTCTGGAAATGGTATAATTGAAGCACCTTGAGAAGAGCATTTCCCAATATCCAACATTAGTCTAGTTTTGAGTTTACCAGCCATGAGATGAGTTCAGGACCGCTGAATGCAAGTGTTAATTGGCTTTCTTATTAAATAAATAAAAGAAGATGAAATCAATCCATAGGAAATTTCCTTTTTATTAATAACAACAAGGTTTATAAGCATAAACGAGTTCAAATTACATTAAAAATCCCAGTTTTATACATTCAATTCTTATGTTTAGGAGTAGCAGTCTGAGCCTTTTTGAGTGAACTCGCGACATAGGGAAAGTAGAACCAAAGGAGGTGTTAAACTCGGGAGGAGTAATAACTAGGGGAAATTGATTATAATCCCATCTCTCGGCAAGGGGGCTAGAATCGTCGCATAACAGTTTAGTGTTATTAGACCAAATTTCCTTAAGAAAATTATCTTTTTCAGTGCCTGTGAAATCAAAATATAAGTAGGGAAGGTTTATGTAAACTTCTTCAAGGTCCCTAAGAAAGCAGTATTTTTCTAATCGAGAGGTTTTGAGGGTTGATGTTTTCTCCTTAAAAACTCTTTTTAATTTGACAGGTTTACTTAAGAGTCCTTTTGAAATGGGAGTGTCCAATGATTCTTTAACCTATGTATTTTAAGAAAAACAGACAAAGCCCCCAAAATAGAAGCACTAAAATTTATAAATATTATGCGAATTACATAATACAATAATGAAATTACTTAGGTTTATACAATATGGACCGTTTGTAAAGCTTAAAAATGAATTTATCTTTACTAAACTACACTTTCTCAGGAGGAAGGGTGTTGAGGGAATGTGGGACGGTCATGATCTTGGGGAGATTCCAGCATTCCCCAGGATGGGGATCAATCTTATGATCATTCAAATACCTACTATAAAGATGCCTAAGTAAACCCCTACTCTCCTTCCCCAGGAATGAAAATTCAGTAAAAAGATTCCTAGAATAAATTTTGTAGAGGAATTCCACTAAAGAGTCCCTATCTTTAATAAGCATCCAAAAGAGTGTAGTTAACTCGGCATCTCCTTTATAGCTCATTCCCGATGAAGGCTGGATTTTTTTAAAAGGAAGGTCACTCATTTCTTTTTGAAATATTTTAATCATTTAGTATAAGTGAGAAACCTCCCATACTTTTCAGATAGGCTGTTGTGGTCTTCAACCAATTTCTCTATTTGATCGCAGCACATTCTTCTCGCTCTTCTCGTGTAAAATTTCAAAGTGATATTTGTTTCTTTTCCATAACTAAAATAGTAAATTTATTAACTAAAATTAATAAATAATTGTAAGAATTTAATGATGATAAGTTTTATACCGACATAGCGGGAGCCTTGAAGGGAGAAGCCTGAATCTTCCTCTTTGCCTGATTTCGTATTATCGTGGCCAGTGACATGAATGTCCTATGAAGTAGTGTCTTCCTGAGAAGTATGTGGTAGTTCAAGAGCATCAAAGAATTCAGCGTCATGAGCAGACGAGTCCAAGTTATGACCACCTAACCCATTACCACCACTTCTTGGTCCTTCAGAATCTTTATTACCATCACCATCCTCCCCAAAATCATTATCGTCATCGTCATCGTCATCACCTTTTTTTGCCATCATTATCATCCTTATCATCATCCCTGGATCATTGTCATCCCTGTCTTCATCAAGTAGAGGTTCATCAAAAGATAATAGTTCCTGAGGATTAATAGCTTCCTTTTTTGGGAGTTCGCCTTGTAGCGACTGATGAATCCTCTCCAATTTAAGGTCGAACTTCCTTTTGAAGTTGTTATTTAGTTTTGGCAATGAAAGGAAGTCCAACCCTGGATAATTATCTATATTATTGTATTTTGTGATGAAGAGGGCCTCTTCATAACACTTCTCTCTTATCCGGGGAGGGCTTAATCTATAAAAGAAGAAACTATCTTTTTGGCATCCTTAACAATGTTTTTTGTATAGACAAGCATTGCTTCCTTGCTTTCCAGACTATCCTTCAAGGTCGTAACTTTTTCAGCCATTTGGGTATTTTCAGTTTTGGCCTGCTTAATTTCCTCTTCTAAGGATTTCACTCTTTCCTCAACAACTGGCCTCATTCTCCTTTCTTTATCCAAGTCGGAGACAAGTTTATTCTTTTTAGTTGTAACCTCATCTCTCTTTGCAGCAACTCCAAAGATTTGATCCTCAAGGGTCCTAACTCTCTTTGTCAACAATGAAATCTGCTCCTTAAGAATTGGAAGTTGATCGACAGACTCATGGGAAGCTTGTTAAAGAAAAACATTTGCTTAGCGACTTAAAATATATAAAAACATTTAATAAATAGAGATATATGGAATCAAAAGTTTGTTCTTACTAGACATGTAAGGATACGTACCACAAGAAGCTGTTAAAAGAGAATATGGAGATGATCCCTAAAGAAAGTAGAGGGCTGCAGTGGCATCAGAGAGGCCATAGATGGGGACTGGATGACTGAATGAATGAAATCGTCGAAAGTTGAAAGGATAGGTTGAGCTATAGCTTCGAAAGGAATAGATTCATGGGGAGGAGGAGTCAGACCTAACTCCTGATACAAACGTAGTATGGAAGTTGCAGATGTAGGAATCGTAATATCAATAGCAAGACTCGGGGTGTGATTAGGTTTTATTTGGTCCCGAGGATCTTGACCCGGTTAACTTAAATCAACAAAACTGGAGTCTTGGTTAATTGAGGCCATAGCTGTGTTCGGATCCTCAGTAATAGCAAGAAGATTTTGGTCTTCTCCAAATTTGGTCTTTTTAACCAGTTGAGGAATTGGAATACTAGATAGATCACTAGGATTCGACTTTCTCTTATGACTCTCAATAGCTTGAAGAGCATCAACAATAGAGTCCGTAATGGGGGCAACTTTTGTAGTTGCAGCTGAAGAAGAGGTGGAAGTTCTAGCTTTCTTAGACTTAACAGCCGAAATGATAAGAGTCGGACCTAAGTCAAGGAAGGAATCATAAGATGCCGATATAAGAGACTTCTTTAAAATCATAACAAAAGATTAAGGATTATTAAAAGAATTGCGTAGAATTGGGGAGTTAGGAGAAAAAGAGTTTTAGTTACTAACAATGAAGGCTATTTTTCCGTAAGCATCTTTCTTGATCATTGGGGGCTCCCCAAGCACTCTGTGGCTTTTTAGGATCAAGGAATATTTTTGGATGTTGGCTTCGGTCAACTAGCTTAAGCATGTCTCCTATAATTTGAGAAGCCAGGTTCAAAGAACTGATTGTACCAGCAATGAAAGACTTCGTCCCATTAGGAGCAGGTTCTAAAAAAGAATAACTATTATATAAGAAAGAAGGTGATTATATTATAAACAGTAAAGAATAAGCAACAAGTCTTACTAAGAGTAAAGAAAGTCCCAAGGACTTTAGAGGTATGACTCTTAACATAAAAGAACTAGTTTTCCCAGTCTTTAGGTCCGCTGATCAAGTTAATGACTAAGCTCGTTGGATGTGGAAGAAGGCGATATATAGTACCCACTAGTTGCTTCCCCACTTTAATTGGATTTACCAATGAATGAAGAGTTTCAGCGTCGAGTGAGAGGAGATTGGCTTCCCTGGTTATTACCCCAAGGTAGCTTAGATATGTATAAGAGTTGGGCAGCAACTGAATTGGATCAATCCCTAAGTGATCCAGTAATCTAGTGAAGAATTGCAAGAGAGGAAGGTAACCCGAATGCCAAATATGGATCGGGGTGAAGGCAAAGAAGCCTTCAGGAGGATTATTTATTCTCCCAGATAGGCCCGCCACTTTGGCCTTTACATTTTAAATGCCAAATTATCGGAGAATAGCGTCCAGCTCATCTTGAGTAGTTATGCAAGATTGAACAAGTCTATAATCCCCTTTTCAGAAGCATGAGAAGATTTAGAGCCCTTGTGAGTTTTCTTGCCAGCCATTTTCTGTCAGGCAATATCATGCAGAAATTAGGGAGTATCTCATATTTATAAAAATTTAAAGTACTTAAGTGGATGTTAAAAGAAAACTTAGTTCTTTGAACTTAAATATATAACATAGACTCGAACTTGTAAGTAGCTATTGAGTCCAAAATAAGATATTGAGTTCATAAAAGTTGGTGAGTCTATAATTACTTGAAGATTTATTAATTAGTTACTGAGTTTATAATAAGGTGTCGAAATCATAAATAGTTGGTGAGTTCGAAACCATTTGTAGGCGCTTTAACCAGTTATCGAGTTTGTAAAAGGGTGTCGAATACATAAGTAGTTGATTCATAACTAGTTAAAGGTGTTATAATTAGTTACCAAGTCCATAAAAGGATGTCAAACTTATAAAGGATATCGAAGTTGTAACTAGATAACGACTCTGTAAAAGGTTGTCGATTTTGTAGAAGCTTAGCAACTCATTAAAAGGTTGTCGAGTTTGTAACTAATCAACAATTCTTTAAGCAATTATCAAACTCATAACTATATATCGAGTCTGCAACTAGTTGTCGAATCTTAAAGTAATTGTTGAATTTATGGTTAATTGGCGAACCTATAGCTAGTTAATGAGTCTCTAATAGGGTATCCAGTCTCTAATTGGTTATTGAATCACTAAGTTAACTGCTAAATTTGTAACTAGTTAACAAATCTTCAATGGGCTATCGAGTTTCTAAGAAGATATCAAGTTCTTAACAGTTACCTAAAACCCCAGTTAATTATCGAGTTTTTAAGAAATTTTTAGGTTTATGATAACTAACAAAACCTCGTTTAACATCAAATTTTTGTTAAGTTATTAGGGTTGTGAAGTTAAGAACAACTTTTGGATTCAAGCACTAAAGTTCCCAAATCACAATAGTATGCCAATCAAACCCAAACAATTTGTAAGAACCCGATTGATCAAACCCTAGTTTTTTTGAGAGAAATGTGTGATCCTCTAAAGTAGAGGAGAGCACACACATGTGTGTGTGTGTATATCATAGAAAAAAAAGGTGTTGCCAACATGTCTGGCATGTAGCTAATCAAAATACAAAAAACAATGCATAGGACTCTGGTACAACTAGAATGAGCTCCGGCAAGGCCACCGTCCATTACACCTCATTATCTCTGGCAAGGCCACCGCCCGTAATGAGGTGTTAGAAGTACCCAGAATGAAATCTAAAGACAGCTCCAGCTGTGAGAGAAAACACCACGATGTAAACACTGAAAATCCAGAATGAACACCTCACTGCAAATTGGAGTAATCCAGAGTGAAGGACGCCACTCTGTCGATGTGGAAGTACTGAAAAAACGTCTCACTGCAAATGCGTATGATCCTGAAAGAAGAGCACCACATTGAATGAAGCCGAAGAACTCCAGAATGAACATCTCGCTAAAATCATGTCAGCAGCAATCCTAAGAACTGGCAAATAGTAGTCTAGCACCATTTCTGGCCTAAACCTGTATCTGTAAATGGAACTAAATAAAAATATAAGAGTAATACATGTGTATATATATAAATGAAATATATATACATATATATGTATTAATGAAGTAAAAGAAGTAATACTATATCTAAAATTATATGACGGAAAAGCAATAAAATTAGAAGCAAACTTAAAAGGATTCCAAACTCATAATGCATCATCTTAACCAACACTAAAGATATACAAAAGATTAATAAAATAAAAGGTTGAATCCCTATAAACTAAAACAATTTAAAAATTAATCTTATGCTCCTTTAATCAAAAGGACATTATTATAAATAGTAAAAACATCATTCAAATTAGAAAAATGTTAATGCTATAATTATTACTGTTAAAATTATTATTATTATGTTTAAAAATCTTAATACTATTACTAACCTTATTGAGATATTCTTTGAAATGATTATTTTAGCTAACCTATATTTAGGATTTGAGATTCAATTAAAACAAAACCTATTTATTAAAATGACTATTATTATATTAAAAAGTCTCTGGTTTCTCAAACCAAATATACCAACAAATTATAATGAATAAAGTATCAAGTAAAATTCTATTTTCCTTTTTAAACTTAGATCTTAAATTATTCCAATAATATTCGTAATCGGTAACTTTATTTGTAAGACTAAAGTTAAAGATTTTGAGAGTATTATTCAGAATATAGTAAGTATCCATGCAATCATAGTATATATGTTTAATATCTTCAAAATGCAGATTACAAAAAGAACATTTATTATCAATTTGCATATTTTTTCTTTTAAAAATGCTGTAGTATTTAGGTTTCCATGCATGATTAACCACATATGAATTTTAGATTTAGGAGGAGCATTTGTTTTCCAAAAAAATTTAAAAGAGTTATTAGCTACACCCGAGAAATTAAGAAATTTATAAAAAGAATTAGAAGTAAATTTCTTACTCTTATCCCATTCCTAGCTAATATTATCATTTTCATTATCAATATTATATAGATTCAATCTATCATAAAGCAAAGAAAGACGCCTAAGAGTTGTATCTTCTAAAATTCTATTAAACCTAAAATTCCAAGGGGGGTCATTTTCTGGAGAAAAAATATCTATAATTAAAGCGTTCTTAAAGTTACAAATTTCGTAAAGCTCCTTAAATTCTATCCTAAGAGGAATAACAGAAATCCAACGGTCATGCCAAAAAGAAGAATTATTTCCTGAATGAACTATTGTATTAGTACCAAGGTTAAAAATCTCATGGCATTTTAAAATTGATTTCAAAAAATTAGACAATTTATTTATAACTATAGGTGTAATTTGATGTAAATTATTACTACCATTATAATAATGCTTAGAAATAATTTCTTGCTAAATAGAATTATCATTTATATCCTTAAATTTCCATAACCACTTCCCTAGTAAAGATAAATTCATGTTACGTAAATTAATAACTCCTAAACCACCTTCCTTTTTCGATTTACAAACTGTTTCCTAATTGACTAAACATTTAAGACTACTCTTGGAATTATCACCACTCCATAAGAAGTCCCTTCTTATTTTATCAATTTTATCAATCACCCAATCTGGAAAAGGATGCATAGACATCCTATAGATTGGGAGAGCTGATAAAACAGAGTTGATAAGAAATACTCTACCCGCTCTCGATAAAAACCTCCTATTCCAATTAGAAATTCTATTTTGAATCTTATCTATTATAACTAACTAGTCATCATATTTGAGTTTAGTTGGTCTAATCAAAAAACCAAGATAATCAAATGGGAAAGTCATGGTTTTACAATTAAGCATATTAGCAACTAAACCTTCAACCTTATCAACGTCATTTAATACTAAAACAGAACTTTTCTTAAAATTGATTTTTAGCCCGATCAAACCCTAGTTTTAAAATCAAAAACACCCATTTGTATATTCAAATCAATTAAAGAAGAAATCAAACCATAAATCAAGTTTAGAAGTGGTGGAAATCAAAGCTTCTTTTCAAAGTTGTAAGATTGGAAAAGAAAGTTATAATTGCAGTTTCAATTTTTATTTAATTTCAAGTGAAACTTTTAGGGAAGAGAAGAAATGTATTTATAGGAAAAGTAGGAAACAACAAAAGATGTTGATTTCCATTTGAATGGAAGAACGAGATTAAAGTAGGATACCAATAGGCGATAATTTGAAAAGTGAATTATACTAAAGTATAATATGTTTCTTCTACATAATGGGGGCAGGGGTACATGTTACTACCAATATGAAGTATCATGCTTCTAAAGAAAGCATGTTAGTTTGGAAATAATTAAAGATATCGAGCCTAAAGAAGACAAAGCAATGTAACGACCCGTAAATTTCAACTGTTTTAATAACGTAATTAGTTGAAATTTTGTGAAATTTTAAACGATAAAATTTTGAAATAAAAATTTAATATTTGGAATACGTCTAGTTAAACATAGCAACTGGTAAATTTTCGTCCGAAAATATGAAAGTTTATTTCGCTCGTAAATTCACTTCAATTTAATCAGTTAAAAAAAAGCGTTGAAAATAAAACGTTTTTAAAACCAAGATATTTTTACATAGAAAAATTCTAAACCATCTTCTGAGCAAGACGTCAGTTCGTCATTTTTCCAAATTCGGACATCTATTGCTCCGTCGTTCTTATTTTCTACAAAATAGCAGTATTCTGGTACCGATATCGACTTTTATCGGATGATCATACCACTGATATCTATATACCGTTTTGATCGTCTCGTCGTGCTGATCTCTACGGTGTATTCGAATGTCAAATTCGGAAGCCGGAGTACGTTGCACTTTTTGAAACGCCTTTCGTATCGGTACACGTTCATGCCTTCTGAGTTCTTGTGCCTATTCAAATTTTCCTCCATATAATTCCAACGGTCATTGGCATTTACTTCTCTGAATTTATGAGCGAGACTTTCTCCATCCCCAATAACTAATATCTCTTTTTACGTTCATTTTGCTTTGGTTCCAATTACATTCGGTTCGTTCCAAATCACTTTTCATTTATTCCCTCTGTCGTTTTGCACTGCCTTCCACTTTTCCTCTTCCTTCTTCCTCTGGAAGTAAAATTGCAAAATAAATTATGAATCCAACATTACTTCCCTGCGCACCGATCCCACGCCACACTCCACCAAACATCGACCACCAAATCCTCACGGCCCCTCACTTCCCTATCCTCCGCTGCCGCAAAGCCCCACACCAAGCACCTTCGACATGCTTCACCCCGACCCGCCTCTTTGGCTTTGCCCCGCAAACATCTCGCAATCGGCCTCCGCCTCCAACACTACCGACTCATCTCTTCCGACCGAAGTCGCGCCCGTGTCACCTGACCTTCCGCCTACATCAGTTCACCCAAGTGGCCACCATGTGCTCCAACTCGGCAACCATTCCCACCGAGCAACCTGCCACTTCAGCCGATCACCATCATCCCATCCCCTCTCTGCCGTACCGTCTCATCTCACTCACCTCAGCTTTGTCGAGTTCAGCCATTCCATCCTTCTAGCGTCTGTTGATTTCATAGTTTGGATATGTAAGTTGTGTACATATTCTATAGTTTATTTATATAAGTTTATTTATCTATAAGGTTTAGTTTATATATTATTTATGTAGTTGCATTTTTTTTTACATAAGTTTATATAGGTTGCAATACATATAAAATGTATCTTTTATTATATATCAGCTTAGGCATTATAGGTTAGTTATGTGTTTTGTTTGAGTTAGATAGTGTTTATACATATATAGTTTATACATATATGGTTTGTTGAGTTGTAAAGTAAGTTAGGTCTGTAAAGTATGTAGTGGCGTACAATATATTATTATAAAAAAAAAATATTGCTTGAAGTTTGTTGAAAGGAATTTTTTTTTAAGTTTTTGTATATAACATGTTACAGTGTGAATGTTCAAAAGCTTTTGTATATATTATTTTAACTAAAATGAAATGATATAATGGTTGGGTAAAATTTGTTTTAACCTGATTTTTTTTTTACATGTGTTCTGCATATATTGATATGAGTTATAGGTTTATGCAGGTTTATGTCAGGCCTCATATACATGATTTTATTAGTTTATGTGTAGATGTTGTTTATGTGAAGTATTGGTTTACAGAGGCTATATTATACTAGTGTTACTGTTATGGCTTTTACTTTACAGAGTTCTATATATCTTGGCCTTGTTATACAAATGAGCCTAGTCCTTACAGTTTAGTATAAAGTGTTAGTATATATATATTATATGTATAAGTTATTTTAAAGATTTTTAGTTATTTGCTTAATTTAAATTATATGTTGTATATAATTTATATATAGTTATATATGATTATATACCCATATAAGTTCACTTATACCACTTGTCATCATCGTCCGGTTCTGATTTGATCTCGTCTATCCTTATTTATCAGCTTTGATAGTTGAATTCGTGTCGTCCTGCTTTGCTTCGAAATTCGTGTTTGGATTCATAGCTAAATTGTCAATTTCTCTAGCCTCGAAAGGTGAGCACTCACTCACGATTAACGTTCTTTTATTTATTAGATTTGATTTCAATTGAAACGACAATTGAAATATGCTGCTGTTAGTTAATTACACTGTTATATACGCTATTGCCTGTATCAGTTCACCTGTGACATCTGACACCATTATCTGTTAATTATTTATGCGATGATAATACAGTTTGGCTGATAATTGATTGATTGTTGATGTTGATATTGGACATTAAATCGTTAATGTTAAAATGATAAATAGTATGCAATTGAACTTGATATAGGATAGTTAAATGTTAAATTTGATTAACTTACAATTGTATAATATGACCCCTTTAATTGTTAAATTTATTGACACATAAGATTTGTTTAATTACACTTTGAACCGTCGACGTATATTGGATTAATTGTTGTAGTATAAATTTGTAATTGGATGACAAGTGAAAACCGTAATGTAATAATCTTTAATCTACATGAAATGATAGTGTAGATTCTAGAGATAATTATATTAGTTCGTACAAATAACAATGCGAATTAATACGGTTATTTCGGGATTATTTGAATTGATTATTGGATTGTTATTGTTGTTGTTATTGCTTGTTTATTTACTTTGACACCATCCCAGTTATCACACTGCAAATTCCCTTTGTTGTACTTTGATTTGAATTGAATTGGAATCGGGTTGAAATGATAAACACCCAAATTGAACTTTGACCTTGGATATAGAAAATTAAATAAAAACCCGATTGGTCAATAATTTGATTTAAAAATAAAATTGAAGATTTTATTTGAATAAATAATATGGTTTTGAAATGAAGTTGAAATTTGAATTTTTGATGAAAGGAAAATGTTAATATTTAATAATCTGAAAACAAAAGATTAACAATGTAATTAATGAAAGAATGTTGTTTAATTTGAGAAATGATTGAATTAAATTTTGAAATGATTTAATAATATAGTTTGAAATTATTTGAAATGATTTAATAATTAAGTTTGAAATTATTAAACTTTGAAATTATTGAATAATTAAGTTTTGAATTATTTAATACTTAAATAAGATTAAATTATTTAATGATTAAATTGAATTGAAATCCTTTAATAAGTGAAATTGAACTTTTGAATAAGTGAATTTACTTCGTAAAAATTTGAAATTAAGTTTCTTTATTAATTAAGTTTTTGGAAAATTATTTAAGAAAGTAAATAAGTGAAATAGAATTTCTTTAACAAGAAATGAAAATGTGATATTTTTGGAATTAATGTAAGACTTGTAATTGAAAGAATTGATTTGACGAATTGAATTTAATTCAAAATTGTAAGTTTTGATTTAATGAAGTTGAACTTAAGAAATTGATTGAATGATTTGGAAATTAAATAGAAATTGTTTGAATGATAAAGTAATTTAACGATATTAAATGAAATCGATAAATGAATTTAAATTGATTTGAATGTTAAATTAAGTTAATTTAAATGATTTCGGAATGAAACTTATATACGGACTTGAATCAATATTTGAATGGTTTTAAATAGATATTGAAATGGAATTATGAGATTTTGAAATGGTAATTTGGAAGTTTTGAAACGTAAATTATTGGAAATTGGTTTTGAAAGACAAATGAAATGTTGATTTACGAATTCTATTTGAAATTGAAATTGATTTGGTTTTGAAATAAACAAACGACCAATCGGTGTAATAATTACGAAAGTTATTAAAGAGACCGGAATTCGGTTATGGATATACTCTCTATCTAAACCGAAAACCACTTTAATAACTATACGCGGAGTGATGATCCAGAATGAAGTGGTTGGAATGGTGTTCGTGTTGACTGAAGAAAGAGAACGATAATGGATAGCCTTGACACTTGTGTCAAATTGGAAATGACTAAAACAGGAGCTGTGCCGGGCTAATGGAGGATTGATACCTCAAGTGGACACACTTCTTCGAACTACTTATACTTATTGTCGATTGGTGCACCCTTGATTTTGGGAGTGTTGTCTCACGGTGTTGCGGGCGCTACGGCATTGCGTTCTCACCAGTCCGGATCAGGCGAACGGTAGTATCACTACCTTGGGTATAGCCTCATGTGCCTTGTCATACTTGTATTCCATTTATGCGCGACCACTACGATTTTGATTTGTACCTTTAGTATATGGATTGCCCTCTGGTGACTTCCGGTTTTGGGGAAACTACGGTCTTGTATATGCTTTTGGGAATAAAAATGTGTTAAGGGTGGAATGGGCCATGACTTAACGCTATTTTGATATCTTCTTATATTACTGATAGACATTATCTATTTATCGTACATTACTACATAGTAGATAGTTTGACGGATCCTTAAAGGATGGTTATTCCAAACATCCTATGAGTTACTTGTATTTCAATTGCTATTTCACTTGAGTTGGATTTATTAATATAAGAATGTTAATCCTGACTCGAGTGTCTTGTGTTTTTGCTTTACGCTCGGGTCAGACTGAGTGGTTCAGCTTTCGAGACTTACCTTTGGAGTTGGAGCTTCGCTTGGAGATCCGGCTATCTATCCAGCTTTCAGATATTCGATGATTCCAGTGATGTATTCTGATTTGTATCTGTTGTATCGTATTACTCTTCTGTTGCAAACTCTGATGTATTTTATATATTCATATAGTAGCTTCATGAACTACTATCTCTTTTAATTCCGCTGCACTTATTACTCTGTGTCTGTGATCTGTGATTATTTATTTACTGTATATGTTCAGTTTTGCCAAATTTAAATTAACAACGCGGTATTTTGAGCAATTCAATCCCAGCATGAGTGTCTACCTATACACTTATAATGGATGTGAATGGTCCAAAATGGCGGGTCGTTACAAGCAACAAAGCATTTGGCATTTAAGAAAAGGTGCCGAGCCTCTAAAGGTATCAAATATCTAATAACAAATAAGAGCCGAGCCTTTAAGGATGTTGAACTCCAAGTAGTTAACATATATAAAAGGGTCCCAACCTCTAAGGATCTCGAGCCCCAAGCATTTAGTAAATATGAGGGTTGTCGAGCTTGAATAAAGGAAAGAGGAGTTATCGAGCCTCAACGGCCAAAAGATTATCGAGCATATAAGGCAAAAAAGGTGTCGAGCCTCAACAACTATAAGGAATGCCAAGCATATAATAAGCATAAGGATATGTCGAACCTTTAACAGTGAAGCAAGGTATCGAGCTTATAAAATGGTGAAGGTGCTGAAACAATAAGCACTTGTAGATATCGAGTTTCTATAATATGAAAACTACCAAGATCAAAGATAACAAGTTCAATAAAGGCCAGGGGAAAAATGTTGAGCTTCTACAACACATAGCATTGTAGAACATGTGATAAAGGAAGGGTGCCGCATCTAGTAACATACATGGGATATCTAGCTTTTAGAGGATAAAGAGCCTATAATACATCAACTACCATTGAGTTGCTAGCACAACAACAGCTATCGAGTATCTACTATAATGAAGGCTATCGAGTTGTAACGACCCGATATTTTGGACCATTCACATCCATTATAAGTGTATAGGTAGACACTCATGCCGAAATTGAATTGCTCAAAATACCGCGTTGTTAATTTAAATTTGGCAAAACTAAACATATACAGTAAATAAATATAATCACAGATCACAGACACAGAGTAATAAATGCAGCGGAAATAAAAAAGATAGTAGTTAATGAAGCTACTATATGAATATATAAGATACATCAGAGTTTACAACATAAGAGTAATACGATACATCAGAGTTAAACCAGATACAACGGAAGAGTAACACGATACATAAAATACAAATCAGAATACATCACTGGAATCATCGAATACGGAAAGCAGAATAGATGGCTGGATCTTCAAGCAAAGCTCCAACTCCAAGGTGAGTCTCAAATACTGGTACACTCAGTCTAACCCGAGCGTAAAGCAAAAATACAAGACACTCGAGTCAGGATTAACATCTTATATCAATAAATCCAACTCAAGTGAAATAGCAATTGAAATACAAGTAACTCAAAGGATGTTTGGAATAACCATCCTTTAAGGATCCGTTAAACTATCTACTAGGTAGTAGTGTACGATAAGTAGATAATGTCTATCAGTAATATAAAGATATCAAAATAGTGTTAAGTCATGGCCCATTCCACCCTTAACACATTTTTATTCCCAAAAGCATATACAAGACCGTAGTTTTCCCAAAACCGGAAGTCACCTGAGGGAAATCCATATACTAAAGGTACAAAACAAATTCGTAGTGGTCACGAATAAAGGGATACAAGTATGACAAGGCACATGAGGCAATACCCAAGGTAGTGACACTACCGTTCGCCTGATCCGGACTGGTGAGAACGCATTGCCGCAGCGACCGCAACACCGTGAAACAACACTCCCAAAATCAAGGGTGCACCAATCGACAACAAGTAATGAGTAGTTCGAAGAAGTGTGTCCACTTGAGGTAGCTGACCTCCATTGGCCCGGCACGGCTCCTGTTTTAGTCATTTCCAATTTGACACAAGTGTCAAGGCTATCCATCATCGTTATCTTTCTTCAATCATCACGTACATCATTCCAACCACTTCATTCTGGATCATCACTCCGCGTATAGTTATTAAAGTGGTTTTCGGTTTAGACAGAGAGTATGTCCATAACCGATTCCGGTCTCTTTAATAACTTTCGTAATTGTTACACCGATTGGTCGTTTAATAAATTTCAAAACCAAATCAATTTCAATTTTAATCAGAGTTTATAAATCAACATTTCATTTGTCTTTCTAAATCAATTTCCATAATTTACGTTTCAAAACTTCCAAATTACCATTTCAAAAGCTTATAATTCAATTTCTATTTCTATTTAAAACAATTCAAATATTGATTCAAATTCGTATATAAATTTCATTCCGAAATCATTTAAATGATTAAATCTACATTCAAATCAATTTAAGTTCGTTTATCGATTTCATTCAATATTCGTTAAGTTACTTTATCATTCAAAACAATTTCTATTAAATTTCCAATTCATTAAATCAATTCCTTAAGTTTAACTTCATTAAATCAAAACTTACAATTTTGAATTAAATTAAATTCGTCAAATCAATTCTTTCAATTACAAGTCTTACATTAATTCCAAAAATATCACATTTTCATTTCTTGTTAAAGAAATTCAATTTCACTTATTTACTTTCTTAAATAATTTTCCAAAAAAACTTAATTAATAAAGGAAACTCCATTTCAATTATTTACGAAGTAAAATTCACTTATTCAAAAGTTTAATTTTTCTTATTAAAGAATTCAATTCAATTTAATCATTAAATAATTCAATCTTATTTAATTATTAAATAATTCAAAATTTAATTATTAAATAATTTCAAAGTTTAATAATTTCAAACTTAATTATAATTTCTAACTTAATTATTAAATCATTTCAAAGTTTAATAATTTCAACTTAATTATGATTTCAAACTTAATTATTAAATCATTTCAAACTTAATTCAATCATTTCTCAAATTAAACAACATTCTTTCATCAATTACATTGTTAATATTTGTTTTCAGATTATTAAACATTAACATTTTCCTTTCATTAAAATTCAATTTTCAACTTCATTTCAAAACCATATTATTTATTCAAATAAAATTTTCATTTTATTTTTAAATCAAATTATTGACCCATCGGGTTTTATTTAATTCTCTATCCTAGGTCAAAGTTCAATTTGGGTATTTATCATTTCAACCCGATTCCAATTCAATTCAAAAATCAAAACATAGCAAAGGGAACTTGCAGTGTGATAACTGGGATGGTGTCAAAGTAAATAAACAAGCAAGAACAACAATCAGAATCAAACCAATAATCAATTCAAATAATCCCGAAATAACCGTATTAATTCGCATTGTTATTTGTACGAATTAATATAATTATCTCTAGAATCTACACTATCATTTCATGCAGATTAAAGATTATTACATTTCGGTTTTCACTTGTCATTCAATTTCAATTTTACACTACAACAATTTATCCAATATACGTCGATGGTTCAAAGTGTAATTATCGCTATTCTATATGTCAATTAATTTAACAATTAAAAGGGGTCATATTCAACTAATCAAATTTAACATATAAATCAGTTTTAAAATTGTTAACTATCCTATATCCATTTCAATTTGGCATACTATTTATCATTTAACACTAACAATTTAACGTCCAATATAAACATCAACAATAAATCAATTATCAGCCAAACTGTATTATCATCACATAAATAATTAACAGATAATGGTGTCAAATGTCACAGGTGAACTGATACAGGCAATAGCATATATAACAGTGTAATTAACTAACAACAGCATATTTCAATTGTCGTTTCAATTGAAATCAAATTTAATAAATAAAAGAACGTTAATCGTGAGTGAGTGCTCACCTTCCGAGGCTAGGGATGATTTGACGATAGAGTAAGTTACGATTCCAGGCACAGATTTCAAAGCGAAGCAAGATTGAACATGAATTGGACGAACAAGGCTGATAATCAAGAATTGATAAACGAATCAGAACTTGATCGAAGAAGAAAATTGGTATAGGTGAACTATCTGTGTCTATATATAACTAAAAAAACAATCATATTTAAATTTCTAGTTCATATTAAATTAAATATATATGCATTTCAAAATCATCGTTTGACTCAAACACATAAAATAAACAATCTAACATATATACATAACATATGGTTTGAAATAAATACTAATATATAGAAATATAAACATATAACTTAAAAATATATAACTCAGCCGCATAAAATTTATAGTATAAACTTTTAAACTAAATTTATATGAACAACGGCTAAAATTTTATATGGTAATATACATACACATATGATCTATATAAATACAAACTATGATACTACCCATAAGACCAGCCTCATACATGCAGACCAACACACATATCCTTATACTAAGATATATGCAAATATATATGCAGAATACTTGTAATGCAGACAAGACTCTATGTCACTAATATAGATATAAGACAAATATACAATACCTAATATATTTAAAACAAAATCTTTATAAATAAATATAACTTATATTTTAAAATGTATAAAACTGTAATGACATATATATTCGTTTCAAAAGAAAAAAAAAATAAACGAACCCAGATATATATAATTGAAGTCAGTATTTAAACAACCTGGAAAATATATAGTTATACTTGAACATTCTTGAACAGGCAAGCGTAAGACAAGCTGTATGTATATACACGTTAACCAAGCATATATTATTAATAATATACATACTAGACTACTAAAATCCTATATACTGTTATAAATAGCTTATATCTTTTACTGTACGAACAGAGCCTATATACAACATATAACAAATAGGCAGGTAATTATATATATGTCTAACTGTGAATACAAAAACAATAGACTATAATTTATGTAACTGACATATTTTGAAACTTATATAAACTATCTAATATATTATATAATATATATAATAAAACTTAATAATACATTCGAACTCACGAGGCAACAGGCAATATAAGCATTTGGAAAACAAAAACAAAAAGTCATATGATATGGTACAATATAAACTAATATAATATAGTGTAGAATAATGTAATCTCTACTGTACACATTTGAAAACCCAAATATGAATGACAATATATACAGACCCGATATGTATATACGAACAACAGTATATGTATTTTATACGACATATATATACACCTTATATAAACATATATATTAAAAATGATATGTATATATAACTATATAAACCTATAAAATAAGGCTTACCCATATATAAGCAAGGGGAAGATGAATGCATCGGAGAGGAAGGCACGGTAGATGCGTGGTGGGTCTGGGAGGAAGAAGAGGGCGGAAGGGGGTTTGCTTTGAGAAGAAGAAGGTCAGAGGAGAAGGTCGGTGGAGAGGTGGTTGCGCTGTTCGGAGTGTGGATGAAGGTCGGTGATGGTGGACGTTGGCTGTGCTTGCTGCAACGTGGTGAAGGTTGCGATGTGGTGATAAGACGGCGGACGGTTGTCACGCGGTCTCGGGTTGGGAAGTGGGGCCAGAGGTGGGAGTTGATGATGGTGGTTGACTGTGAGGCCGGAGGGCTGAGTGACTGGATGGTGAGGGCGAGCTGGTAGTGTGAGTGGCTCGGGAGGAGGTCGAGGAGAGGAGGGATGTAAGGGTTAGCTCGGGGCCAAGCGATGAGAGGAAGTGGTGGCTGCGACTGACGATGGTAGCTTGGTCGGTGGAGTTGAGGTGAGCCAAAGTGACGCGGCCAGGTGCTGCGACAGGGGTGTGAAGGCAGTTGCTCCGGTGGAGAACAGGGAGGACTGGAGGAAGGTTCGGCTTCGGTGAGGCGAGTCTCGGTGGAGTTGCGGTCTCTGTTGAGGCTGTGTAGGGAGGTGCGAAAGCGGAGGAAGTGCGGGCTATGGTTGAAGGTGGAAGCGGGTGCGCGTTGGCTGTCGCGTAGGGGAGGAGGACGATGGAGGGTTTTATAATTTTTCTTCATTTGTGAATTTGGATGGCACAAAATTTAGGGGAGGCAGCAGGCTCAATAAGGAATGAATTGAAAGAGAACAAAAGTTATACACAGATGAAAAGAAACGTATGTATTAAATGTTGAGAATATCAAAGAAAAAGTGAATAATATAAAGTAGAAGAATAGCAGCGGTCTTCTCTAAATTCAGCTGGGAAATTATCACAATTAATTTCCTGCGTGGGTTGCACGTTTCAAGTCTGAAGAGACAAAAGAAACAAAAGGTCACAAATTTCAGTACGGTACGATGCACAGTCTTTCTGTTTCTGTCGCGCACCGGGCCTCGAAATACAGAAAGAAATATACTGCTGAGATCAGTCCGACGAGATGATCAAAACAGTATACAGATATCAGTGGTACGATTAAATTATAAAATTCGAATTTTCTACTGGTGGAAAATGCAAGAAAACGTAGGAAAATAAGACCGACGGAGCCAAAGATGTCCGAATTTGGAAAAACGACAAACTGACATCTTGCTCAGAAGATGGTTTAGAATTTTTCTATGTAAAAGTATTTAGATTTCTGAAACATTTTATTTTCATCGCTTTTTAACTGATTAAATTTGAAGTAAATTTACACGCGAAATAAACTTCCATATTTTCGGACGAAAATTTACCAGTTGCTATGCTTAACTAAACGCATTCCAAATATCAAATTTTTATTTCAAAATTTTATCGTTTAAAATTTCGCAAAATTTCAATTAATTACGTTGTTAAAAACCGGTTAAATTTACGGGTCGTTACACTCTCCCCCACTCAAAACTTTTCGTCCCCGAAAAGGAACGAGGTAGGAGAATAGAAACAACCAGAAAGAAAACAGATTTAAAATACAAAATAACAATTAATTTAAACCATATAAATTCAAATTTAAATTAATTGATATTCAATAATTGATTTAATCCATTTGATTTCACTAGAATCAATCTCAACTATTTCTAAATTCATTGTCTTATTATCGAATTATCTTAAATTTTCAATTTCTAAAACCATAAATTTGAATAGTCTTTTATTATAATCATATTTTTCAGCAACTTAAATTCTTCTTTATTCCAAATTATTGTTAAATTTATTCTACTTAATATATTTAATCACATATATTTAACCCATATAAATTAATTTAAACCATAAAAGTTTCGATTTAAATTAATTTACATCTATTAATTTCTTTTAAATTCAAGGTATTTTCATATGTTGATCAAATTTCAATTTATTAATTCTTTCAAAACAAATTTATTTCATTATTAACTGAGTCTACTTATTATCCTATCTAACTCTATTAACATCTTAATAATCAAAATTTAGTGTATAACATTTATTATAAACACTCAAATTTTATTTATAAATTCAATTTATCTTATATATTATCCAATTACATATTCAACTTCTGAACGATTTAGGTAAGTTGTATTAGAATGCAGTTGAACAATATACAAATAAAATTTTCCAAATTCAATTATTCAAGTTTAAATATTTATTCCAAATTTTGGTTTTATTTATAATTAAAATCATCCTTTAACAAAATTTAAGAATTAGATTTCCGATTAACTTTAAACAATTTAGAGATATATAATATATTTATATCAAATCAAATTAAATTTTTAAAATAAGATACCTATATATATGTGAATCAAAATATACTGACGAAATTCAAATCAAAATATATTTTTCAAAACAAAACCGTAGCAAAGCTACAGAATGGTTTCTTCACTTCGAAATTCGAAAATGAATGTCGATGATGCGGCCGCCATCACCGAAATTATTTTCCAGCGACAAAGAGAAGAGCACTGATTTCAACATTTTAAAATTCTTTGAAAACGATTTCTATTTGAAAATATTTCCAATAATATATACTTTAAAATTTTAAAACCAAAGTTCGAAATCACTGGAAACTAATAAATTCTTAAATTTCTGAATTAAATTCATTTCAAATTTCAATCAATTTATAACCAAGTTTATAAATTCATTTATTTATATTATGCAATAGTCAATGGTTTACAAAACAATAAATGAAAATCAAATATTATTATTTCAAACAACAAATTCGTTAACAATTTAATTTCAGAAAACTTATATTTATGTATAATATAATCATACAAAACTTTTATTTTATCTACCACATTTGAAAACAATATTGTGTCAGTTTGTTCTGTCCAAGTGTTTTGGAAATCCTATCGATAGCGTTGATCAGACGAATCGATCGAAAACCCAAACAACATCAACAACTCAAACAACACAATGTATATTAAAGCATTTATATATTAGTTTACAAATACATTTCTTTGCTCGACGATACAGGAATGAATTTTCAAAATAAGGATAGGGATTCAAATTTTTTGTTTGACTTAAATGAAAGAGAATTTTGATTCGAAAATAAGTTTGAAACAGAAGATAAGATAATTCGATTACCATAATCGGGAGATGGAGGGGTTTATTTACTTTACGGGCAACCTTAACCGGGTCGTCCGTAACTTCAAGAATAAGATCGATGCTGAATTCCGAGGTAAATCAACACTCGATCTCAAGAGATGGAATTCAGGTATGGCAAGGAATAGATAGCATCGTAAACCGAGGATACAGAAATCTCCGGTAAATCGATGCCTATTATAAAGGAGTTTCACCCCTTTACAAATCATTCGAAGTTTGGCGAGATCGCCGATTCACTATAAGGGTCATTCGAAGTGGAGTTATGTGATGCTCCAGAATTGAAAGGAGACGAATAGTGAGGGACACGAATGAAATTTGGAACCATAGGGAACGTTCCAAAATTCAAAGAAATCGAGTCGAAAGAAAGAGATTGAAACTCGAATGAGAGTGATTCTGTAAATACATTTACCCTATATGTTAAGTTTTGCCTAGAGCTACCAAAGCTCTGATACCAACTGTAACGACCCGATATTTTGGACCATTCGCATCCATTATAAGTGTATAGGTAGACACTCATGCCGGAATTGAATTGCTCAAAATACCGCGTTGTTAATTTAAATTTGGCAAAACTGAACATATACAGTAAATAAATATAATCACAGATCACAGACACAGAGTAATAAATGCAGCGGAAATAAAAGAGATAGTAGTTCATGAAGCTACTATATGAATATATAAGATACATCAGAGTTTACAACAGAAGAGTAATACGATACATCAGAGTTAAACCAGATACAACAGAAGAGTAACACGATACATCAGATACAAATCAGAATACATCACTGGAATCATCGAATACGGAAAGCAGAATAGATGGCTGGATCTTCAAGCAAAGCTCCAACTCCAAGGTGAGTCTCGAATACTGGTACACTCAGTCTGACCCGAGCGTAAAGCAAAAACACAAGACACTCGAGTCAGGATTAACATTCTTATATCAATAAATCCAACTCAAGTGAAATAGCAATTGAAATACAAGTAACTCAAAGGATGTTTGGAATAACCATCCTTTAAGGATCCGTTAAACTATCTACTAGGTAGTAGTGTACGATAAGTAGATAATGTCTATCAGTAATATAAAGATATCAAAATAGTTTTAAGTCATGGCCCATTCCACCCTTAACACATTTTTATTCCCAAAAGCATATACAAGACCGTAGTTTCCCCAAAACCGGAAGTCACCAGAGGGCAATCCATATACTAAAGGTACAAAACAAATTCGTAGTGGTCGCGAATAAAGGGATACAAGTATGACAAGGCACATGAGGCAATACCCAAGGTAGTGACACTACCGTTCGCCTGATCCGGACTGGTGAGAACGCATCGCCGCAGCGACCGCAACACCGTGAAACAACACTCCCAAAATCAAGGGTGCACCAATCGACAACAGGTAATGAGTAGTTCGAAGAAGTGTGTCCACTTGAGAAGCTGACCTCCATTGGCCCGGCACGGCTCCTGTTTTAGTCATTTCCAATTTGACACAAGTGTCAAGGCTATCCATCATCGTTATCTTTCTTCAATCATCACGTACATCATTCCAACCACTTCATTCTGGATCATCACTCCGCGTATAGTTATTAAGTGGTTTTCGGTTTAGACAGAGAGTATGTCCATAACCGATTTCGGTCTCTTTAATAACTTTCGTAATTGTTACACCGATTGGTCGTTTAATAAATTTCAAAAACCAAATCAATTTCAATTTCAATCAGAGTTTATAAATCAACATTTCATTTGTCTTTCTAAATCAATTTCCATAATTTACATTTCAAAACTTCCAAATTACCATTTCAAAAGCTTATAATTCAATTTCTATTTCTATTTAAAACAATTCAAATATTGATTCAAATTCGTATATAAATTTCATTCCGAAATCATTTAAATGATTAAATCTACATTCAAATCAATTTAAGTTCGTTTATCGATTTCATTCAATATTCGTTAAGTTACTTTATCATTCAAAACAATTTCTATTAAATTTACAATTCATTAAATCAATTCCTTAAGTTTAACTTCATTAAATCAAAACTTACAATTTTGAATTAAATTAAATTCATCAAATCAATTCTTTCAATTACAAGTCTTACATTAATTCCAAAAATATCACATTTTCATTTCTTGTTAAAGAAATTCAATTTCACTTATTTACTTTCTTAAATAATTTTCCAAAAAAACTTAATTAATAAAGGAAACTCCATTTCAATTATTTACGAAGTAAAATTCACTTATTCAAAAGTTCAATTTTTCTTATTAAAGAATTCAATTCAATTTAATCATTAAATAATTCAATCTTATTTAATTATTAAATAATTCAAAACTTAATTATTAAATAATTTCAAAGTTTAATAATTTCAAACTTAATTATAATTTCAAACTTAATTATTAAATCATTTCAAAGTTTAATAATTTCAACTTAATTATGATTTCAAACTTAATTATTAAATCATTTCAAACTTAATTCAATCATTTCTCAAATTAAACAACATTCTTTCATCAATTACATTGTTAATATTTGTTTTCAGATTATTAAACATTAACATTTTCCTTTCATTAAAATTCAATTTTCAACTTCATTTCAAAACCATATTATTTATTCAAATAAAATTTTCATTTTATTTTTAAATCAAATTATTGACCCATCGGGTTTTATTTAATTCTCTATCCTAGGTCAAAGTTCAATTTGGGTATTTATCATTTCAACCCGATTCCAATTCAATTAAAAAATCAAAACATAGCAAAGGGAACTTGCAGTGTGATAACTGGGATGGTGTCAAAGTAAATAAACAAGCAAGAACAACAATCAGAATCAAACCAATAATCAATTCAAATAATCCCGAAATAACCGTATTAATTCGCATTGTTATTTGTACGAATTAATATAATTATCTCTAGAATCTACACTATCATTTCATGCAGATTAAAGATTATTACATTTCGGTTTTCACTTGTCATTCAATTTCAATTTTACACTACAACAATTTATCCAATATACGTCGATGGTTCAAAGTGTAATTATCGCTATTCTATATGTCAATTAATTTAAAAATTAAAAGGGGTCATATTCAACTAATCAAATTTAACATATAAATCAGTTTTAAAATTGTTAACTATCCTATATCCATTTCAATTTGGCATACTATTTATCATTTAACACTAACAATTTAACGTCCAATATAAACATCAACAATAAATCAATTATCAGCCAAACTGTATTATCATCGCATAAATAATTAACAGATAATGGTGTCAAATGTCACAGGTGAACTGATACAGGCAATAGCATATATAACAGTGTAATTAACTAACAGCAGCATATTTCAATTGTCGTTTCAATTGAAATCAAATTTAATAAATAAAAGAACGTTAATCGTGAGTGAGTGCTCACCTTCCGAGGCTAGGGATGATTTGACGATAGAGTAAGTTACGATTCCAGGCACAGATTTCAAAGCGAAGCAAGATTGAACACGAATTGGACGAACAAGGCTGATAATCAAGAATTTATAAACGAATTAGAACTTGATCGAAGAAGAAAATTGGTATAGGTGAACTATCTGTGTCTATATATAACTAAAAAAACAATCATATTTAAATTTCTAGTTCATATTAAATTAAATATATAGGCATTTCAAAATCATCGTTTGACTCAAACACATAAAATAAACAATCTAACATATATACATAACATATGGTTTGAAATAAATACTAATATATAGAAATATAAACATATAACTTAAAAATATATAACTCAGCCGCATAAAATTTATAGTATAAACTTTTAAACTAAATTTATATGAACAACGGCTAAAATTTTATATGGTAATATACATACACATATGATCTATATAAATACAAACTATGATACTACCCATAAGACCAGCCTCATACATGTAGACCAACACACATATCCTTATACTAAGATATATGCAAATATATATGCAGAATACTTGTAATGCAGACAAGACTCTATGTCACTAATATAGATATAAGACAAATATACAATACCTAATATATTTAAAACAAAATCTTTATAAATCAATATAACTTATATTTTAAAATGTATAAAACTGTAATGACATATATATTCGTTTCAAAAGAAGAAAAAAAATAAACGAACCCAGATATATATAATTGAAGTCAGTATTTAAACAACCTGGAAAAATATATAGTTATACTTGAACATTCTTGAATAGGCATGCGTATGACAAGCTGTATGTATATACAGGTTAACCAAGCATATATTATTAATAATATACATACTAGACTACTAAAATCCTATATACTGTTATAAATAGCTTATATCTTTTACTGTACGAACAGAGCCTATATACAACATATAACAAATAGGCAGGTAATTATATATATGTCTAACTGTGAATACAAAAACAATAGACTATAATTTATGTAACTGACATATTTTGAAACTTATATAAACTATCTAATATATTATATAATATATATAATAAAACTTAATAATACATTCGAACTCACGAGGCAACAGGCAATATAAGCATTTGAAAAACAAAAACAAAAAGTCATATGATATGGTACAATATAAACTAATATAATATAGTGTAGAATAATGTAATCTCTACTGTACACATTTGAAAACCCAAATATGAATGACAATATATACAGACCCGATATGTATATACGAACAGCAGTATATGTATTTTATACGACATATATATACACCTTATATAAACATATATATTAAAAATGATATGTATATATAACTATATAAACCTATAAAATAAGGCTTACCCATATATAAGCAAGGGGAAGATGAATGCATCGGAGAGGAAGGCACGGTAGATGCGTGGTGGGTCTGGGAGGAAGAAGAGGGCGGAAGGGGGTTTGCTTTGAGAAGAAGAAGGTCAGAGGAGAAGGTCGGTGGAGAGGTGGTTGCGCTGTTCGGAGTGTGGATGAAGGTCGGCGATGGTGGACGTTGGCTGTGCTCGCTGCAACATGGTGAAGGTTGCGATGTGGTGATAAGACGGCGGACGGTTGTCACGCGGTCTCGGGTTGGGAAGTGGGGCCAGAGGTGGGAGTTGACGATGGTGGTTGACTGTGAGGCCGGAGGGCTGAGTGACTGGATGGTGAGGGCGAGCTGGTGGTGTGAGTGGCTCGGGCGGAGGTCGAGGAGAGGAGGGATGTAAGGGTTAGCTCGGGGCCAAGCGACGAGAGGAAGTGGTGGCTGCGATTGACGATGGTAGCTTGGTCGGTGGAGTTGAGGTGAGCCAAAGTGACGCGGCCAGGTGCTGCGACAGGGGTGTGAAGGCAGTTGCTCCGGTGGAGAACAGGGAGGACTGGAGGAAGGTTCGGCTTCGGTGAGGCGAGTCTCGGTGGAGCTGCAGTCTCTGTTGAGGCTGTGTAGGGAGGTGCGAAAGCGGAGGAAGTGCGGGCTATGGTTGAAGGTGGAAGCGGGTGCGCGTTAGCTGTTGCGTAGGGGAGGAGGACGATGGAGGGTTTTATAATTTTTCTTCATTTGTGAATTTGGATGGCATAAAATTTAGGGGAGGCAGCAGGCTCAATAAGGAATGAATTGAAAGAGAACAAAAGTTATACACAGATGAAAAGAAACGTATGTATTAAATGTTGAGAATATCAAAAAAAAAGTGAATAATATAAAGTAGAAGAATAGCAGCGGTCTTCTCTAGATTCAGCTGGGAAATTATCACAATTAATTTCCTGCGTGGGTTGCACGTTTCAAGTCTGAAGAGACAAAAGAAACAAAAGGTCACAAATTTCAGTACGGTACGATGCACAGCCTTTCTGTTTCTGTCGCGCACCGGGCCTCGAAATACAGAAAGAAATATACTGCTGAGATCAGTCCGACGAGACGATCAAAACAGTATACAGATATCAGTGGTACGATTAAATTATAAAATTCGAATTTTCTACTGGTGGAAAATGCAAGAAAACGTAGGAAAATAAGACCGACGGAGCCAAAGATGTCCGAATTTGGAAAAATGACAAACTGACATCTTGCTCAGAAGATGGTTTAGAATTTTTCTATGTAAAAGTATTTAGATTTCGGAAACATTTTATTTTCATCGCTTTTTAACTGATTAAATTTGAAGTAAATTTACACGCGAAATAAACTTCCATATTTTCGGACGAAAATTTACCAGTTGCTATGCTTAACTAAACGCATTCCAAATATCAAATTTTTATTTCAAAATTTTATCGTTTAAAATTTCGCAAAATTTCAATTAATTACGTTGTTAAAAACCGGTTAAATTTACGGGTCGTTACACGAGTAGCCATTAAAGGAGGATTGGATTGCCCAACTTAAAGGCAAGTTATGTAGAGTTTCATCAAGGCTAAGAGGATGTCGAGTTTCATCAGTGCTAAGAGGATGCTGAATCTCAAAAGATATCGCGGTTTTATCAAGGAAACGCTATCGGAGCCCTTGGATTTTGAACCCTAACATGTGGCAACCATCCCGCATGTTTGCACTCCTATAAATAGAACCCCATCAACACCATGGAGGGGGCGATTCTTTCTTTCTCTATTTGTCAAGTTTTAAAGTTTAAAGCCTAAGTTGAATTAGGGGGTTGAGAGACGATTGTAATCTTCTGGACTTTTTACTATAAGGGCTTGGACAATTAACTTTATGATGTGCACGTAAATGTGCATATTTTTACCACCATATTTAATCTATTTAAATTAAATAAATGATCATATCATATATTTTAACTTGTTTAAGCCAAAATTCAAATAATTCCAAATTGTCACATATTCATCTTCATCCAAGGGAAAAATAGACATTTTTGTGCATAAATTAACTTGAGAAAATTTAATTATAAATTTCCATACTATTTTGTAGGAATTTGATTTCAATTACAAGTGGTTTGATGAAGAAGATATGCATGCATAAATAGAACACAAAGGAATGAAGATGGAAATAATTCAAAGTGAAGATCATGGAGGACCCCACCCACTTACCTTGATTTTCAAATTAGGAGCTAAGCACATGATAAAAGGACATTAAAGCTTCATATACATTTAAGTGGGGGATTAGTGGATGTTAATGATTACTTGGCCACCACACTACCTCAAGGGCAATTTGGGCATTCCCCAAAAATATGAATTAGGGTTTAACACTTGTATAAATACCCCATATCTTCATGTAGCTCCTCTCCCTTAGTTCCTCTTAGTTTTAGTTTAGGCTCAATAAAAAGACAAGCTCTCTTTCCCTTTTCTTGGCTACTTAGCCATTTTTATTTTCATGTAATTTTTCTTTTTTATGCAATTTAATATATGATCTTTTCCCTTTCTTGTTTATTTCCTTTCATGTTGTAGTGTAGTTTTACTTTCATGCAAGTAGAATAGTTCTAATTCTTGTTAATTAGCTCTCTTTTTCATTAGCTTTCATTTTCCTTCTTTTTTTAGTTTCATGTTACAAGCTACAAGTGTTGATATAATAACATAAATGAGAGGCTAATCCCTTCAATTTAGGGGTAATGAAGCCTCTTGTAACGACCTCGAATTTTATATAAATTTAAATTGATAATTAATTTAATTTTTGAATAAATATTTGTGAAATTAATTGATAAATTGATTCGAGTTTCCCCAAACTCAGATAAAATATGTGTTAAATTTAAATATTGTATATATATGTATATATGTATGTATGGAATTTGAATTAAATTTTAAATAAATGGTTCATGTTAGAAATTAAAATAAATAAATAAATAGAAATATAAGACAATAAATACTAAAGTAAAACAATAGTAATAAATTAAATTAGAAATAGAAATCAATATATAAAAGATAAATTATAATAAAAATATAAGGGAAAATATTAGCTTAAATTTTAACAACAAATTAAAACCTAGAAATTCATCTATATTACAAAATAAATAAATATATATATATAGTTTTATTCAATATAAAGTAAATATATAAATCTTAATAAATCAATACAAAGTAATACACATAGAATAAAAACAAACAAAAATAATAAAAGAAAAATAAAATAAAGTAAAAATAGAAGTTTACTCATATTATAAAATAATGAGACAAGGCAAAATAAAATCTAATAACATATTATATATTTACATTATAAAGTAATAAAATAAACAAAAAGAAAAGAAGAAAACAAAATTTAATATGCAAACACGAAACAAGGAAAAAGATAAGTATAAAAGCTTGTAAGAGAAGACAGTCAAAATTATTTTCATATTTGTACAGCCGATATATATTTGTACAATGATAATCAATGCTTGTACACCACAATATCACTTCAGCCTCCAAACCAAAGAAAAATCTCTGATAGTTTTGTACCAAAACCATATCATCACCCTGTACAAAATAATATTACCCTGTACAACAATTTTATATCCATCATCTTCATTTCATTTCATCCATCAAAACTGTGTAAACCTGAAACAAATATCATCTTAAACTCAAACAAATTTCAACTAAACAACAACACAAATTCAAATAAAAAACCAGAGATCAAGAAAAGCCTTCAACTTGCAAATTTTCAAGCCTGTTTCAACTTGAAGCTCTGTTCTTTCTTCAAAACACTGTGAGTAAACATCACTTTTAAATCCTTATAGTTATGTTATGAAATGTTAGCATGAAAGTATGAATATGCTTGCAAGTATATCAGTTTATAGTTGATGTATATATGTATGTATGCATGTCTGTGTTTGGTTATAGGAGCCTCTGTTCTTGTTTACAGATACAAAACCTAATCAAAACTCAAATTCTCTTTCCCTAATCCCTTATAGGCTATGTTGTATAAAGGAATTAGGTTTGAATTAACTAAATCTTAATTTTAAAAATATTTTTAAGAATAATTAGAAGGTAAGTTTTACTGGAAGGAAGAAGAACAGTAAAATCATTTTTTTGTTCAAATTTTGATTGATTAAAATTTGGGTTTTGAGTCCTTGATCCTATTCATTTACATAACCCATGAATTTTAAGATCAAAATCAAGATTTTTAGCGTGGTAGATTGTGGGAAATTTCGAGTTGATCGGAAATTGTAAATTGGTCAAATTCTGATGATCGGAGTAATGATAAATCTCATGATCGAAGCTGGAGCATGCTTGGCGGTGGGGGAACTTTAGAAAAATATTGATTGAATTTATAAAGTGTCGTGGCGGCGCCACAGCGTTGAACTAGGGTTCAACTAGCAGTTTTGTTGACTAAGTTCGAGTGGTTCCTGCTTCGTCGCCAAGGAAATTGAGGCGATCGGTCCAGGGGAGAAGTAGCGTAGGTCAGTGGAGAAGCTTTGGACGAAGCGGCGTAGTCATCGGTGGATGGTGGTGATCAGGCGAGGTGTTTTCGATGATAATAGTTTGGTACCAGTGGTTTCAAGTTATTCAATTTTGATACTCCGGCGATCTTGTCAACCTGGGTGGTCGGGCTGGGTGGCGACGTCGTCGAGGATTAGTTGAGGGGATCGGCGATGGTTGGAAGTTGTTCAGGCGACTGTGCATGTGCACATGGATCTGTGGGTTCAGTTTTGGTTTGGGTTCGTGGGGCATCGAAGAAGGAAGATGATGCTCGGGTTTGGGCTCGAAGACTTTTGTTGTTTGTCTCGAAGCAATGGGATGGAGCGAGTGTCACGGGTTGAGCTCGGGAATCATGAGTGTTGGGCTCGGGTTTTTTTTAAAAACAAGTAAAT
This sequence comes from Allium fistulosum, assembly GCA_030737815.1. Classification (NCBI taxonomy): domain Eukaryota; kingdom Viridiplantae; phylum Streptophyta; class Magnoliopsida; order Asparagales; family Amaryllidaceae; genus Allium; species Allium fistulosum. The sequence goes on along the minus strand of CM060905.1, from coordinate 248,607,891 downwards.
AACAGGTTTAAAGCATTATGTAAATTCAAGTTTTAATGAAATTGTTAAACAAATTTTAGTGTTAACAAAGAACTTAATGTTTGACTATTTTGAGTTAAGAACTTATTACAAGTTTTAATTATTAATGTTTTAATTAAGTGGATAATTTAAGTTAAGGATTAAATTAATTAACATTAAAGTTTTGTAGTTAATAATAATTTGTTTTCAAAGTTTAAAGAAGATTTTACAAAATGTTAATTAAGAATAATAATTATTATTAATTGTTTAAAAAGAATAATTAATGAATGATTAATTAAAAATAATTACTTAGTAAAAGTAATTAAGAATGGGTAATTAATGATCAAAGGTTGATTAACCAAGTAATTAAGGGATAATTACTTTGTGTAATTATATTAAAGGATGATTAATTAATTAAGATTAATTAATATAAGTAATTAAAGGTAATTAATTACTTGAAGATAATTACTTAATTAAAAGTAATTTAATGATTAAAATTGATTAATTAAATGATTAAAGGATAATTGCCCAATGTAATTAATTTGTGATTAGAGATAATCATTTAAGTAATAAATTAAGGGTTAATTAATAATTAATCAAAGGGAAATTATTAAATGTTTTGTAATTAATTGATCATTAATTTACCATGACTAGCAAATTTATTCATAGAAATTAATCTGATTTAAATCAATCAGATAATTAAATCGATTTTACTTATGGATATTTGGATTTTATTGAATGGGTGAATTGTTGATATCCCTGATATGTGGTGCTTTGTGATACATCATGATTTGTGTTGTGATCTGTAATTTACTTATCTGTGATCTATGAATGAATGATAAGCATTATAATTTATACCGCTTATCAAATATATTATCATATTTGAATCTGTGATAGTTGAATGTGGTTGCACTATTGTGTGTGAAACCCCTAGACTACACTGTACACACACAAATGTGGATTTCACGCGGAAATCGGTTAAGTCATAGATTTTTGTCAGTTTTAAAGATTGAATTCTTGAATCCAAAATAGTTTTGGAATTGGAATTGAAAGCTTTGAAAATGAGTTTTTAAAATGAAAGTTATTTTTAAATAACTTAATGAAATTTGAAATTCAAATAATTTGATTTAAATTTGAATTCAATATTGGAAATTGAATTCAATAACTTGGGATTTTGGGTCTAAAGGATGTACAAGTTATAAAAGGTGTTTATCTGGGTTTTTAACCATTTAAAAGTGTGGTTTTGGAAATCTAAATTTAAATCCAAGTTTTATACTTGGATGGCTTTAACCTATATAATTATAATCAGTTTTTCCAAAATGAAAACTAGTTGTTTCAAATAACAGCTTTCATAAAAAGAAAGGATTTCCAATTTGTATCGAAACATTTCAAGTTTGAAATGAAATTGTAAATAGTTGGAGAAAACTATGAATTAACCTTTGTGAAGGTGGTTAAATCTTGTTTTAAAATCGAAGAGGATTTTAAATGGTGTATCTTCTATATTATAAAAAGGTTGGAACTGTGAATTGGTTTGAAAACTATCAATTAAATCTATTTAAAGATTGAATGGGTGAATTCAATTTGGAATTGAATTATTTTGAAAAGTTAAAACTTAACCTTTGTGGAAGACCATTAAACTTTGTTTTGAAACTGGAAAAGTATATCTTTTGTATAAAAGATTTGTAAATCGAAATAGTTTTGAGAACTATGAAGAATCTTTGTGAAACTAGGTGAACTTTGTGAATTAAATCGAAATAGTTTTGAGAACTATGAAAAATCTTTGTGAAACTGGGTGAACTTTGTGAATTAAATCGAAATAGTTTTGAGAACTATGAAGAATCTTTGTGAAACTGGGTGAACTTTGTGAAATGGAATCTTTTTATGTAAAAGATTAAAAATGGTAATGTGTTTAAACCATTTGAAGAAAAGTTTTGGGTAATATGTTGTGACTTAATTGAAATCCCAATATCCATATGTTTTAAAATATTGCGCTCATTATTCAGTTTAGCCGGGAGAGGACTTTGTGTCATATAACCCATTCCGAATAGTGATACGTCGTAAATGGATAGCATTTGAAGACCGGTGTTGAAGACCGGGTATTTGTGAGAACGATAGGATAACCTATCGATTGTCTCTGCACCGAGTAGCGCCCGGTATAGAGATTCCCTAAGTGATGGGAAGTTCGATCGGGATTGTGAATACCCGGATTGCAAGGGCTTCTTTGGAAGTGCTTTTGGTTCTGTTCGAACCCGGAACATACTTGTATGGTTGTATGTCTGACATTACACTTTGAGATATAAAGCTGATTTCTTTCAAATACATTTTTGTTTGGTGGCGGAGATTTATTCTCTTAGCTTAACACCCTTCTCTGAGACGTACGAGCTCAGAGGTTATGTAGTTGAAGGTTATCAGTGATATACTCCCAATTTGGTAGTGTGGCATGCTAAGTGTTTCTGTGTGTTGCTGATCATTTGTTGATCAAAGCATGGCTTTGTGAAAAAGCGTAGCTTTGTGGACGAGACCTCATCGGACGTCACACCCCAGAAATGGTCGAAACAGGAAAGATGCGGCAAGGTTTCAGGGGTAGCTCCCCTAGGGTATGTCCATTCCTTTTGGAAAAAGGTGGTATCATGGTATGGAGCCCAGATATTTACCTGTGTGGTTGTTCCAATCTCATTTACTCTGTGTGATTGTTGCCTTGTGATCGAGGATCCTCGGATAAAGGTCGCAAACGACCGGGGGTGGGATATCTCAGGTTTACTACCCGGGAAGGGGGTAACCGGCCTTGTGTTGGCAGAGAGCAGTTGTCTCTCGGGGCGTCCCTCCAGAGGCGTTCCTACGTCGCATATGAAGTTCCTTAGCCTGACCATTTGTAGGAAATCCAATCAAACAATACGAACCTTGTACGGTTTTAGTTGTATAACCTGCTATGGAATGTGGCGGTAACCTACTACTGAACATAGTAGCTATAGTAGGCATACAATAATGGTTGTATGCTGGCTAAGATTAATATTATACTTTCGAAAGGTTTTCCTACACTATGCACTAGTAATAATATCAAAAGAGTTTTTTTGCGTAGTAAGCATGTTTGACTATCATAAGGAGAAATCTCCTCCAATTCTGCGTTTGCATTGTGTGTGTGGCGGGAGGCCTTATGGTAGTTTCATTTTCTGGAAAGCATTGTGAATTTCAACGTTTAAAATTCTTTTGTTGTTTGTTTTAAAGATAAACTGTTTTTGTTACTCACACCAGTCCCATGACTGACCCGGAGTTTATTGTTCCCTTCCTAAACTCTGGGTGCCCGCAATTTTCCACACGTGCAGTCTAGAATTGGGTTTTTCAGATAGTCAGGTTTAGTAGATTATCTGGAGCTAGTTCACTTCATCGGAGTTGAGGACTGCACCTGCTTATCTTGGTGCATCGTGTTGGTGTTTCGAGCTTGATGTTGGAGTTGTTGGATTCATTCTCTTTTGTAGATCATTTGGAGTGATCTCTTCCATTGTTGTTATTTCCGCTGTAGCATTGTACCATATCTCTGATATTGCTGTATATTATTGATATCAATTGTTGTGTATCATTCTGGATACTGTATTTATTGGAGTTGTATATGATATCATCTGTTTCTTTCTTCCGCTGTGTTGTTATACTTAATGGTGTTATAAGCTCCGGCACGAGTCGAATTTCAACGATTGAATCTGCGACATTCGAGTACAAGTGAAGTACGGGTGTCGATTTTCGAACGCTGAAATTTGGATTGTGACATAATCATATAGCTTCAACATTTTGATGTTTATGCTCTCTTTTTGTGCTTAAAATGAAGTGGTTTAACTTGTTGTTTTTGATGTGAATTTGATAGCCTATATTGTTGACACCAAATAGGCTATGCTTAAACAATCACAAACAATGATTACCTCTTCATCTACATATGATGATGGTAATGAAGTGATCGTTGAAATTTAAATTTGATGGCCTATATTTCTAAACAATAGTTAATAAGCCATGCTTAAAATAGATTTTGCTTTCAACTTTGTTGTCATATTTCATGAGTGTTAAATGTGTAATAGTGGTTGTGTTATAGTTTAATGGTTTATATTGTGCTAATTAATATCACAAATATACCATACTTATGATAAGCACATCAACTAATTACACTAATGACAAGAAAAGAGAGATCATAACTTCATTTTGTTGATTTATGTGATCTAGAGAGTGGAATTATCTCTAAATTGTCAATTTATTCTCATAGTTTTCTTTCACATTTGTAGTTGTTAGTTTGTTAATTTTATCATTTTTTTAGCTTGACAATCTCTCGACTTTGGTTTAATTTGATTGAATAGAATTTTAAAATCATCAATTCCCTACGGATCGACCCGTATTCGCCACGTGCTACATTCGTACACCGTGCGCTTGCGGTAAATTTTATTTCTAAATTCGTTCGACGGTTTTCTAAACCGATATAATTTCTGTCGACGAACACTTTACATAGCAAACCTCTATCAAATAAGAATATTTGACTGTTATTGAACTTTTGAAGTGTATATGACTCATATTTGTACTTGGACTTGGATAGTGAACATGTACATGACTGATCTTTGGACTTGGACTTAAGCTTGAATTTTCATATGCATCCAAGCTTGCAAAAGGCCAGTTAAGCCCTTGTCCAAACCAACCTTAACTTGCCTTGCATATTTTGGTTAGCAAAGAAATTTGCTAACATTTTGGAGCTAGAGGAGGGCTCGAACCTCTGCCCCCCTCCCACCGCATATCCTTGCAGAGAACTTTTAGGGCTTCCCATATCCTGCATATCCCTATAGAAATCTTTAAGGACTGTCCATATCTTGCATACCCCTTTAGAGGACTTTGACTCACCATACCCAGCATATTCCTATTATGAACTTATCGTATCCTACATAGCCTATTAAATCGCATAATGACTATCTTCGAACTAGGATCCTCCAAACCTTACTTTCTTAAGTCCACTTATCATGTGACCCATAATCTTCAACTCCGTGAGGAGCAAGTTTTAAGAAACTTGGCATTGATGACTTCAACTGAAAAGAAATGAGTAATTCTTTAGTCCTAGATAACTGGAGCATAAATCAATTCCGTATGGGATCTACCCCGATCTTTGCATATTATCCTATTCCGAGAAAGGAAAAAAAGAAAAGGAGTGATCCGTTCTTGGAAATGAGAAAAACTACACAACTCTAAGCTAAAGGAAGTATCTTTGAAAATGAAATAACAAAGGATTTCGATAAGTTTTCCCAAAAGTGGAAGGGAATAATTAATTGCTCTTCCACACCAATCAAAACTCGAGAATTTTTAAAGAGAAAGCTTGCCATTAGAAGTAATGAGCCTATCCAATGTTACAAGAAAGAGAAATTAGGACTAAAGGCATATGTGCAAGCTATAAGAATAACCCATAAAGAAATGATGAATGGTATCAAAGTACACTTCTACGAGTTCTAGGGTATGCTCGCATGAAAGATCAAGGATAAAGAACATAAATACCAAAATTTGAGAATACTATCAAGAAATTTAGATTAAATAAAGATGTAACAAAGGGTAATGAAATGGCAAACACACATAGAGGACATTGGTAGACTCAAGGTTAAGGAAGGCAAGATAAATGGTGGAAAAGTTATTCTGCCATTCCAATTTTGAATGAGTTATTTTAAATATGCATCGTTTATATTTCTTACCCACTGTAGTGTAAGGGTGCACAGTTTATCTCATAATCAGGTGTAACGTTTGAAGTAATGCATGAAACTTATTTATTTGAAGCAAAAAAGGTAGGTTAAGATATGTGGTTTATATCAGAATGACATGTTAAAAAGATATGTTTAATTAAGTAAGCAGTGATAGAGTCACAACATCATTAATGTCAATTGATGTTGAAGGGCAACTTCCAACAATTATTTCTTTTAGGTTTGTTGGGATGTAAGCATTAGTCATTTCTGTTGTATAAAACGCGTACAATATTATGATAAATGTTCCTTTTGAAAATTGGTTTTTTGGATTGACTGCTATAATAATTGGAAAACCGTGTAAGCAAGGAAATCTCATGTAGACACTTAACTAATGCAAAATAAGGCTGCAAGTTTATAAAATAAATTGGGGTTAGCTACTAAAAGAAAAGAAAGTCCGAAAAAGTGTTCAATTTTTGGAAGATAAATTTTGGCAAGCGAAGGATAGGGAAAAGTTGTTGCGAAGCCGTGGGTCGCTATCCCTATGCCTTAAAATCTAAGATTTATAAATGAACATGTACGCTAGTTGTCATTTTAAAATAAAAGAAAATGTTTTTGAGAATCAAAAATTTGCCGTGTAATAGGAAAGAGTTAATCATGGATGTTAATCCATTGACTAAATCCCGACTACGTAGAATGTGGCTAAAGTTGTTTTAGAAATAAAGACGTATAATTTTGAAAACTTTTATTTAAAAAAATGAGTTTCTATTTTAAAATTTTAATTGAAAAGGATTTTGAATCGAAAAGGATTTTGAATCGAAAAGGGAAAATTTATGAATTCTAAAAAGCCACATGCTTAGTGTAGGAAAAGTTGGCAAGTTAATAAATATGAATTTTCCTATGCAGCAGAAGCGACAGTAGGTCAAATATAGTTCGCAACGAGGGAAAAAGCTGTTTTAGCTTTGAGATTTCTTTTTCCATACATTGTCGATAGGTGAACAAAATTTGTTTTAAAATAATTCTGCTTTAAAAAAATTAAAAGTTTAAAAATAAATTTTCTTATGTGGACCGTATTTGGAAAAGTTGGAAAGAATTGGGGGCAAAAGAGAAGACTCCAAAGTACAGTGGAAAAAGGGTACACAATAGAAGGATGGAAATATGGAATTCTCCATCTAAACCCTTTTTCGACATAAGAATATATGTTTAGAAAATTGGATTTTTTTTAAATTTTGGGTATTAGAAATGGTGTGCTCCTTCTGGAACAAGCCTTGGATCTCTGCCATTGCTTTGAAACATGAGCTTCCTGATCTATCTCTGGCCTCTAACAATAAAAGAGATCTTAGTAAAGAAGTATATAGAGCTTGTTCGCCTTTTGGATGGGATATCTCTTTTAACCAAAATTTGATAGGGAATTTGCTTACACAATATTTAATATTAATTAATATGATAAGAGTTATATTACCAGAGATAACCCAGATCGCCTGGTATGGTGCTGGGATAAAAAGGAATTTATACTCCTAATCGATGTACAAATTCCTGTCCTTTTTAGGGATGAATGATTATTTGTACTTCAAACCCATTTAGAGAACCGGGGCTTCTCCTAAAGTTAATTTACATACGTGGATCGTTTTACATGACAAATTAAACACAATAACTAAGCTCAACTCAATCATAAGGTCCATTACTAACCCACACCTATGTTACTTGTGCAATATGATGGCTAAGACCATTCCCCATATGTTTGTTGACTTCCACTTCTCTCAATATATTATTGGTGAGCTCATGTAGAGGCTTTTAACATAAACATTACTTCTGCAGTTCCCCCTCCTAACATGTACTAGAATATATTTAGAATAAATTTTCTCCCTCCTGACAAGGGAAAATTTAGACTCAATTTATCCAATCACTTGCTGGAGATTATGGACTGAACACAACAATCATACTTTTAACATAAATATAACAACTCTCCTTAAATAATCAATTCCACTGCTTGGTACATTTCCTTCTAGACAAACTCAAATCGAAGACAATCAAACCGGCATTCTTTTTTTGATAGGATTGACTATCCTGCTAATGACACGAATTGGTCACTTATGGCCCTAGCACCCAATTGATATAATTAGATTCCTTTTTGTAACCTCAAAGGGTTGTATTCCTTTTCTTTTGAACTAACTATATTCCTCTTTCACGTTACTAGTAATAATCTAAAATATACTCTTGTAAAATAAATAAATAAAAGTCAAATCAAATTATCAACAAAACTTATTTAGCCAATCTATCCTAAAAAGTTAATTACTCAATAGACAGCGCTGACTAAATGTACACGCCCTCAAATGGAATTATATATATAAGTATATACATGAATCAATGCATAGATATTTCCATGTTACTTTTTTATTGCCGTATAGACCTATGTATAAGTTAGTGCATACATATTGGTGTATGAATACATATTCTGAGTTATACATTTTAAACATAAATATATACAAATACGCACACACATATGCATATACATCCATCGATTCATATACATATACATATATACACATACACATACACATACACATACATATACACATACAAATACATATACATATACAACATTTCTATATTTACTTGGGTGTGTTCATAAACGTATCTTGCCTTGCTAATCCAAATCTCTAATTAATATATGGGTTAAATCTTTTCCACAGTTAGCTACAAAAGTCATTCTCATTTACATACATATATAAATCAGTATTTACATAAATACGTGTGCATGTATATCTTTCACCTACATGTATACACTTATAAATAGATATCATCAGATAATGTCGAAGGATAAAGAGCTCTTGGAGTTTTAATGTAGATGACGAACTTCCATAAGTATAAATTGTTACTTTCATATTTTAATAATCAAACCCTCTTATCACTTTTAACTCAACACAGCTATAACCATATTATCCCCAAATGCTTGCTTTTTATCCTCATATATGTGTAGATGTGTGCATACATAAATATGTGTGCGTAGATGTGTTCTTCCTCTATGCATGCATAAAAGCGCGCATTTCTCAGCTCAGGTTACCACAAGCTGTTTTACCTTCTCCACCTTGGAAGACAATCGACAAATATAATCTTCCATTAGGCCAACTACCTGTCTACCCTTCAGCACATTCAAAACACATGCAACTCTAAGCAACTTCAGCACATCCAAATCAAAAAATGCATCTCTGCACATGCAACACTAGGCATCTCCAACACATTCAAATTAGCACATTAATCTTGCATCGTCATCTCAGCACATAAAATAAAATGCATGATTTCATCTCAACACATAAGCTATGTCTATCCAAGTTCATTCTCATCAGCACTTTCTCATCAGAACCACATTATCATCAGTACAAAAGATCAGCATTGCTTCCATACATATAAGCACTTTCTCATCTGCACACAAAGTCAGCACATTCAAAGTAGCTCGTTCAACCCTTACACATAACATCGCCTCCCCATTCCCTAGCACACAACAACAACTTCCTTTTAATCTAGCACATAATTGCAACTTCGGCACGTTGCAACTCTACCTCATCGCGCCTTCTTGCTATGCGTCTTCATGATTAGACTCTTGCAACAATAATGCATGTAACACCCCACCGTTATGCCCATATTACCCAACAATATTACAAGTAATATTGTCGAGTAATGCAGAGAATAAGGCTGGTTAAGAGTAACCATCCATAATACTGCTTTGGGCGAGTATCGATAGTCAAATTATGTGACTATATTTTATTCTTTTCCTTACAAAAAGGATTCAACGTATACAATCCAGGCGCAAAACAATAATATAGTTGCTTACTATAATTAAGAATAATATATATCACATAATAATACAACATAGAATCATACATCGCAAATGAAATATAATACATCAAATATCTCTCCAAAGTGCAAGTCTACAAAAAAGAGAGAAACTAGACTTGCATATACCACCATATACATATATAGACTATGACAGGTTAAAAGAATATAGATGCAACTAATGTCACTACAACAACCAAATATACCATAAGTACACAAATAAGACTAGCATCTCAAAAGGGAACCCTATCACATAGATACCACTGCATATATCTACTCTAGTTAGCACACATCCAAAGTCACCGAGTCCCTGTACTCGTCAAGTTTCAATCTGACCTGAGTATTATAAAAATAATAAACGGGTCAGACTATCTCTAAATATCCAAAAGGTGAGATCATATAATAAGTATGCTTAAACATCAAAGATATAGAAATCCGCATAGTGTATTACATCAAACATCATAAGGACTCACCATGAAACCATTCGCTAATAAACTTGCATAAAACACAAGGCACAATAATAACTACATAATATGCCATATGCAAATAAAAGACATCAATTCCAAACCACCATGTCACCAAATCCTCACATACCCATCAACGACAATCATCTGAAATATGGTGATAAGGAAACTAACTTCAAAATTTTAATAACAAAAGAGACTGCATAAAAGCAAGTCAAACTCCCAAAAATATAAGACTGCTTGAAAGCGAATCAAAACCCAAAATACTAGCATAAAAGCGAGTCATAAGTCTCAAAACTTTAAAGACAAGCACATCGTAAGTCAAACAAATGCAAGCACTTCGCAAGCTACAATAATAAACATGCACTTCGTATGCCAATACAAAAGGCATGCACATCAAAAATCTAATAATACAAGCACTTCGCAAGTCATAAATAAAGCAAGCACATCGCGAGCTAAAACAAGAGACATCGTGAGTCAACACAAGAGACGAGTACATCGCAAGTCATACTAAAGCAAGCACATAGCAAGCTAACACAAGAGACGAGCACATCGCATGTAAAAAATGATCACTTCTGATCAATAAGGTAACATACTCTCAATTAGTAATTAAATGAGTATTATTCAATGTCCCATAACCACTTTGCGATACTTAAATATTTACTAAAGGATTGTAAGTCTCACTCAACATAAGAGACGAGCACTTCACACGTCAAAAATATCATTTTTGATCGATAAGTTAATGTACTCTCAATTAGTAACTAAATGAGTATCGCCCAATGTCCCATAACCACTTTGCGATACATAATTATTTACTAAAGATTGTAAATCCTACTCTACTAAAATATTCAATCTAACGGGTCCAATAATTAACCAATAAAATGTTCCATACCCTTTGTATTACTAAATCGTTTAATTAAAGTTCTCATTCAAATGAAGATAGAAATTGCAAGAAAGCAATAATTCCAAAAATCACACAAGAATGCCAAAATAGCATATAAATAGCCAAAGGCTAAGCATAATAAAATCCAATAAGAGTTTATGGTTATGAAAGAAAATACTATGATTTATCATATATGAAATGATTTCTAAAATACTTAATGTATACACTTACTTTAAAATTTCTCATTTAAAATCCATAAAATCATTAGTTATTCGACCATATATATTTATTCATTACTTGATAAAATATACTATAAATCTGAATAGACATCAAAATGTATTTATATATATAGTTGTTCCAAAATCCCATTAAAAAATATGTAGTTCTACAAGCTGTATTCCAAAAAGCTATATAGATATGTAAACATTTGTTTAACAACAATATAGGCTTATATCTCAAAATCATACTTTTAGAACTATAAACTATTTCTACTTACTATACTAAATATATAATAACTTATTATAATCATTTACCAAAAAAAGAATTAAATTGATTTGGAAACAAGTTTGAAATCGATATATTATAATAAACAATATTTTGTAAATTTCTTTTATTCAAACCATATATTTATATTAGATAGATATACTTATTTTTAACTTCAAAAATCTTGAAACAAAGAATTACCAAAATAGGAGAATCTAACCTCAGAAAATTAGAAAGCAAGGCAGTAGAAATCGCCAAACAAAACAAGGCAAAAATGGGTTTTAAACAACACATCGAGGAGGAGCAAATAACACCAGGAACTCATGTTCCAGGTGTTTGACCGGTTGGCTGGTCATCATTGACCGATCGATCAGTGGGGCACTTGGAATGTTAGTTCCAAGTGTACTTCTCCTCAACGTCGACAAACGCAATTTCTAGCACGGTTCTAGTTCATCCCGGTGACTTGCATTTGCAATATAATCTTTGAAAAACACATGCATGCAGCGAAACTTGAACAAAGCAACTGAGACATTTAAAATAGGTAAAAACTGGTTTACTGTAAATAATTTTGACTGAATAAACAGTTTCTCAACTACAAAAATACAAATCATCAATCCAATTCTCAATCATTCAACTTAAATTGCTAAGCATGTAATTAGATATTCAAAGATAAGTTGTGTGAGGATTAACTCACCTCTTCTCCTCAATTCAGCAGCAAATAAAACACAGCAGTTCCAATTTCTCAAAATTGCAAGCCCTAAAACCCGTCTCAACCCAAAAATTAACACCAGAATTAAACATTGTTAAAATTGAAATCAATCAATCTAAGGGATAGAATAAGCTTCAAAATCTTTACCTTGATTTTACTGAACTTTCTAGCAATTTATTCCTATTTCAATTTGTTGATTTGCTTCTAGGGTTAAGAGGGGACTTAGGTTTCTTCTTTTGTTTGTGTTTACTGCTTTTAGAGTGTACATACAGACAATAGCAAACGAGGAAGAAAACTACTCTTTTTCTTTCTTTTAAATGGGCTTTGGGTTTTTAAATTAATCCCAATAAGAAAACAAAAGAATTAATTTCATCTCTATTAATTAAAAAGGCATTTTATTCTCATTTTAAACTTTTTAATGGATTTGAGAAATAATACCAATAAAACCAAATTCTAAAATACATGCTTCTTAGTTAGAAACCATTTTAAATACCACTTATATTTTCTATTTACCATAATCGAAATAAAATTTCCATAATGTATTCAAGTGATTTAAACATTAGAAAATACTAATATTTCTCAATTTCACAATGATTTAGAATTAGTCATTCTAAAATGAATTACCTTTTATAAAAGAATACAAATTTCAATTTAATGATTTAAATTCCTCAATTTATATCCTTATTTATTTTATTTAGTTAGCTCAAAAATCCAAGTTGTTACAATGCACCTTACTACTTCTCAACGTGCAGCAATTACTAATCAACAACTTTAACATTACAATAGTCTCATGTCGCAACAACAACTAATGTTTGAGTCACATCAACTCCATTTTTTTTCTTTCATTACTGTTGGAGATTTTTAACATGTACAGTTTTATTTTGTCTCATTTACTTTTGTTGATCATTAAGATGATGATCTCGCATAAATGTAATAATCCAACTCTTTCAAACACTTGTCTGATTTTTATTCTTATTTAATAATATTATGAGTGCTCTCCTCATATGAGGACCACTCTTCCATTAAAAAAAGAAATGATGTGCTAGGATTTTGGATGGTAGGGATTGGATGCAAAATTGGTTGAAATATACTTTTATTCGTATAGGTGTAGGAAAATTTGGATAAAAAACAAAGATTTTGATTTTCAAACTTTGCATATATATAGAACTGCCAGTATATATATGTCATTTGCACATATTTTCAAAATTGTTTTAAAGTTCATAATGGGGGCGCCGATTTAGTATTATTCAGCATACATATCATATATGTTGTGATACACTATTCACTTGTACATGATTAGTTGCGAAATTGGTCGGATAGCATAGAATGGTTGGGTGTTATGTTACATGATTCATTTCTTGAGGAATTTTGGGGATGAAATTCTATTAAGGGGAGAGAATGTAGCACCCCATAGATCAAACGATAATTAATTAAAAATAAATCAATTAATACTTAATAATGTCAAAAACGGAATTTTTACAGATGTTGAAATTTGGCTACTAAAACTTACACCATTGTATTTGTAGCGACTTTCTGGTCAATTTTCATATATAAAGTTTTCTAATTGGAGTTATAACAAAACAATTATTAACATGTAAGTGCGTCATCGTGAGCGACTCACCGGAATTGGATTGCTTTCAGAGTGCGTGGTCGGAGGGACGGGAGCACTTTCCATGTGAGAAGATACGGGGGGAACCCCAGTAACAATAATCGTGCACCCGTAGAGATCATGAGTAAAGGGGCCGGGCCGGGTCCTGCCATTCCACCTTCTGTGGTGCTTCCCATTATTGCGTCCGCCATCTCAGCGTTGATTTCCGCCATTATTGCATCGTCGTGAGTTGCTTGAGTATCGGGCCGAACACTGGCGGTCAGAGCCGAAGAGCTGGCCGCGAACGCACTTCCACTCATAACAAATGGCAAGTCAGAAAGCGGATCGCTGTGAGTGCCTAGAAGCTCGTCCATCATTTGCTCGTTAAAGGTGAAAGCTCTCACATCCACTCCTCCGGCCGTAGCAGTAGTGGTAGTCGTTGTAGCCTTTGTTATGATAGCCTCCTGCTCTTGATTTTGTTCCTGGGTTGCAGGGGGCATGGTCGGTGCTGCTTCTATAACCGAATGGAGATAAGAGAAAATATTAGAAATCTCCTTTGATAGTACTCCGGACTTTGAATGAGTTCGAGAAATGTTCGGAATACCTTCCTCAGGTTGGCTCGTGGCAGGGGTCGGAGTTCCTCCTAGCACATGCTCGCGAGCTGGAGATAGCTGTGGCTGATCCGGATCATAGGCCGTAACATGTAAAGGATCAACCGCAGGATTGGATTCAGGCTGGGTTGATGTAGGGATCTCAGAGCTTGTATCATGATGCCCAACGCCAGAGCCTTCTCCAACCTCCGAGTGCTGAGTAGCGAGCTTCTCTTTCTCAAATGCGACAGCTACGTCATGAAGAATTCTCCTCTCTTCCTTGTTCAACACTCGGTTTCCCGGAGGAAGTGTCCCGGCTACACACATAAACCTGTATCATGAAGAATCCCCAAGAAAAATAGAACTTTTCAGATGAACTGGTTAAAAGGAGGAAGTGCCCCGGCTACACACATATACTTGTTGCAGGCTGTGTACCCTTCCGGGGGGTTATGGGCTCTATCTTCTGGCCCCGACAGTAAGATGTCATCCAGCGACAACCCATGCCTTAGGCATATCCTGCCTAACATGTCTTCAGAAATATTAGAGCGGACAGAGTCTTATGGATGTGCGATAAAACTGCTCCCGGTAGTTCATCCGGAGCAGGGCTAATAGCGTCAGCTGCAATAACCGGCATTTCAATTGCGGGAAGGGATGGACTCTGGACATCCTGTGATTGTGAAATTCCGGGTTCCATAACTATTGAACTCAGTAAAAATCATCGTTAGATGATAATAAACCAGCGTTTCCCCCAGTGTGAAGTGCGTGAATGTGTTGTGTAGTGTAGTGTTACATAATACTTAAGAAATTCTACAAGATTTGCGAGATGTTCAAACGACAAGACTTCGAAATTCAACCAGAGTGACCGTCATCGCTGACCGTCACAACCGAGCCATCTAGACTTCGGAGAACGATCCAAGTTAAAGTTTGTCAAATTTGTCAAGTTACAGTTCTATCGATGAGCTTCGAAGCGCAGCCAAATATGTAGTGAAACGGCTAAGTTTAATTATGCAAGGTAGAAGCTCTTCAGAGTCAAATGTTCAAGTGTGCAAAAATTTCGTATCCATCAAAGTTTGGACTTGGATCGATCGCCAGGATTACAATTCATATCGGTCATGGAAACAGCAGTTCGTGTCGATCATGGTACACTACTTCGTATCGATCACCCGAAGGTCATTTCGTATCGATCCAAAATTCCCTACTTCGTATCGATCAGCAACGACATTTTCGTATCGATCGCCAGGCCCAGAATTTCATATCAATCGCTCTAGATCGATACAAGTATCAACCATCAATCGATCGATACGAACGTCCACCTTCCATTGTTTATGAACCGATTCGAATGACCTCCAAACTTCGACGATTTAACCCATACTTGAGCTTCAAACATTGGCAAGATTCTCTATCTCTCATGATTATCAAGGCCATGTGCAAGTGCAAGGTTATTAAAGCGCTTCACAATAAAAGCTCGTATTTCAAGAATGAGTACTTCGTTCATTGTCTGTACGGCTTCAATGGGTGTTGTCTTTCCGGTAGTAAGATTATTTTCTCTTCACTCCTTCTATGCTCAAATTCTCTCCTTCTAAGTGTTTAATTCATTATCCAATTCCTTTGCAGATACTCCCGCTTAAGACATGAGCGACGAGCATACCGAAACTTTGAATGCTCTAAGGGAATTAGCTTCCAACATCGCACCACCGCATATCTTCTAACGAACAAGAACCTTTTACAGTGCAATTTGCTGCATCTTGAGCAATTTTCTATTCCTGCAACCACTCCACCAGGAAGCTCTAGAATACCAACCCGATCTTATGCTCCCGCTCGTATCTTCGGCAACAATCTTTAAGGGAAATTTGAAGGTCCATCAGGTATAGCAAACATCGACGAGCCTGCAAATAGGACAACCGAAGAGACTGCCATTGGAGAAATTCCAAGAAGAGAGGGTGAAGGAGTAGGGATGCAAACGATCCCGTAAGAGAGTGAGGATGAGGGAAAGGCAGAAGGGAAAGATGTGATGAGGGTAAAGGAAGAAGAAGAAAGAGAGGGAAAAGAAGAGACTACCGAGGGAGGTGATAGTAACTACGAAACTAGTCATGAGGGGGACAATTCATGCAACGAAACGTCTTCCAAAGCCAACGAACTTCCTCCTCACCTCGCCAAAAACGCATCATCATCATGTCTCCTCAGAAAACTGAAGAACTAAGTGCATTTTCCATTAGCCACAATGGCTCTTCTAGATGAAGCTTTTAGGGACATTTTTGGCTTGTTGAGCTACATCAATATCTCTATCGGCGACCTTTTCAAGGAAGGCACCCCAAGCTTTACCTTTCCCTCCATTGATGTCATAACCAAAGGAGGTGAGACTTCGTCTTTACCTCTATGTGAACATGGTCCGTTGAGTATTTAGGGGGGTCATCGGCACACTACACTTCATTAGGATTACGAACACACATCACTACATTCATTTGAATCCTAAAATTCCAGAACTTATACGACCTTTCTTTTCATTATAGGTACCATGGCAAGAGATAGATATGGCAAGCTCTAATATAGCGTTGGAGAATCGAGAGAGTGGAATCTTGATTCATATCCACTCTATTCTAGCTACCGAGGTCATTTAGAAATTGGCGAAGAGAGACTTCAAAGAAAAGAGAGGGAATGAGAGGCAGAAGATTACCACAAAGCTAAAAGAGAGAGGAAGAGAAGGCATGCTAAGGAGGGGCTACCTTATGGCCAAGGTAGATGATATAAGGACTCGCACGATTGCTGCGGTTCCTCTTCTGGCACTCCTCTGCCCTGCACTAAATCCTAGCTTCCTTCTCACCGACAAATTCATGCTTCGCGATCCTTGACCACTACTGTGCCTCCTCATTCCAAAGGAATCTATATTCCTTCAACTCCTCTTCCTGTTGCACCGCTATGTTTGTAGGCTAATTTTCCCGACCTCTTCTTACAAGGTGTCATACTCGACCATGACATCTAGGACATTCTGAAGGAAGAAGAGGACCGGGATGTACAGTGGATCCAAAAGCTCATTGACCAAGGATATGAATGGAAAAAGCTCACCTATGCCGTCTCGAAGGTTAATCGCATTAATTACATGAATATTCAATCCTTCCAGTCGTATAAAAAGACTTATGGTAGCCTTATCGAGGGGTATAAAGCAAACCTAGTGAAGATGAATGCGAAAAGAGATGGCACTATAAAATCCAATGCTAAAACCGACAACCTGACAACGGAGGTGAGGATGGCCCACACCAACGCAGAACTTGTGTAAAAGGACCTGCTTAGAATTGCTCATGAAAAATCTTGCTCTGAAGATGCAAATTTCTAAGGACCTAGCCCTTATTGCAGAAGATGAAACCATCCAAACCTGGGAAAAGACCATTAAAGAGCAGGCATACGAGATTCAAGAGCTTTGTGAGAAAAAAGTCCAGGACGATTATCACCTCTTCTCCTCCTCCTAGTTTCAGTCCAGGCCCGATTTCAAGATACTGTTTCTCTGGAGAATCTGGAGGATGTATCCTTGTTTATGAAGGAAGACGTTGCTATAAGCACTGCTGTAGACCTGACCGACCAGATCACCATGGCGGGGAGACTGACGATTGACCTTTCCAGTATGAAAATTAAGATGGAGCCTGATTAGACTAATGGGCTTGCTAATTCAGCCCATTAGTTCCCTTTCTAATTCTGGTCAGTAGATTTCAAAACTTAAAACTGCTATAACTTCCTAACCACTTATCCGATTTTCCTATATGACCACTCTGCGGAATGGGTAACCACCATCCCGAAGCAATGAAATAGGTTAGAACATATAATTCGGCTCCTACCAAAAGTTATGTCCAAAATAAGATTCTAAGGGGTAAAATGGTCACATAGAGATT
This sequence comes from Allium fistulosum, assembly GCA_030737815.1. Taxonomy (NCBI): domain Eukaryota; kingdom Viridiplantae; phylum Streptophyta; class Magnoliopsida; order Asparagales; family Amaryllidaceae; genus Allium; species Allium fistulosum. The sequence goes on along the minus strand of CM060905.1, from coordinate 248,589,775 downwards.
CAGGAAAAATCATATGCGTAAAACATTCCTAAGAACCGATCCCAAAATATTAGAATGATAAGACTACAAATGAATTAAATAGAATTATTTTACGATCCTTCGATACGTAAAATACGGGTCGTTACATTCACTATGTCGATCTCCATCTCCATGGGTCTTATCACCTCTTCTCCTCCTCCTAGTTTCAGTCCAGGCCCGATTTCAAGATACTGTTTCTCCGGAGAATCTGGAGGATGTATCCTTGTTTATGAAGGAAGACGTTGCTATAAGCACTGCTGTAGACCTGACCGACCAGATCACCATGGCGGGGAGACTGAAGATTGACCTTTCCAGTATGAAAATTAAGATGGAGCCTGGTACCGAAATGTTCGTTAGCTTTGTGCTAACAAGTCATTCGTTAGCAGATTTAGTGATTATTCCTTCACTGAACATATGGAAGTTTCTCTAAATCTCCTGTGCACTCCTACGCACCAAAGTCCAGGAAAAGGTATATCGGTTGCTTCTCCAGTTTTCGAGAAACTCCATTTCTCACCTGTATCCTTCTCTAATCTTTACTATTCTATTTTCCAACTTGTAGGTCATCTACATCTTCCTCCTCCGCCACTACAACTCAAGGCTTAGGCTCTACAATTACCTTCAGTGTGATGATCTCCCTATACCACCCGCACATCATTGACCTAAAAGAGCATTGTAATCATGCCAGGCGGATATGGAACGATCATCAAGGTTGATATTTAAAGCAGAAAACCTGTTGCATATCTCACAGCGCATGGATAAAATATAATATAGAAAATAAACAACATAAATATAGTGAGCCATAACAAATGAAAGATAACATCTCCACTAGAACACCATGAGTTATGGTACAAATGTCATAATATCTCAGTACAACATTTCCTCACTAGATCCCTTAGAGTACATAACAACAAATAGCAGAAACTAGAAATATAGAGTAATACGCCATAGCTCCTCCAAGCTCGTCCCCGTAAAGCAGCGACATCACCAACTTGTCATCTAATCTGCTCATTTAAGAGCATCCAAGATGATAAGAAGAAAAACATAAAACCTTGAGTCAGACAACAGTCTGATGTGAGCTGTAAATGACTATCAAAAGCTATACTAGAAAATATGGTATTAGACAGGTACACAAAACCATACCTGACCCGTCCCTACTACCAAAGAGTTAGCACATAATAATAAGATATAATATGCTACTGAAAAAAACAACAATAGGATACTGTAACAGAACAAGATAGAAGAATCTAAGTAGCCTCCTCCAGTGGCACTATCCCCAATCCCTTCTCCAGCATTCCTATAAATGATAGCCTACCCAAAAGCAGACATAACAACCATAGAATCCAAAACGTGGCTATCATCTTCTAAAGCCTTGACCATATGATAACTCATATGGCCTCATCCTTGCTTTGCCAGAGACTAATGTAAATCCCGGTTCTTTATTGTGTTCACCGTACTCACCGGTTAGAAACCCCGAACGGTTGTCTCTTGTGATACCTCTATGCCACCTAACCTAGACCTTGCTGGTCCATAGTACATGACTGGAACTACCAGCCCTCGGGTGCCCCTGCATATAGTACCCTTGCTTTGAACACAACCAGAACACTCCGAGTCATCAACGGTTCCTTGGTACTCCCAAATCTTCAGAGCTTTCCACAACTCCAATCCATTTTCGGGCACTAGCCTACTACTCATCCGAGTCCATTACCTTATAGCCTCATTCCAACCCGAGCTATCAATCTACACCTTCGATCCCACTCCTTATTCGAGTTTCCAACCGAAGAGCTAAAACTTCATCATACCATAACCACCAAACCGTAGAACCAATCAGCGAGCCACAACTTCCAGCATGATCCATAGCTATCCCAGAGTCTTCCCTCCGGATCTCATCAACTTTAGAGCCCATAGATCGGATCGGTACCGATTTAATTAGATCGAACTGGTATCGATCCAAACATTTAACCAATTATGGTTCCCTCTCACTTCTAACCTCTAGTACACTTCCTCTAGATGCCATAGACCCCTAGCTTTCCCTCTTAGCCTCTTGGTCCTTCCATCTATGCTTCATAGCCGATCCAACATAGATGATCCATCATATCAACACCTGGCCTATCCACTGATCCAACTTTATAGAGCATCACCGGAAACCATGCTCTACCATCCCCCTAGATCTCACTTCGATTGGTGCACAAAATTTGGATCGGTACCGATCCAGGCTTTTAAATCTCCCCGAGATGGCCGAGATGAAAAATCCGAGATATCAGCCAAAATCCGAGATTTGGCAGCCTATTTAGTTATAAGTGTTTTAAATATCGCCCGAGATAGCCGAGATATTTTCCCGAGATATTGGCCAAAATCCGAGATTTAAAACACTGTACCGATCTGATTTGATCGGATCAGTATCGATCAAAATACTTTTCTCCAATCATCGTGAAATTTTTAGGGCATCTTCCTTGTGTGCTCCAGAGTCAATCCTCCATGTTTCGTGCGAATCCGACAAACTTTGCTCCCGATATGCTCCGATCATCAATCTAAGTCCTAAATCATACACAACACTAGCAAATGAATCAAGCATAGCAAGCAATTTCAAACACAACAATGAATCAAACATAGCAAATCATTCAATTACATCCAATCATAAACATTCAAGTCATCCAATTCAATCAATGATCATAAACAAACACAGATCTATTCTAAATCATAGAATTACATAGCCATATATGCACAAATGACACTAGCCAATGATCTAATCCATATTACAAGTTTAATTAGGTCGATCTATGGTTTCTAAATCTGATATTACCTATGTCTAATCAGTTTAAGTTTAATTTGACAATCCTAACTTGTAACCACTTAATTACAACATATAATGCATCATAGATTAGTGAGAGATCATAACCACTCACCAAATCTACCAAACCTATGAAATATGATGAAGATCCGATCCTAACAGCAAAGAATCGGATAAAGATGTAATCCAAATGATGAAATCAAGCTCCTCGTTGAAGATCAAGCCTCTAATTTGCAATTAGGGACAATTTGAGATGAAATCCAATAAGATGAATGGAGAATTAAGAGGAGTTAGGGTTTAGGGCTGATATCAAATGAGAGGAAAATTTTCAAATAGTCTCTCTCACCTCATATTTATAGCCAAACCTAATTAGACTAATGGGCTTGCTAATTCAGCCCATTAGTTCCCTTTCTAATTCTGGTCAGTAGATTTTAAAACTTAAAACTGCTATAACTTCCTAACTACTTATCCGATTTTCCTATATGACCACTCTGCGGAATGGGTAACCACCATCCCGAAGCAATGAAATAGGTTAGAACATATAATTCGGCTCCTACCAAAAGTTATGTCCAAAATAAGATTCTAAGGGGTAAAATGGTCACATAGAGATTCAGGAAAAATCATATGCGTAAAACATTCCTAAGAACCGATCCCAAAATATTAGAATGATAAGACTACAAATGAATTAAATAGAATTATTTTACGATCCTTCGATACGTAAAATACGGGTCGTTACATTCACTATGTCGATCTCCATCTCCATGGGTCTTATCACCTCTTCTCCTCCTCCTAGTTTCAGTCCAGGCCCGATTTCAAGATACTGTTTCTCCGGAGAATCTGGAGGATGTATCCTTGTTTATGAAGGAAGACGTTGCTATAAGCACTGCTGTAGACCTGACCGACCAGATCACCATAGCGGGGAGACTGAAGATTGACCTTTCCAGTATGAAAATTAAGATGGAGCCTGGTACCGAAATGTTCGTTAGCTTTGTGCTAACAAGTCGTTCTAGTAAACTTCCCCTAGTCAAGCTAAATCCTTAAATATCAAATCCTTTGAGACCTCTACTAAAAAGGCTAGCGAGCCCCATGTTGTAATCGAAGATGAGTCTTCTCAGTCCAAGTGTGCCACTCCCGAAGAAGGGAAATCAAAGGGTGGATGAAAGCTCAAGAGGCATTTCGAGAGCTCCATCCACAAGGGCAGCAAGAGAGGGAAGAACAAATAGAAGATTCCTAGGACTTGCGAGGGAAATGGCATTTTTTGCATTTCTTTTTGATATATTCAGGCCGTGTTTGTGCAAGAGTGGCCCCCACAACCTCTATCATAAAAGCTCAAGTGATGAAAGACCATTTTGTTTTGTAATCTTTGTTCCATTTTACTTTTCTACACTTTATATTCTATACCTACATATGTACTTCTTCCTGCATATGTAATATAATAGGGCATTTCACCAGAAGGACAAACTTTGCAGTCCAATTAGTTTCTAGGACACACATTCAAAGAAATTACTTTCAAGGCCAAAGTTAGCAAAATAATTACTTTCAAGGACAAAGTCAGCAGTCCAATTGCTTTCAAGGACATAATTTCATAGGTTTTTAGGCCCTAGAAACTAATTATTTTGCGTTTTGTTCTTGAAAGTAATTATTTCAGTTGTGTGTCCTAGAAACTAATTCCACTTGCTAAAGAGGCCCTTGTGGCTAATTTCCACTAATATAATTGCCTATGTCATAATTTACTTATATTACATTTGTTTATTTCCATGCAACGCTTTTATTTACCGCAACTATGTGCCTAAAAATAAAATTCCTCTAGTTGCTCTAATTACGTTCCCTTAGTTAGCATCGTTTAAAGCCGGTAAAGCATTATGTTTGATGATACTAAACTATAATTTTTAACCAAATCCATGGTTATTCCTACTTGTTTTAGGACAAGTTTCCTTTGACCACTGACAAGTTGCCAAAAATCCAAGTTTCGAGCTGTTCCCTAACTCCAGGGAACAGTGGTTTGGATGTCTATCTCACTCCACGAGCCCTATCACCCGGACTCGTAATTCCAAATGCCAATATCTCGGTATTTCTCCACGACCTTATCCATTCCAACTATACTCTCTTGGTCCTAAGCCTGGACTGGAAGAGCCAAAGAGTATTTGTTTCTGGCTTTTGATGACTAATTCCGCTTACCCTTGCTAGTAGTTCCCGCAGGACTATAAGCACAGTCATGAATATCCTGTCAGTATACCGGTTCATATATCCGAGAACCTGTATCTTTGGATGCCTATTTCTAGGCATCCGCTCCTAGTCCCATCCATCTCCGGGTGTTAACCGAAAGTATCCGCTAACCGTTGTCGGTTATACTCGGCTCCTTATAACCTACCAGAGCCCTAGCATGGTCAAAAATTTCCATCCGTGCGCTAGTTTATATCTTTAAAAACTGGCGCTTTTTGTTACCTGTCCCCAGGCATTCCTTACTGACTTTGCAAGTTTTCGAGCAATAGTCAATACCTGAAGGTCGGGGTCGAATTATTTAATCAACCGCTATGTCGGTAATCTCTGGTCCTAATCCTAGACTAGAGGAACTAATACTGTTTCCAAAGTACCTAAGTGTGTAAGGTTGAATTATCCGATTAACCCTTGAAATTATACTCCTCAGTCGTTATCCTGGATCAAGTGAGTATATACCTTATCGTACCACTAATCGCGTAGCACAAAAAATTTGCTTACAAGAACACGATTCCATTAGTCCAAGAAGTTAACTTTTATTTACAAACCAAAAACATGGCTAGTCCTGCCTTATTACATTGCCTTCAGAATCCTTGGACGGCTTATTTTGCGAAAAGTAAACTAAAAAAATACGGCTGTAGCAAGTTGTTGTTCCATGCCCGTGGAATTGGGACTCCATCTGCAGTAGCCAGCTTAAGCATTCCATCTCCAAGCTTCTATTCGATTGCATAAGGCCCTTCCCAATTCAAATCGTGCCCCAATACCGAAGATAATTCGTTTCAAAATGAGATCCCTTAGCTCAAAGGTACGACTTAAGACCTTGGTGTTAAAGTGTCGTGCTAATCTAATTTGGTGAGCAGTTATCCTTAATTCCACTTCCTTCCTTTTCTCATCAACCAAATCGAGGGACTCAAGCAAGAGTTCCTCATTTACATTTGGATCGTAATGCCATTTACGATGAGAAGGGACCTCCAATTCAATTAGGATCATAGCCTCTGATCCGTATGCCAAAGCGAACGTCGTATATCCAATCGTAGACTTGTGAGTCATCTTATAAGCCCATAAGTCTAGAAAGAGCTCATCGACTCAGTTGTCTTCGGTCTTAATTAACCGTTTCTTTAAGATGGATTTGATGATTTTATTCACTGCCTCCACTTATCCGTTCTCCTATGGGTGTGCTACCATTGAAAAGCTTTTCTCAATCCTATACCAACTGCAAAATTCCTTGAACTCGGTACTTTCAAATTAAGATCATCGTCCGTTATAATCATCTAAGGCACGTTGAACCTGCAAATGATGTTCTTCGTCATGAAGTTGATCATCTTTTTCATTGTGATCATGGCCAGGGTTCCACTTTGGTCCATTTCATGGAGTAGTCCAACGCAACTATTGCATACTTAGCTCCTCCTTTTTCTGTTGGTAGCACATCGATAATGACAATTCCCCAAACTACAAATGGCCATAGGCTAACCATTTGTCTAAGCTCTATAGATTGGGATCTTGGAATCTTCGAACCTCTGGCAACGATCGCACCGCATTATGTGATCAGTTGCATCCAAATTTATTGTTGGCCAGAAATATTTGTTGCGAAGTACCCATTTTGTTAAATTTTGCCCCCCGGTATGGTCACCATAGCTACCCATATGGATTTCCATGAGGATTTTCTTAGCCTCATCCTTGGTTACACATCGAAGTAATGGGGTAGAGAATCCTCTTTGTTATAGCACTTGTTCTTGCATCATAAACCGAGGTGCTTTTCGAAGGATCTTCTTCTGTTCATTCCTGTCTCTTAGGAGAGCTCCCTTGAGTAAATAATCTTTGATCGGAGTCATCCACGACTCCTCTTCTTTCGCGATGTCCAAAATCTACTAGACATCCATTTGATCAATACTCGAAGCCTACAAAACCTCCATTGGAACCAAACCATCATTTGTGCTTCCCCAGAGCTAGCCAGTTTAGCTAATGAATCAACCTTTGCATTATCCTCTCTAGGGACATGCATAATCGTATAATGCTCTATATCATCCAATAGTTCTAGCGCTTTTGTCAGGTAAGGGGCAAGTCTTGCACCCTTATCCTGACACTCCCTCACTTGGCAAACTACTAAATTGGAATCACTGAATATGTGCACCATCCTTATCCCCAGTTCTTTTGCTATCCTCAGTCCCACTATCAATGCTTCATACTCAACATCGTTGTTAGTCATGGAAAATTTCAACTGTAATGCATAACAAATTGATTGCCCTTTTGGAGTTACAAGCATTACTCCTGCACCTGAACTATGTTCGTTTGAAGCTCCATCCACAAACAACCGCTAGTTGGAAAGTATAACCATATCGTCTTCCCCTTCATCATCTTGCATGGTAAACTCAGCGATGAAATCTGCCAATGCCTGCCCATTTATTGCTATCCTCGGGTGATAGGTAATGTCATATTGGCTCAATTATATATTCCATTTCAGCAACATTCCTGAAGTTTTAGGTCGTTATAGCACCAACTTTAAGGGCTGATCGGTCAGCACCTTAATCTAATGAGCCTGGAAGAATGGTCGTAGCTTTCTCGATGCAATCAACAAGCAATATGCAAGTTTCTCCAACTTTGGGTCGGCTCCTGTAAACCGCTTGCTGATCTAATAAACTGGCCTTTGAAACCTCACCTCTTAATGTACCATTACTGCGCTTAGTGTGTGAACGGACACTACCAAATAGATAAATAAATCCACTCCATCCAACAGTTTGGATAGGACCAGTGGTACCTCTATGTGCCTCAAAACTCCTTGAAGGCATTTTGACAGTCCTGGTTCCATGTAAAATTCTTTTTACCCTTTTTGAGGGCATCGAAGAAGGGTATGCATTTATCTGTTGCCCTTGAGATGAACCGACTCAAGGCAGCAATCTTCCACTTGAGGTTTGTAATTCCTTTTTCATGGTTGGGTTGTTACATTTCTTAAGGCATCAATCTACTCCGAATTGGTTTCAATGCCCCTCGCATTCATAATAAATCCAAGAAGTTTTCCCAATGCAACTCTAAAAGAACATTTCAATGGATTTAGCTTCATTCCCTATTTTCAAAAAACTTTAAACATCTTTGAAAGATCATCCAAGTGGTTTTGTGATAACTATGACTTTATAAGCATATCATCCACATATACTTCCATCGTCTGCCCGATTTGATTTCTAAACATATAATTTACCAATCTCTAATAAGTAGCTACAACATTTTTCAAACTGAATGACAATAATTGGTAACAGTATTATCCTAAATCCATTATTAAACTGGGATGCTCCTGATCCGATATATGCATCGGTATCTGATTTTAACCTGAATAAGCATCCATAAATGAGAGTAACTCATGTCTCGCGATCCCGTCTACCAGTTGATCGATCCTAGGCAAGGGAAAGCTATCCTTCGGGTATGCCTTATTCAAATTGGAATAATCAATTCATGTCCACCATTTTCTATTTGATTTCTTGACCAACACAGGGTTTGATACCCACTTTGGGTATAGAGCGTAGTGGATAAATCCATTTGCCATTAGCTTATCCACCTCTTCCTTCAACATAGCAGATCGCTACAAACCCAAAAGACGTCTTTTTTGCTTTACCGATGGAAACCTTGAATCCACATTCAGCGTGTGACATGCTACTTCCGACGATATCCCGCACATCCGAATGTGTCCAAGCAATACGTCTAAATTACCTCGAAGGAAATTAACCAATTCCTTCCTTCGTTCAATACCAAGCTGAGATCCAACCTTGAGAGTTCGGGAAAGATCATCCATATCGATTGGAACATCAACCATTAGCTTGGAAAATGCCGCCCGCACTTCCTCTGAATTATTCCTAGGATCCATAGATTTATCGAACTTGCCGTGGTTCCCGAGCCAGGGCTTGGGCTTTAATTGCTATGCATGCGAATTCCAAATGTAGAGATTTTTCTCTACATTCTTACCATTCTCCTATCGTTTCGCTTCCCTTAGCTCTACAACACATCATTCCCTTCCTGCGCTTTGGTCTACCTTATCTATCCAACACCATTTTCCATTAGGAACTTCATCATTAAGCACTAAGGAGCCAGTGCTATCATAAAATCAGCTAGGGCCGAACGACATAAAAAGACATTATATGTCGAATACTCATGTATTATAACAAAACTTTGGATCCGCATAGCCTTGCAATCACCATCACCCAACTCAACTGATAAATCAATTGTCCTAATTAGTTGCTTTGCCTCTCCTGTATATCCTTGGATTTTGGTTTTACAGGCCTTAACATCCTTCATGCTAATTTTCATTTGATCAAACATTCTCCTGAACAGAATGTTCACTGAACTTCTGCTATTCACCAAGACTCGACGTACTATTTCCTGTCTTATAGCAGCTCATATCACCATAGGGTCGAAAGTTGGAGTCTCGACACCATCAGCTCTCTGTTCTTGAACATTGTCACTAGCCTTTATTGGTTAGCCAAAGCCCCGTCCTCTAAGGCAAAGCGACTCTCCTATGGTACGTGATTTAACGAGCTTGCATACCGTTCCATTTCTTTCCAGCTTTTCTCTGTTGAATGTGGTCCTCCTGATATTGTATTGATAACTAATCTTCCATTTGTTTGTCTACAATCCTTTCCACTAGGACCAAGTTGATTCCCTTGGGCAACTGGCCCTTGAAGTCTTTTGTCTTGACTGCCATCTTACGGTTCTCTCGCATATTACTAAAGCATCTTCTTCCTTATTAATTCCTTAACAAAGTCACTCAAATGCCGATGCTCACTGGTGTTGTGTCCATGGGTTTAATGGAAATGAAAGTACTTTCCCGATCACCTTTCCTCCTCGGTCACCTCTCCCCTAAGCGGCCTTTTATATCGTTGCGTTCCTTGTATAGCAAGGTATATATTTTCTAGCATATCGTTCATGGGTGTATATTGATCAGGCTTCTTATTCCTCGGTTGCTTCTTGTTTTTATTTCGCCTACCACTAGGGTCTTGATTTCTTTTCTTTTAATTATTTAAATTTACAACATTAACCGCTACATTATCGAAGCTTTCCCCGGTTTGTTTAATCACCACGTTGCCCTGGATTACTTCCTTCGACTGTCCACCATTAATTTATCTGACCGCCTGACTTTCTTCTTCCAAACACAAGAACTGATTAGCCTTTCAATGGAATTCCTCCATCATCGTCAGTTTTTTCATCTTTAATCATATACTAAAGTCCGTATTTAGGTGTATGCCCCAAACCAAAGCCATAAATACCAAACCTCCTTCAGATTGCTAACCTCCACAACCGCCATGTTAATCCTATTCAAGAATTCCTTCAATGACTCTTTGGGTCCTTGAGATTGTCTCAACAAGGACATCACATCCTTTGGCCAAGCCGTATCGAGCCAAAATTGCTTTGTCTATGAATTTCTTTGCCAATTCATTAAACATCGATATGGATCTCAACGCGAGCCGGGTGAACCACTTTAACGCAACACCTTCCAAAAAAAATAGGAAAACACATACACGGAATTGCATCCGTCACCTTGGCACCATCCATGTACCTTTTATATTTGAAAACGTGCTGCTTGGGATCAGTAGTCCCTTTATACGATGGCATTGTTGGCATCATAAACTTCCTAGGATACTCTTTCCTTAGAATGTTTTCTATGAACGGAGTTCTGCTTGGTGTTGAACCCCAATCCTCGTTCTTTCTACCTTTGCTTCCTTCTACCAACCGTTTAACCCTATCTGCTATATACTCCACGCTAGCACAGTACTCGGGAGGTCAACTACTAGGGGCGCACCGAGTGTTTTGCTTTGTGAACAATCTCGGTTTTCCCATTGATGTCTAAGTTCTCAAGTCTTTGGGAGAAATACTCCTCCAGTCTTCTATTGACGTCCAGTTGGTTCCGTTGCGGTTGTTTAAACTCCAGCATCACAAGCAGTAACATCAAGCTCGTAATCATCACTATAATGTTGTAGACCATCCTCCGAATCAGAAAAGTCCACGGCCTTAGCTCCCTATCCCGCTAGTCTTCCAATATTCTTCTCGGTACCGACCTGATTCTGATCAGTACCGAGTTGATTCTTTCCAAGAACAGCACTCCGACTTCCTCTAGCGACTACTTCTATTGCTCCAGAAACTTTTTCCTTCTATTTTTGTTTGCCATCCCACCTGTACAGACCAGAAACAGATGAGTTTCCTTTTTAGATCCATCAGGTGAAACTCCCCCCTGCTCCTCCTAGTCCTCTATGGCTGCTGGGTCAGCAGTGTTATGCTAGCATCCATCTTTTCCATCAAAGCTCTTTGACTACCGACCAACTTTTGATTCAGTTCCTACATCATTTTTTCAAATTCCACTCTAGTAACCATCTCCTGAGGAGCAAATGGTCCTTGCAATACCTGTTGGTTTCTAACTTCTGCATGATGAGAATCTGCTCCTTCTGTACCAGCAACTATTTAAGTTGAACTTCCAGGTTTCCTAGGTTCCATTGATTCCTTTATGCTAATTCCTTCAAGTTCCTTAAAGCAAATCTTCTAGATTTAACCTCTGGACGCTTCAGTCCAAAGTAGAAAGCTAAATCTATGCTTGAGAATCTTATTCTCAAGGAAAGCAACAAAATGTTGATATCAAAAATGGCACAACATCCAAAGACCTATAGAAATATTGAGATCTAGTAGAGATTATATGAAAAGCAGTAAGAACAATAAAGTTTTTAAAGTGGTGTGACAATTTTGGGCCTACGTCCATTATAATTTATTGATTATATATTTGAGAGTCACTAGTATATGGATTAACAAGTTCTTAGTCTAGAACAGCCAAGAGTGTTAACCTTGGCAACTATAGTGAGGAGAGGTAGGAGATGAAGAAGATAATGAGCCAAAATTATTTTTCCAGTTGCTATAGGGTCTATTTATAGGAAAATCGTCCAGCAAAATCGAAATCATAGTTGCTGTATGTAGGAGATGAAGAAGATAATGAGCCAAAATCCCTTCTCCAGTTCCATTGATTCCTTTATGTTAATTCCTTCAAGTTCCTTAAAGCAATTCCTTCTCCAGTTGCTATAAAGTGAAGGAGAGAAAGATGGGGCCTCTTGGGCCATAAATTCTACTCGACGTTGACCAAAAGTGGTTGGTACTGACATGAATTATGGAGGGGATATTCCCCTTCTTCTCTCATTTGGTGTTCAATCTCTGATTTGTTGTGTTACGAGCACTTTTCCTTAGAGGTCATGTTGTTTTCGCAAGGTTCTGATATCACTTGCACTTGTCTGCTTTCCTTCAGAAAATCCTTAGAATTGCTCATCATTCCTATAGATATGTACTCCATGACAATCACCCTTGCCATATTTCCATGTACAAGAGCTTTAGGGCCCCACAGGGGGCAAGAAAAGTGGTCAGTACCGAGTAGAAAGTAATAGGTACCAAGTCGTCCACTTAACTCCTATTGTCTTGTAACTTTTTAAGCTCCTTCCTATACTCTTTCCAAGCATGTTCCTATGTCCGTGAATCATTTTGTTTTCATCTTAACATCTAGATTCAAGTAAAAGTCTACTTGGTTAAAAAGCCAGATAACAGTGATGATTACAATCTAAAACTAATCACATATTCAATCATAAAAAATATTATATTTTTGACCATTATTCTCTCAAGTATAAAATCATTTTACTATTGTTTATTATAAACACCTTTTATGTATTTCATCTCAGTAGAATAAAAATCCTTTACAAACAATAATATACTTCCAAAATCCATTTTTTGGTAAGGCAAGTGGGGTTTTTATGACTGGTCCCCTATTAGTTTTATTGCAAACAAAAATAAAATCACATCATAGAACATGATCTATGACACGGAAAAAGACGAAAAAAAGAAAACAAAGGAACAACACTAAGCAAACAAAGGAGAAGGATATGGGAAGAAAATGAAATGCCAGCATCAGAACCACAGATATTCAATGAAGTGCACATGAGCAAGCACACCCATGCACAGCGAAACAAAGTCAAACCCAGCTGAAAAACACAAGCAACCAGCTCTAATAATCATTCTGATGAAAGAAAAGCAATGCCTATTGTGTCGTAATCCAGTATCTATTTCTCTCATTAGTTTCGAACAAAGAATTTGTGCATGAGTAGCCTCTTGTCGAACGAATCTTGAGTTACACTCCAACCACAAAACTGTCATGTATTTCTTGAGCACATAGAAAACAATATTCCACTTTTTCATTCTCCATCGCGTAGCCTTTCTCAAAACATCCCAGTCAAGGCTGGAAACACCCACGAAACCAGTTACCCCAATTTTCATCATCAAAACACATAACATATTAGTGAAGTAACCACAGTCAAAAAATATATGTTCAACAGTTTCAGGAAGCATGTTGCAAAACACACATAGATGATCAACAACCATTCCAACAACGACTAGTTTGTCTTTCGTCATTAATGTTTTATTCATTACCCTCCAGAACAACAAATTTTCTTTACTCGTTGAATGTGAGTTCCAACCCACTTTTTCCCATATGTACACTGGTAAAACCTCAGAATGCATGAGGAGATTGTACGCTAATCCAATTGAATGAGGCTTATCCTTCCAGTACAGCCCATCTACTTGCATTGCATGCAAAACCAGATCAGTTTTGCTACTCCAAAAATTATTGACAACTTAGTTACTGGAAAATAAACATGAAGCTTCCCATTGGAAATGTAATTAATCGCTCTGGAATTACTTCCTATCATTGATTGTGCTTTTTCATGTTGCGTTAGCAGCCTGCCCAAAACATAACAATCTTCAATCCATGGATCCCTCCAAAAGCTCACCTTGTTATCAGGAGACAGACAATATATTAAGAAAGGCAGCAATTCACTTCTCAATCCCAATATTCTACGCCAAATCCAACTGGTACTTTGAGAGACCTCCATGGACCAGAAATCATGAGTCTTTATATGATACCTCCAACTCCACTACACCCATACGCTGGTTTTTCTCATCAGTAGTGCATTTACGTGGGAGCTCACCACCGCTTTATTCCATGTGAAGATGTTTAAAATACCAAGCCCCCCTTGTAAATAGGCTTCTCTAAAGAATTAAAGGATACATGAATCATTTTCCTATTGTGGATAGATCCAGTCCAAAAAACTTTTAGCATAGCAGCTTGTATCATGTTCAGAAGTTTAGTTGGCAGGATGAAAGTTCTTGCCCAATACAAAGTAATGGAGAAGCAAACTGACTTTATGAGAATCAGTCTACTAGCCATGGAGAGCAACCTATTTTCCCAGGCATTCAAAGAATTAGTTATCTTTGTATATAAAGGAAGACAGTCAGCCCTGGTGACCCTAGACGTGCAGAGGGGAAGTCCTAAATAAGATATATTATTCTCCAAAAGCTGAAGACCAGAGAGAATAGCTAACCTATCCCTTTCATTTGAGTCAACCCCAGATATTAAGATTTGAGATTTAGAAGAGTTAAGTTTTAGTCTGGTTGCAAGGTAAAAATTATGAAGGGTCTCGAGAATACTCAATATAGATTAATCATTGGGCTTAGTGAAAATCATTATATCATCAGCAAAAAAGAGGGAAGATATCTGTAAATGCTGACACTTCGGGTGATACATAATAAGCTTATCATCAAACTTGAGAGACAACATACGTGTTAGGGCTTCCATGACAATTATGAAGATATAGGATGATATTGGATCACCCTGTCGAACACCTTGCTTCCCCTTAAAGTAACCATTGGTTTTTCCATTATAGCAGAGAGAGTACATTGGGGTTGACATACATGTATATAACCAAGCAATAAACACTTTAGGAAACCCCATTAAAGCCATAACACGAACAATTGATGACCAATGTATGTTGTCATACACTTTTGTTAGATCAAGCTTAAGCATAGCTCTTAGGGTAGAATGTTTTCTCCCGTACCCATTTATTAATTCATGCGCCATCTTAACATTATCTAGAATATTTCGCTTTGGGATGAAAGCAGACTGATTATTGGATGTGATCGAGGGAAAAACCAAAACAAGTCTCGTGGCAAGGATTTTGGAGATGTATTTGTACACTACATTACAACATGATACTGGTCTAAATGAGGAAGCATTAGTTGCTAGTCTAACTTTTGGAATGAGGACTGAACTAGTAGCATTGACTTCACCAAGCATCTTGAACTTGTTGAAGAAGTTATGTACTGCAGCAAGGAAAACTTCACTAATCACAGTCCAATTAGACTTGAAGAATACAACATTAAACCCATCAGGGCCTCCACACGAGTTTGGGTTCATTGCAAAAGGGCTTCTTTTATTTCCTGATCAGTTACTTTCCCCACAAGCATGGTTTTCATTGATGAATTTAGTTGAGGGAGAGCAGTGTTATTCAGAATATCCAGATCAGGAACAAAATTTTGCGAGTTACCCAACAATTTAGAGAAAAACTGAAGCAAGTTGTTATCAATATCCTCTTCAGATTTTAATAGAAGCCTATCTATTAGATAAATAAGTTGATTTATTCAAAGTTTGCTATTGACTTTTTCTTTATTTCAGCACATTGGTAGCAATAAGTTGTTACGTAGGACATTTTCTTTGCTCATTTTTTTCTCCATTATCTCAGCAACAGTTTGTATAAAGCTGCTTTATTTCATTAATAAAAAATGCAATTAAGGTTTTTCCTCTTTAATATTCTATCTTGGTATCAGAGCAATTTTTTTATTGTTGTGAGAGAGCTCCATCAACAAAAGCACTGCAGCTTTCTTTCCTCTCTCAAATAATAAAAAAACCAGGTTAGATCAAAGTAGGTGAGAGAAACAAGTGCACCGCAGCCTTGTTTAATTGAAAAGCCTTTTTTCTTTGAGTGAAACACAGTGAGGAACATCACATATTGAGTGACTTCAATGGCAACGAATGGACTTTCCACCATCTCCCAATCATTCATTCCTATTTTTGATGGGGATAAATATGAGTTTTGGTCCATTAAAATGAAGACCCTCTTCAGATCTCAAGAGCTATGGGATTATATTGAAGATGGGTATGATGAGAAGGAAAGAGATGAGCAAAAATTGAAGGAAAATAAAAAAAGATGCTAAAGCCTTATTTTTTCTTTAGCAAGCAGTCAGTGACTCTCTCTTTTCACGAATTGCCTCTGCAACAACATCCAAGGAAGCTTGGCAAACTCTGAAAACTGAATTCCAGGGCTCGGTAAAGGTAATTGAAGTCAAACTCCAATCTCTTCGTTCTGATTTTGAGACTCTGAAAATGGATACCGATGAAAAGGTGCAAGATTATTTGTCTAGAGCAAGTTCCATTGTCAATAGAATGAGATCTTATGGAGAGCAGATTACTGACCAAACTGTGGTTAAAAAGATATTGAGAACTCTTAATGATCGATTTAACCTTATTGTACCTGCAATTGAGGAAGCACATGACCTCTCCACTTATTCTTTTTCTGACTTAATGAGCTCTTTACAAAATCATGAAGAGCGATTAAACAGGAAGACTGAACACACTGAGCAGAAGGCATTTCAAGTGAAGGGAGAAGCCTCTAAAGAGAAATCTGAATTCTCGAGTGGTAGAGGAAATAACCGAGGTGGATACCATGGACGAGGTCGCGGTTGTCGTAGTGGTAGTAGAGGTCGTGGTCGATCACAGGAGCAACGTCACTCCAACCAGAAGAGCTCTATTCAATGCCATTATTGCAAAAAAAATGGCCACAAAGAAGCAGAGTGTTGGTCAAAGCAAAACGCTGAGAGACCAAAAGCCAATTTAGTCGAGAAAGATGATGCACCAGAGGAGCTGTTCATGGCACACTTTCCTTGCAACACAACTGATCATAATGTCTGGTTCATTGACAGTGGATGCTCCAACCATATGTCTAATTCTCGATCGTTGTTTGAGAATCTGGAAGTCTCACAAAAATCTGAGGTTCGACTTGGTGATAACAAGAAAGTTCAGGTCGAAGGGAAAGGTACGATTGCTATTTGCAGTAGTAATGGTAAAAAGAAATTATTGCATGATGTTTTCTTTGTACCTAGTTTAGCCCATAATTTGTTGAGTGTGGGACAATTGATGAAATGTGGGTTGGTTGTTGTATTTGATGATGATCAGTGTGTTATTAGAGATAAGAAGTCAGGTCTAAATATTACTAATGTTAGTATGACCAAAAATAGGATGTTCCCACTTGATGTGTCCACTGTAGAAAACAAGGCTCTAGTTGTTAAGGGATGTAGTGACTCTGATCTATGGCATTTGCGTTATGGTCACTTACATCTTAATGGTTTGAAATTATTGAGTCAAAAAGAAATGGTTTTGGGGCTGCCAAATATCGATACTCTTGAGTTTTGTGAAGGTTGTGTCTTAGGAAAGCATAGCAAAAAATCATATTCTGTTGGGAAGTCATGGAGAGCATCTGAATGTCTAGAGCTAGTGCATGCTGATTTGTGTGGGCCGATGAAAACAAAATCCTTAAATGGTAGTCGTTATTTTCTATTGTTTACTGATGATTATACAAGAATGAGTTAGGTCTATTTTTTAACACTCAAGTCTGAAGCTCTTGACATGTTCAAAAAATTCAAAGCCCTTGTTGAGAAACAATCAGGTTGTTTCATAAAGAAGCTGCGTACAGACAATGGAGGTGAATTTTGTTCAAATGATTTTGATGTCTTTTGTGAGCAACTTGGAATCCACAGGCAGCTTACTGCTCCATATACTCCTGAGCAAAACGGTGTTGCTGAACGGAAGAATCGAACCGTGGTAGAGATGGCCAGAAGTATGTTAAAGGCTAGAGGACTTCCAAATCAGTACTGGGCAGAAGCAGTAGCCCCAACCGTGTACCTTCGCAACATTTCTCCAACGAAGGCAGTCATGAATCAGACTCCATATGAAGCTTGGCACAATGTAAAGCCTCTGGTAAGCCACTTAAAAGTTTTTGGTTTTATAGCTTATGCTTTGGTAAAATCATCTCGTCATAAACTTGAAGATAAATCAGAAAAATGTGTTTTTCTTGGTTATAGTTTGCAATCAAAAGCTTATAGATTATATAATCCAATAAGTGGCAAGATCATTATAAGTCGAGATGTGTTATTTAATGAGTCTGCAAGTTGGTCTTGGAGTTCTGATGAAACAGGAAAGGTGGTTCCCTTTGTTGATGATGGAGAAGCCTCTGGTGCAGTTCCAAATGCAGTACATGAAGATGGTAGCAACTCCCCAAACAACACCACCACTCCATCAACAAGTCCTGAAAACACCACTCCACCAACAAGCCCACAATCCGGCAGCAATACTACATCGTCACCAGAGAGCACATCAGAATCTCGACTAAGGTTCTGTACAATACGGGATCTTTATGAGACAACAAACTTTGCTCTCTTAGTGTCAGATCCTGTTTACTATGATGATGCTGCTCAAGAACAAGTATGGCAGGATGCTATGATGGAAGAAATCAAATGCATACAGAAGAACAATACATGGGAGCTAGTTGATCTTCCGGAAGGAAAAAATGCTATTGGGTTAAAGTGGGTGTTCCGTACCAAATATCATGCTGATGGAAGTGTACAAAAGCATAAAGCTAGGCTAGTAGCTAACGGATACGCACAAGAGCAAGGAGTTGATTATGATGAGACGTTTTCTCCTGTGGCTCGATTTGAAACGGTGAGAACTTTTCTTGCCTTAGCTGCTCAACTTGGTTGGCTTGTTTATCAGTTTGATGTCAAATCGGCTTTCCTTAATGGAGAGTTAAAGGAGGAGGTATTTGTTTCCCAACCTGAAGGCTTTGTTGTTCATAATGAGGAGGACAAAGTCTATAGGTTACGGAAGGCATTGTATGGCCTTAAACAAGCCCCGCGTGCATGGTATTACAAAATTGATTCATATTTTCTAGAGAATGGTTTCCAAAGGAGTGAAAATGAGCCTACACTCTATTTGAAGAAGCAAGGTAGTGCTGATTTTTTGGTGGTTTGTTTGTACGTAGATGATATGATATACATGGGGTCTTGTGAGTCTATTGTTGCTGAGTTCAAGTCTAGTATGTTGAGAAAGTTTGAGATGACAGACATGGGCTTACTACACTATTTTCTTGGGCTAGAGGTAAAACAAGGTGCTGATGGTATTTTTCTCTTCCAACGAAAGTTTGCAGAAGATCTTCTAAAAAAGTTCCAGTTGATAGGATGCACACCGGCTTGCACTCCTATGAATCTTAATGAGAAATTGTCAGCCAATGATGATACAAGGGCAGCAAATGCAAAGTTGTACAGAAGCATGGTGGGTGGTTTGAACTACCTATCTCACACTAGACCTGATATTGCGCATTCTTTTGGTCTGGTTTCCAGATTTATGCATAAGCCTACAAAACATCATTTCGGAGCCGTAAAGAGGATATTGCACTACATAGCAGGTACATTTGACTATGGGATTTGGTACAACAAAGTAAAGACCATGAGGTTGGTCGGCTATTGTGATAGTGATTGGGCAGGTTCCCTTGATGATAGAAAAAGCACTTCCGGGTATGTATTCACTCTTGGATCTGGTGTTATCTCTTGGTCATCAAAAAAACAAAGTACAGTAGCTTTATCCTCATCTGAAGCAGAGTATGCGGCAATTACTTCAGCAGCATGTCAAGCTATTTGGTTAAGAAGGTTGTTATCAGATTTTCTTCAAGAACAAGAAGGTTCTACAGAGATTTATTGTGACAATATGTCAGCAATTAATCTGACAAAGAATGTTATCTTTCATAGTCGTACGAAGCACATCGATATTCGACACCACTTCATTCGTGAGTTAGTAGCAAAGGGAGATATTGCGATGAAGTTTTGTACTACAAATCAACAAATGGCTGACATTCTTACCAAGTCACTTGCATCCAAGAAACAAGACTTCTTCAGGATGAAGATGGGAGTGTGCAACTTTGAATCAAGGGGGTATATTAGATAAATAAGTTGATTTATTCAAAGTTTGCTATTGACTTTTTCTTTATTTCAGCACATTGGTAGCAATAAGTTGTTACGTAGGACATTTTCTTTGCTCATTTTTTTCTCCATTATCTCAGCAACAGTTTGTATAAAGCTGCTTTATTTCATTAATAAAAAATGCAATCAAGGTTTTTCCTCTTTAATATTCTATCTCTATCAACATCCCAGAGAGTAGAAATTCTATCCCTAGTGTACTTGTTCTTGATAGAGGCATGAAAAAAAGCTATGTTCCTGTCCCCATCATTCACCCACTTCTGATGAAATTGTTATTTTCTCATGCTTGCTTCAGTGTTTAAAGCATCATTAAGTTGATGAAATAAGTTGGATTCATTCTGAGCTAGAAGTGGATTAGAAGGGTCTTCATTCAGAAGCTTTTGAGCTATGATTAACTGAATTTTTAGAGTACTGGATGTGAGAGAACCATTACCAAATTTAATAGAAGCCCACTTCCTTAGTGCCAGCTTAGTTGCCTTTAATTTCCTGCACAAAATTAACATTGGATTGCCATTAAAAGTGTGTTAATGAAATCAGGATCATTGACCCAAACATTATAAAATTTGAAGGCTTTCTTTCCTCTACAAGGCCGAGTTGTAGGAGATAGCATTATTGGAGAATGATCAGACAAGATGGGATTTGGGAGGAACAGAGTGATGGCTGGCCACAATGATAGAGAAGCATCATTACAAAAAGAATGGTCAATATGAGAGAAAGTTCTAATCCCTGAACGACTTCTATTGTTCCAGGAATAGGAAGCACCAGTGTGGTTAATTGGGAGTAGGTCAGAGTCTGTTATTGAAATATTTAATGGAGCTATATCCTGAGGCATTAGAGGCAGGCCTCCTAACTTATCTGTTAAGTTGAGATAACTGTTGAAATCCCCTAGAACAGTCCAGGGGTGAGAATTTTGTCTAAGTGATGGAAGAAGATTAAGAAGTGTTTATCTTGAAGCTACAGCATTATGAGCATAAATGAAGGATAAATAAAAAGAAAGATGAAGAGGAATAAAAGTTGCATGAAAGTGAATCAATTGAGAGGATGTTAGAATGGCGCAAAGTTTGAAAGAAAGTGGATCATGAACTACAAGAATCCTTCCATAAGATGCATCATCTAAATTATGATGAACATCCCACGCAAGGTTAATGTAATAAGAAGCTTTGAGGGACAAAGGAAGAGAAAGCTTAGTTTCCAAAATACCAAAGACTTTAATGTTAAATTCAATGATCGGTGACTTGACATGATTAAGCTTAATTGGGTTTTGGGCACCATGTATATTCCAAGATGCAATTTGGTTCATCTATAAACTATAGAGATAGGTGAAACACTCCTGCCTTACTCCTTGTTGAAGGAGGCTCATTACGAACAGATCTCAATTTTGCAGTCAATGAGGAGGACTTCAAGGATGATGGGCTGCCAGATGCTGGTGGAGGAGGAGGTGAGGTCCATCTAGGGATGGAACCCAGAAAGATGTATGGTGATGGGACAGATATTGGGGTTGAAGATTGAAGGGTTGAGACAGTTGGTGTGATCATGGGAGGGGTGGTTTTGCAGAGCTCAAGTACTTGTTTTCAATGTTTTGTAGAAAAGAGTCTTCAATGGAATTCAGTTCACTACTGTTGAATATCACCTTTGCATGGGATTCATTAAATCTCTCATTTGATTGGTCAATATTCATGTCCATCTCATTAATGCCCTAGGCATTTTGATTTAATGCTTCCAGTATGGTGAATTTTGCTTGATTATTTGTAACATCCTCTTCAATAGAAATTTCTTCAGTTATTGTCTCCAGAGGACAATATTCACCTTCCTCAATCTCTTTGTTTAAATCAGTGAATGTTTCATCATTTGATTCAGCATTCTATAGACTGGAAAAAGGATTAGAGCTTAGGATTGCTTCGGGAACTTTGGCAGTTTTCTCTGGACCTGCTTCGGGCAATTCCACTTCTAACACATTTCCTTTTTCCAAACCATGGGTAGAATGACCCACTTCGGGTTCCAATTCCATATTCTCTGGATTGACTTCGAGTTCTGATACTTCTACATCAACATCAGTTTGCAGACTGTTCTTTCCATTATCTTTGTTTTTTCCATTAACCTTCCCACTATTTCTCCCCACATATGCATATTTATCCTCTCTATTTTGAATATTTTTCCACCCTTCTTTTGACACATTATTCTTGTCCAGTGAGTTTCCTTCCTTCTGAGACATGTTACTGTTTTTAGGGACATTCATTTCCATTTATTCTGATGTTTCACTAATCTTCACTTGAACTTGCTTGCAATTAAGTATTATACAATTTTGAGTTTCATGACAAAATTCCTTGCATTCCCCACAAATAAGCGGTTTCCACAAATACTCCACTTTTACAATTTGCTCCGAGCCATCCAATAACTTCACCGAGAAGGCTTCGGGCAACTCACATTGAGCAGTAACTTCAACCATGCATTTAGCAAAACCAATCCTCTCAAGTTTCTCTGTTGTTTCATCCATGCAAAGGAACCTACCAAGCCTTGTCGCCAACCAGCTTATACCCAACAGAGACCAGCAGTAAAGAGGTATATTAGACAACTTAAGCCACACTGGAATTGACTTGATTGTACTTACACTATTTCCAATTGAAGGATCCCATGGTTTAACTATAAATAACTTGTTCCTCATTACAATGGGATCAGATTGGATGATCTTCCTTCTGTCCTCATCTGAAAACAGATTGAAGAGGAACAAGCTTCCATCTGACTTGACCTGAATTGAGCCCTTCAGTCTCCACACTCTTTTCAAATGTTGGACTACCACCATATATGGCAATGGCTTTTCAAGAAAGAAATCCACTAAGTACTGACCCCAAACTTCATTTCCATCTTGTATGACTTCTTTAGGAGGAACCAGAGCACCCCCTTCAAAAACAAGAGGAAAGGCTACAAGCGAGAAACAACCAGCATTTCGCGACTTCGATTTGAACAAATAATTCCACTGCACAAACGAAGAAGAAGATGGAGGAAAAGAATGAGAGAGGGGAGCAGAAGGCAAAACAGAAAGAAGAGGAACAGAAGGATGACCAAGAAGGGAAGGAAGAGGAGGCTGCAGTAAAGGCGGAGGATCGAAAAGAGATGGGACAGGAGAAAAGGACGAGGGAGTGGGCGGGACGTACGGTGGTATAGAGGATGAAGGTATGGGCGGGCTGTTCAAAAAGGTACGGGGAGGAGAGGCCATGAGAGAGGAAAGAAAAGATATTTTAAAATGATAATGATCAACTTCCAAAATCCTTTTATTACTTCATATACTTTGAAACATTGTATTTTGAGTCAAAAATAGTAATTTATGTCAAATTACTTTTCAAACAATAATAATATTATTTTATGTCAATAATAATAATATAATAAAATCACTTTATATTTTTGAAAATCAATTTTTACTATTTTAATTATTAGAAAATAACAATATTTAGTTTTAAATCTCAAAACACCTTTTTGTTGAATTTGTCTCAAAATAGTAATAATTTAACTCAAAATGTTTTCTGAAACATATCTTTATTATACTATTATTATTCAAAAAAATTCTTCTATTTTATAACTCAAACAATAAGAATAATAATTCTATTATAACATCCATAAAATCAATTATATAGGCATTTACTCAAAACAATACAACTTTTACAAAAAACTATATTGTTATTATAAAAAATCTTACTTTAATCTTATAAATAACAATAAACTTTGCTATTTTAGTTTGAAATAGATTCTTTGTTGTTACTTATGAATTTCTCTAAAAATTCATAGATAATAACCTTATTAAACTTCTCACATTAATTTTAGTTTAATTCGTTAAATCACTAGTATTTAATAAAATCATCCAAAAATCTGTAAATAACCTTATCTTTCATTTATTTATCTAACTTTTCTATTATTACATAATTTCATCCATTTTATTTTAACCATTTATTTTTCCATTCTAATTCACAACTAATTAAAATTAAACATCCAATGACAGAATAAAATATCGATAATAAAACATCCATTTATAAATAGCGGCAACACAACTATCAAATATCGACGACATTTAATGTCAACCCTAATCATCAAATAATCCAATAATAAAAAATATACATACATACATGCTAATCATCAATCATTAGTAATACCTCATCAATGTAAGTATAAATCAAATAAATATGTACTAACTACTTCATAATAGTAATACAACATCAATACCACCAAATGTGTAATAACCAGCCTACATTAATAACACAAACATCAATCATCCAATTAATCAAAATCACAATTAACTTTCTATCGTATGGCAGTAATCATGGTAAATATCCCACATTCATCGAAATGTGATTTCGTCATCAAATAACAAACATATGGGATGATTATAAAAAAAAATTAATCACATATTCCATAATCATCCAACATATTATATTTCTGACTATTATTCACTTAAGTATAAAATTATTCTGTTATTGTTTATTTTAGAAGTACCTTTATCTATTTTATCTCTAAACAATAAAAATCCTTAAAAAACAATAATACACTTCTACAATCCTTTATTACAACATATACTTCAAAACGTCGTATTTTTAATCAAAAATAAAAATTTACATCAAATTACGTATTAAAACAATAATATTATTATTTTACCTCAATGATAATAATATATTAAAATCACTTTAGTATTTTTCAAAATCAATTTATTACTATTTTAATCAAAAATAAAAATATTCTATTTTAAATTTCAAAATTACTTTTTGTTGCTATTTGTCTTAAAGTAATAATTTAATTTTGAAACATATCTTTACTATTACTATTACTACTATTATTATTCAAAAAATATCTTCTATTTCACGACTCAAACAATAATAATAATAATTTCTATTATAAAATCCTTAAAATCAATTATACATTCATTTACTCAAAACATACAACTTTTACAGAAAAATAATTTTGTTATTTCTAAAATCTTACTTAGAAATAACAATAAACTCCTCAATTTTAGTTTAAGATTGATTCTTCATTATTATTTATGAATTTCCTTGGAAATTCATAAATAATTACCTTATTAAACTTCTTACATTAATTTTAGTTTAATTTATTAAATCACTATTATTTACTAATATAATCCAAAAATTTGTGAATAGCCTTTCCTTTCATTTATTTATCTTATTTTCCTATTATTACACAATTTCATACATTTTATTTTTAATCGTTTATTTTTCCATTCCAATTCATAGCTAATTAAAATTAAACATTTAATGACATAATAAAATAGTCCAATCAAGGTACAACACATCAAATAGCATAATAACTAAACAATCCTCAATAGAATATAATACATATCAATAAATGTAAATTTTCATCGATGGATGTATTTTATATTTTAAAAATTCAATTAATTAAAAATAAATCATACCAATGCGCTTTTGTAAATAGCCCAAAGCTCAGCAAACCAAGCGCCAACCGTCTGGGGTTTTGCTACGAGTCAAACAGAACAAATAGCACGAGAATCGTAGTTCACATGCGAAAGATATAACAATTAGAAGTCTACGGCTTAATTTGTAATTATTAATTTTGAAGGGATTAGAACGTAAATCATACCTTCTCTTCCTACATGGTACAATACTTTCTCAAACCCATCACTCTCGTCTATACGCCTTTACTCAGTTGCCATGGCCACATCGTGCCGCCTTCTCTTGATCAGAGACCACCCATAACCCCAGCATCTCCACCACACCCACCTCCAACCCTCGCGACCCCTAAAGTACCTACGCTATTTCCAGAAAAGCATATTGCAGCTATCGGTTCAAAGAAAAATTATGGTGATTTAATAGTTGATCCAAGTCAATCTAACCATATGGATCAACTCTCCTTGACGCCCCGTACCCGATTGTACCATCAAATTGTTCCATAGTCATCATGTAACACCCCGTATTTTTTGTAACATTATTTAGGATATTTAGTTAGTTAAATTGAATAAAATAATGTGTTGATTAATGGATTGAGATTTGTGATTAAATTAAGGGGGTAGCCGTGCCTATATGTATAATGAACTCAGGAAATAAGATCAATAAAAGTGTTAGGATATAAGGGAGGGAAAAATGGGAAATAGGATGAACTTATACCCAAAACCCTTAGGAAACCAAACTCTCGTTTATTTCATTTTTCTCGAACAAGAATACTCTAAGGTCGGCCACTATTAGCAATCTCAAGAGAAGGTAAATCTATGATTCAAGAGAAGAATCAAATCAACTAATCAAGATCAAATCTCAAATCCTAATCACAAAGCTAAGGTGAATAATTTCTACATCTCAAGTTTTCTAAATAATTTCGGTTTTAAGATGAAACCCGAGTTTATCTTGCATGATTTAGCCATGATTTTGAAGAGCAAAATGTTTATATATACATGTTGATGATTTATGCTTGTTCATATGGATTTTATGATATGTTTTAATGTGAAAACTCTATTAAATGACATTCAAATGCCTTGCGAATTTAAGTGTAGACCAGAAATGATATTTTAGATGTGGGTTTCGGTTTTCATAATTTTCTGAATTAATGTGGATTTTATATTAATTTTCTAGTGAAGAAAATGATTTATTGGGTTATAAATAATTTACGAGTAAATTATAATTAGTTTGGGTTTGAAATTTACATATGTTAGAAAACATATTAAAAAGGATTTTCTAGAATTTTTGTAGAATTTTTCAAAGTGTTTTGATGAATATATAAAATTATTTAAGTTATGGGACTTAAATGTTTTATATATTTAATTAAGGAGAAGGGGTATTTTGCAAATGATTTATATTAATTAATTCTGAAATTATGGCAGTACTTTTAGAAAAGAAAAATTAGCAACCAATAAGAGTTTGACAAACAAGGAAGGTTAGTTAAAAAGTTTTTTTTAAAAGGTTTGGAATCAGAAATTCATGTTAAAAGTATGTTTTGCCACTTTTGGTTTCGCCTTGGTAGACTTCGAGTAAGACCCTCCACCTCCTTCCTCAAACCAATGCACATAGTATCAATTTCAGTACATAGTTAATTAGACAAAGGTGGAAGGTAAGTGTCGAAACCAAGGGGTTTCGAAAGGGTCGAAGCGCCTTTATGTTTTAAATGAGATAAGCGCCTGCTTGCTTTTGACTTAGTTGGATTTCGACTAGGTCAACTGATTTAAAGAAAGTTTTAAGGTTGCGCCTTTGTTCTAAGTAATAGCTTTCGACTTAGTGCTTCCGACTAAGTAATTGGTTTTAAAGGTTGGTTTCGAAATAGTTTCCCCTTTGTTTTTAAATAATAGCTTTCGACTATGTCGAAGCCTTTACTACCGCCTTCTACCTTTTGAAATAGAGCTTTCGAAGGGGGCTATTTTGTTTTATAAAAACCCTACCGCTTCTCCAATACTTTCAGAAGGGGTGTTTCAACACTGTCACTTCTGTGATTTTTAAAGAATAACCCAATGGTTTCGAAAGAGAATGGTTTCGACTTAAATGGTTTCGAAAGGTGTTTTTCCACATACTTTAAATCGAATCGAAGTGCTTTCGAAAGGTTTGAGTTTGATGCTTTCGAAAGTCTTTAAAGAAGGTTTCAAAGGGGTAGTTCCGCAATGGTTTCGAAAGGTCCAAAGGAAAGGGTTTTTCCAATGGTTTTGAATAATTTTAAGGGAAAAGTTTTTCCTATGGTTTCGAAAGATAATGTTTAATAGTTTTAAAGAAGGATGTCTAAGGATTTTGGCTTTCGAAGGAAAAGGAATTTCAATGGTTTCGAAAGGAAGATTTGGCCTTTCGGCCTAGATAAAAGAAAGGGTTTTACATGGTTTCGAAAGGGGTACTTTCAAATGTTTAAAGGTTTTCATCAACAAGGATTTGGAAAAAGTATATATAGTATGGCAAGGTGATTTTGAGTAAAGCATAGAGTATAAATGTTTTCCTTGTTTAAGTTTGGTTTAAAAGGTTTTCAAGGAAAATTATGGGAAGGTATCCCTAAGTAAAAATTACTAAGATATTAGAATAGCAATTAGGACTAGTATAGGGTCGCGCCCTATACATTAGCTATTGGCCCCAGCTAATTTAGTCCAAAATTATAGCGTGTAGAGCGTTGTCATAGGTA
Source organism: Allium fistulosum (assembly GCA_030737815.1). NCBI lineage: Eukaryota > Viridiplantae > Streptophyta > Magnoliopsida > Asparagales > Amaryllidaceae > Allium > Allium fistulosum. The sequence goes on along the minus strand of CM060905.1, from coordinate 248,561,733 downwards.
AGACTAAAATTATGATTACATAGAAGGGCATATATGATTGTATACCTGCAGGTTATTGGTGAGCCTGCAAAACCATTAGGTCAAGTGACCCTGGGAGATGTTTAGTTAGGGATAGACCGTCCAGAAGGGAAGTATTTAATAGATAGTTAAGGACAGATCGTCCAGAAGAGGTGTCTAACAGATGTTAGATTATTTTGTTATATTGTGTGGTAGGCCCGAGCCAGCCAAGGTTAATAGTAAGCAAAAAAAAATTATAGTGTTCGGACAGATAGTCTAGTTACTGATATGTATGTTTATATAACATAATGATGCTTTACAGTTTTATCCAGTTTTGGTTGCATGATAAAGGTTTGCAAAAGATATGTTTTAAAAAGGATATTAGTGAGGGCAAACCTGTTCCGCTAAGCAGCGTGGTCTCACTTAATATCAAATAACCGAGATGTATAGTATTATTCACACTAGGCTTTATGTCTGACTCGAAGTATATGTTTTCCCCTTAAACTCCCGGGTGCTCAAAATTGATTTGAGTAGGCTGAGGTTGAGGTTCTTTCGGGTTTTTAGTAGGATGACGAATAAAGCTATCGGAGGCAAGCAGGAAGCTAACGGATAGCTATTAGGAGTTGTAGTTCTTTGTTTTGTGTTTATTTCCGCTGGGTATGTATTAAGTCGATTATGACTATATGACTTTGATCATCCAAGTGGGCATCTTCATATGTCACTTTTGGCGTAATTTGTAATATGTGTATTTTATCATTGCCTAGGAAATGTTCGGGATTATGTAATCTGAATATGGAACATCTGTTTTGAAATGTAATGGAAAAACATAGTTTTGAAATCTGTGATTTGTTTCATATTCAAGTGCTTCTGATATTATAGATACCACTAACATAGCCGTATTTAATTATCGGAAATTAATATTATATATAGATGACTGCAACATCTGTAGCGCTTAGCTTTAGGCCTCTAGATAGGGGATGTTACAACTTGGTATCAAAGCATAGGTTTATGAAATACTTTAACTAAAAAACTGATTTTTGAAAACATAATCCTTAGGAATTAGAGTTAAGATTGGGGCATTGGATAACGCTATAGTAATGTACTTTTATTTTCTATTTATAAGTATACGCTTTATCTCTAGATTCCTATCTTTGTTAGGCTATTCTTTTGTATCTCACGAGGCTTAAATACAGATACAGACTGTTAACCCAAAAAATGGATCAACACCCTGATTTGAGTGTGAAAGCACCAGCCTTAACGGCAATCCAGAAAATAGCAACACAGATCACAAAAATAAGTAGATAAAAAGAAGAAAAGATAAAAGAGACACGAAATTTTTATAGTGGTTCGGCAAAATCTATGGCCTACATCCACTTTATACTTTATTTATCACTTGTAGTTTCATATTACAAGAGATTTTTGAGGAGGAGAGGAGAAGTCACATTTTCTGTTTCAGTTTTTCTTTTCTTTTGCAATGTTAGGTGTATATATAGCTGTAAGCCTTGACCCAGTGTTGGTGTTGAATTGTAGAGACGCTGACTAAGCTGATATTAATTGCACCATAATCTTCTTATTTAAGGTAAGGATGAAGGGAATTAAGGAATATTTGATATGGAAATGGTTGGCATTAATTAGTAACAGATAAGCAGGTTATCATAGCATTTGTTGGGCATTAAATCCGGCTTTGATGGATAATGAATTGGTATTTATGGTGAAGATATGGATGATTTTTATTAATTATTTGAGGTAATAAATGCAATTAAATCAGGAAGTAAATCTTTAATTTATCAAGGTCAGGCTCAGGTTGAGAATGTTGGTGTTGGGGTTCCCCAAGTGGACATGGGAACCATGTATTAGTTTTTCTTAAACATGATGCAAGCTGGAATCACAACTGGAGTTGTTGGAGGGAAGGTTGCTGGAGGAGGAGTTCCGGGAGCCCCGATGGTCAACCAGTATGCAAATTTGAGCAGAGACTATGATAGGCTTGGGGGAAAGCCGTTTATTGGAACTGAGGATACTATCGAGGTGGAAAACTGGCTGTTACACTATGAAAGGATTTTTGCTGACCGAGGGCTCAATGACGAGCAGAAAAGAAGACTTGCTTCAAGACAGCTTCAAGGAGCTACTTTGTTTTGGTGGAATACTTTAACTGCTGGTGTGGATGGAGAGACTATAACGTGGGCAGGGTTTAAGAGGAGGTTTCAAGAAAGTTTCATGTCAGTAGTGGCACAGTCTGTGTTGGTTAGGAAGTTTGCTGAGCTGGAACAAGGGGATATGTCTGTTCTGGAATATGCTGGTAGATTCGAGGAGTTAGCCCGATAGGGTTATGCCACGATTGACATAGTGTTGAAAAGGAATGAAAAGTTTATTAGAGGTTTGAAGCCAGAGCTGGCTAGGGCCACTTTACCGCACATCAGAGATTCGTGTGATGTAGTGGTGGAAATGGCATTGAGACATGAGGAGATGTTAGCTTGTTTGGAGAAGAAGGAGAAGGAGGTCCAGGTTGGACATGGCCAAAAGAGAGTTTTTCCACAAAAAGAATGCTCATAAAGGAGGTAAGACAAAGAAAAGAAAGTCTAAGGTGGTCTGTTACAAGTGTGATAAGAAAGGCCATAATGCTCATCAGTGCCGGACACGCAAAGGAAAGAAGGCTGCTGAGAAGAAAGGAGTTAGATGCTTTAATTATGATCAAGTTGGGCACTAGAAGAACCAGTGCAAAGAGCCAACTAAAGGAGATAAAGGCCAAGTGTTTGCATTGGAGCCTGCTACTTCAAAGCCGATAGTGCTGGAGAAGGGGAAGGCTCTGTTAGGAGGTACACTTCAGAAACGCGATATGTCTGTTAGCGTTTTGTTTGATGCTGGTGCATCTCATTCTTTTATATCTCGATGTTTGGTAGATAAACTTAACCTAGAACCCACATATTTAGTTACTTCCTTAAGAGTTGCAAATCAGATAGGAGGGTATGCGATGCTTGGGATGAAGTGTGACCACTTAGAGTTTGACTTGCTAGGTTATGCCTTTGTTTGCGGTTTGCATGTATTTGACTTTGTTGGGTTAGGAATTATAATGGGTATGGATTGGTTAAGTGAATATGATGCTAGGATATTTTGCCAGGATGGGAAAATATCACTTAGACACCCAGATTGTAATGATCCGATAGTTTATACTATAGAAAATCCTAGTTGCGAGGTGAATGCTTTGTTGGGTGTTATGGAGTTAGAAGACGAGTTGAATCGCATTTTCGTAGTTATAGAATTCATGGATGCGTTTGAACCTGTAATTGGATTGCCACCGAAATGAGCTATTGAGTTTCCGATTGACTTAGTGCCTGGAGCAGAACTGGTCAGTAGGCCGCCAAGCAGAATGACGCCAACAGAGATGAAGGAGTTGAAAGCTCAATTGGTAGATTTGGAGGGTAAGAGTTTTATTAGACCAAGTAGTTCGCCTTGGGGAGCAGCCGCAGTATTTGCCAAAAAGTCGGACGGATCGTTAAGGCTATGTATTGATTATCGTAAGTTGATTGAGAAGACGATAAAGAACCGATATACATTGCCAAGAATTGACAATTTGTTCGATCAATTGAGTGGGGCTAAGTTATTCTCTCAGTTGGATCTAGCGACGGGATTTCATCATCTTAAAGTGGCAGAAGATAATATACCTTTGACGGCGTTTAGAATGAGGTATGGGTCGTACGAATGGTAGTTATGCCATTCGGACTGAGTAATGCACCGGCTTTCTTTATGGACTTGATGAACCGGATCTTCCGAGAGCACTTGGATAGGTTCATGTTGGTTTTTAGAGATGATATTCTGATATACTCTAAGGATGAAAAGGAGCATGAAGTTCATCTTAGAGTTGTGCTGGAGACGCTGAGGCAACATTAGCTAAAGGCAAAATTTTCGAAGTGCCATTTTTGGAAAAAGGAAGTGAAGTTTCTTGGTCATGTGGTTTCGGAGAATGGATTGTCAGTCGATCCAAAAAAGATCGAAGCCATTAATAATTGGAAGAGACTAGAAACAGTAACTGAGATAAATAGTTTCCTCGGGTTGGCCGGATATTATCGAAGGTTTATAAAGGATTTTTTGTGACTAGCTGCACCGATGACTAAACTAACATGAAAGGATGTGAAGTTTGTGTGGATCGATAAGTGTGAGGGAGCATTCTAGAGCTTGAAACACTTATTGACCCATGCACCGGTGTTGGTTGTTCTAGAGGGGAATCAAGATTTAGTTCTTTATACTAATGCGTGTGGAACAAGATTGGGAGCTGTACTAATGCAGAGGGGTAAAGTGATTGCCTACGCATTTCAACAGCTTAGACCGCATGAGGTTAGATATCCAAAGTATTACTTGGAGTTGGCTGCAGTTATTTTTGCTTTGAATTTGTGGAGGCATTACCTTTTGGGAGAGAGGTTCGAGCTTTGTACGGATCTAAGTTGTTGAAATACTTGTTGTCTCAGAAGGAGCTAAACATGAGACAACAGAGATGGTTGGAATTTTTAGCCGCTTATGATTTTGGAATAGAGTACACACCCAGAAAAGGAAACAAGGTAGCAGATGCACTTAGTAGGAAACATCAGAATGCAGTGTTAGCAATGATTGCCGAGTGGAAAGATTTGGAAGCATTGGCAGTTTGCAAAGTGCAGTGGAGATCCGAAGCTGAGTATAATGGAGGATCTGCTATATTGTCTCGTTCAGAAGTCCGACATGTATTGATAGAGAAAATTGCTTCTAAATAGGAGGAGGATCCAGTGTTAGCTGAAAGGATCAGGAAATTAAGGGATGGAACGAAGAGCGATGACATGAAAGATTTCAGTCTTGACCAAAATGGATGGTGGAGAAAGAAGGTAGATTATGTGTTCTGAATGTCGGAGACATAAGAAAGGAAGTTTTGGAAGAATTCCATCATTCAAAGTTCACTATTCAGCCAAGAGGAACAAAGATGTATCAAGATATGAAGAGGAGTTTCTTCTAGGAAGGCATGAAGAGGGATGTTGGCTTGCGGGTGAAACAGTGTTTGAATTGTCAGCATGTGAAAGCCAAACATCAAAAGCTGAGTGGATTGCTTCAGCCATTGGATATCCTGGTATGGAAGTGGGATTCCATTTCTATGGATTTCATAGATGGGTTGCCGAGATCTAAAAGAGGGAATGAAAGTATATGGGTCATAGTGGACAGATTGACCAAGAGTGCCCATTTCATTCCGGTTAAGGCAAATAGGACGACACCTGTATTGGCTAAGTTATTTATGAATAAAGTGGTTAGACTGCACGGAATTCCTAGTAATATTGTTAGTGATAGAGATTTCCTTGTTCACTAGTGAATTCTGGAAGAGTCTATAGGAAGCTTTGGGAACCAAGCACAAGATGAGTACCGCTTACCATCCACAGACAGATGGGCAAACAGAAAGAGTTAACAAGATCCTGGAGGACTTGTTAAGAGCTTATGTATTGGATTTTGGGGGATCATGGGAAGACCATCTACATCTAGTCGAGTTTTTGTATAACAATAATTATCAGACTAGTATAGGGATGGCACCGTTTGAAGCTTTGTATGGAAGACCATGCAAATCCCCTGCATATTGGTTAGAGACTGGAGACAGATTAGTCCTTCATCCTGATTTGGTAAGAGAAGCAGCAAAAAGGTTGAGCTGATAAGGGCAATAATGAAGGAAGCTCAATCTAGGGAGAAAAGCTATCTAGATAAAAGACGAAAAGATTTAGAGTTCTCTGTTGGAGATCATGTTTTCGTCAAGGTATCACCGATGAAAGGTGTTATTAGGTTCGGGAAGACGGGGAAGTTAGCCCCGAGGTTCATTGGACCATTTCCTATTTTAGAAAGGATCAGGAAACTCGCATATAAAGTTGAGTTACCAAGCAGTTTGGCAAGTGTCCACGATGTTTTCCATGTATCTCATCTGAGGAAGTATGTCAGGGATCCAGACACTACTATAGCACAGACTGTATTATTGGATTTAGTAGTGGAACCAGACATGACTATAGTGAGGAAGCCTATCCGGATAGTCGAGAGAGACAAGAAGAAGTTGAGGAACACGACAATCAGATTAGTAAAGGTCCAGTGGAGTGACGATGCTAGAGACTGTACTTGGGAGACTGAGAGCAGGATTAGAGACACTTGTGTTCCTTATCATAATTTCGAGGACGAATTCTTTAAGGAGGGGAGATTGTAACACCCCATATTTTTAGTAACATTATTTAGAATATTTAATTAGTTAAATTAAATAAAATAACGTGTTGATTAATGGATTTAGATTTGTGATTAAATTAAAGGGGTAGCTGTGCCTATATGTATAATGAACTAAGGAAATAAGATGAATAAAAGTGTTAGGAAATAAGGGAGGGAAAACTGGGAAATATGATGAACTTATACCCTAAACCCTTAGGAAACTAAACACACGTTTATTTCATTTTTCTCAAACAAGAATACTCCAAGGCCGGCCACTATTAGCAATCTCAAGAGAAGGTAAAGCTAGGATTCAAGAGAAGAATTAAATCAACTAATCAAGATCAAATCTCACATCCTAATCACAAAGCTAAGGCGAACAATTTCTACATCTCAAGTTTTCTAAACAATTTCGGTTTTAAGATGAAACCCGAGTTTATCTTGCATGATTTAGCCATGATTTTGAAGAGCAAAATGTTTATATATACATGTTGATGATTTATGCTTGTTCATATGGATTTTATGATATGTTTTAATGTGAAAACCTTATTAAATGACATCAAATAACTTGTGAATTTAAGTGTAGACCAGAATGATATTTTAGAGGTGGGTTTCAATTTTCATAATTTTCTAAATTAATGTGAATTTTATATTAATTTTCTAGTGAAGAAAATGATTTATTGGGTTATAAATAATTTACGGTTAAATTATAATTAGTTTGGGTCTGAAATTTACATATGTTAGAAAATATATTGAAAAGGATTTTCTGGAATTTTTGTAGATATTTCCAAAGTGTTTTGATGAATATATAAAATTATTTAAGGTATGAGACTTAAATGTTTTATATATTTAATTAAGGAGAAGGGGTATTTTGCAAATGATTTAAAATAATTAATTCTAAAATTATGGCAGTACTTTTAGAAAAGAAAAATTAGCAACCAACATGAGTTTGATAAACAAGGCAGGTTAGTTAAAAAGTTTACTTAAAAAGGTTTAAAATCAAAAATTCATGTTAAAAGTATGTTTCGACTGCCTTGCAAAAAATAAAAGTATGTTTCGACACTTTTGCTTTCACCCAGGTAGCCTTCGACTAAGACCCTCCGCCTCCTTCCTCAAATCAATGCACATAGTATCAATTTCGGTACACAATGAATTGGACAAAGGCAAAAGGTAAGAGTCGAAACCAAGGGGTTCCGAAACGGTCAAAGCGCCTTTATGTTTTAAATGAGATAAGTGCCTGCTTGCTTTCGACTAAGATGCTTTCGACTTAGTTGGCTTTCGACTAGGTCAATTGATAGAAAGGTTTTATGGTTGTGCCTTTGTTCTAAGTAATAGCTTTCGACTTAGTGCTTTCGACTAAGTCAGTGGTTTTAAAGGTTGGTTTCGAAATAGTTGCTCCTTTGTTTTTAAATAATAGCTTTTGACTATGTCGAAACCTTTACTGCCGCCTTCTACCTTTCGAAACAAAGCTTTCAAAGGGGGTTGTTTTGTTTTATAAAAACCCTGCCGCTTCTCCAATACTATCGGAAGGGGTTTTTCGACACCATCACTTCCCAACTAAGTTATACCTTTCGAAAGGGTAAGCTTTCGACCCTGTTGCTTGTGACCCTTAGTGATTTTTAAAGAATAACCCAATGGTTTCAAAAGAGAATGGTTTCGACTTAAATGGTTTCGAAAGGTGTTTTTCCACATATTTTAAATCGAACTGAAGTGCTTTCGAAAGGTTTGAGTTTGATGCTTTAGAAAGTCTTTAAAGAAGGTTTCGAAGGGGTAGTTCCCCAATGGTTTCGAAAGGTCCAAAGGAAAGGGTTTTTCCAATGGGTTTGAATAATTTTAAGGGAAAGGTTTTTCCTATGGTTTCGAAAGACAATGTTTAATAGTTTTAAAGAAGGATGTCTAAGGTTTTTGGCTTTCTAAGGAATAGCAATTTCAATGGTTTCGAAAGGAAGAATTGGCCTTTCGGCTTAGATAAAAGAAAGGGTTTTACATGGTTTCGAAAGGGGTACTTTCAATGGGATCGAAAGGGGTACTTTCAAATGTTTAAAGGTTTTCATCAACAAGGATTTGAAAAAAGTATATATAGCATGGTAAGGTGATTTTGAGTAAAGCATAGAGTATAAATGTTTTCCTTGTTTAAGTTTGGTTTAAAAGGTTTTCAAGGAAAATTATGGGAAGGTATCCCTAAGTAAAAATGACTCAGATATTAGAATACAAGATGGGACCGGTATAGGGTCGCACCCTATACATTAGCTATTTCCTAGCTAATTTAGTCTAAAATTCCAATGTGTAGTGCTTTGTCACAGGTAAGACTAAAATTATGATTACACACAGAAGGGAATATATGATTTTATAACGGTAGGTTATTAGTGAGCCCGCAAAACCATTAGGATCAAGTGACCTTGGGAGATGTTTAGTTAGGGACAGACCATCCAAAAGAGAAGTATTTAACAGATAGTTTAGGACAGATCATCCAGAAGAGGTGTCTAACAGATGTTAGATTATTTTTTTATATTGTCTGGTAGGCCCGAGTCAGCCAAAGGTTAAAAGTAAGCCAAACAAAACTATAGTGTTCGAACAAATAGTCTATTTGTTGCCTGATATGTATATTTATATAACATAATGATGCTTTATAGTTTTATCTAGTTTTGGTTGCAGGATAAAGGTTTGTAAAAGATATGTTTTAAAAAGGATATTAGTGAGGAAGCCCATTCCGCTAAGCGGCGTGGTCTCACTTAATATCAAATAACCGAGATGTATAGTATTATTCACACCAGGCTTTATGTCTGACTCGAAGTTTATGTTTTCCCCTTAAACTCTCGAGTGCTCATAATTGATTTGAGTAGGCTGAGGGTTGAGGTTCTTTCAGGTTTTTGGTAGGATGACGAATAAAGCTACCGGAGGCGAGCAGGAGGCTAACGTATATCTATTAGGAGTTGTAGCTCTTTGTTTTGTATTTATTTCTGCTGTGTATGTATTAAGTCAATTATGACTATATGACTCTGATCATCCAAGGGGGCATCTTTATATGTCGCTCTTGGCGTATTTTGTAATATGTGTATTTTATCATTGCTTAGGAAATGTTTGGGATTATGTAATCTATATATGGAACATCTATTTTGAAATGTAATGGAAAAATGTTTTTTTGAAATCTGTGTTTCTTTCATATTCAAGTGCTTCTGATATTATAGATACCATTAACATAGCCATTTTAGTCGCCAGAAGTTATTATTATAGATGACTGCACATCTGTAGCGCTTAGATTTAAGCCTCTAGATAGGGGACGTTACACATCACTTCATCGTTAATCAATAAACCCTAGAATTGACGGTGTAAAATGTTTGCCAATTTCTAGCCACCTGGAGCACCATCTTCAAAAATGAACACTTTCCTCCACTTCTACTTATCGAACGCTTCTAATACATATATTATAAGCTAGGGTTCGAGCACTTTGAGTTTTGAATTATTTTAACTAATTTGTAAATCTGCTATTAGTGAGTGATTAGAGGAATTTTAGGATTAGAAGAGGAGAAGTTAGGTGATGGCTACTTTCTATGGTTTTATAGCATCATATATATAGGCAATGAGGCAGATTCGGTTATGTGTAACCGTTTGGTCCAAAAGTGGATACATACACTATTTAAACATTATAACACCTATATTTTGCAAATCATAAATCCAAATCCATCAAAATTATATAGCAGCTGATAAGCTCTAATAGCAAGTGTGAGGACCCATTATTTCTAACATCCAAAATTAGTGACAAACATCATCAAAATACACTTGCATACTAACCTTAGACGTTGGAAATAGTGGACCGTTGGTAAGGTAATTTAAAATCTAGAATTAATATGTGAAAAAGGGAAAGAACTCACAGTGGAATTAAAATATACAATATACATATCTCAATAAAACATACAAGGTCCATTAAAATAAATAAATAATCTCAGTCTTTTTATACAGCAGACATTATTAAATTTATAAAGCAATACAACAGTGATATATGAAATAGTTTTTGGTAAACAACTTGTAAATGTAGTATACAATCAAAGCTCCTTCCCTTTCCTTTTGTTTTCTTTCACCTACCAACTTTGATAATATGTACATAAAAGGAAAAGGTATCAACTATGTTTGGATGTGCCTAACCCTACACACTCTAGCCATAATGTGATATCCCAGAATTTTGGGCAATATCAATTTAATAATCTGCATTAAAAATTAAATTGATTTGATAATATTTGTTAATAAGATTTGAATTGATTTAATAATCTTCTTTTAAATAAATATTTAACTGATAATTTATCTTTTAAAAGCTAATAAATTGTTTTCTATTTATAATGTATATATATATTTGTATATATTGTAAATAGATAAGCTTTGTTTTAAATTTAATAAATAAAGGCATGTTTTCTAATTTTAATATTTTTGGTAATTTGGAAATTTGATTTAATTTAATATTAAATAAATAACCATATGATTTTAAAATACTCAAGATAAAAGTTTACTTGTTTAAAATGATTTTAGCCTAAGTTTAGATTTAAACAAGAAAGGTTGTTTTGTTCTTTTTAAATATAGTTTGATTAAATAAGCAATTTATTAGTAAAGAGATAATTTCTTTTATAAATTATTTCAATTTAACAAAGAGTTATATTTTAAACAATAACCATAACAACTTTATATTTGTATATAGGGTATAAAAGCAAATCAGGCAAAGTAAAATATGTAGCCTATAAGTAGTAATGCAAGGCAAGAATAAACAAAGTATAAAAGAAAAATATATGTTCATGTTTGTACAGGAAATTAGTAGATAAGTACATACGAAATTTAAATAAAGAATGAGTATGTAGACATAAGGGACAACTTCATAAATGCTATTATCTCTAAGTACACAAACAAGATCATATCAGCCACCAAGAAGAAAAATCTTTGACCTGGTTGTACAAAAGAAAAATAAACAATCCTGTAAACATTGACCTATTTATCAATCTATCTCATTTCATTTCGTTTACAAAAGAAAACTTAGCATTCCAGAAAAGTAAATACATTACAACTGAAGCTTTACAACAATTCAACTCAACACATACCTGAAGATCAAAAAAAGGTTCCAGTTTGCAACTTTCAAAAGCCTGTTTCAAATTAAAAGCTTTTCAAATCAGAATGTGCTCTATTCTGCCTTTCCAAAAACGGTGAGTAACATTTCTTTTTAAAAGTTTAAGAATGAATCTGGTTGCATGTTAATATTTGAAAATAAATATGCTTGTGTGTATATATATATATAAGTGCATTTCCATAAATATATATGAATGTATGGATATATGTGCATGTCTGTTTTCTGAGATCCCTCTGTTCTTAGTTTTCAAACTAAGATTTTTAAAAAAAAATTCAAATTCTCTTGAACCAATCTTTGTTAGGGTTGAAGCTTCAAACAAAAATAGTTTGTTTATCATAAACTAAAGTTTTAAAAATTTAATTAAGTTAAGAGGAACTTGAAATGTCTCTGGAAAACAAAAGGATCAGTGTAACATTTTTTTTTTCAAGTTTCAAACATACTATTTCAATTTTTCGGGCATGTAATCTGAAAACTTATTCAAAAACTTGATTTAAAAAAGAAAAATCACAAATTTTAGCATTGAGTTGAAGGAGCGGTTCTTGTTTGTTCAGTTTGGGTGTTTTGGGTGGCCTCTGGTGATTCCGATGGTCTGAGGGGTCAGGGTTGCTTCTGGTAGTAGTGGAGTGATCAGAGGCTTTGGCAAAAATGTCAGGGAGTTGATCGAAGCACGGTGTAGGTGGTGATTGATTTTTGAAGATTGTAACCCTAGTTTTTACTAGGTTAGGTATTTTGATCGGCACGACTCCTAGGGATGATCGAGTTCAACAGAACTCTAGGGAAAGGTAGCTTGGACGTAGATAAAGACTTGGCCGGAGTTTCAGAGGTGATGGTGGTCGGAGGATCGTGGACGAGGCGATGACAGGTTTTGGTTGTGGTGTTCTTGGTTTCGTTCCAGGTCTGGGTTGAAGTTTGAACTCTCGAATTTGACTTCGAGGTTTGAGGTATGATCTGATGATCGTATTAGGGTGTTTGGACGATGATTGGTGTGGGAAGATCATCGTTGATGATCTGAGATGATCCACGGCACCGTGCATGTGCACGGTGCATTGTTGTTCTAGTGAAGGCGAATTGGGTTTGGATGGTGCTCGAGTTAATTGATGTTGACTCGAAATGTTGTGATGATTTACCCGAGTTTTTTTGAGTTTGGCTCGAAGTAAGGAGGTGTTTGACTCGAAGCGTTTTAGGTTGCTCTCGGGGCACTTCTGCTGTTATAGGTTTTAAAACCTGTCAGTGGTTTTAAACTTTAAAATGAATTTAAAAATTTGAAAATAGGATTTTAAATAAAGTTTAAAGTCAAATTTTTAGATATGGATTCAAATCTAAATTTGAATCCAGTTTTGAAATAAATTAAGTTTTATAAAAACTCAAATATTTAAACAACTTTAAATGTTAAAGTATATTTTTAAATGATTTGAATTTTAAAATGAATTTGGTTTAAATTCTTTTAAACTTCTTTTATAAGAAAGTATTTCTTTAACATGAAATTTAAAAGGGTTTTTAAATTGTTTAAACTTTGGTAAGGTTAAATTTGTATTCATTTTTAAATCTTAAATTTAAAATGAAATTTGAAATAAATTGAAAGTAAATTGTTTTAAATGTTTTGTTAATGAATAATTTAATCATAAATAAGAGTAAAGTTTTATATTAAAGTTAATTAGGATTTAATGATTTGGATTCATTAAATTATTAAGATAATTAAAAATGGATAATTAATAAATTTAATTAATTAATGATATGGATGATCAATTAAGTAATTAAGAGTCTTAAATCAATTAATTAAGGTTTAAGATTAATTATTTAAGGAATAATTAATTTGGAGTTAAGGATCATTAATTTGATAAGATTAGATTTTAAATTTATGATTAAAAGTTAATTAATCAAGTAGTTAAAGATTAATTAAGTTACAGTTAAAACTTAAGTTAATTAAATAATTAGAGGTTAATTAATTATCAATCAAGATTTATTAATTTGTAATTAATAATGTTTAATGTAAGTTTAATTTCTTAAGAACAGTAATTAAAGAACTGTAAATAGTTAATGAAGGTCATTAACTTAAGATTAATTAAAGGATAATTAATCAAGGGATAAATTAAGATAATTAATTATGGAGTAATTAATTTATTAAATGAAGTAATTAAGGGTAGTTAATTACTGGATGTGAATTAATCAAGAGTGATTAATAATTATGGTTTAATTAAAGATTAATTACTTAATGTAATTAATTTAAATAGGATAATTAATTAAAAATGTAATTAGGGATCATTAATTTATCTAATTAATGATGTAATTAAGGGTTGATTAATTAAGACTAATAAATCAATAATAAGTGATTTTGAGTAATTAATTAATATAATTAATTAAGGATTAATGTAATTAATTATAGTTAATTAATTAATAGAGTAATTAAAGATTTATTACTGTATTTGTTTAAGGATAATTAATTTGTGAAATTAATTAAAGGATAATTAATCAAGGGTGATTTATTAAGATGGAAATTAGAGAATGATTAATTAATTGATTTGTAATTAATTAATGGTTAAGTAAGCAGAATTTATAGAATGAAGTAATTAATTTAATTTACTTTAAATTAATTAGAGATAAGGTAATTAATTTAATTCATTTTAAATTAATTATAAATGGTGTGATTAATAAACCTTGCTTATGTATGATGGATGATATTGATTTTATTGAATGATTTGAAATCTCAGATATGAGATAAGTAATGCTGTGATGCTTTGGTTGAAGTGAATTATCTATTTATGATGATAATGTAAATTCTCTATCTGTGATATTATGAATTATCTATCTGTATGTATATGGAAAATGAAATGAATTGTTTTAACTTTAAAACAACTTGTCCTTAAAAGATACGGTTTGGATATCGATGAGACCAGGATCGGGTTTCCAGATTTGGATATCCGAAAACCACATCAATCCAAATTAACGATAGGTCGTGAATCTCAAGTGAAGATGAAGATTCAGAGTGCAAGGGTTATTGTTGTTAACTCTGAGGATGATTCCAAAATGAGTGTAACGAGATTATGCCTTCGGTTTCGTTCGAACCCGGAACGAACTTGTATGAATTGAATGCTTTCAGAACATCGTCAGGTGGACGATGAGCATTCTAAGTGATGTGTTCTGATGAGGTAATTGTAGCCTCAAGCCTCATCAACCGAGAATGGCTATGTGACGACCGCCCATGACCCCCGCACTGAACCTAGAGATAGTGCGCTGTAAAGTGTGCCAGGCGACCATGGACGATAGCCAAGGTAAATTGAAAATAGTAGAATCTATCATATTCTCACAGCGCATGGATAAAATACAATAGAGAATATATATAGTGAAGCTTCACAGAATAGAATCTCATCAATAAAACTTCATAATAGTTGAATACAACATCTGAATAGTCAATACATCAAGCCTCACTACATATCACTCAGAGAATTATACAAAGCAGCGGAACATCCAGTACATATAGTAAGAAAATAATAATATGCAAGCCTCCAGCTCGTCTTCGTCATCAGCCTCGTGGAAACTAAGATCAGCACCTGTCACCTGCTACCTAGTCTGCCCGTCCCAAAATGGACGAACAGCCCAAGGCAATAAGAGTTAAAACATAAAGCCTTGAGTCAGACAACAGTCTTAGTGAGCGGTAAATTAACTAACAACATACCAAAAGAGCATAAAGGAAAAGGAATAGGAATACAACCCTCCCACTCCACCTCTTTCTACAGTGATAGCCCCCAGACACACACTAAGCAGAAGCAAACATAGCAGAGCATACAATTTAAAGTAAAGCAATTATCACCCGAGTCAAGGGCGATGTTTTCCAAGTACAAACCCCCAAGGCCTAAACCAAGATCAGATAAGCACCCAGAAAATACCGCTCTTGAGACCGAATGACGATACAACCAAACATCCATGACTCTGGCTATCACTGTTATCATTACTTCGATATCATCGTCAATTGAATGACCGGCTCATTCTTTCATCCGTCCGTCAAGGGCTAATGGAAACCCCGGTTCTAGACATAACTCCGCACGTCGTCAAAACCCGTGCCTAGGACTATCGAATCTGCCCAGAGTACTCGACTACCAATCAGTAGCCTTCAGGGACTATCGAATCTGCCCAACATACTCTTGCTTTGAGCATGCTAGAACCTTCAACAACGATGAGATCTCAGCCTTCTAGTCATCCTCCTCGATGACTATTTCCATACTAGCTCAAGCGCCTCTCGAGCAAACCATTATCCTCAAACTCGAACCATTTCACCAAGTTATCAACATGCTTGGAATGATCCCGTCTGGATTAGACCAAGGCTATCTCATATTATGCTTCACCTCATCATCATCATAGCAAAGCTTCATCTCAACATCATCATCAAATATATCCATATGAGCTTCATCATCCGCTACATATGCCACAAGCAGCTTTTCCAATTCAAGAGCCTTTCACTTAGCTTTTGAATCATCTTCGGTCTAAATCAAATCATCAATCATCTAATTCATAGCAATCAATCAAGTCAAACATTAATCCAAGTAATCAAGCATTCAAATATGATCTAAATAGACAATTATAACAATAATGGCAATTTCGTAATTAAAGAGTCTAAAGTCTAACAAGCATGAAAACATGAGCAATATCTCTATAATCTTGATGAATGAACTTGCATAGGTTAACATTTAGTAAAACGGTTGTCGAATCATGAACAATGGATCTATATGGATCTATACTTAGGATTAAGAAAATGCATGGAAATCACTACTTTAACACAAAATCAAGCCAACGATCTGATATACTCCTTTGGATCCGTGTGAGAGATAATCACCACTCACCAAATCACCTAAACACCTCAAAAGCAACACACTTCAGATCTGGACATCGAAGGATCTAACTCGATCTATCACAAATCCGCTTCAAACGATGAAATCTCTCTTCGAAGAATGTAGATCTTCAATCTAAGCTCTTCGATCTTCGATTTGGATGGAAGGAATCACAAGATTAAAGTGGAGAAAAGAAGTGAAGAAGTGTAGAACTTGAGCTCTCAAAATGGCAGCACTTCGTCGCTTCAAAATCCGAATCCCAAAAATGAAGAAATGGACGTGTATTTATAGGCTGGAATTCCCTAAGTCGTCCGCCTTCATAAGTCGTCCACGACTTAATAAAATCCACGACCTACGACTTAACCATCCTTACGACTTACGACTCAACAGTTCAACGACCTAAGCCTAACACACATGCGCATGACCTAGCGACTTAACAACATAAGTACTCACGCGACTTAACTAAGGTACGACTTAACGACCTATCAACTTACTCGACTCAACGAGATACGACTTAGCGACTTAACGCTACACGACCTAACCCCTTAAACATCCACGCGACCTAACATAAGTCGCTACCTAACTGGGATACAACCTAACGATCTTTGCGACTTAACAAACCATACGACTTAACCTTGCGCGACTTAATAATGCCACGACCTAAGACAATGCGCGACCTACGACTCAATAACTACGCGACTTAACTGGGTTATGACCTAACACCCAAGTCGTCTACAACTTAACTTCCTTAGGTCGCTCACTGCTACTACCAGCTTCCTTAGGTCGTTGCCGACCTATCCTCCTTAAGTCACAAACTCGCCCAGTTTCCTATGCCGCTAACTCTTAAGTCGCCGTTCTTCCCTAAGTCGCCTATCCCTTAGGTCGCCTACCCCTTAAGTCGTTAACTCGACTTAAGCCACCACATGACCTAACTTCTACACGAATTATCCCAAAACCCTTAAGTCGCCAACTTCTTAAGTCGCTCCACTTCTATAAGTCGTCTACCCTCCTAAGTCACCAACTCCTTAAGTCGCTCCTCCGACCTAACTACTATACGACTTAAGCTTTAAACGACTTAAACTCTGGACGATCTACACTCTGAACTACTTTAGACCCTGGACGACTTAACCACACTACGATCTACTGATAATTGTTTTACGATGTTTTGATCCGTAAAAATACGGGTCGTTACATTCTCTCCCCCTTAGGAATTTCGCCCCCGAAATTCCAAACAAACAAGAGCAATCAAAACTATTCCGCATGCCTATCATCCATAGCAATCAACAAACCATGCATCCAATTCTAGCCTAGCATGCAGAATTCTAAAACTAGAACAAGTTACAATGTCATTAGATGACACGACACCTTATGGTCATACCTTGAAGAGTTCAGGATGAGCTGCCTTCATCCTCTCTTCCACCTCCCATGTACAGTCGTTATCATCATCACTCCATTGTATCTTGAGCAACCTAACTACCTTCCTCCTAAGCTGTTTCGTGTCAGTTTCCACAACACGAAGCGGCTTATGAGGTCTCTTATCGACTGGATCAACCTCGAAATCTTCACAGCTATCAGCAGAAACCATTGTATTCGAGTCGTGCACATACTTCCGTAGATACGATACATGAAAAACATTGTGCACACTCGACATCTTTTCTGGTAACTCTAATTTGTAGGCGAGCTTTCCAATTCGCTCGATGATCGGGAATGGTCTAACAAATTTCGGAGTCAATTTTCCTTTCTTCCCGAATCGAATAACATTCTTCAGTGGAGAAATCTTCACAAAAACCATATCACCTACGTCGAATTCCAAATCCTTACGACGCTTATCGGCATAACTTTTCTGTCGGTCTTGGGCTGCCTTCATTCATTGCCGAATGATTTCTATACAATCCGAAGTCTGTCGAATCATCTCTGGCCCAAGTATCAACTTTTCTCCTGTTTCTAACCAACATGTCGGAGAGTTACACGGTCTTCCATACAATGCCTCATACGGTGCCATACCAATACTTGACTGGTAACTGTTATTATACGAAAATTCCACCAAATGAAGATGATCTTCCCATGATCCTCCGAAATCCAAAACACAAGCTCTAAGAAGATCTTCCAAAACTCGGTTGACTCTCTCGGTCTGACCATCTGTTTGAGGGTGATAAGCGGTACTCAAACACAACTCGGTTCCTAAAACTTCCTGGAAGCTCTTCCAAAATCCACTAGTGAACAATGGGTCTCGATCGCTCACTATACTATTCGGAATAACATGGAATCGAACTATCCACTTAACATACAACTCTGCCAACTTTGATGCAGTCCTAGTCGATCGAACAGGAATGAATCTTGCACTCTTAGTCAGACGATCTACGATGACCCAAATCACTTCATTTCCCGTTCTTGTTCTAGGTAACCCATCAATAAAATCCATCGATATTTGCTCCCACTTCCATGTAGGAAATTCTAATGGCTGAAGCAATCCACTTGGCTTCTTCTGTTCGGCTTTTACCAACTGGCAGTTTAAGCATTTGGAAATAAAATTTCCAACTTCCTTCTTCATACCTTCCCAGTAATAGGTTCTCTTCATATCCCGATACATCTTATTTCCACCTGGATGAATTGTCAACTTCGAGTGATGACTTTCCTTCAGAACTTCATCTCTCAATCCATCTATATCGGGAACAACTAGTCGTCCTTGCTTCCGAAGCCAACCCTCTCGATCGACCTTGAATCCTTTATCCTTTTCTGGATTCAATCCAGATTCCAAATCACAGATAATCTTGACAAGCTTATCGTCTCGCTTTTGGCTCTCGCCAATCCTTTCCACAAGAGTAGGTCTTATCGATAAGTTTGCCAACATCTCAGGTTCCAATTCACATCTAGGCCTGAAGTCAAATCCAACTAAATACTTGAGATTCTTCCATTCTGAAAACATGGCTCCCAATCCTGCATGTCTTCGACTTAACGCATCTGCCACTGCGTTACTTTTTCCCGGAGTATAGGCTATACCGAAATCATCTGATGCCAAAAACTCTAGCCATCGTTGCTGCCGAAGATTCAAATCCTTTTGGGAGAAAAGGTACTTCAACGACTTATGATCTGTAAACAACTCAAATCGAACTCCCAATAGATAATGTCTCCACATCTTCAGAGCAAAAACAATCGCCGCTAACTCCAAATCATGAGTCGGATAATTCCTTTCATGCAGCTTCAGTTGTAGACTTGCATACGCAACAACTTTATCCTTCTGCATTAGCACCGCTCCAAGTCCAGTACCACATGCGTCGGTGTAAACCACCATCTCATCATTTCCACTTGGAATAGTCAAAACAGGAGCACTTGTCAGTCGCTCTTTCAGGATTCCGAAAGCTTGCTCACACTTAGCATCCCATCTGAATACTTGGTTCTTTTTCGTCAATCCTGTCAATGGTGCAGCTATCTTGGAAAAGTCTTTGATAAATCGACGATAATATCCTGCTAATCCAAGAAAAATTCTCACATCAGATGCATTCTTACGTCTGACCCAATCCTGGATTGCTGCCACCTTAGCGGGATCAACCGCTATTCCATTTCCAGAGATAATATGACCTAAGAACCTCACTTCACTCTTCCAGAAGTGACACTTCGAAAACTTAGCCTTTAGCTGATGTTTCCGTAAGATTTCCAAAACAATACGCAAGTGCGTCTTGTGCTCTTCTTCAGTTCTGGAATAAATCAGAATATCATCCACGAACACTAGCATGAACTTGCTCAACTGATCTCTGAACACTCTATTCATAAGATCCACAAAATATGCTGGCGCATTGGTCAATCCAAATGGCATTACCAGCCACTCAAAGAAACTGGATGGTGTCCTGAAAGCAGTCTTCGGCACACTATCCTTAGCCACTCTTAACTGGTGAAATCCCATTGCCAAATCCATCTAAGAAAACAACTTAGCTTCGTGAAGCTGATCAAACAAGTCATCTATTCTCGGCAATGGATACTTGTACTTCTTAGTCACTTTATTCAGCTCACGATAATCTACACACAACCTCAACGATCCATCCGCTTTGGTTGCAAACACAACTGGTGCACCCCATTCGGACACACTACGTCGAATGAATCCTTTCTGTAAAAGGTCATCAACCTGCACCCTCAACTCCTGCTATTCCCTGGGCGCCATCCGTCTAAGAGGCATCACAACAGGTCTGGCTCCTTCAACTAGATCTATACGAAACTCGATCTCTCTATGCGGCGGTAACCCTTTGACCTCGTCAAAGACATCCTCAAATCCATTAACGATTGGCACAGATGACAGTCCATCCCGTGGAACAACCAGCGAATACATGAAGCTCATGAAGACGCCTTCTTCATGCTTACATCGTATCACAATATTTCGCCCCTCCACATTCTCGACTGTCACCTCCAACCTTTCGCAGTCAACCTTTGCCGCATATTTCCTAAGCCAGTCCATACCCAAAATAATTCCGAACCCCGCAAAGTTCAAAACAAAACAATCACAAACAAAAGAGCAATCATGACTCGATACAATCAGACCACGGCATAACGTACACAAACAAGACGAACCCCCAACTGGATTAGTCACAACCAATGGCCTATCAACGATATCCGGTTCCAAACCCAACCGGCCTACAAGTTCACTACAAACAAACGAATGCGACGCCCCAGTATCAAATAGCACTCTAACTGGAACACCACATATGGAAAGAGTACCTTGAACCACCACACTCTTTCCTTTCTCTTCAACGGTAGGAGCTTTCGAAGATGATGGAATAGCCCCCAAAGCATAAGCTTGCACAATCTGCTTGTCCTTCCGCGGTTCTAGACAATTCCTCTTAACATGCCCCAGCTTGTCACAGTTGTGGCACTTCACCGGCACCTTCGGATTCTTACAATCCCTAGAGAAATGGCCCTTCTGCTGACAATTGTAGCAGGTCACTTCGCCCTTCGGCTTCTTCTGGCCATCCTTACCCTTTTGCTACTGCTGCTTCCTCTTCTTGTTTCCACCCTGCTGTGGTCTAAACTCTTCCTTGGTCACAGCAACAACAGATCCTTCCTTAGGAAACAGATTCTCATGCCTGAGAGCCTTCTCCACAAGCTTCTCAAATGAATCGTCCAAATGATCCACCAACTGTCTCCCAAGATAACTGTCCAAGCCTGTCACAAACTTCTCATTCTTCTGATACGAAGATTCAATATATGACCGGGCATACTTGGACAAAGCTTCAAACTCAGAAACATACTCAAGAACTGGTCTTCCACCTTGCTTGAGCTCCACAAACTTCTTGAACAGAACAGACTTCTGAGCTGTAGAAATGAACTTAGCTTCAAATCTGGCTTGGAATTGCACCCAAGTAATTTCTTCCTCCGGAGTATCAATGGTGATAGAGTTCCACCAATCAGAAGCTCTACCTTGAAGCTGTCTTGATGCAAGCTTCCTTTTGGTTGCATCCTCGATTCCCAAGTCACCAAAGATCCTTCTACAAGCATCAATCCACCTCTGGTCTTCAATAGTTGATTATGTTCCCAAGAAAACCTTTCCTCCAAGAGCAGAATAATCCTTACACAGCTTAGCAAAATCCACTGGTTTTGGAGTTTGAACTTGAACTCCAACATCTACCGATGGCCCCGGAGCTGGCATCCTTCTCATGATCAAAGTCATCATAACTTCGAACATAACAACATAATCAGCAGCCCCCTCAGTAGCACGGCCTTCCCTAGCAGCTGGTCTCCCTCTTCGACTCATTCTCAATATCTATAAAAAGGAATGATTAACACACCTTGAGAAACAACTGCATAGGGACTCACATACTTCTAAGCTACTATATTATATATAGTAATCATCCATCAAAATACAATTACGTCTCTCATACGTAGTTACGTCAACGAGCGTTGGGTAAAATCGATTAACCTCGCTCCGATACTAAATGTGACGACCGCCCATGACCCCCGCACTGAACCTAGAGATAGTGCGCTGTAAAGTGTGCCAGGCGACCATGGACGATAGCCAAGGTAAATTAAAAACAGCAGAATCTATCGTATTCTCACAGCGCATGGATAAAATACAATAGAGAATATATATAGTGAAGCTTCACAGAATAGAATCTCATCAATAAAACTTCATAATAGTTATATACAACATCTGAATAGTCAATACATCAAGCCTCACTACATATCACTCAGAGAATTATACAAAGCAGCGGAACATCCAATACATATAGTAAGAAAATAATAATATGCAAGCCTCCAGCTCGTCTTCGTCATCAGCCTCGTGGAAACTAAGATCAGCACCTGTCACCTGCTACCTAGTCTGCCCGTCCCAAAATGGACGAACAGCCCAAGGCATTAAGAGTTAAAACATAAAGCCTTGAGTCAGACAACAATCTTAGTGAGCGGTAAATTAACTAACAACATACCAAAAGAGCATAAAGGAAAAGGAATAGGAATACAACCCTCCCACTCCACCTCTTTCTACAGTGATAGCCCCCAGACACACACTAAGCAGAAGCAAACATAGCAGAGCATACAATTTAAAGTAAAGAAATTATCACTCGAGTCAAGGGCGATGTTTTCCAAGTACAAACCCCCAAGGCCTAAACCAAGATCAGATAAGCACCCAGAAAATACCGCTCTTGAGACCGAATGACGATACAACCAAACATCCATGACTCTGGCTATCACTGTTATCATTGCTTCGATATCATCGTTAATTGAATGACCGGCTCATTCTTTCATCCATCCGTCAAGGGCTAATGGAAACCCCGGTTCTAGACATAACTCCGCACGTCGTCAAAACCCGTGCCTAGGACTATCGAATCTGCCCAGAGTACTCGACTACCAATCAGTAGCCTTCAGGGACTATCGAATCTGCCCAACGTACTCTTGCTTTGAGCATGCTAGAACCTTCAACAACGATGAGATCTCAGCCTTCTAGTCATCCTCCTCGACGACTATTTCCATACTAGCTCAAGCGCCTCTCGAGCAAACCATTATCCTCAAACTCGAACCATTTCACCGAGTTATCAACATGCTTGGAATGATCCCGTCTGGATTAGACCAAGGCTATCTCATATCATGCTTCGCCTCATCATCATCATAGCAAAGCTTCATCTCAACATCATCATCAAATCTATCCATATGAGCTTCATCATTCGCTATATATGCCACAAGCAGCTTTTCAAATTCAAGAGCCTTTCCCTTAGCTTTTGAATCTTCTTCGGTCTAAATCAAATCATCAATCATCTAATTCATAGCAATCAATCAAGTCAAACATTAATCCAAGTAATCAAGCATTCAAATATGATCTAAATAGACAATCATAACAATAATGGCAATTTCGTAATTAAAGAGTCTAAAGTCTAACAAGCATGAAAACATGAGCAATATCTCTATAATCTTGATGAATGAACTTGCATAGGTTAACATTTAGTAAAACGGTTGTCGAATCATCATGAACAATGGATCTATATGGATCTATACTTAGGATTAAGAAAATGCATGGAAATCACTACTTTAACATAAAATCAAGCCAACGATCCGATATACTCCTTTGGATCCGTGTGAGAGATAATCACCACTCACCAAATCACATAAACACCTCAAAAGCAACACACTTCAGATCTGGATAGCGAAGGATCTAACTCGATCTATCACAAATCCGCTTCAAACGATGAAATCTCTCTTCGAAGAATGTAGATCTTCAATCTAAGCTCTTCGATCTTCGATTTGGATGGAAGGAATCACAAGATTAAAGTGGAGAAAAGAAGTGTAGCACTCGAGCTCTCAAAATGGCAGCACTTCGTCGCTTCAAAATCCGGATCCCAAAAATGAAGAAATGGACGTGTATTTATAGGCTGGAATTCCCTAAGTCGTCCGCCTTCATAAGTCGTCCACGACTTAATAAAATCCACGACCTACGACTTAACCATCCTTATGACTTACGACTCAATAGTTCAACGACCTAAGCCTAACACACATGCGCACGACCTAGCGACTTAACAACATAAGTACTCACGCAACTTAACTAAGGTACGACTTAACGACCTATCAACTTACTCGACTCAACGAGATACGACTTAGCGACTTAACGCTACATGACCTAACCCCTTAAACATCCACGCGACCTAACATAAGTCGCTACCTAACTGGGATACGACCTAACGATCTTTACGACTTAACAAACCATACGACTTAACCTTGCGCGACTTAATAATGCCATGACCTAAGACAATGCGCGACCTACGACTCAATAACTACGCGACTTAACTGGGTTACGACCTAACACCCAAGTCGTCTACGACTTAACTTCCTTAGGTCGCTCACTGCTACTACCAGCTTCCTTAGGTCATTGCCGACCTATCCTCCTTAAGTCGCTAACTCACCCAGTTTCCTATGCCGCTAACTCTTAAGTCGCCGTTCTTCCCTAAGTCGCCTATCCCTTAGGTCGCCTACCCCTTAAGTCGTTAACTCGACTTAAGCCACCACACGACCTAACTTCTACACGACTTATCCCAAAACCCTTAAGTCGCCAACTTCTTAAGTCGCTCCACTTCCTTAAGTCGTCTACCCTCCTAAGTCGCCAACTCCTTAAGTCGCTCCTCCGACCTAACTACTATACGACTTAAGCTTCAAACGACTTAAACTTTGGACGATCTACACTCTGAACGACTTTAGACCCTGGACAACTTAACCACACTACGATCTACTGATAATTGTTTTACGATGTTTCGATCCGTAAAAATACGGGTCGTTACAGGCTAAAACAGGGGAGGTGCAGCAAGGCTAAGTGGGTGATGCAGGCCAAGTGTTAGGTCGTGACCGACCTAAAGAAATCTTAAGTCGTTCGGAAAATTGAGTCGTCTACGACCTAAGGGAGAAGCTTTACAAGTTAATGAGCATGAGTTGGGTCGGGTACGACTTAGTGGAGTTTTGAGTCATCTATGACCTAAGGGAGAAGCTTTACGAGTTAATGAGCATGAGTTGGGTCGGGTACGAATTAGTGGAGTTTTAGGTCGTCTACGACCTAAGGAAGAGGCTTTAGATCGGCCACGACCTAACAAGGTACCAGAGCAAGGCAGTGAAGCAAGTTATACGGAAGAAGAAAACCAACGACTTAAGATAAGTCGTCTACGACCTACGACTTAGTTAAGTCATCTGAAATCCTTAAGTCGTGATATTGTTGAGTCGTGAGTCGCGGCACCTGTTAACTCGTGTGCGTTGTATCTTAGGTCGCAGGTTTGTAATTATGTGTTGTAACTCGTTGAGTCGTTGTGTCGCATGTCGTGATATGGTGTTGTAATATGTTGTATATTTCTTAAGTCGTGAGTAGTTAGGTCGTATACGACCTAAGTGTTGTAAATATTTGTTGTGTAACTGTTTGAGTCGCTGATGTTGATAAGTCGCTGCCGACTTATGATGAGTCGTAAGTCGTATATGACTTAAGGGTCTAGATTGTAAAATGCTATAAATAGGCGTGAGTTGTACATTTGAAAGTTAGTTGATTTGAATAAAAACTTTTGTTTTGTTAGCTTTGTGCTTTCACCAAATTGGTAGTTGAGTGTAATCTCCTATCTCCTCTTTCGGCATTCGAGTGCGCTCGGATCAACGATCGTAGAAGCCAATTCACGATATCTAGTGCGCTAGATCAACGTTTGAAGAATTGTAGATCTTCCTTCACGGTATCGTGCACGATCAACGTGACGAAGATAGCTGGAATTCGGTATCTTCGGATCAACGAATTTGGGCCTTTCAGTATTCTTCATTCCATCGATTGCTACTTTCACCGTATCATTCATTTTGTAATTCCGCTGCTGCGTCATTTGGTATCAGAGCTTGTTTTAGCCAATCATAGCTAAATCGAGTCTTGGAGCCAATTCTTTTGAAGAAGTTTGAAGAGATCAAGTCGAGCCGAGTTATATCATTCAAGGCCGAGAAGTTGTTGTTCATCGAGTTCATCGCAAATTGCAACAAAGTTGGAGTTTTCGATCCATATCATTTTGGATCTAAATTCGAAAGGTGTTTGAAATTTGAAGTAGAGCCGAGAGCTTGAAGTTGAAGATCGTACATCATTTGGTATCTTTTGATTTGTCCAAGCCGAGAATTGAAGTATTAGTGAAGTTTCAAATCATGCCGCCAAGAAGAGCCAATCGTCATGAAAACGTAGAAGCTTTGTATAGAAGAGAAGAGGCTGATGAGATGGAGCAAAGAATCAATGAGAACTTTAGTGAGAAACTTAATGAAGGGATTGGTCGATTAGAGAAGATGATGTTGGAGATGAATCAAAATCAGAGATGGGTTTCACCTGAATCTAACCATGGGAGAAGTAGAGTTTCACCACAATCCAATCGAGAGAGAAGTGTTGATAATGATCATAGAAGTGTGAGCCGAGATAGTTATAGAAATGTTGATGACCGAGATCGTGATCGGAGGAATGCCGGTAGAAGGGATGTTGGTGGAAGGAATGATGGTAGTAGAGATGTTGGTGGTCAGGATCGACATCGATATACATCTGATTTAGAAGAGGAGTTCGAAGGTGGTAGTGTTCATGGACGAGGCCAATGAAGAAATCAATCGGAGTATGATCACAAGTGGGAGTCTGGGATGAAGACTGAAATACCAGAATTCAAGGGAGGTATGCAAGCTGAGGAGTTCTTAGATTGGTTGTCTAATGTGGAGGAGATTTTTGACTTCAAGGAAGTTCCAGAACATCGTAGAGTGAAGTTGGTTGCTACAAGGTTGAGGGGTAGAGCTTTGGCATGGTGGCAGCAAACCAAACTTACACGTGAACGGATGGGGAAGTCAAAGGTTGAATCATGGTAAAATATGAGGAAAATGATGAAAGCTACTTTCTTGCCTTATAACTATCAATCGCTTATGTATCAGAGGTTGCAGAACTTGAGGCAAGGAACGAAGATTGTTAATGACTATGCTGATGAATTTTATCAACTGATTGCAAGGAACGACATCATGGAGACAGAGGAACAATTAATAGCTAGATTTGTTGGAGGGTTGCGTATGCAGATTCAAGACATGGTAAATATGTTTGATCCCAAATCTGTAGCGGAAGCACACCAGAAAGCGTTAGCTTGGGAGAAGCAGGGAAGACGAGGAGGTGGTGTGTTTATAAATTCCAACAATCCAGGGAAGGGTGTTAGTGGAAGTTCTAACATTTCAAAAGCTATTGCAAAACCAGTTGTGAATGAGGTTGGAAAGATGAAAGTCAATAATGGTTTCAAATGTTATAATTGTCAAGAAGTGGGCCACAAAAGTAATGAATGTCCAAAGCCGAAGAAACGAGCTATGATAGCAGAGGTTGAGGATGAGGGTGAAGAAGCTGAATGTTCCCATTCACCACCTGATGAGGAGGAAGAAAATGTGTCGGGAGACGAAGGGTATTCACTGATGATGAAGAGGTCGTGTTTAACACCAAAGCAAGAGGAGGAGACAAGCTGGTTGAGGAGTAACATCTTTCAATCAAAATGTACTATCTTGGGAAGGGTTTGCAAATTTGTTATTGATGCGGG
Organism: Allium fistulosum; assembly: GCA_030737815.1. Taxonomy (NCBI): domain Eukaryota; kingdom Viridiplantae; phylum Streptophyta; class Magnoliopsida; order Asparagales; family Amaryllidaceae; genus Allium; species Allium fistulosum. The sequence goes on along the minus strand of CM060905.1, from coordinate 248,534,107 downwards.
AAGCTGTGATAATATTGTCTCTACAGAGGCTGTAAAGAAGTTATCATTAAAGACAGAGAAACATTTGAAACCGTACAAGTTAGCTTGGTTGAGGAAAGGTGGGGAGGTGAAAGTTGGACGACGAGCTTGTGTTAATTTTTCAATTGGAAAGAAATATAAAGATGAAATCTGGTGCGATGTGGTAGATATGGATGTCTGTCATTTGTTGTTGGGAAGACCGTGGCAGTATGATAGGGCGGTGCAACATGATAGTCGTACCAATAGTTACAGCTTTATGTTTGAAGGCACAAAGATTACTCTAGTTCCAAAGAAGCGTCAACAAGAAGAAAACAAACTGGAGGAGATCGAAGAGTTGAAAACTTTATTATCATTAAAGGAGTTTGTTAAGGAGGTTGAAGAGGAGCCCGAAGTATTCTTGTTGATTGGACGGGAGAGCAGTGAAGTGGTGGAAATACCTGAAGAAGTTAAACCAGTACTTGAAGAATTTAATGATGTATTTCCTGAAGAGCTGCCAACGGAATTGCCACCGTTGAGGGATATACAACACCAAATAGATCTTGTTCCAGGTGCTGTGTTGCCACATAAACCACACTATAGAATGAGTCCGAAAGAACATGAAGATTTGCGAAGGCAGGTAGAGGAATTGCTTGAACAGGGACGAATACAGGAGAGTTTGAGTCCGTGTGCTATACCAGCATTACTCGTACCGAAGAAGGATGGTTCATGGAGAATGTGTACGGATAGCAGGGCACTGAATAAGATCACTGTCAGATATAGATTTCCGATGCCGAGACTTGATGATCTGTTAGATCAAATCAGTGGGTCTGTGATCTTTTCGAAGATTGATCTTAAAAGTGGTTATCATCAAATTCGAATTAGACCAGGAGATGAGTGGAAGACAGCGTTCAAGACAAGGGAAGGATTGTATGAATGGCTGGTTATGCCGTTTGGTCTGTCGAATGCACCAAGTACCTTCATGAGGGTGATGACCCAAATTTTCAGGCCGTACATTGGGAAATTTGTGGTGGTTTATTTTGATGATATTTTGATTTACAGTGCTAGTACAGAGGAACATGTTCAACATTTGAGGAAAGTGTTAATTATCCTTCGTGAAGAACAATTCTACGCTGCTACGAAGAAATGTGTTTTTATGGCGAGGAGTGTTTTATTTCTGGGGTATGTTGTATCGGAAGGAGGAATACAGGTTGATCAAAGTAAAGTTGAAGCTATCAGAGATTGGCCGCAACCCAAGACGATAACGGAGGTTTGGAGTTTTCACGGGTTGGCTTCATTCTATCGAAGGTTCATTCCACACTTTAGTAGTGTGATGGCGTCGGTTATAGATTGTATGAAGGGCAAGCAGTTTGCGTGGTCGGAGGAAGCAGGGGTTGCTTTTGAACGAATCAAGGAACTGTTAACAACAACACCAATTCTAGCATTACCTGATTTTCAGTTGTTGTTTGAATTACATACTGACGCATCGAAGGTTGGAATTGGAGGGGTGTTGAGTCAGAGGGGGCGTCCTATTGCATATTTTAGTGAGAAGTTATCAGGAGCAAAGATGAGATATAGTACGTATGATGTGGAATTTTATGCTGTTGTGCAATCCATTAAACATTGGAGACATTACTTATTTCACAAGGAGTTTGTGCTATACACTGATCATGAGGCTTTGAAACATCTGCAAGGACAAGAGAAGATTTCGGCAAGGCATGCATCGTGGATTGCGTACCTGCAGCAGTTTACCTTTGTTGTAAAACACAAATCTGTGGTTACAAACCGTGTGGCGGATGCGTTGAGCAGAAGGAATCATGTGTTGACTACAATGAAGATTGAAGTAACAGGGTTTGATGAGTTGCCAGAATTATTTGTCGATGATCCTTACTTTGCAAAGTTTGTTGATGAAGTCAAGGAGGGAAAGACGGATGAGTTTGTAATGGTGGATGGTTTTCTTTTTAAAGGAAATCGATTATGTATACCGGAGTGCAGCTTACGGATGAAGATTGTGAAGGAGTTGCATGAGGAAGGCCATGCGGGTAGAGACCGTACACTACAGCTGATTTCTCAATCTTATTTTTGGCCGTCGTTGAAGCGGGAAGTTGGGAAGTTTGTGGAGAGATGTCATATTTGCCAAGTATCCAAAGGGACAGCGACGAATGCGGGATTGTATATGCTGTTACCCGTGCCTGTTAAACCATGGGTTGATATCAGTATGGATTTTGTTTTGGGATTACCGAGAACTCAAAGAGGGAATGATTCGATATATGTTGTAGTGGACAGGTTTTCAAAGATGGCACATTTCATCGCTTGTAAGAAGACAGCTGATGCCATCCGTGTGGCTGAGTTATTCTTTAAAGAAGTGTATCGTTTACATGGTTTGCCAGAATCCATTGTTTCTGATCGGGATACTAGATTTCTAAGTCATTTTTGGCTAAGTTTGTGGAAGATGGTGGGAACGAAGTTGAACTTTAGCAGCGCTTATCATCCGCAGACGGATGGTCAGACCGAAGTTGTGAATAGATCGCTGGGGAATTTATTACGATGTCTTGTGAAGGACAATCTGAAGAGTTGGGACATGAAGTTATGCCAAGCGGAGTTTGCACATAATCATGCCATGAATCGTAGTACGGGTTTCAGTCCATTCCAGATTGTATATTCAAGTTTGCCAAGGGGACCGTTGGACTTAATTGTAGTACCTCAACCGAAGGGAACGGTAAAACGAGCTGTTGATTTTGTTGATGGACTGACTGAATGTCATAAAATCGTCCAGGAACGATTGGAGAAGGCAAATGAGAAGTATAAACGCTCTGCAGATCTGAAGCGAAGGAATGTTGAATTTAATGAAGGGGATTTGGTTTATGCAGTGTTAACAAAGGATCGTTTTCCGGTGGGAACGTACAATAAATTGAAAGCGCGGAAGATTGGTCCAGTAAAAATTTTGAAGAAAATCAATGAGAATGCATATCAATTGGAATTGACGGATAATGTTCATACTTCTGATGTGTTTAACGTCAAACACTTGGTTCTGTACCATGGGGATGAGTGTGTTACGGAGGAGGAAGATGCAAATTCGAGGATGAATTTCTCTCAACCAGAGGAGGATGATGCAGGCCAAGTGTTAGGTCGTGACCGACCTAACGAAATCTTAAGTCGTTCGGAAAAGTTGAGTCGTCTACGACCTAAGGGAGAAGCTTTACGAGTTAATGAGCATGAGTTGGGTCGGGTACGACTTAGTGGAGTTTTGAGTCGTCTACGACCTAAGGGAGAAGCTTTACGAGTTAATGAGTTGGGTCGGGTACGACTTAGTGGAGTTTTAGGTCGTTTACGACCTAAGGGAGAGGCTTTAGATCGGCCACGACCTAACAAGGTACCAGAGCAAGGCAGTGAAGCGAGTTATACGGAAGAAGAAAACCAACGACTTAAGATAAGTCGTCTATGACCTATGACTTAGTTAAGTCATCTGAAATCCTTAAGTCGTGATATTGTTGAGTCGTGAGTCGCGGCACCTGTTAACTCGTGTGCATTGTATCTTAGGTCGCAGGTTTGTAATTCTGTGTTGTAACTCGTTGAGTCGCTGTGTCGTATGTCGTGATATGGTGTTGTAATATGTTGTATATTTCTTAAGTCGTGAGTAGTTAGGTCGTATACAACCTAAGTGTTGTAAATATTTGTTGTGTAACTGTTTGAGTCGCTGATGTTGATAAGTCGCTGCCGACTTATGATGAGTCGTAAGTCGTATACGACTTAAGGGTCTGGATTGTAAAATGCTATAAATAGGCGTGAGTTGTACATTTGAAAGTTAGTTGATTTGAATAAAAAAATTTGTTTTGTTAGCTTTGTGCTTTCACCAAATTGGTAGTTGAGTGTAATCTCCTATCTCCTCTTTCGGCATTCGAGTGCGCTCGGATCAACGATCGTAGAAGCCAATTCACGGTATCTAGTGCGCTAGATCAACGTCTGAAGAATTGCAGATCTTCCTTCATGGTATCGTGCGCGATCAACATGACGAAGATAGCTAGAATTCGGTATCTTTGGATCAACGAATTTGGGCCTTTCAGTATTCTTCATTCCATTGATTGCTACTTTCACTGTATCATTCATTTTGTAATTCCGTTGCTGCGTCAGTGGGTCATACCCAAGTAGGACGAGATTTTCCCCTATCTAGATGTCCCTTTTATATTCGGCTATGTGGGCAGTTGTGAGCTCCAACTGCTGGGGTTGTCTTGTTCGGGACTGTCCAGTAAGGGGTGGTTCCGGCTTTGTGTTGTAGGGGGTCAGGAGTGATCCTCGGTACGGTGATCTAGGCCACGTACTGTGATGGGCGGTACCCCAGTAGCCCTGCCATTGTATGGAATCCAATCTCCAATAAGTGTCGTACGTGTTAGTTGTGCCCAACTATGTTGGAACGTGAGATGTAAGCATTCCAGCTATTTCTGTATTTTATTTTGAAAACCCTAGGCCCTATTATAATATCACTGAATTTCCTATCAAATGTTTGGTTAGCGTAAGGTAAAAACTTACCCATGTTTATGTGTGGGGAGTCTTACGTGATACCTTTTGTTTTCAAATGATTTTTCAAAGTTAAACAACTTTAACCTGTTACTCACACCAGACCCATGTCTGACCCGGAGTTTATCTTCTGTTTCTTAAACTCTTGGGTACTCAAATTTTTACGAGTAGCCAAGGGATTTAGGTTAGCTTTGATGAATTGTGGAGGAGCAATGGAGCAGGAGGCTTCAGCGTTATAGATATGTTAGTGTTCCGCTGTGTTGGTATCTCTGTGTTGTATCTCTGTATTGTATTGAGTTGTATTAACTAGACAGGTGTTTATAACTGTCTAGTATGTGATGTATATCTGTGTAACTCTGATTGATGTTGTAACGACCCGACTTTCCAGACCCGGAAAATCGAACCATTTGTGTTAAAGAAGAAGAGGTAGAAGAAGAAGAAACAGAAAATCAACAACAGAATCTCACATCGCAGCGGAATAAAATATAATATATACAAAACAGATCTTTACTCAAACAGAAAAATATATCTGTTTATACAATATATTTACAGAATACATTTTTCAGAGTTCATCACATCAATGACATACATCCAAATACACAGCGGAACAATAAACCAAATACGGAAGTACGTATCGCCATCCAGCTCGTCTCCTGAGCTCCACAGCTACAAATCTGAACCTGTTTATCTCGGTCTGACCCGAGCATCATATAAAACAATACCCGAGTCAGTCTGGAATACCAGCGTGAGAAAATCACACTCAAATTGATTATTAAAGTTTCAAAATTCTTTGAAAACAAAAGCATCTCGTAAGACCACGCCACAAATAAACATGTCGGGTTTTTACCTTACGATAGCTAAAACACTTTTTATAAAAATCCTCTGATATTATAATAGTGTCTATTTACAAATACTTATTAAAATAGCCGAAATTGTTACATCTATTAAATTCCGGCATACTAGCCACAAAGTGGGTAATACAAACAAAACTCGTACAAGGCACGTAGGGAGAATGGATTTCCAACGAATGACTAGGCACTGGGGTACCACCTGTCACAGTACGTGGCCTAGATCATAGTACCGAGGAGTACGCCCGCTCCCCTGCAACACAAGGCCGGAATCATCCCTTACTGGATAATTCCAAATAAAATCACCCCACGGTTGGGATCAGCAACCGCACCACTAAGCCGAAATAAAAGGGACGTCTAGACAGGGATGACTTTACTCTCAAGTGGGTGCTACCCACGAAGCCTTGCTGCATAACCCCTGATTTTCAGTCATTCCCGGTTGATGAGGCTCGAGGCTAAACGATACCTTTTCAGAACATATCCCTTAGAATGCCCATCGTCCACCTGACGATGTCACGAAAGCATTCGTCCATACAAGTCCGTCCCGGGTTCGAACGGAACCGAAGGCACTATTCCTACTACATCCATTTTGGAAATATCCTCAGGATTAGTAGCGACTAGCCCTTGCACTTCACTGCTCCATCTTCGACTTCGAACACGTTACCGAAACGTACAAACCGGATCGAAGTGGTTTTCGAGTCTCCAGACCTAGAATCCCGGTATACGGAAACTCGATCCCGGTCTCTTCGAAACGATCAGCGCATTGGCCAATATTGATAGTCGGTTATTTAACTATCAATTAACATCCACAAGCAACCATCACACCATAAATAATTTTCCACATTATTTATTTGCCCAAATATCTTTCCAAGATATATTTCTATTTTCAAACTCCTTTTGAAAACAATTTCAAACAGTTTCCGCTTACGGAATACATTTCCAAATATTTATTTCCACTGAATCACCAAGTACAAAATACTTTTAATTTTAAAATAATTTAAACACTTTATTTAAATATACTTTATAACATTGAAATTTTAAAATTACTTTAATACTTTATCAAAATATATATTTTAAGAATATTTAAAATAAAACCACTTTATAAATATAAGCTAACTTCCTCTTTAAAACATAATACCAAATCACTTTTATATAATTACTACAATAATAGATTTTTGAAAATACTTACTTTAGACTTTAACATTTAGAAATAATCAATCTTCTAAAATATGCTTTTTTAAAACATATTAAACTTTTAACTTGTATTTAAAATTTCCTTGGAAAAACGTACTTGGCAATCCAGAGAAATACACTTCTCATTTCCATCTTTTAAAAATAAACCAACATTTATTTTTAAACCAATCCATATCCTTTTATAAATTCCCATCTTGAATTTATATTCTCAAATATCCACTGATATTTTATTTTACTTTATAAACCCAGTTTATATCTCCAAAATCTCATTTCTCTTTTAAAAACCCAAGTTTTTAAACACTTAAATCAATTTCCAATTGATTTCCATTTTACTTTACTTTGAAGTAAATTTCCCTATTTACTTCAATTATTTCAAATACATTAACTTTCATCTTTTATTTCCTTATTATGAGTTAAAACCCTTTTTAACTAAAATACCAATTTCGGATTTCCAAACTTCTTCAATTAATATTTTAATTAAATTAAATCTTTAAATTTCAATAAAATCAATCCTTTTATATTTTTAAATAATATCACTCTAGTTAAAGATTTATTTCTTCACTATTTAATTCAAAATCCTCTTTTCCCATATTTGTTCGAATTAGGAAATTTCTTTATTTCTTTTACAATTCCTTATTTAATTTATTCGAATTTACTAGAATTATTTAACTTAAATTTTACTCTTTTATTTCTTCCCAAAATTCAATTCAATTGCTTTTGATAACTCATTATACTGGGAAATTCAATCCAACCAGATTATCCAATATAAATCATCACAGGACATCAAAAATCATATCACAGAATATTTAAACAAAATTAAATATTTGAGGAATCCAGTTGGATCCCTCCAACCTGTTTCCCTGCATCCACAGACGTTAGCACAATACCAATTCCACTTCAAGGTGGAATATCGCGGTATATGGGTTTTATAAAATATCATCCGCTATTATGCGGCGCATAGGGTCTCATCCACTATATAATGTGGGAATATCAACAACTCCAATATATACATATGCCAATATATATATATTGGTATATACTACTATATACCATATCATATCAATCCAATCAATTCAATCATCCATCAATATTTAAATTTAACCAATTAAATTTAAATTATAATTTAACTGAGTGAGATTAACTCACCTTTGATTATTGTTGATTTTTGCAATCTGTTTCCATTCCAGACTAGTTTTCTTCGTGATTTTAAACCTTGCCAAACAATTATAAAATTTTATAAATATTCGAAATAAATTCGAATAAATCAAATTTCACTTGATAAGTGTAAATTCCCCAGTGAATTTATTTTGGACAAAATTTTCCTTTTACTAAATTCATTTAACTAAAAGTTTAATTTTAAACAAATGATTTCCCGTTTAAATAAAATATTTTTACCTTTTAAAATAATGAAATATACTTATTAAACAAATCAGTCACAATATATACATAATTTAAAATAGCTAGTAAATTTAAAACGTATATATATATATTTATTTTCTTTTAAAACTAACTTGAACCCTAAAAATTTACTGTATAAACATTTCCTTCAAATCTGTATATATAAAAACGAGATTCAGTAAAAAAAAAGAGAACTGCAGATCAAGATTTCTTTCATCTATATATAAGTACTTATTAAATTTAATTTGAAGATGGAGAATAAATAAAATGCAGTAGATTAATACCTCACTGCCAAAGTCAACAACGAGCTACCCAGAAAGTCATCACCGACACCCCTACCCACGTCGATACCTTCTACGGCCTCGCGAAAACTTCGCCGCCAAATCGCTCGACGAGCCTCCCAGCTTCGATTACTGCCCACATACCCTCTTCGATTCGTCAGTACCTAGTCGACAAAGCAAGGCACTCGAGTGTAGACGACCCTAACTCGAACGCGAATCCCTACTCGCGACATGCCTCCGCCCTCGCCTCGTTCTGCTGACGCTTGCGAATTCAAACTCGAGCTGCTCGAGTTCGATCTATCGCCCTCCTTTTGTTCTCCAGATTTGATTTCGAAAATGGGGAAGAATGCGATCGATTCGAATTTATTTGGCTGCTTCGAATTGATTTCGCGACACTTAAATTTTTCTCAGAGGAAGACGAATTCGTTTTCGATTGAATAGGAAGTGCGCGACCATTATATATTCTTTCTCTTTGAACGATGGATTTGGGACAAATTAAAAGCTCTGCTATGCGATTAAAATGAAGGGAAGAAGAAACGAGTTGTTTTCTTTCACAGGAAGGTTGCGTGAGATATTAAACGAAATTGAAGGGAGACAAGAGGAGACAAGACGCGATGTTTCCAGAGTATAGGGTGGCTTATCTCAGATAATAGTTCGGCCTACTTTAAGTTAGGGTTGCAGATGATGATTATTATTTATTTATTTTAAATTTTCGATATAAATTTCCTCACGTTTATTCATCGTACACTCACACCACAACTCCAATCGATACGAAATTTGAAATCCGGTAATAATACAATATTACGGACCCAATGGAACTAGTTTCGTCGAATTCCGAGACTGTGCCTCGGAAGGCTATTTTTAAATTCAATTTAAACAATATATTTACAAAACTGAACAAAACACTTTTAATTTCAGTTTTAAAAGTTCTATTGTCTTCAGCATCATTAATATGAATTTTCCGATCTTCCAAAATATTTTAAATTAGCTTAGAATACCAGATTTACTATTTTATCCAACTTCAATATAAATTTAATTTAATTATTAAATTACTCAATAAACATCGATATTTGAAATTTAAGTTTATAATTAACCTCTGAATATTTAAAATTAATTAAATATTCCAATTTTAAATGCTCAAAAATTCCGGGTCGTCACATTCCTCCCCCCTTAAAAGAATTTCGTCCCCGAAATTACTAGTTAAGAGAAATGATTCGATGCCCGTTCTATTTCCCCAATCCAAATAGTTTTAACAACTTTCCATAACAATTTTTTTTTTAAAATAAAGACACACTATCCCTCTTTCTAACATTCCCAAACCTATCCATAAGTTCAACCATACCACCTACTTATCCATTCAAATTTAAATTTGAATTCAAATTTTGAATTATCAAAATTTTCTCAAAATTATTCTAACTCCCTAAATTTCCGAAAAATTTCGCCAGCGTCTCCTTTGCGCGGCTAGCTCGGTACAACTACAAAATGGCTCTACGGCCTCCCAATCTCAAAAAGAAAACAAAAAGCCAAGTGGCTGGATCAAAAACCCAATCAAATTTCATATAGAAATTCAAATACATACCTTTTGTCGGGCCATTAAATTTATCTTCTAAAATCAAAAATCCCAATTTATCCATTGCTTTTATACACCTGTATATCCTACTAAGCAATAATATTCAATCACAATTCCAAAGTCATTTTATACTTTCCTTTTACAAATTTTCAATATTTGCTTTACTTAAGCCCGTACGATGCACATATATCATCCGTACGCAATATCACATTCGATCGCTCAATCGATCACACAATTTCACTTCCGAACTAGTATCGTCCACCCGACTTCCTAGTGCGGACTCAGATCTGGTTTCTTGATCAGAAACCGTCATTCTCCTTGCATAGTCACAAACTATGATAGAGAATTTCCAGAATCAATCAACAATCCATATCCAGGCTCGCAGTCGAAAATCGAGTGAAAAATCCTAATTCGGATCGATAAAATTATCTCGAAATTCTGTGTTCGACATCTGGACCAAATAGCCATGCGAATAAAGTAATATACGTACATCTTACGTATAAATTCCAATTGATTATCAGTTATATCAATTCTCTTTTATTCACTTTCAATTTGATTGTCACTCACTTACCCATTATTATCTCATTCCACAATTTCCAATTTTAATCTTTATTCTATTACTCACCTAGAAAAACTTTCCTCAGTACCAAATTACTTGAGAATTCATTTTTCTTTTCTTAATTCCAATTTACGTATTTATACACTTCTTAAATTTATTTTCACTTCACCATAGGAATGTATATTCATTTCTATTCACCTTTGCCTTTACAATTCCATTCGAATTCAATTTGGTTTCCATTTTAAATATTGGATTAGTTTCACTTACTAATTAATTTAAATCTCAATAACAGTTTATTTGCAACTTTACTTTCTTTAGTTCCTTCGATTTCACTTTACTTTACCTTCGCATTTGAATTAGATTTCAATATTCAATTTCAATTCTCTTTGCTTAACAAATTTTAATCGTTTATTGTAAATGAAAATTTTCAAAAATTTTCTAACTCCCAAAATTTACGGAAAATTTTGGCAAAGTCTCCTTTGTACGGAGGGACTTCTGCGATATCGCAGGATGCACAAATATATATATACATCGGCCTCAGGCCGGAAATCACAATATATATCAATATCAACAGTTCATATTTCCTATTTTGAATTTTTTTCGCAGGCGTACCTTATTTAGCATTTTTAAAGCAAGCAGCTATTTATTTTAGCATTAAGCGCAGTCAAAATCAGCCGAGCGGCTCCCAAAAACCTGTACTTACTCAATTCAAACGTATAAGTGCCAAATTCATGAAATTTATCAATATTCAACATATTTAACTAGCAAATTTACAAGCTTGTATAAACAGTGCCAGTTAATCAATATTTATAAGTCACTTATAAGGTTCCAATATTAATTTTAACTGTTTGCAACTCAATTGTTTACATTCGATTCTTATTTAACCCAACAACTCACATTTACTACAATTGATTCCAAAATCAATTTTATTTCCTTTCTATCAATTCATAGAATTTTATTTAACCTCGTTTTACATCAACGATCCATTTTCTAATACAATTCGACAATATCAATGTGAATAAAGGATTACTTTAGCTTTAGAACCATTTAGGTTAAATCCAACTAAATTTACATTTAACCTATTCCATTTTAAATTTATTCACAACTTTCATTGTATTTCTTCCATATCCAAAGAGTTTGATTCCAAACCATTTCATTAAACTCAGCCACCAATATATCAAATAACCGTCACACAACTTACTTAAGTTATTTATTTGTTTGAGTAGAATTTTATTCCATTCAATATTATCTATACCCAGCTGAATTTATTTCAATCCAATTTATTTTAGCTTGCTTCCAATTAAACCTAGCTACACCCCATTTTGGATTTTGCTAAGCAAAGATTTAATTCCACTTAACAACATTCATGACACAACTGACTTTTGATTCAATTCAATCCAAATTTAATTCAAATTTCGATTTCAGTTTATATAACTTATTTCAAGTTAAATTCAAATATATCTTCTTCACTTTCATTTACTTAAGTTAAATTTTAATTCCCGGATTACAATTTCCCAATTTCTTCTTATTAATATCAACTTCACTTTATAAGTACAATAGTTGATCCATTTATTCATTCACCAATTCATTATTTAACCAATAAATTTTATTTCCAAACATTAATTATTTTTAGTCCATCTTGACTACTTTTTCCCATTCACATTTTACCCTTTACTCCAGATTATACATTAAATTTTAGTCAAGTATATATTTTTCATTATTATTATTCTATAAATATTCCAAAATAAGATTCCAGAGTATACACAAATTTTCAAAATTTCAAAATCCCTTTTTTGAAATCAACTATATCCAAACTCCTTTGGTAAATTCCATTATCTTTTTGAATTCTAAAATCAAACCCAGTTCGCAACAAATTCAATTTGAAACAATTTGGTAGCAATTTCTCTTTGGAAACTCGAAAATGAACACCGATGATGTCGCGATCATCATCGGAATTATTTTCCAGCGACCAAAGAGAGTTTAGTGCTTTTATCACTTTAAATCATTTCAAATATTTTTGAATTTAAAAATCTTTCCAGATTCCAAACTCAACTCAAAATATTCCTGAAATAATACCACTTATTATTTCCTCAAACTCTTTGAAAACTATTTCCAAATCTCAAGAAATTTCAAACCTTTCCCAAAATTCCAAACTTAAAATCCATTTCGATTTATTTTCCACATTTCTCTGGAATTCTATTTTAAAGTACAAATCTCATTTGTATATGAAGTTTATTTCAATTTTATAAATTACATTTGTAATCTATATCTCAAATTTTATTTTATTATAAAATTTTATTCTTTGCTTTGGTTATAAATTTCAATTTCTAGTTAAGTTTCCATATATTAATGATATTAATGATAATAATTCCATATTATCACTTCTAACATCCAAACAACCATATATATTAACTAGAATAGTTTACAAAACGTTTCTTTTTATACAAAAATAATTTGGGTAAAATTATTTCATTTACCCTACTTTAAAACAATACTGTGTCGAATTGTTCTATACAAGCGTTTAGAGATCCCTATCAATGTTGTGGCGTCCCACACATCGACCAGAATCCATAAACTACTCAATAAACCAATCAACACAATATAAAACAATTTTATATTTACTAACAAATACGCGCTCATATCTATTAATACTCTCAAAATTCCCACCAGAGCCAAGGTTGTCGCCAGCCTAAGCTCTGATACCACTGTAACGACCCGACTTTCCAGACCTGGAAAATCGAACCATTTGTGTTAAAGAAGAAGAGGTAGAAGAAGAAGAAACAGAAAATCAACAACAGAATCTCACATCGCAGCGGAATAAAATATAATATATACAAAACAGATCTTTACTCAAACAGAAAAATATATCTGTTTATACAATATATTTACAGAATACATTTTTCAGAGTTCATCACATCAATGACATACATCCAAATACACAGCGGAACAATAAACCAAATACGGAAGTACGTATCGCCATCCAGCTCGTCTCCTGAGCTCCACAGCTACAAATCTGAACCTGTTTATCTCGGTCTGACCCGAGCATCATATAAAACAATACCCGAGTCAGTCTGGAATACCAGCGTGAGAAAATCACACTCAAATTGATTATTAAAGTTTCAAAATTCTTTGAAAACAAAAGCATCTCGTAAGACCACGCCACAAATAAACATGTCGGGTTTTTACCTTACGATAGCTAAAACACTTTTTATAAAAATCCTCTGATATTATAATAGTGTCTATTTACAAATACTTATTAAAATAGCCGAAATTGTTACATCTATTAAATTCCGGCATACTAGCCACAAAGTGGGTAATACAAACAAAACTCGTACAAGGCACGTAGGGAGAATGGATTTCCAACGAATGACTAGGCACTGGGGTACCACCTGTCACAGTACGTGGCCTAGATCACAGTACCGAGGAGTACGCCCGCTCCCCTGCAACACAAGGCCGGAATCATCCCTTACTGGATAATTCCAAATAAAATCACCCCACGGTTGGGATCAGCAACCGCACCACTAAGCCGAAATAAAAGGGACGTCTAGACAGGGATGACTTTACTCTCAAGTGGGTGCTACCCACGAAGCCTTGCTGCATAACCCCTGATTTTCAGTCATTCCCGGTTGATGAGGCTCGAGGCTAAACGATACCTTTTCAGAACATATCCCTTAGAATGCCCATCGTCCACCTGACGATGTCACGAAAGCATTCGTCCATACAAGTCCGTCCCGGGTTCGAACGGAACCGAAGGCACTATTCCTACTACATCCATTTTGGAAATATCCTCAGGATTAGTAGCGACTAGCCCTTGCACTTCACTGCTCCATCTTCGACTTCGAACACGTTACCGAAACGTACAAACCGGATCGAAGTGGTTTTCGAGTCTCCAGACCTAGAATCCCGGTATACGGAAACTCGATCCCGGTCTCTTCGAAACGATCAGCGCATTGGCCAATATTGATAGTCGGTTATTTAACTATCAATTAACATCCACAAGCAACCATCACACCATAAATAATTTTCCACATTATTTATTTGCCCAAATATCTTTCCAAGATATATTTCTATTTTCAAACTCCTTTTGAAAACAATTTCAAACAGTTTCCGCTTACGGAATACATTTCCAAATATTTATTTCCACTGAATCACCAAGTACAAAATACTTTTAATTTTAAAATAATTTAAACACTTTATTTAAATATACTTTATAACATTGAAATTTTAAAATTACTTTAATACTTTATCAAAATATATATTTTAAGAATATTTAAAATAAAACCACTTTATAAATATAAGCTAACTTCCTCTTTAAAACATAATACCAAATCACTTTTATATAATTACTACAATAATAGATTTTTGAAAATACTTACTTTAGACTTTAACATTTAGAAATAATCAATCTTCTAAAATATGCTTTTTTAAAACATATTAAACTTTTAACTTGTATTTAAAATTTCCTTGGAAAAACGTACTTGGCAATCCAGAGAAATACACTTCTCATTTCCATCTTTTAAAAATAAACCAACATTTATTTTTAAACCAATCCATATCCTTTTATAAATTCCCATCTTGAATTTATATTCTCAAATATCCACTGATATTTTATTTTACTTTATAAACCCAGTTTATATCTCCAAAATCTCATTTCTCTTTTAAAAACCCAAGTTTTTAAACACTTAAATCAATTTCCAATTGATTTCCATTTTACTTTACTTTGAAGTAAATTTCCCTATTTACTTCAATTATTTCAAATACATTAACTTTCATCTTTTATTTCCTTATTATGAGTTAAAACCCTTTTTAACTAAAATACCAATTTCGGATTTCCAAACTTCTTCAATTAATATTTTAATTAAATTAAATCTTTAAATTTCAATAAAATCAATCCTTTTATATTTTTAAATAATATCACTCTAGTTAAAGATTTATTTCTTCACTATTTAATTCAAAATCCTCTTTTCCCATATTTGTTCGAATTAGGAAATTTCTTTATTTCTTTTACAATTCCTTATTTAATTTATTCGAATTTACTAGAATTATTTAACTTAAATTTTACTCTTTTATTTCTTCCCAAAATTCAATTCAATTGCTTTTGATAACTCATTATACTGGGAAATTCAATCCAACCAGATTATCCAATATAAATCATCACAGGACATCAAAAATCATATCACAGAATATTTAAACAAAATTAAATATTTGAGGAATCCAGTTGGATCCCTCCAACCTGTTTCCCTGCATCCACAGACGTTAGCACAATACCAATTCCACTTCAAGGTGGAATATCGCGGTATATGGGTTTTATAAAATATCATCCGCTATTATGCGGCGCATAGGGTCTCATCCACTATATAATGTGGGAATATCAACAACTCCAATATATACATATTCCAATATATATATATTGGTATATACTACTATATACCATATCATATCAATCCAATCAATTCAATCATCCATCAATATTTAAATTTAACCAATTAAATTTAAATTATAATTTAACTGAGTGAGATTAACTCACCTTTGATTATTGTTGATTTTTGCAATCTGTTTCCATTCCAGACTAGTTTTCTTCGTGATTTTAAACCTTGCCAAACAATTATAAAATTTTATAAATATTCGAAATAAATTCGAATAAATCAAATTTCACTTGATAAGTGTAAATTCCCCAGTGAATTTATTTTGGACAAAATTTTCCTTTTACTAAATTCATTTAACTAAAAGTTTAATTTTAAACAAATGATTTCCCGTTTAAATAAAATATTTTTACCTTTTAAAATAATGAAATATACTTATTAAACAAATCAGTCACAATATATACATAATTTAAAATAGCTAGTAAATTTAAAACGTATATATATATTTATTTTCTTTTAAAACTAACTTGAACCCTAAAAATTTACTGTATAAACATTTCCTTCAAATCTGTATATATAAAAACGAGATTCAGTAAAAAAAAAGAGAACTGCAGATCAAGATTTCTTTCATCTATATATAAGTACTTATTAAATTTAATTTGAAGATGGAGAATAAATAAAATGCAGTAGATTAATACCTCACTGCCAAAGTCAACAACGAGCTACCCAGAAAGTCATCACCGACACCCCTACCCACGTCGATACCTTCTACGGCCTCGCGAAAACTTCGCCGCCAAATCGCTCGACGAGCCTCCCAGCTTCGATTACTGCCCACATACCCTCTTCGATTCGTCAGTACCTAGTCGACAAAGCAAGGCACTCGAGTGTAGACGACCCTAACTCGAACGCGAATCCCTACTCGCGACATGCCTCCGCCCTCGCCTCGTTCTGCTGACGCTTGCGAATTCAAACTCGAGCTGCTCGAGTTCGATCTATCGCCCTCCTTTTGTTCTCCAGATTTGATTTCGAAAATGGGGAAGAATGCGATCGATTCGAATTTATTTGGCTGCTTCGAATTGATTTCGCGACACTTAAATTTTTCTCAGAGGAAGACGAATTCGTTTTCGATTGAATAGGAAGTGCGCGACCATTATATATTCTTTCTCTTTGAACGATGGATTTGGGACAAATTAAAAGCTCTGCTATGCGATTAAAATGAAGGGAAGAAGAAACGAGTTGTTTTCTTTCACAGGAAGGTTGCGTGAGATATTAAACGAAATTGAAGGGAGACAAGAGGAGACAAGACGCGATGTTTCCAGAGTATAGGGTGGCTTATCTCAGATAATAGTTCGGCCTACTTTAAGTTAGGGTTGCAGATGATGATTATTATTTATTTATTTTAAATTTTCGATATAAATTTCCTCACGTTTATTCATCGTACACTCACACCACAACTCCAATCGATACGAAATTTGAAATCCGGTAATAATACAATATTACGGACCCAATGGAACTAGTTTCGTCGAATTCCGAGACTGTGCCTCGGAAGGCTATTTTTAAATTCAATTTAAACAATATATTTACAAAACTGAACAAAACACTTTTAATTTCAGTTTTAAAAGTTCTATTGTCTTCAGCATCATTAATATGAATTTTCCGATCTTCCAAAATATTTTAAATTAGCTTAGAATACCAGATTTACTATTTTATCCAACTTCAATATAAATTTAATTTAATTATTAAATTACTCAATAAACATCGATATTTGAAATTTAAGTTTATAATTAACCTCTGAATATTTAAAATTAATTAAATATTCCAATTTTAAATGCTCAAAAATTCCGGGTCGTCACAGATGTTGTATATTATGTAATATTTATGTGATTAATATAATTTATTCGTTCCGCTGTTGAGATTCTGATGTTGTTTCTTCTTTCTTCTCTATCTTTTCTCTTTTCTATCCCTTTCTTTCTTAAAGATGATGCGACTTTCTGGTGGTAGAAAGTTGGGTCGTCACACATAAGGTCGAGAGCTATTGCATAGGAAAAGACTGCTTATGTACCCTTTAAGGATCAAGCCCACGTAATTCTATTTCCTGCTCTCCTCACGCATCCAAATATTTGTTAGTACATAAAAGCCATCATATCCATGCAACCGATGCAAGTAGGAAACACTACTCCTACTAAGTCTTCACAACTAGTCGTCATAAATATGAGGTAACAACAATAGGGGCAACACGACCATAAAATATCGACGACATTTAATATCAACCCTAAGCGTCAAATAATACAATAACAAAAAATATACTTGCATACATATTAATCATTAACCATTAGTAATACATCATCCAAGTAAGTATAAAACAAATAAATATGCACTAAATACTTCACAATAGTATTACAACGTTAATACCGTCAAATGAGTATTAAAAAAATCAACATTAGTAACATAAGCATGAATAATCCAATTAGTCAAAATCACAAGTAACTACCCATCGCCTAGCAATAATCGTGGTAAAATATCACACACTCATTAAAATGCGATTTCGTTATCATACAGCAAACATATGTGACGATTACAATCAACAATTAATCACATGTTCTACAATCATCCAAAATATTATATTTTTGACAATCAATCTCTTAAGTATAAAATTAGTTTGTTACTATTTATTTTAAAAGCACCTTTATTTATTTCATCCCAAAAATATAAATATCCTTATACTTCTAACTTCGTATACTTCAAAACATTGTAATTTGAATCAAAAATAGTAATTTACATCCAATTACATTTTAAAATAATAATAATAATATATCTAAACCATTTTAATATTTTACCAAAATAATTTATTACTATTTTAATAAAAAATAACAATATTCTATTTTAAATCTCAAAAGCCATTTTCATTGCTATTTGTCTCAAAATAGTAATCATTTAACTCAAAATGTTTTCTGAAACATATCTTTACTACTACTAGTATTATTATTGCTATTCAAAAAATATCTTCTATTTCCTTACCCAAACATTAATAATAATAATTTCTACTATGAAATCCATAAAATCAATTATACATTCATTTACTCAAAACAATGCAGTTTTACAAGAAAACTATATTGTTATTTCTAAAATCCTACTTATAAATAACAATAAATTCCTCAGTTTTAGTTTAAAATAGATTCTTCATTATTATTTATGAATTTCCTTGGAAATTCATAAATAATTACCTTATTAAAATTCTTACATTAATTTTAGTTTAATTTATTAAATCACTATCATTTACTAATATCATCCAAAAATCTGTAAATAATCTTATCTTTCATTTATTTGTCTAGTTTTTCCTATTATTACACAATTTCATCCATTTTACTTTAATCATTTATTTTACCATAACAATACACAGTTAATTAAAATTAAATATCCATGACATAATAAAATAGTCCAATCAAGGTACAACACATCAAAATAGCATAATAAACGAACAGTCCACATAGAACATAACATATATCCATAAATGTAAATTTTCATCGATGGATATGTATTTTATATTTTTTTAAATTAATTAATTGAAAGCAAATAAATCATACCAACATGTTTTTGCAAACTACCCTAAAGCTTAGCAATCTAAGCGCCATTCATTTAGTGTTTCACCACGAGTCCGATGGAATAAACCATGAGAGAATCGAAGTTCGTATGCGAAAGATATAGCGATTAGAAGTCGCATGGCTTAATTTGCAATTATTAATTTTGCAGGGATTAGAATGTAAATTATACCTTCCCTTCCCACACGCTACATTGATTACTCAAACCCGTCGCTCTAGTAACACAGAACTTCATTACATTGCCATGGCTACCTTATGTTGCCAACGCTTGAACAGAAACCACCCACGGCCCCAGCACTTCCACTGCGCCCATCCCAAACCCTCTCAACCCCTAGAGCACCGTCGCTGCTGCTAGAAAAGCCTACCGCCAACATCAGTTCAATAATTTCATAACTGATCCCATCGATCCAACCATATCGATCGACTCCACTTGATATCTCCTACCTGATTGTACCATTTGATCGTTCCATAGTTTTCAATTCACTGTTAATCGAGAAGCCATTGAATGGACGGTCAAGAATTGTTTACCAATTTCTGGACACCTCAAGCACCATTTTCAAAATTATAATAAAATATAGTAATTTACATCAAATTACTTTTCAAACAATAATAATATATTATATGTCAATAATAATAATATATTAAAATCAATTTAATATTTCCAAAATCAATTTATTACTATTTTTCTTGAAAAACAATATTCTATTTTAAATCTCAAAACTCTTTTTTATTGTTATTATTCTCAAAATAGTGATAATTTAACTCAAAACATTTTTGGAAACATATCTTTACTATTAATATTATTATTCAAAAAATATCTTCTATTCCATGACTCAAACAATGCTGATAATAATAATGTCAACTATAAAATTCATAAAATCAGCTATATTGTCATTTACTCAAAATAATACAACTTTTACAAAAAAATTATATTGTTATTTAGGAAATTTTACTTTATCCTTATAAATAACAATAAACTACATAATTTTAATTTAAAATAGATTCTTCGTTATTATTTATGAATTTCCCAAGAAATTCACAAATAATAACCTTACTAAATTTCTCACACCAATTTCAGTTTAATTCGTAAAATCGCTGTTATAAACAAATATCATCCAAAAATCTGTAAATTACCTTATCTTCATTTATATATCTAATTTCCTATTACATACAGTTTCATCCATTTTATTTTAATCATTTTTTACATCCAATTCACAACTAATTAAAATTAAACATTTGATGATACAATAAAATAGTCCAATCGAAATACAACACAATAAAACATCATAATAACCAAACATGCACCAATAAAACATAAAAATAAATGTAAATTTTCATCGATTGATTTGTATTTTATTTTTTTTAAATTCGATTAATTAAAATAAATAAATCATACCAATGCGCATATGCAACCAACCCCAAATCTTAGCAAAGCAAGCGCCAAATTATTCGAACTTTTGTTATGAGTCCAATGGAACAAACCGCCAGTGAATCAGAGTTGTATGCGAAAGATATAGTGATCAGAAGTCATACAGCTTAATTTGCAGTTATTAATTTTGTAGTCATTAAATTGTAAATTATACCTCTTCGTGCATGCAATAGTGATTACTCGAACCCGTCACTCTAGTAACGCACGACTTCTTGCCAGGGCCACTGCATGCCTCCTACGCCTGATGGGGACCACTGACGGCATCAACATCTCCATGACACCCATCTGTAACCCTCACGATCCCCGTAGCACCGTCGTTGGTGCTATAAAAGCCAACCGTCACCACCACTTCTAACCAGAATTCCAGTGATTTCCTAGCATATCCTATTGATCCAACCATATGGATCAACTCCACTTGATGTCCGCTACTCGATTATACCCTCCGATCACTCCGTAGTCATCATTTCACCATTGATCGAGGAGCCCTAAAATGGATGACCGAGAGTTGTGCACAAATTTCTAGCCACCTTGAGCACCATGTTTAAAAATGAATAATTGTCGCCTCTTTTACTCGTCGAGAGCTTCGAATCCATATATTATAAGCTTGGGTTCGAGCAATTCAAATTTTGAATGATTTTAATTAATTTATTAATCTACCATTAGTGAGTGATTAGTGAAATTTCCAGATTAGAAGAGAAAAACTGAAGTGATGGTTGCTCTCTAGGATTTCTTAGCTTCATTTATATAGGTAATGAGGCAGGTTTGGTTATGTGTAACCATTTGGTCCAAAAGTGACTGCATATACTACTTAATCACTGTAACACCTCTATTTTGCAAATTGTAAACCCAAATCCATTAAAATAATATACCAAACCTATCAGCTCGAAAAGGCCTATACAGAGGTTATAAATACAACACCCAGTTCTCCCTTTAATTAAATATTCATTTTTAATTAATTTAATTTTAATAGTTTCAAATTTGCGGGTCGTTACATATGTCAATACGCTATCCTATGTTTCAGGTGCACTAAATATGGCAACTTTTCTCCCAAGTGAATTAAACTAGATATGAGTGATGTGACTCCTAAAGGAAGAGTCACACGCGTTAATTCTATATCAGTCATATATCATGTAAAGCCTATAACCCCATGTTCCCAATCTTCTCCTATCGCCCAAACCTACATCAGTTGTCCTTCTCCCCATTTGGATTTAATAGCAAATTTAATAGGAATCATTCCATTCATTATTCCCATTCTTTAACATATATGAAAAACAGCAGTTGAAGCATGTATGTAGATCAAGTGAAGTTGTTAGATGCACAAATGCATGTTATTTCTATGTAGTCGGTGGCCTTTGGTTAATAAGGAACCTCCATCATTTTATTTTATTTCACTTTGGGCATCTAAATTGGAGAATTGCCCTTGACAACAACAGAACATTCTTGCTTCTCTTCCCCAATAGGCAATTGATCAACTTGCCCATTAGAAAAGCGGTTTTTTCATTAAGAGAATGGAATGATTTTTGCCAGGTAGCAGTCTCTGAGGGAGGGCTTTAGGTTTGAGTTCTTCAATGCCTCCTGGATCTCCTAGCCGGGTTTCCTATGTTCGTTTATGGTAACATTGAACTTAATTCTCTTCTTTTTCCTCCAAGTGACTTTATGGTGGCTCTTCTGTAACTCAACCTTTCAACAACCTTCAGGTTTAGTTGTGATATGCTAAAGTTATAGTCTAAAATAACGGTGTTCCTATTTGGTGATGGGAGGATCCAAACATGGTCCAATATCCCTTCACCTCCTTTAAGCTTTGTGGATGGTGTCATGTCTAAAGAAGCTTTTCTTTAGCATTATGATAGAGTTAGTTTTATGCCCTAGGGGAAATTATGTAATTTGTTACATATATCTAACTCGATAACCAAACTTATTCAAAAAAATGGGTTTTTGTTCTATTATATACTTGTTATATTATGATATAACTAATTAAGTAATCAATTTAAAGTATATTAAATAAAAAATTCTAAAACAATATGTTATGTAATAGAAATACAATATTGTGTAATCATGAGAAATTTGTCACATTAAAAATGACATATTATTTTAAATATTCCTAGTCAAGATGTTTCGAGATGGATATCGGTACATCCATTGAGACTAGAGTGTGTAACACTTTCCATATATTGGGTAGCATATTACTACTCATGACTGCTAGGAGTACCAAGGGGTTACGTACTGATATTTACTGGATAATTATGGAATGACTCACTTGAGAGATTTCCGTTAGTTAATATAACTAAATATAAAAAGTTAACCTCGAAGTGATGATAGTACACACTTCTCTCGACTTGAGAATACCGTTGAACTTCAATATGGACACTCTACTTTGATTGTAGTTAAATAGTAGCATTGTGTCCATTGAATGATTATAGTTGGGTCTCAGTTGAAGCATTAGAAGTGAAACAATATTCAATAAAGAATTCTTCCCCTTAGTTATAGTCAGTATCACGGTCAACTATAGTTAACTCAAGGTCAAAGTCTCTGGCCAGAGCGGTATAGTTAATAATAATTGTTATTATTGAACTAAGGATTTTTTATTTAGACTAATAAAGTTCAATGTGGATGATGTGGGAATTTTGATCGAAACCAAATTCATAAGTCTTAATGTGACATAGTGTTGACGAAGAAAATTGGTGTAAATAATCGTGACTACCAGGTACCACTTATAATAAATAAAATTGAATTTTACCATAAACTTGTATAAGAAATAAATTCAGCCAAAATGTCACACCACTAGCTAAGGTGACGCATGGACGTTAATATTCAAATTGTTCGATACCAATCACTAACTGAATTTACTCCTTTGAGTCGCAACCGTAATGATAAATACTCAAAAAAACCACATGAAATAATTAGTTTATAATCATAGTAAATTAATTGATTTGATTTTTATTTATAAAATGTTAATTATTAAATTTTCTTTGATTTTTTTATTACCATTTGTATTTAATAAAGTGTGTATATAAACGTTATAAATGCGTGTATCTATATACGATATCGATAGAATATTTAAACTGGATTTAAACAAATTAAGTGCTAAGTGATTTTGGAAATTTTTGAGGGCTATATGGGATCTTTTATGCCCAGCCATACATAATAAAAAGGGAGATGGTTTGATGAGATTTGATGGGAAATTAAATAGGGAAAGTTTTAAGGAGGGAATGAAAGGTTTTAATGTTTCCTTTAAAACAAATTCTCTTTTATCCGTCTCTTTTTCTCCACAGAACATTCACTATTCTTTCTCTCCTATGTCTTCCTTATCATGGTCGAAATTCACGGCCTCCATGGCTTAGAGAAATATTAAAACAAAAATAAAATAAAATAATAAATGTGGTTGAAGCCTCTTGATCTTTGCCAAATTTGGATGTTGATTCAAGAATCTAGAAACTTTTTATTCATCACTCAAGGTGCATTCTTTTAGCTACATCTTATGGTAAATTTCTAGTTTTATTTATTCTTATATTCATATTGCTCATATGACTTAGATCTTTTGCATACCACATATGAATATAAGCTTATCTATGTAACTTGAACTAAGTCCCTTTTTGTCACGTCTCTTTTGATAACATATGTTCCTAATGTTAATTTAATTTAGATCCATTTTGTGTTATGCTACCTTTTGATTACATGTTTATCCAATTAACATCAGAGCTATCACATGTTACATCTTATAATTAGTCGCTCATATTGTTCTTATAGTTTGGATCTGAAATTTCACAACAAATTTATATGTGCCTAAGTTGTCCTTTTGTTCTTTTTTTAGGTAAACGAGGTTATTATACTGGCCTCTACCAGATCTGAATTAAAAGAGTAAAAGAGTACACATTATATACAACATAAACTATAACTAGAATGAATAAAAAGAAAACAATACTTAAATCAGGATCAACCCATCAAGCCCAAATACCAATCTAATTAATGTGCCATGTAAACTCTGGGCCAATAAAATGCAAACATGTCATCCGTTTATTAACAACACCTTTAACCTCTGCCAAAAACTCCCGCATATTCTTACACTTCTGCTCAAAAGCTCGACTATTTCTCTCTCGCCATAGAACCGAAATGATACATTTCAGAACCACAAGCATACGATTACCATGTTCATCTCGCCTCCTCGATTTTTTGAAAATCTCGAACCACTGTTGGCTGCGATCAGTGTTGCCGTAATAAATTCCAGCAGCCTGAAGTATAGACACTACACCAGAAAAAACTTTTGGTAGCGTTGAAAAAACGCTACCATAACTTATGGTAGAGTTTTAGAGAACGCTGCTATACGACATGCAACTAAAAGTCTAAAACTTTTTGTTGCGTTGTAGTAAACGCTACCAAAAGTCACTTTTAAATGAAACTATAGGTATTTTTCGTAGGATTTAAAAAACGCTACCAAAAGTCATTTTTAAATGCAGCTATAGGTTTTTTCTGTAGGGTTAAAAAAACGCTACCATAAGTCTTCATTTTTTGGTTGCATTTTTTGTTTATATACTTTTTTTGATTTTCAGTAGCGTTTTATTGGTTGTTTGGTAGCATATTTTAAATGCTACTATTTACGGTTGATGGTTTATACCATTTCCAGCAATCGCTTATATACTATTCATATTAAAACAAACGATCAATCGCATAATTTTCATATATTCAAACAAACAATTAAATCACATAATTAGCATATACAAACAATCAATCATATGATCATCATATTCAAATAATTGCAAAAACATGCTAATCTCACTATCAAATATAATACCATAATCAATTCGATAGTAGTTTTTCAACAAAATAAGTCATATACTACAAGCATTCACAGACAAGTTTCCACAAATGGTACTAACAAAATACGACAACATATATAACAATTAAATTCATGTTCGTTGCTTGATTACCAATAGTTCTTTGTTGTCGACAGTCTTCGCTTCGAAATAGCTAATTACCTGCAAACGAGTTTAACAATCAACAATATATATATATATATGTATATATATGTATATATATATATATATATGAAAATCATGTAATATATAACTCGATATTCTATATTAACACATATTAACAAAAATTGTTCTATTTTTATATGCATCCTATATAGTTCCCCAACGAATACACAATTTTAATCTTCGGGGTATAAACAGTAAAAATCAAGCTAAGGACATACAACCATTAAAATGGATAAACACTATGTTTCTTTCAGTTAGTGAGAGTTAATCTGAACAAAGCTCGCTGCAGTTTAATGATTAAGTTAGAGAAATCATACTCATGAAATCATTAAAAAAGTGGTTCAATTTGGAAAGTAATTGGTGATCCACCCATGTTAAATTGACAATGCAATAGATGAACCTTATGTGACAACGGGCCAATTTATCAATTGAGTTGTCAAAATTTGCACCCCAAATGCTATTCGCTCTCATATTCTCTATCACAGTGTTATATCAGAAATTATACAAAATTCTTCCTCACCAACCCTCATAATTCAAATTAACCAAGAGAGACCTCATAAAATTAAGTATAGCTAGCTAGTTGTACAATAAGTGCAGAGTAATATTGCTAGAAAGAAAGAACATAACACTTGAACAAAACAATATTAGTTACCTGTTATCAGAAAACTCAGAAACATCAGCTCAACTAGGTTTGCTTCTCCTGAACGTTCTCCTGTAATATAAGTATAATATGCTAGTGATTTACTGTGTTGCATTAATATGCTAGTGATTTACTGTGTTGCATTAATCCTGAACATTCCCCTGAAAGTATAGCTAGCTAGTTGTACAATAAGTATAATATGCTAGTGATTTACTGTGTTGCATTAATCCTGAACGCTCCCCTGTAATCTGGCAAAGGAGTATACTTTAACCAGGCACCATAGGCAGTTGAATTGACATTTTAACTCACTATATGCGTTGATGCTAGCTAGCTATTTCCAGACTAGCCACTAGGAAGCAACTTATTCATATTTCAAAATTAAAACTAGTAAAATAAAGGAGGCAAAGCATATAAACATGTGGCAACAAGGAACAACTGAACAAATTCTGGTGGAACATCAGAGTAAATCATACAAAGTTGAATTTATGTGAAGCATGGACAACTGTACAGTAAATCACTAGCATATTATACTTCATTTTGACATTGAGGTGAATCTGTAAGCATGTTGAAATGAACTACTACCTTTTTGAAGCACTTCAAATATATGCTCTTACACAACTCCGCCTTTTTGAAGCACATCAAATAAAAAAAAAGCATTTTAATTCAATGTAAAATTTTCCAGTTATTTAACTTCATTTTTTCTTTTACGACTGATTTTAAGTTTGAATGCAGTAGTTTATCAGACAAGCAGCATGTTATTATATATTGAAACAACATGACAAGCGACAAAAAAATATTATAAAATACCTCATGTTTTGCATACATGCACAGAGGCTAGCTTAAAGAAAAAAGCAAGTATTAGCAACAGCATATTATATGGTCTAACTCAGATTTGTAGATTCGAGTTATGTTTGCCTATTGCAAATAGAGGAGATGAGTTCACAGCCTGCATATATACTTGTAAAGACAAAATACAATTAAGATAAATTATCTTTTGAAATTCGATTGCTCCAAACTATAGTAACATCACAAACTCAAGCTCAAGCACCACAATGTCACATATCATACATCAAATTTTTTTAGACAAATATATAGCCACTGATATTAAAGTAGCAAGAGCAGTTGCAAAAGATAAAATTGAGTATATAAGAACTAAGCAATATATGTAAGGCTAAAAGTATCAATCAGATTATAAACAATTCAAGCTTGTACAATGCATAAATTCACTTCGTTTACCAATGATATAAAATTTTGAAAGCGCTGAATGTACAACCCTTGTTTGATATTACAGTTTTTAATACATATAACCTTAAATGTATACCAAAAATGAACATGTTTCCCTAAGCATAATGTTCTTGCATGTTATATTTAGGAAAACTACAAAATAAAAAATTTATTAGTTGCGTCGCTATTAAGTATTATGTGAATCATGTGGTCTTTTTCTTGAATTCTATGTTGGTACAATTTAAGTGTTCATGGTTTCCATTTTACTTAAAAGGTGAATTGTCGCTTAAGCGATCATAAAAAATGCTCAAAGACAAAGATTTAGTAAATTAATCGACGAGTACATACCTTAGAAAACTGAATATTTTAGGATGTGTCCTTTTTTAGTTGAAACACAGTTAAACGTTTCTGACATGAAAACTAAGTAGGAACATGTCTTTGGACTGTGGTTCTAAAGTTCTTGGTTTAAACCTCACACGAATCAGTTAGCACTTTATAAATACAATAAAAACTTGGACGTTTGTTCTTACAGTAGTAAGTGGCTTACAATAGTTTCACTATCATGTAGGGTTAATATTGCTCACTTTATTGAGAATCATAAATGAATTCACTTCCTAGTAGGAACATTACATTGTCTAACAGTACTTTCTTTCAAATTTGTGATATCAAATATGACCTGAAGGTTCACGAGTGATTTTGAGTAATTGAACATTACAGCATAGAAAATCATGTATATATTTAAAGCCCAACACTTGCGCAAAACCAGGCCTATTTTTGTAATAAGTTTTCCACGAGGCCTAAAATCGAAATAAGTTATTTTTTGTAGCCCTGTTTGAAATTTTGTCCTTGTTTAAAAGCATTTTTTGTTGTATTGCATTTTTCTTAATCCTGAGGTGATCCCTTAACCTCCTCAGGTGTATCTCAGCTCCACACATGTTGTCTGATCGTAATTTATCACTAAACTTAACCACATTTAACACTATACACTATAATAATCAAATGTTACGATATTATATCATTTCGCTACAAGAATATTGGCAAAGCCTTTTGAAATATATTTTCAGGATATGGTATAGTTTGTATTTACCTTTTATAACCTCCATGGCTATTGAAGGAATATCGATTTGGTCTTCCACCAATCTATACACATCTAAAAGCTACAAAGAAGATTGAACAAAAAATCATATTAGAAAGGCGGTTATGTATAAAAACATACATATAGACAACAAGTTTCAAAGCTCAGTAAGATTTTACTGGAGAAAAATGTATTCTTTCATGATAAGTATCTTCAGTTAATGCCACATACCTCTTCAATATGAAGCTTATCATGAAAGACAGTTCTCAATCATCCTTGTAAAGCGCATTAGGGGTCCTATTTTAAAACTCTCATTAACTCAATACAATGTTTGGTTCCACGTTGTGGAAGATGGGCTATGTTTAGTTAAATGTTTGAAGCATCTCATTCACTAGAAGCGATATAAACTAATTCAATATGAGAGTACATAGATTTGTTGAAATCAATATAGGGTACCACATATGAGCTGTCACCGGAATTGCAGAGAATAGATCAATATAACAAGTATGTTATGAGATTAGTTGACTGATCTAAAAATACTTCAAGTGATGAGGTAACAGTTTGGGTACGTTAGTAGTAGAAGTTCCACTTTTTGTTCATAGGTAAAACTTAATAACAATTTATAGCACAAGTCATAAGACTTAGTAACAAATGAATATACAGACACACATACATACATATATATAAATATATATGAATGTGTGTGTGTATAGAAATATAAAGTTAAAAAATTCTGTATAGACTTAATTGATTCTGAAGTACAGGTCGTAAGACTTCTCCAAATTTATAACACTACCTGCATTTCATGCAACAATTGGTCCAAAATAAACTAAACCGGCCCTGCTCAACAGGATATAATGATGTTTAGTAATTCATTCAATTAAAGAAAAAAGAATATACAAACACAGTGTATCTCAGTGAGCACACTTGGGGTTAATTGGTAACTACCTACCTTCACACAAATATAGTTTGTAACATTTAAGCAAAAATATTCCAAAATGAAAATGCAACAAATTATTCATTAATAGATACTTATTTACCTGATTAGTGAAACCAACGCCAATACCAAGAAAGATGCGCCCAAAAATAAGCAGGAGAAGATTATGTGCAGATGCACTGAAAGCAGAACCAATGAGAAATGTGATACCACCTCCAAACATGGTCCATTTTTTGCCTAAACTCTTTGTGAGATCAGAAGCAAAAACTGATGCAATAGATGCCACGAGATACAGTGATGATGTGAATAAAGTCAATACTTGACTATCGAATTTGCAATACTGGTTTCTTCCTACTGTTTCTTTCCTTCCTTGCTCGTACACAGAAGGAAAGAATTCTTTTAGAAAAGCATCCCTAGGTGCTACTCTACCTAACAGACATTACACACATCAAATTATTACGCTAAACCAACTGAGAAGCTTATTAGTTATTGGCAATATTGAAGAGAAAGTCAGGTTAAATACTACTGTAAGGGTGTTGACTTTATGTAATTATTAGTTGAATGCTGGTTAGAATGAGATAGGAAGAAAACTAAAATCTTCATGCTGTTTATAGAATTAATAACATAACCAATGGTCAAAATTATGAAACCTGAAATTCCAATATCATAGCCAAGTATGAGGCCACCAGTGGCAGCAACAAGGCAGGCTACACACACGAATGACATGTACTAACCTCGGTAGCAACATCTTCTGCTGTATCCCTCAGAGTAGCACGATAAACTTGGTCCAAACTTGCTGCTGCAACTGTCTGCGATCAAATTTTACTAAAAACAGTTTCAAGTGGCTGTCCGAGTTCTTCTTCCATAATAGCAAATGCTACCTACACATGCAAGAACAAAGTTTATTCACTCAATGTACTAGTACAGATTTTGTAATTGCAATTATTGATAATACCTTATTAGAAAAGAGGGGAACATCATCTTGCAGAAAAACAGAGCTCATTCATGTAATCTTCTCTGATAATATCAGGTCTGTTTGTTAGAACCTATAAAGACTGAACTATAGCATCAAGAATTTTCACTCGATTTTAATTGTAGAATAAACATGGATAATGGAATTATAAATGGAAATATAGAACCCATACAAACAGATTGCTATATAAAAGTAGATATTAGTTTTCAAATTAGGGAAGAAATAACAACCGAGTATGAATTTGGCATAAAAATTAAAATTAAACAAAAGATAGAAGGGGTATAATAAGGAAATAGGTTGAAAATATGTACATTAATTCATAATCGTATGGATTAGCAAATTAGGTTTGTGTAGATTGGTCCAGAAGAATTAGCAAGTTAGGGTTTTTGCTATTCGATTTATAAAATGAATATTTAATGACAAAATAAAGTATAAAATCCATACCGGTATAAGGTTTGTGTAGAATCTAATCAAATAGCAGTAGATAGAAGGAGGAGTTGATGGACAACGTGGAGAGGAGAGGAGTAGGACGATGATGATGATGGAGGAAAAGCGACGATGAAGACGATGATAATTTAGGACTTATGAATTTTTCTAAAGCGAATAGGAAAATGAAAATGGGGGGAACGTGAAAAGTTAGAAAGGTAAAAGTATTTTAATTGGAGGGAGAAATTTGGAGCGAGAGCGGTAAATTTTGGTACTGTCTTATACATTAATAGTTGCACTTAGCTTTCAAACGCTACTAATAAGTGCAACCAAATGTATATTTTCTTGTAGTGAGATTTCCATAATCGATAAGTCACCATGCACTCACTACACCAGAAATGGCATTTCGCAACGGCTTTGAGCCGTTGCAAATGGATTTAGCAACAGCTCAGAGCTGTTGCTAAACCAACAGTGGCAGATAATTAACAACGGTTTCCATCCATTGCGAAACCATATTTAGCAATTGCTCAAAGCCATTGTAAAATTAGGTTTTGCAACGGCTTTGAGCCATTGCTACTTTTTATTTTGCAACGATTGTTAACCGTTACTAATTTTCATTTTATTTTCTGGTTTCGCCACGACTTTTAGCCGTTGCTAATTGTCATTTTTTTTTAGAAAAAAAAATGCTAGCATTACAATGTTGACATTTCATCAAACTGGAACGAGTTAATTTAACATAATATGAGAAAAGAAAGATCATCAAGCCACATAATTTTTTATAGACTCAACAAAAAACTTTTCATAATAAATCTTGACATTACAATGTTCAACAACAATCAATAAATTACACTACATAGTTCAACGCAACAACAACAACAACAATAGTACTACAACATACACAGTACATGGTTCATCGGTACAAGGTTCATCGGTACAATATACACAGTACAAAGCAGTTGCCGACGAAGCTGTGGGGAAGAACTTACAAGGCAGTCGCCGACGAAGCTGTGAGAAAAAACATTCACACATCAAAACGACAATAACATCAATGTATAAATGTAATGAATTGATCTTGAAAACAAATAGTACTGGAATAAAATGATTATTTCTTATTAGAGTTGACTCTACATCTGCTTTTGTTTCACAGAAAGACCTTATTTGATTTGCAGCAATGTATAAATGTATTGCTTTCATCCTTTTCATATTCAAACACTTTATTTGATTTACAAACTGGTATCAACTTACTACAAAGGATTCAACACCTTGTTCACTAAGTAGCATGAGAACAATATCTCAATTTATGTTCGGTGTAGCAGTATTTGTTTCTGCTAAACTAATATGTGGAATGGCATAAAAAAAATTATTTTTGCCTTGTGATGCAAATTAGGGAGTGAAATAAAAAAGATGTAAAAAAACCCAGAAGACTCAAATCAACCAAAAGAAATCACCTAAATTTCAAGTTTTCTTATCATATAAATAGCCTCTGATTCTGTAAACTTATGTTTCTTTGGGATTGGAAGATGCATTTTAATGAAACTGACATGTACCATAAAAGAGCCGAACTAGTCTGGTTGTAGATAGCCATAAACTTTGCTCATTTCTAACTGAGAAAACCCAATGTTTTTTTACTATATCAATCATCTAAATGACCTAATAACATAATCATCTTTCATAATGCCAAAAGAGAAGGTATATGTTTATTTCCCAATTCAAATATAATGATACTAACAAACCATCAACTGATAAGCCTACCCAGGACATAACATACAAAGCAAAAGGGAAAGATAAAATTAACGCCAAGGCTACTACTTCTAATAGATTTCATCCACTGTCTTCCGAATCAGACGATGATGCAGTAAATTTAAGTGACACAATAGATAAAGAGGAGTTTATTTAGGCAGAGGAGGATCTCATTCAAGAGCTAGATTTGATACAAAATGTTGCTGACCATTTAACTAAAATCCCAAATGAGAATATCCTATTCCAAGTATGTCTCGAAAAATCCACTTTATGAAACAAAAATCCATGCAGGTTCATCTACCGAGACTACTACTACAACAGAGCCCCCAAAAAGAACAACAAGGGCTAGAAAGCTAGGTAAATGACTTTGTTTCATGGAATGTTAGAGTACCACTGATTTTAAAATGAATCAGGTGTTATTTCTTCTAAAATCCTTTAAACCAACACTTATTGGTTTATTGGAAAATACATTAAACATAAGTAAAATGAACTGAATATTAGACTATAATTAACTGATATGGAGGAAACAACCATCAATTAAACAAGAGAATACAAGTTATATGGTTATGTCTTTATAAAGATATAAATGGAAGAAAAAGAACTTACACAAAAGAAGAAGAGTAAGCAGCCTTGACGGTTTCAACAAAATTAGTAGTTTGCATAGAAACAGGATTGGTGAAGAAATAACGGCAACAAAAAGCTCCTAAAACGAACATGATAATTTTTCTTCCTCCTTCAACCCGAGGACAAATTAATAATAGAATGAAAACAGGAGCAGAAAGAAACATGAAATGAAAATGGAAATAACAAAAAAAAACAAGACCAAGCAACTGGAAGTTTTAATTCAGGACCATAAAAATGAAAAACAACGGGACATTTAATGTCACGTACCGAAATTTTCGACTTTCAAAAATTCGACATCGATACTTACTTTATCGACTGTCGAGCAATCGAGTGCCGGAAACTCCAATAGTGAGGGTTTAAGAAAGAAGAAAAAGAGTAGAAGAAGAAGAGAAGAAGAAGGAAGAAGAAGAGAAAAGAACAACAGAACAACATCAGAACAGAAAACAATATCAGAATCTCACATATCGCAGCGGAACAATATACAATAGAAAATTTCTAGTCTTTTAAAACAAAGGACTATATCAGTTTTTATACATACATCAATCAGAGTCAATATACAACAATGGAAAGTTATATAAACTTGTCCTCATACAGAATACACAGTGGAATAAATAATATCAGATACAAATACTACGTCTCGCCATCCAGCTTGCTTCCAAAGCTCCAGAATATCCAGAATATCCTGATAATCTAACTCTAGACTGCCCGTGTGGAAATTGGTGGGCACCCAGAGTTTAGAAGGAAAACAATAAACTCCGAGTCAGTCATGGTGACTGGTGTGAGATCGAAAAACAGTTATTTATCTTTAAAATAAACAACAGAAAATTTTTAAAGTCAATTCGCAATGCTTTTGGAAAATGAAACTACCATAAGACCTCCCGCCACACACACAATGCAAACGCAGACTTGGAGGAGATTTCTTCTTATGATAGTCAAAGATGCTTACTACGCAAAAAAATCAAATTCTTTTTGATATTATTATTAGTGCATAGTGTAGAAATCATTTCGAAAGTACAATATAAATCTTAGCCAGCATAGGTACCATTATAGTATGCTTGCTATAGCTACCATATTAAATGGTAGGTTCTACAACTAAAACCGTACAAGGCTCGTATTGTTTCTTTGGATTTCCAACAAATGGTCAGGCTAAGGAACTTCCTATCCACGATGGGTACGTCCCTGGAATAGACGACCCGAGAACCTAACCGGATCTCTGCCAACACAAGGCCGGGTTACCTCTGCAAAAATAGGTAACTACTGACACGCGTATGCCATCCCCCGATCGTCACCGATCTTCCCGAGGATCCCCGATTCGCAACAACCACAAAGTAATAAATTTGCAGCAACCACAGAGGTTAAGTATCTGGGCTCCATACCATGATACCACCTTTATCCAGAAGGAATGACATACACTAAGGGGCGCTACTCCCTAGAACCTTGCTGCATCCTTCCTGTTTCGACCATTTCCGGGGTGTGAGGCTCGACGAAGTCTCGTCCACAAAGCTACGCTTTCTACAAAGCCCTGCTTCGGGTCAAACAAAAATGATCAACCTATGATCACAAAGATATAAGATCAAACAAATGATCATATCACAAATGATCAAACACTGATCATTTCACAGCAACACTCAGTATGCCACGTTACCAAATTGGGATATATTGCTGATAAATTTCAACTACATAACCTCTGAGCTCGTACGTCTCAGAGAAGGGTGTTAAGCTAAGAGAATAAATTCTCCGCCACCAACAGAAATGTATTTGAAAGAAATCAGCTTTATATCTCAAATTGTAACGTCAGACACACAATCCATACAAGTCTGTTCCGGGATCGAACAGAACCGAAGGCACTTCTCACGAAGCCCTTGCAATTCCGGATAATTTTCAATCACGTCAGGACTTCCCGTCACTAAGGGTGATAAAACCTCTAAATCGGAGATCAGCCGATGTAGAGTAACTCGACGGTAATCCTTCCGTTTTCAAAAATATCCGATCTTCAACATCGGTCTTCAAATGCAATTCATAACGACGTATCACATATTCGGAATGGGTTATACGACCCCATGGTCCTTTCCCGGTTAACCCGAATAGTGAGCGATTATTCAAAAATAAGTGTGGCATTCAAATTCATCCAATTCACAACAAATACCATTCAAGGTAATTATTGATAGTCGGTTATTTAACTATCAATAAAGATGCGCAACATCATCAGATTCCAAAAAAATTTCCCAAATTATTTAATCTTTCAAAATATCTTTACTAGATATAAAATTTCCACACTTCAAAAATAAATCAACATTTATTTTTCTAAACAGTTCCCCTTTCCTTAATAAATTCCATATTGAATTTATATTTTCAAAATATCTACTGATATACGATTCTCAAATCGATTTCAAATATTCAATTTCATTTTATCTTTAAGAAGATAAAATCTCAAAACATTTCATTTCATTTTTGGAAAAGCATTTCCATACTTATTTAATAATAAGTATTTCACAAATCATTTATTTTCAACACTTGGAAAATATTCGATATACTTAAATCAAATTAAGTATAATTTCATTCTTTAAGGAAAATATTCTTTTAACACCTTTATTTGAGTCAAAACGAATGTTACGTAAAACATCGTTACGACGACTCAAAATCACTAGTATAGGGATTCAGAATTAAGATAGATGTGTAAATCCCAATACTATATAAAACATTTCCTTCCGGAAATCATTTACTATAACAACAGTGTTATAGTCCACCATTTCCTTAAATTTCTCGAAAACGTCTATTTCAACAATAAATGTTGAAATCTATGATTTCGATATTCAACTTATTTTAAAACATCGTTAAAACAATTAATCTCATCTTTAATATCACTTTCCAAAAATATTACCCATTTTACTTAAAAATATATTCACTGTCCAAAATCGTGAATATACTTCCCTAACCACATTTCAATCTTTTCTACACATTTATTTCAAAGATAATTCGCTATCCAAAATCGCGAATATATTTCCTTTAATAACCTCCTATATTTGATTTACCAAATTTAATTGATCTCGAATTTATAAAACAACGTTTATAAATTCTCTTTCTATTTTATAACAACTTTGACTCATAAAATCTTCTTTTTTATTAACTTCGATCAATATTCCATTTAAAGGCAAAAGCCCAATTTATAAGTAAATTCCTTATAATCTTTTATTTTACAATTCCATTCATTTTATAACTTCATACTTTATAAATCTAAAAACTTCAACTTTATAAATCTAAAAACTTCAAATCTTCACAATTTATAATTCTATAAATTTCCTATCTTTACAACTTATAAAAACTCGTTTTAAATTCCAATAATCTTAATTGATAAATATCAATTTTGTGCATCTTGTACACACATCCTTTTTTTTTAATAATTCAAAAATCCAATTTAAACTATTTTATAGATTAGTTAACTATTTATTTCAAAAATCATCTTTTGGTTCTATTTCACAAACATTATAATTTCCATAACCTTAAATCTATAACATTTATTTATTTAAGATAAATAATTCCAAAAATTTAATAAATCGTATACTTACAAATAATCACTTTAAAAATCTCTTTTAAAGTAAAAATTGTTATTTTTAAACTTCAAAATTTTGAATCCAATGATGCAACGCATCAATTAGTCCATCACAACAATCAATATCATATATCAATATGATAACAGATCTATATCAATATATCTGTAAATAAATAAATACTGGTGAGGAATCCAGTTGGATCCCTCCAACCTGTTTCCCTGCATCCAAAGACGTTAGCACAATACCAATTCCACTTCGAGGTGGAATATCGCGGTATATGGGTTTTTATAAAAATATCCGCTTACTAACGGCGCAATAGGGTCTCATCCGCTATACGAGGCGGGAAATCATCAATCCAATATATACATATGCCAATATGTATATATTGCTATATATATATAGATATATCCTATAATATTTAATATCACATCCAAGTAGCAACAATCAGTCAAATCAATAACTGTCAAACAAAATATATTTTGAGTGAGAAAATAATCTCACCTTAGCTTTTATTTTGCCATCCATTTCCAATTTGACCATTTCTCCAAATTTTGACCTTGTATAAATAATGTTATACAATCGATTAATATTTGAAATAAATCGAACCATCCGTTTCCATTTAGTAAAATTTTATTTTATCTAATCAATTCAATTCCAAACAAATTTCCGTTTAAATAATTTTAATCATTCAATGATTTTACTTTAATTTACTAACATTTGATTTAAACTAACTTCCTTATAAATATTTCCTTTCTGTAGTTATCAAAACATAAATTTACTTTACTGTAAATACTTCCTTATAAATAAATATCTCAAACATTTTACTTTTAAAACTAAATTTAATATATCAACCTTTGGTAATTAAATTATCCCCACGATTTCATTTCAAATTAAATTCTTTTAAATAAAGTACTTGAATAATTTTTTCTTTAACCAATTTTAACTAATTTCTTTTAAATAAACTTCCAGTAACTAAAATAGTAAGATAAGTCAATTTAACAAGTTAGTATATTTAAAATGTGTATTTATTCACTTATTTATTTTTTTATCTTTTTGAAAACACATATGGTTAGCAAAATAAATTTATATTCCCAGTTAAAACTTTAGTTAATCCAACTAATTCCCATGCTCAACTAAAACTAAGATTATACTTCATAAGAAAGTTTATACAATTTATTCACAATTGAAATGAATTTTAAAACCATCACTAACGTATTAAATTTTAAATTTAAATTTTTAAATTGACAAATTACCTCGCTGCCACGATAGAACAACATTCTAGCCTATACCACGAAAGACATCGCCTTCCCTATGCAATCGCCACTGACCGTCGAAAAGCCTAGCTTGAGCTCACTGCCTTCGACCACATCATCTCGCGTACCCCTGACTCGACGACGAACCCAATTTTTTTCTTCTCGACTTCAAGCCTGCCGAGATTTCCAGACCCTAGCCCACGATGTTGTCAAGATCATGCGAGCGCGAGCACGCCACCCCATATTTCCCCAAACACCTTCGCCTTCAATAGCTCGAGTCGCCCCTGCCACGAAACTCGATCGATTCGAGATACCCAATCATTCAACACCCCACCTGACCACCATTGTCGACTGCTCTGCCAATTCCGATCCTGCGCGCCGCCATCGACCTCTCAGTGAAGCCCTAATACGCGCGCCCCAAAGCCTCGCGACGCGCCTGCCCCCTCGCGATGCTCGCGAAACCCATCTGCTCGCGTACGCCACGCGTGAATCTATTTGCGTCCTCCTCCTTGCCAAATTGTCGAAGTCGAATGAGAATGGAAGGGAGAGGGGAAGCGAATTTTTAATAGGGACCAATTTTTTTTCTTTTTAGGCTGGGTTCGATTTGTTTTGAAACGAGCTGACATTGTTTTGATTTGGTAATTGATTTCGGGGACGAAGAAATGGGGTATGGAATTTAAAATGAAACGGCCATTAAATTATTTTCTCAGAGAATTTCGAACTGAGAATAGTTGCGTGATATCAGATGGGGAGGGGGGAACAAGAAGTACGCGACCCCTACTTTGCACGATTTCTGCATCGCGATTTTAGGCGAAAATTTAGGCGCGTGATTAAAGGAACGAAATGGACTGACGTTGACCAAATTAAAATTTAAATTTAAATTTAAATCGAGTTCAATTTAAATCTCAATGCGTTTAACCGCCGTACGGTCACATATCAGCTCCGAAAAATACGAAAATTGAAATCCGACAATAATTCAATATTACGGACCCAATGGAACTGGTTTCGTCGAATTCCGAGACTGTTTGAAAATTGACTATTTTTAAATATCGATTCGAACAATTTATTTCAAAACTGAACAAAACAGTTTAAATTCAATTCTGAAGTTTCTATTATCTCCAGTATCACCCATATAAATTTTAAAAGCTTTCGAAATATTTTTCTTCAGCTTAAAATTGAAGATTCAAAATTTTTTTATTCAACTACAATCGATTAAATTTTATAATTTAATCGCTGATTCCAAAATTATATCCGGAATACAAATTAAATCATCGTTCAAATATTTAAAATTAATTAAATATTCCCAATTTAATTTATTCGAAACCTAGGGTCGTTACATTTAAGAATAAAGTATAATATAAACAACGGTACATTTAATGAATAAGCTCCATTACATTGTTTCTATTTTGGATGTGTTGCCTCTTAAATGAGTGCATCTCCTACTGGACTCGGTTTCCTTGTAGCAAGTTGCTGCCCATGCGAGTGTCAAATTTATTTTGTGAATGTTAAAAAAAAGTAACTATCAAACATAATGTATATACATCTAATAGATAGTATACGTTTGTTTTAATAATTTTAGGGATTTTGTTGAATGCCTTTAGCTTGAAAAATTAATTGTGATGCATACTCCTTAATGAAGAAATACAATGTTAGTCTCTATATTTGAAATTTACATTCCATGCACCACAACCATTTTCATTAAATTGTTGAACTGATATTATTCAAATACAAGCTAATTAATATCTTTTTTTATAGACTTTTAATAGAGTTTTGTTTTATCATTAAGTTGGAAATTTTATGTTCCATCCTTCCCGTAAAATCTATTTGTTTATCATTAAACCCTGATTTGTTTTGATCATGGATCTCAAATTATCAATTTTTTTTTTCGATGAATTTATATTTTTACTAAGCTAAACTGTTAGCAAGTAATTTAATTGATTGGACTGACGCTTATGCGGCTTCTGACATTGTTACTCTCTTCTTACTATTACTTCTTACTGCAGGAGTGAACAGAAGATATTTTTAAATAAGCAATAGCATCATGCAAAAGTAACCTCGAATTCATTTACAGTATAACAATTTCAACAATATCGCGGCACATTTGGAACAAGATAAATGATAAAAGTTTCATTAGTGACTAAAAATTATGCATATTATATTCTAATCTAAAAATTAAAGTCAAAGGACAAGCAATGATTAAAAGAATATATACTAAGTAGAGAATAATAAAGAGCATAAAAATATTCAAATTATAAAATTCCTAATAAAGAATACTTACCTAATGAGTAAAAATCAAACATAGGACAGTCAAAGCTTAAATCATATACAATAAAAACATAACTTAAAATATTATTAATTGCCGATTAATGCAATATTTCCCCTACTGTTACCAAAATTTCCCTTGAATGATTAGTCATAAAAGCTTAAATCCTTAGCTTTTCTCTATTATATATACGTAGGGACAACTGTTAGATGAAAGATTTATATGCCGATTATGTTATTTTAGGTTGTCAAAAAGATCTGCTTGGATGGTAGCAGTCCTTTTTCTCAGTACTTTGAAACAGAGGCGGTTAATTCCTATCTAATTACATATATAGGGAGCTACTGAATGTAACAGAATAAAAGTTAAATTATGGGCTGCACTTGCACAAATTATAAATTCCACTTCTGTGTGTGTGTGTGAAGAATAGAACGTGTGAAGAAAATAAAAATAAGAATTTTACATATTTGTCCCTGCAATTTATAATAAATTATGTTTTCCGGAGCCATCCACTATATTTTTTAACAACTATTTATATTATTTGTGTACTATGCTAGAATCTAAAACATGCCAAGATCGATTCTCTCTGCTATGAAGCAATTACAATAAAAATTTGCATTAGCAATATAAATGAATTAAAACTGCTGAGAATAAGAGCCTAAACAAATGGAAGATAAGCTTTAAAACATGAACAAGAAACACCTGATAATTTATTGAGAAATTAGGCTATATCTTGGTATGCTACCAGCCTTCTTAGCATAGATATTATGAACGCATACAGATACAAAAAAGAATCTTTACATTGGTTATGGAGACATACGATTATTGAAAAATAAATTGAAACGCAATAAAATGCATTGAAATTACCAAAATGTCACAAGACTTGCAAATGTACTGAGAAAGGAAACAAAAAAAGAAACAAATATCTTTACTATATTTACATGATAAACAGGTGGACAATCTATCCATTTGGGCTAGCCACAAGGGAGTGGTAAACAGATAACATCTATCAACAATTTATATTTGGTACCGCTACACAGAAATACCAGAAGTACCTATAAAAAGGTATGTACAAGCTTTATTAGTTTATTTATTTGTTAAAAAATAATTGTATGTCAGAATGAAACTACTTCACTTCCTTCTTACCATTAAATGTAAATGATATTGAAATCTCAAAACTAACATAATTTCAGTTCCAATAAATGTACATGATATTACTACTATCACAACAGTGGGAAAACAATTTACCAAATCAAGCACAAAACAAAGACACGGACAATATTAGGGGTGGGCATAAACCGCACCGCTATACGGAAACCGCCCGCACCGAACCGCAAAAACGGTGCAGAAACCCGCACCGAATCTTCTTACCAAAGCAAATACCTCAAACCGGACCGACCCGCATCGATACGGTTCGGTTGCGGTTTGGACGATTGAACCAACCATATTAAACCGGACCGAACCGAATATTTTAACTAGTAATCTTATGATAAAAATATAAGCAACTCCTATCTTATTTTAGATTCTAACGATGTATATTCTATTTTTAGCGTATGTTGTTATATTAATAATATTCGCTGTCATAAAGGAAGAAGTTATAGTTTTGGTATAATATTTTTCATCTCGTTTTTTTTGGATTAATGCTAATTATAATCTTATTCTAGTAATTTTCCTTGATGATTATGCATTGATTAATGTTGATGTTTGGATAATCTACCAAAAAAATCTAACTTATATCTAAATGTCAAATTGAAATATTCATACAGTTAAGAACTAACCTTTCATTTCAGTATAACGTTATGTGTTTTAACCTTTAAGTGTAAAAGCTTCACACGGTTGCCTTCGTAAATTGATTGTTGATGGA
Source organism: Allium fistulosum (assembly GCA_030737815.1). NCBI lineage: Eukaryota > Viridiplantae > Streptophyta > Magnoliopsida > Asparagales > Amaryllidaceae > Allium > Allium fistulosum. Next base: position 248,491,814 of record CM060905.1, on the reverse strand, counting down.
AGTAATTCTCTTATTTCATATTTAATGTGGGTTCAAACCGGACCGGACTGAAACCGAACCGTGTTACATTCAAACCGAACCGAAACCGAACCGTTTAAAAGATTAGTATAATGGTTTGTATTTTTGATTAACCGTTTGATGCGGTGCGGAAGTGGTTTGGACTCCAAACCGCACCAAACCGACCCGCGCCCACCCCTAGACAATATACAATATCTGGAACGAAGCCTGATAGGCTTCACCCGGGCTGTAGCCTAAGTTGCATTGGCTCCGTCCCTCACTAAACCACCAGTAAATATGTAACCAGTTCTGCTTCTTGCTTAGTCTTCTAGATATTGTAACGACCCGTAAATTTTAGTGGTTTTATTTATTTAATTAATTGAAATTTTGTGAAATTTTAAATAATAATATTTTGAAATAAAAATTTAATATTTGGAATACGTCTTCTTAAATATAGCAACTAGTATCATCAGATAATATGGAAGTTTATTTTCTTGTGTAATTCTATTTCAATTCAAATCAGTTAAATTTGATGATAATAAAATATTTTCCAAACCTGAATATTTTTCTATAGAAAATTTGTAAATCATCTTCTAAGTGAGACGTCATAATTCATTTCTCCAAATTTGTGCTTCTATTGCTCTGTTTATCTTATTTCCGACAAATTTGCAGCATTTTGGTACCGATATCGAAATTGATGATTTGAGATTTGATTAAATTTGAATTTTGGAATCCGAGTTGAGTTGAATCGATTTGTAAAATTTGAGGAAACTATTTTTAATATAACTATTTTAAATATAAACTATTTTTAATATAAATTATTTTTAGAATAAACTATTTTTAATATAAACTATTTTAAATATACTAATTATTTTAATATAAATTGTTTTAACTTATAACTATTTTATATAAATTATTTTATTTTGTAAACTATTTTATTTTATATACTATTATTAATATCTAAACTATTTGAAGGAATGTGTTATAATTTCAAAGTGTTATGATTTCCAAAGTTATGAATTTCAAAGTATTATGATTTCCAAAGTATTATTATTTCAAATTGTTTTGGTTTCGAAAGTATTACATCTTTGAAAGTACTATGATTTTGGAAGTGAATATTCTTGAAATGGAAATGATATCGTATTGATATGTTTTTGAAATGGAAATGATATTTTGGTTTTGAAGTATAAACTATTTTGAAATTACCGCGGTGTTATAATAACGATTGGTTTTTAAAGAAACGGGGATCGGATACGGGCATACTCTCTGTCGATATCGAAAACCACTTTAACAACTGTGTACGCGGTGGAGATTCCAGAATGAAGTAAGATGGTGGCGACGATCCTAAAGGTATATTTACGTAGACCCAACTCCCGTGAGTTGGCATAAGGTGGCTAAAACAGGAGCGATTCCAGGCCAATGAAGTAGCTCCTCTGATCGGACACATTCCATTGTATACCATTCTATTACTTTGTGATTGATTTGGTGCGCACCTTTGATTCGGGAGTGTGGCTCAAGTTGGGCGATTGCTGCGGCTTTGCGTTTCCAACAGTCTGGATGCGTAATTGGTTTATCTACCTTGGCATTGCCTTATTGTGCCGTGTCACCTACCCTAGCGTGCTTTATTACGAGTTTGATTTGTGTCGTACCTATGGAGTATCCTCTAGTAGCTCCAGTTTACGGGGTATTATGGTACTGTATAGACTATTGGCACTATAAAATGTGTTAAGGGGGATATGGGTAATGCCTTAATGCTATTTTAATAGTTTACTTTACTATAGGCATTATTATAATAGCGTATATTACTACATAGTAGATAGTTTAACGGATCCTTAGAGGATGGTTATCCCAAACATCCTTTAAGTTACTTGTATTTCAGTTGATATTTCACTTGAGTTTGATTTATTGATATAAGAATGTTAATCCTGATTCGAGTGTTTTTTGTTTTGCTTTACGCTAGGGTCATCCTGAGAGATATAGTATTCGAGACTCACCTTTGAAGTTGGAGCTTCGCTTGGAGATCCGGCTATCTATCCAGCTTTCAGTTATTCAGTTGATTCCAGTGATGTATTCAGATTTTGTATTTGACTATTGTATTGAGACATCTATGTATTCGAGACCTCTGTTGTAACTTATTTCACTTTGTTATATATATATAGTAGCTTCATGAACTACTATCCTTTTGTTTCCACTACATTATTGTTATATTACTCTGTGTCTGTGATTCTGTGATTATTTATTTACTTTATATGCTGAGTTTTGCCAAATTTAAATTAACAATCTGATATTTTGAGCAATTCAAATCCGACATGTATGGATGCGAATGGTTGAAAATTTCAGGCTGTTACAGTTGGTATCAGAGCTCTGGTTATAGTTAAAACTCAGCATATGGAGTAGATTTAATTACAGAATCACTTTCGTTCGTGCTTGAAATCCTTTTTCTTTGATCCGGTTTCCTTTGAATTTTGGAATGTTCCCTCGATTACAAAATCCATTCTTGTCTCTCCCTATTCGTATTCTTCTTGATTCTGGAGTATTCCATAACTCCACTTCGAATGATCTCTATAATAAATCTGTGGTCTCGCCAATCTTTGAATAATCTGTAAAGGGGTGAAACTCCTTTACAATCGGTATTGATTCACCGGAGATTTCTGTATCCTCGGTTTACGATGCTGCTATCTTTTGCTATACCCAAATTCTATCCCTGGCGATCGAATGTTGATTTGCTCCAGAATTCTACCTCGAGCTTATTTTGAAGTCACGGTTGACCTGGTTAAGGTTGCCCGCGATTTATATAAGTTTATCCATTCGTTTCTCTCTTTGAAATATATTTATCTCCCTATCGAGCCTATCTTCTAGTTGAACTCTTTTGGTTAGGATTCCTCTAAATTTGAATCTCTATCCCTATCTTTAATTTAAAATCCATTATTTAATCATCGAGTGAGGAAGTGTATTTGTATTAAAATGTTTTATAGTGTGTTGTTTGAGTTGTTGATGTTGATTTGGTTTTTCGATCGATTCGTTTGATCAGCGATATCGATAGGATTTCCAAAACACTTGAACAGAGCAAACTGACATAATACTATTTTCAAAAATTGGGTAAATGAAATAAATTTGTATGATTATATTATAAATATATAAGTAAAATTTTCTAGAATTTAATAAGTTAATTAGATTGGTTGTTGAAATGATAATATTTGATTACCATTTATTGCTCTAAATGAATTTATAAACATGATTTATAAATTGATTTGGGAATTGAAATGAATTTAAATTAACAATTTGAGAATTTAAATTTCGGTGATTTCAAACTTTGGTTTTAAAGTTTTAAATGCATATTATTTAAAGTAATTTCAAATTGAAATCGTTTCAAAGAATTTTAAAAGTTTTAAATCAGTACTCTTCTCTTTATCGCTGGAAAATAATTTTGGTGATGACTGCAGCAACATCGATATTCATTTTTGAGTTTCGAAGACAAGAGGCCACTCTGTAGCTTTGCTACACTTTTGTTTTAGAAATTAATTTGATTTGAATTTCTAAAGTATGACTTGATTTATTTATATATATATATATTATATGGGTATATGATAATAGATTTGGTTTGATATGTATAGAATATGTATGTATGTATATATATATATATATATGTATCTCTAAATGGTTTGAAATTAATCAAAAATTTAATTCTTAAATTTATGTTAAAAGGTTATTTTAATTATAAAGTGAAGCAAAAATTTTGAATAAACATTTAAACTTAAACTAATAGAATTAGAAAATTTTACTTGTATAATACCAATTACATTTTATATAACTTACCTAAATTATTCAGAAGTAATCTATGTAATTGAATTTGTATAATATAAATGATGTTAAAAGAAATTATAAATAAAATTTGAGTGGTTATAATGTAACAACCTTGTATTTTTGTGATTATTTTAATATTATATTTTAATTATTTTAAATTGAATTTCCTGATTTGAAAACTTTATTTTATTTATTAAAATGGATAAATTTTGTTATTTTAAATATAAATTTTGATTTTGATATGAATTAGAATTCCAAACATGACTAAATAGAATATTTTTCCAGAAAAGTGAATTTTGGTCGATATGGTCAAACTCTGACTTTTAAATTTAAAAATTTGAAAGTTTGTGTAACGACCCAGAATTTTGACCAAATTTAAATTTAGGATATTTAATTAATTTTAAATATTTGAACGATGATTTAATTTGAATCCTGAATATAACTGTGAAACTGACGATTAAACTTTAAAATTAAATCTATTGTAAGTTGAATTTAATTTGAATCTTCAAATTTAAGCTGAAGAAAAATATTCGAAAGCTTTTAATATTCGTAATGATAATACCGAAGATAATCGAACTTTCAGAATTATATTTCAAACTGATTTGTTCAGTTTTGAAAATAATCGTTCAAACCGATATTTAAAAATAGTCATTTTTCAAACAGTCTCGGAATTCGACGAAACCAGTTCCATTGGGTCCGCAATATTGAATTATTGTCGGATTTCAAATATCATATTTTTCGGTGTTTATATGCGAGCACACGGTGAGTAAACGCGTTGAAATTTAATTGAATTCAATTTAAAATTTAAATTTAAACTTGAAATTGGTCAACACCAGTACCTTGCCTTCCCCATCAAGAAGCTGTAAAGGTAAGGCAAACACGTTCTCTTGTCTCCTCTCGTACACACCAACATCATCGTGTCCCTTTCCTTCTCTGTTTAAGATACACGAGAAAAGAAAATAAAACAAACGAAAATTTCTTCGTTCAAAATCTTAAATAAAAAAAAAATGGCAGAAGCCTCGTTATAAAAAATTGAAAGATAAACCTCCTCTTCCTAAAAATCATTCAAACGACTAAAATCGAAACCCAGCCCTCTTCCTTTTCTTCAGGCAAATCACGAATCATTTCACGGCGAGAATCGCGCGCGCACGCGAGGGGTTTCGCGACTGGGGTTCATCGGCGATCTAGGGTTTATGGATTTTGTGCTCGCGAGTGGGTTCTGGACATCGCGATGGGAAGCGCGTGAGTTCGAGAGGAGGTGGAAGCTTCTGCGAGGAGAAGCGTACGCGATTGAATCGCGTTCGAGTTGGAGGCGAGTGGAGCATCGGAGGTTAGGGCTTGGGCTCGCGCACGAAGGAAGTGGTGATGGGACCGCGATGGTGGTTCGAGCAGTGGCGTCGTCGATGTCGACTGGGCTTCAGTTGGTGTCGTATTTGACTTGGTGTTCGAGCATGTTCGTTCGTGGTCGCGTTGCAAGCGAAACAAAATTCGACAAGGTATAACTGTTAATCTGGATTTATTTAAACAAATATTCATATGTAAATTAGGAATGTAAATATAAAAAGAAAAAAAAAGATATTCCAGTTCAGTTTAAAAGTACAGTACATATGTATGTATAAAAATTTTCTGAAAAATGAATATATCAATTCTGTTTCAGTTTAAAGATGTACCTAGTATATATTAGACTGTTGATTTACAGTGGAAAAAGAAAAAGGGTTTTCAATGAATTTTATACCCCTCTGTTTTGATTTGAACACTTATATAGAGTTTGAAAATTATATATATATAAGGTTATATAAAAATTGAATTTTTATAAAGTATAGTTTTTATATATGAAGTTGAAGATAAATATACATATACTAAAGAAAAATAAATAGGCATCTTTGAGATTTATTAGATTTATAAGTTTATCTAATAATTTATTTATGAGAATTTAAATTAATTTAACTGTATATAGGAAGTCAGAAAGTTAATATGTATGTATCTATATAAATATGCATACAAATATTTTTTATTTACTAAGTCATATTAAAAATGATTTATTAAGGTGATTTATGTAGCCAATAAACTTATTTAATTTGTCACTTAAAGAGAATTTATTAAAAGGGATTTGGCTTAAAATTTAATTTTTTGTTAAATCAATCTATTTAAAAGAATGTTGGTTCAAAATGAAATCACAAGTTAATTAATTTAAGAAATGAGAAATTTATTATTCGATCTGTTCGAATACTAATGAATTTGTATAAATATTTATACAAGGTCCAAAAATTTGGAGAAAACGAACTGGATTGGAAATGGGATGCAAAAATAAAAATAAAAGCAAAGGTGAGATTTTCTCACTCGAAGGAAATTTGAATTTACAGTTATTATTGGTTGATGATTGTTATTGAATGTGCTATTAGATATGATAGGATATATCTATATATATAGCAGTATATACATATTGGCATATGTATATATTGGATTGATTGATTCCCGCCTCGTATAGCGGATGAGACCCTATTGCGCCGTTAGTAAGCGGATTTATAAAAACCTATATACCGCGATAATTCCGTACTGGAGTGGAATTGGTATTGTGCTAACGTCTTTGGATGCAGGGAAACAGGTTGGAGGGATCCAACTGGACCCCTCACATTGATTGAATTTATTTCTACTGTGATGTGATAATCTATGAATGATTATTGATGCTATTGAATTGATATTTGGAAATTGTTTGAAAGCTAAAATTTAGCTGAATAGATGTTTGGTATCATTGGATTCCAAAGAAAAACGAAGTTGAATTTTTGAAATCAAAATAGAAATTTTTAAGTGAATTAATTTTAGAAATTTAAGAAATTTTGAAGAAAGGAAAATTTGTAAAATCTCATTGAATTAATTCCAGAATCAAGTGAAAATGTTAAATAAATGGATTTCGTAAAGTAGTAAATTTTAAATTGAAGAATTTAATTTAAAATTTGGATTTTTAAAATAGATTGAAAGAAACGATTGAAATTTATTTTCTTAAGAAGGAATTTATTTAAAAGAAGATAAGTTAGAAATCAAATTAGTAATTTAATTGGTAAATTGAAATAAGTTGAGAAATCAATGTAAAATGATTTCAATTTGAAGAATCCATTTTAAAACAGAATATTGAATAATTTGAGAAAAATAAGGAATTTATTTAGTAGTGATAAATAAAATTAGAAATCAATCTGTAATTGATTTAATATTGGAAATGAATTTTTGAGAAATTAGTATGGGATCTTTTATTTAACGTTGAAAATAAATTCAGAAATCAATATTGAAATTGAATTGATATTGAAGTTTTTATAAATAGAATTGAAATTTATAAAAGTTGTTATAAACCCAAAGTCACTTATTTTAATAAGTTAAATATAGAAGTTGATAAAAGAAGGTTTATAAGTCGAAGTTGTTATTAAAAAGAGAAATAGAATTTATAAACGTTGTTTTATAAATTCAAAATAAATTGAATTTGATAAATTGAATATAGAAAGATTTTTAAAAGGGATACATTCACGATTTTGGACAGTGAATGTATTATTGGATAAAATGGATTTATTTTTGAAGAAGTGATATTAAAAATGAAGTAAACATTTTTAAAGATGTTTAAAATGTATTATAAATCGAAAGCAGAGATTTCCGCAGTTCTTGTTGAAATAGACGTTTTCGAGAAATTTAAGGAAATGATGGACTATAACACTGTTGTTATAGTAAATGATTTCCGAAAGGAAATGTTTTGATGTAGTATTGGGATTTATATATCTATTAAAATCTGAATCCCTATACTAGTGATTTTGAGTCGTCGTAACGATGTTTTACGTAACATTCGTTTTGACTCAAATAAATGTGTTTAAAGAGAATGATTTCCTTAAAGAATGAATATATACTTAATTTGATTTAAGTATATCGAATATTTTCAAATGTTGAAAATAAATGATTTGTGAAATACTTATTATTTAAATAAGTATGGAAATGCTTTTCCAATATGAAATGAACTGTTTTGAGATTTTATCTTCAAAGATAAAATGAAAGGTGGAAATTGATTTGAAAATTGTTTTCAAATGGTTAAGTGTGGGAATTTTATATCTAGTAAAAGATATATTTTTTTTTTTTGAAGATAAAATAATTTGGGGAAAATTATTTGGAATCTGATGATGTTGCGCATCTTTATTGATAGTTAAATAACCGACTATCAATAATTACCTTTAGATAGGTATTTGTTGTGAATTGGATGAATTTGAATGCCACACTTATTTTTGAATAATCGCTCACTATTCGGGTTAGCCGGGAAAGGACCATGGGGTCGTATAACCCCTCCCGAATATGTGATACGTCGTTATGAATCGCATTTGAAGACCGGTGTTGAAGACCGGATATTTTTGAAAACGGAAGGATTACCGTCGAGTTACTCTACATCGACTGATCTTCGATTTAGAGGTTTTATCACCCTTAGTGACGGGAAGTCCTGACGTGATTGAAAATTATCCGGATATGCAAGGGCTTCGTGAGAAGTGCCTTCGGTTCTGTTCGATCCCGGGACAGACTTGTATGGATTGTGTGTCTGACGTTTCAATTTGAGATATAAAGCTGATTTCTTTCAAATACATTTCTGTTGGTGGCGGAGAATTTATTCTCTTAGCTTAACACCCTTCTCTGAGACGTACGAGCTCAGAGGTTATGTAGTTGAAATTTATCAGCGATATATCCCAATTTGGTAACGTGGCATACTGAGTGTTGCTGTGAAATGATCGGTGTTTGATCATTTGTGATATGATCATTTGTTTGATCTTATATCTTTGTGATCATAGGTTGATCATTTTGTTTGACCCGAAGCAGGGCTTTTTGTAGAAAGCGTAGCTTTGTGGACGAGACTTCATCGAGCCTCACACCCCGGAAATGGTCGAAACAGGACGAATGCGGCAAGGTTCTAGGGAGTAGCGCCCCTTAGTGTATGTCATTCCTTCTGGATAAAGGTGGTATCATGGTATGGAGCCCAGATACTTAACCTCTGTGGTTACTGCATTATTATTATCTATGTGGTTTGTTGCGAATCGGGGATCCTCGGGAAGATCGATGACGATCGGGGGATGGCATACGCGTGTCAGTAGTTACCTATTTTTGCAGAGGTAACCCGGCCTTGTGTTGGCAGAGATCTAACCGTAACGTTAGGTTCTCGGGTCGTCTATTCCAGGGACGTACCCATCGTGGATAGGAAGTTCCTTAGCCTGACCATTTGTTGGAAATCCAAAGAAACAATACGAGCCTTTACGATTTCAATTGTATAACCTGTCTCCTCAGGAGGCAGCTATAGCGGGCATAATATAATGGTACCTATGCTGGCTAAGATTTATATTCTACTTTCGAAATGTTTTCTACACTATGCACTAATAATAATATCAAAAAGAATTTGATTTTGCGTAGTAAGCATCTTTGACTATCATAAGAAGAAATCTCCTCCAAGTCTGCGTTTGCATTGTGTGTGTGGTGGGAGGTCTTATGGTAGTTTCATTTTCCAAAAGCATTGCGAATTGACTTTAAAATTCTCTGCTATTTATTTTAAAGATAAATAACTGTTTTACGATCTCACACCAGTCACCATGACTGACTCGGAGTTTATTGTTTCCCTTCTAAACTCTGGGTGCCCACCAATTTCCACACGGGCAGCCTAGAGTTATATTATCAGGATATTCTGGATATTCTGGAGCTTGGAGATAAGCTGGATGACGAGACGTAGTATTTGTATCTGATATACTTATTCCGCTGTGTATTCTGTATGAGGACAAGTTATATAACTGTCCATTGTTGTACTGAGTTGTATATTGACTCTGATGATTGATGTAATGTAATAACAGATATAATTCTTTTGTTTTTAAATGATATTCATTTATCTATTATATATTGTTCCGCTGCGATGTGTAAGATTCTGATATTGTATTCTGTTCTGCTGTTGTTCTGTTGTTCTTCTTTCTTTCTTCTCTTTTTCTTCTATCTTCTTCTTCTTCTACTTTTTCTTTTTCTTAAAACCATAACTTTTCGGGTTTCCGGCATTCGATGGCTCAGCAGTCGATAAAGTGAGTATCGATGTTGAATTTTCGAAAGTCGAAAATTTTCGGGATGTTACATTTGGTATCAGAGCATATGGTTAAGCGACAACCCTGCTCTGTTGGGTGTTACTCATTAGAGATAGAGTCAGTAGTACTCTAGAATGAGTTGAGTGTAATAATAGATATGAGCGCGTATTTGTTATTGAATATAAAATTGTTTTGTATTGTGATGATTGGTTTATTGAGTGGTATATGAACCTTCGTCGGCACAGTCTTGCAAAACTGTATCGAAGGGGTTTCTAAACACTCGAATAGAACAATTCGGCACAGTATTGTTTTAAAATAGGGCGAATGAAATAATTTTGCCCAAAACTATTTTTGTATAGAAACGAATTGATTTTCTATGAATTATCATAATATATGGATGTTTGGTTGTTAGGAAGGTGATGATATTGAAATGTTATCATTACTATTGAAATTGAATAAGAAATTGAAATCGTAACTCCAAAATTAAGAAATGAATTCATATACAAATGAAATTTGAGAATGTTAATTATAAATGCGAATTGTAATTTGAAACGGAATTCCAGAGAAGTTTTGGAAATGTTTTGAAAAGGAATTTGTAAATTTTGGAGATTTGGAAAGTTAAATCTTTTTGATTTGAAAATGGATTTCGAAGGTTTTGAAGAGTATTTTGGAGAGATGAAAGCTCTAAACTCTTTTCGGTCGCTGGAAAATAACTTCGGTAATGACTGCAGCATTATTGATGTTCATTTTCGGGTTTCCAAAAGAGGAATTGCTGCCAAATTATTTTAAATGGAAAGTGTTTGGAAAATTTGGGTTTGGTTTTGGAAATTCAAAGGATAATTTGAATTGTTTTCAAAATGGTTTTGAAAGGTTGAAAAGACTCTGGAATGCTATATAAAGATATTTATGAAATATTACTAAATTGATAACTTATACAAATAGAAATTGTTAATGTAAATTATGTAATGGTGATTGGGATTAAAGTTCATTAACAAATGAAATCTATAGATATGAATTGAAATATAAAGAGGTGAATTCATATATGAATAAAAATTATGAATATGAATTGTAAATATGATTTACAAATGAAAATAGAATTCAAAAAGGATAATTGAAGATAAAATTCAGGATGGAATGAAATTGTGTGTATGAATTTATAATTGAAAATAGAATTCTAATGGAATGAAATTAGTATGTGAATGTATAAATGATTGTATAAATCAAGATGTAAATAAGTTGATAACTTATAGAACATTTGAAATCTGATTGGAATGGAATTCAAATTGAAGACGAATGAATTAGTAATTGGAATTAATTTAAGACAGTGCAGTTGTAAATGACAGATAATTGATAAAATTCAATATTTCAGAATTGAAAGTGAATTGAATCCAAATTAGATTGGAATTGTGAATTAAACTCAAATGAGAAACTGAAATGTAAAATTGAAGATAATGGATATAACTTCAATAGTAAACTAAAGATGATATAAGCAGTTTATATCGAAATTTTGTAACCGAATGTGCAAATTGGTTTGGATATATGTAACTAGATATTATGGCTAGTAGGACATACAGGTATAAAGGAATGGGATTTTGATTTCGAAGATAATTTGAATTGCTCGAAAAAGGTATGTATTTAAATTTGAATATGAGATTTGATGACTTATTTCTCTAGCCGCTTGGCTTTTTCTTTTTCTTTTTGAAATTTTAGAGTCCGTAGGGACGTTTTGTAGTCGTACCGTATTAGCCGCGCAAAGGAGACGCTGGCGAAATTTTTCGAAAATTTAGGGCGTTAGAAAATTTTTGAGAAAATTTGAAAGTTTAAATTTGAATTTAAACTTAAAAATTGAATTGTTAAGAAAACAATGTTGTTTGAAATCGGTAATTGAAGTTAGAAATTTAGTTGAATGATAACGAATCTTTAGTAGGAAGATTTGTTTTGATAAATTTGATAAAACTATTTAGATTGTGAAAGATAATAGACGAATTAAGGACCTTTTTTCCTAACTTATAATTTCGAGGACGAAATTCTTTTAAGGGGGAAGTCTGTAACGACCCAGAATTTTGACCAAATTTAAATTTAGGATATTTAATTAATTTTAAATATTTGAACGATGATTTAATTTGAATCCTGAATATAACTGTGAAACTGACGATTAAACTTTAAAATTAAATCTATTGTAAGTTGAATTTAATTTGAATCTTCAAATTTAAGCTGAAGAAAAATATTCGAAAGCTTTTAATATTCGTAATGATAATACCGAAGATAATCGAACTTTCAGAATTATATTTCAAACTGATTTGTTCAGTTTTGAAAATAATCGTTCAAACCGATATTTAAAAATAGTCATTTTTCAAACAGTCTCGGAATTCGACGAAACCAGTTCCATTGGGTCCGCAATATTGAATTATTGTCGGATTTCAAATATCATATTTTTCGGTGTTTATATGCGAGCACACGGTGAGTAAACGCGTTGAAATTTAATTGAATTCAATTTAAAATTTAAATTTAAACTTGAAATTGGTCAACACCAGTACCTTGCCTTCCCCATCAAGAAGCTGTAAAGGTAAGGCAAACACGTTCTCTTGTCTCCTCTCGTACACACCAACATCATCGTGTCCCTTTCCTTCTCTGTTTAAGATACACGAGAAAAGAAAATAAAACAAACGAAAATTTCTTCGTTCAAAATCTTAAATAAAAAAAAAATGGCAGAAGCCTCGTTATAAAAAATTGAAAGATAAACCTCCTCTTCCTAAAAATCATTCAAACGACTAAAATCGAAACCCAGCCCTCTTCCTTTTCTTCAGGCAAATCACGAATCATTTCACGGCGAGAATCGCGCGCGCACGCGAGGGGTTTCGCGACTGGGGTTCATCGGCGATCTAGGGTTTATGGATTTTGTGCTCGCGAGTGGGTTCTGGACATCGCGATGGGAAGCGCGTGAGTTCGAGAGGAGGTGGAAGCTTCTGCGAGGAGAAGCGTACGCGATTGAATCGCGTTCGAGTTGGAGGCGAGTGGAGCATCGGAGGTTAGGGCTTGGGCTCGCGCACGAAGGAAGTGGTGATGGGACTGCGATGGTGGTTCGAGCAGTGGCGTCGTCGATGTCGACTGGGCTTCAGTTGGTGTCGTATTTGACTTGGTGTTCGAGCATGTTCGTTCGTGGTCGCGTTGCAAGCGAAACAAAATTCGACAAGGTATAACTGTTAATCTGGATTTATTTAAACAAATATTCATATGTAAATTAGGAATGTAAATATAAAAAGAAAAAAAAAGATATTCCAGTTCAGTTTAAAAGTACAGTACATATGTATGTATAAAAATTTTCTAAAAAATGAATATATCAATTCTGTTTCAGTTTAAAGATGTACCAAGTATATATTAGACTGTTGATTTACAGTGGAAAAAGAAAAAGGGTTTTCAATGAATTTTATACCCCTCTGTTTTGATTTGAACACTTATATAGAGTTTGAAAATTATATATATATAAGGTTATATAAAAATTGAATTTTTATAAAGTATAGTTTTTATATATGAAGTTGAAGATAAATATACATATACTAAAGAAAAATAAATAGGCATCTTTGAGATTTATTAGATTTATAAGTTTATCTAATAATTTATTTATGAGAATTTAAATTAATTTAACTGTATATAGGAAGTCAGAAAGTTAATATGTATGTATCTATATAAATATGCATACAAATATTTTTTATTTACTAAGTCATATTAAAAATGATTTATTAAGGTGATTTATGTAGCCAATAAACTTATTTAATTTGTCACTTAAAGAGAATTTATTAAAAGGGATTTGGCTTAAAATTTAATTTTTTGTTAAATCAATCTATTTAAAAGAATGTTGGTTCAAAATGAAATCACAAGTTAATTAATTTAAGAAATGAGAAATTTATTATTCGATCTGTTCGAATACTAATGAATTTGTATAAATATTTATACAAGGTCCAAAAATTTGGAGAAAACGAACTGGATTGGAAATGGGATGCAAAAATAAAAATAAAAGCAAAGGTGAGATTTTCTCACTCGAAGGAAATTTGAATTTACAGTTATTATTGGTTGATGATTGTTATTGAATGTGCTATTAGATATGATAGGATATATCTATATATATAGCAGTATATACATATTGGCATATGTATATATTGGATTGATTGATTCCCGCCTCGTATAGCGGATGAGACCCTATTGCGCCGTTAGTAAGCGGATTTATAAAAACCTATATACCGCGATAATTCCGTACTGGAGCGGAATTGGTATTGTGCTAACGTCTTTGGATGCAGGGAAACAGGTTGGAGGGATCCAACTGGACCCCTCACATTGATTGAATTTATTTCTACTGTGATGTGATAATCTATGAATGATTATTGATGCTATTGAATTGATATTTGGAAATTGTTTGAAAGCTAAAATTTAGCTGAATAGATGTTTGGTATCATTGGATTCCAAAGAAAAACGAAGTTGAATTTTTGAAATCAAAATAGAAATTTTTAAGTGAATTAATTTTAGAAATTTAAGAAATTTTGAAGAAAGGAAAATTTGTAAAATCTCATTGAATTAATTCCAGAATCAAGTGAAAATGTTAAATAAATGGATTTCGTAAAGTAGTAAATTTTAAATTGAAGAATTTAATTTAAAATTTGGATTTTTAAAATAGATTGAAAGAAACGATTGAAATTTATTTTCTTAAGAAGGAATTTATTTAAAAGAAGATAAGTTAGAAATCAAATTAGTAATTTAATTGGTAAATTGAAATAAGTTGAGAAATCAATGTAAAATGATTTCAATTTGAAGAATCCATTTTAAAACAGAATATTGAATAATTTGAGAAAAATAAGGAATTTATTTAGTAGTGATAAATAAAATTAGAAATCAATCTGTAATTGATTTAATATTGGAAATGAATTTTTGAGAAATTAGTATGGGATCTTTTATTTAACGTTGAAAATAAATTCAGAAATCAATATTGAAATTGAATTGATATTGAAGTTTTTATAAATAGAATTGAAATTTATAAAAGTTGTTATAAACCCAAAGTCACTTATTTTAATAAGTTAAATATAGAAGTTGATAAAAGAAGGTTTATAAGTCGAAGTTGTTATTAAAAAGAGAAATAGAATTTATAAACGTTGTTTTATAAATTCAAAATAAATTGAATTTGATAAATTGAATATAGAAAGATTTTTAAAAGGGATACATTCACGATTTTGGACAGTGAATGTATTATTGGATAAAATGGATTTATTTTTGAAGAAGTGATATTAAAAATGAAGTAAACATTTTTAAAGATGTTTAAAATGTATTATAAATCGAAAGCAGAGATTTCCGCAGTTCTTGTTGAAATAGACGTTTTCGAGAAATTTAAGGAAATGATGGACTATAACACTGTTGTTATAGTAAATGATTTCCGAAAGGAAATGTTTTGATGTAGTATTGGGATTTATATATCTATTAAAATCTGAATCCCTATACTAGTGATTTTGAGTCGTCGTAACGATGTTTTACGTAACATTCGTTTTGACTCAAATAAATGTGTTTAAAGAGAATGATTTCCTTAAAGAATGAATATATACTTAATTTGATTTAAGTATATCGAATATTTTCAAATGTTGAAAATAAATGATTTGTGAAATACTTATTATTTAAATAAGTATGGAAATGCTTTTCCAATATGAAATGAACTGTTTTGAGATTTTATCTTCAAAGATAAAATGAAAGGTGGAAATTGATTTGAAAATTGTTTTCAAATGGTTAAGTGTGGGAATTTTATATCTAGTAAAAGATATTTTTTTTTTTTTTGAAGATAAAATAATTTGGGGAAAATTATTTGGAATCTGATGATGTTGCGCATCTTTATTGATAGTTAAATAACCGACTATCAATAATTACCTTTAGATAGGTATTTGTTGTGAATTGGATGAATTTGAATGCCACACTTATTTTTGAATAATCACTCACTATTCGGGTTAGCCGGGAAAGGACCATGGGGTCGTATAACCCCTCCCGAATATGTGATACGTCGTTATGAATCGCATTTGAAGACCGGTGTTGAAGACCGGATATTTTTGAAAACGGAAGGATTACCGTCGAGTTACTCTACATCGACTGATCTTCGATTTAGAGGTTTTATCACCCTTAGTGACGGGAAGTCCTGACGTGATTGAAAATTATCCGGATATGCAAGGGCTTCGTGAGAAGTGCCTTCGGTTCTGTTCGATCCCGGGACAGACTTGTATGGATTGTGTGTCTGACGTTTCAATTTGAGATATAAAGCTGATTTCTTTCAAATACATTTCTGTTGGTGGCGGAGAATTTATTCTCTTAGCTTAACACCCTTCTCTGAGACGTACGAGCTCAGAGGTTATGTAGTTGAAATTTATCAGCGATATATCCCAATTTGGTAACGTGGCATACTGAGTGTTGCTGTGAAATGATCGGTGTTTGATCATTTGTGATATGATCATTTGTTTGATCTTATATCTTTGTGATCATAGGTTGATCATTTTGTTTGACCCGAAGCAGGGCTTTTTGTAGAAAGCGTAGCTTTGTGGACGAGACTTCATCGAGCCTCACACCCCGGAAATGGTCGAAACAGGACGAATGCGGCAAGGTTCTAGGGAGTAGCGCCCCTTAGTGTATGTCATTCCTTCTGGATAAAGGTGGTATCATGGTATGGAGCCCAGATACTTAACCTCTGTGGTTACTGCATTATTATTATCTATGTGGTTTGTTGCGAATCGGGGATCCTCGGGAAGATCGGTGACGATCGGGGGATGGCATACGCGTGTCAGTAGTTACCTATTTTTGCAGAGGTAACCCGGCCTTGTGTTGGCAGAGATCTAACCGTAACGTTAGGTTCTCGGGTCGTCTATTCCAGGGACGTACCCATCGTGGATAGGAAGTTCCTTAGCCTGACCATTTGTTGGAAATCCAAAGAAACAATACGAGCCTTTACGATTTCAATTGTATAACCTGTCTCCTCAGGAGGCAGCTATAGCGGGCATAATATAATGGTACCTATGCTGGCTAAGATTTATATTCTACTTTCGAAATGTTTTCTACACTATGCACTAATAATAATATCAAAAAGAATTTGATTTTGCGTAGTAAGCATCTTTGACTATCATAAGAAGAAATCTCCTCCAAGTCTGCGTTTGCATTGTGTGTGTGGTGGGAGGTCTTATGGTAGTTTCATTTTCCAAAAGCATTGCGAATTGACTTTAAAATTCTCTGCTATTTATTTTAAAGATAAATAACTGTTTTACGATCTCACACCAGTCACCATGACTGACTCGGAGTTTATTGTTTCCCTTCTAAACTCTGGGTGCCCACCAATTTCCACACGGGCAGCCTAGAGTTATATTATCAGGATATTCTGGATATTCTGGAGCTTGGAGATAAGCTGGATGACGAGACGTAGTATTTGTATCTGATATACTTATTCCGCTGTGTATTCTGTATGAGGACAAGTTATATAACTGTCCATTGTTTTACTGAGTTGTATATTGACTCTGATGATTGATGTAATGTAATAACAGATATAATTCTTTTGTTTTTAAATGATATTCATTTATCTATTATATATTGTTCCGCTGCGATGTGTAAGATTCTGATATTGTATTCTGTTCTGCTGTTGTTCTGTTGTTCTTCTTTCTTTCTTCTCTTTTTCTTCTATCTTCTTCTTCTTCTACTTTTTCTTTTTCTTAAAACCATAACTTTTCGGGTTTCCGGCATTCGATGGCTCAGCAGTCGATAAAGTGAGTATCGATGTTGAATTTTCGAAAGTCGAAAATTTTCGGGATGTTACAGTTTGAAAATTTGAATTTTATCTTTTATTATGAAAGTAAATAAAATTTTAAGAAAAATGCTTTTCGTTTCGTAAAAATCTGATTAATATTGTGAAAGTTATGCCTTTTTAACTATTAAGTGTAATTTGCTGTATTTAACAAAATTGTTTATTTAAATTATATAAATAATATTTTATTTGGTCAGGTAATGTTCTAATTTATATTTATATGGGTAAAATAACATGTTATGTATATATTTTGGTTTTAAAACATTTTTCAAAGTGTAATTGACATTTTCCAATGTCAGTTGTATTCTGTTTATAATTTCTAATTTCCAGTTTCATTTAATTAAAGAAATTCTTTGTTTATTTTTTATTTTCTTAAGACTTTATTTTATTTTCATTTACACTTCATTTTGTTCAGCATTTATTTTATTTTACTTGACTTTTATTGGTTTAGAAGTAAAGTTATAATTTTTCTAAAACTAGTGATATTCTATTTGAAATTTTTAAGTCCTATTTTAATTTTTTAAAACAATTTCTTTATTCTTTTTCTATTTTCTCTAAATTTAATTATTTATTTCACTTTAGAAATGATAAATGAATTATTTATTTCAAAGTTTTTCTTTAGAATATTTTTAAAATGAAGTTGATATTTTTCCAAAGCCAATGATGATTTAATTGTAATTTTGAACCCTGTTTTCAATTTTTAAGCAATTTCTTATATTCTTTTTCCATTTTCTTTAAAATTAATTAATTATTTTTATTTTATATTAATTTGTTTCGGTTCTGAAGTCAAATACCTAATTTTATTTTGTTTTATTTGAATTAAAGAAAAAGGAAATATGAAAGAGTTTAAAATGCTTTAGAAATTGAAGTCTTTACATCTCCTATGTCCTTTCAATTGCCACAACTCCTCATTTACTTCTTTTGGCTGTGTATTACTTTGTTTGGCCGTGTATTCCAGTGCTCATTCCTGCAAAAAAAACATTTGTTCCTCATTCTATTCATGGCTTGCAAAAAAATTTGGTAATGGCTACTTTTTCTTCTTTTCTTCTCATTTTCATGCTTTTTGCCTTGTTTTCTTGGATTCTTTTGTACTTCCTCCACTTCATAGCCACGGCCACCACCTCCTACACCTCTTCCCTGCCATCATCACTAACTATACCCCAGGTCATGACCATGGCCGAACCCACCGTGGTGAACAAACCCCTCAAAAATGCAACCTAGGCCTTGAAAACAATGTTGTGACCACTATTTGCATCACCACTTCATTTTCCACCACCACCACCACCTTTGGCCGCCACCACCACCTCTGACCAGACCACCACACACCCCTCTAGCCTCTGACCTGAACCACACTCCACTGGCCGACCCCAAACACCCCATGGCGGAGCCTCTTTGTTGAACCAAATCTCCTCTTTGTTGCCTAAAACCTCTTCACCTTCCTATGTTGTAACTTCCTCCACTTGTTCTAGCCTTTATGCCATACATTCCTATGTTCAAACCTGAGCCAAAGTCATGCAAAACCTGAGCCAAAACATCCCCTAGGCTGTGCAAGCAAATGTAGAAAGCAAGGCAAAAGTCGTTGCATTCATATTTGTTTTTATTCCAAAGTTATATCATTTCAATGTTGCATTGAAATTTATAATTTGTTTGGTTTTGTTTTGGGTTGTAACACAAGATCTATAGCTTGGATCTCACTCTCCACTCAAATTCTAGTCTTGTCATCGTGCTTTTGATTCCGTTGTGTCATTTGTATTGCAATCTCCAGCCATAGAGGTGAGTAAATCTCACCTGACATTTTATACTTATGCAAATGTGAATTGACAACAATTGAATGTGTAGTACTATTATGTTATGCTATAACTGCCTGTGATTATTTATGTATGATGTTAAACCTGTAAATTACATGTCATATCATCTGTTACTGTTATATAACGCTATTCTGTTTATTTATATCAGTTTATCACACTGCAAGTTCCCTGTAGAATTGAATCACAATGGGTTGAAATGATACATACCCGAACGGACTTTAGAATAAAGAAAAATCATTATGGGCTGAAATGATAGGCCTGAACGATTTTTATTTATTTCATTTAACTTGGGATTGCGGGTTTGAAATGATAAAACCCGGATTTTTCCTTTGTAAATTACGGATTGAAATGATATATTATCCGTATCATTTGACTTAGGTTAGAAAAATTTATATACAGACCCGTGGTTAATATATATATTTTCTTGAAATAATAAAATATGTTAAAAATGTAAATATTATGATAATTTGATTTTTTATTTTAATTTAAAATGATTTTATAAAGTGTTATTGATTTTTCTATAAATTAAAAATAGTTAAATAAATAAATGTTTAAAAGTTGAAATTTGAAGTATAACTTAACTTGGAAAATGTGAAAGTGTTTTAAAATAAAAGTTAAGTTAAGAAAATAAAATGGAATTTAAATAAAATTATGAAATGGTAAACTTAATTAAAATGTTAAGTAAATGAAATATTATAAATTTTACATTTATTTTATAAGTGAATTATTAAAGATTTGATATTTGTTTGTGAAACTTTCACTTTGTAAAATCATAAATTAAGGGTTATTTAAATGATTGTTTTTAAAGTAATAAAATATGATTTTTATTAGTTAAAATGGATTTAAATAAATTTTAATTGTTTATGAAATTGTAGTGAAAGTTTCGAATTTAAATTGACAGCATTCCTGAAATGCTTATCATTTCTAAAGTTAAAGATATTACAGCATTTTGTAAATGCTGTAATTGATATAAATGAACTAAATGGCTAAATTGAACTAAGTGTTGTAGTTGCTGAATTTAACTAAAGTTTTATTTGAAATCTAAACCTATTACAGCATCTAAATGCTGTCTTTTGCTAATTGAATTGTTTTTAAACATAACTTTGCGTAGCATTTTCTAAATGCTTCAAAAGTTGAAATTTCACTGTTTTAATAAATTTAAGTAAATAAATGAATTCTGAAATGGTAAAATTTTGAGAATTGAATATTGACTATTAAATATAATAACTTCATTTTTAAATGATTTAAATGGAAATAATTTGATTTGAAATATTTTGATATTTTGAAATGGATTTGAAATGATATTTGATTTCGAAGTATAAATTACCATTTTGGAATTTTAACCACGGGATGTAATTAAATTGATGGTTTTATGGATCCTTAAAGGATGGGCGATCCCAAGCATCCTTTAAGTTATTATGCATTGCTATTACAGTTCACTTGAGTTGGTTTACATTGTATAAGTATATATGTCCTGACTCGAGTGTTTTGTGTTTTACTTTACGCTCGGGTCAGCTTGAGAATCACAGCTTTGGATTCACCTTCTGGAGCTAGAGATCCGTTGGAGCTTATTTATCTATCGGTTCATCGACTTCTATTCCAGTTATTTCTTATTCATTATTGTCTCGGTATTATTGATTTATGTATCCTGACTTCTATTATATTTATTTTGACTATGAGATTTTGTATATGTTTTGAGAGTTTGTATATAGTAGCTTCATGAACTACTATGGTATTTTATTTCCGCTGCGAGTTATTCTGATATTCTGTGTCTATGATTCTGTATTTGATTTTATTTGCTCCAAATTTTATTACAATCTGTTATTTTGAATTATTCAAGTCAGACATGTGTGGATTATTGTCGATTTGAATGGTCCAAAATAGTGGGTCGTTACATTTGGTATCGGAGCTTAGGTTTTAGGCAAACCTTAGCCTACAGAGCAAAAACTCAGTAGAGATAGGGTAGAAATACCCTAGAATGAGTGAAATCAATCTCAGAATCATTTCTTTGTGAGAGAACGTATTTTCAAAGTATAAAATGATTTTCAAATGATTTTTTAAGAATTTTCAAAGATTATTTGATATAAATTTTCTTGCTTTGAAAGTAAAATATTTCTTAAGCTTCATTCCTTTCGTATCCACCTTGTTAGTAATTTCTTTGATTAGGATCCTCTAAAATTTTGAACTTCTCTCTTGATTGATCTAGATCCATTATTGATAGGAATCTATTTTGGGTATGGCAAAATCAGTAGTTTGTTAGGTTGCTTTGAGTAAACTCTGTTGTATCTTTTGCTTAGCTGAAGTTGTCCAACTAAAGATATTTATGCTTCTGTTTTCGTATGTTATGAATTCGAGTCTTTCCAAATTTTGAATAGGAATTATTTTGTATCGATATAGGTTATATATCTCTAATCTTGGTTTGGATTCTTATCGAATAAGATTCCTTTGAATTTTGGAACGCTCCTAATTGTACTCTTTTGATTTTTGGAGCATTCCGTAACCCCACTTTGAATGACCTTTATAAGGCGACGATTCCGCCAATCCTTGAATGATTTATAAATGGGTGTAACTCCCTTATAATTGGCATTAATTCACCGGAGATTTCTGTATCCTTGGTTTATGATGTTTTCTATCTTCTGCTATACCTGGATTCTATCTTTGGCGATCGAAGGTCGATTTGCCTTAGATTTTCGCATCGATTTTTCCTGATGTCATGGTTGACCGGTTAAGGTCGCCCGCGATTTATATGAGCTTATCCATCTTCTATTTGGTAATTTAATTATCTTATCTTCGTTTGAGCTTATCTTTGAATCAGAATTCTATTTGATTAGAGTTCCTCTAAATTTGAATCTCTGTTTTGTTTTGAAATCCATCCTTGAATCATCCATTGGAAAATTTGTGGTTGATTGTCTTTTGAAATTTTTGTATTCATCGTAGTTGTTATTTTGATAAGGATGACCATGTTTTATATATTAAGTGAAATGTTTTCGATAAGGATTATATACCATTTTAAAATTGAGAATTTAAAGTTTTGAATGGATTTGAAATTTTGAAATTTATGTAAGAAATGGTTTCATATAGAATGATTTATAACTGAAGGTTTTGAATCTGAATTTGAGTGATTGAACTCCGGCATTTTGGAACTGGTTTTAAGATTTTGAAATAATTAATAATATGATTTGAAAGTATTTTCCGAATATGAAATGTTTCAAATGATTTTAATGAGCTTCAAATGATTTCGAAGAAATTTCAAAAGAAGTTGAGAAAATAGAAGTCCAGAACCCACTTATGTCGCTGGAAAATAATTTCGGTGATGAATGCATGCATCATCGACATTGATTTTCGAGTTTCAGAGTGGGGGAGAGGCCACTTAGGTAGCTTTGTTATGTGGGTGACTTGTGAAACTAATTTTGATTTCAAATTCCAAAGTGTGATGTGATATTCGAAAGATATATGTATATATATTTGAACAATTTGAAATGAGCCGGTGTTCAGTCCTTGAGTTTTGGATTTGATTTGATATAACCCTATTTTTGGAATTGATTTACTGATTTGTTGTTGATTTCCAACTCTTGAATTTGAAAATGACTTCTTCAACTATTTTGAAGGTTCGAGCACTTCCAAATCAAGGTTAACTTTTCAAAGCTAAGTAATTTTGAAAAGTATAAAGTATATAAGTTTGGTTTGTATGTTTAAAATATGTAGTAATATGATTTAAATAAGTTGAAACTGTTTTGTTAAGTAAATGAATAAGGCTATTTTGAATTTTTCTAATATGAAATTTAGATTTGAAATGTTTTGAAAAGAATTTGGTCTTCAAAATATTTTGAATAAAATTTAGTTTAAATGTTTAACTTAGTAACATCTTTATGAAATTATATATTTAAAAAGTTGGAATAGATATATAAGTTGTACGTATGCTGTTTTATTCGCATAATTAATTTGATTCAAGTTTGAGTACACAAGTTCGAGGTGAATTATACCAGTTCATGTTAGGATTTTTCATTCGATTCTTGATGGCGAATATTTGATATGGATTTTGGGCTTGACTCTGGAATTCTCTATCATAGTATATGGCTATGCAAGGAGACTGATGGTTTCTAGTCAAGAAACCATATCGAAATCTGCATTAGGGAAGTCGAATGGACAATACTAGTTTGAAAGCGAACTTGTGTGATCGAGCGAGTGATCGAATGTGACTTTGCGAAATGATGACATATGTACATCTTATATTCTAATATCATTGTTATACTTGCCGCTGAAATTGGAAGTTGTTGGGTTGGATATCTTTGTAATTTAATTTAAATTCTTTCTTTTACGAAAAACTACTATCAATTTAAAACCATTTTTCAAAACTATTTTTCTTTTATTCTTCTCAAACAAACTGTTTTATTCTATTTTACATACAAACTATTTTACAAACTATTTTATATACAAAACTATTCTAAAAAAATCTTTTAGTAAGCAAAGATGTTCAATCCCATATGGCTCTTCATGCACCGAAATTTATTTTTAAAAAAAATTTGATCCTTATATAAGATGGACTTTATGTAAATATAAGATGATGTTGAAAACCATTGATGTTGGAAATAAATTGTTTGACTTAAATTATATTGATTTGGAAATTTGGATTTATTTTCTAAATTTATTATTTTGGAAACTTTGGAACTGAAGATATTTAATTTGAGAAGAAATAATTTGGTGGAATTGTATATGATTTTGAAAACTGAACTAATATTGAAACAAATTGAAATTTGAGAACCTTGTGTTACTAAATACTTGATTTGGGAGTTATCGAACTTATATAAAATTTTGGTTTGTATAAGTATGATGTTGATTCGAAAACTATGGTTTTGAAAAGGTAATCAATTTGAAAAGTGAAATCTTATATAATTGAAGTCTATATAAGTGTGATTTGATATACTATTGATTTTGGAAAGTATTTGATTTGATAATGAAATCTTATACATAAGGGACTTTATATAAGTACGATATTTGAAAGTGATTTGAAAAGGTACTATATGATACATATTTTCGAAGTAAAGATATGAAAAGTGTCTTCTGCTTGATATCCGCTTTGTGGCCACATTGTGGATTCATTCTATCGATATTTCTCTGATTTTTGATTTTTCGGATATGATACTCGAGTTTCCATCGAATTCCATGGCGTTACCCATGGCCTTACGAGCGCAACTGCATAGCGTAATTCACCTGGCTGGATGGCCCAGGGGTACAGATGTTTCCTGGGGGATTCAGGCGTAACCATTGTGTATCCTGTGATCTATGTAGGTCGTATTAGTAGCGAAATCCGCAGGGCTGAGAAAGCTTACGGATACGGATGTTTCCTAGGGGATTCAGGCGTAACCATTGTGTATCTGCGGTTTACTAGTCATCATGGCGTAATTCGCAGGGCTGAGAAAGCTTATGGATACAGATATTTCCTGGGGGATCCAGGCGTAACCTTTGTGTATCTGCGATCCATGGTTAGACAAAGGTTTTGTTTATTTTTTTTTTGTTTGGATTGTACTTCCCATATCTGTTTTTAAAGGTTTTCCAGTATTTTCACTGGGTGTTGAAACAAGTCTACTAAGTACCTGGAGAATTCTAGCTTTGCGCCTGATCAACGCACTGCCAGAGTCTACAGGAACGAGGATAAACTTGTTAAGACATCGAGTTATAAAAGTATTTTGATAAAATATTATATAAAGGATACTTTGATCAATTATTTCCTTTCTAAAGGATTTTAAAGTGTTTTAAATATTTTTACCTCTTTAACCAACAATTTTAATTAATGGCTCATTCTTGTCTTTCAACCCATTTTCCCTTCTAGCTATTCCTATTCTCCACCTTGTTAAACTTACCTATAACAACAGTTATCAGGTATAATTTTAATCTTCTTTCCATCTTGTCTTAATCCTATTCCATTCTATCTTTTTCTTTGTTTTCCGTACCTCATTCCTTTTCGAGGACGAAAAGATTTGAGTGGGGGAGAGTGTAACAACCTTGTATTTTTGTGATTATTTTAATTGTATATTTTAATTATTTTAAATTGAATTTCCTGATTTGAAAACTTTATTTTATTTATTAAAATGGATAAATTTTGTTATTTTAAATATAAATTTTTATTTTGATATGAATTAGAATTCCAAACATGATTAAATAGAATATTTTTTCAGAAAAGTGAATTTTGGTCGATATGGTCAAACTCTGACTTTTAAATTTAAAAATTTGAAAGTTTGAAATTTTGAATTTTATCTTTTATTATGAAAGTAAATAAAATTTTGAGAATAATGCTTTTCGTTTCGTAAAAATCTGATTAATATTGTGAAAGTTATGCCTTTTTAACTATTAAGTGTAATTTGCTGTATTTAACAAAATTGTTTATTTTAAATTATATAAATAATATTTTATTTGGTCATGTAATGTTCTAATTTATATTTATATGGGTAAAATAACATGTTATGTATATATTTTGGTTTTAAAACATTTTTCAAAGTGTAATTGACATTTTCCAATGTTAGTTGTATTCTGTTTATAATTTCTAATTTCCAGTTTCATTTAATTAAAGAAATTCTTTGTTTATTTTCTATTTTCTTAAGACTTTATTTTATTTTCATTTACACTTCATTTTGTTCAGCATTTATTTTATTTTACTTGACTTTTATTGGTTTAGAAGTAAAGTTATAATTTTTCTAAAACTAGTGATATTCTATTTGAAATTTTTAAGTCCTATTTTGAATTTTTAAAACAATTTCTTTATTCCTTTTCTATTTTCTCTAAATTTAATTATTTATTTCACTTTAGAAATGATAAATTAATTATTTATTTCAAAGTTTTGCTTTAGAATATTTTTAAAATGAAGTAGATATTTTTCCAAAGCCAATGATGATTTAATTGTAATTTTTGAACCCTGTTTTCAATTTTTAAGCAATTTCTTATATTCTTTTTCCATTTTCTTTAAAATTAATTAATTATTTTTATTTTATATTACTTTGTTTCGGTTCTGAAGTCAAATTACTGATTTAATTTTGTTTTATTTGAATTAAAGAAAAAGGAAATATGAAAGAGTTTAAAATGCTTTAGAAACTGAAGTCTTTTCATCTCCTATGTCCTTTTAATTGTCACAACTCCTCATTTACTTCTTTTGGCTGTGTATTACTTTGTTTGGCCGTGTATTCCAGTGCTCATTCCTTCAAAAAAACATTTGTTCCTCATTCTATTCATGGCTTGCGAAAATTTTTGGTAATGGCTACTTTTTCCTTCTTTTCTTCTCATTTTCATGCTTTTTGCCTTGTTTTCTTGGATTCTTTTGTACTTCCTCCACTTCATAGCCACGGCCACCACCTCCTACACCTCTTCCCTGCCATCATCACCAACTATTTGGTGACCAAACCCCTCAAAAATGCAACCTAGGCCTTAAAAACAATGTTGTGACCACTATTTGCATCACCACTTCATTTTCCACAACCACCACCACCACCTTTGGCCGCCACCACCACCTCTGACCAGACCACCACACACCCCTCTTGCCTCTGACCTGACCCACACTCCACTGGCCGACCCCATGGTGGAGCCTCTTTGTTGAACCAAATCTCCTCTTTGTTTCCTAAAACCTCTTCACCTTCCTATGTTGTAACTTCCTCCACTTGTTCTAGCCTTTATGCCATACATTCCTATGTTCAAACCTGAGCCAAAGTCATGCCAAACCTGAGCCAAAACATCCCCTAGGTTGTGCAAGTAAATGTAGAAAGCAAGGCAAAAGTCGTTGCATTCATATTTGTTTTTATTCCAAAGTTATATCATTTCAATGGTGCTTTGAAATTTATAATTTGTTTGGTTTTGTTTTGGGTTGTAACACAAGATCTATAGCTTGGATCTCGCTCTTCACTCAAATTCTAGTCTTGTCATCGTGCTTTTGATTCCGTTGTGTCATTTGTATCGCAATCTCCAGCCATAGAGGTGAGTAAATCTCACCTGACATTTTATACTTATGCAAATGTGAATTGACAATAATTGAATGTGTAGTACTATTATGTTATGCTATAACTGCCTGTGATTATTTATGTATGATGTTAAACCTGTAAATTACATGTCATATCATCTGGTACTGTTATATAACGCTATTCTGTTTATTTATATCAGTTTATCACACTGCAAGTTCCCTGTAGAATAGAATCACAATGGGTTGAAATGATACATACCCGAACGGACTTTAGAATAGGAAAAAATCGTTATGGGCTGAAATGATAGGCCTGAACGATTTTTATTTATTTCATTTAACTTGGGATTGCGGGTTTGAAATGATAAAACCCGGATTTTTCCTTTGTAAATTACGGATTGAAATGATATATTATCCGTATCATTTGACTTAGGTTAGAAAAATTTATATACAGACCCGTGGTTAATATAAATATTTTATTGAAATTATAAAATATGTTAAAAATGTAAATATTATGATAATTTGATTTTTTATTTTAATTTAAAATGATTTTATAAAGTGTTATTGATTTTTCTATAAATTAAAAATAGTTAAATCAATAAATGTTTAAAAGTTGAAATTTGAAGTATAACTTAACTTGGAAAATGTGAAAGTGTTTTAAAATAAAAGTTAAGTTAAGAAAATAAAATGGAATTTAAATAAAATTATGAAATGGTAAACTTAATTAAAATGTTAAGTAAATGAAATATTATAAATTTTACATTTATTTTATAAGTGAATTATTAAAGATTTGATAATTGTTTGTGAAACTTTCACTTTGTAAAATCATAAATTAAGGGTTATTTAAATGATTGTTTTTAAAGTAAGAAAATATGATTTTTATAAGTTAAAATGGATTTAAATAAATTTTAATTGTTTATGAAATTGTAGTGAAAGTTTTGAATTTAAATTGACAGCATTCCTGAAATGTTATCATTTCTAAAGTTAAAGATATTACAGCATTTTGTAAATGCTGTAATTGATATAAATGAACTAAATGGCTAAAATGAACTAAGTGCTGTAGTAGCTGAATTTAACTAAAGTTTTATTTGAAATCTAAACCTATTACAGCATCTAAATGCTGTCTTTTGCTAATTGAATTGTTTTTAAACATAACTTTGCGTAGCATTTTCTAAATGCTGCAAAAGTTGAAATTTCACTGTTTTAATAAATTTAAGTGAATAAATGAATTCTGAAATGGTAAAATTTTGAGAATTGAATATTGACTATTAAATATAATAACTTCATTTTTAAATGATTTAAATGGAATGATTTGATTTGAAATATTTTGATATTTTGAAATGATATTTGATTTCGAAGTATAAATTACCATTTTGGAATTTTAACCACGGGATGTAATTAAATTGATGGTTTTATGGATCCTTAAAGGATGGGCGATCCCAAGCATCCTTTAAGTTATTATGCATTGCTATTACAGTTCACTTGAGTTGGTTTACATTGTATAAGTATATATGTCCTGACTCGAGTGTTTTGTGTTTTACTTTACGCTCGGGTCAGCCTGAGAATCACAGCTTTGGATTCACCTCTGGAGCTAGAGATCCGTTGGAGCTTATTTATCTATCGGTTCATCGACTTCTATTCCAGTTATTTCTTATTCAGTATTGTCTCGGTATTATTGATTTATGTATTCTAACTTCTATTATATTTATTTTGACTATGAGATTTTGTATATGTTTTGAGATTTGTATATAGTAGCTTCATGAACTACTATGGTATTTTATTTCCGCTGCGAGTTATTCTGATATTCTGTGTCTGTGATTCTGTATTTGATTTTATTTGCTCCAAATTTTATTACAATCTGTTATTTTGAATTATTCAAGTCAGACATGTATGGATTATTGTCGATTTGAATGGTCCAAAATAGTGGGTCGTTACATATAATAAATGTTATACACTTAAATTTTAATTATAAAAATGTTAATAAAGATAAATAGAATAATAAGTGAATTGAATAATAAATGAGACAAATTAAAGAAAAATTTTGTTTTGAAAGAAACCTTTTTGTATCAAATATTAATAAATTGAAATAAAATCAACTTATTGAAATACCTTGAATTTAAAATATTATTGAGTATTAATTTATTTAAATTGAAATTTATATGGCTTAAATTTATTTGTGTGATAGGTATTTCAAATCTATTTTCTTTCTGGTTGTTTCTATTCTCCTACCTCGTTCTTTTTCGGGGATGAAAAGTTTTGAGTGGGGGAGAGTGTAACGACCTGTAAATTTTAGTGATTTTATTTATTTAATTAATTGAAATTTTGTGAAATTTTAAATAATAATATTTTGAAATAAAAATTTAATATTTGGAATACGTCTTCTTAAACATAGCAACTGGTAAATTTTCATTAGATAATATGGAAGTTTATTTTCTTGTGTAATTCTATTTCAATTCAAATCAGTTAAATTTGATGATAATAAAATGTTTTCCAATGTAACGACCCAGAATTTTGGACCATTCGCATCCATTATAAGTGTATAGGTAGACACTCATGCCGGAGTTGAATTGCTCAAAATACCGTGTTGTTAATTTAAATTGGCAAAACTGAACATATATAGTAAATAAATAATCACAGACACAGAGTAATAATTTGCAGCGGAAATAAAAAGATAGTAGTTCATGAAGCTACTATATGAATATATAAGATACATCAGAGTTTACAACAGAAGAGTAATACGATACATCAGATACAAATCAGAATACATCACTGGAATCATCGAATACTGAAGCAGAATAGATGGCTGGATCTTCAAGCAAAGCTCCAACTTCAAAAGGTGAGTCTCGAATACTGGTACACTCAGTCTGACCCGAGCGTAAAGCAAAATACAAAACACTCGAGTCAGGATTAACATTCTTATATTAATAAATCCAACTCAAGTGAAATAGCAATTGAAATACAAGTAACTCAAAGGATGTTTGGAATAACCATCCTTTAAGGATCCGTTAAACTATCTACTATGTAGTAGTGTACGATAAGTAGATAATGTCTATCAGTAATATAAAAAGATATCAAAATAGCGTTAAGTCATGGCCCATTCCACCCTTAACACATTTTTATTACCAAAAGCATATACAAGACCGTAGTTTGCCCAAAACCGGAAGTCACCAGAGGGCAATCCATATACTAAAGGTACAAATCAAAATCGTAGTGGTCGCGCATAAATGGAATACAAGTATGACAAGGCACATGAGGCAATACCCAAGGTAGTGATACTACCGTTCGCCTGATCCGGACTGGTGAGAACGCAACGCCGCAGCGCCCGCAACACCGTGAAACAACACTCCCAAAATCAAGGGTGCACCAATCGACAACAAGTATAAGTAGTTCGAAGAAGTGTGTCCACTTGAGGTAGCTAATCCTCCATTGGCCTGGCACAGCTCCTGTTTTAGTCATTTCCAATTTGACACAAGTGTCAAGGCTATCCATTATCGTTCTCTTTCTTCAGTCATCACGTACATCATTCCAACCACTTCATTTTGGATCATCACTCCGCGCATAGTTATTAAAGTGGTTTCGGTTCAGATAGAGAGTATATCCATTACCGATCCCGGTCTCTTTAATAACTTTCGTAATTATTACACCGATTGGTCGTTTATATATTTCAAAAACCAAATCAATTTCAATTTCAATTCCAATTCGTAAACCAACATTTCATTTGTCTTTCTAAACCAATTTCCATAATTTACGTTTCGAAACTTCCAAATTACCATTTCAAAGTCTTATAATTCAATTTCAAATTTTATTTAAAACAATTCAAATATTGATTCAAGTTCGTAAATAAGTTTCATTCCAAATCATTTTATTTTAACTTAATTTAACATTCAAATCAATTTAACTTCATTTATCGATTCCATTTATCATTCAAAACAATTCTATTTAATTTCCAATTCATTAAATCAAATTCCTAAGTTCAACTTCATTAAATCAAAACTTACAATTTTGAATTAAATTAAATTCGTTAAATCAATTCTTTCAATTTCAAGTCTTACATCAATTCCAAAATATCACATTTTCATTTCTTGTTAAAGAAATTTCATTTCGCTTATTTACTTAAATAATAATTTTCCAAAACTCACTTAATAAAGAAAACTCAATTTCAATTATTACGAAGTAAAATCCACTTATTCAAAAGTTCCATTTTTCTTATTAAAGAATTTCAATTCAATTTAATCATTGAATCATTCAATCTTATTTAATTATTAAATAATTTCAAAGTTTAATAATTTCAACTTAATTATAATTTCAACTTAATTCAATCATTTCTCAAATTTAACAACATTCTTTCATCAATTACATTTTTAATATTTTGTTTCAGATTTTTAAATATTAACATTTTCCATTCATTAAAATCAAAATTTCAATTTCATTTCAAAACCATATTATTTATTCAAATAAAATCTTCGTTGAATTTTTAAATCAAATTATTGACCAATCGGGTTTTATTTAATTTCCTATCCTAGGTCAAAGTTCAATTTGGGTATTTATCATTTCAACCCGATTCCAATTCAATTCAAAAATCAAAGCATAACAAAGGGAACTTGCAGTGTGATAACTGGGATGGTGTCAAAGTAAATAAACAAGCAATAACAACAACAATAACAATCCAATAATCAATTCAAATAATCCCGAAATAACCGTATTAATTCGCATTATTATTTGTACGAATTAATATAATTATTTCTAGAATCTACACTATCATTTCATGTAGATTAAAGATTATCGCATTACGATTTTCACTTGTCATCTATTTACAATTTCATACATCATCAATTTAACAACATACATTCAGTGGTTCAAGATGTAATTAAACAAATCCTACGTGTCAATAAATTTTGACAGTTAAATGGGTCATATTATACAAATGTCATTTAATCAAATTTAACATTTAACTATCCTATATCAATTTCAATTGCATTCTATTTATCATTTTAACATTAACAATTTAACGTCCAATATAAACATCAACAATCAATCAATTATCAGCCAAACTGTATTATCATCGCATAAATAATTAACAGATAATGGTGTCAGATGTCATAGTTGAACTGATACAGATAATAGCATATATAATAGTGACTAACTAACATCAGCATATTTCAATTGTCGTTTCAATTGAAATCAAATTTAATAAATAAAAGAACGTTAATCGTGAGTGAGTGCTCACCTTTCGAGGCTAGAGACGAACGAGAAAGCGATGAATTACGAATCCAGGTACGAATCCCAAAACAAGCTAGATTGGCCCGAATTTGACGAATAAAGCTGATAGACAGGAAATCAAAGATCATATATCGGGACTTGAATAAATTGGGTAAACATATACTAAGTCTTTTAAACTATCGATTGAAAATTAGAATAGGAGTTTATATATGTCAAAAGTTCCGCTTTTTATTAAACCAAAACAATGATGTCTATTTTAAATCCAAATATCTGAAAATATCAAAATACAATAGAATTAATTAATACGATATTTACCTGAATAAATGTTGTAGCTTATAAAACTTCAATTATGGACATGTGCGGTTTTAATCCAAACTTAACTTGAAATCAATAATTGTAACGGTGTTATAACTTTGAATTTACTAAATCTGAATTGACAAAAAAATAATAATAGTATAAAGTAAGATAATATTTTAAACTTAAATAAACAAAGTGTATATAATACTTAAAAGTATATGTACGAAAACAGTAAGTCTATATTCTCACATCATAACTCGACTATAACCCAACATGCTCTATCACTGACGCAACCCATATATATAAGCTATTATATGTTACACTACCCAATTATATTGCTAATACAAAGTCTCTGTACCCATACATATGCTTCCCAAAATAACTTGATAGGAAATCTAAACATATATATTACTAAAGACTGTTTTCAACAGCATAGTTTAAGTAACCATTTAAATCATATAACTACATATATTAAAATATAATGGAACTGTTGTATATATATATTAACACTTATGCAGACCACACATATTACAATATATAAATGTAGATATGTAACAGTTTAATATAAAATATATAAATATAGAACTAACACTTATCTACAACCAACAGAGAATGCAACCACCCATACTTCACTGTAAAATAACAAAATCTAAACATATTATAGACATATTATATATATACTTATCATTGATATATATACATAGACTTCTTCTTTTTTTTCTTCTTTTTTTCTAAGAAATACAAAACAGGGTCCAACTTAAAAAAATCACGTAAGCCAATACATGACTCGTACACTTAGATATAAATAAATTTGTAATCTTGTGAACTTTTTAAATCAAAAGAACCCACCAATATACACCTTTTTGTTTCATTGAAAACCTTCCAGGTCAGTCTACAAAATTTAAAACATATAACTTACATAATAAAATATACTTTTAAACTTCTATATACTTACCTATATATTTCAGATCTGCAAGGAAAAAAAATAGCAGGGCTGCATGGAAGCAAGGAGAGCAGCTCGGTTTGAGACTTGTGGCGAAACGAAGTCGGCAGGCGATGGTTTAGGCCGAGGTGAAGGTGGCTGTTGAGGTGGAGCGGCTGTCGACGTGGAGAGGAAGAGGGTGGCTGTCACGTGGGCGTGCTCCTGTTTGCAGGCGGGTTGCTGACATGATGGGTGGTGCAGAGGCGTGGTGAGGCGGAGGTGGGGTGATGGCCGCATGGGGTTGACGTGTGCGAGCGACTGTTGTTGCATAGTGAGAAGGTTCCATGTAGGGAGGCTTGGATATGCTTCCGATTAGGTGGCGGGTCATGTGGTAGGACGTGGAGGGGAGAACGATGGAGTGAGGGTTCGCAGATTGTAGCCGTGAGGAGAGGAGAGTAGGGTCTCGGCTTTGGTAGTGGGAAGGAGGAGGAAGGCACACGCTCATAGCGGAGGCAGTAGATAAAGGGGAGGGGACGAGTAAAGGTTGGTTCAAGTAACAAACGAAAGCAACTACAGGAATTAAATTATGAAGTAGAGAATAAAAATAGAGAAGGAAAATGAACCGGAGATTGTAAAATTTGAAATAGCAAATATAACTTGAAAAGATGGAATAACAAAAGCCAAGACCTGAATTTTAGGAAATAAATAAAACTGCTGGCCATTGGTTTCTCACGGATGGACAATTGAAAGGTCACAAGTAAACCAAAAGCACGGAACCGATACCGATACCGTAACCGTTTCTGTGAATTTCGCCGTCTTCCGGACTTCGAAATACACAAACAAATATACCGTAAAGATCAGTGCGACGAGACGATCAAAACGGTATAAAATTATCAGTGGCACGATCGAATTATAAAAATTCGAATTTTTCTAATAGCGGAAAATGCAAGAAAAACGTTGAAAAATAAGATCGACGGAGCCAAAGATGTCCGAATTTGGAAAAACGACAAACTGACATCTTGCTCAGAAGATGGTTTAGAATTTTTCTGTGTAAAAATATTTAGGTTCCGAAAACATTTTATTTTCATCGCTTTTTAACTGATTAAGTTGAAGTAAATTTACGCGCGAAATAAACTTTCATATTTTCGGACGAAAATTTACCAGTCGCTATGTTTAACTAGACGTATTCCAAATATTAAATTTTTATTTCAAAATTTTATCGTTTGAAATTTCGCAAAATTTCAACTAATTACGTTATTAAAACAGTTGAAATTTACGGGTCGTTACATCCAAACCTGAATATTTTTCTATAGAAAATTTGTAAATCATCTTCTGAGTGAGACGTCATAATTCATTTCTCCAAATTTGTGCTTCTATTGCTCCGTTTATCTTATTTCCGACAAATTTGCAGCATTTTGGTACAGATATCGATTTTGATCGGAGGACCGTACCACTGATATCTGTATATCGTTTTGATCGTTCCGTCGTGCTGATCTCTACGGTATACTTAATTGTCTTTTTTAGAGTCCAGGAAATAGCTAAATCTATGGAACGATTTCCGTATTGACTCCACAATCTGACTTCTGGATTTCCCATGACCATTCATTTTTCAACTGGTGAATTCAGGCAGCCATTTGATTTATTATGCACTAAATTCAACACTGACTTTCTACCTTCTCCGGGTTTCAAAATTTTATCATTTCTTTTCATTCATTCTTATTTTTGCTTTTGAAGAAAATATTGTTTCATTTCATTTCGTTCAAACTGCATATTTCATCTACCCCTTGATAACTTCCCTTCTTCTTCCCTTCCAACAGCCGATAGCCTCCACCCTTATCTCCACCAAATCCCGTTATCCCACCGATCCCCTTATCCTCATCCACCTGCGAACCTACCCGGCCTCTCACCTTGTGCCGCCTTTCCTTGTATCACCACATCCCATCCACCTTCTCATGCCAAGCACCCAACTTCCCCTCCCAGTCACCAAGGCCGAAGGCCACTGCATCAGCAACCACCTCAGCAGCCGTTCCTCCTCCATGCTAGGCCAAAGGCTCACCCTTGCTCATGCCCAGATCGGTTTCCCTTCCTCCTCTATTGAAATTGTAGGTGTGTATATATATTAATATATAATAGTTTATATAAATCTGTTTATATAGGTATAAGTTAGGTAAACCATTTTAAAATATATGATGTTCGTATATATTTAGTTAGGTGTATATTATATATACTGAGTTTATATATATAGTTGTATTTTGTGAATATATTTTTTATAGTAAGTATAGATATTTACATATTGAGTTAAATATATTGAAGCTATTAAGTCACATCTATATAACTTTATATATTTTTATAGTGGATATATCAATATATATATTTATGATATGTTTAAATTTGTTACAGAATATAAGATCTATATATATTAATGCATAAGTCTAATAACTGTTAGTATGCATTCATATAATCGACCGATCATACATGAAATGTATATAGTTATGTATATATTTATAGCATGTTAGTTGCAGATGAGGTTTATATAAAAGCTTAGTATGTTGCATGTTGTTGCATAAACTATTTTGGAATTTCTGTACAAGTTTAGTATCTATATTTGTTCGTATATATATTATAGACTGGTTTATATATATTGGAAAGTGAATACACTTGTATTTGATTACAATATTATCATTTTGCTCGAGAAACAGGTTTATAGAATAGACAAGTTATACATATATAAACTGGTCTACATACATATCTATCTGACGTATATATGGTATATATAGAATTTACTTTAGCTGTATATTTTGTTGTATACTTTGTAAATTGTGTCTGCATACGTTGTTTATAAATCTAGTCTGCTTTTACCGCATGTATATTATGTTTGTGAAATTATGAATTTGTTTATATATTTTATATGTAGTTAGTTTGTAAAGTAGTTTATAATATATATAAATATAATGTATATGAATGTTGTAATATTTACATTAGCTGTGATTTCTGTGAAGTATATATATGTAGTGTTTATATATGTGTTTTATGTGTGTATTTGTATATATATATAGTTATAGACCAGTTATATATATATATATATATATTATGTGAGTTTATATGATGTTGTTACAGTTATATATATATATATATATTAGTTAACATGTTCAAATAAATATGTATAACAGTTTTGTTATATTTTAAGTATAGTTAGTTATAATATATAGTGTTATATTGCAGTTTTATATTATAAGGAATATATATACGTATATAATGTATGTTATATGACCTGTCAATATATTAATATTTTGATTGTTAACATGTGTGTGTGTATATATATATATAAATATTGATTTATAAATGTATGGGTATTTTAAAATTTGAATATTTGGTTTAAGGAAAATTTTATTATGATATACATCTCGTATAAATTTTTATCAAACCAATTTTGATTTGCTCTCATTGATTTCTGTATCAGCCTTGTCCGTCGAATTTGTGCCAACCTTGTTGTTTTGGATTCGTTTTTGGATTCGTAACTTCTCTCATCTTCGTTCATCTCTCTAACCTTGAAAGGTGAGCAATCACTCACGATTAATGTTCTTACATTTATTAAATTTGATTTCAATTGAAACGACAATTGAAATATGCTGCTGTTAGTTATTTACATTGCTATACATATGTCAGTATCTGTATCTGTTCACCTGTGACATCTGACACCATTATATGTTATTTATCACTGATGATATATGCCTGTTACTGTTGTTATTTTATTATCATATCTGTTATCACTCTACAAGTTCCCTGTTAGTATAGAATCACTATGGGTTGAAATGATACATACATTAACGATCTGTAGAATAGGAGAAAAACGTTATGTGTTGAAATGATAAACCCAAGTGATTTTCATTAAATTGAATTTGGGATTACGGGTTGAAAAGATATATACCCGTATATATTTAAATTGCGGATTGAAATGATAAATATCCGTATCACTTGACCATAGGATAGAAAATTATATACAGACACTGTTGGTCTATATATATAAATATTTTGAAAATAATTTCTATGGTTTTAAAAAGAAATATTTTGAAAATGATTTCTATGGTTTTGAAAAGAAATATATGGTTTTAATAAATATTGATTTTAAAGATTTATTAAAGTTGATATATAATATGTTAGTATTTATTTAAAATATATATTTTCAAATATAGAATTTATATTGATTTAGGTTGGAAAGATAATTTTGAAAT
Source organism: Allium fistulosum (assembly GCA_030737815.1). Lineage (NCBI taxonomy): Eukaryota > Viridiplantae > Streptophyta > Magnoliopsida > Asparagales > Amaryllidaceae > Allium > Allium fistulosum. Next base: position 248,453,717 of record CM060905.1, on the reverse strand, counting down.
TGATTTGAAATGTTATTTATTTAAGAATTTTACTTAAATAAGTTTGATTTGAAATTTATAAAATTTGAGATTTTAAAGATATATTTTATAACTTGAATTTGATTAAAAGTGACTTAAATGAATATTTCAAATTTATATAAATTTAAATGGGATATTTTGTTTATTTAAATTTGTAAATTGAAGTTGTATTTAGATGTTATTGAAATGATTAAGTAAATATTTCAAAACTAAATAATAGTAAAGTGAATTTGATATATATATGAAATTATCGAATTTAGTTTTGAAATGTTGAATATTTAAAGCTTTGAATTATATGGAAATTGAAATGGCTTATTTTATGGTTCAAATATGTATTTGAAATTGATAATTTGAAATGGTTTATTTAGAAACTGAATCGAATTGAAATTGATGATTTGAGATTTGATTAAATTTAAATTTTGGAATCTGAGTTGAGTTGAATCAATTTGTGAAATTTGAAAAACTATTTTTAATATAACTATTTTTAATATAAACCATTTTTAATATAAACTATTTTTAATATAACTATTTTTAATATAAACTATTTTTAATATAACTATTTTTAATATAAACTGTTTTAACTTATAACTATTTTATATAAATTATTTTATTTTGCAAACTATTTTATTTTATATACTATTATTAATATCTAAACCGTTTGAAGGAAAGTGTTATGATTTCAAAGTGTTATGATTTCCAAAGTTATGAATTTCAAAGTATTATGATTTCCAAAGTATTATTATTTCAAATTGTTTTGGTTTCGAAAGTATTATATCTTTGAAAGTACTATGATTTTGGAAGTGAATATTATTGAAATGGAAATGATATCGTATTGATATGATTTTGAAATGGAAATGATATTTTGGTTTTGAAGTATAAACTATTTTGAAATGATCGCAGTGTTATAATAACGATTGGTTGTTAAAGAGACCGGGATCGAATATGGGCATACTCTCCGTCGATACCGAAAACCACTTTAACAACTGTGTACGTGGTGGAGATTCCAGAATGAAGTAAGATGGTGGCGACGATCCTAAAGGTATATTTACGTAGACCCTACTCCCGTGAGTTGGCATAAGGTGGCTAAAACAGGAGCGATTCTGGGCCAATGAGGTAGCTCCTCTAATCGGACACATTCCATCGTATACCATTCTATTACTTGATGATTGATTTGGTGCGCACCTTTGATTCGGGAGTGTGGCTCGAGTTAGGCGATTGCTGCGGCTTTGCGTTTCCAATAGTCCGGATGCGTAATTGGTATATCTACCCTGTCATTGCCTTGTTGTGCCATGTCACCTACCCTAGCATGCTTTACTATGAGTTTGATTTATGTCGTACCTATGGAGTATCCTCTGGTAGCTCCAGTTTATGGGGTATTACGGTACTGTATAGACTATTGGCACTATAAAATGTGTTAAGGGGGATATGGGTAACGCCTTAACGCTATTTTAATAGTTTACTTTACTATAGACATTATTATAATAGCGTATATTACTACATAGTAGATAGTTTAACAGATCCTTAGAGGATGGTTATCCCAAACATCCTTTAAGCTACTTGTATTTCAGTTGATATTTCACTTGAGTTGGATTTATTGATATAAGAATGTTAATCCTGACTCGAGTGTTTTGTGTTTTGCTTTACGCTCGGGTCAGACTGAGTGATATAGTATTCGAGACTCACCTTTGAAGTTAGAGCTTCGCTTGGAGATCCAGCTATCTATCCAGCTTTCAGTTGATTCCAGTGATGTATTCAGATTTTGTATTTGACTATTGTATTGAGACATCTATGTATTCGAGACCTCTGTTGTATCTTATTTAACTTTGTTATATATATAGTAGCTTCATGAACTACTATCCTTTTGTTTCTGCTGCATTATTGTTATATTACTGTGTCTGTGATTCTGTGATTATTTATTTACTTTATATGCTGAGTTTTGCCAAATTTAAATTAACAATATGATATTTTAAGCAATTCAAATCTGACATGTATGGATGCGAATGGTTGAAAATTTCAGGCTGTTACAGACATGATGGATTAAAACCAACATATTTTACAGTGTACAACTTACTAGTATTCATACAGTTCAAAATTTAAATACTCTCTAAATGATAAACCAAAACCAAACAAATTGTTCAAATAAATAGAGCCTAGAAAATTATTCTGACTTATCAACTCCAAGAAGATGAAATTATGGGCATTGTAAGCTAATTCATAAAACCTGTATATGCAAGTAAATTTTATATAAAACTGAAATCTGCATGAAACCAAATTGAAAACACTTAACCATAGTAAAAGTAAAAACACTCAACCAAACAGCCTAGTTCTGAGGCAACGCTAACAAATTGAGAACTGCAACTGGAACAACTAGTTGGTTAAATGAATAAATTGTTAACATCTAAGGCAACGCTAACAAATTGAAATCTGCATGAAACAACTAGCTAAGGCAACACTAACAAATTTGTCAATTGCCACTAAGGTCTTATGAAATTATCTACATGAAACCAAATTCCCTTTACGTACACAGAATGAGGTCACAACTCACAACTTTTTGACTTTGAATGCACAATAGATCATCAGTAAGAAAAGCGATGACCACCACCTAGATAAGTATAAAAGTTTAATGATAACAAGAAGAAGAAAATGCCAAAAACACAAAATGAAAATTTAAACTCACGTTAAATAAAAATAACCAATCAAGTGGACATAGAAACAAATACATAATTCTACTTTTCATACAAAGGATAAAAATACTTTCGGTGTTTAAGTGGCAGTATAATATACATAAGTCACACTGTAACCTAGAAGCAAAATTTTAATCCTGGAATTTAGTACTAGAATCCATCTGCACCATTCAACCGTGACATATCACGGTAGCTTAGACAATCATCTTTCAACAAAAATTACAATGATAAATGCACAAACAAAATATTTACTTACATTTTCGTCACCAAATATAAATTGCTTGCTTGGAAAAGTAGTATGGTTAATATTACCTGGAAGTAATGCTTTGTATGTAGAAGCAATGGTGTGTGCAGAAAATTTACTTGTCCACTAGATTTTGTGAGTAGCGTTGAAGTGTTGTTCGCTCATGATCTTATTCCACAGTCTACTAACCACCGCCGAGCTTGTAGTAGGCATAATAACTTTATCATGGAAGATGAAATGAGTTATATTTGCATTGTTAGGGATGCCAGTGGATATCTTTTTCATATTGTCTAGTACATCATTAAGTATTATACCAGTGGATGACCAAGGGGAATGCCAAAATGAAGTATCAATATCAGAGAAAATATTGTATTTGACGAGAGCTCATGTTAGGAATGCTATTCCAGAACCAGATAGCAGTGGCATTTGGTGTCATATTCCAAATTTTTTTTCCATATAAGTAATTCTTTCTAATCCAGCTAATCCATAAATTTGGTTTGTTGCATAGGATGTCATTGATGTGTTTCATTGCCGCCGCTATATTCTAGTATTTTAAGTGTATAATTCCCAATCCCCCTTTTTTCCTTGGTTTGCAAATTTTGGCAAAAGCAATAGGGATAGTTTGTGTGAATGGCAATCCCCATGCCATAAGAAATGGTTCATAGTAGCACTTATCATTGATAGTAATTTCTTGGGTAAAATAAACAGGCAAGACCAGTATGATGTCATCCCAAAAATTATTGATTTCACAATAGTGATTCTCCTAGCTTATGATAGGAGATGCGTGGGCCAATTCTGAAGCTTAGATACAATCTTTCCATACATAGGGATACATTGTGTAGTAGTAATTCTCGAAGTGGTAAGAGGGATACCCAAGTATATTGCATTCTCAGGCGTAGCATGAAGGCCAGCTAAATTTGTAATGTTTATTTTATCATTGTCAGGAAGCCCAGCAATGATAATATGAGATTTGTTCTTGTTTATATGCAGCCTAGTGATGTCATGAAATTGTTGGAGTGCAGCATTGATAGTAGACATGGTACCTGAATCTGGTTTAGCTAGCAAAAATGATGATATCATCCGCAAACATGAGTAATGTGATAAGTGGTATCTTGCATTTTGGATGTGTCTTCAGATTGTTTGTAATAGCATGGTAAGTGAGGATAGAATTAAGTAGCTCCATAACAATAATGAACAAGTATGGGGAGATATGATCTCCCTGCCATATCCCCCTTGATGATTTAAAGTATCCAACCGAGTGTTCATTGACTTTAACTGTGTATGTGGCAATAGATATCCATTCAATTGAATCGGAGGCTTTTTGTATGTCTAATTTCATCATGCATCTTGGTGATATATTCTTTTGGTTGTATCCTCTCAGTAATTCATGTGTCAATAGAATATTGTCAATGATGTTTCTATGTTGTAGAAAAGCCGTTTGATTGGGGGATATTATTTTGCTAAGGATAGGCTTGATCCTGTTTGCAAGAATTTTAGTGATGCATCTGTAAATCATATTACAGCAATATATAGGCCGGAAATGTGTTACAGAATCAGGAGCATCAATTTTGGGTATTAAAGCTATATTAGTAGCATTGACACCCCCAAGTATAGTATTAGTAGAGAAGAAATATTGTATAGCCTTGACAAAAGTGACATCAATGGTAGCCCATGTTGCTCTATAAAAGTGAGTATTGAATCCATCAGGCCCACCAACACTGTTAGGGTTGAGTTTGAATAATGCCTTCTTGATGTCATCATAAGTTACATTATTGATAAGGCTCATAACATCATAGTCATTGATCATGGGAATTTTGATATATGAAATGTTAGAGAGGTTTGGTGCTTGGTCAGATGTAGCAAAACATGTATAGTAGTAGTCAATGAATGCCTTATCAATTTTTAGATCATCGGTTTGTAGGGAGCCATCACGATCTTCAATAGCAGCAATATTGTGTTTTGATCTCTTGATATTGAGTGCTTGATGAAAAAAAGAGGAGTTTCTGTCACCATGGAAAAAGAAATCTTTTCCAAGCTTTTCTTTGTTCATATCCAGTTCATGTTGTAGTGTTTCTTGTAGCTGTTTGTCAATATTGTATTCCATATTTGATAGTTCTAGATTCTTCGGAGAAGCAAGCATATCATTTTGAGCTTTATTGAGTTCTTGACGAAGCTGTTTAGATTTGGAAGAACCATGGCCAAATGTGGATTTAGCCCAACTTTTCAAATACTGTTTTACATTCTTCAGTTTCTTTTGCAGTATGTACATTGGGTTGCCGTATGTATGAGTGTTCCATCCCTGTAAAAAATATCATGGAATTGTATGTGTTTAGTACAATAATTAAAAAATTTAAAAGAGGCTTGGTATTTCATAGGTTTCGAACTCCATGTTAGAATAAGAGGGCTATGGTCCGAGATTCTTGGTTGTAGGATATTGGAAATAAGGTTTGGCCAGGTAGATAAGGCTTGGAAGTTGAAAAGTGAGTGGTCTAATGTACAAAAAGTACGTCTGCCATTTCTACGATTATTCCACGTATAGAAGAAAGGGCCAATCGATGGTATTTTGTGAATTGCGCATTTTGGATTGATTGGGAAAGTGGATTAATGTCATGTATGGTTAGTGGATTGCCTCAAAAATTTTGTGATGATGCATACATGCAGTTGAAGTCACCAATAAGTATCCATGGGATATTGATAGTATTTTGTGATTATACGAAGGTGTGAAGCATGGTTCTGGTATCTTTGCTACATGAAGCATATATAAAGGTGATATTGAATATAGTGGAGGATGATATGTGAGTAACAAGGAGATGTACATATTGATTAGATGATGTTATGGTGATGGCATGGTAAGTAAGAGGGTTCCATAATACAAGAATTCTGCCGTATTCAGCATGAACCAAATTATAAGCATAATGCCAGAGGGGGTTGATGAAAGAACACATTTTTAGTGTATATGCTTCATTAAGTTTTGTCTCCAATATACCAATCATATGTAGACTGTGTTGATGGATCTGTTGTTTGGCTTCTTGTTGTTTTAAGGGAAGGTGAGCACCCCTTAAATTCCATGCTCCAATGTTGTCAAGCATTTGAGATGATATGTTTCTTCTTCCTACCAGATTTCCTTTGTCCAATGGAGCTTGTCTGTTGTGTATTTTCTTCATTTTCATCAGAATTCTAGTTGTTTAGCTATACATCTTCTATTTGGTATACATGCCCATCATCACGATCCTCAAAGTCCCTGCTTTTTTTTTATAATTCTTCTTGTTCTTCTTTTTCTTTGTCTATGGTATTGTTGGGGATAAGCTAGCAAGGGGTGGTTAGGAGGTGGTAAGTTGGTTGTTATGGTTACAGTCCTGGTTGGTTTGACCAGGGGAAGCATGTTGAAAAAGAAGTTGTAGTCCAGTATTTTGATCTGCAAAAGAATCATTCTGTATGATGTTTTGTTCCACTAGTTGTTTAGTGATGTCAGGGGATAAATGAATATGATTGTATGGTAGGGCATGTGTGTCTATTGGTGGAACATCTGAATTGGGAGCAGTAGCATGTGTATCATTATTGTCTGAACAATCTGGAAGAAAGGAATCAGTTGAATAAGAAGTCAGAATGGGAGGAACAGATGCGTGAATGGATTTTGGTATATGTGGATAAGTAGAAGTAGAAGTGACTAGTATGGTGGTAAGCTCGGTGAGGATGTCAAAGCTGTTGGATAAATGTATAATTGGGTTCGGTGGTTGAGGTTCAGTCAGGTGGTTGGTAGTGTGTAATAGGCTATGGTCTATGCTATGTGAGTCTGAAGTAGTATGTGAGTGGGTAGATGTGGTAGAAGTGTTAAGAGCAGAATAATGGTTGTCTTGTGCATGTAACTGGGCATGTACATGAGAAGTATCCTTCAAAGCTTTGTTATTTGTCCTGTCTATCAAAGATTCTCCTGTAGCATTTGTTTTTTCCTTATCCAATGTTTTTGAGGTTTGTTTTTCCATATACCAACATCATCAGTCTTATGGGCTGCAGTACTTTTCACAACATTATCATCCGCAGTTAAAATATGTTGTGTAGGAGAGCAGAATGTATCATGCATTTTTTGCTCGTGACATACAGTATCAGTGTTCATGCACTATATCATATCCATACATGTTGATATATTATGTCCAAAGCACTTACAATGCACATATATTTTTGGTCTCCAGTCGTAATATACTTCGACATATACAACATCGTCTCCTTCTCCATATTCAATTAAATCAGGCAGTTCCTTATCTAGTGTTATTTCGATAAGACATTTTGCATATTCAAAACGTTGCATTTTCTCGGTTGCTTCATTATAACAAACTAGATTACCCAAATGACATGCTAGCCAGTTTATGTCGAGTAGTGTCCATGCAAGAATAGGTATTTTATGAAAGTGTACCCATATAGGAACTGATTTAATTTGCGATTGAGCACTTTTGAAGGTAGGTTTCCATGAGGTGATAATAAACATTTATCCTCGAATAAAAATCGGATCACTCTCAAGGATTTTCTGTCTATCAGCTTCATTAAAGAATTCAAAGTAAAAGTTTGAGTTATCAGATTTAACCTTATATGATCTTTTAATTCGCCAAATTTTCTACAATGATATATGACAACATTGTATGGCAGCTTCTCATCAAGGAAGAAGCGGACCAAATGTTGATTCCAGAACTTAATACCCTCATCTTGAACTTCGATAGGCATCGGCAGAGCTGCACCATCATATGATAAGTCGAATAAACGTGGTATGTATTTGCCCGCATTCTAAGGTTTAGATTTGAAAAGGGAGACCCATGGAACAGTGGAAGTTGTAGTCAGTGACATGGGGAGTGGTACAAAAGTGGTGGAATAGAGGTTAGAATTAGACGGTGGTTCAGGTATAGGATTAGAAGAAGAGTGAGCTAGAACGGTATCGGGGGGTTTAGGTATGGGTGGAGACGATGGAAGCGAAAGGGGTGTAGGAGCTGTAGTGGATACGTTAGGTGGACGAGGAAGGACGTAAAGCTGGACAAGGATCGAAGTAGGTGGTAGGTCGGGTAGTATGGGTATGGTGATGTGTGCTAGTGGAGTGGAAGTGATGGGGGTATGGCCGTTATGGAGTGGCGATGTGATGGGGAAAGGTAATGGTAATGGGGGAGTGGAAACCATGAAAACCAAAAAAATACTTTTGAATAAAATAATTGATATAATTTGAATAACAAAAAAAATTGGTTGAAACCTAATTATAAAATAATTGATATAATTTTATTATTTGTTATATATATATAAATTTGAATAAACTTCATGTGATGTCTATTTGAAATCATTTGAAAATTGAATATAAGTTTTATATGTTTGTTGTTTGAATATAATTCTTTTGATTATTGTATACTTCTATATGAAAGTTGTTTAAAAAAAGGTGGACTTTTTTGAAATATATCATAAACTTTTGAATCATTCCTAATTTAATGTTAGCCTTTAATTTGGTAACTTTAAATCTTAATACATATATTAAATTATAAATTTTACACATACGTAGATATATATATATATATATATATATATATATATATATATATATATATATATCTGTGTGTGTGTGAGTTGTGTGTGCGTGTGTTATTTTAATTTTAAAACATAGTTTTTAATCAATTATGTATGTGTATATGTGTGTGTATATCATTTTAATTCAAAGTTTACACACACACACAGATATATATATATATATATACATATATATCTGTGTGTGTGTTATTTTTAATTTTAAAACATAGCTTGCAATCAATTATATATATGTCTCTGTATGTATATTTCGTTTTAATTCAATTTTTATAAAACGAACTTTTATGTAAAATCACAAATTTAACTTTAAAATCCTTCCTAAGTTGAAACCTAATTCATACTTTTTAATTATAGATTTTGAAATATGAAATATGTTCAAAATTAATTTTAATGTGCATATAATATTAAGAGTTAATTGCATTTTTAAAATTACATTATATGAATGGGTAAAGGAAGGAGGAAAGTCCTCCACCTTTTCTCCTTGATAATGCCAAGTTTGTCATTAATAGTCTTGTTATAAAATTTTCAACACATGCCTTGAGTGCAACATTGGTTCAGGTGGAAGATCGGTACAACGACCGGTGTATGTGTGAGAAAATTTTTCATTAGACCAGAGTCTAGATATCATAAGCTAGAGAAATTGTCCTACTATCTCCTAATAGCATCTCAAAAACTAAGGCATTATTTCTAGCCCATTCCTATTTGGGCGTTGATAGACCAACTATTAAAGCAGGTCCTGCTTCGGCTTGACACTTCGGGAAGGTTATCATAGTGGAGTATTGAGTTGAGCTAGTACGAGATTACTTACTTTCCTAAGATAGCGATCAAAGCGCATGCCTTGATGGACTTTATTACTGAGTTCACCATTAAAGATGATGAGGTTGGACACCAGGAAGAGGGGGCTCTTAAATGGCGAATGTTTATGGATGGAGGTAAATGAGCATGGCTTTGGTGTTGGAGCAGCATTGATAGCACCCGACGGGCAAAAGCTGAGCTACACAGTAAGGTTGGAGTTCAAGGCGATGAATAATAAGGCCGAGTATGAGGCGCTGATATCACGACTAGAGATAGAAAAGGAATTGGGAATAAGATCACTGTGCGTCCATAATGACTCTCAGTTGATTATAAAGAAAGTGCTTAGGGTATTCCAGGCTAAAGGAGAATGCTTGGCATCTTATCTAAGAAAGGTGAAGGCATTACTTAATGAGGTGGAGCACTATGTTATCAAGTATATTATGAGAGAAGAGAATCAGGAGGCGGATGAGTTGGCAAAATTGGTGAGTTTAAGAGACAAGCAGCTTTTAGGCTCAATACCGATGATGACCCTACCAAGCCCTAGCTTTGAGGAGGTGAACACAGGTGCGACGGTTGATTGGGAGGACACCTGGATTACCCCAATCATAAGGTATTTGAGCAAGGGAGTTTTGTTAGGCAACATAAACAAAGCTTGGAAGGTTTTATAGAAGGCACCTTGCTTCATAATCCTGGATGGTATGTTATATCAGATAGGATTGTCTAACCATTATTAAGATGTGTTATTGGAAGTGAAGCCCAAGAGGTGTTGGATGATATACATTAGGATGTTGCAGAGACCACATTCAAGGCGAACTTTAGGAAAGATGGTGTTGCGATATGGATACTTCTGGCCAACATTAAATCAAGATGTGGTGGAATATGTAAAGAGCTGCGTAAAGTGCCAGAGGTTCGCGAAAATCCCCAAGTTGACCCTTATCGAACTAAAACACATGGTTAGCCCATGGCTATTTAAAATTAAATGGATCGATTTGATCGTAGAACTTCCCATGGCTAGGGGTGGAGCCAAGTATGCCATAGTGGTAGTAGACTATTTTACTAAGTGAGTGGAAGTAGAGCCACTTACTAAGGTGTCTTCTACTAAGGTAATAAATTTTTTAGTCAGGAATATAATATGCAGGTATAGAGTCCTACTTCAGATCATCTCGAAAAATGGGTTACAGTTTCACAGCAAGGAGTTTAACGATTTCTGCCGGCAGCATGGGCTAAAGAAGAGTTTTCGGTAGTGGCATACCTGTAGGCTAATGGATAGGTGGAAACAGTCGACAAGGTTCTTAAGACTCTCATAAAGAAGTGGCTAGAAAAGGCGAAAGGAGAAAGGGTGGATGTACTCCCTTTGAAATTATGGTCTTATCGCACTTCTTCCAAGACCACGATTGGACATACCCCTTTTCCCTTGGCCTATAGGTCATATGCCATGCTACCAGTTGAAACCACAACAACTTCCCATATAAGGATTCACTATGACCCGGATGAGAATGAGGAGTTAATAAAAATGTCTTTTGATTTGATTGATGAGAAGCATGATGAAGCTGCAGCACACAAGCAAAGAATAGTCAGGCAATATAACTCTAAGGTCAAACACTGCCCACTCAAGGTAGGGAACTTAGTACTGAAGTAAATATTCCCTAGCCTAGGGACACTCGACTCAATCTGGAAAGGACTATACATCTTTCATAAATATATGAACAATGGATCCTATATCAACAGTATAGTAGATGAAGCTGTATTCAGAAAAGCTAGGAATGCACAAAACCTTCATCGTTATTTTACTTAATCGTTATTGTCTTTCTTATTGTTTATTCAAGTATTGCTTTTTTGTGATTAAGACTATTTGAAATGATTATTAGCAAAATATGCATTCCCCAAAATCTTATTGTATCGGGTGTCTTTTATTGCACACAGACTATTATGAGCACTTAGGTCAAGAAATAGAATGTAGTCGTTTTCTTCAGCTAAACCAACTCCCTTGTGCAAATGATATGGATATGGTAAAGCGACCAAACTTATTGAGTTCATGTTCATGCTAAATAAGTATTCTAGATCTTAATGAGCTGAATTCTCCTATATTGATGGTAGGCTACGTCAGAATGACATTGAATTTGCCCTCAGAAAAACGATGGTTGGTAATGGTGAACTGAGCTTACCTATGATCAGGACATGACCACCGATTGGGTAGTTCACCATTGAAAATTGGCTCTTAAAATCCTTGCTCAGAAATTTTGGACCGAGCTTACCAGTGGTTAGGACAGGACCACCGACTAATAGGTCACCATTGACGATTGGCCCTTAAAAACCTTAGCCGACAATGGTGAACTGGACTTACCCATGGTCATGACATGACCACCTACTGGGTAGTTCATCATCGACAATCGACTCTTAAAAACCTTAGCTGGCAATGGTGGATTGGACTTATCCATGGTCAGGACACGACCATCGACTGGCTAGTTCACGATTGAAGAATCGACCCTCAAAAATCTTGGCCAGTAATGGTGGACCGAACTTACCCGTGGTAAGGATATGACCACCAACTGGGTAGATCACCATTGATGATCGACCCGAAAACATTGCCCGATAGTGGTGAACTAGACTTACCCATGGTCCGGACATAATCATTGACTAGGTAGTTCACCACTAGCGATCAGGCTCGAAATCTCAGGCAGTGATAGCAAACACATCATTACTATGAAATTTTTGAAGTATATATGTAGTATATGCACATATAAACAACTAAATAGGAATAATGAGAAGCACAAGAAAATAAGCTATGTAAAATCATGACATCCATACATCATCAAGCAACTAAATACCTGCATCACAAAGTCATGACCATCGAAAATAATACACACTTGCACATAATAACTAAAGCGTATCAAAGTCGGTGGGAGCGATATTGAATTTGTGCCATTTTGGATATGATCCAAGGAATGATATAAGGTATCATTTTACAAGTATTGAAATTGAACAAACGTTTTGATGAAAATATCAAATAGTTTGATTGTCAATCAAAATGTAAAGGAAGCGCGTGCTTATAAGTAAGAAAGTTAAAAGTACATAGATATTTCTAAACCATAAGTAAACAAAACACTAATAATTTTTAACGATGTACTTGTGTTAAAATCAACATTAGTTGTTTTAATACTTGATTTTAGATTTTTAAATGATGTTTTTTATAGTAAGTATAAAAAATGTTGGGAATGTCCCAAATGATATGCAAGGCCAGCTTATTAAAATGTTTAATACAAAACATAACATGTCAGATGAATTCCTTATGCATGGCAATAGGAATTAATTATCATACATGCTATGTTGTCTACGATATCGTGATTTGTTCATGTATTTGATACATGAAGCAAATATAAATCCAAATTGATATCTCTGAATGTTAATTTAGAGTGTTCTCGTGTATTTATGAAATACTAGAGAATTGTTTATAGAAACAACGAACTACTTGTGAAGAAGTGTTCAGATTTAAAGTTTCATAAGTGATGTTGAGTATAATATGTCAATAATAAATTCAAGTTAAGAATCTTTTAGTTACAAATGTTCCAAATGAAAGACTGTAGCTGATTCAATGGAAAAGGTTAAGTACATAGCCTAGAATAACGTAGCAGTAAAGGAATGTACATAAATATAGATGCGCAAATTTATAATTGAGCTGAGAGTGGTTCCAAATGTTGAGAATCCCATAACATTGTTATATGATAACGATGTCACAACATAGTTCGTAATAGAAGAGCTAACTGGAAGTCAAGAGACATACTCTGAATTTTTCCACGTAATAAAGATAGTTTTCGGAGAGAATTAATCGACAAAGTAGATAATTAAAACATATAGCATAACCGATCACTAAGGAACATGCCCGATTGGTTTTAAGAAAACCGATTGGAAAAGTTGGAATAAGATTCCATAATTGACCCCAAGTGCAAGTGGGAGATTGATAGAGTTAGGTGCATGCTCTAAGGGCAATTATGTAATTTGTTATATATATCTAACTCAATAACCAATCTTGTTCGAAATAAAGATATTTTCTTTCTATTATATACTTGATATAATGTGGTTATATTGATTAATTAATTTAATTATAAGTATATTTAATAGAAAATCCATAAATGGTATTGTTAGCACCAAAATTGGTCACTAACCTCATTGAGAAAGATTGTGAAGAGATATAAATGATGAAGACAAGTTAAACAAAGAAGAATATGTTAATTCAAATGCAGAAAGTAAGAACACCGGATTTATAGTGGTTCAGCGTAATTGCCTACGTCCACTTTGAGGTTAAACTTTATTGATCTTCTTAATGATTGATTACAAATACAATTCGTAGATCAAATGCTTGAACGAAGTTGCTAAGTAAAGAAGATGAGTCTGAAAAATGGCAGAGTCTCCCCAGTGTTCTCGAAAAAAGATCCCTTTTCACTGTGCCCCTGCCCCTCTATTTATAGACAAAGATGGGTTGGACTTCCCAGGTGGGCTCGGCAGCCGAACACCTTGGCCCAAATAGAGTGGTCGCCGTATGCTGAACCAAATAGGCCGATCACACGGATGCCGAACCACCCTCTCTATGCCGAACGAGGCGCTTGCTACATGGGAAGAGTAGAATGAATATCAGTCAAAGCCGAACGTGCCTCTGGCTGAACGAAGCGTTTGACCGAACGTTGTCTCTGGCCAAACGTTGGTGCTGGCTGAACGATAGCTTTAGCCGAACAATGCTTCTGGCCGAACAATGTCCCTGGCCGAACGATGCTTTAGCCGAACAATGCTTCTGGCCGAACGATGCTTCTGGCCGAACGAGAGTTATGGCCGGACGTTGCCTTTAGCCGATTAGTGCCTTTGGCCGAATGATGGTTCCGGCCGAACAATACAGCCATGCCGAGCAGTTATACATGCCGAATGTCTTCCGATGCCGAGTGCTTACAGACGCCGAGTGCTACTGAATGCCGAGTAGTCCTGGTCGCCGAGTGCTACTGAATGTCGAGTAATCCTCGATGCCGAGTAATACCCAATGCCGAGTACCCAGTTGCCTGGTCAAATCTCCAAGAAACACTTGCCCCCCAAAGTGTATTACGTGACTGAACGTGATACGCTTTGAGTTTTGTAACCTTCACGTTTCGTTTTAAATCCTTGATTAACTTCGAATGGAGATGCCCTTTTGAGAATATCAGTGGTTGTGTTGTGTGCGTGCTATGGGATAAATGCCGAACAATACGTTCGAAGCCGAACGTTCCTCATGCGCCGAGCAATTCTACGTTTTGAAGCCGAACGATACAACTTTGACCGGTTCTACCGGATATAGCCCCTTCGGCTTCCACTTTTTCCTCTATAAAACCAGGTTCTTCCTCTCTTCTCTCCTTTACTCTTTTACTTCTACCACTCCACAAAGATTTGCAATTCTCGCCAGTCGACCAGACTTAAAACCTAACTACTCCTTCCTAAGCTCCAATCTGCAAACTAGGTATTATTCCTTGTACGATTCAAATAGGTTTCAAACGAGACGGCCGAGTGTGTCATGTGGAAAGCTTTCGAGTAGGTCGTCTTTATTGCGTCTTTATTGCTGAACGATGATGCAAGGCGAGGAGGGATGATTAGGAGTGTTCACACATATGACCATTGGACTTAGCTTCCTCGCGTCGAACCGAAGTTAAAGGAGAGGAAACAAGAATGAAAGTGTTGAAGGTGGTAAGGGTGTTGAACGACATAGCTCTGGTTCGGCGTATGTTGTCATGCGCCAGACGGTGAAATGGAGGGCTGCCGAACAATATTCTAACCGAACAAACCAAGGCCGAAAACTTATTCAAATGCCGAACAACAACTTAGCCGAACAAAATCAAGGCCGAACACTACTTAAATGCCGAACAGTATTTTAACCGAACAAAACCAATGCCTAACACTTACTCAAATGCCGGACAGTATATATGTCGAACAACAGACATGCCGAACAAACATGAAGGCTGAACAATACTCGGGGCTAACAAACTTAAATGCCGAACCATGTCAAGGCCGAACACACTTAAATGCCGAACAATATTTTAGCCGAACAGAACAAATGCTGAACTAGACTTAAGCTAAGCAGACATAAATGTCGAACCAAACCTAGGCCGAACAATACAAATGCCGCACCAAACCTAGGCCGAACAAAACAAATGCTGAACCAAACCTAGGCCGAACAAAACAAATGCCGACCAATTGTAAATGCCGAACAGCATAAATGCCGAACCATTCTAAGGCCGACCAATACAAATCCTAAACTACACTTAACAAAACAGGGACAAGGACCCGGGCGTGCTAGCATATGAGACTGACCTGGACCATTAACTCCCTGGTTTTCATAGACATAAATCTGAGCATAAATTAACACACGTTTTCTGAATCTGGAACTTTAATCACCACAAGGCGGGCTTTTTGAGATGGTCAGCGATGACGGTCTCCGAAGGCAACGATTCGAAACTCGTTTTCATATCTTTCTAATCTCTAGATTCTCATTGCTTATACATGATTGCTTGCACTAGTTTACACACCACGTGGGGGGAATATTCGTATTGTTAATTCTAACATTTAACGTTTTTCAAGTATAGTTTTCACAGGCACTTAGACAGATTCATTATTTATTGGGGATGTCTAAAAAGTCCAGCTCCACCACTATATCTGATAGGCCTGGGCCATCATCAAGGCAAGAAGTTGCTGATACTTCAGATCCGTCGACTTCCCCTGCCCATAACTTAGCTCCTGATGCCCTGGAGGCAACAATTCTCTTAGACAACCCGATCGACTCACAGTCTTCGAAGATTAACGAAGTCGCACTTCGGCGAATATGCTCCATTCATGGGATTCCTTTCGCCGACGTGTTAGTCCCGTCGTGACACGATCGCCCTCACCTGCCCCCAGTCGGATATACCACCTGCAACAAGTTCATGTGCTGGATGGGCAGCGTGCCTCCGTTCAATTTATTTCTTCGGGACGTGTTGCAGTACATAGACATTGCCCTATCGCAGCTGCATCCAAACGGTCACGCGTTTCTATATGGGACCTACCTACTCTTCATGGCCGTCTTCTCTAGACCTCCAACTTCTGGCGACATCAGATACATTTATATGATCAAGAAACGGAAAGATAGCCCTTCCTTCATGTTCCTCGAGCCGTACCACAAATGCCAAATCTTGACAGGAGCATGTAGTAAATTCACCCTGTACAAACAGGAATGGTTCTATGTGCGTTGCCCTCTTGGTTTTGCGAGGAGATGGGTTGAAGGCAGTAAGTCTCTTTGTTGAGTCATCATTTGTGTTTAATTGGAGTTATGCTTTTCCTAACTCCTCGTTTCATCTTTTCAGGTATTAACCCGCGTCTGGAGGGCCGAGGATATCTGAGGCCGTTGAAGCCATTAGAGCTATTCCTATCGAGGAACAAGACATCCGAAGCATCATTTCAAATGAATCATTGTCAAGGTTCGGCTTGCTAGCCCCTAGTCGTCGGATTAGCCTTCCGGAGGGCGTTTCCATTCCCAAGCCAGCATCCGGTAAAGGGAAAAAACAAGCTGGATCGTCATCACGCCACACTCCCGATGCACACGAAGAGGGTGAGCACAAGGAGGATGAAGCTCCTGAGACTCAAGGCGAGAATGTGGGTCCCGCTTGGAATCCGGCGGTCGAAGTTCACGACATTGAAACGTCATCCTCCCCTTCGAAGGGAAAGAAGAAGTTAAAATACAAGATATGGAAGGAGAAAGTTGGCGGAACTTCAAAAGTTACGCTCATCCTGCCAAAGAAAGAGGCTTCCTCACAGCATATGGAAAGTTCTCTAAGGGGTCTGTCGAATCTTTCCATCCCCGACGATATACTTAATTATGGATTTGACGATCCTGAAGCCCTCAAGTTTTCTTCGCCCGCTAGAGGCAATGCGAGAGTTCAACTCCCAGCCCAGGGAGACAATACTCCGATCAGTAAAGATAAAAGAACCGATCCATTGGGGGGAACACTAGGACACACACGCACATACGCATTCCACCATACACTTCAAGTTTTTTCTTATTTCCCATATTTTTCTTAACTCGTTGTTATCTTTATTCTTTGTAGGTGACATGGGGCGCTCCCACGGACTCGATTGCCTTCACGGCTCTTCCATATTTCATCAACCCGGACGGGATTCAGGTTTGGGCAGACGCAGGGACAGAGATGATTACGAAGATAGAGACAACCATCCCCGCGATTCGTCTTACAGTAAGAAGGCATATTCCCAATCTTCACAGTCCCGTGATCCTCTTCCTCCAATTGAGCCGGATAGAGAGAAGCCTTCACAGAAGGGGTCCCAACCCGATGTTTCCCGAGAACAACACTCCGGTTCGTCGAGTACAAGGCAAACTTGGGAGCATCGAAAAAGAGCGGAACTTTCAAAGCCTCCTACCCCTACTCCCGCGGTTGACCCAACTGTAGCAGAGAAGATGGTCGATCTTAAGGCCAAATTCCCAAAAATCTGTTTCGATGGTCTGAAATTCCTCCCAGCTATTCATCATATCGCTGGGCACGTGAAGCAGAGTGCCATTGCCTGTAACAACGATGTCTATGTTCAACATGACGTGTTTGTACACTTGGTTGAAAAGATCTCGGAGGTGTCTGTTGAGCGACAATATGAAATTGATCGTCTGAAACTAGAGGCTGGTTGTGACAAGAACATCATCAAGCATCAAGACAAAGAGCTCGCTTCGTATAAGTCGAAGCTTGAAGCCGCTGAGCAAAGTGCAAAAGATACCGCTGAGGCAGTCACTCGTTTAGAGATGGCCCACAAGAAGGAACTTGATGAAGCAGTCCAGCACAGCGGTGCCCTTGCCTTAGAAAAAGATTCTATCCAAAAAGAAAGGGACGCGCTCGCCATACAAGTCAAAGAGTTGAAAGAATTACTCTCCAAGGAGAAAGAGGATAAAGTAGCTGCTCAAGAAGAGTCACAACGATATTGTGATGAAATCGTTGCTACTCGGCTCTTGAAAGCGAAGCTCGATGACGAACTTGCTGGGGTTGAATAAATGAAAGACGGAGCCCGTGAGGAGGGCAAAAGAAAAGCTGCGGAGGAGATTGACTCTCGCCTCGAGGCGGCCGTAGAAGCCGGCAGGGAAGAGGTCAAGTTCATGTTTGACCCATTGATTGCTGAGTATGGCGCCCGCGTCCTTATGCATCGCGACTTGACATTCTTAGGCGAGGGCTATCTCGAATCCTTAGCCGAGGCCTGGGAAACTTTAGTGAAGATTAGGAAAATCGAGTCGGGCTCTGAGGAAGTCGATGAGGATGCCCTGGTGAAGGAGTTTCTTAGAGGGAACGAGCCAGCGGATTTATCCGCAGCTTTGGCGCTTTATAGCAAAGGCTCTCCCCTTCCAAAAGAGAAAAGTGATGAAGCTGGCCCATCTAGGGCTAAGACTACGGCTCCTCATATTGCTGCTCCTCCCACTACTTAACCGGCCGGTCGGCCGACACTTGACCCATTCGAGCAGCATGCCGGCTATGATCCTAAAGATCCCGGGCTCGGCGTTCATGTGCTATCTCCTATTCTGGAGGGTGAAACTCCACGCGCAACTGATAGCCAGCCAGAACCCGGTAGGAAACTCTTCTTTTTTAGAAGTTAAAAGATCTGTCACTTTCCAGCAGTGGTTATTCGTTCTAATATTCATTCTTTATGTTTTCATGCAGGCTGCTCTGACCCCGAGACAACTTCGAGGAGCGATGATGCCAAGGAGGAGGCAGAGAAAGCAAGCGATGTTGCTCATGCGGGAGTAACTCCTGGTCCTGATGCTCAAGTTATCGGGGCGCTAGATGATGATAAGTTTGACACTTCGTATCCTGCCGAAGGAAGCTATGAAATCAAGATCACTGGCGCCTCCAAACATACTTCGAAGATGAGCATGAAAGAACGTCTCGCCGAAGAGGAGAAAAATAAAGTCGAGATCAAAGTTGAGCCTGAAATTCTAGAACTTACCGACCCGTGGAATAGACCTTTGAAGATCATCCTCCGTGGCAAATCCAAACCGCTGAATGTTCCTTCTCCCACTCCTGACTCCGCTTCTTTAGCAAGCAAGAAATCCAAGAAGAAGCATGAGGGAGAGGAATCGTCCGAGAAAACAAAGGAAGACAAGAAGAAGAAACCAAAGAAATAGTCGTTAAACTCATTCAACGAGATTATGCTTAAGTCTTGTACTACTTTCATCTTTTGTTTCTGAAGTTTATGTAGATAGGTTTTTGACTCCAAGTTTTAGATGAATAATTGTGTAACCTCATTTTGGACTGTTAAATAAAGTTTAGTTCCTTAGTCGTTTGAACGATTCTTCGGAGTGGCATACTTCTTGTTCTACATTTCCTAAGTACTTAGAATTTTTTCTAAATTCGCGTTCCAGGGACTCATAGTAAGTTGATCCGCATTCAGGGGATTCGGAGATTGAGATTGTTTATACTCTAGTCCGCACTCTGGGGACTTAAAGTACTCCGGTCCGCACTTCGGGGACTTGGAGATTGAAATCGTTTACTCTAGTCCGCATTCTGGGGACTTAGAGTACTCCGGTCCGTGCTCCGGGGACTCGGAGATTGGAATCGTTTATACTCTAGTCCGCACTCAGGGGACTTGGAGATTGAAATTGTTTATACTCTAGTTCGCGCTCCGGGGACTTAGAGTACTCCGGTCCGCGCTCCGGGGACTCGGAGATTGAAATCGTTTATACTCTAGTCCACGCTCCGGGGACTTAGAGTACTCCGGTCCGCGCTCCGGGGACTCGGAGATTGAAATCGTTTATACTCTAGTCCGCGCTCCGGGGACTTAGAGTACTCCAGTCCACGCTCTAGGGACTCGGAGATTGAAATTGTTTATACTCTAGTCCGTGCTCCGGGGACTTAGAGTATTCCAGTTCGCGCTCCGGGGACTCGGAGATTGAAATTGTTTATACTCTAGTCCGCGCTCCGGGGACTCGGAGATTGAAATTGTTTATACTCTAGTCCGCGCTCCGGGGACTTAGAGTACTCCGGTCCGCGCTCCGGGGACTC
Organism: Allium fistulosum; assembly: GCA_030737815.1. Classification (NCBI taxonomy): domain Eukaryota; kingdom Viridiplantae; phylum Streptophyta; class Magnoliopsida; order Asparagales; family Amaryllidaceae; genus Allium; species Allium fistulosum. The sequence continues at coordinate 248,433,390 of CM060905.1, read as the reverse complement.
GGAGATTGAAATTGTTTATACTCTAGTCCGCGCTCCGGGGACTTAGAGTACTCCGGTCCGCGCTCCGGGGACTCGGAGATTGAAATCGTTTATACGAGTTCGTACATCGTACAGGATAATGTAGTTCTAGTAATTCATCACCCGACTATGAGATATAGAAACATTAGTAATTTTTGGAAAATACGGCTTCAACCCTTTATTAATGAAAAACTACTAAACTGCTTGATTACATGGCTAAATAGAAACTAAGTTACGACTGAATGAAAACATACAGGAAATAACTGTGCCTAAAACAGGAAAGAAACATACTAAACGTAATAATGTCGCAAATGTTCACTGTTCCACGCTCGGGGGAGTGTCGCGCCATCAACGGTCGTTAGCTTGAATGTTCCCTCTCCAAGCTTCCGTTCAATGACGTACGGACCTTCCCAGTTGGGATTCATATGTAATGGTACCGGGAAGACTCGTTTCAGAACGAGATCACCAACATCAAAAATCCTTGGGCGGACTCTGCCGTCGTAGTAACGCTTGACTCGGTGCCTATGCGCTGCCGCCCTTAATTCGGCCTCTTTACGTTTTTCATCGATGCAGTCCAGCGATTCCAACAAGAGGTCCTGATTCGTCTTGGGATCATAATATGTGACTCGATGTGATGGAACTTCAAGTTCCACGGGTATAACGGCTTCCGAGCCGTATGCCAAGGCGAATGGAGTGTGGCCGGTCGTGGACTTGTGGGTAGTTCTATAAGCCCATAATGCTGTCGGGAGCTCATCTACCCACTTGCGTCCGACCTTCTCCAGACGCTTCTTCAGTATGGACTTGATTATTTTGTTAACGGCCTCGACTTGTCCGTTAGCTTTTGGTGTGCAACGACGGCGAATTTATTCTCGATGCCATACTTTAAACAGAACTCTTTGAATTCTCTGCTTTCAAATTGCGTCCCATTGTCCGTAATGATGGTGCGAGGGAGGCCAAAGTGGCATATAATGTTTCGTACAACGAAGTTAACGACCTTCTTAGAGGTGATTGTGGCCAAAGGTTCTGCCTCAGCCCATTTTGTGAAATAGTCGACTGCAACTATCGCGTATTTCGCACCACCTTTGGATATAGGCAAAGAGCCGATTATGTCGATTCCCTAGATTGTAAATGGCCAGGGACTAACCATTTGTGTGAGTTCTGTTGATGGAGTCCTCGGGATTTTCGCATATCTTTGACACTTGTCACATTTCCTTGCGTAGTCTACAGCGTCCCAATTTACGGTCGGCCAGTAATATCCATAGCGGAGGATCGTTTTTGCTAGCGTTTGCCCCCCAGTATGGTCATCGCATTCTCCTTCGTGTACCTCCTTCAAGACCCGTTTTGTCTCATTATGTGCGATGCATCGTAATACGGGGACCGAGAACCCCTTTCGATACATTAGTCCATCCTGCATCACATATCGCGCGGCCTTTCGAATTACATGTCGTCTTTCGCTCCTTTTTTCTGGTAAAACCCCGGTTGTTAGGTATAGTTTGAATGGGGTTATCCACGATTCCCTCTCGATTCCTGTTTCCAACACAGAATCAACTTTCATTGCGTCTATGCTTGGGGCACGCAAGGCCTCAACGGGAAACAGTCCCATTTTCTGAGCATCGCCAGTGCTTGCGAATTTCGCCAATGAGTCGGCTTCTTTGTTCTGTTCACGCGGGAGATGCGAAATGTCATAACGCTCAAGGTTTGACAGCAGTTCTTGAACCAGAACAAGGTACGGAGCAAGCTTCTGTTCCTTTGCTTGATAATCTCCTCGCACTTGGTAGACCACCAACTGTGAGTCACAAAAGATTTCAACTGATTTTACCCCGAGTTCTCCAATGAGTTTTAAGCCAACAATCAGTGCTTCATATTCTGCTTCGTTATTTGTAGCCGGGAAATCAAGCTTCAAAGCGTAACAAATCGATCGACTTTCCGGAGTTACAAGAACTACGCCCGCGCCGGAGCAACGGTCGTTTGATGCCCCATCGGTGTATAATTTCCATCGAACGGGGGGCATGATGTTGTGACCATCTGGTTCGTCAGATACAGTAAACTCAGCGATGAAGTCTGCTAATGCTTGCCCTTGTATGGCTCTTCGTGGCAAGTAGGCGATATCGAACTGGCTCAACTCGATGTTCCATTTTAACAATCTTCCAGAAGTTTCTGGTCGTTGGAGTACCTTCTGTAGGGGTTGATCGGTATAAACACTGATTGAGTGTGCTTGAAAGTATGGGCGCAGCTTACGTGATGCAATCACCAAGCAATAGGCCAATTTCTCGATTTTAGGGTAATTTCTTTCTGCCCCCGTTAATCGCTTGCTAACGTAATACACCGGCTTTTGGATTCGGTCCTCCTCGCGAACCAAAGCCGCACTTATAGCATGTGGGGATACGGCCAAGTACACATACAGCATCTCATGGTCTACTGGTTTTGACAGCACTGGTGGACTCTCCAGATGCCTCACCAGATCCCGGAATGCTTTCTCACAATCGGATGTCCACTCGAAAATCCTCTTCCCTTTCTTTATTATGTCAAAGAAAGGGATGCACTTGTCCGTGGCCCTGGATATGAATCGACTCAGCGCAGCTACTTTTCCATTCAAGCTCTGTACCTGTTTTATAGTCCTGGGCACTTGCACATCTCGAATAGCTTGAATCTTTTCTGGGTTAGCTTCAATTCCCCTAGCATTGACGATGAATCCCAAAAACTTCCCCGACGCAATGCCGAAGGAACACTTCAGAGGGTTGATCTTCATTCCATAATACCTGAGTATGTCGAACATCTCAGCCAAGTCTCGGATGTGGTCGTTTGACTGTCGTGACTTCACGAGCATGTCATCCACATAGACTTCCATCGTTCTGCCAAGCTGGTCTTTGAACATTCGATTCACTAAACGCTGATAAGTCGGTCCTGCGTTTTTCAATCTGAAGGGCATTACTACATAGCAATATAGCTCAACGTCTGTGACGAAACTGGTGTGTTCTTGGTCCGGAATATGCATCGGAATTTGATTGTAGCCCGAGTATGCATCCATGAATGATAATATCTCGTGTCCTGCCGTGGAGTCAACCAATTGATCAATCCTAGGTAACGGAAAACTGTCCTTGGGTCATGCCTTGTTCAAATCGGAATAGTCTACACAAGTTCTCCATTTCCCATTTGCCTTTTTTACCAGCACGGGGTTTGATACCCATTCTGGGTAGAGGGCGTCGCGGACGAACCCATTGGCTCTGAGTTTGTCCACTTCCTCTCTGAGAGCAGCGGACCTCTCTAGGTCCATTCCTCTCCTCTTTTGTTTAACTGGGACGTATTTCGGGTCTATGTTCAACATATGACTCGTAATGGCATGAGAAATCCCGCACATATCAGAATGCACCCAGGCGAAAACATCAAGATTTGCCCAGAGGAAATCACTAAGGTCTTCAGTCATTGCGGGGCCGAGTTGCGATCCGATCTTCAATATTCATGATGGGTCGTCTCGGCTGACTGAAATGTCAACTGTTAAATCGGTCGGCGCTGCCTTTTCTTCCCTAGGTTTCTCATCGTCTTCTCTCGGATCTATGTCTCTGAAGATCCAAGAATTATGCCCAAGCCAAGGCTCGGGCATTACTTGTCAATTGTCGGTATTAAGGATGCGGACGGGATTGTCCGCAACCTTTCCTTTCTCCCTCCGATGGGCCTCTCGGAGCTTGGCCACATAACAGGCACGACCAGCTGCTAAGTCGCCATGAACAACGCCTACTCCTTTGTCAGTTGGGAACTTCAAAGTTAAGCACCACGGGGATAATGCTGCCCTAAACTCAGCCAGGGCCGGTCGGCCCAAGAAAACATTATACGGAGAATCCACATCCAAAACTACGAAGGGTAGGATTCGCACCCTCCGACGTTCGCCTTGTCCCAGTTCTACTGGTAACTCAACATACCCTACCGCATCGGTCGCTGCACCATTAAAGCCATGTATGCGAGCCTTGGACGGTTTCAAGTCCTTTGTTTCCATTTTCATTTGGTAATAAGCCTTCTTGAAGATGATGTTGACAGAACTTCCACAATCAATCAAAATTCTTTTCACATACGCCGGACCGATCGTTGCAGATATGACCATCGGGTCGATGGTTGGAGCCTCCACTTGGTCAGCATTTCTGTTTCTGAACACTATATCGTCTGTCGTTACGCGCTGCTGCTTAGCAGGGGCCCCATCCTCCATGCTGTGCAGTTAATGCCCTGCTATATCCCCGCTATAACTCCGATATATCTTATAGCGGATTCCTACCGCTACGATTTTTCCATATATCCCCAACATATAGCCTTTCCGCTTTAATCCCCGCTATTTCCGCTATATCCCGTTATTTCCGTTATATTCCGCTATTTCCGCTATATCTTCTACAAAAAATTGGATTGAAAAATAATATTTATATGCCATAAAAATTATGAAATTAATTAATTTCATTGAATTTTTGATATATGTTTAGAAATGATAATACTCTAATATTCTACTAAATTAAATTAAGTTATATAACAGTTTTACATTCATTTACAATACATTTGCACATATTTTTATTTAAAATTATTTTTGTATTAATTATAATTCAATTGAATGTTAATTTTTCACATAATTACTATCTATATATTTGTAAAAACAACAAGTATGGGATTTATATGCTATGTTAGAGTAATCCGATATATCCCGCTATATCTTCGCTATATCCCCGCTATGACTTTTTGCACCTCTACCGCATTGAATCCACCGAGCGCTTTAACTACACAGCCTCCGTGTTCGAACAACATTCGAAATTTGCATGCTTCAGGGCACTAGCATACCGCTCCATCTCCTGCCAATTCTTATCCGCGGGGTGAGACCCGCCGATGATCGTGTTTATGACTAGTCTACCTACAGTCCGGGCAGGTTCATCGGGATGACGCGGAACTGGAGCACAACCTGGGTTGGATGTTCCCTGTCCTCCTTCCTGAGGATCCTTCACAAATTCTTGCAACTTCTTCTGCTTGATCAACTTCTCTATGGCATCGTGTAGGTGTCTGCACTCTTCCGTATTGTGCCCGTAGGTCTCATGGAAGCGGCAGTATTTTCCAGTCCGTTTCTGTTCCTCGGTTGACTCTTTTGGACGTGGCTTTCTATACTGAAAGGTATTGCAGGTTGAGAGGTAAATATTCTCAAGAGACGCATTCAGCGGGGTATACTCGTTGTAGCTCGGAATTCTCGGCTTCCACTTCCCTGCTTCTCTCTTCTTCCCTTGATTTCTTCCTCCGGACTCCTTAGGCTGCCCAGGTTTGTTCTGGACATTGACTTGGACCTTTCCTGAGTTGTCTCCGGACTGCTTCACAGCAATGTTGCTTTTCACAGACTCTTGGACAGGTCCTGGTGCCTTATCTTGCCTTACCCACCTAGCTTCCTCTCTTCTTATGAACTGGCGTGCCTTTGACTAAAAACGTTCTAGCGTAGTCGGAGGTTTTCCTGCCAACCAGTCTCCAAATTCAGAATCCGGATCCATACCTCTCGTTACAGCCATTAGAATTTCATGATCATTGGGATTACTGACATCAGTTGCCGCAACATGGAATCTTTGTAAATATTCCTTCAATGACTCCCCAGGATTTTGGATTACACTTGACAGAGACATTACGTCCTTTGGACGAGTAGTGTGTATTCTGAACTGCTCAATAAACTTCTTTTCCAACTCCTCGAAATTAGATACGGACCGCGGAGGAAGTCGGGTGAACCACATAGTAGCGATCCCAGATAGAGTAATCGGAAAGCATCTACACTTGGTTGCATCATTTGCTCTAGCTGAATCCATCATCCACTCGTACCTCATGACATGTTGTCTGGGGTCAGTCTTTCCCTCATACGCAGGGATAGTTGGCATACTAAACTTTCTGGGGTACGCCGCCTGCAGCACAATATCTGTGAACGGAGTATGACTTCTTGATACTCCCCAATCGTCATTCGATAAGCCTTGATTTTCTTTCATCAATTTCCTGACCATGGCTGTCAGATCTGGTGTTTGTATGGAAGGTGGAAGGTTAGAGCCTGTTCTACGCGACTGTCCATGCTGATGCCTCCTCTCTTGGCGATCTACCAAACGTGCATCTTAAGGTTCGACATCGTTAGCGTTTTGATGGTCTGGGCCTCCAGCCTCCACCTGCACTCCAGTTCCTAAGTTTCCAGCTCCGGCTTGGTCACGGTCTCCAGCTGTTTGAACAGTAGCACCTGCCCGCGTAGCTTCAGTCTTACGGCGTCTGCGCCTGGGAGGTTCATCAGAGGAAGTTGAGCTGTCGGATGAGGAATAAGGAGCGGGATTGCCCCCAGCATTCTATTGCTGTTGTTGAGTGAGTTGTGCCATCAGGTTGGCGTTAGCTTGCATCTGCTCTCCTAATTGTCTCCTGATTTCCCTGAGTTCTCTCATCAAGTCATTGAACTCTATTCTGGTGACCACTGGAGTTTGGTCCTGGGCGGCAATTCCTACACCAGGAATCGCTGGCTGATTGCTAGGTCCTGCTTGTTGCACGCTAGCAGTCTCATGGGCATCCGCATTATGAGAAGCTGACCTGGTACGTGGTCTTGCCATTGTAGAGTTATTGGTATGAACTCTGAGTAGAATCAACGGATGTCCTATCAATGAGTCGGATCTTCTTTGGGGGGTTTGCTCAATCCAGTAGCTTCAAAGCAGATCCTTGAGGTCTGAGAATTCAGTTCTTAGTGAAAGCACCAAAGTGTTAGCACCAAAATTGGTCACTAACCTCGTTGAGAAAGATTGTGAAGAGATAGAAATGATGAAGACAAGTTAAACAAAGAAGAATATGTTAATTCAAATGTAGAAAGTAAGAACACCGGATTTATAGTGGTTCAGCGTAATTGCCTACGTCCACTTTGAGGTTAAACTTTATTGATCTTCTTAATGATTGATTACAAATACAATTCGTAGATCAAATGCTTGAACGAAGTTGCTAAGTAAAGAAGATGAGTCTGAAAAATGGCAGAGTCTCCCCAGTGTTCTCGAAAAAAGATCCCTTTTCACTGTGCCCCTGCCCCTCTATTTATAGACAAAGATGGGTTGGACTTCCCAGGTGGGCTCGGCAACCGAACACCTTGGCCCAAATAGAGTGGTCGCTGTATGCCGAACCAAATAGGCCGATCACTCGGATGCCGAACCACCCTCTCTATGCCGAACGAGGCGCTTACTGCATGGGAAGAGTAGAACGAATATCAGTCGAAGCCGAACGTGCCTCTGGCTGAACGAAGCGTTTGACCGAACGTTGTCTCTGGCCGAACGTTGGTGCTGGCCGAACGATAGCTTTAGCCGAACAATGCTTCTGGCTTAACAATGTCCCTGGCCGAATGATGCTTTAGCCGAACAATGCTTTTGGCCGAACAATGTCCCTGGCCGAACGATGCTTTAGCCAAACGATGCTTCTGGCCGAACGAGAGTTATGGCCGGACGTTGCCTTTAGCCGAGTAGTGCCTTTGGCCGAATGATGGTTCCGGCCGAACAATACAGCCATGCCGAGCAGTTGTACATGTCGAATGTCTTCCGATGCCGAGCGCTTACAGACGCCGAGTGCTACTGAATGCCGAGTAGTCCTGGTCGCCGAGTGCTACTGAATGTCGAGTAATCCTCGATGCCGAGTACTACCCAATGCCGAGTACCCAGTTGCCTGGTCAAATCTCTAGGAAACAGGTATATTTTATGATAGTATTTACAAAGAGTTATAACCGTGAGTAATTTATCACAATAAAATTAAATATAACATTTTAAATGTTGCTAGTCAAGATGCATCGAGACTGGATATCGATGTATCGGTTGAGACTAGTGTACGTAACGCTCTCCAAATGTTGGGTAGTGAATTACTCATGACCACCGGGGGCGCCTAGGGGTTACATACTAGTAGTTATTAGATAACCATGGAACGACTCATTCGATAGTTTTCTGTTGGTTAATATAACTAAGGTCAAATAGAAAATATCAATATGAATAATTTACATAGTTCTTTCGACTTGAAAATACCGTGAATCTTCAATATGAAAGCTTTGCTTTGATTATAGTCAAATCATGGCACAACGTCCATCGAGTGACTATAGTTGGGTTGAGCGGAAGTATTGGAAGTGAAGCACTATTCAAGAGAGGATTCGTCACCTCAGTTATATGGGGTTAGTATCACGGTCAACTCAAGTCAACTCAAAGTCAAAGTCTTTGGCCAAACCATTTTGGTTAATAATAATTGTGTAATGACCCTAATTTTTAGTAACATTATTAGGAACATTTAATTAGGTAAATTAAATGAAATAATGTAAAATGGTTAATGGGTTGAGATTTGTGATTAAACTAAGGGGTAGCCATGCCATGTAAACAATAAACTAAAGATGAGTTAAAATGAAATAGAGAAGGGGTAAAATAGGAAAAAGAGTATTCTTATACCCTAAACCCTTAGGAATTCATTTACACATTCATTTTAAAATCAAAGACAAAGTAGAGACCGACCACCATTAAACAAGTTAGAGAAAGAGAAAGCAATCAAAGGAAGAAGAGTAATCAAAATCAAATTCATTCAAATCCCAAACCCCTTAATCTCAAAGCTAAGGTAAATAATTAATACATCTCTTGTTTTCTTAATTGTTTTCGGTTTTAAGGATAATCCGAGTTTATTTGCAATGTTATGCCATGATTTTGAAGGATAAAATATTTATATATGCTTGTTGATGATTTATGCTCATTCATATAGGTTTTGTGATATGTTTTAATGTGAAAACCCTATTTAATGGTACTCAAATGCCTTGTAATTTTAGATTTAGATCAGAAATGATATTTTAGGGATGGCTTTCAATTTTCATAATTTTTTGAATTAATTTGGATTTTATATTAATTTTCTAGTGAGGAAAATGATTATTTGGGTTTAAAATTATTTACAGCTAAATAATATAAGTTTTGCGTCTGAAATTAATATATGTTAGAAAACATTTTAAAAATGATTTTTTGGAATTTTTGTAGAATTCTCTTAAGTGTTTTAATAGATATATAAAATTATTTAAGGTATGGGACTTAAAAGTTTTATATATTTATAAAAGGACAAGGGGTATTTTGTAAATTATTTAAATTGTTTAATTCTAAAATTTTGGAAGCACTTTTAGAAAAGAAAATTGGTAACCAATAATATTTTAACAAACAAGGCAGGTTAGTTGAAAAGAATTTCTTTTTAAAGTTAAAATCAGTTTTTACATGCTTTTAGCATGTTTCGCCACTTTCGGCACTTAGGTTCCGACTTAGTAGTTCCGCCACCATCACCATCGAAACCAATGCGCGTGGCATCAAAGACTTGGTGCGCAGCGAATTGGATATAGGCGGAAGGTATTGGGTCGAAACTAGGGGTTCCGAAGGGGTCGAGGCGCTACTTTGCTTTCAAATGAAAACGCGCCTATTTTGCTTTCGAAGGACATGCTTTCGACTTGGTTGGCTTATGATTGGATCAAATTGATTTGAGGAATGGTTTCGAAATGGGTTGCGCCTTTGTTTTGAGTAAATGCTTTCGTCGCATTCGAAACCCCTAGCTACCGCTTTTTTGCCTTTCGAAGCAAATGGTTTCGGAAGGTATACTTTGTTTTAAAACCCAAGTCGCTTCTCCAATGCTTTCGAAGGGTTAGTTTGGACACCACTTCTTTACTTAAGAAATGCTTTGGAAAGAGTGCTTTCGACCTAAATGTTTTATGACCCTTTTTCTCTATTGAAGATAAACCCAAAGGTTTCGAATGGCATAGTTTTGAATGGTTTCGAAAGGTTTCCACATGTTTTACTTGAACCCAAAGGCTTTCGAAAGGTTAGATGTTTTAATGCTTTCGAAAGGTTTTAATGAAGGTTTCGAAGGGGTAGTTCCCCAATGGTTTCGAAAGGTCTAAAAGGAAAGGTTTTCCAATGGTTTTGAAAGGCAATGTTTAAGTGTTTTAAAGATAGGATGTCTAAGGTTTAATAGCTTTCGATGGAAAGCTTATTCAATGGTTTTGAAAGGTTTATATGAATGGTTTCGAAAGGAATGTTTTGGCCTATCGGCCTGGGTTATAAAGGGTTTACTTGGTTTCGAAAGGGGTACTTTCAATGGATTTGAAAGGGGTACTTTCAAAGGTTTAAATGTTTTCATTAACAAAGATTTGTGTAAATTATATATAACATGGCAAGGTGATTTTGAGTAAAGCATAAAGTATATATTTTCCTTGTTTAAGTTTGATTTAAAGGTTTTAAATCAATTTGAGATGAAAAGGTCTTTAAGAATAATTTAAGGGAAGATTACCCAAAGTAAAATGACTCAGATATTTGCATACCAGATGGGACTGGTATAGGGTCGCGCCCTATACATTAGCTATTAGCCCTTAGCTAATTTAGTCCAAAATTCCATTGTTTAGGGCTTTGTCATAGGTAAGACTAAAATGATGTTATACACAGAAAGGAATATATATTTGTATAGAGGTAGGTTATTGGTGAGCCCACAAAACCATTAGGATCAGTTGACTTGGAGAAAGTAAGTTAGGGACAGACCATCCAGAAGAGGAGTATCTAACAGATGTTAGATTATTTGTTTATATTGTCTGGTAGGCCCGAGTTAGCCAAGTGTTGGTAGTTAGCCAAACAAAACTATAATGTTCGGACAGATAGTCCATTTGTCACCTGATATGTATGTTTACATGATAATGCTTTATAGTTTTAACCAGTTTTGGTTGCAAGATTATGATTTGCAAAAGATATGTTTTAAAAGGATATTAGTGAAGGGAAACCCGTTCCGCTGAGCAATGTGGTCTCACTTAATAACGAATAACCGAGATTTATAGTGTTATTCACACCAGGCTTTATGCCCGATCGAAGTTTATGTTTTTCCTCTTAAACTCTCGGGTGCTCAAAACTGATTTGAGTAGGCTAAGGGTTGAGGATTTTCAGGTTTTAGTAGGTCGGCGAATAAAGATTCCGGAAACGAGCAGGTGGCTGACAGATAGGTATTTAGGAGTTGTTGATTTTGTTTTAATCCGTTGTGTTGTATTAAGTCAGTTATGACTATATAGTACTCTGGTCAACCAAGGGGGCATCTTCATATGTCGCTCTTGGCGTATTTTGTAATAATGATATTTGATCTGCAACCTGGGAAACGAGTGGGATTATGTAATGAAATATGAAACATGTTTTGTGAAATGTAATCAGAAAAGTAGTTTTTAAAATCTGTGATTTTGTTTCATATTCTCGTGCTTCTGATATTATGGATACCATTAACATTACCGTATTTAGTCACCGAAAGTTAATACTATGGATGACTGCAGCATTTGTAGAGCTTAGCTTCGGGCCTCCAGATAGGGGATGTTACAAATTGTAATTATTAAACCAAGGACTTTGTGTTTGGACTATAAAGTTGAATATAGACGATATTGAAATTTTGACTATTACCTAATTCCATAAGTCCAAAGTGATATAGTTTTGACGAAGAGAATTAGAATAACTAAATGTTACAACCGGATAACACTTATTAAACTAAAATTGGATTTTTACCGAAACTAAGTAAGTGATAAATTTGTCCAAAATGTCACACCACCTGCTATGTGACATGTGAATGTTAACATTCGAATAGTTCGATGTAAATCGCTGACCGAATTTACACCCACGAGTCACACAACCAAAATGATGAATTCTCTTTAGACCAGACGATTTAATTAGATTATTATTATTATAAATTAATTTAATTAATTAATATTAATGAAATATTAATTATAAAATTTGAATATGATTTGAGGAATAAATATTATTGTATATATTTATAATAGTTATATATATCGATCGATATAAGATATCGATGAAGGAATTAAATTGGATTTAATTAAATATATTTATTTAGACATAATGGGCTATTAAACCATGATGTTAGAGGAAAATTTTAGTAGCAACTATGTGATATAGGGGCGGCCAAAATAGAGTATTAGAGTATGTGATGGATGGATAAGGTCAGGTGAGAAAGTTAAGTGATGTGATCCACTTTTCTCTCTGATTCAACCACTATAAAAGGAATCATAACCCTAACTTTCTAGAGACTTTTTTGGCTGCCTCCTCTATCCAAATCATGGATAAACCATACCTCTCTACACCTCATCAAACCTCAAATCAAATCAGTTCAATCAATAGTTATTCGATAGCAAAGCGTCCGTGATTCAAAGACTAACAATCTAACGAATCGGGAAGATTTCAAGAGGAAGGGAACTCATCATTAAAAGGTGTACTTAAGGGCATTAGTATAGGTAAGTATTTAGTTTTATATATGATGCATATTCTCTATATAACTCTATATTATTCAAATATGTATATACTGCTATTATTGAATTATCAGTCAGGTGAGATTCCTATAGGTATTATTTTTGTCACATATATTAATTGGTTATGTGTATACGTTTATCAAACAAAAAAACAATTTGTTTTTCAAGGATCTAATACACACAACCAATATCATTATATTTTAATTACTTATATTTTATTAATTAATATATACATAGATTAATATATGAAATAATGTATTTATATGACACGTATTAAACCATATAGCTATATTGCATAAATAATTAATCTAATAATTTTCAAATGTATATTTGTATTAATTATGAATTTTAGTAATCGAAAAAAAATTTTTGAAAATTATTTAATATTATTTAATCTTTACATGAATTAATAAATTCGTACAAAATAAGTTATGTTACAAAAGTTCAATGTTAAATTTTGTAAAATTAATTTATATCACATATGCTCTGGATCAAAAAATCAAAAAAATTTAAACCATTTTTTATTTATTTTTTAAATCATTTAAAATTTGGTCGAAAAGCATTTAATTAATAAAAAATATTATTTTGACTTGGAAAATTCTAAAACAATTTCACAACCTATATAATACTATTCCTGATATTCTGAATGTTTAAAATTCGGAAAAGCCAAGAATTTGGTCATTGGATTTATATATTTAATTAATTTTAAATATTTGAATAATTGATTTTTAAGGTTTTAAACTTGAATTCAAATATAGGAATTGTTTAAAATATTTGAATAGTGTTTCAAATAGCTGGATTTTTAATTAAACGTAAATTTAATGAATTTAATAGGTCTTATTTAAACCCTTTTTATTTATAAACAATAACGGTGTTTTTGGTGATTTTACAGAACCAGAATTTTAATAATAATAATAAAACATTTCCATTAACATGTGAAATTATCATTCCGGGGCACTGTTTTGGATTTTGAAAAAACTAGTGTCATTAGATCTGGAATAATGAATTGTTGTATGCCGATGAGTTTCATGATGATCGGACATACTATATGGTCGCGTGAGGTCGAAACGCATATCGATTAATTTTAGGAATCAAAATACAATATATTTTGATTTTAAAAGTAACTTCTTTATATGGGAGAATTGGACCCCGAAAATAGTTTCATTGAGTTCATAATATGGGTATTTTGCTAGGAACGCCAACAAGCACGCCTTGATTGGAGTTTGGAAAATTTTGGGTGTGAATAGTGTTAGTTAGTTGCCTATATATAGGACCCCAACCCTCATTTCTTTTGCCATAAACAAGAGAACCCTAGCCGCCATTTAAAATCAACCCTAATCCAAGGCTTCTATTCATAGGCACCACTAGGGGTCATTTTAGGCAAAGTCGTCAATCAGGAAAGGGTGCACAAGGAGGAGGGGAGCATGATAGTCGGTTCGACTGGCCTGAGTTTCATCATGGTGGAATAGATCTGCCATTGACTGGAGTTCGAGTTTTTGATCGGTGGAGGAATTCCAAGGAGTTCTAGGTGGTGAGACCACTAGCGCTGGGAAGCACATGGATAACGCGAGCTAGGGTCGGAGTGCGGTTGCCGTTGGTGGCCGACGACGGCAGTGACGAGCAAATTTAGTCGACGGCTGGATTTCATTTTGTTCGGCCTGGATTTTAGGCAAAGAGATTAGGGCTTGGATAATTAAGGTTAACTACATTAATGATGTAATTAAAGGATTTAGTTATATTATTTAATTCTAAAATCTTAGAAACTCAATAACTTGTCCGTACAAGGTCCAAATCGAACGCGGTTAGTCACATTGCACTCGTAAGAATGATATCTGCATTGTGGAATTTGGATTGATTGAGAATGGAGCTTGTAGAATTTCAAGCTAAATTAGAACGCTGTTTGATTTTAGACGAAACCAAAACGCTCCTACGATAACTGGAATTTTGGTAAGTTAAACTCACCTTTTTAGTCAATCGATAAGATATATAGTAGATAAATTTTACTATTTGTGTTGGTTAAAATTATTGGATGATTGGTTAAAATATCCACTTTTTAAAGCAATTAGTATTTAAAATTGAAAAATAGGAAAATTTGCAGAGGAATCCGGATTTCTCGAAATAGTGATCATTAATTTCCAGTTATATTCCTGTTATTTTATTTCAATTATAACCTTGTTATATGGATTGTTATTTGCTGAAACTTGATTGTTTAGCACTATTAGTTATGACGTTGTTATATGTTTAGAACTTAACTCTTGTAGTGATAGAAATCAATAACAACGTTGATTAAGTGCTTTGGTGGCTGTTGGCCTTAATTTAGTATTTTAATATACTATTAACTGCCATTTTGGTTTGAAATGGGTTTTTGATTTGGAGAATGATTTCGAATCTAATCCTTTGGTTTTCTAAAATATTTTTATTTAAGAAGATTTTGAATTTCTCTATTTTACCCTAACCTTTTTGTAACGGCCCACCTTTTTGGACAGATTAAATTGAGACTAAACCACACATGTCAACTCAAACCATTCAAAAGGAAGGATTGTTATTGGGGGGTAAATAAGAAAATAATAGAAAAGAAGGAAAACAAAACACAGAATCTCACAGCGGAATGATAAAATATAATAATCAAATAAACAGTTTATGAAGCTGTTTTGCAAATAACATTTGATTACACTTTTACAATACAAATCAGAGTTATACATACAACAGGAATAAATAAATAATGCAGTGGAACAACATGATGCAGTGGAATAAATATTATAAATAGTATACAAATATCCGTCTTCGTCCTCCAGAAATTAAGTCTTCAACATCGAAACGCTTTGGCTGACCCGAGCGTAATGAAAAACAAAACACTCAAGTTAGAACTAAAAGATCTTATGTAAGTTAAATCAAAATAAGTAAATATGAGTGTAACGGCTTCAGAGATGTTTATGGGGTTTTACATCTCCTATCCAGTGCCTAACGTGCGTGCAATAACTTAAGAGGTGTTTGGGATTCCATCTCCTAAGAATCCGTTAAACTATCAACATATATAATACAATAAACATTATAATATGCCTACAGTAAAGTATTAAAATAGTGTTAAGGCATTACCCATATCCCCCTTAACACATTTTTATAAATGTCGTAGTCTATACAGTACCATAATTCCTCCGTAAACTGGAGGGCTATTGAGGGCTCTCCATAGTGTATAATGCAAACCAAACTCGTAATGGGCTCGATAAGGCATATGACAAGGCACACGAAGCAATGCCAGGGTAGGATTCTACCGTTTGCACTCCCGGACTCCGCCCACCTCGGAACACACTCCCATTATCAAATCGAGGGGTGTCCACCAAATCAATCACAAAGTAATAAATATGGTATCGAAGAAATGTGCCCGATAGGAGGAGCGACCTCACTTAGCCTGGTATAGCTCCTGTTTTAGTCATATCAAGCTGACCCGAGGGTGCCAGGGCTGCGTTCATACCTCATACAGTAGCGTTCGCCAAACCTTCCTACTTCATTTTGGATTCTCCACCACGTGCATAGTTGTTAAAGTGGTTTTCGGTATTGGCAGAGATAATGACAATATCTGATCCCGGTCTCTTTAACAACCAAACGCTTATTTCACATCGATTGGTTCTTTTACATTTCCAAAACCGATTCATAATTGATATCAAAATACCGTATTCACTTCAAATCATATCACTTTCGAAATCATATTCACTTCCAAAATCATATTCATTTTCAAAGTCATAACCACAAAATAGGTTAAACCATCATATCAAAATATTTGTATTTAAATCAATTAAATCTAAATCATAACGGTTCCACCTTTAAACAGTTTGAATATTGAAAGTAGTTTATATATTGGAATAGTTATACAATAAAATAGTTTATATTTTAAAAGTAGGTTATAGATTAAAATAGTTTATATATATAGTTTATATATTAAAATAGGTTATATACTAAAATATATATATATTAACAGTTGTTTACAAATTTAAAATAATATATATTAAAAGAGCTTATAATTTAAAAATAGGTTATAGATTAAAATAGTTTATATATTAGAAATAGTTTATATATTAAAATAGGTTATATATTAAAAATAGCTAATGTATTAAAACTTATTAATATATTAAAATGGTTTATATGAGAAAATAGTTTATATGTTAAAAGAGTTTGTATATTAAAAGAGTTTATATCGAAAATAGTTTCAAATTAGAATTGTTTCTTCCAATTTCACAAATCAATTCAAATCAACTTTAGTTCCCACAAATTCAATTTAAATCAATCTCAAATCAATGATTTCAATTCAAAAGGCTAAAGGTTTCAATTAAAATTCTCATTTAAAACCACTTCAATTTATATCAATTTCAAAATCCATGTTTGAACTACAAATTTAAACTACTTCAAATTCAATAGGTTTCAAAGTTTAAATATTCAAATATTTACAATAACTCAATTTTGATAAATTTCATTTATATTTCAAAATTCAACTTTAAGATTCCAATTTAAATTCTTTAAACAATTCATTTAAACCAATTTCAATTTCAACATTTTAAAAGCTTGGATTTTGAAAATAATCCAGTTCATATAAATCAAAATTTATTTCATAATATCATTTAACTGGATTCAAATTGTAAGGATTTAAAATCATTTAATTTAACCAATCTGGTGTCCATATATAAGTTTCTACCCTATGGTCATGTGATACAGTTATATATCATTTCAACCCACATTAATTTAAATTTCTGGATATATATCATTTCAACCCGTATCCCGGATCACAATTTCCAAATCCATAAAATCGCTCGGGTTTTTCATTTCAACCCATAACGATTTTTCCCTAATCTATAAGATCTTTCGGGTATGTATCATTTCAACCAATAGTGATTTTTCCTAATAGCAAACTAAGGGAACTTGCAGTGTGATAACAACATATAATTTAACATAACATCAAATCATCCAAAATGTCAACAATTAAGCATCCATCACAATCATCATCCAAATCAACCAATAAATCACAATAATTAACTAGTTATCATTATCAGGTATTCAATTAACAATTTAAATTCAATATTAAATTAAATGGCAATTAAATTCAATATTAACATAAATGGAAATTAAATTCAGTATAAATTCAAATTGAACTCGAATGACAATTTAAATATATCAAACAACAATCAATAAATTTATAATCACGTCATAAATTTAATTTAACCAACATAAGATGGTTTAGCATTTGTGAGTGGGTTAAAACACTCACCTTTGATTTTTAATCGAATTAAAATCCAAATAAGGCCCAAAATTTGAACAGTCTCAGAATGCAGCCAAACAAATCCTATATTGTCCAGAATTTCAATACGATTGCAATGGAGAAAACCGCGTCCAAATCCGCTCTCATATGGAAGAGTTATGGATGTTAGAACAATCAAAATTTAAAATTAAATTAATTAAAACAGAAGGGCATTTACGTAATATGGTTTACCTTCTCCCTAATGCTACAGTCGTTTAAACCCTACACGCCAGCAGCCGTGCGTTGAACCACCCAAATCTTCCCCTGTACGCCGCCGAAGGCCACGGCACCACCTCCACCTGACTCGCCTTGCCATGTCGCGTCACCTGGTGCCACGCGACCCCCCAACGGCCTCCCCAATGATGCCACCACGCTCAGTTAGGGTTTTCAAAACCCTAACACGATATTTCGGCTGCCTCAGGAAGTTCTAGGTCGTGAGACCACCACTAATCGACTCCACATGACGATCTCTCCAAAACCCATACTCCAATTTCGTCGATTGCTAATCGGATTAAAAACCCCCAATTTGACTTTGACAATGATTTCTGATTGATCTGATTACTGTCTTGAAAAACAAATGCCATACGTAGGTTCCATTCAACGAGATCTTTCCAACGATATAAATTTTTATATGGTTTGGAGAGTTTAAAGTTTAGTTTGATTTGTAATTGAAATTAGGTTTTGGGATGTTTCTGACATTCGAGAAAGAGGAACATGTGAGGAACTGAAAAGTACGTACAATAAAAATGGAAAGACCATTAGGGTTTTAGGGAAAAAATATATATATGGACAGATGGATAAGAACGAATAGACATATCGATTTAGGTCGAAACAATAACAATGACACGAAAAGCCCGTTTCGTTTCTGAAACGAAAATAAGTCATGCAATATATCGAATTATAGGTTTTTGATATTTTTAAACTCAATGGAACTAGTTTCAAACTCTAATTCCATTGTATGCAGAAGTTAGCTTTTAAAAGAATTAAATTATTTTAATTGAATTCATTAAATTGATTTCTATGCGTTTCGAGCCCGCACGATCGAACGATAAGTCCGATCGCTATGAAACTTGAAATCCAACAATAATTCACTGTTACGAATCCGATGAATCTGGTTTCGTCAAAATCCGAGATAATGACCAAAATGGCTATTTTTACACGTGAATTAAATAAATTATTATTAAATAAATTTAATCACTTTTAAATTCTGCATTTAAAGTGAACATTTTTCATCATTCTTGATTAACCAGTAATTTATAAACTTTTACAATATAGTTTTCCATGTTAAATCCAATTAAATATTACATAAATTTTAACGTTCAATTACAACTATAATAAAAACCCAGTTAATTATATTTTAATTTCAATCAAATTCTTATATTTTGTTTCTCACTCTTATTATTGAATCAACTATTACCTTAAGAATATAATTAACATTAGTTTACATTCTATTATATTTATATTCTACAGTTATCATCTTTTACCATATTAATTATAATATTTCAATTTCATTAATTCCATTAATTACCAATTAAATTCCTTATTTACAATTATAGCCAAATTAACTTTACAAAATTTCAATTGATTGAAATTACATTAAAATAGTTGTAAATAACATTCAACGAACATTATTAAATCATATTCAAATTATTTTTCCTATTAATAAGTCATAAATTTTAATTTCTTTAATATTAAATTCTAAAATCTTATTAAATTTAATAGTTTTAATTATCAAAAATTACGGGTCGCTACACTTTTTATTTGTCTTTTCTAAATCATTAGAAATGTTTTAAAGTTGTTTAACTATCATTTAATAATGATTTAAAGTTGTTTAACTATTCTTTAATCATGTTTAAAAGTTATTTGTTTCTATTCAATATTATATTATAGTTATTTATTAATATTTTAGTATTGTGAAAAGTTATTTATTTAAATAATTGATATTGTTTGAAGATAATAATAACTATTTATTAATAATATTTTAGGATTTAATTATTTATTATAATAAGGTTTTTGAAGATCAATTATTAATTATTATATTACTAATGTTTTGAAATTATTAATTATTATATTAATAATGTTTTGAAGTTATTTATTATTGTATAATAATGTTTTGAAGTAAATTAATTATTTCATTAATGATGTTCTAAAGGAAATTGACCGTGTTATTAATGTTGTTGAAAAGTCAATTTATTATTTATTTCCGATGTTTAAAGTTAATTAATTTATCCAAATTGCATTTATAAATATAAATTGATTTATAAAGGAATTTCATTTAATAAAGAGTTTATAAATGAAAATGGAGTTTTGTATTCAAAAAGTATTTTTATAAAGGCTTTATAAAGATTTTTATAAAATGATTTTAGAAAAGATTGTTATAAGGTAATTTTAGAAGGAATTTTTATAAAAGATCTTTATAAAGAAGTTCTCACTACGCCATAAATGGCCTACTGCAACACAAAAAAAATGTTGGCTCAGGCCCAAAAAATGTTGCCATAGGTCTATGGTAACACTTTTAGGGTGATGCAATTTTTGCCGTTGCCTTAGACCTCAAAGGCAACATTTTGACTATCTAAGGCAACATAAGTAATATTGTTGCAATAGAACCCTATTTGGGTCTATGGCAACACCCATAGGTGCCTGTAGCAACATTCAAAAATGTTGCTATAGATATTGATTTTCTGAATTTGTGGGGCCCACAATATAGAGCATATTTGATTTTTTAATAGAAATAAATATTTATTTAATAAAATGCTATTTGCATAGAATTTGATATTCAAACAGTAATTTATTTAAATAAATATTTTATTTCAACATTTGAAATAGTACAAATTCCTGACTCCACTATTTTACAATTCAATGATATATAACACTGATATTCACATATACAGATATTCCTCACTACATCACTCAGTTCACTCATTACATATGCAGTTTCAATTTATACAGACACCGACACTAACAAATATATGACGAGCCAAAGGCGAGCCGAGTGCCGAGCCGAAGGCGAGGCGAGAAGCGGGTCCGGGCGCAGCGCCGGCGGGGGTCCGGGGCACCGCAGTCCCGATTCATCTGATTTCGGAAGATCGAACCTTCTTTGAAACGACGTAAAATGATGCACAAATGAACACCTCCTGCGAATTTGAACACCTCCTCGATGATTGACTTTTGCAACTCTTTCATGGCTTCTTCTGAATCATCCGACCTTTTTCCAGCCATCATTCTTAGCTCTGCCTTGGTAAAAGACCTGAAACCATGATAAATAAAAATTGACATTTCATCGAACATGTTGCGTGTTAATAAGTAATACATTACCCTTCATCGAACATGTTGCCTAATCACCTAATCACAATCGCTGGCATAACCACCCATTCCTTCCTTCCACAAAACAATAACAGCAACCTACCATTCCACCACCAACTTCCTTTCACCAATCCAAACTGCCTTAACCCAAACTCCTCCCTGCTACATTTCAAGCAACAACAACCTTCTCAAGCAACCACTGCATACTTCATTATCGAAACCCCTACCAGCAAACTGCATTTTCTTCCAAACTACCATCTCACAACCAAAACATCCCAAACGCGCAACAACAAACAAAGCTCTAACCTATCACTTCATATACTTCAACCTCCATCACACCTTCATATCCAACTTCTACAAACTGCGACAACCAGATTCACCATCCAGCTACAATAAGCCACAAACTCCTGCCCCTATCACCTAACGAACTCGAACCATTTCTGCACATAGCACAACAAATCCCTTCCTCTACAATCTGTCACAACCAATTTGCATCTCCTCACTAACCCTATGCCTTCACCATCACAACAACCACCTACATGCCTTCTCCGACAACCCGAACTACCCCTACACCCTAACTTCCTCACCAATCAAACTGAAAACCAACCTGTTAAAAACTCCTCCAAATCGCGAACCCACCAGCGCCTCCCATATCAAATTCACCAACCGCAATTAGCAACCCATCGACCAGAACTACCTTAAATCACCATTGGCCTCACCTCCATCGCTTGAAATTTCAATCGCAATCACTCACTGCCGTAACCCAGTCCAATCATGACCTAACTCCAACAACAATCGCCGATTCACAAGTCGAACAGACATTTCCAGATCTCGACAACAAAGCAAACGGGGCTCGACATGTAGGCAAACAGCAGCGAAATTGGAGGTGAGAACGAAATGGGGAACGAAGCTTGTCTGAGATCACTACCAACCTTTGAAAAAAGGACGAGATTTTGTTTTTGGAAGAAAAAAACGAAACGAAAATATTATTTGGAAATTAGGGATTTGGAAATTGGGGGT
Organism: Allium fistulosum; assembly: GCA_030737815.1. Lineage (NCBI taxonomy): Eukaryota > Viridiplantae > Streptophyta > Magnoliopsida > Asparagales > Amaryllidaceae > Allium > Allium fistulosum. The sequence continues at coordinate 248,411,479 of CM060905.1, read as the reverse complement.
GAGAACGAAAATGATATGAAAAGTAAAGCGGGAAAACGAAAATTTGGAGCAAATTGTAGCGGTGATCCAGTTTAACAATCGGATTAAATGTAGACCGTTGGATCGTATTCACGCGGATTGCTAATTTTATTAATTTTTTAATCTGAATACATCTATAGCAACACTATATAAAAATGTTGCATCGTGTTACACTATTTAGCTAGAGCAACACATTTTTATGGCTAAGGTAACACCATAAATAGAACGTTGCAGTAGGACCAAAATTTTATATCTATCGCAACATTTTAGCTGGCAACACCTTGCAAAAATGTTGCAGAAGGTCATTTATGGCGTAGTGTCTATAAAAGAGTTAAGTTTTATAAATGAGTTTATAGATTTATAAAAGAAGTTTTATAAATAGTTTTACTGATTTATAAAAGATTTTATAAATTGTTTTAGAGATTTATAAAAGAGTTTTATAAATGATTTTAGATATTTATAAAAGGAGTTTTATAAATGATTTTAGGGTTGTATAAAAAGGGAATTTATGATTTCCAAAACGGTCTTTAAATAATTATGGTGGTATGGAAACATCTTCCCATACTCAATATCAAATAGGAAATCTTTTTCAGTTTTTCTGAACATTCTTATACCATTGAGATAAGTATATAAATACATTTTCTAAGTAGTTGTGACAGCCCACATTTCGGAAGGTTTAAATCGACAATAATCCATACATGTCTAACTTAAACAATCCAGAACATAGATAATCAATGTGGTTAATTAAGAAAAATAATAAAAGAAGAAGAACAAACATAGAATCTCGCAGCGGAATGACAAAATATAATAATCAAATAAACAGTTCATGAAGTTGTTTACTATACATTTGATTATAATTTATACAACATTTATCAGAGTTATATATACAATAGAAATAAAATATAATGCAGCAGAACAACATGATGCAAGGAATAATAATATACCGAGTCTTCGTCTTCGTCCTCCAGAAAATAATCTTCAATAAGCTGAAAACTCAGGGCTGACCCGAGCGTAATGAAAAGACAAAACACTCGTGTTAGGACTAAAATATCCTTATGTGAGTCAAATCGATATCACATAACATGAGTGTAATAGCATTAGAGATGTTTATGGGATTTCACATCTCTTATTCAGTGTATAACGTGCATGCAATAACTCAAGAGATGTTATAGGATTTTCCATCTCCTAAGGATCCATCAAAATATTTATATACAGTAGAATATGCTACATATATAATGTCTAATGAGTAAAATAAATATTTTTCTTAGCGTTAAGGCTTTACATTAATCCCCCTTAATGCATTTTTAAGTATTGTCGTACAGTTTGCATTTAGCACCAGTAGCACGTCAGTAGCCAATGATGCACCGTGATACGACAACACTAAACCAAAATCGTAGGGGTCTCATATAGGGATAAAAGTATGACAAGGCACGTGAGGAAATACCCAAGGTATGATACTACAAGTTCGGGTCGCAGGGCTGGTGGTAACGAATCGTAGCCACAACCACCAACCGCGTCCGTCCATCCCATATCGAGTCAAAGGGAAGCTATCCCAAATCAAGGTGCACCAATCGAAACCAACAACAAGAGTAATAATATGGACCGAGTCCAAAGAAAATCGAAGAACAGATGTCCGCTAGGGGTAACTAGCCTGCTTGGCCCTGTCAAGCCATCCTGTTTTAGTTATTTCAAATTGGCACAAGTGTCAGGGTCTATCCATCATCGTTCTCTTTCTTCAAATCCAGCAAACGAAACGTCAATAAGAGGCCCCGGTCTCTTTAACAACGAAACGTCATTTTACACATTGGTTGGTACAATTACAATTCAAAACAATTCATGCTTGATATCAAAATATCATATTCGCTTCGAAATATCATTCGTTTCAAAAATCCTCATATTTACTCAAAATATGTCAATTCAGTTCGATATGTCATTTTCACTTGAAATATCATTTCATTCAAATTTCCATTTCGAATCTAGGTAATAACTTCATTTAACCCAATTCGTATTTAAATCCATGATTTAAATATAAACAATTCCCACTTTGACCAGTTTGAATTTTTTTAAATAGTTTTAAAAAGTTAAAATAGTTTAATAAAATGGTTTAGATATTAAAAATGGTTTATATAAGAAAATAGTATGAAAAAACCAAAAATAATTTTAATATTTAAAAAGATAGATTTTAAACAGTTTATGTTAAAATAATTTAATTGAAAATAGTTTCAAAGTCAAACTGATCCAATTCCAAAATTTTCCAATTCATATCAATCAATTTCCATTTAAATTTAATCGATTCAATTTTGATTTCAATCCGAATTAACTTCGATTCCAATTTCAATTCAAATCAATTTCAATTTCAAAAATTAAATTCAATTTCAATTCCAAATCGATTTCAATTTTAACTTCAACTATTCGATTCAATGGTTAAATTTCAACTCAATTCTCCATTTCAACCCATTTCAATTTATATCAATATCGAGCTCTATTTCCAAAATATCGATTTAAATCAAATTTAACTTTGATGTTCAGTTCAATGTCCAAATCTTTAAAATAATTCAATTCTGAGCTCAACTTTTGAAATATCGATTTAAATTACTTTTACTTAGCAACATTCAACGTTCGAATAAAAGTCCAAATCTTTTAAAACAGATTAATTTCCATAATTCAAATCATATTTCAATTATAACTTCAAAATCTCAGCTTCGATTATTTAAACAATTCCTGTTACCAAATTTAAATTTCAATCTTTCGAGCTCAAGTTCGAAAATAATTCAATTTTCATAAATTTGATTTTTATTTTTTTAAATCAAAATCATTTAAATAAGTTCAAATCAAAGTTCTAAAATCATCTAATTTAACTAATCCAGTATCCGTATATAACTTTCCTATCCTATGGCCAAGTGAATAGTTATTTCAATTTGATTTCAGGGATAGATATATATCATTTCAATCCAAAATAAATGTCATAGGTATATATCATTTCAACCAATTTCTTAATTTATTCAAAAATAATTTAATTTACATTTTTATATACTATAAATAATTTGCAGGGTGATAATAGGATATATATAAAAACAATTAAACATCCAAATCATCCAAAATATCAAACAATAGCATTCATCACAATTAATCATCCAAACAGTCAATATAACACAACAGTTAATTAGTTATCAATATCGAGCATCTAACTGGCAATTTAATTTCAAATTTAACTGTCCATTTAAATCCTTATCAATTCAATTCAAATATCAATCTAATGTCAATTAATTTACCAAACATCAGCAATGAACTTAAATTACTTCATGACATTAATTTAACTAGCATAAAAATTAATTTAGTCAATCATGAGCACATAAAACACTCACCTTTTTATTTGAAACTGAAAATATTTCAGCTTCAAATAAATTTCACTTTGACTCCATGCTGTAGACGATATCGATACGGTCGCATCGCGACTCGTTTCACTCAAAACGGACCTCGTATACAAAAGATTCGAATTTAATTAGCATTCGATTTTAAATTTTAAATTAATTAACAATATTAATTAACACTTTAATTGCCTCGCTAATTACCTTATGTTAAACACCTGCTCACTACCGTGAAAACCCAGATCGTGATCAACTACTTTTCCGCCCTTCCAACCGCATCGCCCCTGGCAATGCCAGACGCCGCCTTTCCCCATGTCGTCGATGCGCCTACCCAAGCCCAACATCCAGCTCCAATCTTGAGCTTCAGTTCGACGCCGACGTCAAGGATCTTGCAATCTACATCCACAAGTTCGACCACTACTGCCGCATCTAAGCGAACCGCCACCGACTACGACGCCTCCCTACCTTTCAATGCACGCGAGCGATTCGAAGCCCTAAACCCAGACTCGAATAGACGAACGCGAGCTCCACATCACTACCACCGCCCTCGCCTTGTCCGTCGCGCCTCATGCTTGCCTGCACGATGCCGTTCGTGATTCGCTCATTCAATTTTTCATTTTTTTCTTTGATCGACAGAAATTTAAAATGAGAAAAGAGGGGGTATGGGGGTAGACAACGTTGCGGCGGAGAGTATGAATTATCGAGGAATATATATATATATATATATATATATATATATATATATTTGAAAATAGGTAAGAGCTTTATTAAGGCATTTCAGCTCAAGATGAGACCCAAAAACACAGGCCCATATCATACAAACACAACATACATATATGTTAAAACCGACAAAACTCACATCCTTTCCTAAAAAAGAAAAGAAAACGACGCTTCTTCTTCTTCATTCATGGCGGCCGGAGGCGAACAAGGTAGCTTGTACTTGGGTTATTTGCCCATGGATAGCTCAGATCCTCTTCTCCATTATGTGCTCCATCTCGTTCGGGTGAGGTGAGATTCCAGTTTTTGATTCTTCGCTGCACCAGTCACATGTCATTTAACGCAAGCTTACTGACTTTTTTGTAATTTCTTTGTTTATTCTGAAAATCTCGGCGATTTCTCTCCTTCCACACACTCCAAATTGTCATAGTGATGGCAATACTACTCAATTTGGCTTCCATATCTTCGCCATCCCTTTTCTGAATCAGGTAATTTATCACATCTGCTAATAGGTGAGTCTGAACCGATGAATTTATTACGATTTTACACAGATTCCACACCTCTATCGAAAAATTGCAGGAAAAAAAGAGATGTTCATGATTTTCTTCTTCTTGATTACATAACACACACATCTTATCTATTAAAATCCCCCATTTTGAGAGTCTATCCTTTGTGGGTAGTCTCTTAAGCACCACTTTATACGCAGTAAAAGCCATTTTAGGGCTATTGACACGATTCCAGATGATTTTGCTCCATTCTACTTTATTATCTTTGTGTCTTACCTCATTCCAAGCTGATTTAGTAGTAAATTCATTTCCAGAGTGCTTCCATACCCAGATATCATTTTCTCGACCACTAAATATTAGCATATATTGAATTTTTCCTTTAATTTCTTGGCTCACTAGTATCACTGAACTGTTCCACCCATTATTGTTAATTGCTACTGTCACTTTTTTTGATCTGGGCATCCATAATCTGAGAAGGTATTAAGCCCTAGAATATCAATTAAGGATTCTCCTAGGATCCAAGGTTCCTTCCATAAATCAGTCTCCCTGCCTGTAGCAATTTCCCTTGTACAACAAGAAGCAAGTGTTCTTCTTATTTTCATAAAGCTTTCCATGTCGAAGAAGCATTATTATCTATTTGCATGCACTAGAAATTACCTCTGATATATCTTTTCCTTATCTAGTTCCCCCACAAACCCTTTCCTTTAATGATTCTCCAGGCTTGCTTCAGAGTGTAGACCAATCTCATGTCTGTAAGTTTTCTAAGACCAACACCTCCTTCCTCCTTAGGTCTGCATAAATTCTCATATTTAATCTTGTATAACCCTCCTTTCCATATAAAGTCTGCACAAACTTTTTCTATTTTCTGTATTGAAGCATCAGGGAGCTGGAATGTTTGTGCCAGAAATTAACTTTGGAATGTATAACTGTGTGCACCAGTTCAATTCTGCCTGCTGGAGATAGGAGTCTTGAACTCCATCCCTATAGTCAATCCCTAATCGAAGAGATTAAAACTGCACATTCTCTGTCAGTAATCTTATTGGAGGATAGAGGAACACCTAGGTACTTAACAGGGAGTTTACCTTCTTTCACATTTAAATACTCCAAAATTTCATTTCTTCTAATGCATGTTCTGTTGAAGTAACATTTGGTTTTTTGCTCATTCAATTTGAGTCCTGTAAATCTCTCTAGATTGCAGAAAATTCCCTTTACAGCTCTAGCCGATGTCTGGTTGGATTTTATACAAATGAGAAGATCATCTACATAGAGTAAGTGGGTCACAATAGGCTGGAAATTGTATATAGGCTGAATTAGTCTGTTGAATGTTGCCAGCTCCATCTGTAATGAAAAATATTCCATGGCAATTGTAAACAAATAAGGAGATAGAGGATCACCCTGCCTGATACCTCTATTGGACCCAATAAATCCTTTTGGTATGCCATTTATCAGAATAGAAAAAGTCGGTGTGGAAATACATTCTTTGACTATGTTCACAAATTTTGAAGGAAACCCCATAGCTTTTAGCATATGTATAATGAAATTTCTATTTATTTTATCATATGCTTTGTGAAGACAGAATTTGTCCGCATCTGGTTTGTTGAAGTTTCTAATCAATTCATGTGCCATCAATGAGTTTTCGGAAATGCTTTTACCTTTGATGAACGCACTTTGACATTCTGATATAAGATCAGGTAAAATGAGTTTCATTCTGTTGCATAGTATCTTGCTTAGAATTTTGTACACCACATTACAGCAAGCAATAGGACGGTAATCTTCAATTTTTGATTGGTTTTCCTTCTTAGGAATTAGACAAATAAATGTGTGATTAATTTCTCTCACAAATTTACCATTTTGGAAGATATCTAATGTAACGACCCGTATTTTTAACACTTTAAAAATACGAATTAAAATGAAAATTTTGGATAAAAATCCGAAGGAAATAAAATTTTGTGTTGTTAAATGTGAATTACAAGTTAAAATACAAAACTGAATTCTGAAATAACTTATTTGTAAATTAAATAAAGATGTTAACTTGTAATTGAACGTAAGTAAAGATTTAAATTTGAATGTAACAAGTAATTGAATTGAATTGAATTTGATTGTAAACAACGAAATAAATAAAATGTTACATTTAGTATTGAAGTTATAATATGGAAATCAACGTAAATGAATGTAATTTAATATTACTGTGAATTTAAATAAGATGATAGCTGAAGAAAATGAAAGTAAATGAATTATAAACTATTGATAATAATGTATAAGTAAATGGTTGATTCAATAATGAAAGTGTAAATCGAAATAAAAGAATTCATTTGGAATTAAGTAACTTGAATTTGAATTACAATATAATTGAACGCTGAATCTAATATAATCTTTTATATTGGATTTATAATGGAAAACTACATTGAAGAAGATTGTTAATTACTGTGAAATTAAAAATGGGATTTGTGAACAATTGAAATTTGATTTAAAAGTTAATAATTTAAATTTGGAATTTTATATTGAAATTAAACAGTCGAATAATTTATTTTTTCGAATATTGGATTTAATTAGACAATTAAATCGATAATTTAATAAGTTAAATTTCAGAAATAATTGTAAATCGAGTTGAACATGATTGAAAATGATTTATAAAATTTTATCTTATCATATTGGAGTTATAGTAATGTTATAGAACTTTTAAAAATTGAATTTAAAGTTAATTTGTGAAAATTGAATATTTTCAATATTTAATTATCGACTGAAAAATAGCCATTTTTCGAACAATCTCAGAATTGAACGAAACTAGTTCCATTGGATCCGTAATAGTTTGTTATTATCGGATTTCAATTTTCGTAGCAATCGGAGTTATCGTTTGACCGTGGCAGCTCGAAACGCATCGAAATCGTTTTAATTTTTATTCGGCGAGTTAAAATAGTCATTTTTCAAAAAGTCTCGGATTTTGACGAAACCAGTTTCATCGGATCCGTAATTTGATATTATTGTATGGTTTCAAATTTCGTGTTAATCGGAGTTACCGTTTGTCCGGGGCGAGCCCAAACGCACAGAAATTTGATTAACCGATTTAATTTTAAATCGATCATTTATTGCCGTAACCCGCACAGATGACCGAATTAGCCTCCGAAACATGTTCCATTGCGTTCGGAACGCGGGGTAAACCTTAGAAACGTCAGCCGACACGCTTCGTTTGGAGTTCGGAAAATCCGGGATGAATAGTGTCGCGTATTTTTCTATAAAAGCCCTCACTTTCTCTATTTTCCAAAAACCCTAGGGTTTCAGCCCTTAGCCGCCACTTTTAATTCAATGGCCAGAAAATTTCGAAACTTCTTTCCTTAATATCTCTCAATCCGTTCAACGAAATCAAAAAATTCCAAAAGCAAAAGTGTAGATCTCGACGAGCTCTTCGAATCCATACGGTTGATTGCTGCTAATACGCCACGGATTCGCCCAGATCTGACTTGGAAGCGTGCGTGTTTTTCTTGGTTTGCGTGCAAACGGTGGTGAATGGGGTGGCGAAACTTGGCGCGGAGGTGGAGCAAGGCGAGGCGCACGTGATGATGCCCCCTGATCGACGTCCGGTCGTCGTTTGCCGCGCGCGTGGATGAATGAACGTCGTGCGTGATGGGTTAGGCGGTGTGCGTGAATTTGAGGAAGAAGGTATACGTTATTTTATTTATTTAAAATTTTAAATATTCGATCGCTCTAACGTATATAACTTTTGCATACGTGCTCGGATTTACGCGCGGTTTTCTCCGTTGCGTTCGTATCGAAATTCCGGACAATATGAAGCTGGTTTGGTTGCATTCCAAGACTGTTCAAATTTGGGCCTTTATTTGGATCTTAAATCGTCGAAACTCAAGGTGAGTGTTTTATAACGCTCACAACGTACTGAATATCTTTATGGTAGTTAAATTTGACATTATGAAGTGATATGAATTTATTTGTCGTTGTTTGATAAAAATTTAATTGTCATATAGATTGTCGTGTGAATTCACCGTTGAAAATTTAAATTGACAGTAAATTGAAATTAGGATTTAATTAAGATCAAATTTCCCGATATTGATAACTATGATATTGCCGTGAATTGTATTGACTATTGGATGATGTATTTCGATGGATGCTATTGGTTGATATTTAGATGGTTGGATGTTTATTTGCTTATATATATCCTATTATACATACATATGACACTGTGATTTGGTTTAAGTAAAATATATTCATCCTTGACATTTAATCGAAATAAATAATCACTTGGCCGTAGGTTAGAAAATTATATACGGACACCGGGTTGGTTAAATTAAATGATTTTAAAAGTTGTTTTGAAATTATTTAAATGAATTGATTTTAAGAATAAAAATCCAATTTATGGAAATTGAATTAATTTGAATTGAAGCTCGAGATGTTGGAATTTAAACTTAGTAAATGAAATTGTTTAATTATTCGAAGTTTAGATTTTTTAAGAAAAAAAAATTGAAATACGGCGAAAATTTTCGAAAGTTGATTTGTTTTTAAAAGATTGGACTTTTAATCGAACTCTGAATATTTCTAAGAAAATTTATATGAAATGATATTTCAAGTTTGAGTTTGGAATTGAAAATTTATTTGAAATTGAGATTTAATTAATTTGGAATTTAATTGAAATTCAAAGAAATTTGTGGATTGGACTAAATTGAAACTATTGAATTAAATTTGAAGACAAAATTGATTTGAATAGGATTTGAACTGAAATTGATTTGGAATGTAATACTTAAATGAATTCTTGAAATCCGAATGTTAATCTAAGTTTATTGAATTGGAATTGTTCCAGAAATTAAGTAAACTACTTAATACGGATGTTTAATTTGAAGTATATTCTAATTTGAATACGAAATGGTTTTAAAGCGAATCTTATATTCTTATATAAATATATGAACTGTTTGAAATGTGAAATATTTAAAGTTTCGAAATATATTGAAAGTGAAATGGCTTATTTTGTGGTTCAAATATGTATTTGAAATTGATAATTTGAAATGGTTTATTAAGAAGCTGAATCGAGTTGAAAATGATGATTTGAAATTTGATTAAATTTTAAATTTTGGAATTCGAGTTTATGTGAATCGTTTTGTGAGATTTTGAGGCGAAAAATGATTTTGAAATCGAAATGAGATTTTGAGGCGAAAAATGATTTTGAAATCGAAATGAGATATTGAGGCGAAAATTGATTTTGAAATCGAAATGAGATATTGAGGCGAAAAATGATTTTGAAATGAAATCGTATATTTGAGTAGATATGATGATTTTGAAATGGATTTGATTTTGAAGCGAATATGATATTTTGATATCAATTATGAATCGATTTGAAATATAAAAGAGCCACCGGTGTAATAATACGTAGTTATTAAAGAGACCGGGATCGGATATGGACATACTCTCTGTCGATACCGAAAACCACTTTAATAACTAGTATACGCGGAGTGTTGATCCAGAACGAAGTGGATGGTTTGGTGAACGCGTTGACTGAAGAAAGAGAACGATATTGGATGACCCCTGACATGACTAAAACAGGAGCCGCGCCAGGCCATTGAGGATCGCCATCTCTAGCGGACACACTCCTTCGATACCATGTCTATTACTTTTGTGATTCGATTTGGGTGCACCCCGCGATTTGGGAGTGTTGTTTCGCGGTGTTGGGGTAGTAGCTGCTATGCTCAACATCAGTCCGGATCAGGCAACTACTAGTATCCTAGTTGGTATCGCCTCATGTACCTTGTCATACTGATTATCCTATTCGCGACCACTACGTTTTGTTTTGTACCTTTAGTATATGGATTGCCCTCTGGTGACTTCCGGTTTTGGGGAAACTACGGTCTTGTATATGCTCTTGGGAATATAAACTGTGTTAAGGGTGGAATGGGCCATGGCTTAACGCTATTTTAATACTTTTACTTTAATGTAGACATATTATAATAGCGTATTGTACTACATAGTAGATAGTTTAACGGATCCTTGAGAGATGAAAAATCCCGTAACATCTCTTAAGTTATTGCACTCACGTTGACACTGGATAGGAGATGTCAAACCCCGTAAACATCTTTGACGCCGTCACACTCATATTTTCTTATTCGATTTGACTTACATGAGATATTTTAGTCCTGACTCGAGTGTTTTGTTTTTTCATTACGCTCGGGTCAGCCTGAGCATTTCAGATTAGGTTGAAGGTATATTCTGGAGGACGAAGACGGAGTTTGGTATTACATCATTTGTATTCTACTATTGTATTATTTTTCCGCTGCATTGTTGTTTTATCTCTGATATGTATGTAACTCTGATTTATGATGTATAATAATAATCAAAAAAATTTATTTAACAGCTTCATGAACTGTTACTTTATTATTATATCTTGTTCCTTCCGCTGCAAGATTCTGAGTTTGCTTCTGTTCTTTCTTTCCTTTTCTTATTAACCCCAATAACCATCTGCCTTTTTGAACGGTTGAGTTGGACATGTGTGGATTATTGTCGACTTGAACGGTCAAAAATGGCGGGTTGTTACAGTTGGTATCAGAGCTTTGGTTTAGATAACCTTGGCTCTAGTGGGGAATAACTCATTGAAATAGGGTTAAACCTTATGAATGAGTTTGAGTGTATATGAGAGAGCGTATTTGTAATTTTGATATAAAAATGATTTTATATTGTGTTAATTTGTTCCGTTGAGTATTTATGAATTCCGGTTGGTACTTGGGACGCCAAGGCATCGATAGGAATTTCTAAACACTCGAATAGGACAGATTGACATAATATTGTTTTGGACTATATTTTTATATAAAAGAACTATCTTGAAAATTTATAAATTTTGATTGTGTTGGTTGTTAGGAGATGATAATATTAGATTATCATCGTTTATTGTTGATTAGTCAATATTTCTAACTATTGACTATTGGACGATTTTAAGAAATGAAACTTGTAAATATGATTGACAATGAATATAAATGGTAAATAAAATAAAAATGAATTTAAATTAAGATGGAGAATTTGAATTCCGGTGTTTTGAAAATTTATTAACAAAAATTTGAAATGTATAATACAAGTATTATATGATAGTATATTCGATTAGAAATTGTTTTCAAAGGATTTTCAAATGAAGTAAGTATTATACTCCCCTCTTGACACTAGAGAATGATTTCGGTGATGAGTGCACGCATCATCGACGTTTATTTTCGAGAGTCTAAGTGGGGGAGATCACTTAATAGCTTTCTCTAAACCCTGTTTTGATTAAAATTGAATTTTATTTTGTATTCTCTATAGTATGATTTGATATATAAATTATATAAGTATATATTATTTCAAAACTTGATTTGAAATGAAACCGGGATTGGAATTCTTGAGTTCTTTAATAATTAATGATTTTTTTTATGGTTGAAATGAATTAATACTTGAATCATTATGGAACTTCTGAATTGCGAAATGAGAAATGAACCTAAGAGCTAAGTGAAAATATCAATTGAAGTAAAAATCCTTAGAATTAGGAAATTATGAATTTAAAATAAAATTGTTAGTAAATAATTGGAATTTAAATTAACATTTAAAGGTGATTCACCATTATGTTAATATAAAATGGAAATACTATATGTGAATGTAAATGTGAAATTAAATTATAGTGAAATTTAAGTAATGACTTAAGAATTAATTAATTGAAAATTCAACTTTGAATGAAAAGAGGTTGTATGTTGTTTAACTACATTCTATTTGCATAACAAAAACTTACCAAATACTTAAAAAATTTAAAATGCTAATAAGGATAAGTAGAGGAATAATATACCAGTGTGAGAGTGAATAATAAAATGTGAAGATCTATTGATAGTTGTAAATATAAAGGAAATTTAAGTTGTAAAATGAATTAAATTTAAAATTAATTAAATATAGAATTAGTAAATGGATACTAATTAAATTTGAACAAAACTAAATGTCAATAAACTTGGAAGTGTATGAAATTAAAATTTTGACTTGGAAATGTATAATTGATTTATTATAGATTTGGATGGATGTTAATGTTTGATATGCATTGGTTGTTAGATGGATGATAATTGATTAAATAGAATTCATTAGTGTAAATGGAATTGAATAAATGGAATAAAAATTTTAAATAATTAAATTCAAATTTGAAGCAAAGTGAAATTAAATATAATTGAATTCAAATTAAATTGAAGCAAATTGACTTGAATTTAAATTATGAAACAAACTTGAATAAATCGGAAACAAATCGAATGTAAACTTATTTCATGGATAAATAAGAAAATAAACGACTTTGTGTTTATGATTGTTTCTTTAGAAAATTTGAAGTTGATGGTTTGTACTTTGAAATAAGAAAAGCAAATTTTTGGAAAAATCCAAAATTGTCCAATATATGCTGAAACGAAAACAACCATAACTTTTAAATGGTTGAACGGAATTTGACGATCTTGGACTTTTCGGAAAGCCTAGAAACTGTGCTACATCTTTTGTTTAGAATGTTTTGATAAATACCTTCATCCACTAGGCTTAAAACACCAATATTAGTCGCTGGCCTGTGCGAAGTGGAAATCTGAAGCACCTTAGTATTCTCGCCATAACTTTTTACTGGTTTATCGGATTTTTATGATCTTGCCCTTTCTGGAAAGCTTAGAACTTAAGCTAAAACTTTTGTTTTAAATGTTTTGTGATTTTCTGTCATTTAGAGGGTAGAAAACGTGAGTGAACGCCGCTGACCTGTGCAATTCATTGCCCAGGCTGAGGCGTATCCATTTAGAAAAATAGCCGTAACTTTTGAACGGATGGTCCGAATTTGATGATTTTGGACATTCCGGAAAGCTTGAAACGAATGCAACAACTTTTGTTTAGATTCCATTGCCAAATTTTATCGTTTAGGTGACTAAAAATTTGGATTTGTTCGCTGTCCTGAGACATAAATTTTGGTTTTGAAGATAAAATGAGTTATATATATGTTGTATATGCTAAGTATATCGATCTATTTTCATATGCATGATTCTCACTTGGTTGTTGAGTATTTTAGTAGGTAGCAAAGGGTTGCGCTTCGCTTGTGGAGCTCGCTTCTGCGCTAAATGCAAAATGTAAGTTAAAATGCTAATAAACGCTTAATAAAAGGTACGTTCTCGGATTACGGTTTATGTTGTGGTATATTATTGTGTTCCCCATGTTTTGGGATGCCTCATTCTTGTAATGAGATGTATATCATGCAATTATTATCACTGTGAAATTTTTCGGTCCTAGCCGCGCAAAGGAGGTGCTGCCGAAATTTTTCAAAAATCCGGGAGTTATAAATTTTTGAGATTTAAAAAAAAAATCTTATAACTAAATTTTGCAAAAATAAGTAGAATATTTTGAATGAATTATATCTAAATGATGGTTTCCCCTTCTCCGTTCCTTTTCGAGGACGAAAAGTTTTAAGTGGGGGAGAATGTAACGACCCGTATTTTTAACACTTTAAAAATACGAATTAAAATGAAAATTTTGGATAAAAATCCGAAGGAAATAAAATTTTGTGTTGTTAAATGTGAATTACAAGTTAAAATACAAAACTGAATTCTGAAATAACTTATTTGTAAATTAAATAAAGATGTTAACTTGTAATTGAACGTAAGTAAAGATTTAAATTTGAATGTAACAAGTAATTGAATTGAATTGAATTTGATTGTAAACAACGAAATAAATAAAATGTTACATTTAGTATTGAAGTTATAATATGGAAATCAACGTAAATGAATGTAATTTAATATTACTGTGAATTTAAATAAGATGATAGCTGAAGAAAATGAAAGTAAATGAATTATAAACTATTGATAATAATGTATAAGTAAATGGTTGATTCAATAATGAAAGTGTAAATCGAAATAAAAGAATTCATTTGGAATTAAGTAACTTGAATTTGAATTACAATATAATTGAACGCTGAATCTAATATAATCTTTTATATTAGATTTATAATGGAAAACTACATTGAAGAAGATTGTTAATTACTGTGAAATTAAAAATGGGATTTGTGAACAATTGAAATTTGATTTAAAAGTTAATAATTTAAATTTGGAATTTTATATTGAAATTAAACAGTCGAATAATTTATTTTTTCGAATATTGGATTTAATTAGACAATTAAATCGATAATTTAATAAGTTAAATTTCAGAAATAATTGTAAATCGAGTTGAACATGATTGAAAATGATTTATAAAATTTTATCTTATCATATTGGAGTTATAGTAATGTTATAGAACTTTTAAAAATTGAATTTAAAGTTAATTTGTGAAAATTGAATATTTTCAATATTTAATTATCGACTGAAAAATAGCCATTTTTCGAACAATCTCAGAATTGAACGAAACTAGTTCCATTGGATCCGTAATAGTTTGTTATTATCGGATTTCAATTTTCGTAGCAATCGGAGTTATCGTTTGACCGTGGCAGCTCGAAACGCATCGAAATCGTTTTAATTTTTATTCGGCGAGTTAAAATAGTCATTTTTCAAAAAGTCTTAGATTTTGACGAAACCAGTTTCATCGGATCCGTAATTTGATATTATTGTATGGTTTCAAATTTCGTGTTAATCGGAGTTACCGTTTGTCCGGGGCGAGCCCAAACGCACAGAAATTTGATTAACCGATTTAATTTTAAATCGATCATTTATTGCCGTAACCCGCACAGATGACCGAATTAGCCTCCGAAACATGTTCCATTGCGTTCGGAACGCGGGGTAAACCTTAGAAACGTCAGCCGGCACGCTTCGTTTGGAGTTCGGAAAATCCGGGATGAATAGTGTCGCGTATTTTTCTATAAAAGCCCTCACTTTCTCTATTTTCCAAAAACCCTAGGGTTTCAGCCCTTAGCCGCCACTTTTAATTCAATGGCCAGAAAATTTCGAAACTTCTTTCCTTAATATCTCTCAATCCGTTCAACGAAATCAAAAAATTCCAAAAGCAAAAGTGTAGATCTCGACGAGCTCTTCGAATCCATACGGTTGATTGCTGCTAATACGCCACGGATTCGCCCAGATCTGACTTGGAAGCGTGCGTGTTTTTCTTGGTTTGCGTGCAAACGGTGGTGAATGGGGTGGCGAAACTTGGCGCGGAGGTGGAGCAAGGCGAGGCGCACGTGATGATGCCCCCTGATCGACGTCCGGTCGTCGTTTGCCGCGCGCGTGGATGAATGAACGTCGTGCGTGATGGGTTAGGCGGTGTGCGTGAATTTGAGGAAGAAGGTATACGTTATTTTATTTATTTAAAATTTTAAATATTCGATCGCTCTAACGTATATAACTTTTGCATACGTGCTCGGATTTACGCGCGGTTTTCTCCGTTGCGTTCGTATCGAAATTCCGGACAATATGAAGCTGGTTTGGTTGCATTCCAAGACTGTTCAAATTTGGGCCTTTATTTGGATCTTAAATCGTCGAAACTCAAGGTGAGTGTTTTATAACGCTCACAACGTACTGAATATCTTTATGGTAGTTAAATTTGACATTATGAAGTGATATGAATTTATTTGTCGTTGTTTGATAAAAATTTAATTGTCATATAGATTGTCGTGTGAATTCACCGTTGAAAATTTAAATTGACAGTAAATTGAAATTAGGATTTAATTAAGATCAAATTTCCCGATATTGATAACTATGATATTGCCGTGAATTGTATTGACTATTGGATGATGTATTTCGATGGATGCTATTGGTTGATATTTAGATGGTTGGATGTTTATTTGCTTATATATATCCTATTATACATACATATGACACTGTGATTTGGTTTAAGTAAAATATATTCATCCCTGACATTTAATCGAAATAAATAATCACTTGGCCGTAGGTTAGAAAATTATATACGGACACCGGGTTGGTTAAATTAAATGATTTTAAAAGTTGTTTTGAAATTATTTAAATGAATTGATTTTAAGAATAAAAATCCAATTTATGGAAATTGAATTAATTTGAATTGAAGCTCGAGATGTTGGAATTTAAACTTAGTAAATGAAATTGTTTAATTATTCGAAGTTTAGATTTTTTAAGAAAAAAAAATTGAAATACGGCGAAAATTTTCGAAAGTTGATTTGTTTTTAAAAGATTGGACTTTTAATCGAACTCTGAATATTTCTAAGAAAATTTATATGAAATGATATTTCAAGTTTGAGTTTGGAATTGAAAATTTATTTGAAATTGAGATTTAATTAATTTGGAATTTAATTGAAATTCAAAGAAATTTGTGGATTGGACTAAATTGAAACTATTGAATTAAATTTGAAGACAAAATTGATTTGAATAGGATTTGAACTGAAATTGATTTGGAATGTAATACTTAAATGAATTCTTGAAATCCGAATGTTAATCTAAGTTTATTGAATTGGAATTGTTCCAGAAATTAAGTAAACTACTTAATACGGATGTTTAATTTGAAGTATATTCTAATTTGAATACGAAATGGTTTTACAGCGAATCTTATATTCTTATATAAATATATGAATTGTTTGAAATGTGAAATATTTAAAGTTTCGAAATATATTGAAAGTGAAATGGCTTATTTTGTGGTTCAAATATGTATTTGAAATTGATAATTTGAAATGGTTTATTAAGAAGCTGAATCGAGTTGAAATTGATGATTTGAAATTTGATTAAATTTTAAATTTTGGAATTCGAGTTTATGTGAATCGTTTTGTGAGATTTTGAGGCGAAAAATGATTTTGAAATCGAAATGAGATTTTGAGGCGAAAAATGATTTTGAAATCGAAATGAGATATTGAGGCGAAAATTGATTTTGAAATCGAAATGAGATATTGAGGTGAAAAATGATTTTGAAATGAAATCGTATATTTGAGTAGATATGATGATTTTGAAATGGATTTGATTTTGAAGCGAATATGATATTTTGATATCAATTATGAATCGATTTGAAATATAAAAGAGCCACCGGTGTAATAATACGTAGTTATTAAAGAGACCGGGATCGGATATGGACATACTCTCTGTCGATACCGAAAACCACTTTAATAACTAGTATACGCGGAGTGTTGATCCAGAACGAAGTGGATGGTTTGGTGAACGCGTTGACTGAAGAAAGAGAACGATATTGGATGACCCCTGACATGACTAAAACAGGAGCCGCGCCAGGCCATTGAGGATCGCCATCTCTAGCGGACACACTCCTTCGATACCATGTCTATTACTTTTGTGATTCGATTTGGGTGCACCCCGCGATTTGGGAGTGTTGTTTCGCGGTGTTGGGGTAGTAGCTGCTATGCTCAACATCAGTCCGGATCAGGCAACTACTAGTATCCTAGTTGGTATCGCCTCATGTACCTTGTCATACTGATTATCCTATTCGCGACCACTACGTTTTGTTTTGTACCTTTAGTATATGGATTGCCCTCTGGTGACTTCCGGTTTTGGGGAAACTACGGTCTTGTATATGCTCTTGGGAATATAAACTGTGTTAAGGGTGGAATGGGCCATGGCTTAACGCTATTTTAATACTTTTACTTTAATGTAGACATATTATAATAGCGTATTGTACTACATAGTAGATAGTTTAACGGATCCTTGAGAGATGAAAAATCCCGTAACATCTCTTAAGTTATTGCACTCACGTTGACACTGGATAGGAGATGTCAAACCCCGTAAACATCTTTGACGCCGTCACACTCATATTTTCTTATTCGATTTGACTTACATGAGATATTTTAGTCCTGACTCGAGTGTTTTGTTTTTTCATTACGCTCGGGTCAGCCTGAGCATTTCAGATTAGGTTGAAGGTATATTCTGGAGGACGAAGACGGAGTTTGGTATTACATCATTTGTATTCTACTATTGTATTATTTTTCCGCTGCATTGTTGTTTTATCTCTGATATGTATGTAACTCTGATTTATGATGTATAATAATAATCAAAAAAATTTATTTAACAGCTTCATGAACTGTTACTTTATTATTATATCTTGTTCCTTCCGCTGCAAGATTCTGAGTTTGCTTCTGTTCTTTCTTTCCTTTTCTTATTAACCCCAATAACCATCTGCCTTTTTGAACGGTTGAGTTGGACATGTGTGGATTATTGTCGACTTGAACGGTAAAAAATGGCGGGTTGTTACATCTTGCATTGCTGATAAAATGTCTTCTTTCAGGTCTTCCCAATGAACGAGGAAAAATTTGGAGCCCAAACCGTCTAGCCCTGGGCTGGAATCAACATGTATGGAGTGCAAGGCCTCCCAGACTTCATTCATGGAAAGGTTCTTGGACAACATCTGTCTCCCTTTGGAGTTTACCAACCTCCTGCATTGAACCTCTGGTATGTTGTTGTTAATTTCTCCATTAAACATTTCAGAATAGAATTTGATAGCTTGTTCTTCTATGTCAAAGATGATGTTGATCATATTGCCATCCTGATCCATTAGGTGATAAGAATTATTAATATTGTTCCTGACAGCCATTTTTGTATAGAAAAATTTAGTGCACTCATCCCCATCAGTCAACCATTTTTCTTTAGCCTTTTGTTTAAGTTCTACGGATTTTATTCTAAGCACCTCCTTTAGCTTGCTTTGTGATTGATAATATTGTTTCCATGTGTCATATGTAGACTCACCATTGTCAATTATTAATAGAAATTCTTCACATTGTTTCTGTAAAGAACTTATCTGGTCTCCATATTTAATTCTTTTTTTGTTCCACTCTTTAAGATTTTCCTTAGCTGCCTTAATTACCTGCACAAGTTTGTAGCATTAAGTACCCTCCTCCCTAGGAATGTTTTTGATTTGAGTGGCTTCAGTATAACCTTCTATTTCATGCCAGTGGTTAGAATATCTAAAAGGTTTGCCTTTCTCAGTCAAGTTCTTTTCTTTTAGATTTATAAGTATGTGACAGTGATCACTGGTGGAAGGGGGAGTATATTGACTTTAATGTTAGATAGTTTATTTATACATGCAACATTAACAAGTGCTCTATCTAGCTTGTAGGATATTTTCTTACACTCTCCACTTCTCCATGTATATTTCAGGCCGCCATGTATGGGTTCTAACAATCCAGCTCCAATGATGCAATTATTAAACTCTTCCAACTGGGACACTCTGATGGTAAGACCTCCTTTTTTTCTTCTGCTTTGAGAATAGAATTAAAATCTCCCATGACTATCCAAGGTTCAGTAATCATTTTGCTAATCTCTATGATTGCTTTCCAGAGATGTGTACGGTGAGAGGCTAAATTACTTGCATAAACACAGCTTAAAGTTAACTTAAGACCCCCCCCAGATTCTTTACATTAACAGTCACTTGTTGATCATCCTTAGTCAGCAAGTTTACATCCCATACTTTTTTGTTCCATAGAAATAAAATGCAACCTTTACCACCTATGTCATTGTTGTGTAAGTAATCCCAGTCAGAATCTAGTGAATCCATAAAAAAATTAAGATTATCAGCAATAAGTTTATTTTCTAAGATACTTAAGATGGAAGGAGAATAAATTTTCCTTAGGTTTAAGAGGTCTAAACGTCTAGTATCATTGTTTAGACCTCTTACATTCCAGCTGATTATGGACATTTCGATGCAGGAGGCCGACTCCTCAATTTCATAGGGGACACCTCACGACTTGAAATCGCCTTTTCTTTTCCTTTTGAATCTTTTTCTTTAAACTGGTTTTCATATCTTAAGTTGGATTTAGTGTATTTATTTTTGCTATCTCCCTCAGATTCAGTTCCTGAATTCATCTTATCAAGACTAACATTATTAATATCATCCTCTTCCTCTGGTGTTACAGATGAATTCTTTGATGTATCCTCTTCCAAGCTATGGTGCATTGCAGTATTCACCTCCTCTTCATTCAATGAATGGCCTGCAACCTGGACTGCCTCCTCAGACCCATCATTATTTTCCACCTGCTCTGTGGTCTTCAAGTTTGTTATTTCAGTATGTATATAAGTATCAACTATACTTGGATCAGTCTGTGTCTTATTTTGTTGTAAATTTTGATCAGTTGTTGGCTTCTGCCTCCAAACTTGTTTGATGGGGGGAGACACGGTCTCGCATTGATCTAAGGAATGACCAAAACATTTGCACTTGTTGCATATAGGTGGGATGTGCTCATACTCTAGTTCCTGAATGTATATGTTACCATTTCTGTCTTTAGCTCTCACCTGTTTTTTAATAGTGTCGCTTGTTTTGATTTCTACAAGGACTCTAGCATACTTTAAACTTTTAACATGTCTGGTATAATCATCCATATCTAGAGGATTACCAATTAAGTTTGCAATTTTACCGATCCCCCGTGCATTCCATAGAGATAAGTCTAAATTCTTCCGTTTCACCCATACTGGGTGAGATTCTAACATGTCCCTCTCAAGTCTAAGATTTGGTTCCCATCTTTTAGTAAAGATAAGTTTACTGTCTATAAACCAGGGACCCCCATCCAAAACTTTTTTACAATCTGCTTCATTACTGAATTTGATAAGATAGAAGCTAGGGCTGTTATGGTAATGGTTACCGTTACCATTTCACAAATACCGTTACCGTACCATTTTTACTGGTAAGCGAAAATTGCTTACCGTTACCGATAGGCTGGTATACCGAAGACTGGTATACCGATAATCTGGTAACCGTTACACTGGTAATGGTAAATTACCGTTTGTCTAAAAAAGTTAGTAACATAACACGTATTCACACCATAACAGTGCTTCATTATACAATTTATAGTGTTACTTAATAAAAGACATAAATGAGAAAGAAGTGAAGTGTATTTAACATTATTTCACCTGGTTAATAAACTAAATTTAATCATTTGCTTGGTTTTAAATGCCTATAATAATGCATGTTACATGAATATACATGTATTATAAATTGACTGGTAAAATTACCGTTACCGCTGGTATTGACAAAATGTTACCGATGATTTACCGTAGAAAATGGTAAATTTACCGTTACCATACCGATTAAACTGGTATACCGATTTCACTCGAAAATGGTAACCGATTGGCTGGTAATGGTATGGTAATGGTAAATTTACCGTTACCATAACAGCCCTAATAGAAGCCATTTTCCCGAGGAAAAACATCCCATTTACCGGAAGGTTTCCATTCTCTTTTAATATATGCGTTAAGATGGATGTAGTAAGGTTTCTTACCAGCAACATATATGTATAATGAAGTGCCCCACAGATTTTTCGCAGTATTAAAAACCTCCTCATCCAGATCAGCATACTCTCCTTCATCATCTTCCATAAAGTCAAATTTTTTGACCCCACCATCAATGTACGTGTTTCCAGATATTGCATCTGCCCAAAATCTGATGCCTCTCCTGAATTCTGGCTTATTAGTAGACCCCAGCTGAGGTAGATCCCTAGAAATCGTGTTGAGATTTGGTCCCATATGAACAGGAACCCTAGATCTAGGTCCCGCATGAGATGAAGCCCTAGAAGACAGCTGTTGATCCCTAATTAGATTCACGCTTTTATTCTTGTGACGAACCTCAGTCCAACCCGTGTCATCCGCTTCATTTTCCACGGTGATAGGTTCAATAGAGGAGATCTCAGCTGCAACTTTGTTCGCTTCCTCCGCCATTATTATGTGTCGTATTTTCAATATATATATATATTGTTATTATAATTAGATAATATCTAGCTCGATTGGTCTATGAAATTCCGAACTCCAAACGAAGCATGACGCTTGGCGTTCTATATGTTATACCCCTATTCCGAAATAGAACTAGTCTCGAGGCCTAATTCGATCGTATGTAGAAGATAGCATTTCAAAATTAATTTATTTTAATTAAATTCCTTAAATTAATTTCTACGCGTTTCAAGCTTGCACGGCCAAACGATAAGTCTGATCGCTATGAAACTTGAAATCCTATAATAATTCACTATTACGGATCCGATGAAGTTGGTTTCGTTGAAATCCTTGATAGTGGCCAAAATGGCTATTTTTACTCGTTAATTAAAATATAAAATTTTCAATTTCTATTTATTCACTTTTAAATTCAAATTTAAAAGTTAACAATTTTCATTCATATTAAAATCAACTTTTGAAACCATTTTCATTCATATTTAATTCAGGATTCAATTATTTAAATAATTTCCAATACTAAATTTCAAACAATTTAGTTATCCAATAAATTACATTAATAATAATTAAGTTTCAAATGAATTTTAGTTATCAATAATTATTTTATTTTCATCTAAATAATCCAACATTTATTATTCAATTTCAGTTGTTGATCATAAACACATTCAATATATAAAATTTTATTTCAATACTTGTTATTGCCAAAATCTTCAAAATTGTTTATTTAAATTTTTTATCTAAGTTCATATTCAATAACTTACATAAATAAAACATTAAATTTTATTTTTAACCAATTTTATTTTTAACCAATTTTATTCAATAATCATATTAAATTTAATAAATTAAAATAGTTAAAAATACGGGTTGTTACAGTAGTGAAACTGTAGTGTTATTGTGAATATACTTATACCATTGAGATAAGTATATGGATATTCTTCCACATATTGAAAGGAGTAAAAAGGGCATGTGAGTATATCTTTGTAAGAGTATTTTGATATAAGTATTTTCAAGGTGATTTTAATTAATGAAAGGATTGATTAAAGAGGTTGGTGGTTGCATATGTGCTTAACCAATGCTAGTTTTGCCCTATAGAATTAAATCCCTAATGTAATTGTGGTTTTATTTGATAGTCAAATAACCGACTATCAAACTTAGCCAGTTTTAAACTATCGTTGTCAGTTCGGGGAGACCAATATCGGATATATTATCTGAAAACCACTTTAAATCAGCATGAGCGCTCAAATGAAAGACATCTTGATAGTGGTTTCTAAGATGGAGTTCTTTGATGTATAAGGGATAGTTGCTACTAATCTTTAGGGTGATTCCAAAATGGATGTAACAGAAGTAGTGCCTTCGGTGTCATTTAGACCTAGAACGAAATTGTATGGATGAATGTTGGCATTGCATTTCTGCCTAGAGGGCAGTGATACCATTCGAAGACGAAATTGCTAGGAGGAATCCTTTTATCGGTACCTCAGGAGCCTCACACCCGGTAAATGACAAATGTAGGGACATGCAGCAGGGCAATATGGGTCGCTCCCATTAGGGTATGATCATCCCTTATCTAGAGTCAAAATCTATGTATGCCTCGAGGCCCATTATGATTGTTGATCAACCAAGGGGTAATCATATTCGACGCTATCCAGTAAAGGGTAGGGCTGGTCCTGAGTAGCGAGGTGCAACGTGTTGTAGCCTTCAATACATTTTATCTAGAGGTGCACTAATTCGGTGGGTAGACCCTTACCCTTTCATAGTTGAAATCCATTTTCCAATACGAGCCTTCGGACATGATTGTATACCTAGTATGCTGGAATTTAATATTGTAACACTTTCAACTATGATTCAATATTTATATTAAACGTAGACATTATTATAATATCAGAAGATTTCCTATGAAATGTTTTGGTTATCGTAAGGTAAAAACCTATTCATGTTTATGTGCAGCGTGCTCTTACAAGATACCTTTATTTTCAAAAGCTTTTTATAACATTAATATTTAATTAAGGTGTATTTTCTCACGCTGGTTTACTAGACTGATCCGGGCGTTATTTTTCTTATAATGCTCGAATGAGACCGAACATATTTATAGATCTAGTTTGGATGCTTTGAAGCTTCGGGAGACAAGCCGAATGCCTCCAAGACGTATTCATGTATCCATTTATTTTCACTGCACTTTTCTATTTGTTGTATTTATTAGCAATTATAAGGACAGGCTGTTATAACTGTCCAGGCTGATGATTATATGGTTGACTCCGATTGATGTGTGTATATATATTGTAGTTTCTTTTGTAAAGTTCTGTTGTTTACTATATATTACTCGTCATGATGTGAGATTCTGTTCTATCTTTTTTTTCTTTCACCCCAAATGACCTATCTTTCGAATGCTTAAATGGTCAACACATGAACACTGAGGATGTATTAAGTGTCGTCTTTAGGTGTAAGAAAGGTGGATCATTACACTTATATCAGAGCTTAGGTTGAGCGAACACCTAGGCTTTGGTTGGGTTAACTCATTTAGGATAGGGTAAGTGAGACCCTAGGATGAGTTTGAGTGTATTATATGTTTGAGTGCGTATTTGTTAGTGCTATAAAAATATTATATAATTTGTTGATTTATCAGTTGTGTGGCTTATGAATTCTAGTCGATATAGAATGTACAACTATATCGATAGAGGTTTCTAAATGCTTGAGCTGGGCAAACCGACATAATATTGTTTCGAAAATAGGTAAATGAAATAATTTTACCTAGATTATATTTTATATATAAAAGATTATTTTTCAGAAATATATATAGTTATTTATGTTGTGTTTGTTTGTTAGGAAATGATAATATTTGATTATTATTATTTATTGTTTGATTAGTCATGCTCACCAAGTTAGGAGCATTGGCTATTGTTTGTCGATTGGTTATTTATGCTCGGCCAGCTTATGAGCACTTATTGTTTGATTAAATTAAATATGAACACCTTGTGAATTCAGTTTCACGATTTGACTATAAGGCGTTCGATGATAATGTTGGGTAAAATTTTAATTTTAATAAAAGTTTATGTTATAATTTAAACAAAGTAACATTTGTGAAATGATTTTATATAAGAAGGTGAAATTATATAAATATAATTTGTAAATATGGTTTATAAGTGAAAAGAATTAAAGACTAGGAATGAGGACTTAAAATCCCGGTGTTTTGAAAATTGTTTTACAATGTTTTGGAAGAAACAATATAATATTATTTGGAAGTATTTTTGAAATAGAAATATTTTTTAAAAGGATTTGGAAGGAAATAAAAAGCATGAACTCATTTAGGCACTGGAAAATAATTTCGATGATGACTGAAGCATCATGGGCGTTCAGTTTCGAGTTTCTAAGTGAGGAATTGCTACCATAGAAAATCGCCATAGAAGTTTTGTTTTGGAAAAACAAGTTTTGATTTGAATTCAGAAGTATGATTTGATATATAAAAGGAGATATGTTTAATATTATAATTATTATTTCAAATTAGAGTTGAAATAAAGTTGGGTGTTTAATTCTGAAGTTTTCAGTCAAGATATTATATGGCTGCATGTATTATATGCATTAAGGTAGATTGGTTTTGTATCTCATTTGGATAAGTAGTTTGGTAGTTTTTCATTTATTGAATTGAAATGGAATTTTTGATGATTTTGGACAGTGGGAAACTTCTAAATTTCATATAGAAATTGAAGCTAGATATTTTTGGTGGAATTATAAGAAAATAAGTTTTTGTAACTTATAAATTTGAGAAGATAGTAAGTTAGAACAAGTTTTAAATTGTCGAACGCCCTTGTTAAGTGAAACCAATCTGAAATTTAAATTTGAGTATATACTCTTAGGATGCAGAAGAGTGTTATATGAATATAAAATTAAGTTCTGAAGTGATTGATAAAATATAAGTGTGCTTTATAAAATGTTTATAATAAACCTAAGTATTGAAGGGGTTTATAGATGAAGTTGTGGCTTCTTGAAATGTGTATAAACTGAAGTTTAAAGTGAGTGATTTACATAAGTGGTGTTATAAGATGTTCCTGAACTTTAGTAATGATTTTATGAAATGGTTTGTAAATGAATTTTAAGTATTAAAGGAAATTTAACCAAGATAAAGGTTATATGAAATGTTCATAAGTATATAGTATTGAATAAGTATTATTGGTGAAATTAATTGTGATTTTAAATGAATATGGATAAAAAGAAAATTGGTATAGTTAAGAAATCAATTGGATAAATAAACACATAAGTTTTACGTAGATCATTTTATTCGCATAACTATTTCGATCTGGTTTCGAGTACACGATTTCGAGGTGATTTACACCGATCCGAGCTCGAATTTTTCACTGACGGTGAACACTTGATATGGATTTTTGATTTGATTTTGAAGTTTTCTATCATATTAAATGGCTATACAAGGAGAACGAAGGTTTCTAATCAAGGAATCGAATCGAAGTCCGCACTAGAGTGATCGAGTGAAAGATACTAGTTTGGAAGTGAATTTGCGTGATCGAGCGAGCGATCAAATTTGATATTACGTATGGATGGTATATGTACATCGCAAGGGATTTAATAAAACTTTATGTTTTGACATTAGAAAATGAAAATTATACGGCTATGAGTTATATGGTTGGATATCAATTGTAATTAAGATGCCGGTATATGGGCTAGTTTAATGCTTTTGGTTTCCTGGGTAGAGTTTGGTTGCCCTTCTAATAGATACGTGTTTATGTTGTTGTTTGGTTGATGATTTTATACCCCAGACATGGGAGGCCACTTGGCTTTTGGTTTTTTTATTGATTTGCCCGTAGTGGCAGTTTGTAGTTTTTCTAATCGACCCGCGCAAAGGAGACGCTGCTGAAATTTTCCATAATTTAAAGGACTTAGAAAATTTGATAACAAGTTTCAACTATTTGATTTTGAAAAGTTTAAGGGTTTGGAGGCATTTCTCCTACCTTTGGAATTTCAGGGATGAAATCTTTTAAGGGAGGAGAATGTAAGAACCCGGGATTTTGGTCATTGGATTTAAGTATTTAATTAATTTTAAATATTTGAATAATTATTTTTTAAGGTTTTAAACTTGAATTCAAATATAGGAATTGTTTATAATATTTGAATTGTGAATTAATATTTGAATAGTGTTTAAAATTGCTAGAGTTTTAATTAAATGTAAATTTAATGAATTTAATAGGTCTTATTTAATCATTTTTTATTTATAAATAATAATGGTGATTTTGGTGATGTTACAGAACCAAAATTTTAATAATAATTATAAAAATTTCAATTAACATGTGAAATTATCATTTTGGGACATCGTCTCGGATTTTGACGAAACTTGTGCCATTAGATCCGGAATAATGAATTGTTATACGCCGACGGGTTTTGTGGCAATTGGACGTACGGTGTGGTCGTGCAAGCTCGAAACGTGTAGCAATTAATTTTAGGAATTAAAATATAATATAATTTGATTTTAAAAGCTAACTTCTATATATGAGGGAGTTGGATCCTGAAAATGGTTCCTTTTAGTTCTGAACAAGGGTATTTAGCTAGGAACGCCAGTGAGCACACCTTGATTGGAGTTTGAAAATTTTTGGGTGTGAATAGTTTCGGTTAGTTGCCTATGTATAGGACCTCACCTCTCATTTCTTTTGCCACAAACCAGAGAAACCCTTGCAGCCTTTTAAAGTCAACCCTCATCCGACGACTTCCGTTCATAGGCGCCATTAGGGGATATTTTAAGCGAAGTCGTCAACTAGGAAAGGGTGCGCGAGGAAGAGGGGAGAATAATGGTCGGTTGGATTGGCTTGAGGTTCGTCGTGGCAACGTAGATCTGCCATCGATCGGAGTTTAATTTTTTGACCAGTGGAGGAGCTAAAGGGGGTTTTAGGCGGTGAGCCCACTAGCGTCGGGAAGCGCATGAACAGGGCGAGCTAGGGTTGAAATACAGTGGTCGTTGGTGGCCAACAACGACGGTGACGAGCGAATTTAGTCAACATCGGGGTTTCGTTTTGTTCGGCCAGGACTGTAGATGAAGGAATTAGGGCTTGGATAATTAAGGTTAATTAGGTTAATGATGTAATTATAGGAATTACTTATATTATTTAATTCTAAACTCTTATGAACTCAATAACTTGTTCATACAAGGTCCAAATCGAACGCGTTCAGTCATTTTGCACTCGTAGGAACGTTGTCTATATTCTAGAATTTGGATTGGTTGAGATTGGAGCTTGTATAATTTCAAGCTAAATTCGAATGCTAATCGATTTTAGACGGAACCATAATGATTCGACAGTAAATGGAATTTTGGTGAGTTAAACTCACCTTTTTATTTAGTCCGTAAGATATATAGTAGATGAATTTTATTGTTTGTGTTTGGTTCAAATTAATGGATGATTCGTTAAAATATCCACTTTGTAAAGCAATTAGTATTTAAAATTGAAATACCGAAAAATTTATAGACGAATCTGGATTTCTCGAAATAGTGATAATTAATTTTCAGTTATATCTAGTTGTTTTATTTCAGTTATAACCTTGTTTTATGGATTGTTAATTGCTAAAACTCGATTGTTTAGCACTATTAGTTATGACATTATTATATGTTCAAAATTTAGCCCTTGTAGTGATAAAAATCAACAACATTGGTTAAGTGCACCGATGACTATTAGTCTCAATTTAGTATTTTGAAATATTATTAACTGCCATTTTGGTTTCAAATGGGTTTTTAATTTGGAGAATGATTTCGAATCTAATCTTTGGGTTATCTAGAATATTTTTATTTAAGTAGATTTTGAACTTCTCAATTTTATCACAACCTTTTTATTTCTCTTTTCTAAATCATTTAGAAATGTTTTAAAGTTGTTTAACTATCATTTAATACTGATTTAAAGTTGTTTAACTATTGTTTAATAATGTTTAAAATTTGTTTGTTTCTATTCAATATAGTTTTATAGTTATTTATTAATATTTTAGTATTGTGAACTGTTATTTATTTAAATAATTGATATTGTTCGAAGATAATAATTATTATTTATTAATAATATTTTGGATGTTAATTGTTTATTATAAAAAGGTTTTTGAAGATTAATCATTAATTATTATATTAATAATGTTTTGAACTTATTAATTATTATACTAATAATGCTTCGAAGTTATTTATTACTATATAATAATGTTTTGAAGTAAATTAATTATTTGATTAATGATGTTCTAAATGAGATTGACTGTGTTATTAATTTTATTGAAAAGTTAATTTATTATTTATTCATGATGTTTAAAGTTAATTAATTTATTCGATTAATGTATTTATAAAAAATAAATTGATTTATATAGGAATTTCATTTAATAAAGAGTTTATAAATGAAAATGGAGTTTTGTATTTATAAAGGATTTTTATAAAGGCTTTATAAAGAATTTTTATAAAGGGATATTAGAAAAGATTATTAAAAGGTAATTTTAGAAGGGATTTTTATAAAGAAGTTCTATAAAAGAATTAAGTTTTATAAATGGGTTCATAGATTTATAAAAAGAGTTTTATAAATAGTTTTATGGATTTATAAAAGAGTTTTACAAATTGTTTTAGGGGTATAAAAGAGTTTTATAAATTGTTTTAGAGATTTGTAGAAAGAGTTTTATAAACTGTTTTGGAGATTTATAAAATAGTTTTACAAATGATTTTAGAGATTTTTTAAAGGAGTTTTATAAATGATTTTAGAGTTATATAAAAGGGCAACTTATAAAAGAAGATGAGATTGATTTCCAAAAATGATCTTTAAATAATTATGGTGGTATGGAAACATCTTTCCATACTTAATACAAAATAAGAAATCTTTCTCAGTTTTTGGTGAATAGACTTATACCATTGAGATAAGTATATAAATACATTTTCTAAGTAGTGAAAGTGTAGTGTTGTTTTGAATATACTTATACCATTGAGATAAGTATGTGGATATTCTTCCAAGTATGGAAAGGAGTAAAAAGGGTTTGTGAGTATACCTTTGTAAAAGTATTTTGATACAAGTATCTACAAGGTGATTTTAATTAATGAAAGGACTAATTAAAGAGGTTAGTGGTTGCTTATAATGTGCTTAACCAATTTTGGTATTTTCGTATGGAATTAAATCCCTGATGTGATTGTTGGTTGATTGATAGTCTAATAACCAACTATCAAACTTGGCCAGTTTTTAAACTATCATTGTCGGTTTGGGGAGACCGGGATCAGATATATTAGCCGAAAACCACTTTGAACTGGCATAAGCGTTCGAATGAAAGACATCTTGATGATGCTTTCTAAAACGGAGTTCTTGATGTACAAGGGCTACTTGCTACTAATCTTAAGGGTGATTCCAAAATGGATGTAACAGTATTAGTGCCTTAAGTTTTGTTCAAACCCAAAATGAACTTGTATAGATGAATGCTGGCATTGTGTTTCTACTTGTAGGGCAATGTTAGCATTCCAAGTGGGAATCACTAGGAGGAATCAAGTAATTGTTACCTCACGAGCCTCAAACCCGGTAAATGACTAAAGTAGGAACATGCATCGGGGCTACGAGGTTCGCTCCCATTAGGGTATGATCATCCTTTATCTAGAGTTGATATCTATGTATGCTTCGGGGCCCATTATGGTTGTTGATCAACCAAAGGGCGATCATGTACGATGCTATCCAGCAAGGGTAGGGCCGCTCCTGAGTAGTAGAGGTGCAATGTGTTGTTGCCTCTAGTGCATTTTATCTAGAGGTGTACTGATTCAGTAAGTAGACCTTTATCCTTTCATAGTTGGAATCCATTTTCCAATACAAGGCTTCAGACTTGATTGTATACCTAGTACGCTAGAGTTTAATAATGTAACAATTTCGGCTATGATTCCATATTTATTTTAAACCTAGACATTATTATAATATCATAAGATTTCCTATGAAATGTTTTGGTTATCACAAGTAAAACTCATCCGTGTTTATGTGCGGCGTGGTCTTAGAGAACCTTTATTTTCAAAAGGTTTTTATAACATTAAAATTCAATCGAGGTGTGTTTTATCATGTTGGTTTACCATACTGATCCCAGCGTTATTTTTCTTATAATGCTTGGGTCGGACCGAGCATATTTACAAATCTAGTTTGGATGCTTTAGAGCTTCAGAAGACGAGCCGGATGCCTTTAAGATGTATTTACGTGTCTTTTTACTTCCACTGCATTTTCTTATTTGTTATATTTATCAGCAATTGTAAGGATGGGATGTTATAACTGTCCAAGCTGATGATTGTGTGGTTGACTCTGATTGATGTATATATATATATATTAAAGTTTCTTTTGTAAAGTTCTATTGTTTATTATATATTACTCGTCACGATGCGATATTCTATTTTGTCTTTTCTTCCTTTCACCCCAAATGACTTGTCTTTCAAGCAATTAAATGATCGATACACGAATACCGATGATGTATTAAGTGTCTTCTTTAGGTGTAAGATAGGCGGATCGTTACATAAATATTTTCTATTATTTACTTATTGTTAATTAACTATTTAATTCATTATATATATATTAATATAATAAAATTATATTTATATTTGGATTTGTTGTATATATTATCTGAAATGTTTCATAAATTATTATTATTATTATTATTTTAATTTTATAATTCATAAGCTATTCATATTTATATTTTAATTATTATATTTATATTTATATATACATATACATACACACACATAGATATATATAATTATGTTACTTTAATAGATATATATATATATATATGCATATATATATATATATAATAATTAATTTTTTTGAAGTAAAATCATATCTTATATATTATATATACACATGTTTATTTAATAGTTAATAATATTTTTTGTACATCCTTTTTCACTCCTACGATGAACTTCAGCTCTCTTTGAAACTTTAATGGCGTTTTCTTCTTCTTCTTCTCCCTCTTCATCTTCTTTCTCTCTTGACTCTGCCGTGTTTCCTCCTCTGGTTTCTTCCTCATCTTCTTCGTTGCAATCTGCTTCCTCTTCTGCCATTCTTTCATCATCTCTCCTACTTTCTTCTAACTCCCTTCAGTCTGGATCTGTGCAGACTTGTATCAAGAATGATTCATCTTCTTTGAATTCGAATTGGTCTTCTCTTTTCAAATCTCTTCCTCGTAATGTTGGGTCTTACAAGCCCATTCATTTTGATATATCTCGGGTTAATCCAAGTGTTTTACCGGATCTAGTGAAGGCAGAAGGTTTAAAGTACTGGAATAATCATTTAGTTGGTTTCTTTTTGGATGGTACGCTTTCTTTCTTGACTGTTGTTAATTTCTTGAAAAGATATTGGAAGCTTAAAGGTGAAGTTGAATTTAAATCCGATGGATATAATTTCTATTTCAATTTTTCCAATCAAGAAGATAAAGAACATGTTCTTAACTCGGATCCTATTTTTATAAGGGGAAGAATGTTCATAATCACAAAATGGGATTCGTCTATTGGTATTTCTCAAGCTCAAGTTAAAAAAGTGCCCGTGTGGATTCATTTTCATAGGATTCCTATTATTCTTTGGACGTTGGTAGGGATTAACTGGTTAGCTTGTCATGTTGGTAGACTAATCTGTTTTGATAGTAGTACTGAAAAACTGCAGAAATTTAAGTATGCAAAGGCATTAGTGGAGATCTCGCCTGATTTTGAGCTACCAAAATCTATTCCTATTCCTCAGTTGGGAAATAATTGCCCAGATGTTCAACTGTCATATGATTGGAAACCAAAAATATGTTCACATTGTAAAATCTTTGGTCATGATACTGTCAATTGTGAGTTTGTAAATAAGGCTAATGATATTGATGTAAGTAAAATGCATGATTTGGTGGAGAATGTAGGTAAGAATCAGAGTGATCATGATATTGCTAATACCAACTTAATTGATCATAGCTGGAAAGATGTAAAGAGGAGAAATAAGTGAGTATGGAAGAGGAAAGAGTCGGTGGTTAAAGAGAAGATTCAATCAAATGTAGATCCTATTAGTAGCATAGGAAAAGGCATAGGAAAAGATACTGAAGTACATAATGTAAATAGTTCTTGCTCAGCAGTCACTTCTAATTCATTTTCAGTTCTATCAAACTTTTCTCTTGACACATCTCGGGATAGTATACCTGGTGTTTGTAGTGATGCTATTTCATCATTTACATCTCCTTCAGTTGACAATCTTTCCAATTCCTCATTTGAGTCTGTTGCCAAAGTTGTATCATCTGATTTCTCTAATAACACTACCACTGTTTCATCCTCTTGTAGTTCACAATTTAGTTCTCAGTCTCCATACATGTTTAGTTCCAATACTTCTTCACCTTATCTACATTTGTCTCCTCCTAATCATATTATACTTCCTCCTTCTTCTAAATCAAGTAAAAGTACAGAAGTCATGACTAATACTGGTATTTTTAGTACTATGGAAACTGGTGATTTGAATAAAGGGAAAGATTTTAAGGCTCAGGAGGTTCAACCTCTATCTTCATCAAAAAATAACTCTCACACAAGACATACAAGGAAGAATCCTTCACCTTTGCTTCCTCCACTTCCTATTAAATGAATAATATTGCTTTTTGGAATATAAGGGGGGCTAATTTACCCTCTAAACAGATTGAGATTAAGAATCTTATAAAGGACAAGAATATACATTTGATGTGTATTTCTGAAACTAAGCTAGATATTCATTCTACGCTCAAGGCTATTCGCTTGATATCTCCTTCTTGGTTACATGATCATAACTTTTTTGAATCTAATTATGGTAGATTACTAACTTTATGGAATCCTCAATTTTTCAAGCTTTCTAAAATTAGTGCCTCTGATCAATACATTCACTATAATTGTATTCATTTGCCCTCCAATATGAGTTTCCTTCTAACTTCAGTTTATGCTCAAAATACTTTATCTTTGAGACAGGTTCTTTTGGATCAACTTCCTTCTTTAAATTCTTCTTCTATTCCTTGGCTGATAGGTGGTGATTTTAATTGTATGTTTGCATGTAAACAAAAATATGGTGGTTGTCCTTTATCTCTTAAGGATATTTCTCCTTTAAACAGTGCTATAAATCAAGCTAACCTTATCTCCGTTAAATACTTTGGTTCAGATTTCACTTGGTCGAACTCTAATAGGAGTGGAAATCCAACTCTTTGTAAACTTGATCATATTTTCATAAATCTTCCTTTTTTTCAATTTTGGCCAAAATCTTTTTATCACATACTACAGCCTTCTTTATCTGATCACTGTCCATTAATATTTCATTGGGGAGTTGATGATTTTTATGGAGGGAAATACTCTTTTAAATTTTTTAATTTTTGGACTAAGCAGGTGGACTATCATGTTATTCTTAAACAGGTTTGGAATATGCAATTTGGCAAGGATCCTTTAGCAAATATTACTCTCAAGATGAAAGCACTTAATTTTCATCTAAAGGTTTGGTCTGCAGCTAATTTTGGTAAGGAATCTAAGCTTTCTTCTCAGATTAGGAATGAGCTTATTAGGATACAGGAAGTCTTGAGTACTATGCCATTTGATTCTATTTTACAACATGTTGAATTGCAATTAAAGAATGATCTTGAAAAAGTTATTGAAAAGGAAGTGTCATCACTCAAACAGAAGATTCATTTGAGAATGGAGAAAGAGGCAGATAGGAATACTAAGTATTTCCATAACTTTCTAAAAGTTAAGAGAAATCGAGAATGCATTTTTCAGATAAAGGATATGAATGGTAACTTGGTGAACTCTTTTGATGGTATTAATGAGGCTTTTGTTCAATATTTTAAATCTATCTTAGCTCCATCAAAATCATTCATTCCTGATAAAAAATCGCTTTATGATATTACTCTTCCTACTTTGTCCAACCCTCAATCTAATTCTTTGATATGTGAAATATCTGCTAATGAAATCAGAACTGTAGTTTTTAGTTTGGATAGTAATAGTTGTGGAGGCCCAGATGGTTATAATGCACACTTTATACAGCAGAGTTGGAATATAATCGGGTTTGATATTGTGAAAGCCATATAACACTTTTTTCTTAACAACAAGTTTCCTGTTGGGCTATCTGCTACTGCCATTACTTTAATTTCCAAGATTGCTAATCCAACATTAGTTGCTGATTTTAGGCCAATTTCGTGTTGTAATATCATCTATAAAATCATATCAAAGGTTTTAGCTAATATATTGCAATTAGTCTTACCATCCATCATCTCCAATAATCAAGCTGCGTATATTAGTGGAAGATCAATTAGTGATAATATTCTCTTGACTCAAGAATTATTGTTTGGTTATGAGAGGAAAAACATTTCACCAAGATGCATGTTAAAGCTGGATATTAAGAAGGCATTTGACTCTATTGCTTGGAATTATATTTTAGCTATTATGTCTAGGATGAACTTTCCTAAGCCTTTTTTAGCTTGGATTTATACATGTATATCATCACCTATGTACTCTATTTCGAGAGAGGGTGGACTGTATGGATATTTTAAAGGTGTACAGGGTGTTAGGTAAGGTGATCCTATTTCTCCATACTTGTTCATAATTGTCATGGAGCTTCTAAATTCCATTTTGATGGATCTTGTTGGTAAAAAAGCCCTTCAGCTTCATCCCAAATGTAAAAAACCTCTCATTTATCATCTTCTCTTTGCCGATGATCTGATCATTTTTACAAAGCCTACTTATAATAATATTCAATGTATTATTTCTGCTCTGCAATTCTTCTATTCCATCACTGGCCTTCAAATAAATCTTTCAAAATCAAATATTTTGGTTGCTGGTTTAAATACTTTACAGAAGAATGATATTATTAAATACTCGGGTCTTCAAGAATTATCTAAAAATTCTTACTATTTAGGTTTGCCTATCATTAGCTCTAGAATTACCAAACAAAATTGTTTGCCACTCTTTGAAAATAATATTGAAAGGCTCCAGATATGGCCAACTGATAAACTGTCACAAGATGGTAGGCTAACAATTATACAATCAATTGCTATAGCTATGTCAACTTATTGGACTAGACATTACATTCTTCCAATTAAGCTAATTAATATGATTTCTAGTGCGCTAAATAAATTCCTCTGGCATGGTGACCCTTTTTCTAGAAAGCTTATTCCTATTTCTTTCTATAAGCTGTTTGATGCTAAAAAGTATGGAGGACTTGGTATTACTAATATTTTTCAATGGAATAAAGCTGCTATTTCAATTTATTTCAATAAGATCTTTGCAACTGATAAAAACTTATGGTCTCAATGGGTGAATCACAATCTTATTGGCAAGAGGAATTTTTGGACTATGGCAATACCACAAAACTGTAGTTGGAGCTAGAGGTGTATTCTTAAGCTTAGGGAAACTTTTATTCCTTTCATACAATGTAATTATGTATTGATTAAAGGATTGTATTTCTGGCATTCTCCATGGGCTAAACAGGGACTGATATTAAGTACTTTTGTTGATTATAATCTAAGAAGAAATTCAGGAATCTCAGAGGAGGCTAGAGTTGATGAGTTTATACATGATGATTGTATAGTTTACCATATTCCAGCTCCTTTCAACTAAGGAATTTATGGAATCTCATTACTAGTAATCCTATTAAAAATAATGACAATGTTCTAATCTGGTCAGAGAAGAGTAAAAATCATTCTATTAGGCTTGTTTACAATTATCTCTGTCAAAATGGTTCTGAGTTTCCCTGGCACTCAAGAATTTGGAGAACTGGATGTAATGCAAAAGAAAACTTGTTGTTGTGGAAAGTGATGGAAAATGCTTTAAACACCAAGGAAAAGCTTTGTAGAATGGGTATTATTTCTGAGGATTTATGTGTTTTTTGCAAATCAGAAACTGAAAGCAATACTCATTTATTTTTTGAGTGTCCTTTTGTATATCAAATATGGTATAGGCTATTATCTAATGGTGGATTTTACAAGCCTTCACCTGTTAGTTCAATTGAATGGTTTAATGTATTCAAAGCAACTAGATGGAAGAATCGTATGACAAGGCTTTTGCTAAAGCTTCTTAAGAAATTGATTTATGCTGTGTGGTCTGAAAGGAACAATAGAATTTTTGGTATTGGAAGCAAGAATTCTTCTCAGCTGTATAACTTGATTCATGGTAATATACTCAGAGACTTAAAGACTAATAGTATTTGAAGTTTGAAGGCATCAATCAATGCTGGCAAATGGCTTATCTAGTAGATAGTCTGATGTACCTTAGCCTGAATCTACATAAGAACTCAGGTCCATTTTGTTATCCCGCCTTTTGGCAAGGCCGAGATACCAAGGAACTGACTGGAAAAAGACAAGATCGCACGTCTTCAACTTTGAATGATTGTTGGGCAACTACAAATATCGATGGGTTTTGCTCGAATCCGGATCGGGCTATAATTAATGAGACACGTCAAGCGAAGCTGTGGAAACCAACGTTCCAAATTTCGAGACAATCCGAGTTTGTATGCTCAAGTTATCGTCAAGGGAAAGTGGAAGAGACAGCCTCGGTTCGAATCGATTAGGAGACGTCCTGGTTCGGATCCATCAGAACATTAAATGGCCTTAGGTTCGAATCCATAAGTTAGCCTCGCGATCGAATCCATAAGCCATGCATTGGTTCGAATCCAGGGAACCTAACCTTGCTTCGCATCCCATAAACAAACCTATATTCGAAACCATAGACCCAACCTCAGTTCGAATCCCTCGAGGTAAAGCGCTTCGAATCCATTCAGTTGAGAAGCCTTCGTATCGATCGACTATGGGATATCCTGATCGATACGAAGAAACATCCCTTCGATCGATTCGAAGGACCACGTCTTCGAATCCATTACCACGAGTCCACCTAGTCAAAGCGGCGAAGGGCATGGAGTCGACCCGGTCAACTCGGAGTGAAAGTAGGGTCGATACGAAGAAAGCGCGCCACGTCAACGATGCCACGCGCGAAACCATCGAGTCGACCCTATCGATTCGAAGGGGTCGATTCGAACTCAGCTAGTCAACCAGAAGTGCAATCTTGAATCGATCATAACTTGAGATCTACAAGTCCAAATGCTATGAAATTTTCACAGAAGCTTACATACACATTGAAGAAAGTTCTCACCAAATTTCAGCTCGATTGGACGATTTCTTGATCGATTCGAACCAAGGGTCGAATCGATCCCAAAATGGGCCCGGATCTCCAGATTTCGGCCATGTGGGCCCCCTGACGTACTGGAACTGGTCTCTCTTCAGTTTAGGCGAAATATCAGCCTCCTACACCTATAAATAGACCCCCTGGTCATTCAGAAAAGAGGTCGGAGAATTCTAAGAGCTAAAGAACGCCCAGACTCTGCCAGATTTACTCAGAATCACCACGGTTGTCTTAAATTCAGACTTAGCTCATAAAACCGGTTGTACTGCGTTATAAGACATTGTAATCTTCGAGGGTCGAGTAATAAAATCATCAAATCTTCATAGTGGACGTAGGCTACAAAGCCGAACCACTCTAAATCGCTTGTCTTTGCACTTTACTTTCTGTCATTTTGGAGTTTTTGTTAGATAATCCACAGCGTTAATTTTTGTTATCCGCGTTTATCTCTTCAAAGACTTTCGAAGAGTGTTGTGCCCATTTTTGGTACAAACACATTTGATGATTTTTGCTATGAAAACCAGTCTTTCTCCTGCTCTTCGGATCTACCATCAATATCGGATTGCGTAAAATCCAAGAGGAAGATCCAGATCTCTACTCCGGAATCCTTTCATTCTATTTAGATTTGCATAAAATCTAGGAGAGGAATCCACTGTTCAAGATGGTTAGCACAAGGACTACTTCTACAGCTGCTAATCAAGAAGCTCGGGATGAACAGAATCCCACACAGCAGTTACAGTCCAATCAGGACAACACTGCTCACTCCGGTCCACCTGGACCGGTGACCAGACAAGAGTTCCAGACATTAATCCAAGAACTGACCCAAAGCCGGCAACAGTTAGCTGAACAGTTGCGTGCCAACATTGAATTGACCAATCAATTAAACCGCCAAAGGCGTAGGAAAACAAGGAGGGGTGATGCTTCCCACTCGTCCACTGAAAGTTCTGCTTCTTCTGACTATCATGGCAGAACTACACGCCCCCGTTTGGACGCAGGTCATACACTAGCTACCGAGTATCAACCCGTCTTGACTGTAGGACAATTGAGAGTCGGACCGTCAACTAGCTCCCAAGTCGGGCCCTCATCACGAGGAGGTGTTGTCCCACAGCACACCACAGGCGATCGTGCTACAATGGCCGCGACAGAGACCAGGGTTGATACCCAAAACCTGTCGAATCCAAATGATCAACAACGTGGGCATACTCCTGAACCATACGTCCCAGAAGAGGTGGCACCAAGGAGGCGAGATATAGGCCGTCGACAACGTCCGGTCCAAGCTCGCGCTGTGGAACCCGACCACACCTTAGTTCAGCCTACACGGGATGTGGCTATGCCCGACATTTCAACCATGGTACGACAAATGATTCGTGAGAGCCAGGGACTTATCAATGACGACTGGGGAATCTCCCGTAGTCAAACTCCTTTCACTGATGAAATATTGTACGCTGAACCTCCTCGGTGGTTCAGAATGCCAATTCTCCCCTTGTACGAAGGAAATTCCGATCCCAATCAACATATTTTAAAATATGAATGGTCAATGAACGCCACAAGGGCTGATGATGCAGTAAAATGTCGAAGCTTCCCCATCTGTTTGGGAGGAATTGCAATAATGTGGTTCAAAAGGTTGCCACCAAGATCCATCTCTTCATTCGACCAACTGGCTAAGAAATTTGTTGAACAATTTCGTATGCACGTCACTCGGCCTAAAGACGTCAACACCTTATCTAGTGTCACCCAGGCAAAGGGAGAGACGCTCAGGCGTTACCTGGAGAGATTCCATGCAACATGCATGGAAATTAGTAATCCCAACGACAACTCGATTCTGATGGCGTTAACCAAAGGGATCGATCCCGACTCGGAATTTGGAAATTGGTTAGCTGGGAAACCACCCGCTTCATTGGACCGTTTCTACTCAAAAGCCACCCAATTCTTGCGACAAGAGGACGCGAGACATTCTAGGAAACAGGGTGATGCGACACCCAAAACTGAAGGAATACAGAGTAATGTGGCAGTCAAACAGTCCGGTGAGAGTTCCGGAAAAGTCCAGCTAAACATACAGAATAAACAAGCTCAGCCGAGAGTCAGCAGCGGTCAGGATAAGAAGAGAGACCAAAATCGAGGCCCGCAACATAGGACCTCGATGTTTGACAGTTACACACCATTGAATACATCGTTGGAAAATGTGTATCTGCAAACCTGCAACGCTGAGCAATATAAGAAGCCTGCTCCGAAACAATCGTCGGAGAGACAGATTCAGACAGGAAAGTTTTGTAGATTTCACGAAAGTTACGGCCACAATACCAACGAGTGTCGACATCTGCAAGACCTCGTTGAAAAATTGATCAGAGAGAGAAAGTTGGACCAGTTTGTACGGGCACCGCCGTCTGGTGGAACGGGCCCCTCAAAGCAAAATCATACACAGAATCAAGCAAGACAGGAAGAACCGGGTCGTGACGGAGGAAGATTGGTAATTAATGCTGTAAGAGGTAATCCTCATCCAGTGGTCCGAAGCTGGGAGGAAGTGGAATCATATGGCAACTTAGCTAAATGCTCAAACTTCGAGTATAATAATAACTCGGGCGGTAAACCTTCGACCAAACGAAAGAGAGCGATGACTAACAACATCACTTTCCGGGACAACGACGTTGACTACGTCGAAAGCCCGACTACTGACCCACTTGTGATATCGACCCAGGTAGGCACGATGTGGATGAAGAGAATCCTGATTGATTGTGGGAGCTCTGTGAATATCATATTTAAACATGCTTATAATCAAATAAAAATGAAAGCTGGGGGTCTAAAACCCTACCAAACTCATCTCTATGGGTTCAATGGCAGCGCTACTATACCAGTCGGAATGATAGAGTTACCAGTTGAATTGGGAACCGGGGAATGTAGGTCGGTTCGAATATTGCAGTTCGTTGTGTTGGATGTAGAGTCGCCATATAATGCCTTTTTAGGTCGACCTGCCCTTACTGAATTCAGGGCCATAATAGCCCCGTGGTGTTCAAGGTTTTAAATCTCGGATTTCGGTCACGTCTCGTCTTGAAGAATTTAGAGAGCTCATCTCGTATCGGGTGAGATCTCGAACGAGATGAGTGCATCTCGGTCGTCCATCTCGGATTTACATCTCGGTTTCTAAAATTCATTTCGGAGTTATCTCGGAGTATATGTCATGTCGAAAATTAATTTTCATACACCTAAATTTATAATACTATTCACTAGCTTAAGGAAAACACTATGCACTTACCTTGAATATATCACATGCTTATCATTAGTAATTTAGTATGGAAAAATATCACTTGTATCATGTAAAATAAACAAATAACTAGATTTCATGAATAATGTTCAATATAACGTCATATGAGATAAAGTAGACAAGAAACAAGCCATAATATATGCACATTTACTTTGTTTGATCATTCACTTAACTTTTCTACACAATATAATGTCTCATTTCTACCTTTTATGATTTATAGTGCTGCAAGGGAAATCTTAATTTTATAACTTCAAATACAAATGTCTACAAGTAGAATTAAAATATTCTAGTTTGATTATAGTATTTAATTATTAGCAAACAAAATCTCATTAAGCAACTAATAACATAGAAATTTCAAAAAAACGTAGAAAATAGCATATATAGTACAAACAATTTTCAAACATTTAGTAATATTATAAGAAAAGCAAAAAAATGATGTACGAATGAACATGTAATCATCAAATGAAATTAATAGATGAAATAGAATTCCTTTATTACTTAAAAATAAGCCTTGAGGAAAAAAATTATAGCAGCAAAGACTAATGAAATCAAATTGGGAATTCATTTGGAACATAAAGTTAAATAAGTGAAGCTTAAAATTTATAGCCACAAAAAAATAGGGCTAGGAAAAAGTCTCAAGAAAGTGTCGAAAAAAGAACATTGAAATCGAATGTAAATTAATTTGGATCAGAAACCTAAATGAAAACCATAAAGTGAAATACTTACCATAATCGATGTAGATTTTATCATCTTCTTATTCGTCACTGCCGTAAAATAAGAGACGAATATTAAATGAGATTTATACAAGAAATAAGGGTTAAAAAAAGTACAATTAAGAAGGCTTAAATTAGGGTAAAGGATGAGCCAGCTCAGTACGGAAGAAGAGTTGATTTTTTCCAAAATTCAACAACTCGGCCGATATCTCGCTATTAAATCTCGTCCGAGATATCGAACGAGATACCGAAATATCGTCCGAGATTTGGGTCAGACGAGATTCAAACGAAATAGCCTGTTTCGAATCGCCCAGGCTTGAAAACGAGATCTCGGCCGAGATCTCGGCCGAGATGACCGAGATTTAAAACCTTGGTGGTGTTTAACTTTAAAATTCCCGACCGTCAACGGAGTTGGGGTCGTCCAGGGCGATCAGGTTGATTTGAGAACAATCATACACCGAAATCGAGTTGCCCGATTGCACAGTACCAAGGACCGACTTAAAACTTTTGAACTTGGTGAGCTAGTCGCTAAGAAAGATTATCCGGCACTCCTACCCATGAGATCAACATGGAAAGGGTCGCGCAAGATTAAGCGAAAGCTCAAGAATGGCGAATTCTAGTTATCACCCATTGATGGCTTAACTTTACCAGGGGCCTAGAACAGCGAAAGCCTTCATCGCTACTGCAATTAACAGGCTATGTTTATTTATTTAGTTTAAATTCCGTTTTAAAATTTGTTTCAGCATTTCGAAATTAGAACTTATAATAAGGCAACTGACTCTGCCATGTTTTTTTATTTCAGCAATAAAATGCCATTTCTTCGGGCCAGAGCTGTGATTCATTAAATACAATGTACAACATCACGATGTACGGAGAGCTAAAATTCCATCACGCAATGGGATTTATTCAAGAACGGAGTGGCTGTGATACGACCAGCCACTCGCTAAGTGAAGCCCGAGCTCGGGGGCAAGCCATCACATCAAAGGCTAAAATTGGGTTGATGCACGGCGATCCTTCCTTAACTCCGTACTCCCAGAGTGCGAGGCGGAGTATAAACATTCCTTAACTCCGTACTCCTAGAGTGCGAGACGGAGTATAAACATTCACTAACTCCATACTCCGTAGAGCGCGAGGCGGAGTATAAACATTCACTAACTCCGTACTCTGAAGAGCACGAGGCGAAGTATAAACATTCCTTAACTCCGTACTCCCAGAGTGCGAGACGGAGTATAAACATTCACTAACTCCGTACTCCGAAGAGCGCGAGGCGGAGTATAAACATTCCTTAACTCCGTACTCCGAAGAGCGCGAGACGGAGTATAAACATTCCTTAACTCCGTACTCCCAGAGTGCGAGACGGAGTATAAACATACATCAATTCCATATTCACCCCCAAGACTGGGGGCAGGACCAAAAACAAATATCAAATTGAAGACGGAAGAGAATATACTTTCATTTCCATTATCCACAAAAAGAATCCGATTACATGATGATTCAGAAAGTTCCTACTAGTGGGAGCCGAGTCCACATCTATACACGGCAATAGAGAAAACCAAAAGACAAAACAACTACGGAGAGCTAAAGAAGGAGCTCAATCTTTCTTCTTCCTTATCTTCTTCTTCGGGGAAGTCCCACTAGAGCCGCTACCTAATTTCTTCCTCCTTCTCTTACTCTTCTCCGGTTTGCCCTCAGGTAGCGACATGATGTCCACCTCTTCCTCAGAGCTAGAGGCAACAGAGATTCTTTTGGAGGGTGGAGCCGGAGGAATAGAATCAGTAGCAGGAGGTGGAATAGGAGCACTCGCAATTACCACAGTGCCGCCAGGCGATATCATCATTAGTGGGGCATGGCCTGACGGGGCCACACCGGCGGTCG
The DNA here is from genome assembly GCA_030737815.1 of Allium fistulosum. NCBI lineage: Eukaryota > Viridiplantae > Streptophyta > Magnoliopsida > Asparagales > Amaryllidaceae > Allium > Allium fistulosum. The sequence continues at coordinate 248,367,378 of CM060905.1, read as the reverse complement.
CTGCGTCCATCTCAGTATTAATCTCAGCCAGAATCTCATCTTCACGAGATACCTGGGCCGCGCTGGATATGCTAGTGACTGACATGGAAGAACTAACAGCCGGAGTGGTCCCACTCATAGAAAAGGATGGATCGATGAAGGGATCGTTGGGTTGATTAAGGAGTTCCTCAATCATCTGAGCGTCAAAAGATAACGTAGTCACTTCCCCTTCTTCACCAACCAAAGAAGATGTCATAGTAGCTTCGGTGACAATAGCCTCATGCGCTTGATGAGAAGCCTGAGATGCAGGAGGCGCGGGGATAATGACTTCAGTCACTGAAATGTAAAAGAAACGAAGATTGTTAACTAGGGGTATTGATCCGAAGTCGCCACACTAAATGTATACGGAAGGCGTTCGATTACCTTCCTTAGCCTGGCTCACAGTATGGGCAGATACAGAGGCAGTAACATCAGCAGAAGATAAATGCGGCTGGTCAGGGTTATAAGCAGGGACGGACTGAGGATTGACCGCACCGATGTTTTCAGGCAATGTCGGAATTACAGCACCAACACTCGTTTCGTGATGCTCAATCCCCGAGCCCTCGCCTGTCTCTATCTGTTGGAACCCGAGCCTCTCTCTCGCCATAGAAACCACCGCCTCATGAAGAGCTTTCCTCTCTTCCTCAGTAAGTAAGCGCATCTCAAGCTCGAAGTCATCCAGTGTTTCATCCGGATGCGCCGCTCTCTTATCCTCCACCAGCCTAGTCCAGGCGTTATATAGAATCATAGAGTCATCTCCCAGCCATGATAAATTTCTATGCTCTAGCACGTTGGCGTTGTATGTAACCAGGAGATCATCAAAATCAGCATCCATCCTGGACCGCTCCGCCATAATCTTTTCCTGGATTTCTGCATCCACAGACTTGGACTTGGCCACCGCCGCAGCAAGTTCGGCCCGAAGTGACACTGCTTGGTCACACGCCTCCTGAGCGGTGGTGTTAGCAGCATCTTTCTCTTTCACCACTTCGGCAAATTTGGCCTTGAGCTCATTCAGCTCCTTCACGGCTGCATCTCGCTCATCTACAACGTTGGTATAGCGGTGGCCCATCTCTTCAACCGTGGCACAATGTGCCTGCTGCATTCTCGCCATTTTGGCCACAACATCCTCATGCTTTTTGAGTGCTTGGAGTTCCGAGTTTCGAGACGACTCCATCTCAGACTGAAGAACTTGAATGATGCGGTCTTTCTTGACAATCTCAGCATCTCGCTCCTGAATAACTTTTGCCCGGTCAAAAGCTACCTTTGAAGCTTTCACGGCTTCTTTATACCATTCCTTGTATTGGACATAGAAGTCACGAATATAGCTGTGCGCAGTGTTTTCAGCATCCTGAGGAATCCTCTTGAGGTGAGGAGGAAAAACGTATGCGTCCATACAAATTTCTGGGAAGTCCTTCTTCATTTGAGCAAGCTGGATGGCACCTTCGCTTGTCAACTCAGCCGGAGCCTGCTCGACGATAGCAGCTGCCGGTGGTTCAACTCTAGGCCGCTGAGGATCGGGCCTTGAAGATTGGGACGGCTGCTGCTGATGTGAAGGCCCAGGGGTATCTACGGGAGCCCTAGGAGGTGGAGGAGAACGAGATCATGATCGGTACTGATGGCCCCGATCTCTGTCAGCACGATCATGGCCAGAACGGCCGCGCCAATAATCTCTATCCCTGTCATAGCGCTCCTGGCCAGTGTAACCTTGCCCGTGGTCCCTATCCGACTCTCTCCTACGAGAATCATAATATGGGGAAGATTGGCGCACATTACGATGACTATCCAAAGTAAACCCGCGACCCGACATCTCGCCTGCAATAAGGAGTTACAGATTAGAATCCTATAAAACAGTGATTAGTATGCGAAAGTCATGTAGTGGTGTGGAAGTGTGTGAAAATGTGTAAACCCCCAGACCAACCGGAAGTGTTGACCGCAATCAAAGGAAAGGGCTCGCTCATATTTAATACATCTTGAAACTTCCCCAACCCAGGATTACATGGAATCAATATAAAATCCGGGATAGGAATGTCGTCAAGCCCTTTAAAAGTATCTCTTGAATGAAAAGGGGCGGCCTCAGAAATTGTAACTCCGGAAGTGGGAGGAAACACATCCACAGACTTCCACCCCTTAGACTTAATTTTTTTGGAAACGACGGTCTTGCTTTTCCGTCTTTCTCCCAACTCTTCGAAGTTGCCCGAAAGATCAGCCATCGGCTCTATATCGGTATGGGTCCTTTCTTCATCGCTCGCTTCGGTTATTGTAATCCCGGGCATTTTCTTCGCCATTGTCTTCTCCTTCTTCTCCTTGCTTTTCTTCTTTGAGGCAGGCTTTGACATCCCCTCGATGACTATACTCTGATTTATTTCAATCAAACCGAGAGTTCTTAAGTTATAGTCATTCAACACCAAGTCGACGTGTCTCAGCTCGCTCGGAACTTCTTGGAGACTACGGACTATGCCCTTGTAGTACCCGCCATCGGGTCTGGAAATAATGGCTGTAAGAGAAACAAGATGTTAATACCAATGCCGAAAAGGCTATCAACCAAGAAAAGTCATCGGCATATGAGGACACTTATGCCTTGACAACCATCACCTAGCGAAACCAGGAGGACACCGGACATAGAACCATTCATTCTTGAAGTAGCTTAGTCTGGTCCATGCTCCGATAATAACTTGGCAATTTCTGACTGCCTCCAAAAATATAAAGGATGGGCTATCGCCCCTGCTCTTGAAATTAAATATGTGTCTGATCTCGATTGGCCTTGGCGGGCGAAAGAGACAATCCATAAATATGACGAAGGCACTATTCAACAACGCATGTCCGTTAGGGTGAAGTTGTGAGGGAGCAATTGCTAAATATGATAACATCTCTCTGATATATTGATTAAATGGAGGAAGCGTTCCGGCCGCAAGAGCATGGCGATAAAAAGCTGTATATCCTTTTGGAGGATTGTGCGGTCTATCGTTGGCACTGGGCAGCAAAACATCATCCGGAGATATGTTGTGCTTCAAACATATCCTGCCCAATAAAGACTCAGAAATACTGGACCGGATGGAATCAACGGGATCCTCAATAAATAAGGCTTCCGGCAGCTCGTCCGGAGCTGGGTCTATAACTTCATGGGGGATCTCCGGGATCTCAAGCGCTGGAGGAGGTGAACTTTCTACCTCATACTGTTGCGAGCTCGAAGATTCCATAACTGACTAACTTATCAGAAAGCAACGTTAAGTTCATAAAAAGCCCGTGCATTCCCCGGTGTAGTGTGTATGGATGTGTCGTGCAGTGCAAGTGCTGAACATTACTTAAACAGATTTTACAAAATGAAACAAGACGTCCAAGCAACAACACTTTGAAATTCGAGAACAATGACCGTCATCGCTGACCGTCACTTCCGCACCATCTAGACGCTACTGACCACTTCAAGTACAAATCAGTTGTATTATTGGTTAAGTCATAGTTCCATCGACGAGCTTCAAAGGAAATTCAAGTATAATCCCACAGTCAAGTGCAGTTATGCAGGGCCGAAGCTCGTCGGAGTCAAGCATGCTAAAGTTTGTTAAGTTCATCAAAATACAACTTGAAATTGGTCGTAGTTCAGATGATGGAGCGAATCAAAAGAGTAATGGTCAGAGGACGAAGACGTTCGAAGCCATCGACCACGAATCGACGAGGGTCGAATCGATGAAGTTCGATTCCAGGTGTTCCGAATCCATATGGTTCGACTCGATGTAACTTTGGGATAGAGAAGCACTTCGAATCCATGATCTTTGCATAACTTCGAATCGATCAATGTTGAGATCCCTCGAATCGATCGGAGTATCGCTGCTTCGAATCGATCGCCACGAGCCTTCTTTCCTTTTTTATCTCGAAACCATCGATTCGAAGCTATGCATTCAAAATCGATTCGAATGAATCATTCCTGGATCGATGCGAAGCAATGAAAGACAACACTCTGATCGATATGACTCGAATGGTTTCATTCCTCAGTTTCATCAAGTCGACCTACTTCGTTCAGATCTCATCACTCCTCGAAATTTTCAGAAGGAAAGACTGAATCGATGCCAAAAATTCTAAGTTCTATCTTTCTCATCTCGAATCGATCCCTTGATTACCTGATTTTATTGCGAATGAAAGCGTGAAGGGGTTCGATCGATTTGAGGAAAGCACGTTTGTCTTGACCTTGGAGAGATCGATTCGAAGAAGAGGCTATAGAAACAGTAAAAAGTAAAAAATGAAAGTGACACCGACCTCGCGTATTTATATGGACCTCACATAGGAAACGGGACGATTCGTCTCCCGGTCAAAATGACCAACTCCAACCGGTCACGCGCTGGTCCATTCGAATCCCTCAAAACTTCGAATCCATCAAGGCTGCATCATTACAAAGCCTCATCGGTTCGAAGCTACATCGATTCGAAGCTTTCAACAAGAGCTAAATTGGAGTCATTGCGTCCTACCGATTCGAAGTACTAACTTCACGGCCGTTAGCATGCAGTACCTATCGATCCAAACGACCATTTCGAATCCATCGGATACCAGCAATTCAAGCCATCGATTCGAACAAACATAGCTTTGAACCCATCATAGACCACCAATGAAAATGGATCAAATGTTCGTCTCGTCATAACCCCAAACAGCAAACAGCCAATCACGGTCGTACGACAGTTGGTTACTGCAACAAAGTATACAGCTTTCGGCAGAGCATGTCATAATTGTATAACGTTGGACTGCAGCTATTCAAAGCACGTCATGTTTACACAAGACGTACTTTGGGGGGCAAATGTTATCCCGCCTTTTGGCAAGGCCGAGATACTAAGGAACTGACTGGAAAAAGACAAGATCGCACGTCTTCAACTTTGAATGATTGTTGGGCAACTACAAATATCGATGGGTTTTGCCAGAATCCGGATCGGGCTATAATTAATGAGACACGTCAAGCGAAGCTGTGGAAACCAACGTTCCAAATTTCGAGACAATCCAAGTTCGTATGCTCAAGTTATCGTCAAGGGAAAGTGGAAGAGACAGCCTCGGTTCGAATCGATCAGGAGAAGTCCTGGTTCGGATCCATCAGAACATTAAATGGCCTTAGGTTCGAATCCATAAGTTAGCCTCGCGATCGAATCCATAAGCCATGCATTGGTTCGAATCCAGGGAACCTAACCTTGCTTCGCATCCCACAAACAAACCTGTATTCGAAACCATAGACCCAACCTCAGTTCGAATCCCTCGAGGTAAAGCGCTTCGAATCCATTCAGCTGAGAAGCCTCCGTATCGATCGACTATGGGATATCCTGATCGATACGAAGAAACATCCCTTCGATCGATTCGAAGGACCACGTCTTCGAATCCATTACCACGAGTCCACCCAGTCAAAGCGGCGAAGGGCATGGAGTCGACCCGGTCAACTCGGAGTGAAAGTAGGGTCGATACGAAGAAAGCGCGCCACGTCAACGATGCCACGCGCGAAACCATCGAGTCGACCCTATCGATTCGAAGGGGTCGATTTGAACTCAACTAGTCAACCAGAAGTGCAATCTTGAATCGATCATAACTTGAGATCTACAAGTCCAAATGCTATGAAATTTCACAGAAGCTTACATACACATTGAAGAAAGTTCTCACCAAATTTCAGCTCGATTGGACGATTTCTTGATCGATTCGAACCAAGGGTCGAATCGATCCCAAAATGGACCCGGATCTCCAGATTTCGGCCATGTGGGCCCCCTGACGTAGTGGAACTGGTCTCCCTTCAGTTTAGGCGAAATATCAGCCTCCTACACCTATAAATAGACCCCCTGGTCATTCAGAAAAGAGGTCGGAGAATTCTAAGAGCTAAAGAACGCCCAGACTCTGCCAGGTTTACTCAGAATCACCACGGTTGTCTTAAATTCAGACTTAGCTCATAAAACCGGTTGTACTGCGTTATAAGACATTGTAATCTTCGAGGGTCGAGTAATAAAATCATCAAACCTTCATAGTGGACGTAGGCTACAAAGCCGAACCACTCTAAATCGCTTGTCTTTGCACTTTACTTTCTGTCATTTTGGAGTTTTTGTTAGATAATCCACAGCGTTAATTTTTGTTATCCGCGTTTATCTCTTCAAAGACTTCCGAAGAGTGTTGTGCCCATTTTTGGTACAAACACATTTGATGATTTTTGCTACAGAATGTAGTTTAGTTTGTAGTGATTCATGTTGTTTTTAGTTTTATTTTGTGATTGTTGTTTAAAGTTTGTGTATTTGGTGGTATTATTGGCATTGAAAACTGTCAAGATAATGGTTGTAACTGGTTGTAAGTTTGTGGTATTGTAACTGTTTGTAATGATACTTAAGTCAATAAAATGAGTTTATGCTCTTGCCTTTCAAAAAAAAAAAATTTATACAAATATATATATATATATGATATATTTTCATAGTATAAATATATATAATTTTCACCTGGATATATATATAATAACTATAAATATATACACATATTTGGGTAGCATAAAATACATATAGATGAGCTAACGTGTCCATTGCAATGTAAATCATAACATCTGTATACGGGCATGTTATACCCATCACGGAATATCATGTTACACATGCACACACATATACATATGTATATTTATATATAATTGAAAACAAATTAAATAAATTTCTATCAACAATTTATAAATTTGAATGAAATATATGATTTTATTTTAATTAAATTTAGAAATGTTCTAAATAAATTAGACATCATTGGCACAATAGGGTAATTTTTTTGAAATTCACCCATAGCTTCTGCTGCGGGCTGGCCCGGTTCCAACAACATTAACTATGTGCACTTCTTATTTGTAGCATGTGCACTTCACACAAACAAGTGCATTTGATACATTTGTGAATCTAAATTTATGATAAAAAGAACCCAAAAAAATTAACAAACTAAATGAAATAAAGATTTAATTTGAAGTACTTTGGATATGATCTTAAATACATTTAGACTTCACAGGCCAAGCAAAGATCTAAAATTGATTTTTTTTAAATTCACCTATTTAATCCCTTTCAACGAGCTAAATTCCATCAATGGTATCAAAGGCTAAATGGTCTATGCATTCAAAATTAGCAATGTTTGGGCTAACTGATTAAAACCTACCCATTCAGTAGGGTGCCTGAAATGACCCTCCTGTATCTACACTAATTTCATAAGGAAATTTTTTTTTTAAGGTAAAGAGGATGTATCTATATATATATATAGATATATCATCCATTTCAAATTTAATTCTCAGGGTCAATATCTTTCTCCAATAAACCAAAATAAATCCAGGATCACAATAATCGACCAATATAAATATATCAGTACATTCACAAAGGTGAGCACATACATGTGAAGATGTATATGCCTCTCTTGTTTGAATCAGAGTTCTGGAAAACAAGAGGATGTTGGATTGCTAATAAAATTTTTGACTAAACAATCCACTGGAAACATACACATTAGTCTGTTTATACTAACTAAGGGGTGATCAAGTAATAATCAATAGTAAGCAAGCTTTTAATATAGATGTTTGTGTTAAGCTCTGAATAGTGACAAATTCAGTATAAAAGAAAGTGGATCCTAAGGAAACACAAGCAACATCTAGGCGTAATGGAAACGCGCCTAACTTATACATGAAAGGTCACGAGTTCGAGTGCTATGCTGGACGGTTCAAACACAATTTTTGGTTTTTCCTTTTTTTTTCATTTTTCTTTTGTGCAGTTTGGAATCTGTTATCTTCCTACCTACATATATATATATATATTTATTTTTGCATAAATTCCATCATACAAAACAATAATTCTTGCTTAATCATTTTTGAAACCCATCCCTAAATCCTGGAAGGCTTCAGGATTGATATGAATTAAGAGTATGGTTCTTGGGTTTTGAGGATGATGGAAATGTTGGTCATTATTCAGGTTTGTATTTCTTCTTATAAGATCTGTCTGGCATTTAAAATGCCTTTGGTTAAAATCTGAGTGAAGTTCAGATTCCTAATTCAAGTGCAAAGGAAAAAAAAGGTGAGTTGATATTTGCACAAAACATGTTTATGTGTATATATATCTGCAACTATTTGAATCTGGCTTCCATCTACCTTACTACAGATTCTTTCTTTATTTAAAAATAGGACATGAAACAATTTTATGGAACAAGTTAAATTATCAAAACCTTGCAGCCATATAAAAACATTCAACCTATGTCTATTTTCTTTTGTATACATATGCCATAGTAGAAAATAAAACCATTTGATTTTCTGAGAATCAACTATCCTGATTATCCAAACTTAAATCCTTTTCAAAGACTCAAGATTGACTAATACATGTATAAAATGTAATCATTCAATTTTTAACATGGTGTTCTTGCTAAATCCACTTACAAGATTTGATCAAAATCCTTTTTAAACATAACAGATATTTAACTTAATTCATAATTTCCAGATACAAATCAATCTCTTAACAAAATGCCTAACAAAATATCCATCCAATATTCAACACTTAATACAAGTAGCAATTTAAATTGTCAATACATGCAGATTTCAACATTTAGGCTCTTATCTAACTAAGTTTTAGCATGCTATATCTTCTTCTCAAGGCCTTGCTCCTACTCCTACTTAGTTGCTGCAAACCCTAAAAAAGCATTTGAAACTGCCTCATTTTTAAATGAGACACCCCAGATGCCATTAGCACACTAGGGTCAGACACATGTCTGGTATGAGAAAATTCACAAAAGCAATTTGTTAATTAGGTTAAAATCAAATTAAGTACAAATACATAAGGTTCTGTCCTTTAGAATCAGGTAAATACTGGTGTGCATGCTCTGTGTCATTGTGCATGTGCACACTTTAATTTTCTTTCCAGAGACCACACATATGAATATAGCATATACAATCAAGCATACAACTCAATCATAGACAAACAATCATTCATACCAAACAGGAAAATAACTAATATGAGTTAAATCACTTATTCAATCCTCATATTTCAAATCTGGGAAAAACTCTAGTTTTCTCATCTCCTCAAGTATTATCCCCTTGGTATATTTATCTACCCTTGGTCTCATCTGCAATGTTTATGAATCAATGGACACACTGTAATGAACTAATTCACTCCATTACACAAAGATCTCAGGACTTAAACAAGCCATGTGTCAACTTATGTTACTCAAGCACACAAGTCATTCCTGCAGTGTTCTTGACCCCAATTTCCTAATCAGATTTAAGTTAATATTAACCCCTTTGATTTTTCATGACAACCCATTCAGTGATTCATTTTATTTAGCTAAAACACCCATATCATGGTATCTCCTATTATTCATGACCATACAGAAACAACAAACAAACAGCCCTTGGTGACTACAAAATAAGGTTCTGTATATATATATATAGATATTCATCCTGGTATTTTTTTTTAAAAGGAGTTTAGGCAACTAACATTGGCTTATAGCTACTGGGGGAGTTTTTCTTTTGCAAACATTTGTGCTTGAGTTAAACTCAGACTAATCTGGTCTCACTGAATCACAAAATTTTGTTTGCTATGCATTTTATTGAATCAGGGGCATCAGCACATAGGCAACCCTATTGCACCCCTAATTCCTTTCTATTTCAAGCCTCAGCACTTATACATGAGTATATTGCAGCTCAACATTATTTACATCTTTCTGGGTTGAGCCAAAACCAATACTACTTGCCTATTCTCAACATTTTATTTTCTGGGTATTTATTTATATCCCTAAACATTAACATATCAGAGATCTGAGTGTATAAAACAGACATGTATGCTAACAACACATAAAACTTTGTTATAATAAGACAAATGATCAACCAAAGAAAATCAAAACATATTTAGGTTTAAATTCACAGATAAACATATATATGAAAATACTCTTTGAATAAAAATACTTTTATCTGGCTGCCTACATTAGGACTTATTGCCTTAGATTTTTGAGTGAGTTTTCTCACCTAGCTCTCTTCTTTGTTTCTTTAATTAATTGATGAACTCCTGCTCTTATCCTCAAGCTCTCTTTCTTCCCTTTGTCTTATGATTTCAGTGGTATTGTTTTTCTTCTTCTTTTTTCAAAATTCTTTTCTGAGGAGAAGAGGAGGCTGCTGCATATACATGTATATATATACAGGGTTTCTCTTAGGGTTTTGATTATTGGCTAAGTCCATTTTTGCCCACCAGAAAATCATGTTATCTGAATTTTAAACCCAAAGTTTTACCCCTTCCCGGCTTAATTTGGGTGAAGAGAAGAGTGGTTACATTTTTTTTTTCAGAAATCTGCTTTTCAGAAAATACTTTTCCCCTTGTCTATAATCATGCTAAAAATGTGACTTGGTTTTTTTTTATTATTTATCAAATACACTTCCTAATTCTGCCTGTAGCAACATTTCTCTGTTTTCTCTTATTTTTTTCTATTCTTAGCTTTCATGCAAATGGCATGTACTTCCTTTATTTATTTATAAGAGGATTGGTTCTTTTTATATCTTCATTCTTTTTATTTCTGCTTATATTAAAATATGTCTGTATATTTTATTTTACTAATTTAAACTCTGGTATTTTGTTAACACATATATATATTTATATATATATGTATATCATTCTGTATTGACACACACATGCACATGTATACTTAAGAAAAATATTCAGTAGCATACATATATTTATATTTACTTATGCATTCAGCTTTTAAAGGTTTAATATATATATATATATATACATATATATATATATTTATTCCCATACATATCAATATGTATTTATTCTTAAAGTTCAGAGATTTTTAGCTTTAGTTCATGTGTATACCCTGTGCACACATGTACACACATACTGATACACTATCAAGCCATAACAATCTCCTTCCAAAATTATTTTAAAAATTATTTTAAATTTATTTATATTTTCCAAAATGAATTCCTAAAATCTTGGGTCATTACATACACCCCTCCTTTTAGAAATTGTGTCCCACAATTTTCCTAAGCTTAAAATAAATTTTAAACTTAATTCAGAGAACAAGTATATCCTCTACCAAATAGATTCTTAGTTCTATACTAACTAAAAATATATTCATCCAAAATAAAGAAAACAATCAAAGATCAGAATTACCTTAATCTGAAAATAGCTTAGGATAATTCATCCTAACTTTGTCTTCTAATTCCCATGTGCAATCACTAGGATCTAGACTCCACTGTACCTTCACAAGTTTTAGAGATTTATTCCTCAATTTCTTCACATCTTTTGCCAAAATTCCCACTGGGTCCTTTTCATAAATCAAATTAGGATTTATCTGCACTTGGGTTGGGGTTTCAAGAATTTCTGCCTTGTCATGGACCCACCTTCTCAATTGTGATACATGAAAAACATCATGTATACCTTGCATGTTTTCTGGTAATTCCAACTTATATGCCAAGGGACCAATTCTCTCCAGAATTTTGTATGGTCCAATATATCTCGGGGTTAATTTGCCTTGTTTTCCAAACCTCAACACATTTTTCATGGGTGAGATTTTGATGAAAACAAAATTTCCCACTTCATATTCTACCTGCCTCCTTCTCATGTCTGCAAATTTCTTTTGCCTATCTTGAGCTGCTGTCATTCTTCTTCTTATCAACTCAATTTTCTCCTTGGTTTCTTGTATGTACTCAGGTCCTAAAATAGACCTTTCTCCTGCTTCTACCCAGCAAACAGGTGACAAGCAGGGTTTACCATACAAGGCTTCAAATGGAGCCATTCCTATGGTGCTTTGGTAGCTGTTGTTGTATGTAAATTCAACTAGATGAAGATAATCTTCCCAGTTGCCTCCAAAATCCAGTATACATGCCCTCAACATGTCCTCCAAAACCTTGTTTATCACCTCAGTCTGCCCATCTGATTGAGGATGGTAAGCAGTACTTAAACATAGTTCACTTCCCATTGCTTCTTGAAAGCTTCTCCAGAATTTTGAAGTGAAGATGGTATCCCTATCACTCACAATGGTTTTGGGAATGCCATGTAACCTTACCACTTCTTTTATAAAAATTTGAGCTAGTTTTGGTGCAGTTCTTTCTGACTTGACTGGGATGAAGTGTGCTACTTTGGTTAGCCTATCCACTATCACCCATATGCTTGTATTACCTCTCTTAGATCTAGGCAGTCCATCTATGAAGTCCATAGATATGTCTTCCCACTTCCACTGTGGTACACTAAGAGGTTGCATCAACCCTGATGGTCTTTGAGTTTCAGCCTTGACTTGTTGGCAAGTCATACATTTGGCAATGTACTTGGCTATATCAGATTTCATCCCCTTCCACCAGAAGTCTCTTTTCACATTTTGATACATTTTTGTGTTACCTGGGTGTATGGAGTATTTACTTCTGTGATATTCATTCAATATCTCCTTCTTCAATTCTATGTCCTCTGGTACACACATTCTATTCTGGTATCTCACATAACCATCTTTATCAATGTGGTGTTTCATCACATCCTCCCCTCTTGAGAGGAGCATTCTCTTCTCTAATAAGTGAGCATCTTGTTCTTGCATTTTTCCTACCTTCAGAATTAAATCTGGTTGAAGTGTCATTAAGCTTAACTTCCCTTTACCTTCTTGTGCACCATGCATCTTCTCATCAATGTGCACACAGCCATTCTCCCCAATCTCTAACTCAGTTAGCAAAGACAAATCTCTAAATTCTGCTATCATCATCATAGCCAATTTAGCATGCTGTCTACTTAGAGCATCTGCAACTTTGTTTGCTTTGCCTGGTGTATAGAGTATGTCAAAATCATAGGCAGCTAAGAACTCCACCCATCTGTGTTGCCTCATGTTCAAATCTTTTTGTGAAAACAAATATTTTAGAGACTTGTGGTCAGTGTAAAGTTCAAACTTAGTGCCTAATAAATAACGTCTCCAAAGTTTTAAAGCATATATCACAGCTGCTAATTCGAGATCATGTGTGGCATACCTTACTTCATGGGGTTTAAGTTGTCTGGATGCATATGCAATGACTTGGCCTTGTTGCATCAACACTGCACCCAAGCCAAACCCACTAGCATCAGTGTATACCACTAATTCTTCATTTCCATGTGGTACCTTTAGAATTGGAGCATTCACCAATGCCTCCTTCAATTGTTCAAAAGACTTTTCACATTTTTCTGACCAAACAAAAGCTTGGTTCTTCCTGGTTAGGTTAGTGAGTGGTGTAGAAATTTTTGAAAAATCTTTTATAAACCTTCTATAATACCCTGCCATCCCCATAAATGACCTCACTTCACTCACAGTGCTTGGCCTCTTCCATGCTTGAATAGCCACTATTTTATTGGGGTTCACAGAAATTCCTTTGGCAGATATAACATGGCCAAGAAAATGTACTTCCTCCTTCCAAAACACACATTTTGAAAATTTTGCCTTTAAATCTTTTTCCCTTAGCCTAGACAAAACCAGGTGCAAATGATGCTTATGTTCTTCCACTGTCTTGGAATAAATCAAAATGTCATCTATGAAAATAAGCACAAACTTGTCTAAACAATCTCTAAAGGTTCTGTTCATTAAATCTACAAAGTAAGATGGTGCATTGGTCAAGCCAAATGGCATAACCAAAAATTCATACAACCCATACCTAGTGTTAAAGGCAGTGTACTTGATGCTTGATTCTTCCACCTTCATTTGATGAAAACCAGATGCTAAGTCTAGCCTAGAAAATACTTTTGCCCCTGCTAATTGATCAAAAAGATCATCTATTCTTGGCAATGGGTATTTATTTTTAATAGTTACTTTGTTTAATTCTCTATAATCTATGCAGAGTCTTAAAGAGCCATCTTGCTTCTTAACAAATACCACTGGTGCTCCCCAGCAAGAATTACTTGGTCTTATAAAACCCTTTTCTTCCAATTCTTCTAACTGTTTCTTTAATTCTTTTAGTTCATTTGGCCCCATTCTAGTTGGCTTTTTAATCACTGGGCTTGCTCCTGGAACTAGATTGATCTGGAATTCTACTGGTCTATGGTGTGGAATACCCTTGACCTCACCAAACACATCCAAATATTCATTGACTATGGGAATTTCTTCAATGGTTAGTTCACTGAAATCTTTCTCTGAGTCAACTAAATGATATAGTTTTCCTTCCTTAGCTACCTCACATAAAACTGTGATTCTCTGGCCTCTAGAATTTTGCAATGATATGGTGGATGAGTCTAAATTAATTATGGCTTTAAATTGCCTTAACCAGTCTACCCCCAATATAACACCTATATTTGGGTAATTCAAAACATATAAATTGGAAATAAAAATATTTCCTCCTATGTTTAACTCCACATCCACACAAATCATATTTAAAACACTAGAACTCCCCAATGGACTGTGTATATGCAATGGGGTTTCAACCAATATACAATTCAGTTTTAGCATTTTAACCAATTCATAAGAAATTAAGGAGTGAGTTGCCCCAGTATCATATACTACTGTTATGGGTATGGTACAAATAAGTAATGTACCTTCCACTTGGCTATGGTTTACAGTGTTACTCTCCACTGTGGCTTTGCCTTTTCCTTCCAAATTTTCCAATTTGCCTTGCTGTTTATACTCAGGACAATTCCTCTTCATATGCCCCTCTTTCCCACATAGATAGCATTTGAAAGCTCCTCCTTTCAATTCTGGACATTTTGGTTTGATATGCCCTTCCTTTCCACACTGATGGCACACAATTTTCTTCTTGTCTTCCTTAGCTTTGACATCTCCAGTGCTTTTGTTACTAGCCTCTTCTTTCTTCTTATCATAAGGGTGATACCTCCCCTTACCTTTCTTGTTATTATTACTCTTAAAATTTCTGAACTTCTCCCTTTCCTTATCATGCTGTTCCAACCTCAAAGCTAAGTCTATCACATGATCAAAAGTCTTGTCTGCATAGGGTAACATGGCTCTGCTAAATCCTGGGTTCAGACCTTTTATGTACCTATCATTTTTAGATGCCTCATCTGCCACAAGCATTGCTCCATATGTGGAAAGCCCCTCAAACTTTTGAGTATATTCTGTGACAGTCATGGTTCCTTGTCTAAGTCTAATGAATTCTTCTAGCAAGGTAGTCTTTGCTGATGTTGGTACAAACCTTGCTTCCAACATCTCTTTGAATTGATTCCAAGTGATTTCATTCTCATTCCTTCCTGCAATGATTACTTCCCACCAGCCTAAAGCTACTCCTTTCAGCTGTCTTGAAGCCACTTGCCTCTTTCTTTGATCATCAAGTTGCATGTCATTGAAAATTCTTTCCAATGTTCTCAACCATGTTTGAATTTCCATGATACTCTCTGTCCCTTCAAAGCTTTTGCCTCCTAAATGAGTATATGTCTTAAGCAATTTTGAGAGTTCTTCATAGGGATTTTCTTGCCTTTGTCCTGCCCCATCCCTAAATGCCCTCACCAAGTCTTGCAGATTGACCATTGGTGGTGCATGGGAAGATCCTGCTCCCTGATTTGGTGGTCTCCCTACCATAGTTTGCTAATAATAATTTACATAGCTGGTTAGTTTGATATTTAGTTCCTTTTAATTTTTATTTCTATCTAAGGACTTGATCCTTACTTCTACTATGTTGAATAACATAGCTCTGATACCAACTGAAATGACCCTCCTGTATCTACACTAATTTCATAAGGAAATTTTTTTTTTAAGGTAAAGAGGATGTATCTATATATATATATATATATATATATATAGATATATCATCCATTTCAAATTTAATTCTCAGGGTCAATATCTTTCTCCAATAAACCAAAATAAATCCAGGATCACAATAATCGACCAATATAAATATATCAGTACATTCACAAAGGTGACCACATACATGTGAAGATGTATATGCCTCTCTTGTTTGAATCAGAGTTCTGGAAAACAAGAGGATGTTGGATTGCTAATAAAATTTTTGACTAAACAATCCACTGGAAACATACACATTAGTCTGTTTATACTAACTAAGGGGTGATCAAGTAATAATCAATAGTAAGCAAGCTTTTAATATAGATGTTTGTGTTAAGCTCTGAATAGTGACAAATTCAGTATAAAAGAAAGTGGATCCTAAGGAAACACAAGCAACATCTAGGCGTAATGGAAACGCGCCTAACTTATACATGAAAGGTCACGAGTTCGAGTGCTATGCTGGACGGTTCAAACACAATTTTTGGTTTTTCCTTTTTTTTTTTCATTTTTCTTTTGTGCAGTTTGGAATCTGTTATCTTCCTACCTACATATATATATATTTTTATTTTTGCCTAAATTCCATCATACAAAACAATAATTCTTGCTTAATCATTTTTGAAACCCATCCCTAAATCCTGGAAGGCTTCAGGATTGATATGAATTAAGAGTATGGTTCTTGGGTTTTGAGGATGATGGAAATGTTGGTCATTATTCAGGTTTGTATTTCTTCTTATAAGATCTGTCTGGCATTTAAAATGCCTTTGGTTAAAATCTGAGTGAAGTTCATATTCCTAATTCAAGTGCAAAGGAAAAAAAAGGTGAGTTGATATTTGCACAAAACATGTTTATGTGTATATATATCTGCAACTATTTGAATCTGGCTTCCATCTACCTTACTACAGATTCTTTCTTTATTTAAAAATAGGACATGAAACAATTTTATGGAACAAGTTAAATTATCAAAACCTTGCAGCCATATAAAAACATTCAACCTATGTCTATTTTCTTTTGTATACATATGCCATAGTAGAAAATAAAACCATTTGATTTTCTGAGAATCAACTATCCTGATTATCCAAACTTAAATCCTTTTCAAAGACTCAAGATTGACTAATACATGTATAAAATGTAATCATTCAATTTTTAACATGGTGTTCTTGCTAAATCCACTTACAAGATTTGATCAAAATCCTTTTTAAACATAACAGATATTTAACTTAATTCATAATTTCCAGATACAAATCAATCTCTTAACAAAATGCCTAACAAAATATCCATCCAATATTCAACACTTAATACAAGTAGCAATTTAAATTGTCAATACATGCAGATTTCAACATTTAGGCTCTTATCTAACTAAGTTTTAGCATGCTATATCTTCTTCTCAAGGCCTTGCTCCTACTCCTACTTAGTTGCTGCAAACCCTGAAAAAGCATTTGAAACTGCCTCATTTTTAAATGAGACACCCCAGATGCCATTAGCACACTAGGGTCAGACACATGTCTGGTATGAGAAAATTCACAAAAGCAATTTGTTAATTAGGTTAAAATCAAATTAAGTACAAATACATAAGGTTCTGTCCTTTAGAATCAGGTAAATACTGGTGTGCATGCTCTGTGTCATTGTGCATGTGCACACTTTAATTTTCTTTCCAGAGACCACACATATGAATATAGCATATACAATCAAGCATACAACTCAATCATAGACAAACAATCATTCATACCAAACAGGAAAATAACTAATATGAGTTAAATCACTTATTCAATCCTCATATTTCAAATCTGGGAAAAACTCTAGTTTTCTCATCTCCTCAAGTATTATCCCCTTGGTATATTTATCTACCCTTGGTCTCATCTGCAATGTTTATGAATCAATGGACACACTGTAATGAACTAATTCACTCCATTACACAAAGATCTCAGGACTTAAACAAGCCATGTGTCAACTTATGTTACTCAAGCACACAAGTCATTCCTGTAGTGTTCTTGACCCCAATTTCCTAATCAGATTTAAGTTAATATTAACCCCTTTGATTTTTCATGACAACCCATTCAGTGATTCATTTTATTTAGCTAAAACACCCATATCATGGTATCTCCTATTATTCATGACCATACAGAAATAACAAACAAACAGCCCTTGGTGACTACAAAATAAGGTTCTGTATATATATATATAGATATTCATCCTGGTATTTTTTTTTAAAAGGAGTTTAGGCAACTAACATTGGCTTATAGCTGCTGGGGGAGTTTTTCTTTTGCAAACATTTGTGCTTGAGTTAAACTCAGACTAATCTGGTCTCACTGAATCACAAAATTTTATTTGCTATGCATTTTATTGAATCAGGGGCATCAGCACATAGGCAACCCTATTGCACCCCTAATTCCTTTCTATTTCAAGCCTCAGCACTTATACATGAGTATATTGCAGCTCAACATTATTTACATCTTTCTGGGTTGAGCCAAAACCAATACTACTTGCCTATTCTCAACATTTTATTTTCTGGGTATTTATTTATATCCCTAAACATTAACATATCAGAGATCTGAGTGTATAAAACAGACATGTATGCTAACAACACATAAAACTTTGTTATAATAAGACAAATGATCAACCAAAGAAAATCAAAACATATTTAGGTTTAAATTCACAGATAAACATATATATGAAAATACTCTTTGAATAAAAATACTTTTATCTGGCTGCCTACATTAGGACTTATTGCCTTAGATTTTTGAGTGAGTTTTCTCACCTAGCTCTCTTCTTTGTTTCTTTAATTAATTGATGAACTCCTGCTCTTATCCTCAAGCTCTCTTTCTTCCCTTTGTCTTATGATTTCAGTGGTATTGTTTTTCTTCTTTTTTTTTCAAAATTCTTTTCTGAGGAGAAGAGGAGGCTGCTGCATATACATGTATATATATACAGGGTTTCTCTTAGGGTTTTGATTATTGGCTAAGTCCATTTTTGCCCACCAGAAAATCATGTTATCTGAATTTTAAACCCAAAGTTTTACCCCTTCCCGGCTTAATTTGGGTGAAGAGAAGAGTGGTTACATTTTTTTTCAGAAATCTGCTTTTCAGAAAATACTTTTCCCCTTGTCTATAATCATGCTAAAAATGTGACTTGGTTTTTTTTTTTATTATTTATCAAATACACTTCCTAATTCTGCCTGTAGCAACATTTCTCTGTTTTCTCTTATTTTTTTCTATTCTTAGCTTTCATGCAAATGGCATGTACTTCCTTTATTTATTTATAAGAGGATTGGTTCTTTTTATATCTTCATTCTTTTTATTTCTGCTTATATTAAAATATGTCTGTATATTTTATTTTACTAATTTAAACTCTGGTATTTTGTTAACACATATATATATTTATATATATATGTATATCATTCTGTATTGACACACACATGCACATGTATACTTAAGAAAAATATTCAGTAGCATACATATATTTATATTTACTTATGCATTCAGCTTTTAAAGGTTTAATATATATATATATACATATATATATATATTTATTCCCATACATATCAATATGTATTTATTCTTAAAGTTCAGAGATTTTTAGCTTTAGTTCATGTATATACCCTGTGCACACATGTACACACATACTGATACACTATCAAGCCATAACAATCTCCTTCCAAAATTAATTTAAAAATTATTTTAAATTTATTTATATTTTCCAAAATGAATTCCTAAAATCTTGGGTCATTACAGTGCCTACAAAGGTAGTGTCTAAGGTTGGGTTTGGGTAATCAAGTACTCTGCCCTACCTGATTGCTACTGTAATGACCCGATATTTTCAACCATTCTCATCCATTATAAGTGTATAGGTAGACACTCATGCCGGAGTTGAATTGCTCAAAATACCGCGTTGTAATTAAAATTTTGCAAATCTCAAAAAATACAGTAAATAAATATAATCACAGATCACAGACAGAGTAAAATAATGCAGCGGAAGTAAAAGAAATAGTAGTTCATGAAGCTACTATCTAAATATGTCAGAGTTACATAAGATACAACAGAAGAAATAGAGTACAACAAAAGTCTCAATAAAATAACCAAGTACAAGCTGAGTAGAACAACGGAATTGAAATAGATAGGACATGACAAGCAGATAATCTCCAGCGATTCAAATCTCCAAGAGAGTGGAAATCCAAATCTGTGAATAACTCAGGCTGACCCGAGCGTAAAGCAAAACACAAAACACTCGAGTCAGGACAATATATACTTATATAATGTAAACCAACTCAAGTGAACTGTAATAAAGGTACAAGTAACTTAGAAGATGCTTGGGACCGCCCATCCTCTAAGGATCCGTTAAACTATCTACTATGTAGTAATATTCGATATTATAATAGCGTCTAAATAAGTAAAGTATAATCATATAGAAAATAGCGTTAAGGGGATGGAGAACCTTAACGCGGTCGGATCTTAAAATCATAATCGTAGTAAAGCTCGATATGGTAGGTGACACGGCACAACTAGGCAATGCCAGGGTAGATATACCAATTACGCACACAGACTGATGGATACGCATAGCAGCCACTACCGTTCCACCTCGAACAACACTCCCAAATCGGAGGATGGCCATCTAATCAATCACAAGTAAGAGTATAATATCGAAGAAATGTGTCCGAGAAGAGGTGCTACCTCACTGGTCTGAGATCGCTCCTGTTTTAGCCACCTTATGCCAACTCATGGGAGTTGGGTCCACGTAACATACCTTAAGAACGTCGCCACCATCCTACTTCATTCTGAAATCTCCACCGCGTACACGGTTGTCAAAGTGGTTTTCGGTATCGACAAAGAGTATGTCCATATCCGATCCCGGTCTCTTTACCAACCAATCGTTATTATAACCCGTGGTTATAACTTTTAAAAACAATACTTTACTTCAAAATAAAATATCATTTCAAACCATATCTTTATCAAAATAAAGATTAAATCAATTCCAAACCATTTCCATATATTTAAATTTTCATATCATTTCAAAACTTCATTTCAAATCATTTTAATATAATAAAATATCATATCCTTACAAAACTTCATTTAAAATCATTTTAATAAAATAAAATGTCCTATCAGTTCAAATCCAAATATTCAACTTTAAATACCTTTTAAATTCAAAGATATCGTTTATTTACTATCATTTCAAATCACCTTTAAATAGTTTATATTCCAATCAAAATAATTCTTTAAACCTTTTAAAAGTGTAATTATTATATTTTCAAATCAAGTATTCAATTTCCAAAGTTTCAAACCATTCTGAGTTCGTTTACTAAGTCAAAAACCCTAATTATTAAAATTTCAGCATTTCACAGCATTTAAAAACAACTGCTATAAGTTATATTTGAAAACATTTTTAATTCAGCAAAGACAACACTTAAAACTGCTGTTAAAACTCAGTTTTAGTTGAATTATAGTTCAAAACAGAAAAGACAGCATTTCAGAAGTGCTGCGGTAGTTCAGATTTCAAAACAAGGGTTAAATTTGGTTTCAGCAAAAACTGCAGACCATTATAGCATTTCCAGAGAATGCTATAATAGGCTGAGTTCAATATTAACCTATAAGTTCAACTACAGCAACTACAGCATTTCAGAAATGCTGTAATAGCTCTTTTTACACAATTTTAGTTCAAAACAGAATCTATAGCATTTCCGAATGCTATTAAAAGTAGATTTCAGGTGTTAGTGTATTTCCAGCAATTAAATAACTTCACTTTAAAACACATAAACATTTTAAAAATCATATTTTAACGTTTAAAATGTTCATTTACATATCATTTAACATATATCTTTTTCACAATAAATTTCTTATAATTAAATCCAATTTTCAACAATTTACTTAATAAGTTTAAGTGTAAAAGTTCCAATTCTTCACATTTCAACAAATAGACTTAACACTTCAAATTTAAATTACCATTTCACAATTTAATAAAATTTCCAATTTTATTTAATTAACTTAAACCTTTAATTAAAACCAAATTTCACATTTCCTAGTCAAGTTATATTTTAAAAGATCACTTTTAAACATTCATTTATTTAACCACTTAAATTCATAGAAAAATCAATAATACTTTAATAAATCACTTAAATTCAAATTTAATAAAATTATCATATTTACCATTTCCAAATAAAATTTAATATCCATTTTATTTATATAACTTAAATATCATTTTTAACCAAAATTCCAAATTTCCAACTTAAGTTATATTTCAAAAATCCAGTTAAACCATTCATTAATTACATTTTTAACACATAGAAAAAAAATCATAATTTCTTTATTTTAAAACATTTCAAAATCTATTTAAATCAAATTTCATAAATTTATAATTTCTAAAATACTTAAAAATATCCAAAACACTTTATAAACTAACCACGGGCCTGTATATAATTTTCTAACCTAGGTCAAGTGATACAGATATGTATCATTTCAATCCGCAGTTAAAAAAGAAAAATCCGGGTTCTATCATTTCAAACCCGCAATCCCAAGTTAAAATAAATTAAATAAAAATCCTTCAGGCCTATCATTTCAGCCCATAACGATTTTTGCCTATTCTAAAGTCCGTTCGGGTATGTATCATTTCAACCCATAGTGATTCTAGTCTACAGGGAACTTGCAATGGTGATAATAGATATAAATAACAGAATAACATTAAATAACAGTAACATATGATATAACAGGTGTAATAACAGGTGTGAACATCATATGATAATAATATAAGCGTATATAACATGATAATATATTTCTACAGATTCGCAGGGTGTCAATTTACTAGTTATATATGTACATATTGTCTAGTGAGAATAACTCACCTCTTTGTGCTGGAGATATCAAAACCAATGACACAATGGAAACAAAAGCACGATGAAAAGACTACGGACTTGAGTGGAGAGCGAATCCAATCTACAACTCTTGTGTACAACCCAAAACAAACAATCAAAACAACAAAATTCAATACGACTTTAAAATGCAATAACAATGAAATAAAAGGAGATACGACTACGCTGTCTTTTGCTTTGCCTTCTCTATTGTTTGGTATGGCTTTGGGCTCTGATGTGGTTCAGATGTGGTCAAGTTTTGGGTCAAGTTTGGGCCATCATAGCTCGGGTTCAAGGCAAGACAAGGTGGGGTTTGTACATGAGGAGGTGATGTGATTTTTGAAGGCAATTAGGTGATTTTTGTGCCAAAACAAGGTTTGGCCTAGGGAATTGTGCTCGGCCTGGGGTGAGTTATGACTGGACAGAGGTGGGGAGGGGTGTGTTGTGGTCAGGTCAGGGAGGTGGTGGTGGCTATGGTGGTGGTTGAGGTGGGTGAGCATGTAGAGGTCAATAAACATGGTTTTTAGGCATCTAGGTTGAAATTTAGGGGGTTTTACCATCAAAATGGTTCGGATATGGTCAGATCTGGTGGAGTGGGGGCTGGTGGTGGTCGGGAAGAGATGGAAGGAGGTGGTGGCAGTGGAATAGGGGTATAGGCCGATCTCAATCAGGGAAGAAGGCAAGCAAAATAGCATAGAAAAAGAAGAAAAGTAGGAAGAAAGAGATGGAGGCCATTACCTAATTTTCTCTAGCCGTGAGAAACAATTGAAGATGGGATATTTTTTCACGTGAATGCCAAATGAGATGACGGCTACAATAGGGTTTTACATGGCTAGGCAATAAATTTTGAGGAGTTAAAGGAATTAAAGGATTTGGTAAATAAAAGGGCTTCCGTTTCAAAGCGTTACGCAACCTTTCACATTTATTTCCTTATAAATCTTTATATAAACAAAATATTTCAGAAAAATACTATAAAAACCGAAACTAAGTAAATATATAAGAAAATAAATAATAAAATTTAAAGAAATTAGAAAAAAATAATAAAAGAAATTGCTTAAAATACAAAACAGTGTCCAGAAATTACAAATAAATCACCATTGACTTTGGAAAATTATTAACTTTATTTTAAAAATATTATAAAACAAAATTTTAAATAAAAATGACTTTTAAAACATTTTCAAAGTGAAATAAATAATTAAATTTTAATTAAATAGAATTTAAAATAAGAAAATAACTTAAAAATGCAAACTAGGCTTTAAAAATTAGAAATAAATTCAATACACTTTGGAAAAATCTTATTATCACTTTAAAAATATTAAAAAGACAAAATATATATAATATGGCATATGTATACAAATTAGAATAAGATATGACCAATAAAATATTATCTATATAGGTTAAAATAAACAATATTGTTAAATAAATCAATATACACACAATATTGTAAAAAGTATAACTTTCACAATTTAAATCCAATTTCAACGAAACAAAAAGCAGTATTCATGATATTTAATCTATTTTCATAATAAAAGATAAAATTTAAATTTTCAAATATTGAAAATTTAAATTTAAAAGTCAAGGTTTGACTATATTGACAAAATTCATATTTTCTGGAAATAATCAATTTATTTATGTTTGGAATTCTAATTGACATCAAAATTCAAATTTATATTTAAAATAACAAATTTTTTTCTTTTTCATAAATAAAGCTTTTAAATCTGGAAATATCAATTTAAAAATAATTGTAAAATACAGGGTTGTTACACTCTCCCCCACTCAAAAATTTTCGTCCCCGAAAATGAACGAGGTACGGGAAAGCACAGAAAAAGATAGAATGAAATAGAATTAAGACAAGATTATAAGAAGATTGGAATTGGAATTATACCTGATAACTATTGTTATAGGTAAGTTTAACAAGATGGAGGTGATCAAATCAAGAATATAAGCACGAAAAAGATCCTCTCGAGTCTGAATCTCCCTTTTCACTTGACCGACGGTCTATGAATGGAAAAACAGTGTTCAGATCCAGATGAGTAACAAAGATTTTCAACGATTACAAAAAGATTTCTAAATAGACTGGTATAAGCAATAGCCTTCCCATTCTGTAACAAGATAAGAGAAATAAGGACAACCAAAAGATAGTTTGGAAAAAAAAACCAAATAAGAAAATAAATTTGAAACCATAATGCTTTTAAATCATAACAATTTAGGGATGTTTATCATTTGGAAATCATACTACTAAAATCATAACACTTTGGAAATGTTATTCTTAAAAAAACATAATACTTAGAAAATCATAACACCTTTTAAAAATAATCTTTATTTAAACCATTTTAATTCAAGGTCAAATAATATTCATTTTAAAGTTGTAACATTTCTAAGTTCATTCAATTATAAAAATTTCCAAAACATCGTATTTTCAAAACAGCAGCTCTTATAAAATGCTACAGTAGATATATTAGTATTTCAAATCAGTTTAATTTCAGAAATATTCATTTGGATATCATTTAACTTATGATTTATTAAAAACAAACTTTTATGAATAGAATATCCAAATTAAACTATACTCCATTTATTAAGTCAAAAGCTCACTATTTTAGTTAGCTCTTAATTTAACACATAACCTAACACTTTATTTAAAATACCCAAATAGATATTCCTTTAATAAGTTACACTTAAAATTCCAGTTGGAAACCAAATTTTCAATTATCAAATTTTAGTGATGTTAAAATACATTTTAACTATTTAAATCATAATTATTCATTTTTCAAGACATATCTATTTCATAAATAAAACATTTATATAGCAAATATAACACTCAAATTTCTTTACACATTTATTCATTTAGATGTCAATTAAACTATGAATTCAAGTTAAATAAACTTTATTACCAAAAGTCCAATTCAAATGTATTTTATTTTATCTATTCAAAGATACATTATTTATTATACAACATATTCATTTCAGGAAATAACCTTTATTAAAATTCCTAGGTTAGACTTAAGGTTCCATATTAAATCAAATTTGATTATTAAGTTATTTAAATAAAATCTCTTTAAATTCCTTTTTCACTATTTACCTCTGTTAATTTTTATAACTAAAATTTAAGTGTATAACATTTATTATAACCACTCAAATTTTATTTATAAAATCCTTTCTATATTGTATATTATCCAATTTCATATTCAACTTCTGTGTAATTTAGGTAAGTTATATTGGAATGAAATTGTGTTATACAGATAAAACTTTCCAATTCAATTATCTCAAGTTTGAATCATTTATTCAAAAATTTTAATTTTCTTTTTATAACTGAAATTATTCTTTAAGATAAAATGTAAGAATTAAATTTCCGATTCACTTCAAACCATTAAGAGATAAATAAATATATGTATATAATATGTCAAATCAAATTTAAATCATATATATATATATATTATAAATTCAGTCATATTTTAGAGATTCAAATCAATTAAATTTCCCAAAACCAAGCTGTAGCAAGACAACAGAACGGTCTCTTCACTTCGAAACTCGAAAATGAACGTCGATGATGCTGTAGTCATCACCGAAATTATTTTCCAGCGACAAAGAGAAGAGCACTAAATTTTAAACCTTTTAAAATTCTTTGAAAACAAAATTTCTATTCGAAATACTTTAAATAATATATCCTTTTAAAACTTGAAAACACAAGGTTTGAAACCATCGGAAACTTGAATTCTCAAATTCTTGATTCAAATTCATTTCAGTTCCCAAATCAATTTATAAACAACTATTTATAAATTCATTTGTAGAACAATAAATGATAAATCAAGTATTATCATTTCAAATTATCAATTTAAATCAATTTATTAAGTTCCATAAATTTACTTATATATCAAAAATTTTATTTCATTAACCAAATTTAAAATAATATTGTGTCAGTTTGTTCTGTCAAAGTGTTTTAGAAATCCTATCGATAGCGTTGATCAGACGAATCGATCGAAAATCCAAATCGACATCAACAACTCAAACAACACCATATATAAAACAAAACATAGATTTACAAGTACAATTCAAAATGTTTGGAGATAGTTTAGAAACAAAAGACAAGATGGTTAAACAGAGTAGAGAGATGGGTAAGCTTAGATAAATCGCGGACAACCTTAACCGGGTCAACCGTGACTTAAAGAATAAGATCGATGTGGATTTTTCTGGGATAAATCTACGTTCGATCTCAAGAGATAGAGTTTGGAATAATAAAAGATATTAGCATCTAAACCAAGGATAAATAAAAATCTCTGGTGAATCGATGCTGACTGTAAAGGATTTTCACCCTTTTACAAGAAAATTAGAATATTGGCGAGACCGCCAATTCACTATAAAGATCATTCGAAGTGGAGTCATGGGATACTCTAGAATCAAAAGATGATGAATAGTGAGGGACACGAATGAATTTTGGAACAGCAGGAAACGTTCCAAAATTCAAAGGAAATCGAATCAAAAGGAAGAGATTCAAACTCGAACGAAAGTGATTCTGTAAATAAATTTACCATACATTCTAAGTTTTGCCTCAAAGCCAAAGCTCTGATACCAACTGTAACGACCCGATATTTTCAACCATTCGCATCCATTATAAGTGTATAGGTAGACACTCATGCCGGAGTTGAATTGCTCAAAATACCGCGTTGTAATTAAAATTTTGCAAATCTCAGAATATACAGTAAATAAATATAATCACAGATCACAAACACAGAGTAAAATAATTCAGCGGAAGTAAAAGAAATAGTAGTTCATGAAGCTACTATCTAAATATGTCAGAGTTACATAAGATACAACAGAAGAAATAGAGTACAACAAAAGTCTCAATGAAATAACAAAGTACAAGCTGAGTATGTAACGACCCAGAATTTTTGATAATTAAAATTCGAATATTTAATTGATTTTAAATATTAATAAGTAGAATTAATAAGTCAGATAATTTAAAATTCGAATATTGAGTTTAATTGGATAATTAAATCAATAATTTAATAGTGAAATTCCAGAAATAATTGAAATCTGGATTGAATATGATTTTAAAATGATTTGTAAAATTGTGTTTAATCATACTGAAGTTATAGAAAGGTTATAGAACTTTCAGAATCGAATTTGGAGTTAATCTATGAAAATTGAATATTTTAATATTTAATTATCGATTGAAAATAGCCAATTTTCGAACAGTCTCAGAATTTGACGAGACCAGTTCCATTGGATCCGTAATAGTTAGTTATTATCGGATTTCAATTTTCGTAGCAATCGAAGTTATCGTTTGACCGTGGCAGCTCGAAACGCATCGATATCGTTTTAATTTTAAATCGTCGAGTTAAAATAGTCATTTTTCGAACAGTCTCGGATTTCGACGAAACCAGTTTCATCGGATCCGTAATGTGATATTATTGTAAGATTTCAAATTTCGTAATTTTTGGATTTACCATTTGTCCGGTGCAAATTAAAACGCCTCGAAATCGATTTAAATCGGTTTAATTTAAACTGATCGTTTGTTGCCATATCTCGCACAGATGATCGAAATAGCTTTCGAAACCTATTCCATTGTGTCCAGAATATGGGATAAACCCCAGAAACGCCAGTCATTGTGCGTAAATCGGAGTTCGAAAAACCGAAATGAATAGTGTTCGTCAGAATTTCTATATATACACTTCATTATTTTCTTTTTTCAAAAATAAAACCCTAACCCTAGAAACAAAGCCAGCCACCACCCTCTTCTTCCAATGGCCGAAATCATCCGTCTTTTCTCCTCGAATTTCTTCAAATCCAAGCATCGGTTCGCGAAACTTTCTAAAAGAAAGTTGTAGAGCACAACACGATCCTCAAATCCAACGGTTATGATTGAATCTAGGCTAGTGGATCGATGGCAATCGACGTTCAAAGAGGGGACAGTTATTCGCATTTTTCTCGAGATACGTGAGGCCGAGCTGCACAGGGTTCTTGGCGAAGGTGCATGGGGGTGTGGCGCTTCGAGCGGCGTAGCTTGATCGACGTGGAGCAGGTCGGAGGGATCGCGTGCACTAGGGTTTGAAGGGCGGTGGTGGGTTTTTAGTCGCGTGCTCGTATACTGGAAGACGTGAGGGGAGAGAAGGGTGATTGGGCGGCCCTGATCTGAGATTTGAAAACGTGCAGCTGAGATGGAATTAGGGTTAGAGAATTTAAATAAAAGTGTAAATTAATTTTATTAAAAATTGTATGATCTTTAAAATTGTATATCTCTTTCATACGAGATCGGAAAATTACGAAACCAGAAGCGTTGGAATCGCAGCGACGCGCTCTACGCTGCAGCGCAGATCTGGACGCGTTTGGAATCAGTGAAATCTTCGGGTAAAATTAAACGTGCGTTTAATTTTATTCGAAATAAATGCTGAAATCGGAATTAAAATCAAGGTGAGATCTTCTCACTCAATTGAATGTGGAATTATTTACAGTTATTGATTGATGATTGACTGTTTGGATGTGATATTAGATATAGTAGGATATATATCTATATATATAGCAGTATATACATATTGGCATATGTATATATTGGATTGATGATTTCCCGCCTCGTATAGCGGATGAGACCCTATTGCGCCGTTAGTAAGCAGATTTTTATAAAACCTATATACCGCGATAATTCCGTACTGGAGCGGAATTGGTATTGTGCTAACATCTGTGGATGCAGGGAAACATGTTGGAGGGATCCAACTGGATTCCTCACCGTATTGATTATTTACAGATATTTTGATATATTCTGTTACCATATTGATATATGATATTGACTGTTGTGATGGACTAATTGATGCTGTTGCATCATCGGATTCAGTTTTGAAAAGTAAAAATAACGACTTTTACTTTAAAAAGGATTTTTAAAGTGATCTTTGAAATTATATGTTCTATTGAATTGTTGAATTGATTTATTTTAAATAAATAAACGTTTAAAATTTTGAAGTTATAAAAGTTAAGATTTTTGTGAATTATGACCGTAAGGTGATTTTTGAAATAAAAGTCGATTTATTTATAAAATGGTTTAAGCTGGGATTTTTGAATAACTATAAACGATTTGTATAGGAAGATTTATAAAATGGATATTTTATTAATAAAAATATTGGACTTATAAAATGAATTTTTATAAGTGTTGAAAAGAAGTATAAAAGGATTTCATAAGTGAATGAAATTAATAGATTTATAACGTGAAGTTATAAAGTGAATAGATGTTGTAGAATAAACGATTTATAAGTAATTTACTTATAAATTAGATTTTTGCACTTAATTGGGATATAAATAGAAATTTCTAAATGAAATGATTTCATAAGTTGAAATTGTTATGAAGTATAAATGTGATTTATAAACGTTGTTTATAAATCTGGAATCACTTATTTTGATAAGTAATTTTAGAAGTTAATAAGAGGAGAATTTTATAAATCGAAGTTGTTAGAAAATATAAAGGTGAATTTATAAACGTTGTTTTATGAATTCGAAATCAATCAAATTTGATGAATGTAATATAGAAGTTATTAAGGGAATTTTATCCACGATTTTGGATAGTGGATAATTCTTGGAATAAAACGTGTAGAAAAGATCGAAATATAATTATTGAAGTATATTCACGATTTTGGATAGTGAATATATCGTTAAGTAAAATGGATAGTTTTGGAAAAGGGATATTAAAAATGAAGTTAAACATTTTAGAGATGTTTTTAAAATGTATTATAAATCGAAAGCAGAGATTTCCGCAGTTCTTGTTGAAATAGACGTTTTCGAGAAATTTAAGGAAATGGTGGACTATAACACTGTTGTTATAGTAAATGATTTCCGAAAGGAAATGTTTTGATGTAGTATTGGGATTTATATATCTATCTAAATCCGAATCCCTATACTAGTGATTTCGAGTCGTCGTAACGATGTTTTACGCAACATTCGTTTTGACTCAAATAGATGTTGAAATTTATGATTTCCTTAAAGAATGAATATATACTTAATTTGATTTAAGTATATCGAATATTTTCTAAGTGTTGAAAATAAATGATTTGTGAATTACTTATTTTTAAATAAGTATGGAAATGCTTTTCCAATATGAAGTGAACTGTTTAGAGATTTTATCTTTTAAAGATAAATTGAAAAGTGAATATTTGAAAATTTGTTTTCAAACGGTTAAGTGTGGAAATTATATATCTAGTAAAGATATTTTGGAAGATAAAATAATTTGGGAAAATTATTTGGAATCTGATGATGTTGCGCATCTTTATTGATAGTTAAATAACCGACTATCAATAATTACCTTGAGTAGGTATTTGTTGTGAATTGGATGAATTTGAATGCCACACTTATTTTTGAATAAGCGCTCACTATTCGGGTTAGCCGGGAAAGGACCATGGGGTCGTATAACCCATACCGAATATGTGATACGTCGTTATGAATTGCATTCGAAGACCGGTGTTGAAGACCGGATATTTTTGAAAACGGAAGGATAACCGTCGAGTTACTCTACATCGGCTGATCTCCGATTTAGAGGTTTTATCACCCTTAGTGACGGGAAGTCCTGACGTGATTAGAAATTTATCCGGATGTGCAAGGGCTTCGTGAGAAGTGCCTTCGGTTCTGTTCGATCCCGGAACAGACTTATATGGATTGTGTGTCTGACGTTACAATTTGAGATATAGAGCTGATTTCTTTCAAATGCATATCTGTTGGTGGCGGAGAATTTATTCTCTTAGCTTAACACCCTTCTCTGAGACGTACGAGCTCAGAGGTTATGTAGTTGAAATTTATCAGCGATATATCCCAATTTGGTAACGTGGCACACTGAGTGTTGCTGTGAAATGATCGGTGTTTGATCATTTGTGATATGATCATTTGTTTGATCTTATATCTTTGTGATCATAGGTTGATCATTTTGTTTGACCCGAAGCAGGGCTTTTTGAGAAAGCGTAGCTTTGTGGACGAGACTTCGTCGAGCCTCACACCCCGGAAATGGTCAAAACAGGAAGGATGCGGCAAGGTTCTAGGGAGTAGCGCCCCTTAGTGTATGTCATTCCTTCTGGATAAAGGTGGTATCATGGTATGGAGCCCAGATACTTAACCTCTGTGGTTACTGCATTATTATTATCTATGTGGTTTGTTGGAAATCGGGAATCCTCGGGAAGATCGGTGACGATCGGGGGATGGCATACGCGTGTCAGTAGTTACCTATTTTTGCAGAGGTAACCCGGCCTTGTGTTGGCAGAGATCTAACCGTAATGTTAGGTTATTTCTCGGGTCGTCTATTCCAGGGACGTACCCATCGTGGAAAAGGAAGTTCCTTAGCCTGACCATTTGTTGGAAATCCAAACTCCAATACGAACTTTGTACGGTATTAGTTGTAGAACCTGCCATTTACGTACGGTGGTCACCACTATTTAGATGGTAGCTATAGTAGGCATACGATACTGGTCGTATGTTGGCTAAGATTAATATTATACTTTCGAAATGTTTCTACACTATGCACTAATAATAATATCAAAAAGGATTTGATTTTGCGTAGTAAGCATCTTTGACTATCATAAGAAGAAATCTCCTCCAATTCTGCGTTTGCATTGTGTGTGTGGCGGGAGGTCTTATGGTAGTTTCATTTTCCAAAAGCATTGCGAATTTACTTTAAAATTCTCTATTGTTTATTTTAAAGATAAATAACTGTTTTACGATCTCACACCAGTCACCATGACTGACTCGGAGTTTATTGTTCCCTTCTAAACTCTGGGTGCCCACCAATTTCCACACGGGCAGCCTAGAGTTATATTATCAGGATATTCTGGATATTCTGGAGCTTGGAGATATTCTGGATGACGAGACGTAGTATTTGTATCTGATAGTATTTATTCCACTGTGTATTCTGTATGAGGGCAAGTTTATATAACTGTCCATTGTTGTATATTGACTCTGATTGATGTATGTATAAAATGATATAGTTCTTTGTTTTAGAGATTATTCATTTATCTATTATATGTTGTTCCGCTGCGATATGTGAGATTCTGATATTGTTTTCTGTTTCTGTTTCTGCTCTTGTTCTGTTGTTCTTCTTCTTTCTTTTTCTTCTATCTTCTTCTACCTTTTTCTTCTTTCTTAAAACCATAACTTTTCGGGTTTCCGACATTCGATGGCTCAGCAGTCGATAAAGTGAGTATCGATGTTGAATTTTCGAAAGTCGAAAATTTTTCGGGATGTTACATTTGGTATCAGAGCATATGGTTAAGCGACAACCCTGCTCTGTTGGGTGTTACTCATTAGAGATTGAGTCAGTAGTACTCTAGAATGAGTTTGAGTGTAATAATAGATATGAGCGCGTATTTGTTAGTGAATATAAAATTGTTTTATATTGTGATGATTGGTTTGTTGAGTGGTATATGGATTCTGGTCGGTATTGTCCGTACAACTCTATCGATAGGGATCTCTAAACACTTGAATAGAACAATTCGGCACAGTATTGTTTTAAAATTGGGTAAATGAAATAATTTTACCTTGATTATATTTTGTATATAAAGAAATAATTTTTCAGAATTGTTAAAGTGTATATGAATTGATTGTTAAGTTGTTTGAATAAGTTAAATAAAACAACAGTTGTGAAAGAGTAAATTGTATAAACCAATGAATTATAAAGATGAAGTTATAATTAATATGATTTACAATTGTGGAATAATCTTATATATATAAAGTGAAGTTATATAAGTAAAAGATTTGTAATTGTGATTTATAATCTGAAATAAAATTCCGGAGAAGTGTTTTGAAAGGATTTGATATTTTGGAAAAATGTTTTAGAGTGATGAAAGCTCTAAACTCTTTTCAGGTCGCTGGAAAATAATCCTGATGATGATGGCCACATCATTAGAATTCATTTTCGGGTTTCCAAAAGAGGAATTGCTGCCAGAATATTTTAAATAAAAGTTGATTGAGAAATTTTGGATTTTGTTTTGGGAATTCAAAAGATAAATTTGAACAGATTTCAAAATAGTTTTGAAAGATTGAAAAGATTCTGGAATTGAATGGATTGATAACTTATATAATTTAAATTCTGATAGAATAAATTTAACTTAAAGGATGAAGTTAAATTAAAGTAAGTATAAGTGAATCAATTAAATCTAAGTTGAGATTGTGGAATATGAAATCTGGATTTAATATGAATTTTGAATAAGTGAAGAAATTTGACCTTGGTAAAAGTTAAATAGGATTAAAATTTGGATTTATAAGTGGAAACTTAAGTTAAGTTAAACAAATGATGTTTAATTGGAATATAACTTAAGTAATGTTGAACGAAGTTGATTTTGATATCAAAGTAAATTCATAAAGGGAATTTATTAAATGAATGTGAACTTGAGTTATATAAATGAAATTCAACTTTATTTGTTAAATGAACTAGCAATTGAATTGAATAAATGGATTGGATGTTAATCAATCTAATGTGAAGTATTGATATGAAATAATGAATATAAGTGTTAATTCATTAAAAGCTAATGAGGTTGAGAAATTAAATAAATTGAATGGAAGTCAATTTAATTTAAAAGTGTTGAACCAAATCGAATGTAAAATTTATAATTTGGTTGTGTTGAATATACATTGGTTGTTATTTGATTGTTAGTTGATTGTGTATAAAAATTCATTAAGTATTAATGAAATTGAATTAGCAAATTGGAAAGCTATGTGATTAAATTCAAATTGGAAGTGAACGAATGTGAATTAGTGAATGTAAACTAATTGAATTGGAAGAGAATGTTGATTAAATCCAATGTAAATGAATCGAATATGATTTAAAATTTGAAAATCAATTCAATGAATGGTAATGAGAAGTGAATCTATATTGATTTGGTTATGAAGTTGTTGGATGATAGTTGGATGATTGTTTGATGGTTGCATTGTTGTTTTTGAATGCATTGTTATGTTAGCATATGTAGTTATGTTGCTATACGATGTATATTGATTTTATTTTCATATCTACATGGTCTCATATGGTTTGTTGAGTGTTTAGTAGGTGCGGATGGCGTTGCTTCGCATTTGGAGCTCGCTTTCGCGCTAGATTAGCCGTATACGCTCGCTAAATAAATAATAAGGTACATATCTCGGATTAAATATCGTACTTTTACACTTTTTTCCCTACGGGATGCCTCATCACTTGATGGGATGTATATTTGTGATATATATACACTGTCATTTTTTTTCGGATCGAGCCGCGCAAAGGAGACGCTGGCGAAATTTTTCGGAAATTTAGGGCGTTAGAAAATTTTGAGAAATTTTGAAAGTTTAAAATTTGAATTTAAACTCGAATTTGAATTTAGAAGTTAAACAATGTTGTTTGAAACTTATAATTGAAGTTGAAATTTAGTTGAATTAATAATGAATCTTTAGTAGGAAGATTTGTTTTGATGAATTGATAAAACTATTAGGTTGTGGAAAATAGTAGACGAGTTAAGGACCTTTCTTCCTGACTTGTAATTTCGAGGACGAAATTCTTTTAAGGGGGGAAGTCTGTAACGACCCAGAATTTTTGATAATTAAAATTCGAATATTTAATTGATTTTAAATATTAATAAGTAGAATTAATAAGTCAGATAATTTAAAATTCGAATATTGAGTTTAATTGGATAATTAAATCAATAATTTAATAGTGAAATTCCAGAAATAATTGAAATCTGGATTGAATATGATTTTAAAATGATTTGTAAAATTGTGTTTAATCATACTGAAGTTATAGAAAGGTTATAGAACTTTCAGAATCGAATTTGGAGTTAATCTATGAAAATTGAATATTTTAATATTTAATTATCGACTGAAAATAGCCAATTTTCGAACAGTCTCAGAATTTGACGAGACCAGTTCCATTGGATCCGTAATAGTTAGTTATTATCGGATTTCAATTTTCGTAGCAATCGAAGTTATCGTTTGACCGTGGCAGCTCGAAACGCATCGATATCGTTTTAATTTTAAATCGTCGAGTTAAAATAGTCATTTTTCGAACAGTCTCGGATTTCGACGAAACCAGTTTCATCGGATCCGTAATGTGATATTATTGTAAGATTTCAAATTTCGTAATTTTTGGATTTACCATTTGTCCGGTGCAAATTAAAACGCCTCGAAATCGATTTAAATCGGTTTAATTTAAACTGATCGTTTGTTGCCATATCTCGCACAGATGATCGAAATAGCTTTCGAAACCTATTCCATTGTGTCCAGAACGTGGGATAAACCCCAGAAACGCCAGTCATTGTGCGTAAATCGGAGTTCGAAAAACCGAAATGAATAGTGTTCGTCAGAATTTCTATATATACACTTCATTATTTTCTTTTTTCAAAAATAAAACCCTAACCCTAGAAACAAAGCCAGCCGCCACCCTCTTCTTCCAATGGCCGAAATCATCCGTCTTTTCTCCTCGAATTTCTTCAAATCCAAGCATCGGTTCGCGAAACTTTCTAAAAGAAAGTTGTAGAGCACAACACGATCCTCAAATCCAACGGTTATGATTGAATCTAGGCTAGTGGATCGATGGCAATCGACGTTCAAAGAGGGGACAGTTATTCGCATTTTTCTCGAGATACGTGAGGCCGAGCTGCACAGGGTTCTTGGCGAAGGTGCATGGGGGTGTGGCGCTTCGAGCGGCGTAGCTTGATCGACGTGGAGCAGGTCGGAGGGATCGCGTGCACTAGGGTTTGAAGGGCGGTGGTGGGTTTTTAGTCGCGTGCTCGTATACTGGAAGACGTGAGGGGAGAGAAGGGTGATTGGGCGGCCCTGATCTGAGATTTGAAAACGTGCAGCTGAGATGGAATTAGGGTTAGAGAATTTAAATAAAAGTGTAAATTAATTTTATTAAAAATTGTATGATCTTTAAAATTGTATATCTCTTTCATACGAGATCGGAAAATTACGAAACCAGAAGCGTTGGAATCGCAGCGACGCGCTCTACGCTGCAGCGCAGATCTGGACGCGTTTGGAATCAGTGAAATCTTCGGGTAAAATTAAACGTGCGTTTAATTTTATTCGAAATAAATGCTGAAATCGGAATTAAAATCAAGGTGAGATCTTCTCACTCAATTGAATGTGGAATTATTTACAGTTATTGATTGATGATTGACTGTTTGGATGTGATATTAGATATAGTAGGATATATATCTATATATATAGCAGTATATACATATTGGCATATGTATATATTGGATTGATGATTTCCCGCCTCGTATAGCGGATGAGACCCTATTGCGCCGTTAGTAAGCGGATTTTTATAAAACCTATATACCGCGATAATTCCGTACTGGAGCGGAATTGGTATTGTGCTAACATCTGTGGATGCAGGGAAACAGGTTGGAGGGATCCAACTGGATTCCTCACCGTATTGATTATTTACAGATATTTTGATATATTCTGTTATCATATTGATATATGATATTGACTGTTGTGATGGACTAATTGATGCTGTTGCATCATCGGATTCAGTTTTGAAAAGTAAAAATAACGACTTTTACTTTAAAAAGGATTTTTAAAGTGATCTTTGAAATTATATGTTCTATTGAATTGTTGAATTGATTTATTTTAAATAAATAAACGTTTAAAATTTTGAAGTTATAAAAGTTAAGATTTTTGTGAATTATGACCGTAAGGTGATTTTTGAAATAAAAGTCGATTTATTTATAAAATGTTTTAAGCTGGGATTTTTGAATAACTATAAACGATTTGTATAGGAAGATTTATAAAATGGATATTTTATTAATAAAAATATTGGACTTATAAAACGAATTTTTATAAGTGTTGAAAAGAAGTATAAAAGGATTTCATAAGTGAATGAAATTAATAGATTTATAACGTGAAGTTATAAAGTGAATAGATGTTGTAGAATAAACGATTTATAAGTAATTTACT
The DNA here is from genome assembly GCA_030737815.1 of Allium fistulosum. Classification (NCBI taxonomy): domain Eukaryota; kingdom Viridiplantae; phylum Streptophyta; class Magnoliopsida; order Asparagales; family Amaryllidaceae; genus Allium; species Allium fistulosum. The sequence continues at coordinate 248,329,991 of CM060905.1, read as the reverse complement.
TATAAATTAGATTTTTGCACTTAATTGGGATATAAATAGAAATTGCTAAATGAAATGATTTCATAAGTTGAAATTGTTATGAAGTATAAATGTGATTTATAAACGTTGTTTATAAATCTGGAATCACTTATTTTGATAAGTAATTTTAGAAGTTAATAAGAGGAGAATTTTATAAATCGAAGTTGTTAGAAAATATAAAGGTGAATTTATAAACGTTGTTTTATGAATTCGAAATCAATCAAATTTGATGAATGTAATATAGAAGTTATTAAGGGAATTTTATCCACGATTTTGGATAGTGGATAATTCTTGGAATAAAACGTGTAGAAAAGATCGAAATATAATTATTGAAGTATATTCACGATTTTGGATAGTGAATATATCGTTAAGTAAAATGGATAGTTTTGGAAAAGGGATATTAAAAATGAAGTTAAACATTTTAGAGATGTTTTTAAAATGTATTATAAATCGAAAGCAGAGATTTCCGCAGTTCTTGTTGAAATAGACGTTTTCGAGAAATTTAAGGAAATGGTGGACTATAACACTGTTGTTATAGTAAATGATTTCCGAAAGGAAATGTTTTGATGTAGTATTGGGATTTATATATCTATCTAAATCCGAATCCCTATACTAGTGATTTCGAGTCGTCGTAACGATGTTTTACGCAACATTCGTTTTGACTCAAATAGATGTTGAAATTTATGATTTCCTTAAAGAATGAATATATACTTAATTTGATTTAAGTATATCGAATATTTTCTAAGTGTTGAAAATAAATGATTTGTGAATTACTTATTTTTAAATAAGTATGGAAATGCTTTTCCAATATGAAGTGAACTGTTTAGAGATTTTATCTTTTAAAGATAAATTGAAAAGTGAATATTTGAAAATTTGTTTTCAAACGGTTAAGTGTGGAAATTATATATCTAGTAAAGATATTTTGGAAGATAAAATAATTTGGGAAAATTATTTGGAATCTGATGATGTTGCGCATCTTTATTGATAGTTAAATAACCGACTATCAATAATTACCTTGAGTAGGTATTTGTTGTGAATTGGATGAATTTGAATGCCACACTTATTTTTGAATAAGCGCTCACTATTCGGGTTAGCCGGGAAAGGACCATGGGGTCGTATAACCCATACCGAATATGTGATACGTCGTTATGAATTGCATTCGAAGACCGGTGTTGAAGACCGGATATTTTTGAAAACGGAAGGATAACCGTCGAGTTACTCTACATCGGCTGATCTCCGATTTAGAGGTTTTATCACCCTTAGTGACGGGAAGTCCTGACGTGATTAGAAATTTATCCGGATGTGCAAGGGCTTCGTGAGAAGTGCCTTCGGTTCTGTTCGATCCCGGAACAGACTTATATGGATTGTGTGTCTGACGTTACAATTTGAGATATAGAGCTGATTTCTTTCAAATGCATATCTGTTGGTGGCGGAGAATTTATTCTCTTAGCTTAACACCCTTCTCTGAGACGTACGAGCTCAGAGGTTATGTAGTTGAAATTTATCAGCGATATATCCCAATTTGGTAACGTGGCACACTGAGTGTTGCTGTGAAATGATCGGTGTTTGATCATTTGTGATATGATCATTTGTTTGATCTTATATCTTTGTGATCATAGGTTGATCATTTTGTTTGACCCGAAGCAGGGCTTTTTGAGAAAGCGTAGCTTTGTGGACGAGACTTCGTCGAGCCTCACACCCCGGAAATGGTCAAAACAGGAAGGATGCGGCAAGGTTCTAGGGAGTAGCGCCCCTTAGTGTATGTCATTCCTTCTGGATAAAGGTGGTATCATGGTATGGAGCCCAGATACTTAACCTCTGTGGTTACTGCATTATTATTATCTATGTGGTTTGTTGGAAATCGGGGATCCTCGGGAAGATCGGTGACGATCGGGGGATGGCATACGCGTGTCAGTAGTTACCTATTTTTGCAGAGGTAACCCGACCTTGTGTTGGCAGAGATCTAACCGTAATGTTAGGTTATTTCTCGGGTCGTCTATTCCAGGGACGTACCCATCGTGGAAAAGGAAGTTCCTTAGCCTGACCATTTGTTGGAAATCCAAACTCCAATACGAACTTTGTACGGTATTAGTTGTAGAACCTGCCATTTACGTACGGTGGTCACCACTGTTTAGATGGTAGCTATAGTAGGCATACGATACTGGTCGTATGTTGGCTAAGATTAATATTATACTTTCGAAATGTTTCTACACTATGCACTAATAATAATATCAAAAAGGATTTGATTTTGCGTAGTAAGCATCTTTGACTATCATAAGAAGAAATCTCCTCCAATTCTGCGTTTGCATTGTGTGTGTGGCGGGAGGTCTTATGGTAGTTTCATTTTCCAAAAGCATTGCGAATTTACTTTAAAATTCTCTATTGTTTATTTTAAAGATAAATAACTGTTTTACGATCTCACACCAGTCACCATGACTGACTCGGAGTTTATTGTTCCCTTCTAAACTCTGGGTGCCCACCAATTTCCACACGGGCAGCCTAGAGTTATATTATCAGGATATTCTGGATATTCTGGAGCTTGGAGATATTCTGGATGACGAGACGTAGTATTTGTATCTGATAGTATTTATTCCACTGTGTATTCTGTATGAGGGCAAGTTTATATAACTGTCCATTGTTGTATATTGACTCTGATTGATGTATGTATAAAATGATATAGTTCTTTGTTTTAGAGATTATTCATTTATCTATTATATGTTGTTCCGCTGCGATATGTGAGATTCTGATATTGTTTTCTGTTTCTGTTTCTGCTCTTGTTCTGTTGTTCTTCTTCTTTCTTTTTCTTCTATCTTCTTCTTCTACCTTTTTCTTCTTTCTTAAAACCATAACTTTTCGGGTTTCCGACATTCGATGGCTCAGCAGTCGATAAAGTGAGTATCGATGTTGAATTTTCGAAAGTCGAAAATTTTTCGGGATGTTACATTTGGTATCAGAGCATATGGTTAAGCGACAACCCTGCTCTGTTGGGTGTTACTCATTAGAGATTGAGTCAGTAGTACTCTAGAATGAGTTTGAGTGTAATAATAGATATGAGCGCGTATTTGTTAGTGAATATAAAATTGTTTTATATTGTGATGATTGGTTTGTTGAGTGGTATATGGATTCTGGTCGGTATTGTCCGTACAACTCTATCGATAGGGATCTCTAAACACTTGAATAGAACAATTCGGCACAGTATTGTTTTAAAATTGGGTAAATGAAATAATTTTACCTTGATTATATTTTGTATATAAAGAAATAATTTTTCAGAATTGTTAAAGTGTATATGAATTGATTGTTAAGTTGTTTGAATAAGTTAAATAAAACAACAGTTGTGAAAGAGTAAATTGTATAAACCAATGAATTATAAAGATGAAGTTATAATTAATATGATTTACAATTGTGGAATAATCTTATATATATAAAGTGAAGTTATATAAGTAAAAGATTTGTAATTGTGATTTATAATCTGAAATAAAATTCCGGAGAAGTGTTTTGAAAGGATTTGATATTTTGGAAAAATGTTTTAGAGTGATGAAAGCTCTAAACTCTTTTCAGGTCGCTGGAAAATAATCCTGATGATGATGGCCACATCATTAGAATTCATTTTCGGGTTTCCAAAAGAGGAATTGCTGCCAGAATATTTTAAATAAAAGTTGATTGAGAAATTTTGGATTTTGTTTTGGGAATTCAAAAGATAAATTTGAACAGATTTCAAAATAGTTTTGAAAGATTGAAAAGATTCTGGAATTGAATGGATTGATAACTTATATAATTTAAATTCTGATAGAATAAATTTAACTTAAAGGATGAAGTTAAATTAAAGTAAGTATAAGTGAATCAATTAAATCTAAGTTGAGATTGTGGAATATGAAATCTGGATTTAATATGAATTTTGAATAAGTGAAGAAATTTGACCTTGGTAAAAGTTAAATAGGATTAAAATTTGGATTTATAAGTGGAAACTTAAGTTAAGTTAAACAAATGATGTTTAATTGGAATATAACTTAAGTAATGTTGAACGAAGTTGATTTTGATATCAAAGTAAATTCATAAAGGGAATTTATTAAATGAATGTGAACTTGAGTTATATAAATGAAATTCAACTTTATTTGTTAAATGAACTAGCAATTGAATTGAATAAATGGATTGGATGTTAATCAATCTAATGTGAAGTATTGATATGAAATAATGAATATAAGTGTTAATTCATTAAAAGCTAATGAGGTTGAGAAATTAAATAAATTGAATGGAAGTCAATTTAATTTAAAAGTGTTGAACCAAATCGAATGTAAAATTTATAATTTGGTTGTGTTGAATATACATTGGTTGTTATTTGATTGTTAGTTGATTGTGTATAAAAATTCATTAAGTATTAATGAAATTGAATTAGCAAATTGGAAAGCTATGTGATTAAATTCAAATTGGAAGTGAACGAATGTGAATTAGTGAATGTAAACTAATTGAATTGGAAGAGAATGTTGATTAAATCCAATGTAAATGAATCGAATATGATTTAAAATTTGAAAATCAATTCAATGAATGGTAATGAGAAGTGAATCTATATTGATTTGGTTATGAAGTTGTTGGATGATAGTTGGATGATTGTTTGATGGTTGCATTGTTGTTTTTGAATGCATTGTTATGTTAGCATATGTAGTTATGTTGCTATACGATGTATATTGATTTTATTTTCATATCTACATGGTCTCATATGGTTTGTTGAGTGTTTAGTAGGTGCGGATGGCGTTGCTTCGCATTTGGAGCTCGCTTTCGCGCTAGATTAGCCGTATACGCTCGCTAAATAAATAATAAGGTACATATCTCGGATTAAATATCGTACTTTTACACTTTTTTCCCTACGGGATGCCTCATCACTTGATGGGATGTATATTTGTGATATATATACACTGTCATTTTTTTTCGGATCGAGCCGCGCAAAGGAGACGCTGGCGAAATTTTTCGGAAATTTAGGGCGTTAGAAAATTTTGAGAAATTTTGAAAGTTTAAAATTTGAATTTAAACTCGAATTTGAATTTAGAAGTTAAACAATGTTGTTTGAAACTTATAATTGAAGTTGAAATTTAGTTGAATTAATAATGAATCTTTAGTAGGAAGATTTGTTTTGATGAATTGATAAAACTATTAGGTTGTGGAAAATAGTAGACGAGTTAAGGACCTTTCTTCCTGACTTGTAATTTCGAGGACGAAATTCTTTTAAGGGGGGAAGTCTGTAACGACCCAGAATTTTTGATAATTAAAATTCGAATATTTAATTGATTTTAAATATTAATAAGTAGAATTAATAAGTCAGATAATTTAAAATTCGAATATTGAGTTTAATTGGATAATTAAATCAATAATTTAATAGTGAAATTCCAGAAATAATTGAAATCTGGATTGAATATGATTTTAAAATGATTTGTAAAATTGTGTTTAATCATACTGAAGTTATAGAAAGGTTATAGAACTTTCAGAATCGAATTTGGAGTTAATCTATGAAAATTGAATATTTTAATATTTAATTATCGACTGAAAATAGCCAATTTTCGAACAGTCTCAGAATTTGACGAGACCAGTTCCATTGGATCCGTAATAGTTAGTTATTATCGGATTTCAATTTTCGTAGCAATCGAAGTTATCGTTTGACCGTGGCAGCTCGAAACGCATCGATATCGTTTTAATTTTAAATCGTCGAGTTAAAATAGTCATTTTTCGAACAGTCTCGGATTTCGACGAAACCAGTTTCATCGGATCCGTAATGTGATATTATTGTAAGATTTCAAATTTCGTAATTTTTGGATTTACCATTTGTCCGGTGCAAATTAAAACGCCTCGAAATCGATTTAAATCGGTTTAATTTAAACTGATCGTTTGTTGCCATATCTCGCACAGATGATCGAAATAGCTTTCGAAACCTATTCCATTGTGTCCAGAACGTGGGATAAACCCCAGAAACGCCAGTCATTGTGCGTAAATCGGAGTTCGAAAAACCGAAATGAATAGTGTTCGTCAGAATTTCTATATATACACTTCATTATTTTCTTTTTTCAAAAATAAAACCCTAACCCTAGAAACAAAGCCAGCCGCCACCCTCTTCTTCCAATGGCCGAAATCATCCGTCTTTTCTCCTCGAATTTCTTCAAATCCAAGCATCGGTTCGCGAAACTTTCTAAAAGAAAGTTGTAGAGCACAACACGATCCTCAAATCCAACGGTTATGATTGAATCTAGGCTAGTGGATCGATGGCAATCGACGTTCAAAGAGGGGACAGTTATTCGCATTTTTCTCGAGATACGTGAGGCCGAGCTGCACAGGGTTCTTGGCGAAGGTGCATGGGGGTGTGGCGCTTCGAGCGGCGTAGCTTGATCGACGTGGAGCAGGTCGGAGGGATCGCGTGCACTAGGGTTTGAAGGGCGGTGGTGGGTTTTTAGTCGCGTGCTCGTATACTGGAAGACGTGAGGGGAGAGAAGGGTGATTGGGCGGCCCTGATCTGAGATTTGAAAACGTGCAGCTGAGATGGAATTAGGGTTAGAGAATTTAAATAAAAGTGTAAATTAATTTTATTAAAAATTGTATGATCTTTAAAATTGTATATCTCTTTCATACGAGATCGGAAAATTACGAAACCAGAAGCGTTGGAATCGCAGCGACGCGCTCTACGCTGCAGCGCAGATCTGGACGCGTTTGGAATCAGTGAAATCTTCGGGTAAAATTAAACGTGCGTTTAATTTTATTCGAAATAAATGCTGAAATCGGAATTAAAATCAAGGTGAGATCTTCTCACTCAATTGAATGTGGAATTATTTACAGTTATTGATTGATGATTGACTGTTTGGATGTGATATTAGATATAGTAGGATATATATCTATATATATAGCAGTATATACATATTGGCATATGTATATATTGGATTGATGATTTCCCGCCTCGTATAGCGGATGAGACCCTATTGCGCCGTTAGTAAGCGGATTTTTATAAAACCTATATACCGCGATAATTCCGTACTGGAGCGGAATTGGTATTGTGCTAACATCTGTGGATGCAGGGAAACAGGTTGGAGGGATCCAACTGGATTCCTCACCGTATTGATTATTTACAGATATTTTGATATATTCTGTTATCATATTGATATATGATATTGACTGTTGTGATGGACTAATTGATGCTGTTGCATCATCGGATTCAGTTTTGAAAAGTAAAAATAACGACTTTTACTTTAAAAAGGATTTTTAAAGTGATCTTTGAAATTATATGTTCTATTGAATTGTTGAATTGATTTATTTTAAATAAATAAACGTTTAAAATTTTGAAGTTATAAAAGTTAAGATTTTTGTGAATTATGACCGTAAGGTGATTTTTGAAATAAAAGTCGATTTATTTATAAAATGTTTTAAGCTGGGATTTTTGAATAACTATAAACGATTTGTATAGGAAGATTTATAAAATGGATATTTTATTAATAAAAATATTGGACTTATAAAACGAATTTTTATAAGTGTTGAAAAGAAGTATAAAAGGATTTCATAAGTGAATGAAATTAATAGATTTATAACGTGAAGTTATAAAGTGAATAGATGTTGTAGAATAAACGATTTATAAGTAATTTACTTATAAATTAGATTTTTGCACTTAATTGGGATATAAATAGAAATTGCTAAATGAAATGATTTCATAAGTTGAAATTGTTATGAAGTATAAATGTGATTTATAAACGTTGTTTATAAATCTGGAATCACTTATTTTGATAAGTAATTTTAGAAGTTAATAAGAGGAGAATTTTATAAATCGAAGTTGTTAGAAAATATAAAGGTGAATTTATAAACGTTGTTTTATGAATTCGAAATCAATCAAATTTGATGAATGTAATATAGAAGTTATTAAGGGAATTTTATCCACGATTTTGGATAGTGGATAATTCTTGGAATAAAACGTGTAGAAAAGATCGAAATATAATTATTGAAGTATATTCACGATTTTGGATAGTGAATATATCGTTAAGTAAAATGGATAGTTTTGGAAAAGGGATATTAAAAATGAAGTTAAACATTTTAGAGATGTTTTTAAAATGTATTATAAATCGAAAGCAGAGATTTCCGCAGTTCTTGTTGAAATAGACGTTTTCGAGAAATTTAAGGAAATGGTGGACTATAACACTGTTGTTATAGTAAATGATTTCCGAAAGGAAATGTTTTGATGTAGTATTGGGATTTATATATCTATCTAAATCCGAATCCCTATACTAGTGATTTCGAGTCGTCGTAACGATGTTTTACGCAACATTCGTTTTGACTCAAATAGATGTTGAAATTTATGATTTCCTTAAAGAATGAATATATACTTAATTTGATTTAAGTATATCGAATATTTTCTAAGTGTTGAAAATAAATGATTTGTGAATTACTTATTTTTAAATAAGTATGGAAATGCTTTTCCAATATGAAGTGAACTGTTTAGAGATTTTATCTTTTAAAGATAAATTGAAAAGTGAATATTTGAAAATTTGTTTTCAAACGGTTAAGTGTGGAAATTATATATCTAGTAAAGATATTTTGGAAGATAAAATAATTTGGGAAAATTATTTGGAATCTGATGATGTTGCGCATCTTTATTGATAGTTAAATAACCGACTATCAATAATTACCTTGAGTAGGTATTTGTTGTGAATTGGATGAATTTGAATGCCACACTTATTTTTGAATAAGCGCTCACTATTCGGGTTAGCCGGGAAAGGACCATGGGGTCGTATAACCCATACCGAATATGTGATACGTCGTTATGAATTGCATTCGAAGACCGGTGTTGAAGACCGGATATTTTTGAAAACGGAAGGATAACCGTCGAGTTACTCTACATCGGCTGATCTCCGATTTAGAGGTTTTATCACCCTTAGTGACGGGAAGTCCTGACGTGATTAGAAATTTATCCGGATGTGCAAGGGCTTCGTGAGAAGTGCCTTCGGTTCTGTTCGATCCCGGAACAGACTTATATGGATTGTGTGTCTGACGTTACAATTTGAGATATAGAGCTGATTTCTTTCAAATGCATATCTGTTGGTGGCGGAGAATTTATTCTCTTAGCTTAACACCCTTCTCTGAGACGTACGAGCTCAGAGGTTATGTAGTTGAAATTTATCAGCGATATATCCCAATTTGGTAACGTGGCACACTGAGTGTTGCTGTGAAATGATCGGTGTTTGATCATTTGTGATATGATCATTTGTTTGATCTTATATCTTTGTGATCATAGGTTGATCATTTTGTTTGACCCGAAGCAGGGCTTTTTGAGAAAGCGTAGCTTTGTGGACGAGACTTCGTCGAGCCTCACACCCCGGAAATGGTCAAAACAGGAAGGATGCGGCAAGGTTCTAGGGAGTAGCGCCCCTTAGTGTATGTCATTCCTTCTGGATAAAGGTGGTATCATGGTATGGAGCCCAGATACTTAACCTCTGTGGTTACTGCATTATTATTATCTATGTGGTTTGTTGGAAATCGGGGATCCTCGGGAAGATCGGTGACGATCGGGGGATGGCATACGCGTGTCAGTAGTTACCTATTTTTGCAGAGGTAACCCGACCTTGTGTTGGCAGAGATCTAACCGTAATGTTAGGTTATTTCTCGGGTCGTCTATTCCAGGGACGTACCCATCGTGGAAAAGGAAGTTCCTTAGCCTGACCATTTGTTGGAAATCCAAACTCCAATACGAACTTTGTACGGTATTAGTTGTAGAACCTGCCATTTACGTACGGTGGTCACCACTGTTTAGATGGTAGCTATAGTAGGCATACGATACTGGTCGTATGTTGGCTAAGATTAATATTATACTTTCGAAATGTTTCTACACTATGCACTAATAATAATATCAAAAAGGATTTGATTTTGCGTAGTAAGCATCTTTGACTATCATAAGAAGAAATCTCCTCCAATTCTGCGTTTGCATTGTGTGTGTGGCGGGAGGTCTTATGGTAGTTTCATTTTCCAAAAGCATTGCGAATTTACTTTAAAATTCTCTATTGTTTATTTTAAAGATAAATAACTGTTTTACGATCTCACACCAGTCACCATGACTAACTCGGAGTTTATTGTTCCCTTCTAAACTCTGGGTGCCCACCAATTTCCACACGGGCAGCCTAGAGTTATATTATCAGGATATTCTGGATATTCTGGAGCTTGGAGATATTCTGGATGACGAGACGTAGTATTTGTATCTGATAGTATTTATTCCGCTGTGTATTCTGTATGAGGACAAGTTTATATAACTGTCCATTATTGTATATTGACTCTGATTGATGTATGTATAAAATGATATAGTTCTTTGTTTTAGAGATTATTCATTTATCTATTATATGTTGTTCCGCTGCGATATGTGAGATTCTGATATTGTTTTCTGTTTCTGTTTCTGCTCTTGTTCTGTTGTTCTTCTTCTTTCTTTTTCTTCTATCTTCTTCTTCTACCTTTTTCTTCTTTCTTAAAACCATAACTTTTCGGGTTTCCGGCATTCGATGGCTCAGCAGTCGATAAAGTGAGTATCGATGTTGAATTTTCGAAAGTCGAAAAATTTTCGGGATGTTACAGAGTAGAACAACGGAATTGAAATAGATAGGACATGACAAGCAGATAATCTCTAGCGATTCAAATCTCCAAGAGAGTGGAAATCCAAATCTGTGAATAACTCAGGCTGACCCGAGCGCAAAGCAAAACACAAAACACTCGAGTCAGGACAATATATACTTATATAATGTAAACCAACTCAAGTGAACTGTAATAAAAGTACAAGTAACTTAGAAGATGCTTGGGACCGCCCATCCTCTAAGGATCCGTTAAACTATCTACTATGTAGTAATATTCTATATTATAATAGTGTCTAAATAAGTAAAGTATAATCATATAGAAAATCGCGTTAAGGGGATGGAGAACCTTAACGCGGTCGGATCTTAAAATCATAATCGTAGTAAAGCTCGATATGGTAGGTGACATGGCACAACTAGGCAATGCCAGGGTAGATATACCAATTACGCACACGGACTGATGGATACGCATAGCAGCCACTACCGTTCCACCTCGAACAACACTCCCAAATCGGAGGATGGCCATCTAATCAATCACAAGTAAGAGTATAATATCGAAGAAATGTGTCCGAGAAGAGGTGCTACCTCACTGGTCCGAGATCGCTCCTGTTTTAGCCACCTTATGCCAACTCACGGGAGTTGGGTCCACGTAACATACCTTAAGAACGTCGCCACCATCCTACTTCATTCTGGAATCTCCACCGCGTACATGGTTGTCAAAGTGGTTTTCGGTATCGACAGAGAGTATGTCTATATCCGATCCCGGTCTCTTTGCCAACCAATCGTTATTATAACCCGTGGTTATAACTTTTAAAAACAATACTTTACTTCAAAATAAAATATCATTTCAAACCATATCTTTATCAAAATAAAGATTAAATCAATTCCAAACCATTTCCATATATTTAAATTTTCATATCATTTCAAAACTTCATTTTAAATCATTTTAATATAATAAAATATCATATCCTTACAAAACTTCATTTCAAATCATTTTAATAAAATAAAATGTCCTATCAGTTCAAATCCAAATATTCAACTTTAAATACCTTTTAAATTCAAAGATATCGTTCATTTACTATCATTTCAAATCACCTTTAAATAGTTCATATTCCAATCAAAATAATTCATTTAAACCTTTTAAAAGTGTAATTATTATATTTTCAAATCAAGTATTCAATTTCCAAAGTTTCAAACCATTCTAAGTTCGTTTACTAAGTCAAAAACCCTAATTATTAAAATTTCAGCATTTCACAGCATTTAAAAACAACTGCTATAAGTTATTTTTGAAAACATTTTTAATTCAGCAAAGACAGCACTTAAAACTGCTGTTAAAACTCAGTTTTAGTTGAATTATAGTTCAAAACATAAAAGACAGCATTTCAGAAGTGCTGCGGTAGTTCAGATTTCAAAACAAGGGTTCAATTTGGTTTCAGCAAAGACTGCAGACCATTATAGCATTTCCAGAGAATGCTATAATAGGCCTGAGTTCAATACTAACCTATAAGTTCAACTACAGCAACTACAGCATTTCAGAAATGCTGTAATAGCTCTTTTTACACAATTTTAGTTCAAAACAGAATCTATAGCATTTCCGAATGCTATTAAAAGTAGATTTTAGGTGTTAGTGTATTTCCAGCAATTAAATAACTTCAATTTAAAACACATAAACATTTTAAAAATCATATTTTAACGTTTAAAATGTTCATTTACATATCATTTAACATATATCTTTTTCACAATAAATTTCTTATAATTAAATCCAATTTTCAACAATTTACTTAATAAGTTTAAGTGTAAAAGTTCCAATTCTTCACATTTCAACAAATAGACTTAACACTTCAAATTTAAATTACCATTTCACAATTTAACAAAATTTCCAATTTTATTTAATTAACTTAAACCTTTAATTAAAACCAAATTTCACATTTCCTAGTCAAGTTATATTTTAAAAGATCACTTTTAAACATTCATTTATTTAACCACTTAAATTCATAGAAAAATTAATAATACTTTAATAAATCACTTAAATTCAAATTTAATCAAATTATCATATTTACCATTTCCAAATAAAATTTAATATCTATTTTATTTATATAACTTAAATATCATTTTTAACCAAAATTCCAAATTTCCAACTTAAGTTATATTTCAAAAATCTAGTTAAACCATTCATTAATTACATTTTTAACACATAGAAAAAAAATTATAATTTCTTTATTTTAAAACATTTCAAAATCTATTTAAATCAAATTTCAAAAATTTATAATTTTTAAAATACTTAAAAATATCCAAAACACTTTATAAACTAACCACGGGCCTGTATATAATTTTCTATCCTAGGTCAAGTGATACGGATATGTATCATTTCAATCCGCAGTTAAAAAAGAAAAATCCGGGTTCTATCATTTCAAACCCGCAATCCCAAGTTAAAATAAATTAAATAAAAATCGTTCAGGCCTATCATTTCAGCCCATAACGATTTTTCCCTATTCTAAAGTCCGTTCGGGTATGTATCATTTCAACCCATAGTGATTCTAGTCTACAGGGAACTTGCAATGGTGATAACAGATATAAATAACAGAATAACATTAAATAACAGTAACATATGATATAACAGGTGTAATAACAGGTGTGAACATCATATGATAATAATATAAGCGTATATAACATGATAATATATTTCTACAGATTCGCAGGGTGTCAATTTACTAGTTATATAGGTACATATTGTCTGGTGAGAATAACTCACCTGTTTGTGCTGGAGATATCAAAACCAATGAAACAATGGAAACAAAAGCACGATGAAAAGACTACAGACTTGAGTGGAGAGCGAATCCAATCTACAACTCTTGTGTACAACCCAAAATAAACAATCAAAACAACAAAATTCAATACGACTTTAAAATGCAATAACATTGAAATAAAAGGAGATACGACTTTGCAGTCTTTTGCTTTGCCTTCTCTATTGTTTGGTATGGCTTTGGGATCTAATGTGGTTCAGATGTGGTCAAGTTTTGGGTTAGGTTTGGGCCAACATAGCTCGGGTTCAAGGCAAGACAAGGTGGGGTTTGTACATGAGGAGGTGATGTGATTTTTGAAGGCAATTAGGTGATTTTTGTGCCAAAACAAGGTTTGGCCTTGGGAATTGTGCTCGGCATGGGGTGAGTTATGACTGGACAGAGGTGGGGAGGGGTGTGTTGTGGTCAGGTCAGGGAGGTGGTGGTGGCTATGGTGGTGGTTGAGGTGGGTGAGCATGTAGAGGTCAATAAACATGGTTTTTAGGCATCTAGGTTGAAATTTGGGGGGTTTTACCATCAAAATGGTTCGGCTATGGTCAGATCTGGTGGAGTGGGGGCTGGTGGTGGTCGGGAAGAGATGGAAGGAGGTGGTGGCAGTGGAATAGGGGTATAGGCCGATCTCAATCAGGGAAGAAGGCAAGCAAAATTGCATAGAAAAAGAAGAAAAGTAGGAAGAAAGAGATGGAGGCCATTACCTAATTTTCTCTAGCCGTGAGAAACAATTGAAGATGGGATATTTTTTCACGTGAATGCCAAATGAGATGACGGCTACACTAGGGTTTTACATGGCTAGGCAATAAATTTTGAGGAGTTAAAGGAATTAAAGGATTTGGTAAATAAAAGGGCTTCCGTTTCAAAGCGTTACGCAACCTTTAACATTTCTTTCCTTATAAATCTTTATATAAACAAAATATTTCAGAAAAATACTATACAAACCGAAACTAAGTAAAGATATAAGAAAATAAATAATAAAATTCAAAGAAATTAGAAAAAAATAATAAAAGAAATTGCTTAAAATACAAAACAGTGTCCAGAAATTACAAATAAATCACCATTGACTTTGGAAAATTATTAACTTTATTTTAAAAATATTCTAAAACAAAATTTGAAATAAAAATGACTTTTAAAACATTTTCAAAGTGAAATAAATAATTAAATTTTAATTAAATAGAATTTAAAATAAGAAAATAACTTAAAAATGCAAACTAGGCTTTAAAAATTAGAAATAAATTCAATACACTTTGGAAAAATCTTATTATCACTTTAAAAATATTTAAAAGACAAAATATATATAATATGGCATATGTATACAAATTAGAATAAGATATGACCAATAAAATATTATCTATATAGGTTAAAATAAACAATATTGTTAAATAAATCAGTATACACACAATATTGTAAAAAGTATAACTTTCACAATTTAAATCCAATTTCAACGAAACAAAAAGCAGTATTCATGATATTTAATCTATTTTCATAATAAAGATAAAATTTAAATTTTCAAATATTTAAAATTTAAATTTAAAAGTCAAGGTTTGACTATATTGACAAAATTCATATTTTCTGGAAATAATCAATTTATTTATGTTTGGAATTCTAATTGACATCAAAATTCAAATTTATATTTAAAATAACAAAATTTATTCTTTTTCATAAATAAAGCTTTTAAATCTGGAAATATCAATTTAAAAATAATTGTAAAATACAGGGTTGTTACAACTACCTTGGCCTTAAAGATGAAGTAAGCTCAAAGGTTATCCCCAATATAAAGGGCCAAACTAATTTTTGGCCTTATGGTAATTTTCAAAATCCGTTTGAAAGTCTAAGAAAAATATTTCAAATTTTTATGTTAAGTTTAAAATACAAAAGTAAAATTTTATAAAAGTTATAAAATGCATTCAAAATAGTTTTTAGAATTTAAATAATTAATTTTTATAATTTGAGATTTGAAATTTAATTAATATTATTCATTAAGTTAAATTAAATAATTTATTAAAAATCAATTTAATTAATATTGTTATAGTTATTTATTTATCTTAAAATTGTTTATGATAAATTAAATTAAAATTTCAAACTAATTAAAATTTCAAACTAATTAAAATTTCAAAATAATTAAAAATTTAATTGAAATTTTTAATTAAATAAAATTAATAAAAAGTTAATTAACTAAAATGTATACATATATCGGTATGTACACACAAACAAACTATAAATGTTATAGTTGATTAACTATCTTAAATATTTTAAGAGTTGTAATATAAAATAAACCAAATTAATTAAATATGATTTAATAAGTAAGAATTAAAATTATTTAAATAAGATTTAATTAATATGTTACATGTATATATGATATAAATTAAATTATGAAAGTTATAAATAAGTTAATGCATATATAATTATATATGTATAAAACTAAGTGGACCGGAAAGAAAGGAAAATCAAATTTAAGGAATAAGTACATACATGTAGTACATATACCATGATCTCAGATGTGTTTGACACTTGAATAACGAGGGTATTTAAAAAGAAATATACTATTCGCTAAATCGATATCACTCAATATATGTATATTGAACATTATGAATCCTTAATATGTAAAATTTCTCAACCATTTATATATTGATAAATTACTTGCATACTCTTTTGTTGTTGATATTCCTCAAGCTAAAGATGTTATGTATAGTACTATTAATACACTGACTAGACAAGGTAAGATACATGCATATATTTATTGATATTCCATAAGGTACATGCATTATACATAGGCCATGGTGAAATAATCAGTACGAATGGATAATCTCTTTTGATTTGTTGACATTGCTCAAGGCCAAGATGAGATTAGGATAAGGACCATGGGTTAGGATTGTATTTGATATAGATAATAAATTGTTATCTATTATTTGTGGGCCTATGATTTTTTAATATTCCTCAAGGTCAAAATCTCAAGCCAAGTAAGTCCTAACGCCCACGGGAGAAATCGAAAGATTCCTATGTTTATCGTAGGTTTTTGAGAAATGTAAAAATCCAGTGGGAGCCATATTAGAAAAATGAAATAGTAACATTTAACCTTTTTAATATTTTAAAAACATATGCTATATAAATTTAAAATAATTCACATCGATAAATTTGTATAACCAATAAAATTGATAAAATGATTATCGGTTAAGATATACGAATGAACTAAATTAAAAATTGATATAGAAATATAAATTATACTAACCTTTAGATGTTTTGGCTTCAAGACCCATGCAATAGCCTATTTATATGACTACTAAAACATCTGTGCCTCGGTCGTTTAATTGTTTATTCGTATAAGACCGTGTATTGTCTTCTATGAGTGTTGATCTGCAATAGCAATACAAGAACATGGATATTTGATCCATATTCAATCACATATAAATGTTATATGGTGAACAATCGCGGTTCGTAATGTACGAAACTTAAACAAAATTTGTCGTTGGAAATAAGCAAATAAACATAATGCAAAATCGTACATTCAATACGATTGATTACAATAAGGTCTCCTTTTAGTGGTTTAATCATTTTTGAAAGGAAAGTTAGGAATGTATGCTAGTGGATGTGACTTAGGCACATTTAGGATGGAGAGAGTGAATGGTCACCTCTACTTCATAAAAAAGGACTAAAAACAAGAATTATATAAAATACTAGAAGATACTTATATGGAATGAGAAATGTGATTTCTATTCCTATTGTGTTATAATATAGAAAAATATTTTCTATAAAGGTTATTTTAATGAGTTTAAGATATTTGATCAAAATCTCTCAGCTGTAAACTAGTTACAGTGAAAGAAATAAATAGCCCATAATAGGTATTTAAATGAAGCTTCATATTTCATACACTATTATAGTAATGGCAAAAATAATGGGGCATGTCATATGATACTTACCAGTGGATGCATCAAGATACGAAAAATTATTTTCATAAATATACCATATATTATTTATGAAATAATAACTACTTTTAGTATTGACTGAAAATAAATATAGTTTTATTTTCTTATGACTACTTTGAATATTCATTATGAAATAAATCTATTAGAATAATTGTATATGTTGCATCAACTACATAACACTGAAGTATCTAAAGTTTTAACAATTAATTTAAGGGTTATGGACTAAGCATATCTTGGGGAAGTGATTCTTTAAATCATATGATTATAAATCATATGGTACTACCGAAACGAAGCACTTATTCAGTGGAAAAGACAAAAGAGTTGGTGAAGTCCTCGAATAGATACATATAGGTGTATGCAACTCAAAGTTACCAAAATGGTTCCACATACTTAATTAAATTCACCGATGAATTATCATAGAAATGAACATGATATTTAATACACAAGTAGTATGTCTACGACAAGTTCATAGAATTTAATATGGAAGTAGAAAACATAACATGCAAAGGTAATTCGATTTGATCAAATAGGTAAGTGTGTTGAATGGGTTTTAAATGTACAAAAAAATGAATCAGATTCAATCTCAAAAGTCACTTCTCCCTATGACATATAATGATGCATTGATAGGAGTAATTGGACTTTGTTGGACAAAGTATGATTAATGATGAGTGATGTTGAATTAACTTCTTTATGTAAGGTCATGTACCTATGAGTAAGTACATAAGGTTAAAATTAATTTCATCCAAGACGAAGTTTACGAAATCAACAAGATAAAAGTTTATAAAAAACCCATATGCATCCTAGGTCAAGGAGTTAACAGGTTGCGTAAGTCAGGAGACTATACATAATACTTTTTCATGAGGGATCTTGTGTTGACAACCCCCAAGGAGTTTGGGGACGATCAATATTGATTGACCAATTTATGTTATGAACATAGTTTCGTAAACTAAAAACCAGATCAGTTTTCTACAAATATATATATATATATATCTGTGTGTGTGTGTGTGTGTGGAAATTCATAAAATGTTTATGAATACCTATTCCAGTGCACTATGAAACAATTATTGTTTCAAGACACTCTAAATTCATAATAAAGGATTTTCTTTTAGCAATTATTGATAGTAAAATGGATTAGGTATGACCTAAATATAAAACCGATAACGAAGGATGAAATGAAAATTAGCAAACCAAATAGACACGCCACATTGGAATGCTTAATAATAAATCTCGCGCATTAAAGAGAATTTATTAATGATATTAATGTCAAGAAAAGTACTTCCTCGGTAATAAATACTCATTAAAAGTATTGAATCTACTATATAACACGATGCACAAATCCGAAATGGATTCCAAGTACATTATCAAAGTTTGATTTTGTACCTGAATGGATATGATCCATCTACCGTAGATGTGTCTTTAAGAAGAAGATCAATGCGGTTGGAATATAAGCCACATTGATAAGAATAACATCATAAATTTCAATTGTTGAAACTAACGCAACAGATTTGTCATTCAATGTGCTTTAGTTAATTCTGATTTTGCTCACAAAATTAATCGCTCAATATGACTTTATGTTTTGGTACATTTATAATGATTTAGAATAGGTTGTTTGTACATAACAACCTAAATATCTCGAAGTCAGTTGGAGCGATGAATGAATTTGTGAGTATTGGATGTGATCCGAGAGATGGTATGTATTATCCGATAAGCATCAAAGTTAAGCAAGTATTTTTATAAAGAAATCAAATAGTTTAAATTTCATTCGAAATGCAGAGGGAGTGTGTGCCTATAAGAAAGAACGCTAAAGGTACCAAAATATTTTTTAAGGTAAACAACAAACTTATGATTGTTAACGATGTATTCATGTTAAAATCATTTTAACTTGGTTATTTAATTCTCGATATAAGATTTGAAAAGACATCTTTTATAATCAGTACAAAAGGATGTCGGGAATGTCCCAAATGATATACATAAACACTATATTAAATTGTTTAATATGGAGCATGTAAGATGGATTCCTTAGGAATTGGCAATAGAAATCATCATACATGCTATATTGTCTGCAATACCACACTTCGCTTATGTATTTGATACATAAAGCAAGTAAAAAATTCGAATTAAGATTTTTATATGAAAATTGAGTGCATTCTTAAGTATTTGTGAAATACTAAAGAATTACTGAGAAATAACGAACTCCATATGAAGCATGCGCGGACTCATACTTCATAAGTGATATCGAATATAGTGTATCAACCTTGAGTAAATGTTTAAACCTAAGTTCAGAATTTTGATTAGGAAATGTTCCAAACAATAAGTGGTGGCTGATTCAACCAAAGGCTAAGCACATCGCCTTAAATAACATTGCAATATAGAAGTATAAATAAACAGACAAACTTATAACCGAGCTATAAAATGTTGAGAATTCCATCATATTGTTATATGATAACAATATTTTGATGCAATTCGTAAAAAGTTCTAAAGTTCATTGGAAGTTAAAAACAAACTCTAAAGGGTTCCACATGATAGAGGCAGTTTATTAGCTTTTGGGAAAGTTGATTGATAAAGTAGATAATTAAAACAATATAGCATACATGTTCACTAAGGAACTGACCTAATTAGTTTTTGAAAAAATTGATCGAAAGAGTTGGAATAAAATTATGTAATCGACCCCAACAAGTGGGTGTTTGATAGAGTTAAGGGTATGCCCTAGTGAAGTGACCCACTTCTTTAGATTTATTTTTATTGAATTTTCTGTTGAGTTTTTTTACACAATATATATACATATATATATATATATATCGATAGATCACTTCTCTTAATAAAATTCCCAAGATCCAGAATTTTACCAATATAAAAATAGTATATAAATCAAATCAGATCATTTATATATATGAAGATATATAAATGACTCTTTGCCTATCAGAGTAATTTAAAATGGCAAAGAAATTTAATCACAACTTATTTCTCATATTCCAGAGATTTGGTGTCACATAGCCATTTCTGTTCATTTTTTTTCTTAATTTTCTTCCTTAGAACTCAAGCTTGATTAATTTTTAGGATCAAATAATACCACTTATCTTATTTTCTTGCTTTACTTCTCAAATTAATTGATTCCTGGATTTGCAAGCCATATATTTGAACTCTGGGATTTTGTAGTTTACTACTTATTGTTCTATGTTAAATAAAGGGTGTTTAAAATAACTCATGCATAATAGTTTAGCCCGGGGTTCATATTTCATATTCAAACAATTTGTGTTAGGTAAGAATACTCATATTTTGGTTTATATAGTATGCAAGGATCATATGGATAATCTAGTGCTAAACTGGATTGAAGGCCAAGCAGAGAAAATAATACATTTAGGCAAAGTGCAAATGCAAACACACATACTAAATGAAGACTTAGCATATACATGGTCAAGGTAATGTCAAAAATCAGATCAATGCAAACTTCCAGATGAACATATGGTGCAGACAACTGGTAATATTTAAGCAAATAACAGATGATAGTAGTTAGTATGCTATGGATAATGGACATGCTTATTACTAATAAGATCACATGACACTACAATATACAGCAGGTTTGATTATAACCAAATGCAACCAGACTTGAATCAAGTATCTAAATATTGGGGTTTAATTCAGTATAGTTGCAGTGTAGCCTTCCAATACCAAACATGCATATGAACTTGTTACCCAAAACAATACAAGTTTTTACTGGAAAATCAGATGTCCAGATAGGATTACAGGCTATGTCTTCAAACTCTTGCATGTGCTTGTATCAGTTACAAGTCATGATTAAGTTCTACTGGTTAACCAAGACATTATTCTACCCATTTACTCAAAACTTGACACTTATTTATTCATGAACAATTTCAATATTATAACTGAAGCTAAACCAATATGTCCAGGAGAACATTTCCACATATCAGATTATATGGCATGTTCTCATCCATCTCAATCCATCAGATCACTTCAGAAGCTATTAGTTAAATCCATAACTCACAAGCACATATGTTGCTTAAATCAACTATCCTCAAACACATATAATACCTCAGTTTTTACAAGTTCTTTTCAGAACCCAATAAACATCAAATACTGAGAAATACTTAAGACATGAAAGAGTTTGCCTAACTTATTTATTACAATAATACTACTACTTTTCTTAAGTATTTTAAATTAATCAAGATCTTCAATTATCCATGCAAGCAAGCTACTCATGCATCCTTCCCTGCAGCAATACTTTGAACTGCCTCCATAAAAATGAGACACCCAAATATTCCAAAGGCAACAAATAGGGTCAGAAATAAATTCTGGTATGAGTGAAATCAAAATATAATAACTTGTCATTTTTAATTATTGTGCATAGAATTCATATACTTGATGCTTATTTGGATTTATAATGTAAACTGGGTATATATATATATAAGCCCCTACAATCACTCATGCACACAAGCATCCATTCATCCATTCTATTCAGTATACATGT
Organism: Allium fistulosum; assembly: GCA_030737815.1. Lineage (NCBI taxonomy): Eukaryota > Viridiplantae > Streptophyta > Magnoliopsida > Asparagales > Amaryllidaceae > Allium > Allium fistulosum. Next base: position 248,308,201 of record CM060905.1, on the reverse strand, counting down.
ATACATACTCCTATGGAATTAACTCATTTTAATTCCATAGCTCAACTCTCAATCTCAATTTATCAATTTAATTTGGTCTTAACTCTTTGCCATTGAACACTATGTGTGCATTGCAAGGGACTCAATTCTGTTAACCCCTGCATAGAGGCCTACAGGACTTAAACAAGTCATGCACATACCCATCTTCCCCCTTATGATGAATAGATCAAGGCTCTACTCCTAGATTAGCTTTATAATCTAGTGACCATTCTCATTTTCTTTCAGAAAAATTTATTAACTCCTTAAATACTTTTATATTATTTTCTTCTTTTTTTCCATAAATCAAAGAGAGTTAAACTCACTCAAGGATTTTAGCCAACTATACTAAACATTCATGAAAAGAATACCATATCTCATTTTCCAGTTATTTTATTCAAAATATGTTTTAACACTTGCATATCTCCTATATTCAGGAATATCATGATCACTTAAACAAATCTGGTGAAATCATATAAAATCCTTATACTCAATTTTACTGTGAACATAGGGTAAGGTTTTTGAGAAAAAACCCATAAATCATTTTAGCTTAAGATCTGAACAAATCAGCACATAAATAATTTATTGCATTGTTCATCTCATTTTTAAAACAATCTAGACATAAGCATGAATCTCCTTTATTCACACTGCCTAGTTTATTTCCCAGTAATACCCTACTTCACAATAAAAATGTATTTATCTTACTAAACATATTTATAAACTGATGTTTTAAGGTACTGGATCCATATCAGTGATCATGGTATTTTTCTTATCAAACAATCAATCAAAACAAATCAAAGCATCAACCAAAGATTTATCCAAAACACCAACCATTCTCAGCATTCATTTATTCAGAAAAATAGATCAAGTACAAACATGATATGGTTTTTATAAATAATATGGCTGCCCTTAACTTGGGTCTTAATGCCTTAAACCTCATAAGATTGATTAATCACTCACCTTCCTTCCTCTTTTCCCCGAGAATACTTTAACTTGAAAAATGGCTTTGGTTTGCTCTTCTTTCTTTTCTTAATATTTTCTGTTTTTCTGAAGTGAGACTGCTGCTTCCCCCTTTAATTTTTAAAACATTGTTTAGGGTTTTAGTAGAGTGAAAAACCCATCTTATCCCCACATAATTGAGAGAATTCTACATATGGTGTTATGGCTAGGAATGCCATTTTCTTTTTTATTTCCATTTCGGGTATTTTCAGTTGCTTTAGCTTTTCTTTTCTTTTCTGGTTTGCGTGCTATTTGCATGTTTCATACACACACCTTATTTTCATGTGACTTTCTTACATTATTTATTTCTTAAGGCTAATCTGTAATGTATACATGTATATCCTTTTATCAATTGACTCCTTGTTAATGTTTCAAGCTATTTGTTTTCTCTTGATATATAAAATGTATTCATATATTTAATTACCGTAGTGTTTTCCTTATTACTCTATATTTTTATTACTTTCTGATTATTTATATTCAAGATATATATACATATGAATATAAGACTTACTCATACTTAGTTATTTCCTTCTCATTATTATTTTACTGAAAACAACTATCCCCTTCAATATATATTTAACTCATTCTCAATATTTATTTTCAAACTATGTTTTTCCTTGAAAATTCTCCTTTCACTGATTTTATTAAAATTATTCTTATCTCAATAATTTGGGTCTTCACACCTAGTGACAATTAGTTAGTTTGTTATATTATCTAACTCGACAGCTAATCTTATTCGAAGTAAATGGTGTTTTCTTTCTGTTATATTGTGACATAATTAATTAAGCAATTAATTTAATGTATAATAACTAGAACATCCTAGAATGATATGTTATGTGATAGTAATTATAATGTGTTGTAATGATGAGAAATTTATTACATTAAAATAGCGTATTATTTTTAATATTCGTAGTCAAGATTTTTGAGACAGGATATCGATATACCAATTGAGACCAAAGCGCATAATGCTCTCCTAATGTTAGGTAGTGTATTACTTATGGCTGTTGGGGGACACCAATGGATTCCATACTGATAGTTGTTGGATAACTATGGGATGGCTCACTTGAGAGTAATCTGTTGGTTAATATATCTAAGGTCAAACAAAGAATCTCGGAGTGACAATATTATTGACTTGAGAATACTATTAAACTTCAATGTAGACACTCCATTTTGATTATAGTTAAATCATGGTATGATGTCCATCAAACGACTAAAGTTGGGTCTGAGTTGAAGCATTGGAAGTGAAAATTATTCAATAGAGAATTCGTCTCCTCACTTTTATGGGTTAGTATCACGGTTAACTATAGTCAACTCAAAGTCAAAGTCTTCAGCTAGAGCAGTATAGTTAATCACAATTGTTATTATTGAACGAAGTGTTTTTTTGTTTAAACTAATCAAGTTGAATGTGGACGATGTTGGTATTTTGACCAAAACCAAATTCCATAAGTCCTTATGTGATATAAAGTTGACGAAAGGATTGGTGTAAATAATCATTGCTATGAGGTACCACTTATAATAAGTAATTGGATTTTATCGAAAGGATGTATAAGTGATAAAAACAACAAAAATGTCACACCATTAGCTAAGGTGATGTGTGAACGTTAATACTAGAATTGTTTGATAGTAATCGCTAACAAAATTTACACCTTTGAGTCACACAATCACAATGATGAATGCGCAAAAAACCACATGACTTAATTAATTTATAATAGTTGTAAATTAATTAAATTAATTAATATTTATGAAATATTAATTATTATATTTTATTTATTTGTTTGAATACCATTAGTATTTAATAAAGTGCACGTTATTGTTGATGCCAAATATGAATCAACACCCAAGGATAGGTTGTAGGGAACCTGTGAGATCTAAATCAAGCAGATGTAGTGAAAATAATCTATTACTTAAATTGGAAAGTAGAATCCAAGTTTACGGTAGAGTTACACATGTCCTTTTATTTCATATTCTTCTCTTTACCGTATGATTTCTATTTGGAGGCAACGGTTATGACTTACTTGCTAATTCTAACCTCTCTTCCCAACAACACATCAATCCTTCCGCTTCCAAATATCCCAATTCCATTTTGACAGTCGAAAATCAACATTAATGGACTGCTCTAAACCTCGCATGAGTTATCAATACTCACCGTGACACTAACAAAATGGTAATTTCCATTTTTACTAGTTTCGTTTCGTAATTTTCAACTTTTTCATTCAACTCTTCTCGACTGCTGCAGATCTTTTCGATTCACGATTAGACGCATTTTTTATATAGCGCTTCATTGATATCATCAGTATCAGATGAGTTTTAATTTGTAAATGAACTCATAGATGATTAGTCTGGATTTATGTTACCAAATAAATACTTCCATGTCCAATTTAAGTAGTATGGATTTAGGTTACCAAATAAATACTTCCATAAACCGCGACACTAACAAAATAGTAAGTTGTCAGTTTCAATTCCAATTTAATATTGTGTTAGCTTAAAAACATCTGTATGCCTTACCGGTTCATGTTAATAGTCATTTATTGTTGTTGTCTATGCTATTAATTTGGTCATTGGTCCGTTATTAAAAAATCAGAAAAATGAACTGTAAATTTGTTATAAGCTATATTACTAACTGTTGAAAATGGATGGTCCTGCTCCTTACACTACCCTTTATATTGGACTTAATTGCTATGGATTTGGTTTATTGGATTTAATTTTAAATAATGTATAAGTTTGTTGTTCAATTTATTTTCTACATACATATAGTTATCAACAAAAAATAACATGTTCTTATTAGAGAATAAGAAATAAGACAATGTTATAGTTTGTTTGATCATTATTGGAATTTTTTATATGGATTTGACTCTAAAACTAATAAAACATGGTTGTACAGTTTTTAGAGTTGAGTAAGTATGGTCTTTTTTTATACAAATTTATTGCTGTATGAATTCAATTTTAAACATGCATTCATACATTCATATCCATTTCTGAATAGTATTAAAATGTTTAATAAACAGGCAATGTTGATTACTGCTATCAATTTTTTTGTTGCCTTTTGTTATGACATAAAACTTCATGTTTTGTGAAACATATATCGTTTTTATGTAGTGTTAGCGTTGGGCATACTAATGTGCAGCAAAACGGAATCAGAGAGTAGCACTATGATGGAATTGTAATAATGGACTAATGTCTTCCTAAAGTAAGGCACTGAAGCTATGGGCATGCACTGGAAACTGGATTAATGATGAAATCGGTGTTAGGAACTGGAAGTGAAGGCTTGAGGAGAATAGCTGCTAAACTGAAATGTTGAAAATCTGATTAGCTCTAAGCAATGTTGAAGCATGGAAATATGAGAATAGCAAAGACATGAGGATTGCTGCTACATGTTGTTAAGAGCTACTTGCATGGAACACAGAATTTGAATGACGGTAGAGTAGTACGAACCATAATAAAGAAATGACATGTTGACTAAGAATAAAATAAGGTTGCATTGAGGAATTGTAGTTGAAGCTATTGCGTTAAAGTGGCTGAACAAACCTGATCTGGATGCAAGGCAGATTGGCGGGCAAAAACTTAGCACAAAACATCCAAACATTGAGTAAGCTTCCAAGATCTAGCATTTCTTAAATACAACATGTAATTGGCATAGACCGTCCAAATGTTGAGTGCCATTTCATTCTTAGACCAGTTAAATTCGTGAAACATCATGTGGAGACGAGGAGATCTAATAATACTCAGGAAATCTACATTAGGGATAAAATAAACTGTGTGCTTTTTGGAGAAAGGTACCATTTATTCTTATATATACATTATAATATGACATATGCATATTAGAATACTATCATTTCAATTTCTCAGCATCAAAGTCCAGAAAATGCATTATATTTTCCATTTTTTTTAATGAGCGGTATGTGATCATTCTAATAATATAGTAATGTAGTATAATAATATGTTGTTTCCAATATTGGCATGCACTGTTCCAATTATTCTTTGCTTTGCATCATTCCATAACCAAATTTTATAATTCTATCAACTAGGTCTTTAGTGATTTATTGGAAACTAATTAATCATAAAATACACGACAACCTATTTATTTATTTATCAAAGATGAAGTAAATACGATCAGGTTATGAGTAAATACGATCAGGTTATGACCCACTACAAGCATGGCTTTATATAAACTCTTCATTCACGTGTTGTTCTTCATACCTTAATGGATAGATAACACCTAAAATGCATGTACTATGAAGTAAAAAAACTGAAATCCTGAGAAAAACCTACATACAGATGAACATTGATTCTTTGATGCTCCATTTTTATGATGTAAATTGAGGGTAGCGTATATAAATAATGAATGCTAAAGGATAGTAAAAAAAGGCTAAAATATTATTTTTATGTCTTGAAATAAGTTGTATTGCACAAATGGAACTTTTACCAAACTTTTATTGAGCTAATACCCATATTCAAAGTAAGCCATACTCTTGAAACACATTGCAAACTTAACCTAATACCCATTAAAACTTTGAAGTTGACCATTAGAATATCATACAGGTGTAATCATAGCCCATGTAAATATAGTTTAGATTTCTTATAGCCACAAAGAGGTTAGTGCCTTATAGCCACAACTCCAACACGAGTCATTATCCAGCAAGGAGATATCAACATGAAAGAAGAATAGAAGAAAGTGCCAATCGATATATAGTTCTCTTTCTAATTCACTATTGTTGTCCAAGGTGCATGAGAAGATTAGGGTGTTGAAGTTTAGGTAGCATAAATTGGTATAGTAGGCTAATGAGTTTTTATTATCAATGTTGTATAGTCAAACCTAGCTCGCATGCTCATTCTACTGCAAATGTCGTTACTTTTTTTTGGTAATTGTTGCATTTTCCCCCATTTCTATTTTACTTTTCTCCTTCTTTGTGATTCTCTTGATGTATATACTAGCAAGTACCAATTATGATTGTGTATCAAGTGTACATATGCTTATCATTTTATATTGCAATATTTATGCTTGACTCATTTTTTTGTACAAGTTGTCGTAAGGATTCAACATTTTTTTGAATGTGATATATTATTTTCGCTGCCATCTATGCCAAAAAATATTCTTATACCAATAATTTTTTTCTAGCATAATATGTATTGTAGCATATCACATGAGAGATGTTTTTAGACACAAATCAGAAAAAAGAAATTAGGCAAAATGTATCTTAATTTTTAGATTTGATTGGGTTTACATTTATGGTTGAAATCAAAATATATCCAACAAGTGAAATTAATCGCATCATGGCTTTTCTTCTATGTCTCAATAGACTTTACCATATTATATATCTAAAATATCTATTATAAAAATTAATTAAAATGTACTAATATTTTGTTGGCAATACATGCCATAATTGATTTTTTGGAAAGGTGACATTTCAGGACCTCTTGATTAGTAATTAGTAAGTTAGTTTCCTTCAAAATAGTAATAAGAATCTTGGAAATTATACTGAAGAAAATAATAAGCAGTTTGCGTTGTGATATTATTATCTTTTAAAATATGCATATACTTCAAGTATAAAAATAATAAGGCCACGTCTTAATAGAAGACAACAATTTCATTTTTTTTCTCAAAAAGAAAATTGCATTACTACTCAAAAATGAGCTTTCCCGCCCTGGGAAGTAGTACAAAGGAAAGAAAAGAAGAGATAGGTCAAAGAAAATGAAATAAAAACAAATGTGTCACCTGCTAACTAAGGGGTTAGAACGAGAGAGACACCCTACACGAGCCGAATTTGGAACAGATTCAGTGTAACTCGGTGGAGAAAAACACCCACCATTTCTTCCCCTTCCCATCTGGTTAGCAACAAAAAACAACCCCGATTCCTTACTGAGAGTATCGATAATAGTTTTGATAATCAGTTTTCGATCTTTACTATAGTAGAGCATTATAGAGCTATATTTGAAGTCTAATGTATCATGAACCTTTTGCAGAATTTTTCCTTCGAATCCCTCTTTTGCTGACTCGAATTTAATGAAGCCTTCGATCTCACCATCTAAATTATTGTCAATCACTTGGAGAGGGGCCGAGACTACAAAAGTTTCAGCAACCGTAAGAGGATGGAGATCATGAGGAGCAGGCTAAGAGTGCATAGACTGAAGGAATGTAGCTTGCAAATGCTGAGCAATATTAACCGTAGAGTTTGTGCACGCATATACTGATGTATGAGTACTATGAACATGAGAAAACACCTCGGGAAGGACTGTTTCAGAAGCATAAGCATTTGGTGTAACCGCATGGACAACTTGGGATGCAATAGCAAGACCAGCATCAGCAAGTTGCTGCACTTGACCATAGAAATTGACATGCACATCATCTTTAGTTTGCATTTGCAAGTGCATGAATTTTGAGTGAGACATCATGACAGCATCATGTAAGGACAGAGCATGTGTCTCTGAATCATGGAGATTGGGGATGGAGGTAATAGGAAGCGATGCATCATCGGGGGGTGACACAACATGTGAATCAGCATGTATAGGAAATTGCACCTGTCCCAGACTGTTGTGAGCAGCAGCTTGATGAGTAAGGTTGACTGGAAATGCACAAAACTGTGTGTGAACTGTAGGGAATGAACCTTGGGACAAAGCATTTCCCGAAGGAACGACAGGAAAAGCTTGCATATGCACATGCTATGCATGAGAATAATTGATATATGCATGATTTGGAGAACAATGATGTGTGAATAATTTCATAATGAGGACAATGATACAGTGTTTTGATATATGCATGATTTGGAGAACAATGATATGTGAATAATTTCAAAATGAGAACAATGATACAGTGTACAAAACTTTAGTTCAAAAATGTATATTCTTGAACAAACAAAAACATGAGTTGTAAATACAAATAATTATGATGTAATCCACTATGTTCGAAAGTGCAATATTTGTGATTATTTGAATTTACAAAGGTATATAAATAAAAAAAATTCTATTTGTTTCCTGAGATTATATATCCGCATCATACATGAACGTTTTACCTAACGGCCTTCCTCCGCTAACCGCTGATTAGTCCTTATTACACCCATATACTCATATTAGGCAATCACCTAAAAATAACATTTCCATAATCTAAAAAAAAATTTCATCACAATTACAATTTACAAACACATGAAATAATAAACCAACAAGGCATGTTCACAAATTTGAATACATTAACATGTATTCATAAGGTATTTCATATTATGATCATGTTGGATGTATAACTTATTCCTTTTTTGACTTTAGTTGCATACCGACCACATAGGCTTAATTTCTATTGTTAATATGTTTTCATATAAAACGGTTATATTTTAAATTTGAGGTAATCAAGGTATACAAATATCTGCCTCTCGATGATGATAAATATATTGTGTACAGGGATGACAATGGAGCGGGTCTATGGGCTAAACCTGGTAAAGCCGTCCCTTTTTTGATTCGTCAAAACCCATCCAATTGGATCACCGGGTCAGGTGGAATCATGGTCCATTCTTGAGAACTCAGGATCTAGGATTGGTTTGTCTGACCCACCCCAACCCGGTCCGCACTACTGAGACCTCATAAAATCACTTTATATAATAGTGGTGATTTATCGATCATTTTTGATAGGGCTGTCAACGGATGCAAACGGATGCGGATATGGCTATATCCGCATCTGCATCCGCATCCGAAAATTTAAATCCGCATCCGATATCCGCGGATATCAGAGAATTAACATCCGCATCAGCATCCGCGGATATTTTTCGGATATCCGAAAATATCCGGATCCGTAAATAAAAAGAGTATATTTCCGGATATTCGAAAATATCCGAAATATCTACACCGAAATTGAATATCCGCATCCGAAATAAACAAGTTCGTACGATATTACAACAATTCAAATAAACAAAAACAAACTAAAACAATAGATAATATTTGTTTTCAGTTCTCATATGTTTTTCGGATTGGACGAATGTTTTTCGGATACAGGTATGCCCATATCTGCATCTGCATCCGATTTTCTTTTCGGATATCGGATATCCACATCCGCTTTTCGAATATCGGATAATATCTGTTTTTTCAGATACGGACGGATTTCGAATTTTTCGGATATCCATTGACAGGCCTAATTTTAGACATAAATTATTTTAACATGAATATTGTAGCCATTGAATACATTATAGGCCCACCTCGAGCCACACTCCCAAAAATCAAAGGGTGCACCCAATCAATCACAAAGTAATATAATGGTATATGATGGAATGTGTCCGATCAGAGGGGCTACCTCATTGGCCTGGAATCGCTCCTATTTTAGCCACCTTTTGCCAACTCACGGGAGTCGGGTCCACGTATTTACCTCATATAGGATTGTCGCCACCATCCTACTTCATTCTGGAATCTCCACCGCGTACACAGTTCTTAAAGTTGTTTTTGGTATCGACAGAGAGTGTCCATACCTGATCCCGGTCTCTTTAAAACCAATCGTTATTATAACCCGTGGTTATAAATTTCAAAATGGTTTATATTTCAAATCAAAACATATTCATTTAAACCATTTAAATCCAATGTAAATATCTTTCAAAATAATATTCATTTCCAAAGTTGTAGCATTTCTAAGTTCATTCATTCAATTAAAACAATTTCAAAAACATTGTATTTTAACATTCGTAGCACTTGGAAAATGTGATAATACATATAGTAGCAGTTCGAAAATATTATCCTTTTAAGAAATATTGTCTTTTCAGAAACAGCAGCACTTATAAATTGTTACAGTAGGTATAATAGTAATTCTGAAATACAGTTCATTTCAGAAACAACAACACTTATAAAATGTTACAGTAGGTATAATAGTAATTCAGAAATACAGTTCATTTCAGAAACAGCAGCACTTATAAAATGTTATAGTAGGTATAATAGTAATTCAAAAATACAGTTCATTTCAGAAACAGCGGCACTTAGAAAATGTTACTTTAAAACCACATCATTTTGGAAATGCTGCCTATACAAATCTAACATTTATCATAACATTTCAGAAACATTAAAATTTCATTTTTCACCATTTTTAACATATAAAACATATCTCACTTTTCAGAAAGAGTTATTTGGATATCATTCAACGTATGATTTAAATAAAATAAAATTTTATAAATAAAATATCCAAATTTAACCAAAATTCATTTATTAAGTCAAAATTACATTTATACTGCTTAACTTTACTTTAACAAATAACTTGATACTGGGTTCTATCATTTCAAACCCGCAATCCCAAGTCAAATAAAAATCCTGGGTTCTATCATTTCAAACTCGCAATCCCAAGTCAAATAAAAATAAAAATCGCTTGAGCCTATCATTTCATCTTATAATGATTTTTCCCTATTCTAAAGTCCGTTCGGGTATGTATCATTTCAACCCATAGTGAAAGGGAACTTGCAGTGTGAGAAACATAAAGTAAAATAACAACATAGCATAGCATAGCATATCAGGTGATGTAACCGGTATATAATCAGGTAATATCATCATATAATGTCAGATAACAAGCAGATGTGAGCATATAATATAGCATATCAACTACTACAATTCAAGTGACATTGTTTCACATTTATATAAGTACGATTTTGTCGAGAGTGATAAACTCACCTCTAAAGCTAGAGATCAAATTCAAAACACAAATGTAAACTACGCAAAGCACGACAAAGCACGTCAAAGCATGACAAAGTACGTCAAAGCACAAATCAATTTCGAGGAGAAGTAGCACCCAAATCCAAATCTTGTAAACAACAAAATAGAATGTATATATATATAAGTATATATTAATTCACAAAAAAATATAAGAATTTTTCAATGAAATAAGATAGAACAAAGTGGAAAAGTGGTTCGGCCACTTCACCCAAAGGCTCGACCATCAATATAGGCTCGGCCAAGACTGGTTGCTGCCTGAAATGCTCGGCCAATGATCAAGTAATGCACGACCAGACAAGGAAAGGTGGAGAGGTATGGGTTACATGAAGGTAAAAGGTCATGTGGCAAGGCATGTGAAAGGTCTTTGGCTACAAGTGGGTTCGACCAAGGCATATTGGCTCGGCCTGGGTGCTAGCATGGCAAGGTTCAGGTCTGTTGCATCTATAGGGGTGTGGCTGTGGTCATGTCAGGTCACAGCAAAAGGAGATGGTGGCAGTGGTGGTGGTGGCCGAGGCTACAAGGTGGAGATGATGAACAAAATGGAGTTCGGTTAGGTTTTTGTTGTGGTGTTGCTTGATCAAGTGGTCATGGCTTGGTCAGATCAGATTATGGTAAGGGGTTGCTGGCCGTGGAAGGTGGTGGTGGAGGAGGTGATGGTCGGCTAAGGGTTGTGTAAGGTGGAGGCCGAGCATTCATACAAATAAAAGAGGAAGAATAAAAGAAAAGAGAAAGAAGGAGGAAAAAGCAATAGAAACTTACTGCAAAATTTTTTTCTCAGGTGACAAAATGAAACGTGAGGAAGAAATGAAAGTTTTGTACCTGAAAAGAATGTGAGGAGGAGAAGTTTGTACGGGAAAAAAAATGAACGGCTATGAAGTAGAAAAGGCACCAATTAACCAAGTAACCTAATCCTCTTGAATTTCCAAAGCCCAATATCAAACCCACAACAAAACAAGTTCAAGACAACAAATAAATTCAAAGCCCAAACAAATAAAAGATGGAAAAAAATAAAATAGAAAATAAACAATGAAATACTGAAAATAATTGCGTGTAAAACGCTGAATTTTATCAATTTTAAAAAGTTTAAAACAGAATTCAACGAAACAAAAAGAAGGGCGAATATCAGAAACAATTACTGTTTCAAAGAAAAAGATTAGAATAAAATTTAAATTTACAAATTTCAACTGAAAATCAAAGTTTGACAAAATTGAACAAAATATAAATTTTTTAGAAAATCATTATTTTATTATATTTGGAAAATAAATTATAAATAAAATCCAAATAGATTATAAAATTCCAAAATTTCAAATTTAAATGATTTAAAATCAATGTTTTCAAATAAATTTAATTTAAAATATTTGTTTAAAATATGGGTTGTTACACTCTCTCCCACTCAAAAATTTTCGTCCTCGAAAAGGAACGAGGCACGGAAGGACAAAGAAAAATAAGATAGAACAACGAATAATGCCTGAAACAAACAATTCCAGATTCGAAGCACTTATGCTCTCCTCCGTCTCCCAGGTACAATCCTGATCATCAGTACTCCACTGTACTTTGACCAGGTTGACAGATTTCCTTCTCGGCTACTTCGTACCTCTATCGCCAATATGAAGTGGCTTCCTCTCGACAGTAAGGTTTGGCTCAATATCCAAACTCCCGAGAGTAGAAGGCTGAACAATAAGAGATGGATCATGAAGATACCGACGAAGATGCGAAACATGGAATACATTATGCATCCCAGAAAACTTCTCAGGCAAATCCAGGCGATAAGCTAAAGAATCAATCCTTTCTAAGATGCAGAAAGGACCCACGAACCAAACGATTACCGAATTCAATCCAGCAAAATGGAGATTTGCAAGGTCGTCCGTAAGGGCAGTAAACTGAGACATTGCAATACTAGCTAGAATACAAAAAAAGAAAAAATGAGGTAGATAAAGGATTAAGGCAAGATAAAACAGAATATTGAAATTATACCTAAAACGGTTGTTATAGGTAAATTCGACGAGATAGAGATGATCTTCCCAAGATCCTCCATAATCAAGAACACAAGTACAAGGAAGATCTTCCAGAATCTGATTCACTCTTTCTGTTTGACCATCGGTCTGTGGATGGTATGCAGTGCTCAGATTCAGGTGAGTACCCAAAGATTCTAGAAAGACTCTACAAAACTGACAGGTGAACATGGGATCTCTATCATGAACAATACTGATAGGAACACCATGAAGACGAATAATCTCCCTCACATAGATCTTAGCCAAAAGGGAAGCAGAGTGAATAGACTTGACCGGAATGAAATGGGCGGACTTGGTCAGTCTATCCACCATAACCCAAATACTCTCGTAAAACTTAACATTCTTACGAGTCAAAACAAGGAAAAGTGCAGCAATCCGAGCAAAATTCTTAATGAATCTCCGATAATAACCGGCAAGGCCCAGAAAACTACGAATATCAAACGGGGTCCTAGGAGTTTCCCAATCCTGTACAGAATAGGGAGAGATATAGGGACAACAGAAAAGACAGAATGATTGAATGATAAAGAGAAAAAGAAGGAAAAGAAAAACTTACATTAATCGCAGCGATTTAAACTGGATCAACAGAAACTCCATTACCAGAAACAATATGCCCAAGAAATCGGACTTCATCCTTCCAGAAATGGCATTACGAGAATTTAGCTTTCGACTGATGACTCCTAGGAATCTCCAAAACAAAGCTCAAATGGGAATCATGCTCCTCCACAGACTTAGAGAAGGCGAGAATATCATAAACAAAGACTAGAACAAATTTGTTAAGCACATCATGGCAGACATGATTCATAAGATCAACAAAGAAAGCTGGAGCATTAGTCAAACCAAAAGGCATGACTAACCATTCATAGAAACCATTCTCAGTACGGAAATCAGTCTTGGGAATACTTTCCTCAGCAACTCTGAGCTGGTGAAAGTCTGAGGCAAGATCAAGCTAAGAGAAAACAATAGCTCCATAGAGCTGATCAAACATATCATTGATACGAGGCATAGGATATCTGTTTTTCATAGTGAGCTTGTTCGGCTCTCTATAATTAACACACATCCTCAAAGAACCATCAGACTTGGTGATGGAAACCACCGCCGCTCCCCATTCGGAATAGCTAGGTCTGATCAGACCCTAGGAGAAAAAGTCCTCAAATTTGCTTCCTCAACCCAACCTTCTCACGGGGTGCCATTCTTCTAAAAGGAAGAATTACAGGTCGAGCTCCAGGAATAAGATCGATACGAAATTCGATTTCCCGCTTAGGAAGTAAAGCAGTGACTTCACCAAATACATTGGGATAGAGTTTGACCACAGGAGTCGAATAAAGATCACCAGGAGAAGAATCAAAAGAGTAAATAAAGCTGCCAGCAAAATCCTGAGGCATACGACACTGAATAACCAAAGAATTACCAAAATTATCATCAAGAGAAATAGTTCGGGTTTTACAGGAGATAACGGCTTCATGCCTCTTCAGCCAATCACCTCCAAGAAACAAATCAAAAGCGTCGAAACCAAGAACATAGAAATTACTAGAACATACTCAGGGGGAAGGGATGTTCAAACTTAGCACATAGATCTACAGATCTAGAACTATGGAAAGCTCCAGTATCAAATAAAACATGAACATGATGATGAAATAAGGAAAAGATGTCTGGAAGGGTACCTTGGGTATCACTAGGATCGGGAGCAGAAGGAGGAACAGCAGTACCAACTGAAGCAGGGCAACTATTAGCATAGTGTCCCTTCTGATTATACTCATTATAACCACTCAAATTATTTAAAATTTCTATATCATCATTTTATATTGTATAAAATTCCGTTACATAGTTAACTTTTGAATAATTAAGGTAAGTTATATTAGAATGCAATAGAGGATTATACAAGAAATTTTTTCCCAATTCAATTATTTATACTTAAATATTTATTCAAATTTTTTGGATTTATCTATAATTAAAATCATCCTTTAATATAAATTAAAGAATTAAATTTCTGATTCATTTCAAACCATTTAGAGATAAATGTATATACTATATATATCAAATCTAATCAATTTAAAATAATATACCTATCTATATAAATCAAATCATACTTAAGAAATTTAAATCACTTAAATTTCCAAAACAAAACTGTAGCAAAGCTACTGAATGGTCTCTCCACTTCGAAACTTGAAAATGAATGTCGATGATGCGGCCGTCATCACCGAAATTATTTTCCAGCGACAAAAGAAGAGAGTACTGACCTGAAATGATTTCTATTCGAAAATACTTTAAATAATATACATTTTAAAACTTTAAAAACCAAAGTTTGAAATTATCGAAAATTAAATTCTCAAATTCTAGATTTAAATTCATTTTAATTTTCAAATCACTTTATAAACCATGTTTATAAATTCATTTATAGAACAATAAATGAAAATCAGATATTATCATTTTAAACAACCAATTTAATTAACTTATTAAATTCCAAAATTTTTACTTGTATATTTATAATATAAAATACAAATTAATTACATTTATCAAATTTGAAAAATAATATTGTGTCAGTTTGCTCTGTTCAAGTGTTTTGGAAATCCTATCGATAGCGTTGGTTAGACGATCGATCGAAAATCCAAACCAACATCAACAACCCAAATAACACAATATATAAAACATTTTAATATTAATAACAAGATACAAAATACACTCCCTCTTCCGATGATTCAAGGATGGTTTTCAAATCAAGAATAGAGATTCAAATATAGAGGGATCCTAACCAAAAGAATCCAACTAGAAGGTAGACTCGATATGAAGATAAATAGATTTCAAAGAGAGAAGAAAAATGGTTAGACCTATATAAATCGCGGGCAACCTTAGTCGGTCAACCGTGACTTCAAAATAAGATCGAGAAAAAATTCATAGGCAAATCGGCATTCGATCTCAAAAGATAGAATTCGAATATAACAAGAGATAGCAGCATTGTAAACCGAGGATACATAAATCTCCGATGGATCAATGCCAATTGTAAGGAATTTCACTTCCTTACAATCATATAGTGGGGCTATGGGATACTCAAAAATCCAGAGGAATACGAATAGGGAAAGACAAGAATGGATTTTGGAACCGAGGGAACATTCCAAAAATTCAAAGGAAACTGGATCGAAGAAGAAGGGATTCAAGCTCGAACGAAAGTGATTCTGTAATTTAATCTACTCTATATGCTGAGTTTTGCCTAAAACCAGAACTCTGATACCAACTGTAACATCCTGAAATTTTCAACCATTCGCATCCATACATGTCGGATTTGAATTGCTCAAAATATCAGATTGTTAATTTAAAATTTGGCAAAACTCGACATATATAGTAAATAAATAATCACAGAATCACAGACACAGAGTAATATAACAATAATGCAGCGGAAACAAAAGAATAGTAGTTCATGAAGCTACTATATATAATATAACAGAGTTAAACAAGATACAACATAAATCATGAATACAAAGATGTCTCAATACAAGTCAAATACAAGATCTGAATATATCACTGGAATCAACTGAAAGACTGAAAGCAGAATCAATAGATGGATCCAAGCGAAGCTCCAACTCCAAAGGTGAGTCTCGAATACTGGTACAACTCAGTCTGACCCGAGCGTAAAGCAAAACACAAAACACTCGAGCCAGGACATACATACTTATACAATGTAAACCAACTCAAGTGAACTGTAATAGAAATGCTCAAGTAACTTAAAGGATGCTTGGGATCGCCCATCCTTTAAGGATCCGTTAAACTATTTACTATGTAGTAGTATACGCTATTATAATAATGTCTAAAGTAAAGTAAACTATCAAAATAGCGTTAAGGCGTTACCCATATCCCCCTTAACACATTTTATATATTCCCATAGTCTATACAGTACCGTAATCTCCCCCGTAATGGGCGTCGTCAGAGGGCACTCCATAGGTATGGTACAAAACAAACTCGTAGTAAGGCACGCTATGGTAGGTGACACGGCACAACTAGGCAATGCCAGGGTAGATATACCAATTACGCTTCTGGACTAGTGGTAACGCATAACAGCCATTACCGCCCACCTCGAGCCGCACTCCCAAAAATCAAAGGGTGCACCCAATCAATCACAAAGTAATATAATGGTATACGATGGAATGTGTCTGATCAGAGGGGCTACCTCATTGGCCCGGAATCGCTCCTGTTTTAGGCACCTTTTGCCAACTCACGGGAGTCGGGTCCACGTATATACCTCATATAGGATCGTCACCACCATCCTACTTCATTCTGGAATCTCAACCGTGTACACAGTTGTTAAAGTGGTTTTCGGTATCGACAGAGAGTATGTCCATACCCGATCCCGGTATCTTTAAAACCAATCGTTATTATAACCCGTGGTTATAAATTTCAAAATTGTTTATATTTCAAATCAAAACATATTCATTTAAACCATTTAAATCCAATGTAAATATCTTTCAAAATAATATTCATTTCCAAAGTTGTAGCATTTCTAAGTTCATTCATTCACTTAAAACAATTTCAAAAACATTGTATTTTAACATTCGTAGCACTTGGAAAATGTGATAATACATATAGTAGCAGTTCGAAAATATTATGCTTTCAAAAATATTGTCTTTTCAGAAACAGCAGCACTTATAAAATGTTACAGTAGGTATAATAGTAATTCTGAAATATAGTTCATTTCAGAAACAGCAGCACTTATAAAATGTTACAGTAGGTATAATAGTAATTCAGAAATACAGTTCATTTCAGAAACAACAGAACTTATAAAATGTTACAGTATGTATAATAGTAATTCAAAAATACAGTTCATTTCAGAAACAACAGCACTTAGAAAATGTTACTTTAAAACCACAGCATTTTGGAAATGCTGCCTATACAAATCTAACATTTATCATAACATTTCAAAAACATTAAAATTTCAGTTTTCACCATTTTTAACATATAAAACATATCTCACTTTTCAGAAATAGTTATTTGGATATCATTCAACATATGATTTAAATAAAATAAAATTTTATAAATAAAATATCCAAATTTAACCAAAATTCATTTATTAAGTCAAAATTACATTTATATTGCTTAACTTTACTTTAACAAATAACTAGATACTTTATTTACTTTTAAAAATATCCATTCCATAAATAAAATATTTTAATTTAAATTTAAAAATTCAACCAAATTAAATTATTAAGTTAAATTAAATTTTAAATAGTTTCTTATGTTACAAATTAAAACCATTTATCATCTTATAAAATTTTAACTTATAAAACCAATTTATATTTATATTTAAATCACTTAAATCAACCTTAAATTTTAAAATTATTAAATTAGATTAATTTTAAATAAAATCATAGGTTGTACAATAAAACCATTTATAAGCTATAAATTTTTAACTTATAGAAACCAATATATACATTTATTTAAACCATTTAAATCAACTTAAGTTCAAATCTACATATAACTAAATTTCAAAATATTTAATAAATTTCAGAAAACTATTATTTAAAAATTAACCACGGGTCTGTAGAATATTTTCTAACCTAGGTCAAGTGATACGGATGTATATCATTTCAATCCGTAAAATAAAAATCCTGGGTTCTATCATTTCAAACCCGCAATCCCAAGTCAAATAAAAATAAAAATCGCTTGAGCCTATCATTTCAGCTCATAATGATTTTTCCCTATTCTAAAGTCCGTTCGGGTATGTATCATTTCAACACATAGTGAAAGGGAACTTGCAGTGTGAGAAACATAAAGTAAAATAACAACATAGCATAGCATATCATATCATGTGATGTAACCGGTATATAATCAGGTAATATCATCATATAATGTCAGATAACAAGCAGATGTGAGCATATAATATAGCATATCAACTACTACAATTCAAGTGACATTGTTTCACATTTATATAAGTACGATTTTGTCGAGAGTGATAAACTCACCTCTAAAGCTTGAGATCAAATTCAAAACACAAATCCAAACTACGCAAAGCACGACAAAGCACGAATCAATTTTGAGGAGAAGTAGCACCCAAATCCAAATCTTGTAAACAACAAAATAGAATATATATATAAGTATATATTAATTCACAAAAGAATATAAGAATTTTCAATGAAATAAGATAGAACAAAGTCGAAAAGTGGTTCGGCCACTTCACCCAAAGGCTCGACCATCAATATAGGCTCAGCCAAGACTGGTTGCTGCCTGAAATGCTCGGCCAATGGTCAGGTATTGCACGGCCAGACAAGGAAAGGTGGAGAGGTAGGGGTTACATGAAGGTAAAAGGTCATGTGTCAAGGCATGTGAAAGGCCTTTGGCTACAAGTGGGTTTGGCCAAGGCATATTGGCTTGGTCTAGGTGCTAGCATGGCAAGGTTCAGGTCTGTTGCATCTGTAGGGGTGCGGCTATGGTCATGTCAGGTCACGGCAAGGGAAAATGGTGGCAGTGGTGGTGGTGGCCGAGGCTATAAGGTGGAGATGATGAACAAAATGGAATTCAGTTAGGTTTTTGTTGTGGTGTTGCTTGATCAAGTGGTCACGGCTTGGTCAGATCATATTATGGTGAGGGGTTGCTGGCCGTGGAAGGTGGTGGTGGAGGAGGTGATGGTCGGCTAGGGGTTGTGTAAGGTGGAGGCCGAGCATTCATACAAATAAAAGTGGAAGAATAAAAGAAAAGAGAAAGAAGAAGGAGGAAAAAGCAATGGAAACTTACTGCCAAATTTTTTTCTCAGGTGACAAAATGAAACGTGAGGAAGAAATGAAAGTTTTGTACGTGAAAAGAATGTGAGGAGGAGAAGTTTGTACGGCAAAAAAAAATGAACGGCTATGAAGTAGAAAAGGCACCAATTAACCAAGTAACCTATGCCTCTTGAATTTCCAAAGCCCAATATCAAACCCACAACAAAACAAGTTCAAGACAACAAATAAATTCAAAACTCAAACAAATAAAAGCTGGAAAAAAATAAAATAGAAAATAAACAATGAAATACTGAAAATAATTGCGTGTAAAAAGCTGAATTTTATCAATTTTAAAAAGTTTAAAACAGAATTTGACGAAACGAAAAACAGGGCGAATGTTAGAAACAATTACTGTTTCAAAGAAAAAGATTAGAATAAAATTTAAATTTACAAATTTCAACTGAAAATCAAAGTTTGACAAAATTGAAAAAAATATAAATTTTGAAGAAAATCATTATTTTATTATATTTGGAAAATAAATTATAAATAAAATCCAAAATACATTAGAAAATTTCAAAATTTCAAATTTAAATGATTTAAAATCAATGTTTTCAAATAAATTTAATTTATAATATTTGTTAAAAATATGGGTTGTTACACTTTCTTGTTTAGTAGAGATGATATTTATAGAGAAACAGCTGAATAGAGCAAGAAGCCAACTTGAGTCAAAGCCTAAGAGAAAGCCAAGTGGTGTACACATAAGCACATGGGCCCACATGCCAAAAAGACCTCTCATTACCGAGAGCTTTTTCTTGGTGAAAACTCTATCTTATTATAAGCACTGCACTCCTATCTCCAACTTGATGTGTTTCAAGTTCTTTTCCATGAAGATCCAGTTCCTTTCGATGATCAACTTGATTGCACTCAACTTGTTCTACTTTCTTTGCTTTCTTCTCATCAATCCTTGAAGTTTCTTGTCTAACCTCTGAGAGAAGCATTAGATGACGTGTGGTCTGAGGTATGGTTGAAGTAGGAGAAAGAATCGGGCTAAGAGGGCAATTTGGACCTCCCGGCACTGAGAGCTTTCTTTTGCTCCAAGTCACTTAATTTTTTATGTCTCATTCTCTAATTCTTCTGGTCGTATTCCCAAGTTCTCGAGTCGTTTATTCTTCGTCTTGGCCTTCTACTTCTAGTTGAATTACGCTTGATTAAAAAATCGGTTAACACTTGCCCCTCAAAGTATTCTTTCATTGGAAACAGTGTGTTTTGGATCGAGACAAGTCTGGACTGCTATCTCTTGAGTTCCGGGTGATTGTTCAAGTATTACATTGAAATTTTTCTTTAGTCCGGTAGACATTCCGTCAACTACTTTGCATAGGTATAATTTCCTTCTTCGTCCTAAGGACCAAATTTGCGCTCTAGAAATTGTTTCATGCCTTAGATGAATATGCTCATTCCACTGCCATGCTCTTTGTAGGTTTTCAGGTAACTCCTACAAAAGCATGGCTCATCATGTCTCATCATTTTAAGTTCCAGTAGGAAGGTTCACTTCAAGAACGATCATATTGGATGGTTCCACCGTTTAGAATCTTTGTCGTTTAATGCATAGCGGTCTTCACTACTGCATTCCCAACATTCCTATAAATGAAAAGCTTTCATGTTTCTTCAGATAGCGGTTCCGTTGTCGATTTTAATCGATAACAGATAAGATCTGATGCACAGTTTGATCATATGGCACGGATCGTTTTTCTAGCACGAGTGAGCTATCTACGTAGGATGGTCTGTTTGTTGTGTACGAGACACGAGACTCACACTATATAGATTAACACTTTCACTTGCCTTGGTCAACACTCGGAATCCGATCGATCAACACACGTCGCATCCTTTGGATTTTGGACGTTGGTCACACAGGTTTGATATTTGAAGTAAATCATACCTAAATGTGTTGATCGCCAAGTATTCCTATTCAGAATGACTCGCTGATTTCCGCGCCTCAAGTCCAACGAGGGTATGTCTGCTCCTCCTGAAGCTAGATCCTCCACTATGCAAATTTCTACTTCTGCACTTTCTGCCTCCAGGAGGACAATAACCGCGGACCTTCAGAGGATGGATCTTCCAATCCAAGAGTTGTCACCTCTAATGAATGAACATATTAGCCTTCGAATCCTGGACGGTCCTCCTGAACAAATACCGACCATCCTTACTCCGAGGTTGCTTTAGAATACATGTTTCCGGCACAAGATTCCCAAAGGTAAGTATAAAATCCTATCTCTTGGTAGTTGGGCAGTTTTTTATTGCAAACAAGCCGTGTTTGTGTAAGATCGTCCCCTACTATTTTATAACTGCATGTATATATAATGCAATTGTTAGTGCTGCAATTTTCCATATTACATACGCATGTTCCTATGCAATGTGCTTATTTACTACAACTTTGTGCATATAAATAATATTCCTGCAATTGCTAAGGCTATATTCCATTGTCCAGCTATGTTTATCATTGTCCAGGTGTTTTATTTAGCGAAACAAAACCATGATTAGACCAACTCCATGGTTTTTCCTTCTTTGAATAGGTTGAGTTTTCCTTTGACCGTTTTCTATGGTAAATAATGCAAGTTCATGTTGCCCCCTTTCGTTGGGGAGCGTCAATTGCATTATTTACCTCCTGTTTATGTATTTTCTTTCATGAAGTTAATCCTGTTCATGGCATTGGTTTTTTTTTCAAACGCAATTCTTTGGGCATTAGTAGGAATTGAGCATTGTGGGGAAAATTATCCAATTCCCTCAGACCAATCGCGCTTTCCCAATCCTAATCCTAATCCTAAATTGATGGATTTCGATAACACCTGTCTTGGGTTCTTTACGACTATCCTCTCTTATCCTTGACCAAGCATGTCCCGCTAGGCCACTAGCGATGTCATGGAAACCCAGTTCGTACGCCACTTCCTTTCTTCGAGAATTTGCGGTTTAATTGCTTAATTTTGATCATTCTTTCTTGGAGCTGCCATACTTTGGGCAACAATCGATACCTGTAAGCTAGGCTTCAATCCTCCGGTCAAACTTTGCATGGTCAGTCCTTATTGATGTTGCCTATCTCTGGGTAGTAGAAAATTCACGTCCATGTTTAATCGAGTTCCTTTAAACCAACCACTAACAATGAATGATCCATGCTTCTTGATGCTCCCTATAGTCGCGGGGTAGCAGTTGGAACATTTACTTTCCTGTCTATATAGTTTCACTGTTTTCTTCTCCATATTCATAGGACTTATCATTTCCAATGTTAGAATCCTGGCGTTGATGGGATAGAAATATCATGGGGCAAATTATTCGATTGCCCCTAGTTTACTTGTGCTCTTCCAATTCTTATCCTAGATCAGTATAGTCTAATAATACTTGTTTTCGTGCCTTTACGCCATCCTTGCTTATCCTCAACTGAGTGTGTCCCACTTGGTCGCTAGCACAGTCGTTGAAATCCAATCGGACATCAGTTTCAATCTCTGGAAACTAATGCATGAATTATCCAATTCTGAGTATACTTTCTTGAAGCTACCTATTTCTAGGCCACAACCAAATTTCTGATGATCATAGCCAAAAATCTGGCCATGTACTAGTTTCTATCTCCAGAAACTAGCACATTGATGGTTTGATTCCAAGAGCTTTATTGACATTGCATGTCTCCAGCAATAACAAATCCCTACATGTCGAGAATGAACATTCGATCAATCCCTTGGTTAATTCCTAGAAAGCTAGCTAGACTTATCCGATCGGCCACAAAATCACTGCACATTGATGTTGCCTAAATCCGGGCAATAGAAAATTCCTATGAGTCAGGACCTAATTATCCGATCAATCCCGAAAGGTTGGGTCGAGTTATCTGATCGACCTAAAACACATGTCCTTCTTAATGTTGTTAATCTCCGAGCAATGGTAGATTCTCGAAGGTGAGGGTCGAATTATCCGATCGACCCATTAGTTTGTCATTCTTCCTTACGTTGCTAATCTCCGGTTAGAAAGCCAAATTATGGATGGTTGTGGATTCACCTTCCTGACATCGCCAATCTCCGGACAGCACCAGATTCTTGAAGGTAAGAATTCTTCCTCCTTATATCTCCTATCTTCGGGCAATACCAGATTCGTGTAGGTTAGGGGTTTCACCTTCCTTGTGTCACCTATCTTTGGATAACACCATATCCCTAAAGGTTAGGTAAGTAGGCCTTCTCATCGTCGCTAATCTCCAAGCGATGGAAAATTGCTGAAGGTTGTGGGTTTTAGCTTTCCTGACACTGCCCATCTCTGAGCAGCGCCAGATTTCTCAAAGTTGAGCTTTTCCTTCCTGGTGTCGTCCGTCTCTGGGCAACGTTGAATCCGGAAGTTTTGGAGTCGACTTAACCTATTGGCCCAGCGGTTTGAGGCCATTTTTTCCCATCGACTCAATGGTTTGAGTTAATTTTCCCTATCGATCCAGCGGTTTAGACCTTCTCGACGTTGCTTATTTCTGGGCGATGCCAGTTCTCAAAAGATTGGTGTCAATTTTCCCCATCAACCCAATGGTCTGGACCTTCCCAACTTCATATACCTCTGGGCAACACTGATTCTCAGAAGATTAGGATCGATTTTCCCCATCGACCCTACGGTTTGCTCATTCTCAATGTTGCTTATCTCCAACCAAAGCTAGTTCTCAAAAGGTTGGGGTGTCGATTTTCCCCATCTACTCGGTAGGTTGTACCTTCCTGATGTCTCTTATCTTTCGACAACACCGGTTCTTAGAAGGGTGGAGGTCAATTTTCCCTATCGATCCAGTAGTTTGGACCTTCCTGACGTTGCTTATCTTCGGGCCATGCTAGTTCTTTGAAGGTTAGGGTCAATTTTCCCCATCAACCCGGTGGTTTGATCCTTCCCGATGTTGCCTATCTTTAGGCAACACTGGTTCTTAGAAGGTTGGGGGTCAGTTTTCCCCTTTGATCCAGCGGTTTGGACGTTCCTAACATCGCCTATCTCTATGAAACATCAGTTCTCAGAAGGCTGGGGGTCGATTTGTCCCTCAGACCTGGCAGTTTGGACCTTCCTGATGTGGCCTATCTCGAGGAAACGTTAGTTCTCAAAAGCGGGGGTCGATTTTCCCCATTGACCCAACGGTTTAGACCTTCCCAACATTGCTTATCTCCGGGCAATGCCGGTTCTCAAAAGGGTAAGGTCGATTTTCCCCATCGACTTAGCGATTTGAGTCCTTGCTCTTTATCTATTATCTAAGGACAAAAGAGCATTTTTCAGCTATGCTACTAATCATGCAGCACGGGAGTTTTGCTTACAAGAACATGGTTCCATCGATTCAAGAAGCTAGCTTTATTTGCGAATGAAAAATTAGCAAGTCCCACCTTATTTACAATGCCTTTAGTATCCTTGGGTGGGCTATTTTCAAAAATAGAGAAAAGTTAAAAGTAGTAGTGTTGTAGTAGATCACTATTCCATGCACACGGAATAGGAATTCCATTAACGGTTTCCAGCTTGAATGTTCCATCTCCAAGCTTCGAATCAATTACGTAGGGTCTTTCCCAATTCGGGCCAAGCGCTCCCATTCCCAGGAGAACTCATTCAGAACGAGATCCCCGACCTCACAAGTACGACTATGAACCTTAGCATTGAATTGCCATACCATTTTTTCTAGTGAGCACCAACCCTTAATTCTACTTCTTCACATTTCTCATCAACCAGATCGAGGGACTCGAGCAGGAGCTCCTCATTCACCTTTGGGTCGAAATGCCTTTTACGATGAGAGGAGAATTTGAGTTCTATCGGGATCATTGCTTCCGATCTGTATGCTAAAGCGAATGGCGAGTGTCCGTTGTCGGTTTGTTTCATTCTGTTAACCCACAGTACTAGTGGAAGCTCATCAACCCAGTTGCTTTAGCTCTAGTTAATTGCTTCTTCAGAGTGGATGATGACCTTGTTCATTGCTTCCACTTGTACATTCGCCGATGGGTGTGCGGCCATGGAGAAGCTCCTCTCAATTATGTTTCGGTCATAGGAATCCTTGAACTTAGTACTCTCGAACCAAATTCCAATGTCCATCATAACCATCTAGGGTACTCCAAAACTCAATGCAGTGGATCACTCCAGCTCCATACTGTGCCCTCTTTGCTTTACCGGCATGACCTTTGGATCAATTTTTATGCATGACATGCTATCTCTGGCAATGTCCCGCAAATATACGACCATGTCCAAGTAAATACATCCATATTTCTTAGAGGAAATTCACTAATTCCTTTCTTAAGTTATCGTTGAGTTATGATCCAATCCGCAGGATCTAAGTAGGATCATCCATGTTGATTAGATCATTCACCGTCAGCTCTGCCAGTGCTGGTCGCCCTTCCTCTGACTGCTTCCTTAGACACATATCCTTGTTAAATCGGTTATTGTTCCTAAGGCAGGGTCAATGCTTTAATTGTTATGATCGTGAGCCCTAAATATGGAGAGTTCTCTCCATATTCTTACCTCTTTCACGCTGCTTTGCTTCTCTGAGTTCAGCTACATAACATTCCATTCCAATGCTCTGGTCATCTTTTACCACCCCAGGTCCGTTTTCCGTTGGTACTTCATTATTAAACACCAAGGCGCCAGAGCTATTGCAAAGTCAGCCAGAGCCAGCCGGCCCAAGAAGCATTGTATGTTGAATACTCACCCACGATAAAGAACTTCTAAATTTGAACTATCCTACAATCTCCTTCGCCTTGTTCTGTAGGCAAATTGATCGTTTTGATCAGTCGTTTTGCTTCGCCTATAAACACTTGAATCTTGGTTTTACAAGCTATCACCTCCTTCATGTTGATATTTATTTGATCGAATGTTCTCCTGAATAGTATGTTCATAGAGATCCCTTTATATGCCAAGGCTTGACATACAGTTGCCGGTCCAATTCCAACTGTTACCACCATAGGGTCGAAATTTGGCTCTTTAATTCATCAGCATGCATATTCCTAAATACGATGTCATCAGTTATCATTCGTTGTTGCTTGACCAAATCTCCATCTTCTACAGTAAACCAGCCCTTCTGCAGTACGTGCTTTAGCTAGCTTTCGTACCATTCCATTCCCCTCCAACTTTTCCCTGTTGGATAAGGTCCTCTACTTATGGTGTTGATCACCAACTTTCATCATTCTACCTGGGCCCTTCTCTACTTGGTCCAGGCCAATTCCCTTGAGCAGGCAACCCTTGGGGTCTTGTGGTTTGACAATTATCCTACGACTCTTTAATGTATCATATGAGCCTGTTCTTTCTTATTAGTTTCTCAATGAGGTCCTTCAAATGTCGAAACTTGTTTGTGTCATGTCCATGGGTCTCGTAGAAACGACAATACTTTCCGGAGTGCCTTTCTTGCTCCGTCGCCTCCATCCTAGGCGTTTTTTGTAATGCTTTGTTCCTTGAGTAGATAGTTATATATTTTCAAACACATCGTTTAGGGGAATGTAATCTTCCGATTTCATATTCCTCGAGTGTTTCCTATTTTCATTTCCCCAACTGCCAGGGCCTTGATTCCTCTTCTTTTTATTACCAGAGTTCCCAACATTAATTGCCATGCTACTCTGGTAACCTCCTTTGACTACCCGCTATCGGTCTTCCTTAAAGCTGGACTCGCTTCTTCCAGGCATATAAACTGATTAGCCTTCTAATGGAACTCTTCTATGGTAGTTGGTTGTTTCATCTTCAGCCACCAACCAAGATCCATGTCCGGGTAAATGCTCCGGACCAAAGCCTTGAATACAAGATCTTCTTCGGATTGCTTGCTTCCTTAACAACGATATTAAATCGGTTCAAGAACCCTTTCAACGACTCCTTAGGTCCTTGACACAAGCTAGATAGGGACATCACATCCTTCAATCGGGCATCGTGGAGTTTGAACTGCTCCAAAAACCTTTTAGCCAATTCATTAAAAGTAGATATGGATTTCTGCACGAGCCTTGTGAACCACATCGACGCAACTCCTTCCAAGAAAATTAGGAAGTATCGACAATGAATAGCATCCCTTTATCTTGCTCCATCCATGTGTCCCTCATATTTGAGTAAGTGTTGTCTGGGGTCAGTAGCTCTATTGTATGATGGTATTGTTGGCTTGTGAACTACCTGGGGTAATATTCTCTCAGAACATTTTCTACAACCGTGGTCCTACTAGGTGCGGAATCCCAATCTTCATGCTTTCTTCCTATGCTTTCCTCCACAACCATTTAATCATATCAACTATGTATTCTTCACTAGCATGGTAATCCATAAGGAGATTACCAAGGGCTGCACAGAGTGTTTGGCTCTACAAATGGTCTAAGCTTGCCGATAGGCATCTAGGTTCTCATATCTCTAGGAGAACCACTCCTGCGATATTGTGTTGGCATGTAGTTAGTTCAACTATGGATGCCTGAACTCTGTCTCCTTTAGCATCAACATCCAACGCAAAACCATTATCATCAAGCTGGAATTCCACTTTTGCATCAGAAACCACCAACGCATCACCTTCCTGGGCATCGCTCCCTCCTAGATTCCTCTTGGTACCGAGAGAATACCTCTCGGTACCAGGTGGTTTTCTTATGGAGAGAGCATTCGTGCTTCCTCCTATAAGTCCTTTGACAACTCCAACGATTCCTACCTTCTGTATTTGCTTTCCTTCCCTTTATTTTGGTCAGAAACAGAGGAATTTTCCTGTTCTAACCTGGATGAAGTTTCCCTTCTAGTTCTCCTGGCTCTCGGTGGTTGCAAGGTTAGAAAAGCATCCATCTTATCCATTAAAGCTTTTTGGCTATCCATGATCTTCTGGTTCAACTCCTACAGCACTTTATCAAGCTATCCTTTGGTAACTACTTCCTGTTGAAGAGAGGATCTTGGTATTGTCTATTGATTATTAACTTCAACTTGGTGAGTATTCCCTTCATCACCACCAGCCACAGCTTCTGATGACCTTCCATGTCTCTTTGGTGCCATAATTTTGTATTAGCAATCCTTTAAGTTCTTTAAGCAAGAATCTGGATCAAACCACTGGACTTCTTCCACTTCAAAACAACAAGCTAGATCTAACTCTGGGTTCACTTCTCTAAGTGAAATCACCAAAATGTTAATGTCAAAAATGGATCAACACCTAAGGAAAAGTTATAGGGAACCTGTGAGAGCTAGATCTAGCAAATGGGAATGAAAATACTAAAATAGAAAAGCAAGACACAAGATTTTTATACTGGTTCGGAAATCTTTGGCCTACTTCTACTTTATAGTTTTATTCATTGTTAATTACAGAGAATAAAAGTCACTAGTACAAAGGTTTGACATGTTCTATTACTTAGGACTACCAACAGTAGTTTCCTAGGTGACTATTGGATGAGGAAGATAGGAGATGATGAAGAAGCAGAGTGAAGATCATCCAAGATCCTTTTCTAGTTGCAATGGAGCTGATATTTATATAGAATTAGCTACATAGAGCCAAAAGCTTACTTGAGTCGAAAGCCAAGAGAATGTCTAGTAGTGTACACGTGAGCACATAGGCCCACGTGATGAAAGGATCTCTTGGTATCGAGAGCTTTTGCTTGGTGAAAACTCTATCTTTTTACAAGTACTTCACTCCTATCTCCAACTTGATGTGTTTCAAGCCCTTTTCCATGAAGATCCTGTTACTTTCGGTGATCAACTTGATTTCACTTGAATTGTTCTTCTTTCCTTTCTTTCTTCTCATCAATCCTTGAAGTTGCATATCTAATCTCTGAGAGAAGCATTAGATGATGAGTGGTCTGAGGTACTGTTGAAGTACGCAAAAGAGTGGGGCCAAGAGGGCAATTTTGACCTCTCGGTACCGAGAGGACACCTTGGTACCAAGAGCTTTCTTCTACTCCTAGTCGCTTGATTTTTTCTAAGCCTCATTCTCTAATTCTTTTAACTATATTCCCAAGTTCTTGAGTCATTTCATCTTCATCTTGACCTTCTACTTCTGGTTGATTTTTACTTGGATAAAAACCCGATTAACAGTTATGAACATAGGTATCGATATACGATATCGATAGAATATTTAAATTGAATTTAAATATATTAAATTCTAAGTAATTTTTAAAAATTTATGGTCCATGATTTGATGAGCAATTAAATAGGTAACTTTTTAAAGGATAAAATTGTAAGGTTTTAATGTGTCCTTTAAAACAAATTCTCTTTTATTTATTTCTTTTTCTCTACCGACCATTCACTTTTTTTCTCTCCTCTCTTTTCCTTATCATGGACGAAATTCATGGCTTCCATGGCTTAGAGAAATTACAAAATCAAACGAAAAATAAAATCAAATAATAAAGGTGGTTGATACCTCTTGATCTTTGCAAAATCTGATGGCTAATTCAAGAATTTAGAAGCATTTTATTCATCATTCAAGGTACGTTCTTTTGGCTACATCATAAGGTAAAATTCTAGTTTGATTTATTCTTATATTCATCTTGTTCATAAGATTTATATCTTTTGCATACCACATCTGAATGCAAGCTTTTCTATTTATCCTTTGATAACATATGTTTGTCATGTTAATTTGGTTTAAATCCATTTTGATCTATACCCCCGTTTGATTACATGTTTATCCAGTTAATATTAGAGCTATCACTTGTAACATCTTATTTAATTAGTTGTTCATATTGTTCTTATAGTTTGGATCTCAAATTTTATAACGATTTTATATGTGCTTATGTTGTCCTTTTGTTCTTGTTTTGGAAATTACTGTTTAACCAAATTTTTTTTATTGAAACCTAATTTTAAAATAATTGATATTATTTTACTATTTGTTATGTGTGTGTATAAACTTGAATAAACTTCATGTGTTGGCTATTTGAAATCATTTGGAAGTCGAATATAAATTTTATATTATTGTTGTTTGAATATAATTATTTTGATTATTGTATACTTTTGTTTAAAAGTTGTTTTAAAAAAACGGTGGACTTTTGAAAATATCATAAACTTTTGAATCATTCTGAATTTAATGTTAGCCTTTTAATTTGTTAACTTTAAATCTTAACACATATATTAAATTTTAAACTTTACACAATGATATTTCATTCTTGACTCTGGTGATAGTGGTTTACATTGTCCACCTTTTAGATTCGAGCTATTATGGACTCTTGAGCCTGGTTTCGATGACATGATGGAAAACCTTTAGAGCTCCTTTCAAGTCTTTAGTTCTGTCACTACTACCCTTGTCACAAAGATCCACTTCCTATTGAAGGCCTTGTGGTGGTGGTCAGCTTGGATGTGGGGTAGCCTTAGGCAGAGAAAGGAGCATTTGCAGGCATAATCTTAGATTTAAATATAAAAGGGATAAGTGCCCCTTTGTTCCAAATCGATAAATCTGATCTTTAGGATCTTGAATTAGAGCTGGAGAGGCTTATGTCCTAGAAGGAAGCAACCTAGAAGAAAAGGTCACATGCGAGCTAAATCAAGGATAGGGACCACAACATTGCCTATTTCCACCAACTAGCCAATGGCAGGCTTTAATCTAAGTCCATTAACAGTCTAATTCATAAACTTAGGGAGGTCTCTAGTCGTTCTAGGGTCCTATAAATCTTTACAGGGCACTATAAAGAAGTCTTCTCCTCTAGTAGCTTGATAATGGAAATTAGTGATTGGGACCAACTCTTCCTATTGAGGATCTTGTCCAGCCCCAGTTGACATGGAATATAAGATTGATGAGATTTGGTGTGCCCATAGTAGCAATCTTGATTTTTTCAGTATCGCTTACATAAATTAAATAAAGATTTAAACTGGAAATTTAAATGAGAAATTTGATTTCTCATTTATTGAAGTTGGAGAAATTAGAATTTAAGTGTTTTATTAGAATAATAATTAAAATGAGAATTTTAAAATGTATATTTATTAGATAAGTAATATATGTAATTTATTGATGTAAATTTCTTGTTTTAAACTTATTAAACAATGTGTTAGTGTTTTCTAAATAATGTGTAATTTTATTTAAAAGGGAAATGAGAATTTTTGGAGTTAAATTGATTTATGTTTTATGTTGTCTTATTTTAGAAAATGCAAAATACCTTGTTTTCAATAATAAAAATAGGGGTTTAAAAGTTATAAAAAAATTCATTAATTAATCATGAAGATTAGGTGATGAACTTAATTTTAGTGTATTAACATTAATTTTTCTATGTTAAAATCAATGAGATATTAGTGTTTTAAAATGGTTGAAAGTGAGAAAATGCTTAATTCTTTTATTTGACTAGGTTTGGGCTTAAATTGCCTTTTCAGCCCATTAGTGCATATGAGAATAAATTTCCTCTCTTCAAATGAACTATACGTTCATTCCATTTACAGTATATAGAAAACCATCTCCACCTCCTTGTTTCTCAACCCTTGCTCTCTCAAAAATCAAGTTTCTAAATCAGAATAAATTCCATAAAATTGTGATAAAATCAAAGTAAATTCTCTGATTTCTAATTCACTTTTTAGTCAAATTGATTTTTAGTTTATAATAGGTTTTGATTGTTGTCATTCTTCTTTTGGTTGAGGCAATGCTAGGGTTGTTGAATATGATTTGCAAAGTTGAAACAGACGTGTTTGGCAAGTTGAATCGGTGAATAAGGTATGTTTAGGACTCACAACTATCTCTATTTTGAATTTATTTACTGCATTTGGTTATTGGGTGAATTGTGGTTGAATTAATCTCAATTTGATTATGATAAATTACATATCTTATTGGTATCACCTCTAATAGTTGAAACCCTATTTTCAGTTTACTAAAACTCACCCCTTATGATCATGATTTGCATTAAACTGTTGATGTTTGTATGCCTGCATGGATGATAAATTAGAACCCAATCAACAAGGGAAAAACGGGGATGAATGGAGCAATCGGAGGCCATTGGCGCAGCCTAGGGATCAACCCAGGCACTACGACCAGTGAACCAGTCTACACGAATAATGCACCAGTCGTGGCCTGGGTTGAGCACTATGTCACACTATTTTGGCCCCTAAATGCCCCATTTCGCCCGTTCAACCCTTCGATGATTATTGCTTGTTTACTTTGATGTTTTGTGATGCTTTTACATCATTTTGAAGCTTGCTGGTGATGAACTATTTATGCATTTTCGAGTGCTTGAACTCATCTTTGATATTCTTGTTGGCATGTAAGTCTTGCTCTAATGTTTTATTGCTAAACACACAATTAAATTGCACCGGTTTACAAAGTTATTTATAGAGGAAATTGCATTTAAAAATGAATTGATTTCTACATATATGTGTGTGTGTGTGTGTGTATGGAAAATATATGTAATTTGGATAAGAAGGATTTTGAAGAATATATATTTACAAGTACCCTAAATTTCAAAGATTTCGATGCAAGTTTCCTATAAAGTAAAGATATGATTTAAATCGTATTTCTACTATACATATATTATAAATATGTTAAAATCAATATTTTTAAATTAGCTTTCAAAGCAAAACCATTTTTATTATAAAAACACACTATTTCGCTTGGATGAAGAATTGAATTAAACGGTCTAATAAAACAAGTCATATGAAACGCCTACGTTTATTT
The DNA here is from genome assembly GCA_030737815.1 of Allium fistulosum. Lineage (NCBI taxonomy): Eukaryota > Viridiplantae > Streptophyta > Magnoliopsida > Asparagales > Amaryllidaceae > Allium > Allium fistulosum. The sequence continues at coordinate 248,275,292 of CM060905.1, read as the reverse complement.
AACCAGTCAATTCATGGACTTGTTCAAATGAACATTTATTTGCATGAAAGGAATTTACTAGCTTTTAGTAAATATTCGGGCACCATCAAGTGGTTATGGGACATTAGTCGACACTCTTATAATTACTAATCGAAAGTGGGTAGCACTTATTTAACGAGTTTCCAGACTCGCCCTTGGGTGACCCGTTTAGGCGGATTAATGGGTTTTCAGGCCCATCTTGTGATAGTCGTTTTCAAGCGAGTTGTAATTTGCAAAGCGCAACCTCTTTTATTGATGCGTGAAGTGCATGTTTCTTATAATGACATGCGAAGTGCATGTCTATTGCTTGTTTATTTAGATGTGATTATCTATGCTCTTATTGTTGTGGTTGCTTTGACTTTGATGAATGTTGTAAATGAGCATAAACTTAATTAAAATCCATGGATCATTAAATGAAGTATAGTTGTGTTAGTGAAGTACAACTTTTGGACATTTATCCTTGTCTTTTATACAAGTTATTATTACCAGTGTCTCAACTTTTCTAATAATTAGAGATAGTTTGACCCGAGTGTTATTTTAATGCTCGGGTCAGACTGAGACTTGTCAGGTACATGGACTAAGCGACCTTGGATGTGAGCTAGCTTAAGAAGTCTATTTTGATGTTGTTATTATTTTAGATGTACTATTTGAGTCTTGTATAGATGCTTGTTTACGTTGTAGACTTTTGTGGTTATGTGTATATTTGAGACCTGTCAGTGTTATAAATGTAAACGTTTAAAATTATGAGTCTAGTGTTTTCTTTTGTAGACTCATACCTTTGTGAAGATATTGATGTATATCATTTTCGTTGCGATGTTTAATTATGTGTTGTATATTATGTTATGTACTGTTTTGAATTAGATTAACCCCTTGTATTACTGTTTTGCGCCTAGATCGGATATTTCGAATTACCACTTGTAGAAAAGAAGGAAAAATATAGTCACATTATTCGACGTATTCGATACTCACCCAAAGCAATTTTACATATAGTCACTCCTAACCAGCCTTATTCTCTGCACTAACAGATAGTATTACCCAGTAATACCCTTTGTTAGTGTATGTCTCGAGGTGGGGCATTACACCCTTCGTCGGATGGAGGATAACAAGGAGCTTGGCATGGATGGCATTCCTCCTGCTTTCTTCAAGCGTTATCAAGGTTCCCTAAAATTTAGTACCTACATTGTTTTCTCTAGGTTCATTCTAATCTGGATTTGATTTCCAATTTAAACTACCCCAATATCTTCCTTATCCCCAACAAGGAAGGTGCAATTCAAGCCGGTTAGCTTTGAAAATATTATATTCAATTTGATTACTAAGGTTCTGGAAAATCGATTGTGCCCCTTCATAGACTCCTTGATTAATCACTACCGATCTGCATTCATCAATGGGCTAAAATGAGCCATACCATTGTTAAGCTATATTTCTCCAAGGCATTTGACTCCCTGGGATCGAATTTCATCCTAGATGTTCCTAAACATAGGGGAAGGTAGGATAAATTTATCACTTGGATTAGGGAAATCCTGACCTCTACATGTTCTTCCATTTGTATAAACGGGCGATGTAGGGATCTTTTTTCCTCTAAAAGAAGGCTCAAACAAGGGGATCCCATTACTCCTTTGCTTTTCCACCTGGCTATTATGATCGATAATGCCTTCTCTATTTCCTAGTTAATGACATAAGTACACTTGGTCTAAACTATTTTCAGTACACTGATGACATCCTACTCCTTTCCCTTCCATTATTGCTTTGCTGAAACTTCTGCTTTATTACTTTAAGCTGACATCGGGACTCAAGATTAATTTCTCCAAAAGTTTGATCATCATGATTGGGCTAGATCATAAACTTGGTTGTCAAATTACATCTTCCCTCAAATGCACCCGTAAGTGCTTCATATTGACTTACTTGGGACTCTTCATAAAACCTACCAATCTCCATCACAATGACTGGGTCAATATCATAAAACAAATTTACTAGAGACTAACTAGTTGGAAAGTCTCATTTATTCACGGTCCTTTCCTAGGATATAAGAAAGATTCATACGCTTAAAAGGGCTTTCCTATGAAGGGAAGAGATCAAATTTCCCTTGGGAACTTGTTGGTAGCTTGGAATATTATTTGTAGACTTAAGAATCAGGGGGTGTCTTGGTGTTCTTAACCTATATCAATTCAATGGAGCTCTCCTGGGCAAGTGGGGTTGAAACTCGACCATGAGCGGTAACAAGCCATGGATAAACTAGATTAACAGATGCTACTATAATGACACTACTCTTTGTCTGACCTCAAAATCATACCACCATACCTGTAAGGACACGTGTTTTATGTACTAGAGGTTCGTAAACTATTATTTCTAAATCTAATTTGGGTTGTAAAATGCTTTAACTTTGGGTAATTTGTTGTGATATTTTTTACCCTTGTAAGTTTATTGGACAATTTTGACCCTGAAAACTTGTAAGACCTATAATTTTTGATAGGTTCTGAAGTAGGGGACAAGACCATTTCCATTTGAAAGATATGATGGTTTCTATTTCTGTAGAGTGATCATAGTAGCCTTTTATATTTATCGTTTAGGAGATATTACCATTTGAAGTTTAGACGGTTTTGGGTAGTTTAGTGGGTAATTAGTGAGGTCTGGGTTAATCCCAAAAGCCCACTTTGAGATTAGAGCAAAGTGGAGTTGATAGGACATTCCCAATCATTATTGCACTTCCTAAAAACGGATAGAAGTATCCTATTTGGACAAAAAGCAATTATTTTCCTTACTTTTCTTACCTTAAACAAGTGATCAATAGGTAATTAGTAAAGGGATTAGCTTAACTTCTTAGGATTCATGAAGTACTATTTTACTTTGGATTTTACTTGAAAGTTATGCTTGATTTGACTTAGGTGAGCGGTTTTACACTTCTCGCTATTTTATGCTGGTCTATATAGTAAAAATGATGTTTTAAAGATGACTTTGAATGTTAAAATGTTTTCAAACCTAGATCTAACCTCAATAATACTTTTAAAACATATTTAAAATGACAAATCTTGAATTTGATTCGTTTTGGGTGTTCGACCGTACCAGTCGTCATTTTCCATTCTGATAGATCTAGGATGATAGGATTTCTTGGATATTGATTGTATTGCTTTGTAATTATGTATGGATGTTGTATATTGTTTTTTTTTGTTTTTTCGAATAGTGTAATTTAATAGTGGTTGTCGTCAAGTGAAATAGACGAGAAACAGTACTCAAATTCTCTTACAACCAAAATATGATGTTCTTAGATGCTTAGGGAGCTACATAAGTGATTGCAAGTGATTTGTGCTTAAATTTTGAAGTTTTGGCATGGTCAAAGAGTGGTCGATAGTGTTACCTCTGACAGGTCTAGGCTAATCCACTTTAGGGTTTCGGCATTATTTCTGGTCAAGGAGTGATGAGCTTCGGGCGCTTGGTGAATGAGCTTCGGGGGTTGGAAAAAAATGTAAGGTTTTGGAGACTTAGTAGAAAACTGGCTAAGTATTTTCTATCGAGAGGTTTAGGACGAGAGGTTTGGCGTAGCAACATTTGACTTCACGACATGGCAAAGAGGACTTCAAGGTTGGACTACTTGGATACATTTGACTCTCGGCCAAAATTATGATAAGAGGTTTTGGTTTGTACTTCGCCAAAAATGGCAATAATTGGTTGGTGATGACCATTCTTGAGTGGTCAGTACCGACCACTTTGATGGTTGGCTATGCTGGGCTCTTTGGCTAGGACGACAGTGATGCTTTTGGGAGTATACCATGGTGATTCATTCAATGTTTGGATTTGATGTTATGGGTCTATGACAAAAGGTTTTGGCAGTGAACCGATGATGCAACGGTTCGAAAGATAACTTCTAAATTTTGACGAGATGGTTCTACGACTGATGAGGATGTCTAGAGATGTTCTGATGACGATGACTCAATGGATGTAGTTGTGATGAAAATTCATTAGGACGATCTCAATGAAGGGAACTCGTAGGAGGATATGACCGTGTTCCACTATGAAGATGAACGGAATTGAACATTGACTGTATTCTACTATGGGGACATATGAAAAGAGAACATTGATACTCGGTGGTTTCTAGGGTGCTCGTATAAAAGGGGTATGTAGGGTTGCCCACTTAGATCATGCATTGTCCAGATCTCATGATTATGATTACCCTGGACTTAATGATTATGAGTCTAGTTCCTAGTCTTACAAAGTGGTATGGTTTCGAGCACTAAGAAACTAGGCCTTTGATTAAGTTCCTAGCTAATGACTAGGTCATACCAATTATCATATATCTAATACACTCAAGTGATGTAAAGATTGTTTAATGGATGTAATGTTTGTTTTCTCAGTCTAGGGATGTCACATGACATAGGTATTGTTTACTTGGATACTACGATACCTGACATTATATTTTTACTTTTAGTACATTCATATGATGATAATGATAGTAAATTAGCATATATCATTATGTGTTAACTCTTTGAATGTAGGGAAAGGTCTGGTGTGATTCTACACACCCTATGTCTAATATATTATATCGACTTTCATAATATTTTGGGGTTTTTTGTTGCTCACACCAAACTGTTTTCTAACTCAAGGATTTATGATTTTCTTATTATTATCTTGGATACTCTTAAATGAATAGACCAGATAGCAGTTGTGGGATGGCGCATGGGGTTGTGTAGGTAAATAACAGTAGGCTACACTATCACATATATTATACTTTGAGCATTTTACCATTTCATTATGTAGCACGATGGAGATTTACCAGTACTTTACTCTATTTAGATACAGTTATCATTTGAGTTTTTATTTGATATATATACTCTATGATATGTTTTGTATAACTTTATTAACCTATACACTCTGATTATGTGGTTTATTTAGTTATTAGTGCCTCGCTTATTTTATATCTATGATTATTATATTTTATTCAATGCATTGTGAGATATACGATAAATTATCTATTGGAGTTTGTTTACCTTACCACTTAACAATCGTTTTACATCGGCCGAGTACCGTTACAATGCGCTATACATGTATATTGGGTAGGGGGTGTAAGGCAATCATCGCATTTAGTATTAGAGCTTTGGTTGAATAGTTAACCAAAGGGATCCTAGGGTCCATTAGAGATAAAGTATGAGTTATCGCTCTAGTATGGATCGGGAATTATATGATAGAGTGTATTGTTATATATTTTGATTTTCAAAACTATATGATAGTATATATAGTATAAGTTATATTACATGCACGAGTACCATTAATGCAGCTTTTCTTTATGAGAAACAGATCATTCTTTTTGTAGATTAAGAATGAGCCAACATACGAGAAATATGCTAGGAACTCTGTCTCTGGAGCTGAAGAAAGGGTAGATTCGATGGTGGCTAACCCTGACTTACAGAACATATTCGCCGAGATGGTGCAAAACATGGTTCAAAATGCCGAATTTGCTCCTAGTGCTGGTGATGGTGATGCTCAAGTGTAGATGCCAATGCTCAAGTGTAGACGCCAATTTTAGCTTGGAAGGCACTTTGTTCCTTTGAATGGAGTTGGCCATGGAAGTCCAAGATTGGATAGATACATTTGAAAGGATCTTTAAGGACTTAGAATTAGAGGATGTAATAAAGATGAAGCCAGCTTCCAAACACCTTTAAGGCCAAGCGATGATTTGATAAAATACCATCATGGTTACTATCATTGAGGATTAGATTACCTAGGAGCAGTTTAAGATGAGGTTTGAGGAAAAGTTTATACCAGCTGCTCAAAAGTCGGTGATGTTCCGTAAGTTCGATGATTTGAGGCAGGAAGATATGACTGTATAAGAGTATGTGGCCAAATTCGACATGTTGTCAAAGTATGGCTTATCTTTTATCGACACTCCATTGGAAAAGAACTAGAAGTTCATTATGGGATTGGATAATTACCTAGGGGAAAAGCTAGATAGATATATTAATGAGTCCTCTAAGAAATCGGTTGAAAAAGCTTTAAGACATAAGAGTCTTTATCCTATGTCCGCTGTAGTTGCTGCCAAAGATGAGCCAAAGCCGCAACTGGCAGGGGAGGAAAAAAATGTGACACGTCAAAAAAAGCAACTTCGGAATAAGAATGGTCGAAAGAAAGGCAAGTGAGAGCCTACTTGTTACAACTTTGGGAGAAGGGCCATGATATCGAAGGCTGTAAAAATGATGGAAAGAAATACTAAAACCGCAACAAAATCGAGCATACTCAAAAGGAATTTCCCTAACCATTGAACAAAAGCAGTTTTGAAAGCACATGTTCTTACCGTCGTTCCATCTTTGTCGAATGCTTCATCGGCGAAGGAGAAAGCAAAGGGCATTATCATTCAAGGTATGCTTTCAATTTATGACATTCCTATATGTGTTTTGTTTGATACCAAGACTTCACATTTCTTCATATCTAGTGATTTGGTTGATAGATTAGGATTGAGACTCGAGATAGTTGACCAACCATTGATTGTGACAAAACTTGTTTGAAGTTCAACTAGACTGTGCATGGTCTGTCGAGACCTAGTGTTATCGAGACATGGATGCAGTTTTGACCACGACTGTTTTACTTAGTTTTGCAAGGTTCAATGTTATACTAGAGATGGACTGGTTGAAGAGACATGAAGCTGTAGTGGACCTTAAGAGGTCGTTGGTGGTGATAGAGACTAGCGATGGGTGGAGGGTTGAGTTAGGATGCCTACTGGAGGATGAGGTGATGGTTGGATTTCTATATTCACTCGAGATCCCACATGATGAGTTGTCATCTATGACTATAGCCAGGGAAGATCCAAATGTATTTGATGAGGTGACCATATTACCACCACATAGGGAGATAGAGTTCAGTATAGGTTTAGTAAAGGACGCTAGACCAGTAGTTATGCCATTGAGGCATATGACACCCAAAGAGCAGTGGGATCTAGAGCACAAGTGAATGACCTATAGAGGAGAGGATTCATTCGTAGGAGTATATCTAAGTGGAAAGCACTTTAATTATTCGCCACTAAGGTGGGGGATAACTCTTTGAGGTTGTTTGCAAATTACTATAAGCTAAATAAGGTAATGAAGAAGAACAAGTTCCATTCCCGCATATGGATGAATTGCTTAATCAACTCCATGTTGCGAAGTTGTTTTCTCAACTGGACCTAATGACGGGGTTTAACCAATTAAGAGAGGCTAGAGAGAGTGTGTCAATAACATCATTTCGTATTCCATCTGGATTTTATAAATAGTTGGTTATGCCATTTGAGCTAACTAATGTACCGGCATACTTTGTTGATTTCATGAACCGTATCTTCAGAGATCAATCAAGTAAGTTCGTGCTAGTGTTCGTTGATGATATTCTCATCTACTCATGGACAGAAGAGGAATATGAGACACTTTTGAGGATTTTGATGGAGGTGTTGAGGAAACATCGATTGGAGGCAATTTTTTGAAATGTCACTTCTGGGGAAATGAAGTGTGATTTTTGGGCCATGTTGTTTCTGAGCAAGTCATTGCTGCAGATCCTGTGAAAGTTACAGCGGTCCAGGATTGGGATAGATACAAATATGCTACAGATGTAAGGAGTTTCTTTGGATTGAAGAGATACCACGAACATTTTATCAAGGACTTCTCTAAGGTGGCAACAACATTAACTAATTTGATGAAGAAGAATCATAATTTTGCTTGGGATGTGAGGTGTGAGCACATGTTCGTTGGTTAAAAGAGGAGGTTAATGAGTGCACCAGTGTTAGTCATTCTGAATGGGAACGAGGAGTTGACAGATACATAGATTCTTATGGTACTGGAATTGGTACGATGTTGATGTAGAGTGGAAAGTTGTCGCGTATGCCAATCGATAGCTGAAACCATACGAGAGGAAGTAACTGACTCATAGTTTGGAGTTGGACGCGATAGTGTGTACTTTGAAGATACGGAGGCACTATCTATTAAGAGAGAGGTTTGAGCTATTCACTAACCATAAATCATCAAAATACCTCTTCTCCTAGAAGGGTCTTAACCTTCACCAGTAGTGATGGTGAGACTTCCCAGCCTCCAATGATTTTGAAATTTCTTATATGCCTGATAAGGGAAATACAGTTGTTGATACTCTGAGTAGAAGACATGCCAATTTGTGAGTGATGTTCTAAGAGTGGACGCAGCTTAAGTTTATCGGGTAATAACTTAAGACCTTGATGTGAGCTAGAGCCAAAGATGTTAGCTAGCTTGACTACTAGACCTATTTTGTTTAAGCAGATTGGCACTACTATGAAGCATAATGCTGGACTAGCAGCGATTATGGCTAAGATAGAGGAAGGAGTAGGGTCCGAAGAGATGAAGTGGTATAGACCCTGACCGAGATAGTTGGCTTTGTAAGCATAGGAGATTATTTATTGCTGTTGTCGATGGGTTGAGGGATGAGGTGCTATGAGAGTTCCATAATTCGAGATTGATAATATATCTTAGAGGCAATAAAATGTACCATGATATGAGGTAGACATTTTATTAAGAAGGGATAAAGAAAGACATTGGGGCATCCATCTTGAAGTGTATGAACTATCAGCTAGTAAACATTGAACAAAAGAAGCCAAGTGGTTTGCTGCAACCACTTGTGATTCCCGAGTGAAAGTGGAAACATATATCGATGGACTTCATCGATGGATTGTCAAGGACCATAGGAGGGTACAATAACATCTAGGTCATTGTTGATAGATTAATGAAGAGTGTTCAATTCACACCTATAAAGTTCAGTAGAACGACATCCAAATTGGCCAAGTTGTATGTGAAGTGGATAGTGTGACTCCACGGTATGTTGAAGAGCATTGTGAGTGACCGGGACCCTTTGTTCATTGGTGGGTTTTGGAAGAGCATACAAGAGGCATTAACCAGAAATCTGGATCTGAGTGTAGCTTATTACCTACAAATTGATAGGCAAACCGAGAGGGTAAATCGTATCTTAGAGGATCGTTTGCGAGCTTGCATTCTCCACTTTGGAGGATCGTGGGATGATCACTTGCATTGAGAAAAGTTGGCATACAACAGTTGTTATCAGTCTAGCATCTGTATGGCACCATTTAAGGCATTATATGGCGGACCATGCAACACTACTTCATGTTGGTAGAGGTGAGAAATTGATACTACGGGTAAATATGATTAGAGATACATCAAACAAGATCGAGATCGTTCGACAATGAATGAAAGTGGCTCAAGATAGACAGAAGAACTATAGTGATAAGAGAAGACGTAATATTGAGTTCTCTATCGACAATAAGGGGTAGTTAGCACCGAGAATCGTAGGTCCTTTTTCCCTACTCAAGAGGGTTGCGGACTAGTTTACAGAGTTGACTTACTATGGAAGATGGCGGGCGGGCATAATATATTTCGTGTTTTGCTATTACAGAAGTTTGTGCACGGCTGAGGCGTAACCATTTCACTGGTTTAGCTAGGTGATATCGAGATTGAACCGAAAGCTTTGAGACCTCGTAGGCTAATTCGTATAATTAGACATGATACGAAGCAGCTTAAGAGGAAGACAACGGAGGTGGTGAAGGTTTGGTGGAGTGAGCCTATAAATACGAACCTTATAAATCTACAAAGTCGTTCCTCTATAAATACGAACCTTATAGCAACTAAAGAAGGATCTTTTCCACTTTTAGGCACTTCTCCTTCTTCATCTTCTTCATCCTGAACACTCCTAAGACTCTTGAAACCGACATCCACTAGATTGTGGTTGGATCTAATTGATTTCATTGTAATACAGAGAGAAAACAATAAATAAAAATAATATAAGTGGATGTAGACCAGAGATTGCCGAACAACTATAAAAATTCTTATATGTTCTTTACTTTCCTTCTATTTTCTGCTAGATCTCTATAATTCATCTGATATTTGGGTATTGGTGCCATTTTTAGCATTAACATTTTTGTGATTTCATTGAGAGAGAGAGGCTAGATTTCACAAGCTAAAGCTTGGATTTTAAGTTTGGAGAAGATGAAGAGGACTAACACCAGATCTATGATTGGGGGGAGTCAACCATAGCATGGGGGCAACCATGACGTGTCCTTAAATTCCAATCAATCCATCTATGTGACCATAGAGGAGATGGGGAGAATGATGAAAGAGATGCAAGATGGAATAATGGCTTGACAATAGGAGACGCTTGATGGACTTTTTAGAAGGATGAAACAACAAAGAATAGCCGAAGCAGCTGAATTCAGAACCCAAGCTCAAAAACACATGCGGGAGCATTTGGAGTTGGAACAGAGCAAAACCAGTCGGTACCAACCTGAATCAACTTGGTGCCGATAGGAATTTACTCGGGTGCACGATCAATTTGGATCTAGGATGAGCTCTAATGCTTGGAATGGACGATTCTGAAGCTAGAGAGGCAGATCAGATTGCGAATGCACAACAACAGGAGTTGGAACCAAAAGCTCACCGTAGGGATTGAGGGCATAATGAAGCTATGGATCTGAGACTTCCATTGGATGAATCCTATGATCAGGATGGATTAGAGTCAGGTTCGATTCCCTTACCTTGCCTTTTGTTTTAAATAAATGATGCAGTATTACTATCAGACAATTTACATGTGTACGTGATTCTGATCGGTCCCTAGGCATGCTTTGAGTTGGAAGTCTGAAGGTGATCCTTGATAGGACTAGATGATTTGATGTTTGCTAGATTCCCTAACCTAAGCTTCATGAGTAATGACCGAAACTGATTAGGAAACACCAATGGAGATTGATAACTCCCAAAAATTGATTAGAATTTTATAAACCACATGAATGTAATGAATGATATTGATCATGGTAGTCCCGTCCGGAGAGATGGGGTGGTGATCGCAAGAAGTAAGTTCCCTTACCAAAGAGTAAGTAGATGAACTTGCTTGTAGTTGAGTCCCCTCACCGGATAGCGAGCGGATTGGGCTCAATAAGGATTTGGAGAGACCAAAATTAAGTCCCCTTAATAGAGAGTGAGCAAATGGACTTGCTTGTCATTGAGCCCCCCATCGGAGAGTGAGTGGATTGGGCTTAGCAGGGATCCGGAGAGATCGAATGATAGATTAGATGATAAGCAATCTGGAAAGATTGAACCCTAGATTGGATGATAAACAATCTGGAGAGACCAAACCCTAGATTAGATGAGGCCCTATATTAGATGTTAAATGGTCCGGAGAGATCAGACCCTGGAATGGACATTGGCCAACCTTAGGATTTGAGTGCCTTGTGATTAGACTAAAAAGAATAAATCCCGGACGAACACAAAATGATTTTGATATATGATGTGATAGTTACGGATGAAAATAGACCAATTATAATTTATGACTAACACTTAAGCAAGGACTAGAGTCCTTAGCTATAACAAGTCTGGAATGACCTTTGGTTTGTAGGGGAATCCGAAGAAACTAGATGACTCACCATAACTTGGATCGATGGATAGCTGGAAAGCTTGACCGCTAGAAGTCAACTATTGTTGAGACTTGTTATTGAGCAGATCACACCTTGCATTCATAAGACTTACTTTAGGGAGCAATTATTAACCGGTTTTTTGACTAAGCGGATTTTCAATTGGAAGTAGAAGGTCAAAACGAAGACGAAATGATTCATGATCTTGGAAACTAGTCCAGATGAACAAAAGAAACGAACTTATCAAGTTTCAAGCAAAAAGGGACTAAGTGGACCCCTCGGCACCGAGAGGACCTCTCAGTACCGAGAGGTATTTCCTCCACTTAGCGCCCCTCAAATTCCTTATACTTAAAGCACGATCACAAGAAATCCTGGTGAAGTACTTTTCCCAGAGAATTAATGAGCAACTTTAAGGATTTGTGAGAAGAAAGCAAGGAAAGCAGGATAAGACAAATGACATCAAGGAAATCATCGGGAATGACTCAACCTTCATGGAAAAGAGTTTAGAATACAACTAAACAAGATAGGAAGATGAGTTTTTTTACCCATCTTAACCTCTCTATACCGAGAGGTATGAATTGCTTCTTAGGTCGACGTGCTCCCTTCTGGGCCTATGAAATTTCATCTAGACCTTATACAATGTGAGCCTATGAATTTGCAGAGCTGTTCCTCTATAAATAGCAGCCCTATAGCAACTAAAGAGGGATCATTTTCCACTTTTAGACACTTCTCCTTCTTCATCTTCTTCTTGCTGAACACTCCCAAGACTCTTGAATCCGAGATCCACTAGATTGTGGTCGAATCTAATTGAATTCATTGTGATCCAAATAGAAAACAAGAAATAACAAGAATATAAAGTGGACGTAGGCCAGAGATTGCCAAACCACTATAAATATTCCTGTATGATCTTTAATTTCCTACTATTTGCTGCTGACCTTTATATTTCAACAAGTTTTTGGGTGTTGTACCATTTTTGACGTCAATATGCAGCAACATTTGACTTCGAGGCACAACAAAGAGGACATTGGGATTGGACTACTTACGCACATGTTTGACTCTTGAGTGGTCGGTATCGACCACTGTAAGGCACAATAAAAAGGACTTTGCAGCTTTGGGTGATGACGACTCTTGAGTAATCAGTACCGACTATTATGAGGATTGGCCAAATATGGCCAACTTTGGCGAGGACGGTGGTGATGCTTTGAGGAGCACGTTGTAGTGATTCTTTCATTCATTCGATGGTTGATTTTGACATCATGGCTCTACAACGGGCATTTTTAGTAGTGCAACGGTAATTCAATGCTTTTATGTGATGATTTCTAAACTATAATGGGATGATTCTACGACTTATGAAGGGTGTTTAGAGATATTACAATGATGACGACTCGATGGCTGGAGTTGTAATGAAAATCTACAAGGACTAGTTCGGTGAGGGAAACTCGTGGGTGGAATTATCAATGTGTTTAACTATACAAATGAATAGAATGGAATGTTTACTGTATTCTACTGTGGGGATGTGTGAAAATGGATCGTTGATACTCGGAGGTTTCTAGAGTGCTCGTATAGATGGGGTATATGGGGACACCTACCCTAGACTTGTTAACAATGAGTCTAGTTCATAGCCTTACGAAGAGGCATTGATTCGAGCATCGAGGAACCAGGTATTTGATTTCATTTTTGGCTAATGATTGGGCCATATATCCAACGCACTCGAGTGATGTAAGGATTGTTTGATGGATGCTATATTTTCTATGTTTGTTTTGTCACTCTAGAGATGTCTCATAACGTAGGTATTTTTCACTTGGATACCATGACACCCGACATTGTACTTTTACATCTTATCCTCATATGATGATGATAGTAGATTAATATATAATGTTAAGTGCTAACTCTTTGGATGCTGGGAAAGGTTGGGTATGATTCTCTACACCCTATGTCCTACATACTATATCAACTTTCATAGTATTTTGAGATTGTTTATCACTCCCACGTAATAGTTGCTAACTCGAGGTTTTATGCTTCTTATTATCTCAAATACTCGTAATGAGTAGACTATATAGCAGGAGTGGAATGGGACATGGAGTTGTGATGGCGAACTAGTAGGAGGCTATGCTTTCATATATATTATACTTTGGAGCTTATTACTATTTCATTGTGCAACACCATGAAGCTTCACCAACGCTTTAGTTTATTCTGAGACAATTATCATTTGAATTATTATCTGATGTATAAACTCTATGATCTATTTTGTATGACTGTATGAACCTGTGCGCTCTGATTATGGTTCATTTAGTTATTTTTGTCCCACCTATTTTATATCCGTGATGATTATTATATTTTATTTGATGCACTATGAGATATACGATATGTTATCTATTGAATTTGTTTATTTTTCCACTTGGCAATCGTCCTACATTGGTCGGGACGGTTACAACGCACTATATAAGTATATTGGGTACCGAAGGTGTAGGGAAGTTATCGTAACACCCAGCTTCTTGCTTTTGGAAGGACATTCTCTCCTACTACACCAAGCTGCACAATTGGAATGTCTATCAATATTGGAAGTGGTAAAAGAATTACACTCTGTATCGCTATTGGCTTAGCAATATCTATCGCTCCACCTTCGCCAACCTCTTCAGTCTGGCTTCGGACAGACTCATAACCGTCGAAGAAGCTTTTTTACCAATGGGCATGGCTCCATCTCGTTCAACAACATCATCGCAGGTGGCAACCATAGGGACCTTATCTACTTATTACAGATGACCACTCATATCTGGCTTAACTCATACGATGACTCTTATACATAAGGATCTCAAGAAAAAGGATTTTTCACTATTAAATCTCTATTCTTCTCTGGTATGTTTCTCAACTTCACTTTGCTTTGGAATATTAGGGTGCCCCAAAATGTAAGATTCGTATATGGCTAGTAATATTTAATAAGCAAAACGTGACTGAGAACCCAATTAAGAAGCACCTTGGTGTTGGCCATAGTTGCTTCCTCTATAAGCATGAATTTAACCGCTCTAATCTAGCTTCCAACAATGTGAATTTTTCATATAGAGTTTGGGATTTATGCGCATTAAATATGTCTGTAAATATTGATATATTTGGTATCGACATTGTTCAATACTGGGGTTCACATAGGCCAAGGAGCTCCCTCTCCATCATGGACCATCTAGTCTTGGCCTCATCCTAGCTATCTAAAGAGATATATACAAAATTTACTACAACTCCAAAAAGAAAGCCCTACATTTCTATTATCAACATTATTATGGAAAATGGTTACTAAATGGATAGGTGAGAATGCAGCGCCTCTCCGGCTTAGGAACTCTTGGAAAGGACTTCTAAAGTCTATAGGCAGCAGCAACGCTGAAGGATTCTAGTTAGATGAAGTAGGGTTGCGCAAGTTGATGGCTGATTATTTATGTAAATTATAATATTAGTTATGATGCCAAATGTATGGGTGTTTGGATCTTGGTATTTTGTAGATTATTGTATATTTTGGCTTCCAACTAGGCTTGTTTGTCGTGAACTATATATTTTATGCTATGTTATGATATTGTTGTGTGGCATACATATCCTTATACTAAAAAAAATTCACCTTCCTTTTTTACAAATTCCTAATTAAATCCAAATCTAATCTCTATATAAATATGAGAATATAATACCTTAGTTATTACCTACCTCTTTTACAACTCCTAATCTTGATATAAATTATTATTAAAACTTATATATCTATAGTTAATGTCAATTTTGGTTTAATGAATGATTTGACAAATACATATGTGTATGTGTATTTTAAATATATATAATAGTATTGTTTATTCATTGAATGCTAAGTTGCCAACAACCCAATAAATATGCATATATAAAATATATAAAATTTATTATTATATTGAAACTAGTTATAAATGAAATAAAATTTAAATCTAAAATTACAAGAAATGTTAGCCAAATTCAAACACTGTTTGTATAAATATATTTGTTCATTTGCTATTGTAATGTTTTATGATTTGAAACAAAACAAAAAATTTCACTAAAATTTTAATTATTTAATGTAAATCATACAAACATGTATTTAAAGACAAACGTATATCAGGGATTAG
This sequence comes from Allium fistulosum, assembly GCA_030737815.1. Lineage (NCBI taxonomy): Eukaryota > Viridiplantae > Streptophyta > Magnoliopsida > Asparagales > Amaryllidaceae > Allium > Allium fistulosum. The sequence goes on along the minus strand of CM060905.1, from coordinate 248,259,782 downwards.
GTAACCTTTGTAAAAATAGGATATGAAATTATACCTTAAAGATCCAGCCAAATTATGACACTTCAATCTATGATTTGCTCCTAGATTTCCTGATTCACCACTCGATATTACAAAGTTTGAATGAACCACTTTGTTTTATTTTTGGTTGATGTTTATTTTGGTAGAAATCAATTTTGTCTAGGGAAAGGTTGAAAGAGATGGCAGCCATGAATGAGATTAAAACTGAACTAATGAGGAGGATTTGTTTTTATGGAGAGAATAATGGCCTTTCTCATTCCTATCTTTAAAACCTTACCTTTTATTCTCTACTAAATCAAAGTCAAATATTCAGACCATTTTTTTCTTTCCTATAGCCTGCCATGCTTGCATCATATATGGATCAAAATTCAAAAGCCTATTTGGGTAATTAAATATATTTAATCCTATTTAAATATATACCGATATCCTATATCGATACATGCATATATAACATTTATGTATACATCCAAATAATGACCAATAATACCAAGAACATTTCTAAGAGCTTCCCCGCTTACTACTAATCCTCGAAACATCAAATACATTGATATTTCTTAATTATTAATTAATTTACAATACTTTATAGACCAATTAAATCGTGGTTTTTTTGTAGAATTCATAAATACGGTTGTGAGAGTCAAAGGAGTGAATTCAATCAACGATTAATATTAAACAATTCAAATATTAATTTTCACAGATCACCATTGCGAATGGTGTGATAGTTTAGTTGAAGATCGTTTTGGTAAAAACATATTTTACATTACCTTAAACGGCACCAATAATGACAATAATTTACACACGTTCTCTTCGCCAACACCGAATCATTTTAGGATGTATGGAATTTGGTATTGGTCAAAACTACAATATTATCCACATTTAACTTGATGAGTCCATAAACAAAGTCCTTGGTTCAATAATAACATTTATTATTAAGTGTTCTCCATTAGCTAGAGGTTTTAAATTTGAGTCGACTATAGTTGACCTTGATACTAACCTCATAAAATTGAGGAGATGAATTATCTAATGAATAATGCTTCGCTTCCAATGCTTGTACTCAAACCCAACTATAGTCCTTCAATGGTCACCATGCCATGATTTAACTATCAAAGTGGAGTATAAACAATAAAGTCCCACGGTATTCTCTAGTCAAAGGAACCGTGGAATATTGTCGCATGGAGATTTCCTATTTGACCCAGTTATCAGCAACCAATAGGAAACTCTTGGACGAGTCATCCATAGTTATTCAATAATTACTAGTACGTAACCCATTGATGCCCTTAGTTACCAAGAGTAATACACCGGCCAACATTTAGAGAGTGTTACACACTCTGGTCTATATGAATGAACCGATATTCTTTTTAGAAACATCTTGACTACGAACATTTAAAACAAAATGTTATTTTATTTCATGATTAAATACTCATGATTGAAACTATTTGCAACTACAATCACATAACATTTTATTTATGCACTATCTTATTGTAAGGCCTCCACCTATATACCAATACTATCCAAGAGTATTAAAGTGTAATACTGTCAGATAGTATGGAGAATGAGGCTATATGGGATACATACGTGAATATTCCCTCGGACTAATACTGGTACATATTAAATCATCGAGTATATAACTTACCTATATGTACAAAGTATCGGTACAAAGCAATAGACACTTGTGCCTCCAGGATAGAATAATACATAATATACAATATCATATAGAGAATATAGTGTCAAATACAGTTAGAACATATCATATTTAATACAATAATGTTATAAGAATACAGTACAACTCAATGTCAATTATATATACATACAGTGAATTTAATATCATATAACAATCCTAATATTGTACTCCTTTAACCCAATACACAAATGCTAGCTGTGTCATCCCTATACCTAAAATGTCTCGGGATTGACCCGAGTATTATTAAATAACACATGGGTCAAACTATGTCTAATCAAGGATCATAAGAAGATGATACAATATAAATAAAAGGAGAATAATATGATATCACTAATAAAGATAATCAAAACACTAGACGACATGTCAGAGCATATATATGAGTATAGAATAATCATCAAGGCATTATATCACCAAATAACTCAAATCCATATAAAAAATCAAAACTGATATCAAAGGATGTCATCATCACCCATATAGAAACTCATCAAATCAGAAAACACGCAATCAACATAAATGGGTGAATCATACATATTCAGAAACCATCATCTAAATCCAGAAACCTTGATAAGTGCGATATCACTAAGTATATCGAGCTAGCACGAAGCAATGCCCAAATATCTATCAATCTCATATTATAAAAATAACATCGTCAAATCACTAAAATCAATAAAAGATATTAGAGCCAGCCCATAACAATGCTCAAATATAACCAATAAGAAGTAGGCCGTCTGGTATAAAGAATAGACCGTCTACCTAAGAAGGATACGGGGTTGACTATACTTTGGACACAGTCTTAGGTATAATCTCATCCCTTATATGCTTTTCTACCATACGTGAACTGAACCCAAACAGGAGATTGATGGTCGTATGCCCGCTTTAGGAACCCAGGGTCCACTATGCCATATGCTATGTAGCCGGATATGTTCCTTTAACATTAGCTCACGTAAACTGAAACCAGATGTGAAACTGATGGCCATATGCCCGCTCTAGGAGCCTAGGGTCACATAATCGGATCCGCTTCTATAGTCCTTAGTTACCTTAATGGATATCATGACACATATCCACCAGTGGCTCGTTGATGCGTAGTCGCGGTCACGACCCTGCTTTGCCTCTATAGGTAATAGACTATTGACCAATGCGACATAACTATGGGACGTAGGGCACCTACCCTACGGGTCACTTAACCCAAGCTTCATAATGTGAGGCACTTACCTCATAAGTTACCAAACCCAAAACATACGATGCATATCGAATATAAAATATAACAACAGTGTCATGGATCAGGGGCGCGACCCCATAATCAGGCCACCAGGGTAGATTTTGGCTAATCTGGTTTACTCTCGAAACATAAAGGGAGCTGGACAAGGGTAGACAGACACACAGAACAAATACAATGGCCAACATACGACTTTAAGTATACTCAATGCAATGAGTATCATATACAGCAATCCCTTTATTGAGCGTCATCCACGAGCAAAAGAATAACTTAATAAATAACACAATGGTGTCCAATACCACCGCGTGTTAGTATTCCATTTATTCAGAGCTCACACATCACACTGGTCCTTCTTTATGCTACATAATGAGTCATAGGAATAATAGGAAAAGTGTTACCGAAAGTCCCATACCAAATGGTATCACTAAACCGTTTATTCTAATTTCTCGTCACATAGAATAAATATTAATAAATTGAACAAAAAGGTGTCATCACCATATCATCTTCAAATATTTCACAAATCATTATCAACTGTGAATCACCTATGTCATTAATATCAGAATGGAGAAGATAAGACATCAACAATTCAGAATTAATACAAAAATATGTGTTATTCAAATAAATATAAATAAACAAATCAATATATAATAATAAAACATTCACACATATAATTTTTATATAATAAATAAATACTAAAAGATAGATAATAAATTCATATTCCAGAATAATTGAAATAATTATCTAAACTCGATATAGTTTAATACTTACAATAACTAACATATTTCTCAATCTTACATAAAATTAGTCTATTATTAAATATTTACAAAAAAATTAGAAAAAAACATTTTAAATTAATATCTAGAAATAATTATTCACAACATTTTATCTTATATAAAATAATAAATACTTATTTTAAATAATTATAAAACATCCGAAATAATTACATTTTTTACAAAATAAAAATTAAGAATTATTTAATTAATATAATTAAATAATTTTATCAATGTGTTGATCTTACATTTACATTTTACATATATTGAGTAAGCATATGTTAAGACCCAAGTATATTTGATTTTTGTTTAGAAAAATGTGTGTGTATCATAAATTCCCGTAACTTGTTCTTAAATAGGATTTCACATTATTACCCAGCCTTTTGACTAAGCAGTACGAGAACAGACTTAAATAATCAAATTGGACGAGCGAATGATGGAGAAATGAACCAAGGACTTTGGGAATATCATAAAAAGGGAAGAAAAAAGAAATATAAAAAAATGAGCGAAAAGGTTAAAAATTTGGAAGTTCAAGTTTTCGGAAGGGTTGGCTTGAAGCAAACCCACAAAATCCTCTAGTTTGACTCGAAACGGGATAGCCATGAAAAAACTCCAAGCACGACCCAGAGCAAACCATACAAAAACCCCATATCAGGGGTCGATACTAAGTCCTACCTAGGGATCGGTACAGACTCCTGAAAACTCGAGTCAGACACAAAAAATATCGGGTTTAACTTCAAGCAAGCAAATAAAACTCAGAACATGAAAATCTTAGAGAATCTTCAGGGCAAGCCCCAAGCAAACACTCAAAATTCTCGGATCGGATTCCAAGCAAGTTCAAGCAAAGCCAAAACAACCCAAATCAAGACAACACAACATTGGGATCCCCCAAGTTTGGTTTCAGTATCGACTCCCACCTAAGGATCGGTACCGGCTCCCAATCATAGCTTGGGTGGACCCCATCTTTTTCATACATGTCAATCTTGATGCCAAGAGCCTATTTCCATGGTTGTTTTGTTGATTCAATGCAATTCTCCAACGATTTCCGCGAACACCCGAATCAGCAACTTTGTTCTTCTACAACTCCATCAATATCTCCAAAAAAACACTTGGGTGACTATGCAAACAAAGCTTGGGTTCATAACACGAACATTGAGAGGGCCCACCACGAAGAGTCGTAGGGCCCCACTCTCCATTTTTGGGATCGGTATTGATCCCCATACCTAGCATGTATGGGGTCGATTTTTTCTAGAGGACTTCATGTTGGCAAGGAGCTTCTATAGGTGAGATTTGAGGAAGATATTTCGTCGTTTACCCCTATAAATACACCAGGCAATCTTCATTAGGGGGATCTTCTCTTTTTTTGGCTAACTCCTCCTTAAACAACCAATAAAATTCATTGTAATCAAGATCAAAATGGATCTCAATCACTTGTAATCCCAAATTAGTGGAAAATTAATATAGATCCTTCAAGTGGATGTAGGCCCAGATTGTCGAACCACTATAAAAATTCTGTGTGTCATCTTTACTTCCTTTTTCTTGCTTTTCCTCACTTTCTTACATTTACTCCCTACGTAAAACTTTTTTGCATTAACTTTCTGCAACTTTTACTCTTGGGTGTTTGGTCCAAATTTTGCTCAAACATTTTGGTGCTCTTACTGAGAATTGAACTCAGGCTATTTGGATCCTTGTCTACTATTAGATTGCCTAAAATCTAAGGAAGAGATCCAGTTTCTTCTTAAATAGTTTCAGCACTACCAAGATTTGAACAAAATCTACAGGAAGCTATCTTCAATGGACCGCAGGAAAGACAAAGTCATTGCCTCCTTAAGAGCTGCCGATGAAGCAGACAATACTGATTTGAACATTCTAGAAGAGGGCGCACATCAAGGAACCACAGATCTTCAGAATCCTTTTGACACTATCACTAGGGTGGATTTTAAACATACGATGAAAGAGCTACAGGATAGCCATGCAGAGTTGGACCAGCAAATCCAAGAGAATAGAAATTTGATGACACGGCTGAATACTCACCGTAGGACGACTAGGAGAGATCCATCTCCTTCGTACTAAGAATCAGACAGTTCCTCATCATCTGACCACCTCCATAGGAACAAAAGGAAAATGACAGATGCATACGAAGTTGGAGAGTCAAGAAGGGAATTGAGAACCGACTCCAATCAAGGCAAGGGGTCGGTATCAATCCCAACTCAAGGGTTGGTACCAATCCTAACTTAGGAGTCGGTACCGATCTCGCTAAGGGTTTGGTGTGGAACCCGTTAACCAGGGTTCAGGTCCTCGACTCGGTGATGGCGTGCATCATGGGCATACTATGATTGACTAGGGTGTCGAAAGTCAAGAATTTGCTGCTGGATTGTCGCCAAGGAATAAACGTGGAGTTGTCGAGCACACAATTCTTCCAGAGTTAGGAGAACTTAGGCAACGAGGCACGGATCGGGATCACTTACTGAGCCAAGCATAAGGAATAGATTATGACTACCGCGACCCAGCAGGTTCTTAAAAGCCGAACTTGGCTGAGATGGTAAGGCAATTTGTGAGAGAAAGTCAAGGTCAAACTAACGATGACTGGGACACTTACCCTAGTCAAAATCCCTTCATTGAAGCCATTCAGCGTGAAGAGTATCCACAGAGATTATATATGTCAACCATGCTGACATATTTAGGAAAGACTGATCCTAGACAAAATCTCATGAAGTACGAGTGGCATATGTCAGATACAATCAAGTACGGGTACCCAGAGTTACATGCCCACCAATCTCTATGGCCCATGATCGGACTTGTAAAGCTCTACCGAGACGAGCGTGACTCAACCGCTCATTAGGCAACCCTTGCCCCTGTCTTAGGGGCAAGACCGTGATCCAAAATTGGATATGACTCGACCATCCACTCTCAAGCTCGTATCCGGCATTTCCAGAACACTTACGCCTTGCTTAGAGCTCAACAGACTTATAACCCAATCTAACATTAACGTGACATGACCGTCCATGCACTAACTATTGCCCTCGGCATGGGAGCCAAAACACAAACCAAAATGGATGTGACTGATCATCCATCAACTTAACTCTATCCCTTGACCTGACATGGGGAGTTCAAACTAAAATGGATGTGACTGACTATCCATCAACTTTACTCTATCCCTTGACCCAACAGGGGGAATTAAAACCAAAATGGATGTGACTGACCATTCATCAACTTAACTCTATTTCTTGACCCGATAAGGGGAGTTCAAACAAAAATGGATGTGACTGACCATCCATCAACTTAATTCTTTTCCTTGATCTGACAAGGGGAGAATGAATTTCAAGATGGGCGTGACCCGACCGTCCATCGGCAACCTGCAGCGGATGTGACCCAACCGTCCGTCTCCTAACTTCTACCCTTTATCCGTCAAGAGGAAGTTAAAATCCAAAATGGACGTGACATGACCGTCCAACCAGGACGAATTTGATTCGACCATTCATCCTTCAAATCTATTTTTCATGGCTTCATTAGAATACAAACATGGAATGAATGTGACTTGACCATTCATTCAGCTACTCCTACCTTTGATTCGTCAAAGGGAGCACAACACAGGATGGGTGTGACCCGATTGCCTATTTGCTAACTTAAACCTAAGACCCGACAGGGAAGAATATCGCTACATAAGGATGAGACTTGACTGTAAGTGTACTGATTCCGTTGACCTCGGACTGGGGGTAGAGGAATATCCTTGTCTTATAGCTGAACACAACAGCTCAACACTATGGCTCGTGCCTAATGTTCGATACAACTTAAAGTTGCGACCAAAAGGATGCCTTAGAAAGGACCAATCAGATTCGTTCGATCAAAATCATGACTTGAATCCATGACGCCAGGGCCAGCTTCATCATCAACACTTACCATTTCATCTTCCCCAACATCATCCTGAGCCCCCTCAACCTCCCGAGTAAGGACTAGGGGCATGATTAGAACCAAACGTCCTTGAATAGGATGTCAAACTGATAACTCAAGTTGGAATTGCTTCAGTTAGCAAGCAGAATTAGTCGCTCTAACGACTGCTCTTCAATAGACTAGCCTGAAAACAACTTGTAATTACAATCCACCAAAACTTGGCAATGACCCATAGGCGTGCGAACATGCTTGGGAGCCAACGACATACCCGATATACAATTTCTAAAATCGAAGGAAATTGAATTCTTTCTTGAGACTTTCATAAAAGAAACCAATTCAGATAGTTGAGATCTACTATTTCAATCAACTAGCTCAATGGAACTGAGCATAAAAAATTTCTGAGATAGTACATCCCGATTTACTATGTCAAAATATCGACCATGCATTACAATAATTATCTAAGATGCTCAATGGAATTCTTCACAACAAACTTTACTTGTCTCAATTCAAAGTATATCATGTTCGCCACATAATATACTTTGGAGGGCAAATGTTATCCAGTCTTTGTACCAAGCAGTAGCCTAACAGATTTAGACGGTCGAATTGGATGAGCGAATGATGGAGAAATGATCCAAGGACTTTGGGAATATCATAAAAAGGCAAGAAAAGAGAAATATCAAAAAATGAGGAAAAAAGTTGAAAATTTGGAAGTTCAAGTTTTTGGAAGGGTTGACTCGAAGCAAACCCACAAAATCCTCAGGTCTGACTCGAAGCAGGATAGCCATGGAGAAACTCCAAGCGTGACCCAGAGTAAACCATGCAAAAACCCCAAATCAAAGGCCAGTAGCAAGTCCTAGATGAGGATCAGTACCGACTCCTAGAAACTCGAGTCTGATACACAAAAATCTCGGGTTTGACTCCAAGAAGGCAAAGGAAAACTCAGAGCACTTCTCAGAGAATCTTCTAGTCGAGCCCCAAGCAAACACTCAAATTTCTTAGGTCGGACTCCAAGAAAGTTCAACCAAAGCCAAAACAACCCAAATCAAGACAACACAATAATGGGACCCCAAAAGTTGGGGATCGATACCGAATCCCACATAGGGATTGGTACCGACTCCCAAATATATCTTCGGTGGACTCCATCTTCTTCCTATATGTCAATCTTGATGCTAAGAGCCTATTTCCAAGGTTTTTTTTGATTCAATGCAATTCTCCGTCGATCTCCATGAACTCCTGAATCAGTAACTCTGTTCTTCAATATCTTTAAAAAAACACCTAGGCGACTATGCAAACAAAGATTGGGTTCATAACACGAACATCGAGAGGGAGCACCACGAGGAGTCGTAGGGCCCCACTTCCCTTTTTAGGGATCGGTATGGATCCCCCTATATGGATCGGTACCAATCCCTATACCTAGCATGTATGGGGTTGGTTTTTTCTGGAGGACTTCGTCTTGGCAAGGAGCTTTATATATGAGATTTGAGGAAAATATTTCATCGTTTACCTCTATTAATACATTAGGCAATCTTCATAAATGAGATTTTCTCTTTTTTGGCTAACTCCTCCTTAGACAGCCATTAAAATTCATTGTAATCAAGGATCAAATGGATCACAATCACTTGTAATCACAAATTAATGGAAAACTAGTAGAGCTTCTGCAAGTGGACATAGGCCTAGATTGCCGAACCACTGTAAAAAATTTGTGTGTGACTTTACTTGCTTTTTCTTGCTTTTTCATTCACTTTCTTCTATTTACTCCATATATAAAACTTTTTTGCATTGATTTTCTGTGACCTTTTCCTCTTGGGTGTTTGGGCCAAATTTTGCTCAAACACACGTATACACTTTAGAAGTAAAAGTATGAGGAATCACAGCAAAATAAAATGCAAAACAACGGTTTGGTAATAGAAAAATAATAGAACTAATAGGACTAAAATCATGTGAATTTACAAGCTTACCCGATGGTACAACAGTACTCACAAATATACAGTTCAAAGTAAGTGCACTAGTAGAAGAATTAATGGAATCATGCATACTAACAGGCTAATGAAATTAGAAATGCAATAGGGTGCAGTAAAATAAATGAGTGCACAATGCATTACTAACCAATGTGTAAAAACCCCACAATATAAGCACTACAGCTTGTATAAACATATGCATATGAACTAAGATGTCACATATCACATGCCTCAGGAATGCATGCTACAAGAAGCAGCAAACATACTCACGCATGATAGTGAAATGCTCACACCTACCCAAGACAAACTACCGCACACATGAAAAAGAAATTAAGCAACAGGGATGCCAATTGACCGATCAACTAGTGGACATGATAGATCGATGAGGCTATTCCAAGCGAGGTTGATCATCTATTGCAATAAATTTCTTCCCCTCCCATTTGATTAACATTTTCTTTAGTCAATTCTACACCAACGCATGCCAAGACTCAATTCAAATCCGTGATATATATATATATATAATGATCTAGTGTTAACCATAGATTAATGAGTGTATAAACTCACTTGACGTTTGTGTCCCTGGTTCTTCCCTTTTTGAACGCATGCACATAGAAAATCATCGCCTCAAAGAAACCTAGATTGCTCACATACATAGATGCACTACGGTGTCTATATGCTCGAGCTCAGCATTGGAGATTTATAGTAGTTTACTTGTATTCAATTTGATTTATTAATAGGCAGGGTTTGGTTGAGATGATGATTTTCTAAAGCCAATAATAGTTATCGCTGATGAAATATATATATAGAGGGAGGAGAAATCTAGATATCAAATTCTTTGGAAATGGAAGAGTTATGATGTTTGATTTTAGGGGTTAGTTTTTGGGCTTGAGATGTTGGACTTGGGTCATGGTAAATAAATATATAAATTAGGTGTGTGTGTGTATGGATTTTTCTTTCTATTTCTTTTAAAACTAAATTCCATTCCATTTAAGCAAGTGCAAGTTTCCATTTTGAAATAACTTCTTATACATATTAATAATATATTTCAAGTACATAACTATGATAAAACAATATTTTATACTTTTGACTTATTTGAATTTAAATATTAAATTTTGACAATTTAAATTCTTCTTATTAATTGAATTTCAAAACCAATTTATTAAGTAAATCACCAAATTCTATTTAAATTAAATAAATTCATAATATTAACATTAATTAATTACTACCAAAAATGGGGTTGTTACACTTATTATATACTTCAAATTAGTTAGTTAACTAATTATATCTAACAAAGTATATAAAAGGGAACAAACACCTTTATTATGAACAAGAGTGACTACATAGTTAGATATATGTAACAAATTACATAATTTCCCTTAGGGCATACCACTAACCAATTCAGATTCCATGTACACAAACTAAGTATGAACTTTGGATGATGTAGGGGAAAATACCATTGACTGCTAATGGATTATTACGAAGAAACAAAATGCCGATGGAAAGCTAGAGATCTATAAAGCAAGGCTAACCGCAAAATGTTTTCGTCCAATTCAAGGTGTTGATTATAACGAAACATTTTCTCCCATAGCCATGCTAAAGTGCATTCTAATATCACTCGATATTACTAGTTCTATGACTATGAAATATGGAAAATGGATGTGAAAATGGTTTTCTAAATGATGATTTAGAAAGGACCATTTAAATGTCGCAGCCCGAGGGTATTGAGGTCATTAGGACCGAAGGAAAGACTTGTAAGTTGTTATGATCAATATATGATCTAAAACAAGCTTCAATGAGTAGGATAAGTATTTTTATAAAGTGATCAAATAGTTTGGCTTTTATGAGAAGACAAAGAAAGTGTGTGTGTATCGAAAGAACAAAGTAATATTATAGTATTTTTCCTTCCATGAGTCGATGATTTACTCCTGATTGGAAGTGATGTTCTTTGTGCAATAAGTGAAAGGTTGGTTGTCCACGAACTTCTTCATGAAAGATTTTGGAGAAGCAACCTATATATTTGGTATTATGATCTATAGAGATAGATTTAAAAGATTTCTAGGATTATCCCAATCCATGTACATAAACACCATGCAAAAAAGATTTAGTATGTAGAATTCCAAGCGTAGAAATATTCTATGTAATCGGGAATCATTCTTTCGAAGAAGGACGCTCCTCCTACTTATGAGAAGAAAGATCATATGAAAGGGATACTGTATGCATCAACAATCAGATCCACTATGTACGATATGCTATGTGCGAGATCGGATGTGGCTTATGCATTAAGATGCATTAGTGGTTACCAATAAAACCTTGGAGAAAACAATAGACTACCATGAAATGTATTCTTAAGTATTTACGAAACAAAAGTGTTTATATTCTTTTATATACTTTGTTATATTGTGATATAAATAAATTAAGTAATAAAGTATATTAATAAGAAAGTCTTTAAATATAATGTTATGTGATCGTATGTAACCACCTACAAATTTAACACTATTAATATTAAATTAATTTTTAATTAAATAGTGAATTTGGTACCATATTTATAACCATTGCATAGGTCACTCTGAGTTGATCGGTTTGGTATATAATGTGATGGATTTAGGTTTATGATTTGCAATTAGAGGCATTACAGTGTTGAAATAGAGTACGAAGCCACTTTTGGGCCAAACTATTATACATAACTGAACCCGCATCGTTGCCTGTATAAATGATGAAAAGAATCCATAGTGGGGAACGTCACATAGTTTTCCCCTTCTAGTCTCAAAATTCTCTCCTAAGCACTCTCTGATGGCAGATTATCAAACTAATTAAAAATAATTAAAAGTGCTCGAACCCTAGCTTATAATATATAGATTCGAAGCTCATGATGAGTAGAAGAGACTTCGAGTTTTATGTTTATAGAGATGGGTTCGGGTGGGCCGAAAATTAACGAATAAGTCTTGGTCGTTCATTCTTAGATTTTGATTTAGGGATGGATTTGCGACTTTAGGACAATCAGAGTGTACTAAGTTGTAGTGGAGGACAAGAGGAGTCAATCCATATGGTTGGATCGAGTTGGAAGTTACCGAGAAGGTTAAAAAAATTTCCTAAAACTACAGCGGCAGTGGATTTCTAGTGATGGTGGAGAGTTCAAGGTTGTCAAGGGGGTTGTTAGGTAGGTGCGATAGTGTATGCTGGTGACGATGGTGGCGGCCAATTTGGTTGAAACATCTTGTGGTAGGGATGACAAGAAAATAAATAGGTAGCGTTGACGGGTTTTGGCAGAGCAACGGGGTTTCGACAACTGTAGCAGAAGGTAACATTTTATTGCCTAGCCCTTGTTTAACAATTAATTATGATATAAACCATAATCTTCTAACCTTCATATCTTTTGCATACGAACTTCAATTTACGTGTGGTTTATTTTGTTGGACTCGTGGTAAAATTCCAAACGATTTTAGTTTTGTTTACTTAGTTTTGGAGCTATTTACAAAATCCTGTTGGTATGATTTATTTGATTAATTGTGTTTTGAAGTATCAAATGCATATCCATCAATGAAATTGTATATTTATTTATATGTGTTTTGTCATATTGATGTCTGTTTTGGATGTGTTGTGCCTTGATTGGATTATTTATTGTTGATTGTTGTATTATTGGATATATAATTATAACCAATATTGGATTGAGATTGGAAATATGTTTATTAAAACCAAATTATGGAATTGTGTAATTTTAGAAAAGATACATAAATAATTGAAAATAAGGTTGAGTGGGATCTATAAATAACAACGATTTGATGAATTAAAATGAAATTAATGTGAGTAATTTAGTAATGTTATTATTTATTAATTTCTAAGGAAATTATATAATAAAAATATTTTTAATTTGAATTGAGGAGTTTATCTATATTTATAAAATAAGGTAAGATTTCATCAATAATAGTATGTTTTTTTGTAACTGTTATGTTGTTTTGAGTAAATGGTAATATAATTGGTATTATAGTGTTTATAGAAGAAACATTATTATTATTTTTGTTTCAATAATAAAATAAAGGATATTTTTGGAATAATAATGATATTAATATAAGATATGTTTTACAAAATGAGTCTTGAGTTAAATTATCGCTATATTGAGACAAATAACAATAAAGTAAAATTTGAAGTTTAAAGTATTGCTATTTTAGAGGTAAGTAGTAATAAACTAATTTAGGAAAGTATTAAATTTTTTTTGGCATATATTATTATATTGTCGTAAATAATAATATTATTGGTTTGAAAAATAATTTGATGTAAATTGTTATTTTTAATTAAAATATAATATTTTGAAGTATTTAAAGGAGTATAATTATAATAAAGGATTTTTAAAGGTATATTATCATTTTTGAATAATTATTATTGTTTTGAGTTGGAAGAAATAAAGCTATTTTTACAATAAAAAATGATAAAACGATTGTGTACTTATGAGAAAATAATGATTACAAATACTTCGCTTTGGATGGACATAACATATGTGATTAATTATCGGTTGAGATTATTATAAATGTTTGTTATGTTGCATATTGAGTGGTTATCATACTTTTGATGAGTTTAATTATTTTACTAATATCATTTAATTAGTGCATATTCAATGAGTTTGGTTACATTACAAATATTAAGTAGTTAATACATATTTGATGAGTTTGGTTATGTTACCCAAATTGAGTAATTAGTAAATATTTAATGAGTTTGGTTATGTTACTAACATCGAGTAGTTAAGACACATTTTGATGATTATTAATGAGTTATATTACTAGTATTGAGTAATTAGTATAGATTTGATGGTGTTTTTTGACTTAAACTGTTTGCACAAAAAATGGGCAAACACCTCCAAGTCGTATGATTCAGTTGATTTTGCGTTGTTTTTAGTGATCTGGGTGATTTATGCAAATATGTAAAAAAGCAGGGACTAAACTGTAAAAGACACGCAGATTTATAGTGGTTCAGCCAGAATGTGCCTACGTCCACTTTATATATTATTTCCCCTTTCCTGTTCAGATTACAAGTACAAAGCTTTGGTACAAGTATATAAAAGTTGTTTGAAAGTTCTATCCATGCTTGAGCTCTCAAACCTGTCCCCATTGTTGTACCCCTGCCCCTCTATTTATAGAGTGAGGCTGGGGTAGGGGTCTTGGATGTATATGGCTGTTGGTGGGCCTAGGCTGATACAATCTGGCCTGACAAAGTGGGTCCGAAACGTCTTGGTCCGGTGGGATTTGGTCCGGTGCAACTTGGTCCGGTGATAGTTTTGATTCGGTAATAGGTGGAGCGGTAGAGGCTGGTTCGGTAGGCAGTGGAGTAGGTTGGTTCGGTAGGCAGTGGAGTAGGTTGGTTTGGTAGGCAGTGGAGTAGGTTGGTTCGGTGGTGATCTCCCCCGCTTCTTGGTTCGGCAGTGGATGGAGGTAGTTGGTCCGGCTGTTGGTGGAAGTAGTTGGTCCGGCTGTTGGTGGAAGCAGAGTTGGTTCGGCTGTACAGGGGAAGGAGTTGGTCCGGCTGTTGGTGCAAGTAGAGTTGGTTCGGTTGTAGGCTTCCCTTATCTTTTTTTTGGTGACACCGGTCTAGTGAAAACATACCCAACATTTGCCCCCCAAAGCGGGGCATATGCCTGTATATGTCGCGTTTTGTTTTAGCTTGGACACTTTCATCCGGTCCTGTGTGCCGAACCAGTTAGTCCGGTCGTCTCTTTTTGCCTATAAGGTTGGGCATTACCTTCTCGCTATTCCCTACCAAGTGAGATAGCCGAATCAAAATTTTCTACCGAATCAATCATCTTGCCGGATCAAACTTGACTACCGAATCAGGTACTTTCCGAATTAATTTGATGTTTTGAACCAACCGAATGAATCCATGGAGTATGAGTGCCGGATGAACTTGAGCCTTGAGCTACCGGATGAATATGAATGCCGGATGAACTTGCGAGCCGGATGAACTTGAGTGCCGAACGAACTTGAGTGTCGGATGAACTTTAGTCTCGAATTAACGATCGGGTTTTTATGTGAATGATATTCCATGCCGTATGTACTTGCTTGTTTATATCTATATATCCTTCGTTTTAACGATGTATTCTTTTGTGTTGCAGATAATGTCTCATAAAGTTGAAACCCGATCAGAAAAGAAGAAATCCCAAGACAGAGAAGATCCTTCCGTAGTGCCCCCAGCTCAGTTAGAGCCGGGACGTCATGGGCCCACCCCGAGGTCACTAGTAGATGGGTACGGCCCTCAGGAGCTTCTGAACTCACCTCCTGACTGTTTCCCAAGCTCTCTCAAAGGCGAGCAACTTGATGTTATCTCCCGCTCCTTTGGGATTGACAGAGCGCGCATGCTGTTGCCGGGGGAGGGAGTGATGCCATATAATCCCCCCGAAGGGTATTTCGCCTATAATCGGTACCATTGCATGTGTGGGGCCATTCCCCCGATCAATGCTTGGATAATCAGCTTTATCACCTACTTGAAGGTAGCTCCATTTCAGCTTCAGCCTAACTCCTACGCCATCCTAGTGAGCCTGTTAGTCATTTTCCAGAGGAGATACAGGCGTCCTCCCTCCAATCAGGAGATCCCGTACTTGTACAATTTGAGAGGCTATAAGAAGGGGTCTCCATACATCAGCTTGGAATCAGCCGTATCTTTCAAGCCTGTCCTGGACTTATATTCGAAGTTCAGTATGTTTAAGAAAGAATGGTTTTTTATCGGGGATGACTTTGTTTCCATCCGTCGCTTCACCTCCGGCTGTAAGTGTGAAGCTTTATTTATAATTTCCGTTATAACCGCAATGCCTCTTCTTATGTGTTTTTATTTCTTGCTAGCGACATGTGGCTTTGTGGTCGTGGAGAATGATCGCCTGGTTCAGATGGCTGTGGAAATAGAAGCCATTACGGGAAGGGACAGGTCGGCTTCTTACTTGATTAGGAATGATACACTTCCGGGGCACAACCTGATCCTTCCACATCAGTCTGTGGTTAAGCAGAGAGACACGGTGGAGGAGAGAGCTGCCAAAGTTACAGGAGGGGCCACGGTGAAAAGCAGCAAAAGGAGACACTTCTCGATGCATCCAGTTGCCGGGGGGAAGAAACTCAAGAAGTCTGATGGACCCTCTCCCAGCACACATCCAGATGCTCAGGAGGAGGAAAAAGGTGAGGACGAAGGAGGTGAGGCGGAGAGCGGAAGTGGTAGAGAAGGTGACGGTGATCGTCACGGTGATGATGGTGGCGAAGGACAGGGTGGTGATGGCACCAGGGCTTTGCCTCCCGGGCAGGCGGGCGTGATTCAAGAGTGGACAGATGACGCTCTCCGCCAAGCCTTCGAAGAGTTGGAGGAAACATAGAAGTCCAAGAAAGCTGGTAAGGTCGGGACCGGCGCCGATTTATCTTCCGGGAGCGCTTCTACTGAGGCAACTTCTGCGATTCAAGGTGAATTTCTCTTTATTCTTTTTAATTCTTGAATGATGGCTCAATACATGCCGGTGACACTTGGTTTTAATTCCAAGAGCGGGCAAAACGGCCAAGACCTCAGATCTTCGGCACAGGCTTGAACAATACAAACTCCTCAAAGCTTCCGCCAAGCCGAAGCCTCCTACTAACCGTCCTGGAGACGTAGTCGGCTATCGTCTCTTCTTGGAGTTATTGAAGAAGATATACAAAAGAGGAAGAGGAGTCGATCTACGTTTGAATCTCTCCTGGTCCTCCGGCCCCACTCTAGCCTATTCATGATATTACGGAGGATGATACTGAGTTTATGCCTTCCCCACATCCGTCTGAGAATCCAACCTTCACCCCGATAGATCACCCTGGCTTGGTTCGTAATCCGTTTGCAGGCCATCCAGATCTAGACCCGGCCTCTCATGACATCTCCTTCGATGAGGTTACTGGTAAGCATCTTCTCCCTCGCAATCCTATGGTACAGGTGCTTGACGAAGCTAAGTCTCTGGACCTTGATTTGCTTACTACCCGGGTTGTAACTCTAGGGGATGAAGCTAAGGCGAATATTGACCGAGTTGCTGAGGAGACCAGGAAATTGATGGGGCATCATGCCCGACTAGTCAAGGCCGGGGAGGAAATTGGGAGTGCCAACATTCGACTACGGTTAATGGTCTCCGACCAGGCTAAGCAGCTTGCCGATCAAGCCATCCAAATTTCTTAGCACAAGGCCGCATCCAGGCAACTGAAGAAGGCTATGGAAGAGGCCAGTAGGGCAGAGTTGCGAAAAATGGAGGCCGCCTGCAAGGAGCGAATTGACCTGGCCATCACAACGGTGGATGAGGTTCGACAAGCGGACCTCGAGCGGGCGCAGGAATTATCGGGGAGACTTGAGGCGGAGGAGCTCGCTCAGTCTAGGTTGAAGGAGGAGATGGAGGCGATGAGGATATCCCTTCAGGCTGACCGCTCACGATACCGATCGGAGAGGGATGCTGCCATCGCTAAGCTGCGTGCTTCTGAGGCCCGAATGAGGGAGCTTGAGGAAAATGAGGGGATGATGGATTAGATGCTCCAGGATATGTATTTCCGCACTTGGAAGCAGGGTAATTTATCCTGGATGGATGATTACCCCCGAGTTATGGTCAGGATTTATCTCTAGGCCCTGGAGGAGGCTAGGGCTGATGCGGATAAAGAGGGTGGCGCGGTCTTCAGAATGGATGTGGTCACTGCCCAGTTTACCAAGGAGGAGAAGGTGGCGGTGAAGGAGGGTATGCGGCTGCTTGCTGCTGAGGAGGCAGGTGTGCAAGTAGAGGATGATGACCAGGATGGTCAGGAAGCAGGTACGGGTAAGTCTTCCTTTCTAGTCTTTCCGTTAACTTGGTTGCTTATCACTAATGAATTCTTTCTTTGACCGGGCAGGTGGGCAACAGGACAAGGATGAAACTCCGATGCAGCCGGCTCCTTGATTTGACCTGGATATCTTTTTGTGGACTTGACATTGTTGTATATGTTAGTCTCAAAACAGTAACGTAACTTTTAGGTTGTAATTATGCTACTAGTAATAAACAATATATTTCTTGACGTGTAATTTTTTAACTTAAGCTGACTCTGTCGTTTTTGAACGTTTTTGTTATTTTGTCATGTTGTATGAGGAATATAGCTATGCATATGCTTGTAATTCAATTGTGTTTGATGTCAAGTTCTTGCTTAAAACATAATGTCATGCCTTGCAATGTTAGTGTGACGTGTGAATAAATTATAGCCTATACATGAAAGAAGAAAATGTCGTCCTTCATATTTTACTTGTAGATGGCAGCTTTGAATGTCTCACGCGACTGAGTGTGGAATGCGGTCAGTGTCCTTCTGTGAGTATCCGCTTCTATTAGCGAATGTCTCCTATTCTATGTCCTGTACTTTAGGGATTGTTACAGAGGATAGGAGAAAAGGTTTTTAAATAAAATTAAAATATGAGAAAAAGTAAAACTTCCAATCACGGAAGGCCTTCGATGTGCTTAAGTTCGTGGCAAACGGGCTTTGTAGTCACTTTCCCTAGTTGTGGGTCTTGGAGACATTTGTCACCCATCTTACGCCTCTGCGGGGAGTTACTCTTTTTTACCACAGCCGTACTTAAGACACATCGGAGCCGAGATCGCGCACAGTAACTACCCGGGCCATTATGGCCCATAATCGTGGGTATTATTCGATTTACTGTGGCCGGCTAGCGTGGGTGCCGATCGTCAACCGTGAACTGCCCCTGGCTGGCCACACCTTATGTTGGGGCTTAAAGTAGGTTCACAGTTACCGGCGAGCCGAACGCCGTAATGAGATGCCTTGGCTATAGTCGGCCTTCTTGGTGGCTTATAATCGGCTCATTACAGTTGGCTTTGAGGGCCGTTGCGAGCAATGAGTTAACTCGCAGCAGAGGGATGCCGGAGCAAAAGTGTCTCATTGGCGAGGGCATAGATTCGTATAGTACCTGTTAGGTCTTGTCCAGGAGAAGTCGCGCTGTGGAGCGCCTTGATTGGAAATGCTATATGCACATGATTTTGTTCAACAGAAAAGGATAAAGTTAACAAGCAGCCAAGATATAAAGGAACAAGTTAAAAAAGAGACAAGGTTTTTAAGGTGGTTCGGCACGAAAATGCCTACGTCCACTGATTCTCTTTGTTAATTCACTTCATATGGGTAGTACAAGTTAAGAAAAGTATCGACGGAGGTGTTGGATGTTCCATGCCCTCTGGAACACCTCTCCGTCCACTATTGACAAAATATAAGCTCCATTGTGGAGATCTTTATGAATTACATATGGTCCATCCCAGATTGGATCTAGTGCTCCGGGGCGAGGGAAGATTCGCTTGAGGACAAGATCTCCTTCTTGTAAGGTAAGATGCTTGACTTTGGAGTTGTAGTGTATTGCCACTTTTTGCTTGTGGGCTGCTGCTTTGAGGGCTGCATCATTTCTTCTCTCCTCAATTAGATCCAAAGACATGTGAAGGATTTCTTTGTTCTCTTCTGGGTTATAGTGGATCCTACGGTGGGAAGGCATGATGGTTTCAACTGGGAGCATAGCCTCCGATCCGTATTCCAATGAGAAAGGGGTATGCCCTGTTGATGTTCTGAAAGATGTGCGATAGGCCCACAGTGCCGTAGGGAGTTCATCCACCCAAGCGCCCTTTGACTTTTCGATCTTCTTTTTTATTAGAGTTTTCAGAATTTTGTTGACGGCTTCGACTTGTCCGTTTGCCTGGGGATAAGCTACGGATGAGAAGCTCTTGTGAATTCCGTGCTCTTGGCACCAGTTGGCGAACTCCTCGCTGTCAAACTGAAGTCCATTGTCCGATATAATTTTGAATGGGACTCCGTACCTGCATAGAACATTTTTGATCAAGAAGTTAATAACTTTCGCTGATGATACTTTATTTAGGGGTTCTGCTTCCACCCATTTGTTGAAATAGTCGACTGCCACTATAGCATATTTGGCCCCGCCTCGGCCCATTGGCAGTACGCTGATTAAGTCAATTCCCCATACTGCAAAGGGCCAAGGGGTGGTCATTTGAGTAATCTCAGTGGTTGGTAGCCGTGGAATCTTAGCAAACTTCTGGCATCTGTCACATTTTCTGACGAAATCTATGGCGTCCTTGCTTAAGGTGGGCCAGAAATATCCATATCGGAGTATCTTTTTTGCCAAAGTCTGCCCTCCGGTGTGATCTCCGCAGCTTCCTTTATGAATGTTGGATAAGATTTCCTTGGCTTCCCTTCCAGCGACACACCTTAATAAGGGGTTAGAGAAGCCGCGCCAATAGAGGGTGTCCTCTGGTATTGTGTAGCGGGAAGCTTTCCTTAAGATTTTCTTGACTTCGTTACGCCCGTCGGGTAGGGTGCCACTTTGTAAGTAGTCTCGGATGGGAGTCATCCAAGTTGCTTCTTCGGTTGCAGCTATCAGATTCACTTGCTCAAAACTTAGGATCAGTTGCTTTGAGATGGCTACTGCTCCGGAAATAGCGCCGTCTCTCATGCTGGCTTGCTTTGCCAATTCGTCGGCCTCTTGGTTCTCTTCCCGAGGGATGTGTTTGACTAAGTAGTGGTCCAATCGACTGAGAAGTAACTTGGTCTTCTTTAGATATGCTATGAGTCGTTCTTCTCGAGCCTGGAATTCTCCTAGTATTTCATTAACAATAAGTTGAGAATCGCTATGAAGACACAAAGAATTGGCTCTGATTTCTAAGGCAAGTTCTAATCCAGCTATCACTGCTTCATACTCTGCATCGTTGTTGGTGGCAGCGAATTCCAACCTTATAGCATGGTGCAGCTTATTTCCCCTGGGAGTAATTATTACCACACCTGCCCCAGAGCCTTGTTCGTTTGATGCACCATCCACAAAGAGGTTCCACTTGATGTCTTCTGCTATTTCTGATTGCTCCTCACTTTCGCTGGTAGTGAATTCGGCAATGAAATCGGCCATGGCTTGCCCCTTGATGGCGGTGCGAGGATGGTAGGTAATATCATATTGACTTAGTTCAATGCACCATTTAAGTAGTCGCCCAGAAGTGTCGGGACGATGGAGTACCTGCCTCAGCGATTGATCGGTCAGAACTCTGATGGAATGGGATTGAAAATAGTGTCGCAGTTTTCGTGATGCGATTAGTAGACAGTATGCTAGCTTCTCAAGTTTAGGATATCTGACTTCTGCCCCTGTAAACCTCTTACTTACAAAGTGTACTGGCCGCTGCGTGCGGTTGTCTTCTCTTACCAAAGCAGCGCTTAGAGCATGAGATGATACAGCAAGGTATAGGTATAACTCTTCGCCTTCGTTTGGAGTCGAGAGTACCGGCGGTTTCTGGAGGTGTTCGATTAAGTTAAGGAAAGCGGTTAAGCATTCGTCAGTCCATTCGAACTTTCCTTTGTCTTTCTTTAGAGCTTCGAAGAAGGGGACGCACTTTTCCGTTGCTTTGGAGATGAATCGGCTTAGGGCGGCCACTTTCCCATTCAGGCTTTGCATTTCCTTTCGAGTGGAAGGTATTTTGATATCTTTTAGAGCTCGGACTTGTTCAGGGTTTGCTTCAATCCCTCTGGCATGGACGATGAATCCCAAGAACTTTCCTGATGATACTCCAAAGGAGCATTTTAGAGGATTAAGTTTCATTCCATACTGGCGAAGTACTTGAAACATCTCGCCCAGGTGGCTTACGTGATCGTCGGCTTTCCTTGACTTTACCAGCATGTCATCCACATACACTTCCATAGTTTGTCCTATTAGCCCTGCAAACATCTTGTTGACGAGGCGTTGGTAGGTGGCTCCTGCGTTTTTAAGTCCGAAAGGCATTACCTTGTAGCAATACAAACCCCGGTCAGTGATGAAACTAGTGTGGTCTTGATCGGGAGCATGCATAGGAATTTGGTTATATCCTGAGTATGTGTCCATAAAGGATAAGAGTTCGTGCCCGGCTGTGCTGTCTACAAGTTGATCGATTCAGGGAAGTGGGAAGCAATCCTTCAGGCAGGCGTCATTTAAGTTGGAGAAGTCAATGCATGTTCGCCACTTCCCATTAGCCTTTTACCAGTACCGGGTTGGCGATCCACTCTGGGTAGATGGCTTCTCGTATGAAGTCATTGGCAAGTAGATTCTTTACTTCTTCATCGAGGGCTGCTGATCGTTCTGCCCCCATACTTCTCTTTCTTTGTTTTACGGGCGCCTTGGTAGGATCAATGTTTAGTACGTGGCATGCTATGTCAGGGGAGATTCCGGTCATGTCAGCATGTGACCATGCAAATACATCCAAGTTGTGGCGGAGAAAGTCAATGAGTTGTTCCTTCAACCCTGCTTTTAGTTGGGACCCGATTTTCAATAGTCTACTCGAGTCATGTTTGTCTACAGATACAAATTCCATAGCATCTGCAGGCTCGGCGGTGGCCTCCTTCTTTTTGTCCCTAGGGTCTAATTCATTGAAAGGGTCGCTGGTATATCGAAGAGGAGGGGCTTTCTTTAGTTGCTATGCTTCCAAACTTTTTGTGCAGAGGGCAACCTCTACACTCTTCCCTTTATCCTTCCTGTAGTTGTTGCGAAGTTCAGTTACATAGCAGTCTCGAGCAAAGTCCTGGTCTCCCTCTACTTCACCTACTCCATTGTCCGTTGGAAATTTCATCTTTAGGCACCATGGGGCCAGGACGATTTGGAAGTCAAACAAGGCTGGCCTTCCTAAGAAGGCGTTGTAGGCCGAGTGGTTTTCTATCAGCACAAATGTTTGTTTTCGTACAACGGAGCGGGGATGACTTCCAATTTCAACAAAGAGGTCCAGTTGCCCGAGGGGCATCTTCGCATCTGCAGTGAAACCGTGTAGTGGTTTATTGCAGGGAGAAACGTCCTTTATTGATAGTTTCATTTTGTCGAATGCATGCTTGAATAAGATATTTACTGAGCTTGCAGTGTCTACTAGAATTCGGAAAACTTCGGCTGGACCGAGCCAGGCAGAGATAACCATGGGATCCATGTGAGGGTATTGCCTTCCCTCTAGGTCACGCCTACTGAATGTGATGTCCTCACTCTCTTTCCGCTTTGGGTGGGGTTCTCCTATAATAGAATTAACACAGTCTTCATTATTTCTAAGCGACTTTCCATATCTTTCCATCTCTGCCCAGCTTCTGTCGGCGATGTGCGGTCCTCCCGAGATGGTATGGACCACTATCTTCTCTTGACTGGAGCCGCTAGTGTTGCGATTTCCTCTGCCTATCTCTGGTGAGGGTAGCCTTAGGTTCTCATTGGCAAGAGCTGGAGTCCTATTCTGACCTTTTACATAGCGTTCCAGTCTCTTCCTTCTGATGTGTTCTTCAATTAAGTCCCGGAGATGATGGCATTCATTGGTATCATGCCCGTGAGATTCGTGGAAGCGGCAGAACTTTCCAAATTTCTGCGCGTTATCTGATTCCTTCTTGTATGGTGGGCGTTTGTATCTAACTTCATCTTGGGTGGCAAGGAAGATGTTTTCGATGGTTTCATTCAAAGGAGTGTAAGTGTCGAATCTCGGTCCTGGTCGATATAAGCGCTTTTCTCCCTTCTTGCCCCCAACATTGTCTCTAGAATCATTTCTTCGAACATCCTTCGCTGCAGCGGGCGTGTTGCCGTGAGCTGCCTTATTTTGCTGCCCTGACTGCCCCTCAGTGGCAGCGTCTTCAAGCCTCATATATTTCCCGGCTTCATGGAAGAAATCAGGTAAAGTAGCTGGTTTTTCTTTTGTCAATCTTCTAGCAAATTTAGTATCCGGATGCACACCACTACAGAGGTCCATTAAGACAAGCTTCTCATCGGCATCTTGGACTGCGGCCGCTGCGGCATTGAATCAGGTTAAATATTGTTGCAGCTTCTCTCCAGGTTTCTGTTTGATACTGGATAAGGAATAAGCGTCCTTGGGTTGTTCCACATGAATGCGAAACTGGCTGACTAAACTTTTCTTTCAACATCTCCCATGAGCTGATGGATCCTTGGGGTAGATGGCAGAACCAGGAGGTAGCTAGATCTGCTAAGAATAGTGGAAAGCATTTGCACAGTACTCCTTCTGTTGCCCCACTCATGAGCATATGCTGTTTGTATCTCTGTAAGTGTACAACGGGGTCAGAGGTTCCTTTGTAAGGTTCCATTGTTGGCATCTTCCATTCTCGGGGGGTGATAGCAATTTCGATATTACGGGCGAAAGGGCTGGTTACCCTAGCACCTATCCCTCGATCTCTTTGATCCCGTTGGATGCACTCTCTGAACAAGCGTGCCATCCTTTCATCAGAATTTGGAGCAGATAGGAATGAGTTCAGTTCTGTTCTGTGGGATTGATTCCGTCTAGATGACCTGTAGGGATGGTATCGTCTATCATTCCTAATATTTTCCAATGGCTGCCTCTGGTCTTCTGGGAGCATGTTAGGGTCAGCTACAGTTGGCCCTTGCCTTGATCTTCCCCTGCTAGGTTCTGATCTAAGCACTTCCTCGGGTCCAACTTCGGGCTGGACTCTAGCTCGGCCCCGTTCATTAGTGTTTCCGTGGTTAGGCAGTACGACCGGCTCAGCTACAGTTGACCTCCACCCGGTACCTCCCCCATTGGGCTCAGTTCCAAGCGTTTCCTCAGGCCTAACTTCGGGCTGTGCTCGGTCTCGGCTCCTACCATGGCCGCTTCTGTCGTTAGCCCCTTCGAAGAAGGAAGATCTTTGCTGTCTCTGAGATCCTCCAGACTGGGACTCACCCCATGACTCAGTGTTGCGGTTGAACTCTTCAGCATCCCTTAAGCGTGACATGAGATGGTCCACCAAGGCTTCCTGCTGAGATGTGAAGCGGCTAGTCACTTCAGCCACAACCCTGTCAAGATCTGCCCTAGTAATTGCTGCAGGCTGTTCTGTGGCAGGGGTTGTCGGATTTTCTTGACCTTCATTTGGTACTGCTGATGGAAGGGGACGACTTACTGGATCTGGAAGACTGCTGGTTGCGATGTTTTTTCCTTTGTTAACATCTTTCTTTTGCTTGGGAGGCATGTTTTCCAAGCAATGAACGACGCTGTTAGGAAGAAGGTTAAGTGGGAGAAGCTGAAGCTTTGAGCTTCTTGTTCTCAGTGAAAGCACCAAAAATGTTTGCACAAAAAATGGGCAAACACCTCCAAGTCGTATGATTCAGTTGATTTTGCGTTGTTTTTAGTGATCTGGGTGATTCAGCCAGAATGTGCCTACATCCACTTTATATATTATTTCCCCTTTCCTGTTCAGATTACAAGTATAAAGCTTTCGTACAAGTATATAAAAGTTGTTTGAAAGTTCTATCCGTGCTTGAACTCTCAAACCTGTCCCCATTGTTGTACCCCTGCCCCTCTATTTATAGAGTGAGGCTGGGGGTAGGGGTCTTGGATATATATGGCTATTGGTGGGCCTGGGCTGATACAATCTGGCCTGGCAAAGTGGGTCCGGAACGTCTTGGTCCGGTGGGATTTGGTCTGGTGCAACTTGGTCCGGTGATAGTTTTGATTCGGTAATAGGTGGAGCGGTAGAGGCTGGTTCGGTAGGCAGTGGAGTAGGTTGGTTCGGTAGGCAGTGGAGTAGGTTGGTTCGGTGGATCTCCCCCGCTTCTTGGTTCGGCAGTGGATGGAGGTAGTTGGTCCGGCTGTTGGTGGAAGTAGTTGGTCCGGCTGTTGGTGGAAGCAGAGTTGGTTCGGCTGTACAGGGGAAGGAGTTGGTCCGGCTGTTGGTGGAAGCAGAGTTGGTTCGGTTGTAGGCTTCCCTTATCTTTTTTTTGGTGACACCGGTCTAGTGAAAACATACCCAACATAAACTATATTTGGGGTTGACATTGAGTGTTATCAAATTTTTGTGATGTTTAAAGGCCGTGTGTTGTCATTATTGTTATTTCCCTCTATTTATGATGATTGATTAGTAATAGTGTTACCTGCTTGTATTGGTTGAATGGATGTGATGGTTGTTATGTACTAACAAGTATTTGGATGAAGGAGAAGAGTAGGAAATATAACTATGTGGGCTTGATCACTAAAAGGGTACATAAGTCATCTTTTTCTATGCAATAGCTCTCAAGCCTATGGCCGAAGTGTATGGGGTTAGGCATAGTTCAAACATAGTTGGCAAGTGAAAAAAAGCAAATGGAAAGTGAAGGAGCTTTGGTTGTACGCTACATTTATAGGTTGTTTACTTAAAATTATTTCCACGTATTATTGTTGTATTGTTTGTAAATTAAATAAAGGATATATGTGTAAAAAGATAAAGTTGTTTTATTTGTTTTATTGAGCCTTTTATGGTCCATTTTTTCCCATGATGATCTTAGTTTTTAAATTATCAAACCCATGGTCCATAATTTCAATGTCTGAGATTAGTGCCCAAGCATATTTTGATGGTGTAGTCACTGATTGTAGACGTTAAAATAGTGGATGGTCACACTTGGTATCAGAGCCTAGGTTTAGCGACTCTTGAGCCTTGTGTTGGTTTTACACCAATTATAGAATGTTAATTTACAACTTAGGTTTGGTTAAATATGGGATAAGAAATCATCATTATTAATGATTATATGTTTTGTGTGTAAATGAGTTGTATGTGAAACCACTATTATCTCACTGTAAGACAATGTAGATTTATGATGCTTTTGAATGGGAAATAAATACCATTGGAGCGGGGAAGGATGAGCACTTATAGGAGGGATTAAGTGCTAGTTATAGCCCAAGTGACACACATATGACATTAAATTGTGATTAAGACCTAACCTTAATAACTTGACATATTTTTGTGAAATTCTAACGTAAAAAAAAGAAGGTTTAGATATAATTTTTTTTAAGATGTCTAATCTAAAAGGAAAATGTATGTTTTTGGACTCAAAGTGTTTGTCCAAAATTTCAAAAAGGAAAAGATAAAACATTTAATTTGAGAAATGAGATATTATTTTTATTTATGAAGACATTTTCACAAAGGATAATTAGCGCAAAATGTTTATTTAAAATCACTTTGTGAAATGGTTTTGAGAGGGTTCTTTTTTGTGAAAAAGATATATTTAAAAATTATATTTGGTTTAAAAAGCACCGTTTTTGGAAAAGTAGGTTGTGAAAGAAATTTTTTTAAAGGTGTCCTATTTTAAAATGTTCGTCCGCTGTATTTTTTTGAGAAATATTTTGTGACAACTTTCACTTGAAAATGAGAAAAAAAATATTCTGTTTAAAAATATTTTACAATAAATACCATATGATTTGGGAACTATATGTTTTGAGAATGTTTTATAGGAAAAGATGTTTTGATAAAAAGATATTCGATTCTAGAAAATATTTTGAGAAACTACGTAGGAGAAAATATTTTGTCACAAGTATTTTGGAAATATTTTTTTGAGTGAATTGCAAGGAAAACATTTTGTTTGAGGAAAAATGTTTTATTTAAAGAGAACATCCTTGTGCTTGGAAATTTTTTATGTGAAAGTTAATTTTTAATTGTAAATAATTTTAAAGAATACTTTTTGATAAACGATGTTTAGGAGGAATAACATTTTTTAGTAAAGAACTATGATAGGCGAACCTGTGAGGGTCCATTTCTTCAACTCCAATACATCCTCGGTATTCATGTGTCGTAAACCCAAGTGTTAGAGAAGCATATTCTCAAGGGTAAGAAAGAAATATAAAGACAGAATAGTAGAGAAGCAGATTCTCAAGGGTAAGAAAGAAATATAAAGAGAATAGAATCTCACATATGTTATTTCAATATAAACTTTACAGCGGAAATTAAAATACATTTATCAGTGTTAAACATGGATGGTTATAAATATCTGTCCTTACAAATGCGGAATATAATACTACACAAGTGTGGTGGAAACAATCTTTGAAAAAGCTCCTAACTCCCTGCTTCGAGCTCCATCCAGCTTTCTTCTAAACTAAACCTGACTACTAGGCTGCTCGAGAAAATTTAGGGCACCCAGAGTTCAAGAAAAAGGGAAAATAAACTCCGGGTCAGTCATGGGACTGGTGTGAGAACTCATAATACGTGTTTTGAAAACAAAAAGGCATCTCGTAAGACCACGCTGCACATAAACACGGAACGGGTTTTTACCTTATGTTAACCAAATCATTATTACGTAAAATCACTTGATATTAGTTTTAATGACATATCTTTGAAAACATTTGCAAGTAACTTATTAATCTTAGCCGAAATTGTTACACTATCAAATTCCAGCATAGCACCTTGTAATACAAGGCTTTTTACATCTAAAATCTTACGGGCTCTTATTGGAGAATGGGTTTCCATACAAATGACCAGGTGAAGGGACTACCTTCCGGCAGTACATCTCTAGAGGAATGTACTGAGGCCCAACATATAGTCCTCTACAAACACAAGACCGACCTACCTCTTCCTAGATAGTACCGAATATGTCATCACCTGGGTCATTACCAACCTATCCGAGGATCCTCCTAGCATACATCTACATTAATTTACATCCCGAATGTCATAGCGGGAAGAAATATATCTAGAAGGGGATGATCATACCCTAATGGTTGTGAACCACATAACCTTGCCGCATCTACCCTGTTTTGGTCATTTTCGGGTGTGAGGCTTGAGGTAACGATTACCTTTTACTTTGCACTTCATCTTCCTTTGAATTCCACGCTGCCATTCCATCGATCACTATTGACTTCCACAAACATACAACCACCGAGATCATACATCTCAGAGAAGGGTGTTAAGCTAAAAGAAGTTGCCTTCTCCACCACCAAACAGATGTATATTTATAAAAGTCAACGATGAAATCTCAAAAATGCGATGTTAGACATCCGTCTATACAAGTTCGTTCTGGGACTGAACGAATCCGAAGACACTCCTCCTACTACCATTAGTAGCGAGTAGTCTTTGCAACACAAAGAGTTTCGAAAATGAAGGGACCACTACTACTTTAGTATTTGGGAGCTAACCAGAATTATCAACAAGCAGTCCTTTCATCCCGAAAATCCTTGGTCTTTATTCTTTATTCTCTCTATTAGATGTTCATCTTTCGAACGCAAACATCGGTTCGAAGTGGTTTTCGGATAGAGATTACCCCAGATCCGACCCAGGTTCCTTTAAACCAAGCATCGATAAAAAAGGAGGTTTTGTGAATAGAGAATCATTCTTTAATTGATTAAGTTTTTTTTATTAAAATCTCTTTTAGAGGTATATATTTCTAAAACATTATTTCCGGTATATACAAAAATATTAAACCTCTCTTACCAAAACCTTTGATTACTTAAAACTCTTTTAATTTGAGTAATTCGAAATCATGTCATTTTACACTTAGGTAAATATTCCAAAATCATTTCATTTAAATCTTTA
The DNA here is from genome assembly GCA_030737815.1 of Allium fistulosum. NCBI lineage: Eukaryota > Viridiplantae > Streptophyta > Magnoliopsida > Asparagales > Amaryllidaceae > Allium > Allium fistulosum. The sequence continues at coordinate 248,230,008 of CM060905.1, read as the reverse complement.
CAAAGATTCCTTAATTCAAAACTCATAATTTTGATTGAGTTAAAACCATGTTATTTAGGATGTTAATCCAAAATCAGTAAATATTAAGTGAGCAGAATCTATAGAAATCATCTAATTCCACTCAATATCAACTCCCGTATTCAACAAATACTATGGGCGGAATAATGGCAAAATCACCTTTTAAATTCTAAGAATAGTACGAGTTCCCTCTTCAGGCTTTAACACCAAGTATAAGGTCATCTCTATAAAATCCAAGTTGTTTAGATTTTAAAAAATATTTTTCTTTATCTTTCTGAAATTTCAATCCGAGTAAATCAAATTTACTATCCCCTCCATTGGGCCAGTTCGGATAACCAGGGAGAGCAAGAAACTTGTTTTCCAAACCCAAGCCTAGACATTACCTCTCTAACACCTATAAGGCGGTCAAGTTATTTGATTGACTCTAAATCTTTAAAACACTTTGAAAATCATTTAAAAATATTTACAAAAGATTTGTAAAAGAATTGTTAGGTTTAAAACTATATTTCAAAGGTTATAGAAAAGTGTTGCGAAAAAGTGCTGCGGAAAGTGCCTTTCAAGCTATATTGATCAAAATGTCTTTTTATTGTTTGAAAATTCATTTTTATTACTTAATTCACTTTTAAAACATTTTAAAACATTTATAAGATTTATTCCACATTTTTAAACATTTTAAACGTCATTTTCAAAGAAATCCAGTTTTGTATTCCGAACTGCAAAATTGGGATTTTTTTCAAAACTTGTTTTGCTCACATTTCAAAATCTACTTATCGGATCTCGATTTTCTTTCTTTATTAGAAAACCATGAATATAATAGTTCGGAAAATTCTTATCTCGAAGAATGTCGAGCTATATTCAACCTTTTACGCTTGTTTGACTTTTATAGCGTGAAATCGTGAACTACCATTATGCGACGCGCTTATTTTTAACTACATTTTCTATTTCTTTTCAAACTTCACCAAAACACTTTTAAGTGTTTATAAAAAAATTCAAATACATTTATACCATTTTTAAGAGGTTTAACAATTCCATATACACCATTTTATTAATTCAAGGAAAGTGATTTCCTTTGTGCTTATCGATGTGTATATTCGTGACTTGCATATATTTTCAACATTCATATGTAAACAACCAAACTTGATGATCAAAGCATATTAAACATCCATTTAAATTATCATATCATCATCCAATATATAGTATTAGGAGTTCTCACCTTCGTTTCCACTCGAACTAGTTTTAAAACGGCTATAGCTCCGCTATCTTGAAATGAAACTCCACAAAATCAAGCTTGGATCCTTGAAAAGGCTTAGCCTAGCCTTAGTTCTTGCGGCCTAGGTTAGGAAGGGGTGGAGCTCATGCCCAAGGGTAATGGAAGGTGGTGCCTTGGGTTTGGGAGATGGAGAGATGGAGATTTGAGCTTGTTTTGAGGTTTTTAACTATATACAACTATATATTATAATTTAATTTCTTTTTGAAATAAAATTTTGACATTATTTCTCTTAGGATGGAAGCCATTAAAGTGGAAGCAAAAACTTGAAAATAGGAAGAAGATGATGAATGAAAATGAAGAGAAGATGGTAGGGTATTTATAGGAAAAAGGAAGAGTATAAAAGAAGACATGTACACATCACTTTTATCACTATTTCAAGGCTTCTCCAACACACTTCCCCTCTTCACAATGCATGTGCAAAGCCTCCCTCCCATGTGAACATCACTTCCATCATCTCATGTATACATATGTTGACTTATTTATGTTCAAGGAGTAGGAAATCTTTAAAATATATTTTTTATTTTATATTATATTTCTTATACTTAATTATATTTATATATGTAAGTTTATATGTATGTTATCATGTGTATGTAACATATAAATGTATGTATATGTCGGTGTATAACACTTCGAACAACTTTTGTTCGTTAAATCGTTGAAATCCGAAGAACCAATTATCGGTCACATTTTCTCTTATACTCTAACGTACCTATATTTGTAAAAAAATTTAAAAATAAATTTCTTATTATTTTAAACTAATAAAATGATAATATTTGAATTATAAAACAATATAAACCCATATTAAAAATTATTTACAAAAATTGCCATTATACTAATTAAAGCGATATCGATTTTTCCTTATATTTTCAAATCAATTATATCCCTTTATAAAACTATTATTATTGATTTATTATCACTTTATAGTTATTCAAAATGAATTATAATTTATTTAAAATAATTATTTGGATAATTTAAAATAATTAATAAATCATTAAAACTCGATTTAACTTACATAAATCTATATTTAAATACGATGCCACTTATCGATATAAATCCCAAGGAAACTATTATTGTAAATATTTATTCAAAATAAGTTTATTATTACTTATTATCACTTGAAACAATATTATTTGTATTGTCAACCTTTTATTTGAATAAATTTAAAAATAAATACAATTTATCAAAGTGATAAATTGGCGGGTCATTACAGAATCCCTAATTTTTGAGGGAATATTTTCTAGATAGATATTTGAAAATATTTTTAAAATGGATGTGCCATAAAATTTCTAGTTTTAAAATGCTTTGGGAAGAATTTTAAAAAGATGAGATAGTATTGAAAAAGTAAAATATTTGATTTTGTAAAAACAAACTTTAAAGGTGTATGTTACTAATTATTTTATTATAAACAAATATTTTGTTTGGAAAATTTATTGAAGAATATTCAAAGGACTGTGAGGCTAGACTGAGTAGCAAGGGGTATGAGATGACTAGATGACATGGGTTTTGAGTTTGCCTAACATGCATTATGATGATGGTGTAGCCCCTATGCCAATTTCGTGTGGTTTTCTCTAATAAGTCATAGGGATGTCAAGTTATTCCCTTTTAGAGAAAAGGTTGGGATATAACATTATGCTTGCCCATCTTGACGTATGGCATAGAGATATTTTACTTTAGTAATACTTATTCACTTTGGTTGAATTGATTGTGCTGTTATATTATCTGTTAAGATTAGTTATATTAATTGGACCGTTTCATTTGACTACATTCTTTTTTGTTCTATGATATGGTTGTTTGAATAAAATTATTCTATTTGTATTGTGTTATTGTTGTTTACTTGTTAATGGTTGTTTATTAATTTATGTAATGCTTATTTGAATTAATTCTTTTTGCTTGCACTGTAATTTTGTTAATTGTTTGTTTTACTATAATCTGCTTAATTGTATGGCTGCTTGTTGTTTTCCTTATTGTCATCATTTGTATTGTATGCTAGATTATATTGTTTATTGTTGTTGATAACTTTATGATAAGGTAGTTAGCCAAAGTTAAGTCTACATATGATTTGCTGGTGGAATGTTAAGGAATATGTTTAGTTTAGTCATAATGGGATGACATAATTCCCTAAGTCGAGGTAGACTAGGTATTCTGATTGACTAAGAGATGTGATTGGTGTTCCTTGAGAATGAGTAATAGTGGCTGAAGAGTTTTGATGAAAAAGCAGCTTTCTATGTACCAATGAGCGAATCAAAGCGACAAGGGAGGCTCATTATATCTTTATAGAAATTTAGAGTTTTAATAAGTAGTTTCAAATCTAGTTTTATACAAGTGACTACCAGCCTCCATAAGTGATTTTATTTTGATAAAAGGCTTCTACTTTGATTTTTAAAGAAGTTTAAGCATTTTGGAATTTTTTAAAATAATTTGGATTTTTCTTTCCGAATCTTTTGGAAATGTTTTCCAAACAACAACACAAGTAAATTTAGAATCGATCAAATAACTTGACCGCCTTATGGGTAACAAAGAGGTAGTCTCTAGGCTAAAGTTTGGTAAACCAGTTGCCTACTCCCCCTTGCTATCCGGACTGGCCCGACGAAGGGGATGGTTGATTTGATTTATCAGATTGTATTCTCTTAAGATAAAGGAAAAGAGATTAGGAATTTTTCCACAAAGTTAAACAAGATTTCAAATAAGATTTTGGTGGTAAAGAGAATATTCTAGTTAAACCTTATAATAAATTCCAAGGAGCGAACTTGTACTATCCGTATGAATTTAAAAGGTGATTTCATCGTTATTTAATGAATAGTATAGGTTGAATATGAAAATTAGTATTGGGTAAAATAAATATAAAATCTATGAATCCTTTTCATCAGATACTAACTGGTTTGAGTTTACAAAGACATTGTTTTTAACCTATTAAGGATATGTTTTGAATTATATGAAACCCCTATAGAAAAAAATTGGAAATAGTTTTCTAAGTAATTTAAAAGTCATAATATAGTACTTCCAAAGTTAAAACATGGTTTAATAAATCTGTATATACCAAGAAGAAATGGTTTAAAAATATATCTCTAAAGATATTTTATGGGATAAAAAGATATTGATTAATCAAATGATATTTACAAATCACCCACATACTGAACGTCTTTTTATCAATAATTGGTTCGAAGAGACCGGGATCAGATTTGGATAATTCCTATCTAAAAACCACTTCAAACCAATATACGCGTTCGAAGTGAAGACATCTTGTAGTCAATGTTTTCTGAGGATGGAGATATTCATAATGAAGGGCTGCTTACCACTAACCTCAGGGGTGATTCCCATATTACATATATGAGGCAGCAAAACCTTCATTTTAAAATCTTCAATGCAAGGACTGCTTGCTACTAATCTTAGGGGTGATTCCCAAACAGGAAGTGGTAGGAGTACCTATGGTTTGTCATGTTCCTAGACAACATGTATGGACTAAATTCTGACATTGCATTTCTAAGACCATGTACATTAGTTTTTACAAACGTACATCTGTTTGGTGGTGTAGGAAGTAACCCTCTTATACTTAACACCCTTCCCTGAGGCGTATGAACTCGAGGGTTGTACTTCTGTATAAACCAATTAGCATGTCGTCAAAAATGACAATATGGCATTCAAAGTGGTATTTGTCATATGAAAGGAAAAACGTTACCTCAAGCCTCACACATGAGTAATGGAAAAAAACAGGGTAGATGCGGCGGGGCTTTACCATGGATAGGTCGGCAAAAACAGGGTAGATTTCCCTCTATATTTTGGGTTTGTTTTGTATGCTTTAGGATCCCATGGATAGGTCGGGAACGACCGAGGTGATGCGATATTCGATACTATCTATGGTTGAGGTAGGTCAGTTCTGTGTTGGTAGAGGGCATCAGAGCTATGCCTCGGTACATTCCTTTAGAGATGTAGTGTCGGAAGGTAGTCCCTTACATTGTCATTATTGGAATCCCATATCTAATATGTGCCTTTACAGACTTGATTGTATACCTAAATATACTGTCAAATTTTAAAGATGTAACAATTCTGGTTGTTTTAATATGTTACTTGAAAGGTATTTTCGAAGAATGTCATTAAAAATAATATCCCCGATTTTTTGTAGCAAAAGTTTTGGTTATTATAAGGTAAAAACTCATCAGTATTTATGTGCGCTGTGGTCTTATGAGATACCTTTTGTTTTCAGAAGTATCTATTCTTTTGAGTTTTCTCACACCAGTCCCATGACTGATCCGAAGTTTATTTCTTTTTCCTTAAACACTTGGGTGCCCTAATTTTCGGGTAGCCAAGTAGTCAGATCTAGCTTGGAGCATAAGATTCCTCTGTTGATAGTTATCTATTTCTATTTCTGTTGTATTATGTATAAGTATATACCAACACCTATGTGGGGATAGGCAGTTATAACTATCCCTGGCTGGGTTAGTACTTACCATGACTCTGATGTATCACTTTGGGAGTGATTGTATGTACTATCTTCATGTATAATTATAAATTGTTAAATACGATGTGAGAATCTGTTGTTTTTATCTTCTATCTTTGTGTTCTTTTACCCTAGATCATCTGCCACCCTGACACTTGAATTTATGGCACGTGAATATCGTGAATGTATTTGTATCGATTTTCGAGGGTCGAAGAGACATGTCGTCATGGTTTGTAACAAGACCGTATGAGTGGGTCTAAACATCATGATCATCTGAGTTGGTCTAGAAGTGTTTGGTATGAGACCGTTTGAGTGGCTCTAGAATTCCCGACCATCTGCATGAGAATCAAGAATTGATGTAGCCATGAGTGGGCACATATATTCTGAGGATGTAGCCACAGTATGCACACAATATTTTGAGGTTGCAGCCATATGGAGGCACATTTATTTCAAGATGTACCCATGAGTAGGCATATATTATTTTTAGGATGTAAGCATGAGTTGGCGCACACTCGCACACACACACACACACACACATATTCCTAAGGGTGTAGCCATGGGTAGGCGTATACATCATTTTTGAGAGTGTAACCATGAGTAGGGCACATAGTATCTTGGAAGGTGTAAAAATGAGATGGTACACCAATAATTTGAGGACGAGATTATGAGGAAGTTCATCGATAGTTTAAGGATACACGTATTATGATGGATGTGCAGTCAGCAAACCGATTAACACATATGTGTTACTTATTGTTATGATGATGTGTTGATTACCATTTTTGGGTGTGTGCATGCTTTTCTTTGATGAGCTATGCTAATTATTGATTTATGTATATTTTTATTGTCCATGCATGTTTGGACAAACCTAAATCTTGTTATGTATTTTTTTTATAGGGGATTATGGTTATATTATTGAGATACATGATATGACTTGTGTATGGAGTTGATCTATAGTTGGGATTGTTTCACCCTTTTTTGATGAAGTGTTATTTTTACATCATATAGTTTTGATTGCATGATTGAGAAAATATATGTGTTAGTATATTACTATGTTGAATTCATTATTGTGAATGAATTATCATGTGTTGTAATTGATTGTATTGTGTTGATGTCGTGTACTACGTTAAAGTTGGTTAATTTACGATTAGTATACTTCCTCGTATTTTGTGATTAAATCGATGGTGAGACTTAATTTATTTAGTTGATGTTGTATTTGAAGGATTGTGACGGTCCAATTCTTTTAAGGGGGAGGGGGGATAGTGCAACGACCCACAAATTTGACACAATTAATAGTAAACTAATTTAAAAATAAAATTTTAATTAAAGGGTGAATTGAGTATTGTATTTATAATTGTAATGTAGATCTCTCCGAGCTGATCAATTTCGTATATAATTTTAATGTATTTATGTTTATGGTTTGCAAAATAGAGGTGTTATATTGTTGAAATTGAGTACGTACCCACTTGGTCGAACAGTTATACATAACTGAACCCACCTCATAGCCTATATAAATGATGTTAAGAAACACTAAAGAGCAACCATCTCCTTAGTCTTCCTCTTATAATCTTGAAATTATCTCATGATCACTCTCTAAAGTCTATTTAACAAACTAACTAAAAATCGTTCAAAATTCGAAATGTTTGAACCCTAGCTTATAATATATGGATTCAAAGCTCTCAATGAGTAGAAGAGACGTCAAGTGTTCGATTTTTAGAGATGGGGATCGAGTTGGTCGGAAATTAGCGAAGAAGTCGTGGTCATTCATTCTAGGATTTCGATTCAATGGTGGATTTGCGACTAAAGGACAATATGAGTATGTTAAGCGGTAGAGTAAGACGAGAGGAGTCGATCCATATGGTTGGATCAAGTTGGAAATAGCGGAGATGGTCATAAAATTTGCTAAAAAGGTGACAAAGCGGTGTATTTCTAGCGACGGTTGCGAGCTCGAGGTTATCGTGGGGTGTTAGGAAGTTGTGGCGATGGATGCTGGCGACGATGGTGGCGGCCCATATTGTTGAAACGCCACATGGCGAGGACGATAAGCAAATAAACGAGAGGTGCTGATGGGTTTTGGGGGAGCAACGGGGTATCAAGATTACTATAACATGAGGTAAAAATTTATAGTTTAGCCCTTTTTTAACATTTAATTATAAACCCTAATTTTCTAACCTCCATATCTTTTGTATACCAAATCTGATTCATATGGGATTTGTACCATTGGACTCATGGCGAAATTCCGAATGATTTGACATTTGGTATACATTCAAAAGCACGAAGGTATAATTATTTAATTTTAGTTAATTGTATTTTAAATTTTCAAATGAAAATCCATTAATGAAAATTTATGTTTACGGATATATGCTATGTTCTATTGATGATTGTTTAGTTATTGTGATGTTTTGGATGTGTTGTGCCTTGATTGGTTTGTTTATTGTCGGTTGTTGTATTAATGGATATTTAACTATAATTAGTTTTGGACTGACCTTGGAAAAATATTAATTGAAATAAAGTGGATGGAATTATGTAATTTTGAAGAAGATGGATATATAAATGAAAATAGTTTAAGAGGTATCAATAAATTAATGATTTAATGAATTAAACTAAAATTATTATGAGTAATTTAATAAGGTTATTATATGAAATTTTGGGAAAATTTATAAATAATAATGAAAAATATATTTTTAATTTGAATTGAGGAGTTTTTCGCTATTTATAAAATAATGTGAGATTTCATAAATAACAGTATGGTTTTTATAAAAATTATATTGTTTAGAGTAAATGGTAATATAATTGATATTACGGTATCTATACAATAATTTGTTTAATTTAAGTAATAGAATAGAATATCTTTTTGAAATAATAATAATGGATATGTTTCAAAAATGAGCATTGAGTTAAATTATCACTATTTTGAGATAAATAGCAACAAAGTGAATTTTAAAGTTTAAAATAGAATATTACTACTTTTGAAGTAAATAGTAATAAATTGCTTTTGGAAAATATTAAAGTGGTAGCATATATTGTTATTTTATAGTAAAAATAGTAATATTTTTGTTTGAAAATTAATTTGATGTATATTACTATTTTAATTAAAATACAATGTTTTGAGTAATTGAAGGAGTAGAAGTATAATAATGGATTTTTAAAGGTATCTTATGGTTTCTAAAAAATTATTATTATTTTTAGGTGTTAGAAAAAATGTTGTTTTAATAACGAACAATGATAAAACGATTGTATACCTAAGAGGTGTTATCCGATATTTAAACCAAGCAACATCTCGATGGATCCAGATTTCAAAATGATGATGGAATGGATCCAAAAGCTTAGGAGATGTCAAAATTGATGAATGGATGGAACAATTGAAGTTTGGCTAAGTTTTGTACAAGGCATAACCGATCGGTACCGACCAAAACCGATCAGTCCCAAGAGGTCCAAAAATTTGGTGAACCCACTTTGATCTACTAATGATGCTACTTTTTAATTTGAAGAAAAAGAAAAGTTTTGGAGGGACAATATCGGTTGGTATTGATCACTTTTGATGGGCATTTTTGTCAAAATAAATCCAAACCTTGAAGACTAAAGCAAATTTAAAGAAAGGTAAAAGAAACAAGTTAGCAAAACCTCTTCGCACTGGCCAAAACTAGTCGGAACTGAAAGGTTTTGATTGTCGATTTTGACACGTTTTTCCTGCCTGAAATCTTGGATTTGTGTTCTTGTTATAATGCATGCTGGCAGCTATTGTGGAGGATTTTGACTAGAAATACACCTCCTACAACTATGAAAAGGGAATATTCGATCTCACTTTGATTTTTCACAATAAGACTCTACCATTATCGTAGTCAACCATTTTTGGTACTGAAATCATTGTACTTTTGGCATAAGTTGTAAATCAAAATTAAATTGATAATGGGCGTAGGCATGGATTCTTTGGATGAACCACTTTAAAAATCATGTATTTACTCATTTTCAATTTTGTTTTTGTTTGAATTCATCTCATTTCTATTAGATTGGAGTGTTTTCCATATTTTGTGGAAACATTTTTAGTGCTTTTACTGAGAATGATCACTCTCAAGCTTATGTCTATGCTTTCACTTTGGATTTCGAAAAGTCTAAAAGCTAGATCTAGATTTTTATAGAAATAAATCTGTTGTTACTTGGATTCAAGGGAATCTACTACCAGATCTAAAAGGTGATGGCTATAAAAAAACAAAAGACTGTTAGATCTCGAGCTACTATCGATGGGGATAATGAAGGATCCTATGGTGAAGAAGAAATGGACCAACTTTCTACCTTTCTAGAATCTTCATCTTAGTAGGAAGTTGTAACTAAGGCTGAAATAGTGAATATGCCGATGGATGTGAACATGAAGATGTTAAAGCAACAAAAAGCTCAAATGTATAAGTTACAAGAACAGTTGTCGACATTGGCTCATCCCTAATGACATTATGAATCTCGTAGGAAAAATAAGAGAATAGGAGATCAACTTCTTCTTATTCTAGAGAAGAAAGCTTATCTTTTACCAAACAGAAAAGGAGACCAAATAAATGGGTAATGCAAAGTAGGGCTGGAGCAGCACAGAAGAAGACGTAAGTGATGAGCCAATCAGCCGATGTCAAAACCTCTTGGTATCGTAAGGTCCAAACCAGTTTCTATCGAGAGGTCGGTTGAGAGGCTAAATTTCTTAAATAGTGAAGAGGAGTCACGGTTCGATGACATTCACGGAGGGAAAGCTTTTAGTCCATAGACTGGTGGTGCTGGAGCTAACACTACTGAACCAATTAGAAGGGAACATAGTCTAATAGCGAGTCGACATGGGTCTGGATGAGTGGTTCTTCTAGAGATAGAAAAACTTAGACATTATAGGATTACCGAAAGCATATTCTGGGCTAAACACCCAGGGATGTCCATGATGATCGTCGTCCGGCCACTCAAGGCAGCAAGTAATACATTATTGATTTGGTTAAAAAGCCGACGATTCACAATTAGCAAAGACTTGATGATGAATAGTGTTCATTTGCAATTCGAACCCAATTCACCGAAGATATTATTAAAGAAAGGTATCTGAAGAAGTTTGTGATGCCGATTATGCCAAACAACAATGACATGACTAATCCAAGACAATATCAGTTGAAGTATGAATGACACATGAATAGCGCTCATGCAATGGATGATGTGAGGTGTAGGTGTTTTCTTACATTTGTAGAGGGAATAGCAACAAGGTGTTCATTTAGTTCGATCCAAGGTCCATATAGTCATTTGATCAGTTGGCTAGAAGGTTTATAGAGTAATTTCAAGTCCATACAGTTCAACTGAAATATTTTATGTTGTTATCAAATGTGCATCAGAGGTCCGAAGAGACTTTGAAAGGTTTTGTGAAGAGATTTAATTTGGCAATTATGAAGGTGAGTGATCCCAAGGAGGAGATAGTGTTGATGGAATTAACGAATCAGGTTCACTGAAAGACTGATTTGTGTATATGACTCAAGAAGAAGGAACTGTCTACTTTGAAGGAGTCTTATCTTAAGGCATCTCAATTTTTGCACTTGGAAGAGGAAAATTTAGATGTAGGATTAATTATTGATTATCTGAAAGGACCAAGTTGTGCGATTTAGAGCAACATAATCGTTAATTAGAGTGGTGAAAATGTTGGAAACATTGTAGTAAATGTTGAAAATAATAATAATAAGAGGAAAAAACAAATCGCTGGTGGCAAGAAGAAGGACACCAAGATGCGCCTCAATGAGAAGGATCTAAAGCCATGTAAAACTCGCATCAAGGGATTTACGGAAGAGGCCAAGGAACTAGTTAGGTTTATCGAACTACAAATTGAGTTGGGAGAAGGAGACCACAAGACTGTGCATTTGCAGAAGTTTGTTGCGATTGATGGATTTTCAGCTTACAATGCTTTCTTAGGATAACCGACACTTGCCAGCATAGGATTGCACTAGATCCATGGCATTTGATAAAGAATTTCCCTACAAAGAACGAAGTAGGAGCAATCTAATGTAACTAGAGCACAGGTCAAGAGTGCTACATTGTTGAGCTTAGAGAGATAAAGCGATTAGAGAAAGGGAAGACTATAGAGGAACCTCTCTGCATCAAGTCCTCGGAAGCATAGAAACTACCATCAAAGACCTGGCTTGGGAATAATAGAAAAGTCTACAAATCCATGGACCCACAAAAAGAGCCAAAAGTGGTAAGTACAACCTCGATGGAGTGGATGATCGATCTCGATTGATGATGACAACCCAACCAAAGTTCTCAAAATTGGGTCTCAACTCAGCCTGAAGATAAGAAAGGAGTTAGTAGGATTTCTCTAGGCAAACACAGACGTGTTTGCTTGGAAGCATTCTGATATGTGCAGTATATCACCTGAAGTTGTCTTCCATGCATTGAATGTGAACCCAAGTTACCCTCTTATGGAATAGAAAAGATGTAGTATGGAACTAGAGTGATCCACTATGTTGAAGGAAGAAATGGATAAGCTGAAGGCAAACAGATTCATCTGTGATGCACTATACCTAGAGTTGATATCGAATCTGGTGTTGGTCAAGATGGAAATGAAGACTAGCGGACTTGCATTGATTATTCTGACTTGAATAAAGCATGGTCAAAGGACTACTTCCCATTTCCATGAACGTACTAACTTTTGATGGAATGGCCAGACATGAATTGCTATTTTTATGGATGCTTACTCCGGTTACAACCAGATTGTGGTGCATGTCGTAGATCAAGACCATACCAGTTTTATTACAGATTTCTGTTTGTATTACTACCGAGTCATGCCATTCAGCCTAAAGAATACTGGAGTTGCTCACCAATGCCTAGTAAGAAGGATGTTAAAAGATCAGATTGGGTGGAAAATGGGAGCGTATGTCGATGGTATGCTCGTGAAGTCATAGTGATTGGCAAATCACATAAGCAATCTATCTGAGATATTCGATGTGCTTCAGAAGTATGGAATGAAATTGAATCCATTGATGTATTCTTTCAGAGTTGCATTGGGAAAGTTTTGGGGTTTCGCTGTAGACTTAAAGGGCGTTGAATCCAACCCAAAACATACTGAAGCATTGAAAGTTATTACTACCCTGAAGATGAGGAGGAAAATGCAAAGCTTGAATAAGAAAACCGTGATGTTGAGTTGATTCATCTCAAAAGTGGCCGACGTGCATACCATTATCTGATGTCCTCAAGATGGAAGAAGGAATGTTCCGATGGACAGATGAATGTGAAGCTGCATTTCAGAACCTATTGGAGCACATGAAGAAACCACCAATATTTTCCAGGCCTTTGGAAGGAGAAGATTTGTATGTCTATTTAGTAGTATCGACTCATGCACTAAGTGCAGCCTTGTTACATGAGGAACGAAAGATTCAAAGGCCAGTTTACTACATCAGCAAATGGTTCACTATAGTGGAATATCCAAAATTAGAGAAACTGGAGTACTGTCTACTGATTACATCGAGGAAATTAAGACTATATTTCCAGGCCCATCTGATTAAGGTGTTGACTGGTCAACCACTTAGACAAGTGCTACATCGACAAGAGACATCGGGGGACTTAAAAAGTTGAATATCAAGTGATCCAGTACTATATAACTTACCAACCTAAGAAGCAGATTCAAGGATAGGCATTGGTAGATTTTATTACTGAATTCACCATCCGGGATGATAAAGTGGAAGAAGAGTTGGTCCAACTTTTTCAATGGAAGTTATATGTTGATAGAGTCTCCAGTGAGCATGATTCCGAGCAGGGGTAGTTCTCATAAACCAAGAAGGATAGAGGATCTATTATGCATTGAAGCTAGAGTTCCAAGCGGTGAACAATGAAGCTGAATATGAAGCGTTAATTGTGGTACTGTTAGTTGTGGTACTCAAGATAGCCATGGAGGTTAGGAGTGAAGACATTGCATATCTTTAGCACCTCCCAATTGGTGGTTTGTCTAATTAAGAAGGAATTTTAGGTTAAGAATGTGAGGCTCGCCACTTACCTATCAAAAGTGTTAGAATTGCTGGGTGATATCGAACACTACATGATCATGCAAATCCCCAGGGAAGAGAATACAAATCCTGGTTCATTAACCAAATTAGCGAGTTCTACAAATGTGCAGCTGTTAGGAATCATGCTAGTAGAGGTTTTGATGAGCATTAACGAGATGGTTTTTTATTGGATCTTTGAATTCGAGGAAGAGGAGTCGTGGCTGACTCCAATCAAAGAGTATTTTCTAAAAGTACTTTCAAAAATGGAAACGAACGACAAAAGCTCATGTGTATAATGCCTTGGTTTATTCTGCAAGAAAGAGTGCTATATAGGAGAGGATTACCAATGCCCTTACTAAGGTGTATCACCAGAGATGAAGCTAATAAGATCCTTGCAGGTGTGCATGAAGGAAGTTGTGGTGATCACATTAAGGGTCAAACCAAAGCAAAGAAAGTTCTTCGGGACAAACATTTTTGGCCAACAGTCAGCCAAGATGCAATTGATTATTCTAGAAGATGTGAAAAATGCTAGAGATTTGCAAAGATACAACGATCGCCATCCGATAAGTTTATACAAATGGTTAATCCATGGACATTTTTGGCATTAGAAATAGATATTATTGGTGTGCTACCATTGTCAAGAGGCAGAGTGAAATATGCGATAATGGCTGTGGATTACTTCAGAAAGTGCGCTAAAGCGGAGCTTGTTACAACAATCACTTTGAAAGAAGTAAGACAATTCTTAGTGAAGAACAATTTTAGCTAGTTCGAAGTCCCACAGAAGATAGTCATCGATAATGGAACTTAATCCCAGAGTGCTGCATTCAGTGAGTTATGTGCTTTATATCTAATTGCGAAGAGCTTCATAGCGTAGCACATCTATAGGAAAATGGATAGGTGGAGGCAGTGAATAAGGTCATCAATATAACATAGTGGGTCGTCACATTGTAGTTGCAAATAGTTGCAATCGCAAATAATCAATCACAATATACAAAATAACATGTTGTTTTAAATATTCCTAGTCAAGATGTTTCAAGAAAGGATACCGGTATATCTATTGAGATCAGAGTATGTAACGCTCTCCAATTTTAGGCAATGTATTACACATGGGTACTGGGGGCACCCGGGGGTTACGTACTTATAGTTATTGGATAACTGTAGAATGACTCAACCGAGAGTTTCCTATTGGTTAATAACAGTTAGGTCAAACAAGAAATCCCAGGTATGATGATGTTACATGGTCCTCTCGACTTGAGAATACTATGGAACTTCGATGTGGATACTCCACATTGATTATAGTTTAATCATGGCAAGGCAACCATCTAGTAATTGTAGTTAGGTCTGAGTTGAACCGTTGGAAGTGAAGCAATAATCAATAGAGAATTCATGTCCTCATTTTATAAGGTTAGTACCACAGTCGATTGTAATCAACTCAAAGTCCAAATCTCTAACCAAGTAGAATGGTTAATAAGAAATGTAATTACTAAACAAAGAACTGTGTAATTGGAGTTAACAATTAAATGTGGATATTATTAGAGTTTTGATCGATACCAAACTCCATATATCCTAAGTGATATAGTATTGACAAAGATAACATGTATATGTTATTATCACTTTGTGGTATTGCTTAAAGTGATCTAAAATATGCTTTTACCAAAAGATCTATAAGCGATGAATTCAACCAATTGTCATATAAACTAGCTATGATGACATGTTGACGCTATTATTTTTTCATGTTAGTCCTGATTGAATTCACACCTCTGAGTCATACAACCTAATTTGTGAATTCTCTAAAACACGACACGATTTAATTAGTTTTTAAAGAGTTATATATTGATTAAATTAATTAATATTTAAGAATTATTAATTATTAATTTATTTGATGTTTATGGTGTTTTAGTAAATAAGGTAACTCATAGACATGCTATTAGTAATTATTTGGATGTATATATAAACATTATATATGCACATATCGATATGTATTTAAACATGCTTTATATTTAAATAATTACATAAATGAACATTGAGATTTTTTTGTTCCATGTATGGGCAAAGCATGGACCGCCATAGATATCGGAGAAAGGGTGTAGATGTAAGTTTGAATTGGTAAGAGAGAATGAGTAAAAGGTGGCAGATCTTTTCTCTCTTTTCTCTCTATAAATACCAACGTAATCTAGACCGTTTGATTCTTATGGCTACTATTCCCTTAGCCATGTTACCAAGATAGAGCATCTATTATCAACAGTGTTGGTTCGCCCGAAAGCACATACCCTAAACAACAATCACTCATGCCACAAATGGTGTATAATAGCTAATTCCAAGTCCGAATCCAAGGGGCAAGGACTTATTTTGCATGTACAATATCATACGGAATCGTATATAGAAATACCCAAGTCATCACGCCTCAAAATCACCGAAGGGCTATAAAAATAACCATACAGATCAAAATGCATCACCAATGACCTTCATGTCATTCGACATGTCCGGTACACCCTCCCAGTCTACCTCAAAATCTGGTTTTGGAATATGTGTCGAAGTGGGTTCCATGTGGGCCTTGAAATCTGTAATCCACATCCTACCAAAACTTCATGGATCGATGTTCTTAAAAAATAATGAACATCGGTCTAAATGACGTCTCGATCCAATTTTGTATGCGAAAGATGTTGCGCCCTAAAGTTCGTTTGAAAACCCAAAAAAAGCCTTAAGCTTTCTCTCCTATGGCTGATCAATCGATTGTTGGCAATTGAAAATTTGAATGACTCATTATAGCCAATTTTAGCTATTAACGGTCTACCAGTCAAAGTTCACTAATCAACAAACTCCTGAATAATTGACTAGATGAACCTGGCCCACGACTGTTATAGGCTAGTTACGACTGTTATAGGCTAGTTTTCCTATTTACTTTTGGCCACTCCACCCTGCACACACTACTATGATCAATCGATTAATAAAGACTGACCAGTCAACCATTAGCATATAAGGATGCAGATTTAGTGAAATTCTACTAGCTAGCGGCGAGTGGGAATGACTCTCTACTTAATATGATTTCTTTTGTGTTAATATACTTGTTAATTGCTATGTTGGGTGAGGGCTTAGCAATGAGTGATTTGCCTCTTGTTGAATGTTGAGTATTGGGTTGTTTGATTGAAAGTATACTTAAGTGAGTTGAATGAATGTTGAGATAAAACAATGAACTTAAACCATTTAATTAAATAAATGAGTTAACTTGAATGAGATCGATGGATGATACTAGTGATTGTTCGTGTTGTTTGTTTAGGAATGATTGTTGTTAGTTTATGGTTGTTTCACATGGATTGTTGTGCACCTTACACTCATATAATTTATAAAGCATTCGAGTTTCAAGATGGTCCGTTTAATTGCCGTAGCAAGGGGTATACATCCTATGGCAGGTCATCAACGATAAGAACTCGAGTGCGAAATGTAGATGAAGGCATAAGATTGCAATGCCATGGAGCACAATTAACATTTCAAGGTGAACCAACATTTCTATAGGAAAACGGTCGACTGGCCAATGTGCATCAATCGATTGGTTGAAGTAGAAAACATAGGGTTTTTTGGCTAAAATAAAATATGCCATTTTAGGGCCTAAATAGTCAACTGGAAGGGTCTAACCAATTGTCTCTCAGGTGGTTAGTCGATTGGTAGAACCCGACCAGTCGACTGTTCGGCTGTTGCCATTTTTGGGTATAGTGGATCAGCCGACTCACCTAGAAGGATCAATCGACTGATCAGTTATTGAGTTAGGATCCAAGGGTTCTTCCAAAATTTCCAATATTCAGGTAGGACTTCAAATTTCAAATAAGGCTCGTAGGTCGGTATGGTTTTAAAGCGATGTTCTTGGGTTCTTCGGCACATTGGTATGCATGGCTCGGGGTCGAGGCTTTGGTGGTACCAACTATAATGTACAATGACCAGGAGGTGATCAAAAGTATGATCATAATATGAGCATTAGGTATGACTTTGGTATTTGGCCATTATGGTAATGAAGTCATGCGGATAGGAATTAGGTACAATATGGCACTGCCCACACCCGAAACTTCTACCTATAACTTAGGCATTACTATATTCCACCGAGACTACTGGGGATCATCCATGTCTTTCACCGAGCATGATAGTTGGAGAGAGATGGGAATTCTCATTTATATTGATAACTACCGTAATATGGCAGTAACCACTTGTTTTCTCCAATATATAGTAGTTCGATGGAAAGGAATTATGACTTGTTAGTACGAATTTCACATATGTTTATGGGTACGGTACGACATTACCTTGGAGCTTTGGTACGTTGTCATATTCATGTGGGTTTGCATATGTCTTCGTATGATTTCAAGTAGTCATATTAGTGCTATTGTTGATTGTGTTCACTTTTTGGATGCAGCAAAAGAGAAGGACAATGTATGATACGACGTTTCTATAGGGCTCTTGCTTATTTATTATATGTATATTAGTTCAGATATGCTATTTATTTTGGAGTACCACTTAGTATATTACTCATGTTATATTAGTGCATCATATGTCATGTTTAGCAGTGATATTTCCTCTTCGCCGAACTTTATGCATAACCCTCTCTCTATACTTTCCTTTTTATCTATTCCTTGAGTAGGCACGAAAAAGAAATTAAGAAGGCATTACCAGTTGGAACATGTTATAGGGCCTGTAACGACCCGTATTTTTAACGGATCGACAAGTTCGACAGAATTTGGAATTTTAGAGTTTTTGAGCCATTTCAGATTTTAGGCGAAAATGGCTAAGTACTGAGTCGTGAACGACTTAGTGTAAGTCGTGAGTCGTATACGACTTAGGGGATAGGAGCGACTCAGGGGTTTGGCTAGTTAAGGGTGTAAGGATGAGTCGTTTGAACGACTTAAGGGGTAGGCGCGACTTAAGGACTGGGCGAGATAAGGCTTAAGTTGTAGCAGTTGAGTCGTGACCGAGTTAAGGTGATGAGTCGTACCCAAGTCATCTGATGAGTCGTACCCAAGTCATCTGATGAGTCGTACCCAAGTCATCTGATGAGTCGTACCCAAGTCATCTGATGAGTCGTACCCAAGTCATCTGATGAGTCGTATCCTGGTTATCTGATGAGTCGTCTGATCAGTTGAGTCGTAACCCCAGCTATTTGATAAGTCGTAGAATGGGTTATCTCGTCTAACCAGTTAAGTCGTGGACGAGTTAAGGGATGAGTCGTAAGCTGTTGAGTCGTGCGTAGGTGATAACTCGCGCAAGTGGATGAGTCGTAGCCTTTGTGATGAGTCGTATACGAGTTAGTAGTTGAGTCGTCTAACCAAGTAAGGCGTGCGCATTTAAGTCGTAGACAGGGGGTCTGGTGAGTCATAGGCGCATACTATAAGTCGGAGACGACTTAGGAGATAGTTGATTTTTCGTGGGTCATAGGCTGAAGTGTGTTAAGTCGTTGAGTCGTAGGGCTTTGAGTCGTGAGTCGTAAACGACTCATGGAGACAGACGAGATAAGGATTTCAGCTATAAATAGGAGGGCTTCTCTTCATTTTTGGGATCCGGATCTTGAAGCGACGAAGTGCTGCCATTTTGAGAGCTCGACTTCTACACTTCTTCACTTCTTTTCTCCACTCTAATCTAGTGCTTCCTTCCATCCAAATCAAAGATCAAGATTGAAGATTCAAGAGCTAAAGTTGAAGATCTTCATCTTTTCAAGAGAGATTTCTTCGTTTGAAGCGGATTCGTGATAGATCAAGCTTCATCCTTCGCTGTCCAGATCTGAATCGTGTTGATTTGGGTTTGTTTTGGTGATTTGGTGAGTGGTGATTATCTCTCACACGGATCCAAAGGAGTATATCGGATTGTTGGCTCGATTTGGTGTTAAAATAGAGATTTCCATGCATTTTCTTCATCCTATGTGTAGATCCATATAGATCCATTGTTCATTATGATGTTACATCCATTTTATCATATGTTAACCTATGCAAGTTCATTCATCAAGTTTGTAGAGATATAATCCATGTTTTCATGCTTATTGGACTTTCAACTCTTTAATTACGAAAATGCCATTATTGTTATAATTGTCTACTTAGATCATATTTGAATGCTTGATTGCTTGGATTGATGTTTGATTTGATTGCTTGTTATGAACTAGATGATTGATGATTAGATTTACATCGAAGATGATTCAAAAGCTAAGGGAAAGGCTCTTGAATTGGGAAAGTTGCTCGTGGCATAGGTAGCGGGATGATGAAGCTCTTATGCATAGATTTGATGATGTGAAGTTGAGATGAGGCTTTGCGAGGATGTAATGAAGCGAGGCATCATATGATGAAGACTTGGTCTAATCCAGACGGGATCATTCCAAGCATGTTGATAACTCGGTGATATGATTCGAGTTGAGGATAATGAATGGATATGAGAATAGTCGTCGAGGAGGATGACTAGGAGGCTTGGATAGCATCGTTGTTGAAGGGTCTAGCATGCTCTAAGCAAGAGTACGTTTGGGCAGATTCGATAGTCCCAATGGCCAACTGTTGATGGTCGAGTACTCTGGGCAAATTCGATAGTCCTAGGCACGGGCTGCGACGACGTGCAGGAGTTATGTCTAGAACCGGGGTTTCCATTAGCCCTTGACGGACGGCTGAAAGAATGTGCCGGTCATTCAATTAACGGTGATATCGAAGCAATGATAACAGTGATAGCCAGAGTCATGGATGTTTGGTTGTAACGTCATTTCGGACTCGAGAGCGGTATTTTCTGGGTGCTTATCTGATTTAGGCCTTGGTACTTGGAAAACATCGCCCTTGACTCGAGTGATAGTAGCTTTACTTTAAATTGTATGCTCTGCTATGTTTGCTTCTGCTTAGTGTGTGTCTGGGGGCTATCACTGTAGAATGAGGTTGGAGTGGGAGGGTTGTATTCCTATTCCTTTTTCCTTTATGCTCTTTTGGTATGTTGTTAGTTAATTTACTGCTCACTAAGACTGTTGTCTGACTCAAGGCTTTATGTTTTAATTCTTATTGCCTTGGGCTGTTCGTCCATTTTGGGACGGGCAGACTAGGTAGCAGGTGACAGGTGCTGTTCTCTTCTCACGATGCTGATATCGAAGACGAGCTGGAGGGTTGCATATTATCTTCTTATTATATGTACTGGATATTCCGCTGTTTTGTATTCTCTGAGAGATATGTAGTGAGGCTTGATGTATTGACTATTTGGATGCTTGTATTCAACTATTATGAAGTTTTATATGATGTCATTTTGTTCTGTAAAGCTTCACTATACATATGTTCTATCGTATTTTGTCCATGCGCTGTGAGTAATACGATAGATTCTGTTGCTTTAATTTACCTTGACAATCGTCCATGGTCGCCTGGCACACTTTACAGCGCACTGTCTCTAGATTCGGTGCAGGGGTCATGGGCGGTCGTCACATTTGGTATCAGAGCATTGGTTAATCGATTTTACCCAACGCTCGCCGTCGTAACTACGTATGTGAGACGTAATTGTAATTTGATGGATGACTACTATATATAATGTAGTAGCTTAGTAGAGTTTGAGTCCTTTATGCAGTTGTTTCTCTAGATATTCTAATCATTCCTTTTTATAGATATTGAGAATGAGTCGAAGAGGGAGACCAGCTGCTAGGGAAGGCCGTGCTACTGAAGAGACTGCTGATTATGCAGCTATGTTCGAAGCTATGATGACTTCTATCATGAGGAGGATACCAGTTCCGGGAGCGGCAGTTGATGTTGGAGTTCAAGTCCAAACTCCGAAACCAGTGGATTTTGCTAAGCTGTGCAAGGATTATACTGCTCTTGGAGGGAAGGTTTTCTTGGGAACAGAATCTACCATTGAGGTCCAGAGGTGGATAGATGCTTGTAGAAGGATCTTTGGTGATTTGGGAATTGATGATGCAACTAAGAGGAAGTTGGCATCGAGGCAGCTTCAAGGGAGAGCTTCTGATTGGTGGAACTCTATTACCATCGATACTCCGGAGGAAGAGATTACTTGGGAGCAATTCCAAGTTAGGTTTGAAGCTAAGTTCATTTCTACAGCTCAGAAGTCTGTTCTGTTCAAGAAGTTTGTGGAGCTCAAGCAAGGTGGAAGATCAGTTCTTGAGTATGTTTCTGAGTTTGAAGCTTTGTCCAAGTATGCCCGGTCATATATTGAGTCTGCATATCAGAAGAATGAGAAGTTTGTGACTGGCTTGGATAGTTATCTTGGGAGGCAGTTGGTGGATCATTTGGATGATTCATTTGAGAAGCTTGTGGAGAAAGCTCTCAGGCATGAGAGTCTGTTTCCTAAGGATGGATCTGTTGTTGCTGTGACCAGGGAAGAGTCTAAACCCCAGCAGGGTGGAAACAAGAAGAGGAAGCAGCAGCAGCAGAAGGGTAAGGATGGCCAGAAGAAGCCGAAAGGCGAGGTGACTTGCTACAATTGTCAGCAGAAGGGCCATTTCTCGAAGGATTGTAAGAATCCTAAGGTGCCGATGAAGTGTCACAACTGTGACAAGCCGGGGCATTTCAGGAAGAATTGTCCAGAACCGAGGAAGGACAGGTAGATTGTGCAAGCCTATGCTTTAGGAGCTGTTCCGTCGTCTTCGAAAGCTCCTACTGCTGAAGAGAAGGGAAAGAGTGTGGTTGTTCAAGGTACTCTTTTCCTATGTGGTGTTCCAGTTAGAGTTCTGTTTGATACTGGAGCGTCGCATTCGTTTGTTTGTAATGAACTCGTAGGCCGGTTAGGTTTGGCACCGGATATTGTTGATAGGCCATTGGTTGTGACTAATCCAGTTGGGGGTTCGTCTTGTTTGTGTATGTTATGCCGTGGTCTAGTTGTATCGAGTCATGGTTGCTCTTTTGTTTGTGATTGCTTTGTTCTGAACTTTGCGGGGTTCGGAATTATTTTGGGTATGGACTGGCTTAGGAAGTATGCGGCTAAGGTTGATTGCGAGAGGTTGGAAGTGACAGTCGAGAATGTGGAGGGGCGAAAGATTGTGATACGATGTAAGCATGAAGAAGGCGTCTTCATGAGCTTCATGTATTCGCTAGTTGTTCCACGGGATGGACTGTCATCAGTGCCGATCGCTAACAGATTCGAGGATGTCTTTGACGAAGTCAAAGGGTTGCCGCCGCATAGAGAGATCGAGTTTTGAATAGATCTAGTTGAAGGAGCCAGACCTGTTGTGATGCCTCTTAGGCGAATGGCGCCTAGGAAACAACAGGAGTTGAGGGTGCAAGTTGATGACCTTTTGCAGAAAGGATTCATTCGGCGTAGTGTGTCCGAGTGGGGTGCACCAGTTGTGTTTGCAACCAAGGCAGATGGGTCGTTGAGATTGTGTGTGGATTATCGTGAGCTGAATAAGGTGACTAAGAAGAACAAGTATCCATTGCCGAGGATAGATGACTTGTTTGATCAGCTTCACGAAGCTAAGGTGTTTTCTCAGATGGATTTAGCAACGGGATTTCACCAGTTGAGAGTAGCTAAGGATAGTGTGCCGAAGACCGCTTTTAGGACACCATCCGGTTTCTTTGAGTGGCTGGTAATGCCGTTTGGATTGACTAACGCGCCAGCATATTTTGTGGATCTTATGAATAGAGTGTTCAGAGATCAGTTGAACAAGTTCGTACTTGTGTTCGTAGATGATATTCTGATTTATTCCAGAACGGAAGAGGAGCACAAGACGCACTTGCGTATGGTTTTGGAAATCTTGCGGAAACATCAGCTGAAGGCTAAGTTTTCGAAGTGTCACTTCTGGAAGAGTGAAGTGAGGTTCTTAGGCCATGTGATTTCTGGGAGTGGAATAGCGGTTGATCCCGCTAAGGTGGCAGCAATCCAGGATTGGATTAGACCTAAGAATGCATCTGATGTGAGAAGTTTTCTTGGATTAGCAGGATATTATCGACGGTTTATCAAAGACTTCTCCAAGGTAGCTGCACCATTAACAGGATTGACGAAGAAGAACCAAGTGTTCAGTTGAGATGCTAAGTGTGAGCAAGCTTTCGGAATCCTGAAAGAGAGATTGACGAGTGCTCCTGTTTTGACTATTCCTAATGGGAATGATGAGATGGTGGTTTACACCGACGCATGTGGTACTGGACTTGGAGCAGTGCTGATGCAGAAGGATAAAGTTGTTGCGTATGCCAGTCGACAACTGAAGCCGCATGAAAGGAATTACCCAACTCATGATTTGGAATTAGCGGCGATTGTATTTGCTCTGAAGATGTGGAGGCATTATCTGTTGGGAGTTCGATTCGAGTTGTTTACGGATCACAAGTCGTTGAAGTATCTTTTCTCCCAAAAGGATTTGAATCTTCGGCAGCAACGTTGGCTAGAGTTTTTGGCATCATATGATTTTGGTATAGCTTATACTCCGGGAAAAGGTAACGCAGTGGCGGATGCGTTAAGTCGAAGACATGTAGGATTGGGAGCCATGTTTTCTGAATGGAAGAATCTCGAGTATTTAGCTGGATTTGACTTCAGGCCTAGATGCGAATTGGAACCTGAGATGTTGGCAAACTTATCAATAAGACCCACTCTTGTGGAAAGGATTGGTGAGAGCCAAAAGCGAGATGATAAGCTTGTCAAGATTATCCGTGAATTGGAATCTGGATTGGATCCAGAAAAGGATAAAGGATTCGAAGTCGATCGAGAGGGTTGGCTTCGGAGGCAAGGACGACTAGTTGTTCCCGATATAGATGAATTGAGGAGTGAAGTTCTGAAGGAAAGTCAGCACTCGAAGTTGACAATTCATCCCGGTGGAAATAAGATGTATCGGGATATGAAGAGAACCTACTACTGGGAAGGTATGAAGAAGGATGTTGGAAATTTTATTTCCAAGTGTATGAACTGCCAGTTGGTGAAGGCCGAAAAGAAGAAGCCAAGCGGATTGCTTCAACCATTAGAAGTTCCTACATGGAAGTGGGAGCAGATATCGATGGATTTTATTGATGGACTACCTAGAACAAGAACGGGAAATGAAGGGATTTGGGTCATTGTGGATCGTCTGACTAAGAGTGCACGATTCATTCCTGTTCGATCGACTAGGACTGCATCAAAGTTGGCTGAGTTATATGTTAGGTGGATAGTTCGATTCCATGGTATTCCGAAGAGTATAGTGAGCGATCGAGACCCATTGTTCACTAGTGGATTTTGGAAGAGCTTCCAGGAAGTTTTGGGAACTGAGTTGTGTTTGAGTACAGCTTATCACCCTCAAACAGATGGTCAGACCGAGAGAGTCAACCGAGTTTTGGAAGATCTCCTCAGAGCTTGTGTTTTGGATTTCGGAGGATCATGGGAAGATCACCTTCATTTGGTGGAGTTTGCGTACAACAACAGTTACCAGTCAAGCATTGGTATGGCACCGTATGAGGCATTGTATGGAAGACCGTGTAACTCTCCAACATGTTGGTTGGAAACTGGAGAAAAGCTGATGCTTGGGCCAGAGATGATTCGTCAGACTTCAGATTGTATAGAAATCATTCGGCAACGAATGAAGGCAGCCCAAGACCGTCAAAAGAGTTATGCAGATAAGCGTCGAAAGGATTTGGAATTCGATGCAGGAGATATGGTTTTTGTGAAGATTTCTCCACTGAAGAATGTTATTCGATTCGGAAAGAAAGGAAAGTTGACTCCGAGATTTGTGGGACCATTCCCGATCATCGAGCGAATTGGAAAGCTCGCCTATAGACTGGAGTTACCTGAGAAGATGTCGAGTGTGCACAATGTTTTTCACATATCATATCTACGGAAGTATGTGCACGACTCGAGTACGGTGGTTTCTGCTGATAGCTGTGAATATTTCGTAGTTGATCCAGTCGATAGAAGACCTCGTAAACCGCTTCGTGTTGTTGAAACCGACACGAAACAGCTTAGGAGGAAGGTAGTTAAGTTGCTCAAGATACAATGGAGTGATGATGATAACGACTGTACGTGGGAGGTGGAAGAGAGGATGAAGGCAGCTCATCCTGAACTCTTCAAGGTATGGCCCTAAGGTGTCGTATCATCTAAAAACATTGTAACTTGTTCTAAGTCTTAGAATTCTGTACGCTAAGCTAGAATTGGATGCATGGTTTGCTGATTGTTATGGTTGGTAGGCGTACAGAATAGTCTTCGATTGCTTTGTTTGTTTGGAATTTCGGGGGCGAAATTCCTAAGGGGGAGAGAATGTAACGACCCGTATTTTTAACGGATCGACAAGTTCGACAGAATTTGGAATTTTAGAGTTTTTGAGCCATTTCAGATTTTAGGCGAAAATGGCTAAGTACTGAGTCGTGAACGACTTAGTGTAAGTCGTGAGTCGTATACGACTTAGGGGATAGGAGCGACTCAGGGGTTTGGCTAGTTAAGGGTGTAAGGATGAGTCGTTTGAACGACTTAAGGGGTAGGCGCGACTTAAGGACTGGGCGAGATAAGGCTTAAGTTGTAGCAGTTGAGTCGTGACCGAGTTAAGGTGATGAGTCGTACCCAAGTCATCTGATGAGTCGTACCCAAGTCATCTGATGAGTCGTACCCAAGTCATCTGATGAGTCGTACCCAAGTCATCTGATGAGTCGTACCCAAGTCATCTGATGAGTCGTATCCTGGTTATCTGATGAGTCGTCTGATCAGTTGAGTCGTAACCCCAGCTATTTGATAAGTCGTAGAATGGGTTATCTCGTCTAACCAGTTAAGTCGTGGACGAGTTAAGGGATGAGTCGTAAGCTGTTGAGTCGCGCATAGGTGATAACTCGCGCAAGTGGATGAGTCGTAGCCTTTGTGATGAGTCGTATACGAGTTAGTAGTTGAGTCGTCTAACCAAGTAAGGCGTGCGCATTTAAGTCGTAGACAGGGGGTCTGGTGAGTCGTAGGCGCATACTATAAGTCGGAGACGACTTAGGAGATAGTTGATTTGTCGTGGGTCATAGGCTGAAGTGTGTTAAGTCGTTGAGTCGTAGGGCTTTGAGTCGTGAGTCGTAAACGACTCATGGAGACAGACGAGATAAGGATTTCAGCTATAAATAGGAGGGCTTCTCTTCATTTTTGGGATCCGGATCTTGAAGCGACGAAGTGCTGCCATTTTGAGAGCTCGACTTCTACACTTCTTCACTTCTTTTCTCCACTCTAATCTAGTGCTTCCTTCCATCCAAATCAAAGATCAAGATTGAAGATTCAAGAGCTAAAGTTGAAGATCTTCATCTTTTCAAGAGAGATTTCTTCGTTTGAAGCGGATTCGTGATAGATCAAGCTTCATCCTTCGCTGTCCAGATCTGAAGCGTGTTGATTTGGGTTTGTTTTGGTGATTTGGTGAGTGGTTATTATCTCTCACACGGATCCAAAGGAGTATATCGGATTGTTGGCTCGATTTGGTGTTAAAATAGAGATTTCCATGCATTTTCTTCATCCTATGTGTAGATCCATATAGATCCATTGTTCATGATGATGTTACATCCATTTTATCATATGTTAACCTATGCAAGTTCATTCATCAAGTTTGTAGAGATATAATCCATGTTTTCATGCTTATTGGACTTTCAACTCTTTAATTACGAAAATGCCATTATTGTTATAATTGTCTACTTAGATCATATTTGAATGCTTGATTGCTTGGATTGATGTTTGATTTGATTGCTTGTTATGAACTAGATGATTGATGATTAGATTTAGATCGAAGATGATTCAAAAGCTAAGGGAAAGGCTCTTGAATTGGGAAAGCTGCTCGTGGCATAGGTAGCGGGATGATGAAGCTCTTATGCATAGATTTGATGATGTGAAGTTGAGATGAGGCTTTGCGAGGATGTAATGAAGCGAGGCATCATATGATGAAGACTTGGTCTAATCCAGACGGGATCATTCCAAGCATGTTGATAACTCGGTGATATGATTCGAGTTGAGGATAATGAATGGATATGAGAATAGTCGTCGAGGAGGATGACTAGGAGGCTTGGATAGCATCGTTGTTGAAGGGTCTAGCATGCTCTAAGCAAGAGTACGTTTGGGCAGATTCGATAGTCCCAACGGCCAACTGTTGATGGTCGAGTACTCTGGGCAGATTCGATAGTCCTAGGCACGGGCTGCGACGACGTGCGGGAGTTATGTCTAGAATCGGGGTTTCCATTAGCCCTTGACGGACGGCTGAAAGAATGTGCCGGTCATTCAATTAACGGTGATATCGAAGCAATGATAACAGTGATAGCCAGAGTCATGGATGTTTGGTTGTAACGTCATTTCGGACTCGAGAGCGGTATTTTCTGGGTGCTTATCTGATTTAGGCCTTGGTACTTGGAAAACATCACCCTTGACTCGAGTGATAGTAGCTTTACTTTAAATTGTATGCTCTGCTATGTTTGCTTCTGCTTAGTGTGTGTCTGGGGGCTATCACTGTAGAATGAGGTTGGAGTGGGAGGGTTGTATTCCTATTCTTTTTTCCTTTATGCTCTTTTGGTATGTTGTTAGTTAATTTACTGCTCACTAAGACTGCTGTCTGACTCAAGGCTTTATGTTTTAATTCTTATTGCCTTGGGCTGTTCGTCCATTTTGGGATGGGCAGACTAGGTAGCAGGTGACAGGTGCTGTTCTCTTCTCACGATGCTGATATCGAAGACGAGCTGGAGGGTTGCATATTATCTTCTTATTATATGTACTGGATATTCCGCTGTTTTGTATTCTCTGAGAGATATGTAGTGAGGCTTGATGTATTGACTATTTGGATGCTTGTATTCAACTATTATGAAGTTTTATATGATGTCATTTTGTTCTGTAAAGCTTCACTATACATATGTTCTATCGTATTTTGTCCATGCGCTGTGAGTAATACGATAGATTCTGTTGCTTTAATTTACCTTGACAATCGTCCATGGTCGCCTGGCACACTTTACAGCGCACTGTCTCTAGATTCGGTGCAGGGGTCATGGGCGGTCGTCACAGGGCCATAGCTATTTATTGCTATGATAATATGTCCAATTATTTTGTATATGGACATGTAAAACATTATCTCGTGAATGCGACATACTATTTTAGGATGCTGTTTCATTTGAACTCCATATGTTTACATAGATTGACATATAAAAAGATGAAGAGGTAGAAAATGGCATAACAAACCAAGATTACACAGACTGTATAAGATAAAGTTAGCATAACTTTTATGTGTTGAGAAAAGAATAAGCAAAATAAATGAATTTTTTATCAACTAATTGTTAGAACAACTATATAGTATAAAATGGAATGTTAGTCTTAAAAAAAGAAAAATAAATGAGAATCTTAAAAATAATGATTACAATTAAGAAAAAGATAGAGTTAAAAATGATAGAGTGAGAAAGAAAAACTTAAAGTGACATAAGGTTGTAAAAATCGCTAGGTGGATGTTAGGTGGTAAGCATGGACTAAGGATTAATCACCTAGGTGGGGATTAATCAAGGATTAATCGAAGATAGGTCTTTTTGACAAACACATGCATTTTGGATAAAACTTTAGTATTTTGTTTAGTATTAACTGATCCACAATGGGATATCGTGAATTTGGATGGGTTTGGAAGCAACTGTAGAGTCAAAATTGCTTGAAACAAACATTTTGATACTTATAAGAGGCATCAAGCTTAAATTGGTGCATGGATGGTGCTTAAAAACCTATTTATATATGCTTAGTAAGTCTCATCTAGGCGGACTAGCCAAATACCTAGGTGGGGGCTTAGAAAGATTTTTAAAACAGAGGTGACATTTAGACCATTCCCAACAACCATTCTTTTTTACTTCCTCGCTTTTCACCTATTTCAACTGAACAAGTCCACCTCTACACCAGATGCAAAGAAACTATTCTGGATCCAGTTAAAAAATCTCGATTAGCTAAAATGACAAAGTGGTTTGCATTTTATCTATATAAAAAAAAATGGCAATCACTTTCCCATTTTATTTATTATGCCTTTTTATTTTCCTCTCTTCGTACTTCTCATCTCAAATCCATGTATCAATCCGCAAGTGTATGCATGAAATTCATCTACGACACCGAAACAAACACACTTCTATTTTTTGGAGCTACTAATGTAGGTACCAATTTGCATGATGTCTTATCAACTGTTGTACTGTACACAAGACATTCATCCACGACACCGAAGCAAATACACATATGGTTGTTTGGAGCTAACCAATCCATATATCGATCTACATGTTTTCTTCATCAACTGTTGGACTGTACACATGGCATTCATCTGTGACACTAAAATGAACACGCATTTCTCTATTTTGAGCATACAAAATATATATAACTAAACCTTAGCAACTATTTTTGCACAAATGGATTTACAACTAGTATTATAATCAAATAATGGAAGAAATGATTGGCACGGAAGAAGAAGACATTCATCATCAAAGATTTAAATTGGGTACTCAAAAATTTATGCATTGATACTCTTATTTCTTTGGTGAACGATCTTCCGACAACTACAGAGGTAGCATTCCTAGTAGAATTGACTGTAGATCCAAGAAAGATTACAAAGACAGTCACAAAAGGCTGATAAAAGACTACTTTATTGAAACTTTCATGTACGACGTTTCATTCTTGCATCGACAATTTCACATGAGTTCGGATATTTTTAGTACGATTTATTTAAAATTGTATGAAAATAATCAAAATTTTACCTATAGACCAAATGAGGCACACGAATCGATAATTTTCCCACATATCAAAATTTCATTAATGTTACAAACATTAAGCTATGGTATGTCTCGAAACCAACAAGATGAATGTTATAAGCTTACATCATTAATGGTGGTAGAATGCATGAAGGTATTCTTCAAAACTATAATCAAGGAGTTTGGTGTCGATTTTTTATGCACACCGGGTCTAGATGATATTACTAGCATGCTAGTTAGGGGTAAAGCAAGGGAATTTCTTGGTATTTAGGTGGTTTGGAGTGCATGCAATGGGTTTTGAAGAATTTTCCGACAGTGTAGAAAGGAAAGTTTACTGGTCAGAAGAAAGTTTTGATCATGCACTACAACAAACAGACCTTTTTACAGCATTTAAAAACCGCTATTAAAACTTTCTATAGCATTTCTATAAATGGCATAGATCAACATGTTGTAATAATTTGATAGATACTATAGTGTTTCAAATTTGCAATGGAAAACGGACTTTTAACAGCGTTTATGTTGCCATCTTAAATAGGCCGTATCGGTGCAACTGCTTTTCTATAGCGTTTTAAAGCTTACTATAGAACTTTTACACAGAGTTGTGGTTTATGATACTAATAATTATGACATCATTTAATTGCTATCATATGTTGACATGCCATATTATTCTAGCATCTGAAAACGCTATGGAATTATCATGTCAATCTTCTATCACGCATTGAAACGCCATAGAAAATTCATTACTATCTATTGTAGCATTGTTTTTTCTATGAAAACTGTTTAATCCTTGCAAAATATGTTGTATAGCACTAGCATAATGCTATAGTATAACAAAGCTGAACAATTTTTCTTTTCATAGCATAGTTAAAACGCTCTAAAAAAATTTCTATTGCATTTTTTTACTGCCATATACATTCAAGCTAACAATTTTCAAATCCACTAATATATTATAACAATTCAAAAAAACCACATTTATCACATTGTAATGTACGTAAACTAATAGAGTCATAAGCCAAACCACAAAATATATATATCCATAATATTTCATACACGGAGAATTAAACATATAAATATTTGTGACAAAAATTAATGATACATACAACTGTAGCAAACCAAAATGATACATACTAAAAATAAAGATGTATGAACGTCGATAAACAATACATTAATACAAGCATGACCGATTTGAAGGAGAAAGAGTGCGACATCATGTAGCAACCTCAGAAGCATCATACAACACTTGTCAAAAAGAAGCACAAACGCACGTATGTTAGTCAGCATATACAAGTATGTATAAGTACTGTAATGACCCTGAAATCGGCCTTCGAAAATCGGCAGCCGTACTTCACTTGTACTCAATGTGCCGCAGATGCAAACGCCGAATCTGGTTCACCGGAGCTTATAACACCATTAAGTATAACAACACAGCGAAAGAAAGAAAAATAGATGATATCATATACAACTCCAATGAATACAATATCCAGAATGATATACAACAATGATATCAATATGATACAACAATATCAGAGATAAATAATAATACAGCGGAAATAACAGAAGTGATAACTCCAAATGATCAGTCAGAGAGACTGACTCCAACCACTCCAATGTCGAGCTCGAACCACAAAGAGAAGCAAGTGCAGTCCTGAACTCCAAGAACTGAACCAGCTCCAGATAATCTACTAAACCTGAATATCTGAGAAACACAACTCTAGAATGCCCGTGTGAAAAATGATGGGCATCCAGAGTTTAGGAAGGGAACAATAAACTCCGGATCAGTCATGGGACTGGTATGAGCAAACAAAAATAGTTTATCTTTAAACACAAGAATTTTAAACATTTTAACCCGCAATGTTTTCGGAAAATGAAACTACCATAAGACCTCCTGCCACACACACAATGCAAACGCAGAATTGGAGGAGATTTCTTCTTATGATAGTCAAACATGCTTACTACGCAAAATCATTGGATATTATCATTAGTGCATAGTGGAAAACATTTCGAAAGTATAATATTAATCTTAGCCAGCATACAACCATTATTGTATGACCACCATAAGTAAATGGTAGGTTCTACAACTAAAATCGTACTGGGTTCGTATTGAAAATTGGATTTCCAACAAATGGTCAGGCAAAGGAACTTCCTTACCGAAATGGAAACGCCTCTGGAAAGACGCCCCGAGAGTCAACCTGCTCTCTGCAAACACAAGGCCGACGCTACCTCACGCTTTAACCAAGCTGTAACTAGGTAACAAACACACGAGCTATGTCATTCCCTGGTCGTTACCGATCTTTATCCGGGATCC
Organism: Allium fistulosum; assembly: GCA_030737815.1. Classification (NCBI taxonomy): domain Eukaryota; kingdom Viridiplantae; phylum Streptophyta; class Magnoliopsida; order Asparagales; family Amaryllidaceae; genus Allium; species Allium fistulosum. The sequence continues at coordinate 248,197,418 of CM060905.1, read as the reverse complement.
CGATCACAAAGCAACAACCACAAAGTATAATGAATTTGCAGCATCAACATAGGTAAAATATCTGGGCTCCATACCATGATATCACCTTTTATCCAGAAGGAAATGACATGCCCTAGGGGCGCTACCCCTAAAAACCTTTGCCGCAACATTCATGTTTCGACCATTACCGGGTTGTGAGGCTCGACGAAGTCTCGTCCACAAAGCCATGCTTTTTCACAAAGCCACGCTTTTTCACAAAGCCACGCTTTTTCACAAAGCAACGCTTTTTCACAAAGCAACGCTTTGATCAACCAATGATCAACAGCACTTCGTGTGCCACATTACCAAATTGGGAATGTATCACTTAACCATCAACTACATAACCTCTGAGCTCGTACGTCTCAGAGAAGGGCGTTAAGCTAAGAGAATAAATTCTCCGCCACCAACAGAACTGTAATTGATGGAAACCAGCTTTACATCTCAAAGTGTAACGTCAGACACACATCCATACAAGTCCGTTCCGGGTTCGAACGAAACCGAAGGCACTTCCAAAGAAGCCCTTGCAATCCGGGTATTCACAATCCCGATCGAATTTCCCATCACTTAGGAAATCTCTATACCGGTGCGACTCAGTGCAGAGACAATCGATAGGTCATCCTATCGTTCTCGCAAATACCCGGTCTTCACCACCGGTCTTCAAATGCTATCCATATCGTCGTATCACTATTCGGAATGGGTTATATGACACAAGGGTCCTTTCCCGGCTAAACCGAATAACGAACGCAATTAAAAATCATATGGATACTGGGATCTCAGTTAAATCACAGCTTAAAGCCCAAAACTTTTCATTCGAATGTTTAAAACAATTTACCATTTCCAATCTTTTAAACAAAAAGATTCATTTCAAAAACCTTCAATGGTTTAAATAATTTCCAGACTTTCAATCTTTTAAACAAAAAGATTCAATTCACAAAGTTTACCCCGTTCACAAAGATCCATTCATGGATTTCAAAACAATTTCCATTTTAATTGAATTAACTCGTTAAATCTTTAAGTCAAGATTTAACTTATAGCTTTCAAAACTAGTTTCCAAAGATTCATTCATAGCCTTTCAAAACAATTCTATTTCAAGTTGGATTAACTCATCCGGTCTTTGAATCAAAGACTCGTTTTATAGTTTTCAAAACATTTCAATTCTATTTCAAACTTGAAACCGTTCAACACAATTTGGAAATCCTTGCTTAAAATGAAAGCTATTATTATTTGAAAACAAATAGTTTTCGTTTTGGAAAAATTCAGTTATATTTACACGAGTTAAAATCCTTGAATTAAATTCAAATTCCCAAATCAATACCTTTAAAATGGTTTAACCCATATATAACTTGTACAGCATCTTTAATCCCTAGTATCAAATCATAGAATTCAATTTCAAACTTGAATTCAAATTTAAATCAAATTATTTAAATTTTCAAAACTCGATTAAGTTATTCAAAATAACTTTTATCTTTGAAATTTCATTTCAAAAGCTTTTCATATTAAACCCCAATTTCCAATTTCAAAATCAATTGAAATTAAAATTTCAATTTCAAAAACATTAAATTTAAATCATCTGTGACTTAACCGATTTCCACGTGAAATCCATATTTGTGTGTGTATGGTGTAGTCCAGGGGTTTCACACAGTAGTGCAACATCATTCAATCATCACAGATTTAAAATACAGAAATACAATTGATAAGCGGTATTAATTATAACGCTTATCGTTCATTCACAGATCACAGATATACATATCACAGATAAATAAATTACATTACAGATCACAACATAAATCAGGATGTATCACTAAGCATCACAGATCAGGAATATCAAATAATCAAATCGTCCAATAGAATCCAAATATCCATAAATAAGGTCAATTTATTTATCTGATTAAATTAAATCAGATTAGTCACTAATCCTGGTTAATCAACATCAATAAATTACAAATCACTTTGATTAATTATTCTTTAATCATTTATTAATTAACCATTAATAATAAATTAATTAACCTTTAATTATAATTCATCAACGTTTATTTATTAAATAAATCAACCTTAATTAATTAATCACATAATAAATTATCCTCTAATTAATTATTCTTTAATTACTTGGTTAATCAAACTTAAATTATTAACAAATTTACCTTAATTACTTTTATTAAGTAATTCACTTCAAGTAATTAATTTCCTTCAACAAATAAATTAACTTTAAACTTTAAAAGTTAATTAACCATTAATACATTCTTTATATTAATTAACTAACCTTTATCATTATTAAGTTTATTTAGAATAAACTTTCAAAACAATTCCATTTTAAAACCTTTATTTAATCTCAGACATAAACAACACTTACTATTAAAAAATGTTTAAACAAATTATTTGGATAAAACTTGATTTAAGTTTAAAGTTTTTAAAACTGTTTTAAAAAAAATTCAACAAACCCGAGCAAGATTCAAAAATACCCAAGCAAACTTCTCTTCTATATTTTTCTTTTTGTTTGATTTTAAATTCTTAAAGCCTGGGTAACTCTCGCGTACAACACGAATACGAACCCGAGACCAACCCAATATTTCCCGAGACCTTCTTCGTGTCTGCTTCGTCTTCTCAACCCAACAGCCAATAAAACAACCCATTGACACATCCTGACATTCATGCACGTGCACGGCCTATCAGCATCCTATCGCTACGTCGCCGACGTGCTCTCCAGTCGACGACGACCCAAGCTATACTCCGACAACCTAGTTAAGTCGAAATCGACTAGGAACCAAATTTGAGTCTCTCGCGTATTATTCCAACAGGAACCCAAACCTTGACCAACGAAATTTGCTTCGCCGATGATGATTCCGACCACTTGAGATATCACCGCCTCATCCAAAGCCTCGTCATCGACCCCCGCGACGACTCCCCCACTCGCGATCACCTCCAGTTCTCAAATGACCTCGCGATTTCCTTTATTACAACGTCGAACAAACAGGCGAGTTAAACCCTATAATCGCCTCGTTCCATTAATTCGTGCAATGAAATTTTTTTGGATAATTTTCCTAAAGTCGTGAATCACCAAGCTAGCCTCACACAAAGTTTCAACAACCAAAAGTTATTAGATCACCAGAAACTGATCAAAACATGATTTCTGATCAACAAGGAACTGCTCGTTGAATACTTGACTAAAAATCACCATTATTGTTTTAAAAATCGTTATTTTGTAATGTGGATTCAGGTTATGAAATTGAATTAGCATTCCATGATGTTCGAATTTATCAAGATATTACATATTCCCTGTAAACATCATTTTTTCCCACTGTGTATCCTTTTTCTTCTGAAATTTACTTTTTTAAATTTTAGTTCCTTCTTAAATACACAAGTTTTTGTCTTGAAATCAAAGTGTAATCATGATCGAATGATTAAGTATTGGGATTTTTGAACAAACTTGATGCTCTGAAACTAAAGACAGAGGTGGCTTCAACATGACAGGCATTCCACTTTCTAATATTTATACACAGAGAAATCTATATATGTATATGCATAACAAAGTGATTTCAGATCTCAGGTTAACTAGCAACAAATGAACATACTTAGTTTCTTCTTTAAGTTGTTACTCACAAGCATCAGGATATCAAAACAGGTTAGGCTTCAAAAAAATAAAAAAGTAGTTTGCTCACCTTAGATTGAAGACAGAGGACCAGTGATTTTGTTTTGAAACCAGATTTTTGATCTGAACTGGATATAATTGAGTGGAAACTGAAGCTTAGTTGTTGATGTTTGATTTGCTTTTAAACTGAGTTGAAACAAGTTGAAGTCTTTTGAAAATCTGGGAAGTTACTGCTAACTTTGATCTGGTTTGTTTTGTTTTAGATTGAAGTTTGTTTGTTTACAAAGTGATACTATCTCAGTTTTGAATGAACGAATTTGAAATGAAGAAAGGTTGGTAAAAGAATGAGTTTGATATAAGAAAATGAGTTGTACAGGATAATATTTATTTTGTACAAGTGATAATGTGGTTTGTACAACATGCCATATATATTTTTCTCTAGTACTTTTAAGTGGAGGCTGATATGCTTGAACGTGATGGCTTGCATTTATGAGTTTGTACAAATTCATTTTTTTTCTTTGCTTTCGGCTGTGTACATATATGAAGACATTTGCTTTTGTTTGCTGATATAAATCTTGCTTTGGTGTGCCACATTAATTACTTTGTACAAATACTTATTTTATTTTATTCTTTATCTCGTTTGTACAAGTATGAGTATGATCTAGTGGCTTCTTTTACAAGCTTTTCTCATGTATATGTTTTGTTTTCCCTGTTTCAAGTGTTTCATACTTGTATAATATATATACTTTGTTTCTTTCTTTTGCAAGTGTTCATGAAAACATATTTTTGTTGTTTCTACTTTGTATTTCATTTCACTTTAAAATATTTATTTCTATTTATAACTCAATTATTTATTTTACTTTAATATTTATTGTCTTATATTTAATTTATAAATTCAAATTATTATTATCCATCAATTCTACTATTTTATTATTATCACTTATTATTAAACCATTTATTTACAATTTAAATTCAAATCAAATATATATATATATATATATATATATATATATATATTATTTCAAATTTACTCATATATGCCCAAATATATACACATTCACATATATACAATATTTTTAAATTTAAATGATTTATACAAAATTTATTTTAATTCGGGGAAACTCGCATCACTTTATAAATCAATTTCCATAATTTTTATTCAAAAATTAATTTAATTATCAATTTAAATTTAATTAAAATCCAAGGTCGTTACAAGTACTGTTAGCATGTATAAGTATTCTCTGCATATATAAGTATGTTCACATATAAGACTAAAACAGTAAAAGACTATGTGATGACTAACAGTGCGTAAGCTTGCTGCCAAGTGGGTTAAAAAGCTCAATCTCCACCATGAAAATGATTGACAGTGCTAAGCCTGAACATATGATTTGCAAAAAATAGGAAAATACATCTTATATCATTTTCTACTCTTGGTTTTAGTGTTATGTTGCATTCCACAATTTAGGTATGAAATAAAGTAAGAGTAGAAAGATTTTCAAGGAAAAAAGAGAAGGAAAATTGAAAGAAGAGAGAAAGATGGGAAGCAGAGGAAAAAATACAAACGCTAATCTGGAACTGCATATTATAAAAATACCATGAGCTGTATATTTTAAAGTGTAGCACACATATCTACAGTTTTAACTATTGCTTTTGTGTTTTCTTCAGGAGTGCTTAGTTCTTCCGGTCCTAAATATAAAAATAATTCGCATACAAGCCTATAAATTCATGATTGTCAACTTTTATATCTTTGATCCTTGCGCATTAAAAAAAGATATTGAACATATCATATCTATTGCTGGTAAATTGACGATCATAGGTTTTGTTACTACTGCCATGTGCACATATTGGTCCACACATTTCGTGCTGCCTATCAAGCTATTGAACATGATAAAGAGGTCCTCCAACCACTGTTTATGACATGGCAACCTAAACTCATAAACACTCATTCCTATTCCCTATTCTAAAATTCAAACTCCTAAAGCTCTTGGTGGTCTCAGATTTACTGATATAACCGAATGGAACAGAGCTGCAAGCTCTAAAATCCCGATTCAAATTATTTTGGACCAAGATACTTGTGAAATCCTTTCAAGCCATTTTATATTTTAACTTTTATTTGGTTGAAATTGAACCGGAAAACAAACATTTCAACCATTACAATTTCCTGCTACCTAGCATAGCTGAAATGAATTTGAAGCTTACCGAATAAACTTCTCTACAGTAATATTTTGTGAATTCAATAAATGAATGAATGGGCGATCTGTTCTACTGTATACCTTGCGGAAAGTAAAAGAAACTCTTCTTTCACATCTTCTGATTACCTGTCCACCGACCAAATCAACCTACAAAAAGGAGAAACCAAATCAAATCCCAGTTTCTTAACCAGATATTCAATTTTCTTCTCACATTTTTCATTGAACTCAAGGTCGATTTTGAATTTTTATCAGATTTAGACAAAGATATACTTTCTCATTAACTCCATTAAATATAAATGGATTCACAGTAGAAGTCTCAACTTTTAAATGCATTTTTCAATAGTGAAACACCAAAGGATCATTAGATCTAATGACTCTGGATGAACGGTGTGTTTTAGCAGATTCAATTCTGCTAAAGTGCACTGATGATTACAGGCATTAGATGTAATGGCTGTCATTTTCCCTTCCCTGGTTAAACCAATGTAGGTGATATTACCTCTATACATTATATACTAGTGATGCAATGAGACAGTGATGCACATTTGCAAGTGATTCTATTTGTTTAATCCATTTATTAAAAATGCTATAAAATAAAAGTTAAAATATAAAATAAGTATCTGTATTAAAAACAAGGAAATTTGGCAACTTACTGTCCTTCCAAACATTAGTTCAAATACAACAATGGAAAGTAATCCAAATACGGTTGAACATGAAGATGAAACATGTGATGTGAAACCAATACCACAGTTTGCATGTAAAGATTTGCTATAAATATCCATATCCTTATTCAGTTTAATTAATTTATAATTCATTAAGAACGAAGTAGAATGTAGAATGAATGCATATGATTCACCGAAAATATGGAACACAAGATTTTGGAACAGATGAATTCATCCCTCAATAATATCTCTTGAACTTACAAAGTTCGAATTATACTTACTAGAAATTTCCATTATAATGTTCGTAGCAGGCTAATATATCGTAGTACCAAGAGCATCTTCAATGACTTCTAAATCGGACATTGTTCTCCATAGACGTGCTTTTGGAATTTTTAAAATATCTACCCAAAATTTAACTGCATTTTTCCCCAAAGGGACACAATGAACCATTGAAGTTGGATTGGTTTAAGACACGTGGCTTAACGCAACTATTTCTCTCTTTCCCGACCAATCGATCAGCTTGCATTTACTTTTTTCCATAGAATTTGTACTCTATCAATTAAAATTGAGGTTATTTTAGTATGTGCTTCAATAATTTGTACGATTAAAAAATAATTGATTCACATATAAATAAGTTTGATACCTACCTTCTCGACAACTCCGACATTACTCGTATGATTATTTGATGATGCAGTGTTAACTGTTTCGATAACTACTTTCGATTCAGGCCATGCAACTTTTCTACCAACGGCTTCTCCAACTCATGTCAATCCTATAGTGGGCCTCCATAGAAAAGCATCTTCGATTTTTGGATTATCTATCCAAACTGCAATGGCAGCCGGGCCAAGAGGGAGAGCATTCAAAAGTTCTTTTGGATCACTCAAATGCAGTCGTCCTGCTGCGACTAATTCTTCACTCCCACTCCAATCGATTAATTTGCATTTTTGATCTATCCTGTTACTTTTACTCTAATAAAAAAGAACATCTTATTATTTTTGTACACTGAAAATAAAAAATTAATTAGTATAAATGTAACAACCTAAAATTCAATCTATAATAATTAATTAACGAATTAATTAAATAATAAAATAAGTTTGTGAAATTGTCAGAATCAAGCTACGGGAGTTGCACCATTGTGTTCGTGGTGATTTTCTGATCAATTTTCATATATAACTTGTCGAAATCCGAGTCAGTAAGGAGAAGACATTAGAGAAATAAGAAATCGAAAATAAAATGAAAAAATAATAATAACAAGGGGTCAGGTCGACCCCCAAAGGCCATAGGTCGACCCGTAGGTTGACCCACATAGGAGTTTGGTCGACTCGCTTAATTCTTGAACGCTGTTTCATTCGTACACGTCATATTTTGATTTTTCTTCAATCATGTGCGTTCGTGCTTCCATCCGACGGTTCCTAGCGAGCCTATAACGCGGTTGCATCAGATTTAATCTTCAAATCCAACGGCTTGAGATCCCTAAGCTACAATATAAATAAGACCCTAGAACTAGTTATTTTTCTCATTCAGATTTTCTCCCAATTGGGTTCATTGCCTGAGGCTGGACCCTAAAAAGAAAAATTTCTTGGGAGGAGATCTTTTTAATAAAAATATTCTATGCCCTAGAAGTGGATCCGGGAAGTCCAAGGAATAAAGCTAAGGACCACAGGTGAGTGTTTTGTAATTATTTTATATTTTTAAGCAATTTAAAATCATAGGTTTCTCAATAGTTGTAGTTTTTCTACAATTTTGAGACAGTTTTTGTATAAGTTATTTACAGTTAGTTTTTAAAGTTCTTTTCAGTCTATTTTATTCAGCTATTTTTATTCAGCTATTTTATTCAGTTATTTACAGTTATTTGTATTTATTTACATCTGTTTTAGTTAGAATTTAGCCTGTAAATGTTAGTTTCTTTTTATTCCTTTTTACACGAATAAAATATAAGAATATTAAAAAGAGAAGAATTCGCTAATATGGATTAAATAGATATAAACACTGAATTTATAGAAATTAGATGAAAAATAAGAAAGAACTGTAATAAAAAGAAGATAGACTGAAATAGGCAAATTTGAGACCTTTGCAAGCATGTTTATAACTAGTGGTTATAACTAAAAAAGATAGAATAGAAGAGTAACAATTATAACATAGGTTATAATTAAGCAGAAAGAACAGAAAAGGCTTATTTTAAAACTTACATTAAGTTAATAAGAAAATATAGCAGAAATAACAGAATAGGCTTATTTTAAAACTTACACTAAGTTAATAAGCAAACATAGAAGAAGGGCCCATACCAACAGCATTCCCTTTTAGTCAAGAACTGATGGTCTCACCATAGTTAGGTGAGGCTGGGACATGCTTATGCTAATTAGGGTACATAAGTGTCCAATAGATAGAAGCTCAAATCTGGGGATTTGGGCAAGGGGCGCAAACTAGAATTTGTTTGTTAGGACCAGTACCGGCAGCATTCCCTTTCAAACCAGGACTGATGGTCTCACAACACTTAGGTGAGGCTGGGCAGCATTCCCTTTCAGACTAGGACTGATGGTCTCACAACAGTTAGGTGAGGTTGGGCACGCTTATGCTGATTAGGGTAAATAAGAGGTCAAAATAGGGGGCGATTGTTGGTGTGTACCGGCGATGACCGAGCGTGCGACATCGATTAGGATAAATAATTTGCTATTGTGTTCCGAGCGCTAAACATGTGTCTTTTGTTGTGACCAGCATGATTGGTTCACAGTAGCACAACAGAGATAGAAGGCTGATCAATGGGTATAATTAGGATTTCAGCCTAATCATAGAAATCTAAGACAAGTGCAGAAATCGAAACAATCCAAGCAAACAGTTAAACAGTATCTTATGCTAGTTTTATCTTTCCTTTATTTTCCTTTTAAACTAGAACTGTTGCTTAGTCTATTAACTTTATCTTGCTTAAGAATGCTAGTAATTACTTTCACTTACCAGACTTATAGTCTGACCCACACCTCTATTTCCTTTTTTCCCCCATAGGCCAGCAGGATCGAAGACAGTAGATTCAAACTGCTTGGAGATATATTCTTGGAGTTCTTCATGTATTCTTCTTCTTCTTTTCAGTTTTCTTTTCATTTGATTTTGGATGTACTGGTACTTTATGAGAGGGATGATTTTTATTGTTTATGTACTCTGATGATGTGACTGAGATTGTATTTTTCACGAGACATGTGTATTTAGGTTTTAAGACATATTCTATTTTTAAATGAAGTTTAATTTTAAATGTCTAGTTATTATTTAAATGTTTCCGCTGTTTTTATTTATTTGTCTTGTGAATTTTAGTCTCTGTGATGCTTTAGCTATACTTATAACGCACATCTTTTAGTGTGCCCTTTTTGGGTATACCAAGGGGTGTGGGGTGTTTCACTTGGTATTAGAGCCTAAGGTACATGATTCCTAAAATCTTGTTTTAAAGTAAAGTATTTTTCAAAAGTAACATATCTTTAAATTAAAAGTGTTTTTCAGAAAGAAACTCTTATTGTAGAAACGGTTTTTAAGTATAAGAGAGTTTTTATAAATGTCCCCTCAAAGTCCGGTTCAACCTTCTTTCGATTCTTTCAAGCCTACATTCTCTTTTCTTTGCATAGAATGGCGGACACCCCAAATCTTCCAGAGGGTGTCCAAGTCCCTGCCTGGTTTTGTAGATACCTTCAAGCTACGACACTAGAGGTGCAAGGGCAAACGCCCAATGCAGCACCAGCGGGTGGAGATCCCATTAATCCACCTACAGCAGCCAATTTTTCTAAGCTATGCAAGGACTTCGCTATTCTAGGAGGTAAGATGTTTTTCGGCACAGAGGATTTCATAGAGGCACGAGCTTGGTTAAGGAATATGGAGCAGATATTTGGCTGTTAGGATTGGAGGACCGCCAGAGAGTTCAGCGTGCATCTTGGCAGTTGAAGGGAGAAGCTTCTTATTGGTGGGAGATCATAGAGATGGAAGGTAGAGACATTGGTTGGTTTGGATTTCAAGAAAAGTTTGAGAGGAAGTTCTTGTCACAAGCTGAGGAAAGCATGTAGTTAGAGAAGTTCATTAGTCTGAAGCAAGGGAGTATTTCGGTGAAAGAGTATATAAAATAGTTTAATGAGCTATCGCGGTTCGGAATGGAGCTTGTTAATACACCGCATAAGAAGACCATCAAGTTTGCTAAGGGTTTGAAGCAGACCCTCCAAGGGTTGTTATTGACAAATGTACCTATAGGAGCGATGTATGAGTCACTTGTGGAAATGGCTATCATGTCAGATGTTGTTAAGGAAGGAGAGCTTAAAGAGGTTCCTAAGTCAGAAAACTCTAAGAAGCAGTGATGGAAGAATAAGAGGGATATGGACAAGAAGAAAGGAGGAGGACCTCAAAAGCATATCAAAAAGGGCGAAAAATGTCAAAATTGTGGATTGGTTGGGCATTTCACAAAGGACTGTAAGAAGGACACGATGAAGGGGAGATGTTACAATTGTGTGCAGCCTGGGCACCTTAGTAGAGCTTGTCCTCAGAGGGCAGGGCAGAGAACAGGTGCACCTACAACGCAAGTACAGGCTTTGGATGCAGCACCTTCTAATAGTGGACCGGATCGAGGTAGGAAAGTCTATGTAGAAGGTTTGATCTCTATTTCAGATTTTCCTATTCGGACTCTTTTTGACTCTAGAGCATCGCATTCTTTCATTTCTAGATCCTTGGCTGATTATTTGCACTTAGATATTTCTCTAGTAGTAGACTCTATAGTTGTTTCAAACCCCATAGGAGGATCGACACATTTATCCATGATTTGTAGGGGTTTGAAATTTTTTATGCTAGGCGTAGAGTTTGACTGTGACGCCTATGTACTAGGATTTTCAAGATATAGGATGATTTTGGGGATGGACTAGTTATCCACTTATGGTGCGATATTAGACTGCAAGAGGAGAGTCGTCAGACTAGAGACATGTAGCAGAAGGACTCTCGAGGTCTCTTGCGACCCACAAGTGTCAGTCATGTTGAGCTTCCTTTATTTCCTTGATTCATCACTAGGACAGTTAGATTCGATTCTAGTCGTTAGAGATTTCCCAGACATTTTTGAAGAGGTTAGGGGACTGCCCCCTAAGAGAGAGATCGACTTTAGGATCTATCTGAATGACAATGCTAAGCCAGTGGCATTGCCTGTAAGACATATGGCTCCTAGGGAGAGGAAGGAGTTAAGTAAGCAGATTAGTGAGCTATTGGAGAAAGGCTTCATCAGACGGAGCATATCTGAGTGGGGAGCGCCAGTCAACTTTTCTACAAAGGCGGATGGTTCTCTTCAACTTTGCATAGACTATAGAGTGTTGAATAAGCTCATAAAGAAGAACCGTTACCTACTTCCTAGGATAGACGATCTTTTCGATCGGTTGGTTGGCTCTTCGGTATTTTCTCAGCTTGATTTAGCCACTGGATTTCATCCCCTAAGAACACTACCGAAGTTAGAAGCTTCCTAGGTTTGGCTGGCTATTATAGGAAGTTTATCAGAGATTTTGCTAAGATTTCATCACCGCTTACTCGCCTCACTAAGAAGAATATGGCATTCGTGTGGGACGTAGATTGTGAGGATTCCTTCATGATGCTGAGGAGGACCCTTACTAGTGCACCAGTGTTAGTTTTACCCGATGGAGTTAAGCCTTTTATAGCATACACTGATGCATGTGGGACGGGTCTTGGAGCAGTATTGATGCAAGAAGGGATGGTAGTATGTTATGGAAGTAGACAGTTGAGAACTCATGAGAAGAACTACCCCACCCATGGTTTAGAGTTAGCTGCTATTGTTTTCGCGCTCAAGTCTTGAAGACATTACTTGCTAGGAGAGAGGTTCGAGCTTTTCACTGACCAAAAATCATTGAAGTACCTATTCTCATAGAAGGATTTAAACTTGAGGCGGCAGCGTTGGATGGAGTTTCTAGTATCATATGACTTTGAGATAGCTTACACCTCTGGTAAAGGAAACGTAGTTGCAGATGCGTTAAGTAGGAAGAGAGCCACCCTTAGTCCAATGTTCGTGGAGTGGAAAAGCCTAGAGTTTATTTCCATCTTTGATTTTAAGCTCTCTACGGACATTACCCTAGGATTATTGGCAGAACTTGAGGTTAAGCATACCCTCATAGATCAGATTGGCCTAAGGCAGCGAAAGGATTCAGAGCTTATGGATATTTTGGATAGGATTAGTAGAGGAGAGGTCTCTAGACATATCCAATGCTATTCCATTGATAGTAAAGGGTGGCTAAGGAGAGATGGAAGACTTTGTGTCCCCTGTACTAGTGATTTGACGAGAGCAGTTCTAGAAGAAGCACACCATTCTCGAATGGCTATTCATCCGGGTGGTGATAAGATGTATAGGGACATGAAGAGAGTGTTTTATTGGAGTGGCATGAAGAAGGATGTGGCAGAGTTTGTAGCTAAGTGTCTTGTGTGCCAAAGAGTTAAGGCGGAGCAGCAGAAGCCTGGCAGATTGCTTCAACCAATGGATGTACCCGAATGGAAGTGGGATAGTGTTTCGATGGACTTCATAAATGGTTTAACCCGATCTAGGAAGGCGAATACCAATATTTGGGTGATTGTAGATCGTTTGACTAAGAGAACCCACTTCATTCCGGTCAAGAGTAAGAGGACAACACTTTATTTGGCATCCTTATATGTTCGTGAGATAGTCTGACTTCATGGAGTTCCCTCTAGCATAGTGAGCGATAGAGACCCTATCTTTACTAGCGAGTTTTAAAGAAGCTTGCAAGAGGCTTTAGGGACCCAGCTTAGATTGAGTACGGCCTATCACCCCCAGACGGTGGCCAAACAGAGAGAGTTAATAAAGTTCTTGAGAATTTGTTGAGGATGTGCCTTCTTGATATTGGAGGAACTTGGGAGGAGCATCTTCCTTTAGTGGAGTTCGCATATAATAATAGTTTTCAGGCTAGCATTGGGATGGCACCTTTTGAATCTCTTTATGGGAGGTCGTTCAAGTCGCCTTCGTGTTGGTTGGAGTCTACAAAGAGATTGCTACTAGGTCTCGACATGGTTAGAGAGACTTCAGAAAAGATTGATTTGATTAGAAGGAGAATGAAGATGGCCCAAGATAGACATAAATCCTATGCAGATAAGTGGAGAAGGGATATTGAGTTTGAGATAGGAGATTTGGTTTTCATTAAGGTGTCTCCACTTAGAAAGGTAGTGAGGTTTGGATCAAATGGGAAACATGCTCCCAGATTCGTAGGACCATTGTGGAAAGGGTAGGGAAGATGGTGTATTGAATAAAACTACCAGAGAGGCTCATGGGAGTTCATGATGTTTTTCATGTTTCACACTTGAGAAAGTGCTTACATGATTCAGCAGAGGTAGTGGAACCTAGTTAACTTGAGGAAGTTGAAGTGGAGAGAGAAGCATTGGTTCGTCGCATTCCTACCAAGATTGTTGGATGTGATACCAAGAAGCTTAGGAATAAGGAAGTATCTTTGATTAAGGTGCAGTGGGGAGACTACATTGAGGATGCTATGTGAGAGAATGAGGAGAAAATACGTACCTCTTATCCGCATCTTTTCGATGGTACGTCTTGAATTACCTATTTCCATCCTTAGTTTTGAATAGGTTCTTTCCTTTAGTATTCTTTGGGAGGGTAGATCTTAGGATTTAACCTATGGATGGTAGGACTGAATGTAAACATGTTACTAGAACATGTTATGTATGTTGGACACTAGTGGTTGCAAGTGTTTGCTAGTGGATGCTAATGGACGCATATATATACACTAGGCACTATTATCTCTTAGGGATCGGCCTACCAGGTCACTAAAACATATGCATATGGATGTGTGTGCATTTGCATTTTTATTTTATTTCCATGGTTGCTATAAATAGATTATTATCATATGATTGTTGCATTTGGATACATGACATGGACATGATTGCATTAAAGGAGGTCGACTGAATCAGTGGACCGCCTAATCTTTTGCATTAGTTAGGGACATTGACACTACACTATTGCATATAACATAATCGACATTAGAAAGTTTAAGGACAATGGATGCAATGGCTGATGGTTGAATATGTGGTTGTAGAATTTTGATGAAAATATTTATTTCATACTTCTATCCTTAGAGATTTCGGGGACGAAATCCTTTAAGGAGGGAAGAATGTAACAACCCAAAATTTAAGCTATAATAATTAATTAAGGAATTAATTAAATAATAAAATAAGTTTGTGAAATTGTCAGAATCGAGCTATGGGAGATGCACCATTGTGTCCGTGGCGATTTTCTAATCAATTTCCATTTATAACTTGTCAAAATCCGAGTCAGTATGGAGAAGATACGAGAGAAATAAGAAATCGAAAATAAAACAAAAAAATAATAATAACAAGGGGTCAGGCCGACCCAAACCTAGGCCAGGTCGACCCTAGGGTCGACCCCCAAAGGCCATAGGTCGACCTGTTGGTCGACCCGCTTAATTCTTTAACGTTATTTCGTTCGTACACGTCATATTTTGATTTTTCTTCAATCCTGTGCGTTCGTGCTTCCATCTGACGATTCCTAGCGAACCTAGAACGTGGTTGCACTAGATTTAATCTTCAAATCCAATGGCCTGAAATCCCTAAGCTACACTATAAATAAGACCCTGGACCTTGCTATTTTTCTCATTCAGAATTTCTTCCCAATTGGGTTAATTACCTGAGGCTGGACCCTAAAAAAATTCTTGGGAGGAGATCTTTTTAATAAAAATATTCTACGCCCTAGAAGTGGATCCGGGAAGGCCAAGGAATAGAGCTAAGGACCACGGGTGAGTGTTTTATAATTATTTTAGTTTTTTAAGTAATTTAAAATAATAGGGTTCTCAATAGTTGTATTTTTTCTGCAATTTTGAGACAGTTTTTATATAAGTTATTTACAATTAGTTTTTAAAGTTCTTTTCAGTCTATTTTATTCAGTTATTTACAATTATTTACAGTTATTTGTATTTATTTACATCTGTTTTACGTTAGAATTTAGCCTGTAAATGTTAGTTTCTTTTATTCCTTTTTACACAAATAAAATATAAGAATATTAAAAAGAGGAGAATTTGCTAATATGTATTAAATAAAAATAAACACTAAATTTACAGAATTAGATGAAAAATAAGAAAGAACTGTAATAAAAAGAAGATAGACTGAAATAGGCAAATTTGAGACATTTGCAAGCATGTTTATAACTAGTGGTTATAACTAAAAAAGATAGAATAGAAGAGTAACAATTATAACATAGGTTATAATTAAGCAAAAAGAACAGAAAAGGCTTATTTTAAAACTTAGATTAAGTTAATAAGAAAATATAGCAGAAATAACAGAAGAGGCTTATTTTAAAACTTACACTAAGTTAATAAGCAAACATAGAAGAAGGGCCCGTACCAACAGCATTCCCTTTCAGTCAGGAACTGATGGTCTCACCATAGTTAGGTGAGGCTGGGACACGCTTATGCTAATTAGGGTACATAAGTGGCCAATAAATAGAAGCTCAAATCTGGGGATTTGGGCAAGGGGCGCAAACTAGAATTTGTTTGTTAGGACCAGTACCGGCAGCATTCCCTTTCAGACCAGGACTGATGGTCTCACAACACTTAGGTGAGGCTGGGCAGCATTCCCTTTCAGACTAGGACTGATGGTCTCACAACAGTTAGGTGAGGTTGGGCACGCTTATGCTGATTAGGGTAAATAAGAGGTCAAAATAGGGGGGCGATTGTTGGTGTGTACCGGCGATGACCGAGCGTGCGACATCGATTAGGATAAATAATTTGCTACTGCGTTCCGAGCGCTAAACAGGTGTCTTTTGCTGTGACCAACATGATTGGTTCACAGTGGCACAACAGAGATAGAAGGATGATCAATGGGTATAATTAGGATTTCAGCCTAATCATAGAAATCTAAGACAAGTGTAGACAATCGAAACAATCCAAGCAAACAGTTAAACAATATCTTATGCTAGTTTTATCTTTCCTTTATTTTCCTTTTAAACTAGAACTGTTGCTTAGTCTGTTAACTTTATCTTGCTTAAGAATGCTAGTAATTACTTTCACTCACCAGACTTATAGTCTGACCCACTCCTCTATTTCCCCTTTTCCCCCATAGGCCAGCAGGATCGAGGGCAGTAGATTCAAACCGGTTAGAGATATATTCTTGGAGTTCTTCATGTATTCTTCTTCTTCTTTTCAGTTTTTTTTTCATTTGATTTTGGATGTACTGGTACTTTATGAGAGGGATGATTTTTATTGTTTATGTACTCTGATGATGTGACTGAGATTGTATTTTTCACGAGACATGTGTATTTAGGTTTTAAGACATATTCTATTTTTAAATGAAGTTTAATTTTAAATGTCTATTTATTATTTAAATGTTTCCGCTGTTTTATTTATTTGACTTGTGAATATTAGTCTCTGTGATGCTTTGGCTATACCTATAATGCACCACATCTTCTAGTATGCCCTTTTTGGGTATACTAAGGGGTGTGGGGTGTTTCAATAAAAAGGAAAGGTTACCCCATTATCTTCTTTTTCAAAGTTATCGAAGTTGCGCAAAACAACTCTAGTAACTGGCCACGCTACTATCTCACCTTGAACGTCTCCAATACATGTTGAATAAAGTGAAGGTCTCCACTAGAAAGCATTTGTGTTTCCTCACAGTGTCTATTATAATTTTCTTGGCATCAGACCCTAAAAGGATTTGTTAGACGAGCTTCTTTGGGTCACTTGGCACAACTCTTCCTTCCGCAACAATTTCGTCTGTCTCACTCCAATCCAATAAGTCACATGTGTCATATTGTTTACCATGTTTGTTCTATTGTTAATCAAAAGCAAATTATATTAATAATGAAATTAAATGCGAAATATAATGATATCACACTAGTACTTTAAATAACTTTTACCACTTATGCACATTTGCTTCATCCCAGCTTTTTTTTCTCTGTAAAAAAAAACAAAAACAACAGTAGTGATTATTTTAAACTAAGTTCAGCCCAAAATTCATTTATACTGAACTATAGTATAAATGTGAATAAACTTAGTTCATACTTGATTTTTCACAAGCATATGAACCATCGTGTCTAATTCTGAAATTTTATTTTGCATGTCGACCGTTTGTTTATCCCTTACGTGTGACCATATTGCCTTGCTGTAGGTCATACCCCTTCCCATTGCTCTCAATCGTCATGGTCTATCCCGTCCCGATACTTTTGCAAGCGCATCATCTTTGTAATTAGTTGTTGAGCTAGAATTTGATTCATTCTGTATTTGTTTAGTTTTTTCCTACACATGTTGTCATACATGCATATTATACACAATCGAACTTTCACAATAGGAAACAAATTGTTATCTAATAAAATTTTCAAAGTACTTACAATAGCATCTGCGGTAGTTGAATTTACCGGTTCGCTATTTTTTCATGTGTGCGATTTGATCCACACTTAAACTCGACATACAAAAGATAGATGAGGACTCGTCTTTTTCTATGTTTAAAGAATATTTTTTACAACACGTCACAATGACTAACTAGCTAATAAATATTATGGTATATAAATTAGTAATTCTTACCAAGTCATCGGTGAATCGAGCCATTCCTTTACAACTACATGTGTGTGGTATCTGATCTATACTATATTATTATTAGTGAGTTGAATTTCAAGCTTACACATGCCCCCTTGAAATTTGGCAACTGAACAGTCGCATTTTTAATTTCTTTATATTCCAAACTTTAAAATGTGATAACTTTTTCTACATTGATTGGATTTAAGAATCGTTTTCACTATTAAACCTCAAATTTAATTTGCTTTCCAATGATATCCATTGTTGATAGCTAAAAATAAATTTTTTAAAATCATAATTTTATATAGCAGCTTTAATTGCACAATTATTTTGTGTCACCACTGTGTACCGCGTTTCTGTAACAGCATTATTATGATGATCATAAACATTACATAGTAGTTTTACCTAGATTATTATAATGTATTTATTATTTTTTAACATATTTGAAAGGAATATTTTTTTTGAATTATACAATTATGGTTGCCTTTGAATATTGTAACTACATTATGTAATAAAGTAATAATCTTGATTGTGTTTGATAGTATTCAAACTTAGTGCAGTTATAATTTAACCCCATCAAAAAATGGTGTAGTAATTTATAGGCATTTTTTGAATTAATTTAAATACGTTAGCATTTTTTTATTGCATTTACTATTGATGATTTTGACTATATTTGATAATTTTATTCAATTTTAAAACAGTTATAAATTAATGAAATTAAGAAAATGCAATTATAATTTACCAGCAAGTTTTGGGTAAATTTAACTATATTTGAAGATTTTTAACCACATTTATGTGATGAAGTAATAAATTTGGCTACATTTCAGGAATTTATTCAATCTTAATACAATTAAAATTTAACTACATTAATAAAATGCAGTTATAATTTAATGACATTTTTGAATTATGCATGGTAGAAATTGAATATTTTAGCTATATTTATGTGATGCAGTAATAATTTTGGTTGTACACGATGATTTATTCGAGCTTACTGTAGTTAAAATTTAAATGCATTAAGCAAAAGCGGTTATTATTTTGCAGTATTTTTGGAATTAAGCAATTATTGTTTTTGAATATTTTAACTGCATTTGTGTGATGCAATACTAATTTAGCTGTAGTAATAATTTTGTTTGATGTTAACGATAGTTATTTAACCGCATTATGAAAATATAATTGAAAAATGAATTTTGATTTTTGATAGCTTGAGATGATTAAATAATGACTTCACATAATTAATGCTTGATTCAACCGTGTAGCTCAGCGTTTAATACATTGCTTCCAGGTTTGATGACATAATTTGGCTAAGTTTACTCAATTTCGTTTACAATTACGATGATCAATAATACAATAAGCATATAAGTTGTTGTATTCGGGCTTAAGGTAGATGCACAGTTTAAGTGCTGGGTCAAAACATGTGTTGTAGTGAGAATAATGTTGACAACCACCTAAAAGAGTTTATTTTTTATTTTTTGCAGTAAATTCTAAAATCACTTGCACCACCACCGTCGGAAAACTTCTAGAAAACAATTGATGAATGTATCTTTGTATAGATGATTATGTAGTCATAGTTTGATTATTAGATATAGTTAATACGTTAGACAAGCAGTGAGAGAATTTAGTAATAATACTGCATCAATGACACTTTTGCCTTTTTTGGCTGTAGGTACAAATACCTTCAATGGTTAAAATAATTGACTGATGTAATGCATCTATTAAGACCAAGAAAACATCACCTATTTGCGCTCAAACCAATATTATACACGCGTTGCTAGCAGTTATTTCTGAGGCTAAAAAATGAATGGACTTCTCACAATTGTTTGCTTCTGTATGTTTTGGATAATTTCAAATATTGGTTACTACGACCAGCTGTATGCCATGTTTTTACCCTGCGTCGACATAGATCAGATTCGGTGAACAATAGTAATTTATATTGGAACCCATGTTATTTTCTTATTGCGTCATCATTTCTATTTCAATTGAATCTTCTGTTTTACTACTTTTCCCCTATACTACATCTGTTGCTTTTTTCTTTTTTCTTTTGCTCTCTTTTTTCAGCTGTTGACAAATACTTTTCCTGACTGTTTACAAATTTCATCCTATTACTATATTTCTCCCCATTGCAAAAACTTTTGTTACTCTTATTTAATTGAATCGAACTGCACTGTGTCTTTGTGTCTGCAGTTCACAGTGAATACTTCAACTATATCTATGCACATTGAAGCAGCTGTGTAATTGCAAAAGCAACAACATTGGCATTATATGCCACACTGAATATATCTATGCATTAGCGGATAAATTTTTAAAACATTATCCTCTAAATAGTCTGTGAACTTTAACATATTCACTGTAATTGTTTTGTTCGATTTTAATTGTGATTATCATAACCAAATATATCTATGTATTCTTTATCCTACCAAATTGTTATTCATGATGTAACACTATCGTTCAACAATGTTTTTTCATTACCACCGTATTAAATTTCTTATACATTTGGATATGACCTATGCAACAACAATATTTTTTCAACATCCGTGTGCGAAGCACGGGTTCGCACTAGTTGTCTCTAATAGCTTGGTATTTCTAACTCAATTCCTAAGAATAAAATAAAACACGCATTAAAAAATCTAGCTTGGTTGTTGCATCTCATCAACATTAAATGTGTAACTATTACCTTAAACTCTGGAGTCGTTTTGGACTTGACAAACTTCTTCCACTCATTCATACTTAGGTTGTCGGGTTTCAACCGATTTCTTTCTTCTTCGTTCCTTGCTTCTGCTATTTTGCGAACTAATCGAGATTTTGAACCTCTAAAGATGCACCCCATTTGATGAAATATGCACGCTTTTTGCCATTCATCATTCAATTTAAATCTAACCTGCAATATTTAAAGGCATATGAACTTCAAGTCAAATATGGTAATGCAATAATTAAACTCTAAAATATGTATTTTAATTAAAACAATGATATGCCAGTTATATCCATTAACTGGCTGCTCTTTATTATCATTTTAATTAAAACAATCGATTATCATTTTAAGTAAAATGTGAGTTCTCCTCACTCACACATTTATGCTAACCATATAATTATCATTTTTATATATTTTTTGAGTTATCTATGATTGAATTGGGTGCTAGTGGGTGTGATCTTTGTTGTATGTGCTATGTTCGTGGAGGCCGGTTGCAGTCAAATTTTTCTATGGTGCTTGGGTGAGTTTCAATGGATGTTTGTGTGTGTGACTATATATGTGTGAATAGTGTCTTGTTTATGTGAACTCTCAGTTGGTATATGTACGTGTTGCTGGAACAGGGCTGTGTGCGTGAATGGCGTGTATTTCCTATTTAAATCTTCGATTGTAAAACAATGAGCGTAGATATTTTCACAGTTTAACAATTCATATTGTGAATAATATTGGTCCTCTTGCACCATGGGTAAAGAACAGGTTACCGTAATCTTGGCAGAGTTTAACTATAAGTCTTTTTGTATAATTTCTATCATAGAAGTCATCATGCTAGTGGCTATGTGTTGTGCAGAAAATTGCACCAATGCGGAAAGACAATAAACAGGATCTAGATTT
Organism: Allium fistulosum; assembly: GCA_030737815.1. Taxonomy (NCBI): domain Eukaryota; kingdom Viridiplantae; phylum Streptophyta; class Magnoliopsida; order Asparagales; family Amaryllidaceae; genus Allium; species Allium fistulosum. Next base: position 248,175,837 of record CM060905.1, on the reverse strand, counting down.
GCCAATTTGAACACCACTTAATCTAGCAGCAATTATTCTATTACTCCAAATAAATAGTAAATAACTATAAAAAAAGGAAGACGCACAATATTTATACTAGTTCCACTATCATCTAGATAGTGTACGTCCAGTCCAAAGGAGAGAGATTTTATTACACTTGAGAGAATTACAAGAGATTACAAAATAAGAGTTTACATACCAAAGCCCCAAATTAGGGATAACAAGAAGAGACACTCTATCTGGAGATCGCTGGCTAAATACCAGGATGGGTTTACAATGAAGTCTACCCTCAATATATAGTCAATATAAATTCATGTGAGTCATCAATCAAATTACCAAAATATGGTAAGAAGATAATGGAGGCAAATTACAATGGTAACAAATCAAGCAAACATAGCAAGTAATTCACTCGTTCCAAAGATGGAAGAAAATAATCCTAAAGCAATGCGATTACGAAGAAAGAAATAATATGCATATCTTTTGCATATATATTATTCCATAACGTGCGCATGCATAAATTTCCTTGCCATCTCATTCAAATGCAATCCAATTATTAATGCATTTCCATAATGAACAAACGTGATTACTTTCCCTTTTGCATATTTGTTTCCTTCTATTTGTGATTTTGTATCACCAAAATTTAACACTCCACCTTGATGCAAAATCATATATTTCCAACACTCCACCTCAAGTCAAATTCTCTTTTCAACATAAAACTCTTAAAATCAAACTCCACCTTCAACCAAAATCTCTTAACGAGATGGATACCAAAAATGAATACTTACCCAATGGGTTCCGGCAAGGCCAACCCCCCATCACACCTTGCTAACGAGCTCAGACTATGTCCCCGCCCGCCAACAAAATGTTGCAAATATCCAAAATCAAAAGAAGGTAGATATCAAAATAATCTCAAAGCCACCAAGGCCAAAAAATTCTCTCAATCACCAACAAATACAGAGCTAGAAAACAAAAAACCAACATACATAACAAGGCTGATCCAAATCTCTGTATACAAGACAAAGCTCTCTCCTTCCACATACCTTATCTGCCAAACAACAAATTTCCCATGGAAATCAACATAAGACTCTCACATCAACATCGAGCCATAAAGCAGATATAAGTTCCCAAATCCAGATGTCTCTTCAACATAGTAAACTCCTTATCATCAAATTTCCAAGACTGGAACACTCTTCTCTCTCAACATAATCTCCTCCACTCCATATTGCATAAAATCTCCTTTTTCCATCCAAATGAGTAATAGCATAATCACCACCAGATCTACCGCTCTTTCTAGAAGCCATTGATGCACAAATCTGAACAAATCGCCTAGCTCTAATACCAATCTGTTGTGCATAAATTGCACAAATGTAGAAAAACAATAAACAGGATCTAGATTTGCCAATTTGAACATCACTTAATCTAGCAGCAATTATTCTATACTCCAAATAAATAGTAAATAACTATAAAAAAAAAGAAGACACACAATATTTATACTGGTTCCACTATCATCTAGATAGTGTACATCCAGTCCAAAGAAGAGAGATTTTATTACACTTGAGAGAATTACAAGAGATTACAAGATAAGAGTTTACATACCAAAGCCCCAATCAGGGATAACAAAAAAAAGAGACACTCTATCTGGAGATCACTGGCTGAATACCAGGATGGGTTTACAATAAAGTCTACCCTCAATATATAGTCAATATAAATTCATGTGAGTCATCAATCAAATTACCAAAATATGGTAAGAAGATAATGGAGGCAAATTACAATGGTAACAAATCAAGCAAACATAGCAAGTAATTCACTCGTTCCAAAGATGGAAGAAAATAATCCCAAAGCAATGCGATTACGAAGAAAGAAATAATATGCATATCTTTTGCATATATATTATTCCATAACGTGCGCATGCATAAATTTCCTTGCCATCTCATTCAAATGCAATCCAATTATTAATGCATTTCCATAATGAACAAACGTGATTACTTTCCCTTTTGCATATTTGTTTCCTTCTATTTGTGATTTTGTATCACCAAAATTTAACACTATGCACAAAAATATTGAAGTTTGGATTATAAGAGATGCTCTTTTGCGTACTGATAAAACTTACAAGCACTTCTACCTAGTGTGTTGGTATTTATGTGTGCGTGTGTATTTAGTTTATTTGTGTGTAATTGAGCAGTACAGTTTTTTTTTGTGTATTATATGTGTGACCTGATGTGTATATTTATGTATGTGTTTCTCTTATGTGTGTGTGTGTTTTCTCTTATGTGCGCGTGTTTGGGTGAAGCTTTGTCTAAGTGCATGAGATGGTGTGCAGTGTTCGAGCATGGGGTGCCTATGCACATGCATGTGTCTGTATATGCCTGTAGTTGTTTGCATACCCATAAAACATTATGTTGGTTGCTACCTTATTATTTATTCTTATGTTGTTCATGTTTGTCATTTGAATCAGATGATAATAAAGCAACTTGTATTTTAACAACTCAAGCAAATACTCATCTAAATATTTTAATAACTCAAGCAAATAAGAAACATGAAGAACAATCTGAATGCTATAACAACAAAATTTAGCAATAAGTAGGAATTGCTTTCATGGGCAACAAAACAAAACAGCAGGCTATAACAAATAAATAGATATAAACAAATGAAGATATACCTAAATGCATTCCCACAAAGCAACTTTTATTTCGTCACTTAGATTCTTCCACTTATCAAGTGTAACCGAAACATGTTCCCTTACTAGCGGACCTAGATACGAAGATAGCTTGACGGACCCATCTCCTATTGGTTTGCCATCCGCATCAAATTTGACTTCAATGGCTAAAAGGTTCGATGGAAGTCTTTTCACTTTGGTTGGACCTCTGCCCTTGCGCTTTACAACTATATTTTCAATAACATCTCGAGTAGTTCACTCATTCATGTCAATTTCAAATTTTCTAAAACTTGCATTGTATCTTCATCAACTGCTTCAGCGTTGTCTAGAATTCGAGGATCGTTATTCTCAGCGTTTACTTCCATTTGGTTGACTTAATTTCCAAATTCTTGCGAGTTGCCTTCAATACGAATGTTGCTATCCACCATGTTGTCCTTGTCTTTTGCATTATCATTAGATGTCGTGGATTCTTCGATTGATTTTAGCCATATTTAAGTAGCCCTCTTCCGTTTACTCATTTTCTGCAGATAAAATAAAAGATTAGTGGAAGTGTTCATGGATCAGTGTAAGCATGAAAATTAGAATAAAATGTGACAGTGGGGCCCTTTCTTTAAACAGGCTATTAAGAAGTAATTAGAATAAAATTAGAATAAAATGTGACAGTGTAGGCATGAAAATTAGAATAAAATGTTCTAAAGGCTATCGTTGATTCTGGGGTTGATGTGAAATTCAGTCATCTCTTTAAACAGGCCATTAAGTTCAATAATGCCTAGGTATTGCAATCAGGGAATTAAGAAGTAATTCAAGGATGTTTAAGCCATAGTAGTGGAGATAACCTTATTTTTAAATTTCTAAGAATGTTGAAGTATGTTAAATCTTGCCTGAAAAGATGGAACAAAAGTTATTTAACTATAAAACAGCAGTGTTATAGTATCAGAGAATATGCCAAGTCTCTTTATCTACTTTGGATCAATAATCCTGATAACTATCAAATGTTGGTTGTAAGACACGCTTAGTAGCTTGGAAAAATTATCCGTTTGAACTGGGAAAATAGAGCAAGAAGTGGGAAGAACTAAATTTTAGTGAAGGTGTGAAAAAAGAAAAAAATACAAACAAGCACAAAATGGTTGGTACGCTCTTATAACAATACATAATGTTAAAATAATCTATTTGGCAATCAAACCCAGAGATGATGGTGTAAAAAAACTTGTTTAAAAATTTGGAAGTAAGGATAATAAAAAAACAATTGTATTTGTATTTTAGGTAAATAGGTTTTAGTACATGGAGCTGGCATAGGTGTATCCATCTGCGGCTGAATCCATGAAAGAGAATAAGGATCATATGTGTCTAAAAATAAACTGCCTCATGTTATCTAAAACAACATTAAGGCATCAAGCAAATCTAGTAGAAAAATACCTAATTTTTATAAGCTATTACATATAGTTTGAACTGAGTGAATAATCCTTTCCACGGCCCAATCCAAACAGTTTGTTGGCTCTGCTCTCTTAACAAACCAAATGCTTCAGGTGAATGGTTGAAAACTAAATCATTGCTGACAACTTGCTATGCTCTTGGAATAACAAACATCTAAAAAAATATAAATATGAAGGTAACAGCTATTACAAAAATAAAACATATGTAAACTTCATTCCCTTGATTAATAATTATTAACAAAAAAACTCAGCTGGCATGCCAAGACTAAAGGTCAGCTATAATGTATGGAGTTGAAAAATGTTGGTGTTCAAGTTTAAAAATGAAGATCACTAAATTTGAGGGGCGGTAATGAGCGAATAAGCAAGTCCCAGAATAATAACAATGTATATTATAACTGTATGGTGCAGGTTATATTATCACTATGCATTATGTAATTGTAGAAAACAATTTGTATATTTTGTTAATGTACATATCATTCCATGTATGTATCCATAAAATTTATGAGATTTCGAATCAACATTTTTTGTATGCAGAAAGTTTCTATTTAGTTATTTTTCTCCTTTATAATACTCTATTTACAATCTTACCATTCCTTTCAGGTCTAACTTATCATAAATGATAAGGCTAATAATATCAGCTTTTCACATATGGCTTGCTTTTCAAATTACATTACTCAGGCATGAGTTTTATTCCACACACGTATAAATACATGGGTATCTAATTATCTTTTAAAATAATAATACTGGCAGTACAGATAGTGAAATTTTTAATCATGAAAGGGTTGCCTATAGTTTCCAAGCGTAATCAATGATGGTTTATAAATCTTTTCTCAAGTATGCCTTCACAATCCTCCCTAACATAGCTAGCATCCTCCAAAAAATCGACATCCATCTCGTTTTCTTCACAATCTTGGATAACACCGCTTGTGCTTTCAATAGAATTGATTGTCTCTAATTCATGAAAACCTCTTGGTGGTGCCTTCATTACAACATACCAATTAGAGGAGTCATTCTATCTTGAATAAAAAATTTGTTTCGCTTGAGATGCAAGGATATACGGATCCCTCGAAAATGAAGCTTGATTTTAATGTAAATTAACAATAGTAAGTCCATCTTCAACCTTCGCCCCGTTTTCAATGTTTGCCCAATGACACTTAAAAATTAGAATATAAAATTTGTGATAGTCTAACAAGATTATGTCAGTCAATATCCCATAATAAGTGACCATATTTACTACTTAAGAGACATCTTTCGCACTTGCTCTACATATGGTAGTAGCATAATAAGTCACTCCAGAATTCTGAGTTTCTCTCTCAACGTCTTTTGTGTGAAAACATAACCCGTTAATTATATATCCTTTCCAGGACAAAGCAGGGCTTCTTGGACCGTATGCAATCCATTTTAATAATTCCTCATGTTCACTTGAGTTAAAAGATATCTAGAAAAAACTCAATCCATTCAATATAGTCAAAAATAATATTTTCCAACCTACAAATGAAATTTAAAAGATTTAATTAACCTTCTTTTAATCCAATCGGCCAAGTTTTTTGTGTGAGTTTTCCATAGCAATATAGCATTTCTTTCTATGCGCTTGTCCGAACTTTGTAACTCTTCCAAATGCATACTAGCATAATATAAAAGATGCTAAGTTACATTTATAATTACACATATGTTAAGACAATAAAAAAAATATGTGCTTACTCTAAATATGGCTCCGTTATAGCCATATTCATTAGCACGACCAAATAAGCAACTTCCTTCTCAATAGCCGTCAATGTAATTGTCTTACATGCTGATATTGGACGTCCTTCGAGTATTGCATCATCATTCTCATAATCCTTATTTCTACCTTCTTTCTCCCCTAATTCTGATGATTTTTCGGCAAAGAATCTCATGGATTCCTCTGCGAGATAGTTTTCTGTAATGCATCCTTCAGGTTTTGCATAGTTCCTTACATAGTCTTTAAGTGTTTTCATATACCTTTCGAAGGGGTACATCCATCAAAAATGAACCGATCCACATAATCGAGCTTCTTTACCAAGATGAATTGTTAGATGTATCATTATGTCGAAAAATAAAGGTGGAAAATATCTTTCAAGATTGCATAAAATTTTAAAAATCTCATCATCCATTTGTTGCAACTTCTCTCTATCAAGAACACGCTGACATATTTTATTAAAAAATATACACAAACGAGTTATTGCTTTCCTTGGATTTTTTAGGAGCAATCCTCTCATTGCAACCTATAGTAATTGTTGCATTAAAACATGAAAATTATGCGACTTCAATCCACTAACTTTGGAATCCTCCAACGACACACATCTTTTGAAATTTGAGCAGTAACCATCAGCTCCCTTAAAGTCATACAATCTTTTGCAAAAAAAAAAAATTAAACTAGGCAAAGTATACGGAGCCGGTGGAAGATATGTTTTCTTCCTACGAGGTTGTGCATATAGAGCATATCAAATTCCCCAATTCTCTAAATCCTTTTTAGAATTAATACCATCTTTTGATTTGCTATCACACAACATTGTGCTAGGTAAACTTTCACCAACGTTTTTCTCAACATGCATCACATATAAATTGTGGCGGGGTGGAAGTTCCTATAAACATCATTAATATGATAGTTTAATATTATATAATTTTATAGTTGGATTATTACGAATAAAATAAATTTTGAACACTAACCTCCCAATATGGTAATTCAAAGAAAATTGACTTTTCTTCCACCTTGATAGCTCTATTTTTGTAGGATCGTTTTAATTTTCTTCGTAGGCAGTTCATTTTCTTTTCTTTGTCTTCTTGCCTTTTTCTATTTCATTATTTTCAATTTTTTCAAAATCATTTGGAAAATCTCTCAAAATAACAGAAACATCTCTACCTGTAAGAATTCTGGGTTTGTTACCTTTCTCCACTCTGTTAGTAAACCAAGCCTTTTGTTTTCTTAATGGATCTAATAGAGGTAAGAATCTTCTGTGTCCCATATAGATGTTTTTTCGACTATGATTTAGCCATCGATGATGAGTATTAGCACCGCATAATGGAGAACCTTTTTTGCCTTTTACACAACATCCAACCAAATTTCCATATGCTGGAAAGTCGTTTATAGTCCATAACAAAATTGCTTTTAAGTTAAAAAGTGTGTTGCTAAATGCATCATAAACCTCCACCTCGTTACTCTATAAGTGCTGCAAATATTCTACCAAAGGAGCTAAATATACATCAATATCATTCCCAGGTTGCTTTGGACCAGGGATCAATAATGTTAACATAATATTCTCCTTTTTCATACACAATATAGGCGAGAGATTATATGCCAGAAGCATCACTGGCCAGCAACTAAACTTGGAACTCTTAATGTCAAATGGGTTGAAACCATCGGTAGCAAGACCAAGTCGAAGATTACGCGGATCACTTGAAAATGATTTCCTTTTATCATCCCCCATGCTCCATGTCAAAGAATCCACGGGATGATGCATTTTATCATCATTGCTTTTATTAATAGAATGCCACCTTAGATCATCTGCCATACGTTGGGATCTAAACATTCTTCTGAATCTTGGAATAATTGGAAAATATCTCAATACTTTGGTCGGAATACCTTGCATTATCTCTTTCCTCCGCTCATTTTTCTTCCATCTCGAAGAACCACATTTCAAACATCTATTCAAATCTTTGTACTCTTACCTGAAAAGAAAATAATCATTCTTGTAGGTGTGAATCTTCTCAAATCCCATGTCAAATACTTTCAGAAACTCCTTTAGTTCATATAAAGTCTTCGGAAGGACATTATTTTTGGGTAATAACAATTGTTGCACGCTTAGAAGCTTATCAAAACCATTATCATATAATCTAGTTTCACATTTAAGATAATACAATGCAGTGATATATACTCATACAGGAAACAATTGTTGCACACTTAGACCTGTCATACGTATTTAAAGCTTTCTGCTTTTGAAACTAAGGTAAACTCAAATCTGACACACACACATATATACTGAAACTTTGCACATTATTGTCATGTACACTTTAAAACATGAATATGTATATATTTAAATCCTTCTCAAACAAACTTGTTATGAATATAAAATTGATTTATATTAAAATTATCTATGAAATTGTCCCTATTTAAAAACTCATACATACTCTGAAACTTATTATATTCGGAGCTGATGTGTTTTCAAAAATTAACACATGTTCAAAGCTTCTATATTCAAAATAAAAATTCATACACATAAATATTTGAAGCTAATATATTCAAGTTTTATTCTTTGAAATCTTACGTTTTATGAAATTATTGCATATGAAATTTTATGACTGCGAAACTGTACACAGGAAGTTTTATAATTATAAAGCCTGGTATGTACCCAAAACTTATATATTAAAAATCTCTTCCTGTAAAACTTGTACATTCCAAAATTCCTATATGTTTAAAAATGATATATACACATTATCAAACTTGATTTTTATACAAAACCGCATATATTTGAAAGCTTTACATGCATATAAATCTAATATATATATATATATGAATGTATGTATGTATATGTGTGTGTGTATTTGAAAATTTGTATCTAAAACTTTATGTCGTTAAAACCTTCATTTATGGAATCATACATTATACGTTAATAATGGATCATGAACTATAACCAAAATGCAGTTGATGCTCGTTATCATTTTACACCAACTCTTTTAACTATGGTGAATTAAACTTAACATTCTATTTGGACGCCCCAACAGAGATACATTTTCCATTCTGAAGTAAACTTACATCTGAATTCATTGTTACTTTACGAAGAAATAGAATTCAACCTATTACATTTTAATTTGGTTTTTTTTCATGTTTACATTATTTCCATGTACTAAACAATGTCCAGGCTAAACCATAAATAGAATTCTACCTATTACGGGAAAAATAAGAATCTATAGATTTGGTTTAATAAATGCACATAGATAGATTTAATCTAAATGTATACAAACATAAACATAATTTATGTGTTATAAGTCTACCGATAACTCTATTCTAATGAGAAAAGGAAACCGATTAGTAAATTTTCATCACAACTTGCAGGTTTCACTGCAGCTACCCTGAAAATAAGGAGAAGAAATGCAAGGTAGGAAAAAGCAGTCAGAATTTCCTCTCGCCCAATAGTTAATCACCGGATCTTTAAGTTTAGTTTAGGTTGACTTATTCCAATTTACGATCTTTAAGTTTAATGATGAAATTCAACAAAGAAAACAATGGTACATAGGTTAGAATTTTGAAACTATAAATAAAACTGTAAATTCTTATATGTATAAGCTTAGATAAATTAAAGATTGTTAAGAATATAATATTTATTCTAATGACAGAAGGGAAATTATAATATTCATATAGTAAACCAAATTATGAACTAAGACATCAAGAAGCATGTAAAGTTTCTCAAAAATCTACATAATCAACAAAACATCATTTAAGTCACGTCCATTTCTTATATTTTCGTATAAAGTTTTCTCTATATTTTTTTTCCAGATGCATGTACATTGGTTTACATTACATTGTATTGCATGACTTTAATCCTCCATTTTATGGTTCTATTGAAAATGGTTCTTGGTTCTTTTTATAAACATAATAGTCTTCGTTTATTGATGCATATAACCTTCAGTGTGCCTTGAATTTTAATAATCAAAATAATTTTAAAAAATTAGTATAGTTTTAGTATTTATGGATTAGTTTAATAATCAAAATAATCATTATATATCATAAATATATCAACATTATCTATCAAAATCACAAAATACTCGATAAAATAGTTTCAACCATAATTTTATGTTTTCTTTTTATTGGCTGAAACAACCTACTGATCATAAGGGCAAATCATCCATCCCTATTTGTTGTGTAACGACCCTCTATTTTGGACCATTCAAATCGATAATAAAACCATACATATATGACTTAAATAATTCAAAATACCAAATTGTTAATTTAAAATTTTGCAAAACATAGCATATATAGTAAATAAATCAATCACAGATCACAGACACAGAGTAGAATAATGCAGCGGAGTAGATAAAAGGATAGTAGTTCATGAAGCTACTATATACATCAGAGTTAGAAAATAAAATACATAAGAATATCTCAAATACAGTGAAGTCTTCAGTACAAGCAGATGACTTCTCTAAACCAATCGGCTGGAAAAGCTGAAAGCTGAATTGATAGTTGGATCTCCAAACGAAGCTCCAAACTCCAAAGGTGAGTCTCAAAAGGCTGTATTACTCAGTCTGACCCGAGCGTAAAGCAAAACACAAAACACTCGAGTCAGGATTAACATTCTTATATAAATAAATCCAACCCAAGTGAAATATCAACTGAAATACAAATAACTTAAAGGATGTTGGGATAACCATCCTCTAAGGGTCCATAGAACTATCTACAAGGTAGAAATATATACTATAACACCGTGGTCATTTATACTTCAAAACCAATATCATTTTCATTTCAAATATCTCTATATTTCCCAAAATAGTATTTATATACATTAAATAATTTATAAAGTAAAGTATTTTCAATTTCCTCAAATTAACAAATCGTTTCAACTCGACCTTCCCATTCAATCTCAATTTATCAATTTAAATTCAACTCAATCCCTAAATTAACCACTTAAATTTTATCGATCTCAAATTCGGATTTTGAAATCACAAAATACCCATTTATATTTCAATATATTTCAAAACTTTAAGTATTCAACGTTTCAAACTAAATTTTATTCAATTTAGTTTTCTAAATAACAAATTCAAGTTTAATTCAGCCTAAATTTTCACTTTAATTCAATTTAGTTTCTAAATAACAAATTCAACTATATTAATTTCAAATACAGATCTGAATCTCAAAATAAACCATTTAAATTCCAATATAGTTCAAGGCTTTAATATATAAATGTTCAATATATTTCATATAGATCTCGATTTAACCTCATTATTATTTAGTCTTGAAATACTCCCTCATTAGATTCAATATCATTTAAGTAACCTTAAATCACATTTTACTCAATATTACTTTAATTTATTTAAACATGAAATATTCATAAAATCACTTAAATCAAAAATCCAGTTATACAATCATACCTTTAAATTTCCCATTCAATAATTTCAAATTGATTTAATTAAATAGATCCTTATTTAAATACCATTTTAATAAACCCAATTTATCACCCAATCTTAATTTTTCAATTTATTTCAAGAAAATATATTTGAAACATAGATTTACTTGTATACTTAGCCACATTATATGTATTAAATCAATCTAATTTATCAAATATTACTACTAAATATATATATAAAATTTCCATTTTTATACATCTTAAGAATCAAAATTTATTAACCCATATATTTCTTTCCAAAATCATAGAAATTATTTCCAAAACATTTATATATGGACCATCGGTGTCTGTATGTATTTTTCCTATCATATAGTCAAGTGCTACGGATATTTATCATTTTAATCCGTACACTAAATATCTACGGGTGGATATCATTTCAACCCGTAATCCCAAACTTAATTAAATGAAAATCGCTTGGGTCTATCATTTCAACCCATAACGATTTCTATACTAATAGGGAACTTGCAGAGTGATAACAGATATGAAAATAATAACAACAGGCATATATCATTAAAAAAATATAAAGAATAGGATATGGTGTCATATCCCATGAGTGAACAGTTATAGATAATAGCATATATAACAATTTTAAATAACTACAGCAGCATATTTCAATTGTCGTTTCAATTGAAATCAAATTTAATAAATATAGGAACGTTAATCGTGAGTGATTGCTCACCTTTCGAGGCTAAACAGATTTGACAAGGAAACGAGCTACGAATTCCATGCGATGCTAGATGGATACGATTCGATGGAGAAAACGGGCACGACGGACAAAGCTGATAACAGAAATCGATGGAATCAAATTAGAACCGGGTTTGATGAAGAAAATTGGAATAGAGAATTTGAAAACAATATCCATTTAAAGCACATATACATATATAAACCAAAATAAATATATTATTTTCTTATTAAATTAATATTTCTTTTTAAGACCAATATCAAAACAAAATACGTATGTAAGAAAAATCATTGTTTTGTATTAAAAATCAAATGTAATAAAATTTGAAATAAATATTGTAACTTTCATATTGAAATGTACATAAACGCATGCAAGTTTAAAGAAAAACAATGTTGAGACCCATTTTCAACATAACTTATATTAACTGCGACAAAGAAAGCTATAAACACTTGTTATTCAATATATATATATATATATATATAGCTTAGTTAGCATTACTAAATGCATAAACCAAAACTGATGAAAATAGAAAGTATGAATTAATGATGGCCTTGCCTATTTATGTTAAACTATCCCAGTTTATACATCAATATTTTTGCCTTCCTTTACATAAATTTAAACATTATCTTTTAAATGTAAATACTTAGACCCAAAATGTATAGCCAACAATCAAATGCTCCTAGGACCGGGACTGTAAAATATAAAGAAAAGTGACAAAATAGTTTAAACATACTTCTCCAAATACCATGTGACCTTAATATAAAGAGATCCTTTTTAAATATATATATATACATGTAAATTATAAACTTTTATGTTATATTGAAAATCAAAACATGTAAAAAAAATATAGAGAAAAACATGTTGTGCTTAAAATAAAGGAAAAGCAATATAAACAATAAGAAAACAAAAGAAAAGGATGAAAAAGAAGAAGAAAAAGAAAAGAAGTAAGAAGAAAAAAATTAGTGCAGCCATTTACCTACAGAAGAAGCTTCACATGCAAGAGAGGAGATGAAGGTCTATTGATATGGAGTTGGGTATGTACGAGTGATTTGTATTTATAAGAGAAGCCCCACATTGATAAAGTGGAAAGAAATTTTGTTTAAAGTGGCAAGAAATAAAGATAGTAATGGCTAAAATTTAGATGATAATAATTTATGCTTTGAACGTATGCCATAATTTAAGCAAAAGACACTGATTTCAATTATATTAATAGCCAGGAATAGGAACGTTTCAAACGTGAATTGGGAAAATTATTTGCTTAAAATTGAGGATTGCTAAAAGGAATAGACAGATAGACCAGAGGTAACGTATCAATTTGAAAATAAACTGAGATGATGGAAAAGTAACAGCTATACGTTTAAAGAAATAAATTTTTGTTTGTTTGGAGAGCACGTAATGAGTTTGGAAATGAAGAATATTAAAATGGAAAAAGGAATGGACAGAGAAATTCAAGCAAAGATAAACGTACATAAATAAATATAGAGTAGTGGAAATTTAAAAGTTAGAAAGCTTAAATCAAGGAAATATCAAATGCAACCGGCTAAAATAGGGGAAAGGTGATATAAACAAAATGTAAAAGCAACAGTGATCCTTAAATTTAGCTGAATTATTAAGGAAAATAAATATGGAGCATTGGTTAGTAACGCACGAAATTCAGAAATAACAAAGGAAAGGACCGGTCAAATAAATGAATGTAACGTGCAACGAATATAAAATTTATATAAATAAAAGAAATCAATGAATGCGAAATAACGTATAGTATTTTATACGTTTCAACTTTTGAAATGGCATGGATGGATAGAGGAAATAAATTAAAATATGTATAAAGTTTGAATGCTGGTGAATAGAGGAAATAAATTAAAATAAATATGTATAAAGATTAGATTTTAAAATAAGATTTTTAAACAATATTGAATGCGTTGTTCATATATATTTTCCATATAGTTAGTACAATATACGCTAAATTTATTCAAAAAGTAACGTATCTAAATTTATACGTTACTTATTTATTCTATGCCTATTAATTTATATGTTACTTATTTATTCTCTACCTATTAATTTATACGTTACCTATTTATTCTCTACCTATTAATTTATACGTTACCTATTTATTCTCTACCTATTAATTTATACTTTACTTATTTCAAAATATCTTTCTTATAATAATTATTATATTTGGAAAACATTTTGAAAAAAAAATTATTTCTCTTTTAAAACTTATAAATAAAATATCATTATGTTAACTACCAAATTAAATGTTCATTTTAATACATTCTCTTTCCTTAATGGAAAATTTTCAACAAATACAAATATTAATTTCGTATTAAAATCAAATAAAAATCTAATTCAACTACTTATATTTAATTATACGTAATCCAAACATTAAATTTTTTATTTCAAAATATTATTATTTAAAATTTCTTACAAATTCAATTAAATACGTTATTCAAACCATTTAAAATTTATGGGTTGTTACACTCTCCCCCACTCAAAACTTTTCGTCCCCGAAAAGGAATGAGGTAGGAGAATAGCAACAAATAGAAAGAAAAAATAGATTGAAGTACAAGATAAACAATTAATTTAAAACTATACAAATTTTACTTGAAATATTCATTTAAAACTTCATTTGAAATTTAATTTTCTTTAATACTTTAATACCTTTCAAAACTCCTTTGAAAACAATTATTTACATTATTACTTATATTTACAAAGAAGCTATTGAAAATTTTAAATCCAAAAAAACTTTTTATTTATCTCAAGATACTTCCAACATTATAATAAATTAATAATCATTCACTTTACATATGTTATAATTAATTTATAACTTCTGAAACACTAAAAATTTTCTATTATACCATGTAGTATATAAATAAACAATATTTTAAAGGATATATTCAAAAGAAGGAAAGAAGATAGATTCGGAAAAGAGAATATAGGTGAATAAATAAAGCAGGGCAGATAAGGTAGATTCAAAAGAATAGTATCGGGCACGAATAAAAAATTTAGAACCATAAGAATTTCAATTTCAAATATTAATACAGAATTCCTTTGTTGAAAGTACTTTTATAATAAAATACTTTTATAACTCGATGTTTCAACAAGTTTATCCTTGTTTCTGTAGACTCTGGTGGTGCGTTGATCAGGTGCAAAACTAGAATTCTCCAGGTACTTAGTAGACTTGTTTTAACACCTAGTGAAAATACTGGAAAAACTTTTAAAAAAAAAACAGATATGGAAAGTACAATCCAAACAAAAAAACAAACAAAACCTTTGTCTAACCATGGTTCGCAGATACACAATGGTTACGCCTGGATCCCCCAGGAAACAATCCATATCCGTAAGCTTTCTCAGCCCTGCGAGTTACGCCATGATGACTAGTAGAGTGCAGGATACACAATGGTTACGCCTAGATCCCCCAGGAAACAATCCGTACCCCTAGGCAAGACTCAGCCAGGCAGTTGCGCTATGCAGTCGCGCTCGTAAGACCATGGGTAACGCCATGGAATTCGATGGACACTCGAGTATCATATCCGGAAAACCAAAAATCAGAGAATATCGATAGAATGAATCCACAATGTGGCCACAAAGCGGATATCAAGCAGAAGGCACTTTCCATATCTTTACTTCGAAAATATGTATCATATAGTACCTTTCAAATTAATTTCAAATATCATACTTATATAAAGTCCATTATATATAAGATTAAATTTTCAAATCAAATTCCTTTCCAAAATCAATAGTATATCAAATCACACTTATATAGACTTCAATTATATAAGATTTCACTTTTCAAATTGAGTACCTTTTCAAATCTATAGTTTTCGAATCAACCTCATACTTATACAAACCAAATTTTTTTATATATATAAGTTCGATAACTCCCGAATCAGGTATTTAGAAAAAAATAAGGTTCTCAAATTTTAATTTGTTTCAATATTAGTTTAGTTTCAAAATCATATACAATCTCACTAAATTATTTCTTCTCAATTTAAAAATCTTTAGTTTCAAAGTTTCCAACATAATAAATTTATAAAATAATCCAAGTTTCTAAATCAGTATCATTTAAGTCAACCAATTCATTTCCAAAATCAATGGTTTTCAAAATCAATTTTATACCTACATAAGGTCCATCTTATATAAGGATCAAATTTTACAAATTAAATTTCGTTGTATGAAGAGCCATATGGGATTGAATATCTTTGCTTTTATGGGTTATATATCTTTGTAATTTAAATTGAAAATTTTCTTTTAGTAAGCAAAGATATTCTAACCCGACAGCTTCCAATTTCAGCGTCAAAATATATCAATGATATTAGAATATAAGATGTACATACGTTATCATTTCGCAAAATCACATTTGATCGCTCGCTCGATCACACAAGTTCGCTTTCGAACTAGTATTGTCCATTCGACTTCCCTTATGCGGATTTCGATATGGTTTCTCGACTAGAAGCCATCAGTCTCCTTGCATAGCCATATACTATGATAGAGAATTCTAGAATTGAGCCCAAAATCCATATCAAACATTCGCCATCAAGAATCGAATGAAAAATCCTAACACGAAATGGTGTAATTCACCTAGAACTTGTGTACTCAAACCTGGATCAAATTAATTATGCGAATAAAACAGCATACGTACAACCTATATATTTATTCCAACTTGTTAAATATATAGTTTCATAAAGATGTTACTAAGTTAAAACATTTAACTAAACTTTATTCAAAATATTTTGAAGACCAAATTTTTCAAAACATTTCAAATCTAAATTTCATATTAGAAAATTTTAAAATTGCCTTATTCATTTACTTAACAAAACAGTTTCAACTTATTTAAATCATATTACTACATACTTTAACATACATACCAAACTTATATACTTTATACTTTTCAAAATTTCATAGCTTTGAAAAGTTAACCTTGATTTGGAAGTGCTCGAACCTTCGAAATAGTTGAAGAAATCATTTTCAAATTCAAGAGTTGGAAATCGACAACAAATCAATAAATCAATTTCAAAAGATAGGTTTATATCAAATTCGAAGCTCGAGGACCGAACACCGGTTTACTTCAAATCATTTCAAATATATATACATATATCTTTCGAATATCAAATCTTACTTCGGAATTTGAATCAAAATTGGTTTCGCAAAAAAAATCACTCGTGTAGCAATGCTACTAAAGTGTCCTTTCCCTCACTCTGAAACTCGAAAATCAATGTCGAAGATGCGTGCACTCATCACCGAAATTATTTTCCAGCGACATAAGTGAGTTTTGGACTTCTATTTTCTCAAACTTCTTTTGAAATTTCTTTGAAACTCATTAAGAATCATTTGAACATTTATTATCCGGAAAAATACTTTCAAATCGTATTATCATATATTTTCAAAATCTTAAAACTAATTTTCAATATTACCGGAGTTCAATTCCTCAAATTTCCAATTTGAAATCCTTCAGTTATAAATCATTTTAAGATAAATCAACTTTCTTATAAAATTTTCAAAATTTCAAATCCTTTCGAAACATCAATTTCTCATTTTAAAAAGGGTATATAATCTTTATCGAAAACATTTCACTTTTATTTATAGAATATAATCATACTTATCAAAATAATAATTTCAGTTTAGAAAACAATTTCCAAAATACAAACAAACCCGATTTTCGAAGGATGATTCAAGGATGGATTTCAGAACAAAGATAGGGATTCAAATTAGAGGGACTCTAATCAAATAGAATTCTGATTCGAAGATAGGCTCGAACGAAGATGAGATAATTAAATTTCAAAATAGAAGATAGATATACTTATACAAGTCGCGGACGACCTTAACCGGGTCAACCATGACTTTAGGAATATGATCGATGCAAAATTCCAAGGCAAATCGTCATTCGATTGCCAGAGATAGAATTCGGCATAACAAGAGATAGCAGCATCTAAACCGAGTGATATATAAATCTTCGGTGAATCAATGCCAATTGTAAAGGAGTTTCACCCCTTTACAAAACATTCAAAGATCGGCGGGATCGCCTATTCTGATAGAGATTATTCGAAGTGGAGTTATGGGATACTCCAGAATCAAAAGAATACCAATAGAGAGAGACAAGAATGAATTTTGGAACCGTAGGGAACGTTCCAAAGTTCAAAGGAAATCGAGTCAAAAGGAAGAGATTAAACTCAAACGAAAGTGATTCTGTAAATAAATTTACAATATATGCTAAGTTTTTCCTAGAGCCAAAGCTCTGATACCAACTGTAACGACCCGCTATTTTGGACCATTCAAATCGATAATAAAACCATACATATCTGACTTGAATAATTCAAAATACCGAATTGTTAATTTAAAATTTTTCAAAACATAGCATATATAGTAAATAAATCAATCACAGATCACAGACACAGAGTAGAATAATGCAGCGGAGTAGATAAAAGGATAGTAGTTCATGAAGCTACTATATACATCAGAGTTAGAAAATAAAATACATAAGAATATCTCAAATACAGTGAAGTCTTCAGTACAAGAAGATGACTTCTCTAAACCAATCGGCTGGAAAAGCTGAAAGCTGAATCGATAGTTGGATCTCCAAACGAAGCTCCAAACTCCAAAGGTGAGTCTCAAAAGGCTGTATTACTCAGTCTGACCCGAGCGTAAAGCAAAACACAAAACACTCGAGTCAGGATTAACATTCTTATATAAATAAATCCAACCCAAGTGAAATATCAACTGAAATACAAATAACTTAAAGGATGTTGGGATAACCATCCTCTAAGGGTCCATAGAACTATCTACAAGGTAGAAATATACACTATAACACCGTGGTCATTTATACTTCAAAACCAATATCATTTTCATTTCAAATATCTCTATATTTCCCAAAATAGTATTTATATACATTAAATAATTTATAAAGTAAAGTATTTTCAATTTCCTCAACTTAACAAATCGTTTCAACCCGACCTTCCCATTCAATCTCAATTTATCAATTTAAATTCAACTCAATCCCTAAATTAACCACTTAAATTTTATCGATCTCAAATTCGGATTTGAAATCACAAAATACCCATTTATATTTCAATATATTTCAAAACTTTAAGTATTTAACATTTCAAACTAAATTTTATTCAATTTTGTTTTCTAAATAACAAATTCAAGTTTAATTCAGCCTAAATTTTCACTTTAATTCAATTTAGTTTCTAAATAACAAATTCAACTATATTAATTTCAAATACAGATCTGAATCTCAAAATAAACCATTTAAATTCCAATATAGTTCAAGGCTTTAATATTTAAAAGTTCAATATATTTCATATAGATCTCGATTTAACCTCATTATTATTTAGTCTTGAAATACTCCATCATTAGATTCAATATCATTTAAGTAACCTTAAATCACATTTTACTCAATATTACTTTAATTTATTTAAACGTGAAATATTCATTAAATCACTTAAATCAAAAATCCAGTTATACAATCATACCTTTAAATTTCCCATTCAATAATTTCAAATTGATTTAATTAAATAGATCCTTATTTAAATACCATTTTAATAAACCCATTTTATCACCCAATCTTAATTTTTCAATTTATTTCAAGAAAATCTATTTGAAACATAGATTTACTTGTATACTTAGCCACATTATATGTATTAAATCAATCTAATTTATCAAATATTACTACTAAATCTATATATAAAATTTCCATTTTTATACATCTTAAGAATCAAAATTTATTAACCCATATATTTCTTTCCAAATTCATAGAAATTATTTCCAAAATATTTATATATGGACCATCGGTGTCTGTATGTATTTTTCCTATCATATAGTCAAGTGCTACGGATATTTATCATTTCAATCCGTACACTAAATATATACGGGTGGATATCATTTCAACCCGTAATCCCAAACTTAATTAAATGAAAATCACTTGGGTCTATCATTTCAACCCATAACGATTTCTATACTAATAGGGAACTTCAAAGTGATAACAGATATGAAAATAATAACAACAGTTATATATCATTAAAAAAAATATAAAGAATAGGATATGGTGACATATCCCATGAGTGAACAGTTATAGATAATAGCATATATAACAATTTTAAATAACTACAGCAGCATATTTCAATTGTCGTTTCAATTGAAATCAAATTTAATAAATATAGGAACGTTAATCGTGAGTGATTGCTCACCTTTCGAGGCTAAACAGATTTGATAAGGAAACGAGCTACGAATTCCAAGCGACGCTAGATGGATACGATTCGATGGAGAAAACTGGCACGACGGACAAAGCTGATAACAGGAATCGACGGAATCAAATTAGAGCCGGGTTTGATGAAGAAAATTGGTATAAGAGAATTTGAAAACAATATCCATTTAAAGCACATATACATATATAAACCAAAATAAATATATTATTTTCTTATTAAATTAATATTTCTTTTTAAGACCAATATCAAAACAAAATACGTATGTAACAAAAATCATTGTTTTGTATTAAAAATCAAATGTAATAAAATTTGAAATAAATATTGTAACTTTCATATCGAAATGTACATAAACACATGCAAGTTTAAAGAAAAACAATGTTGAGACCCATTTTCAACATAACTTATATTAAATGCGACAAAGAAAGCTATAAACACTTGTTATTCAATATATATATATAGCTTAGTTAGCATTAATAATGCATAAACCAAAACTGATGAAAATAGAAAGTATGAATTAATGATGGCCTTGCCTATTTATGTTAAACTATCCCAGTTTATACATCAATATTTTTGCCTTCCTTTACATAAATTTAAACATTATCTTTTAAATGGAAATACTTAGACCCAAAATGTATAGCCAACAATCAAATGCTCCTAGGACCGGGACTGTAAAATATAAAGAAAAGTGACAAAATAGTTTAAACATACTTCTCTAAATACCATGTGACCTTAATATAAAGAGATCCTTTTTAAATATATATATATACGTGTAAATTATAAACTTTTATGTTACATTGAAAATCAAAACATGTAAAAAAAATATAGAGAAAAACATGTTGTGCTTAAAATAAAGGAAAATCAATATAAACAATAAGAAAACAAAAGAAAAGGATGAAAAAGAAGAAGAAAACGAAAAGAAGTAAGAAGAAAAAAATTAGTGCAGCCATTTACCTACAGAAGAAGCTTCACACGCAAGAGAGGAGATGAAGGTCTATTGATACGGAGTAGGGTATGTACGAGTGATTTGTATTTATAAGAGAAGCCCCACATTGATAAAGTGGAAAGAAATTTTGTTTAAAGTGGCAAGAAATAAAGATAGTAATGGCTAAAATTTAGCTGAGAATAATTTATGCTTTGAACGTATGCCATAATTTAAGTAAAAGACACTGATTTCAATTATATTAATAGCCAGGAATAGGAACGTTTCAAACATGAATTAGGAAAATTATTTGCTTAAAATTGAGGAATGCTAAAAAGAATAGACAGATAGACCAGAGGTAACGTATCAATTTGAAAATAAACTGAGATGATGGAAAAGTAACAGCTATACGTTTAAAGAAATAAATTTTTGTTTGTTTGGAGAGCACGTAATGAGTATGGAAATGAAGAATATTAAAATGGAAAAAGGAATGGACAGAGAAATTCAAGCAAAGATAAACGTACAGAAATAAATATAGAGTAGTGGAAATTTAAAAGTTAGAAAGCTTAAATCAAGGAAATATAAAATGCAACCGGCTAAAATAGGGTGATATAAACAAAATGTAAAAGCAACGGTGATCCTTAAATTTAGCTGAATTATTAAGGCAAATAAATATGGAGCATTGGTTAGTAACGCACGAAATTCGAAAATAACAAAGGAAAGGACCGGTGAAATAAATGAATGTAACGTGCAACGAATATAAAGTTTATATAAATAAAAGAAATCAATGAATGCGAAATAACGTATAGTATTTTATACGTTTCAACTTTTGAAATGGCATGGATGGATAAAGGAAATAAATTAAAATATGTATAAAGTTTGAATGCTGGTGAATAGAGGAAATAAATTAAAATAAATATGTATAAAGATTAGATTTTAAAATAAGATTTTTAAACAATATTGAATGCGTTGTTCATATATATTTTTCATATAGTTAGTACAATATACGCTAAATTTATACAAAAAGTAACGTATCTAAATTTATACGTTACTTATTTATTCTATGCCTATTAATTTATATGTTACTTATTTATTCTCTACCTATTAATTTATACTTTACCTATTTATTCTCTACCTATTAATTTATACGTTACCTATTTATTCTCTACCTATTAATTTATACTTTACTTATTTCAAAATATCTTTCTTATAATAATTATTATATTTGGAAAACATTTTGAAAAAAAAATTATTTCTCTTTTAAAACTTATAAATAAAATATCATTATGTTAACTACCAAATTAAATGTTCATTTTAATACATTCTCTTTCCTTAATGGAAAGATTTCAACAAATACAAATATTAATTTCGTATTAAAATCAAATAAAAATCTAATTCAACTACTTATATTTAATTATACGTAATCCAAACATTAAATTTTTTATTTCAAAATATTATTATTTAAAATTTCTTAAAAATTCAATTAAATACGTTATTCAAACCGTTTAAAATTTTTGGGTTGTTACATGTTGTGTGCCCCCGACCCCAATTGATCAGTCTTTCATCTATTTATCTACTATATTAATTAATTCATCTAATTATTAGATGCAGGAATGAGATGAAATGTGTACAGGAGACATGGAGACGATGGATGATTTCAGCTGAATAATTATTCTCACAGAAAGGATATAGTGGTATACAATCTTTTCTATAATTAAATACTCCAAAGAAAACACATTGAATCTTTTCTATACCAAGGCAAGAATTTACAACTAAACCCTCCAAAATAATTAAATCACAGAAAGGCTATAGTGGTATACACCGGCGTTATCACCAAAATCACTTAATTGACTATAATAATCAAGGATCCATCATATACCTAATAATTTTTTACTTTCACTTATTGCAATAACATGAATTTCATCTTAGTGTTTCTAAACTACAATGAACATATTCTACGATTGGGAAGAACGATTTCCTATATTTAAATATAAAAATTGCAGTTAACATTTATGATGCAACATACATTAAAAGGATAATTTCAAAAATGGTAGTTAATCTACACTACCACATATGATTATATTTAGATTTAGATTATATTTATGATGAATAATCATGCTTAAGTTTAAGAAAAAATATACCGACACCCAGTTCGCGAAGTTGAAATACTGCTTCAGCTGCCTTGAAGAACTGCTGGAGGAACGCAAAGTTGAAATACTGCTTCAGCTGCCTTAAAGAACCACTTGAGGAACCACTTGAGGAATCGAGCCTAGAAGACGCGCTTCAGCTTCCTAGAAGGATTCCAGTGAATCACTTAAGGAATCGGGCTTTGAGGGTTGCGAAGCCTTGAGGGTTGCGAAGCTTTGAAGGTTGCGAAGCCTTGAGGAATCAAGCCTTGAGGAATCAAGCCTTGAGGGAATCACTTGGAATCGTTGCGGAGCTTTGAGATTAAAGAAGGATTTCAGTGAAGAGGAGAATCTGAAGGGGGAAGTGGATATGAAAAAGGAAAAGGAGATTTGGGCGGCATAGAAAAACGACGGAGGGAAATAAAATTGGGCTGTAAAAATTTCTCTATCGTTATTAATAATGGAGTTAACTTAATAATGATGGTGTTAAAGACTACTATATATAAGCACTAACTAGTTAACTATAGCAAGTCAAGCTCCCATGCAATCCCCACTTGCTATTAATATAACATTTTCTTGTAGTGATGATTCTAGAAGTAGATGCATACGATGACTTGTGGATTTGGCATGTTTTTCTAAAGTATCAAGTTTGCTAAATGATATTTTTGTTTTAAAAAAATATTACTTATTCTTAGAACTGGCAAATAGATTATCAACCGATGTGGAGTACAAACTTAGTGATACCATGCATAGAATGGGATATCACCTAGTGGATGGAACATACTCCAAGCGGAGAACATTGATTCAAGGTACAGAGTCACCTGCAATTATAAGGAAAAGTATTTCATAGAAAAAGTTCATGCTATAGAAAGGATATTGGACATACTTTTTTGGTTTTACAAGTGAGGTTTCAGATTCTACAAAATCCTGCTCTTTATCATGATGCTGGTGTGAAAACCCTGCAACTCTGGACACAGCAATTCAAAGCCTAAAATGACTTTCGAACTCACTTCGTGCCAAGGAGTACAAGTCATCGGGGTTTTAGAATATTACATGATATAGAGACTAATATAAAATTTAAATAATTCTACACTTCCTAATCTTATAGCAAAAGGAAATAAAATATAATTATTGAAAATAAGCAAATTAGATAATAGTCTTCATATAACATAGTCCGTACAATAACTGACATAGTAAAGTTCCCAAATAACAACATTATATTTGCCTGATGATATAATATAATAAATATTACACAGAGAGCACTTGCAAATAATATACATTTGTGCGCAAAGTCTCCTCCTCCACGAACTATGTTCTGGCCAGATCACCTACTAGCTTGTCCTCTTGTAATGTGTATAAAAGGGGAAGAAACGTAGTGGATCAAACAAAGTCTAGTGATTGAATTGTATTACTAGTGTATAGTATTCACAAGTAGTTAACTTCATCAATAATCTACACAATCTAGGGTGTCTACTTATGTTCGTATATTACTTATAAAGGATAGGTTATTTAGAAATTAAAGTTATAATTCTAATAACACTTACATCCTTAAACAACTTACAAAGGTTACCAGTCGAGGGTTAAACAACCTACAACTACTAACTCTAGGTCAATTCATAGCATGTGATCCTAATAATTAACTTCCTAACCAAAATTGAGTTAAAATTCCCAATGACAAAACACATATATCACACATACACACTGGGCAAACATCACAATGTATAGGCTTTGGTTGAGTATACTATATCAACGATTTATAGCCTACCTAAGCATCCGTGTCACCTTCTCAATGGTAAACCTGTCCAATGCTCTTTGTCATTCAACTAAAGATAAAGAAATCACTATAGTGATTTCCTTGTAGATCCAACCGATGCTTAGTCGTGTAGCCCTACTATTTTGGATGCCTCTGCCTTTTTCCCCAGTTCCTACATGTTTATCATATGACCGGGCATGTCCCAGTAATAATAAGGGCTTCTAGTTGTACTACTATCGCACTCCTTGTTAAGATTCACGTTACATCCGCCATGAATTGTGAACTTAGGTACGTTATCCGATGTAGAACTGATATCGCATGTTGCACCCTCTCCATATAGCTATGTAAACTCCTAAAAGTCGAAAAAGTGAGGACAATCCTACCTATTCACTCTACCTGGCATGCACCAGATCTAGGTTCAACCTGGGCTTGCTGAAATAATTCAAATGTCTAAATATCTATTTAAGATGTCCGAGTCTTATTTTTTTTCTAAAAATAGTGTTTTAGATATTCAGATGCCTGATTTCCCTTTTTAAATGGCTAACTTCGATTCTAGACATCTGAAAATGGATTAAGAGGTTTGAATCGAGTCGAATTTGAACTGATTCCTCTTAGGTTAAGATTTTTTGGAATCCAAATGTCTAAATATTCAATCAAACATCTAATTAATGTTCCAGATGTCTGGTTAGGGTATTTTCCAGATTTTTATGATTTTTGTTTTTTTATTTCGTTATCTTCTTCGTTGATTCGAGTATAGATTCAAAGTTCATTTTTAACCAAATCTTGTGATAGTCTCTATCATTATTTACACAAATTCACTAGTTAATTTCAATGATTATTTATATATATAAATTTTAACTAAACTACCTCTATATCTTTGAACAGATATATATATATACACACCAATTATACAGTCAATCCAAAGCAAGATAAAAAGGATATTCAAAAACTTTGTTCATCCAATAAAGCCAAATTTTATCAATAAATATTTATCCCTTTACTTTTCAATAATTATTTCAATTAAATTAACACTTAGGGTTTTCCATTATTACTATTCCTTCTGATTTATAGATGAAATTGTAATTCAAATAGAGTCTAGGTTGAAACTACTATTCCAAATTCAACAGTTGTATTTTTAAACCAGGTATAATTATAAAGGAATTAAATTTCTTATGAAGTATCATAATGCTGTAATCAACCCACTCAACTTCAAAAGCTTCCCTTCTTCTAATTTGATTTTGAATATCCTTCCCTAAACCTCCGAGTTGATTGGTTTGTCCTTCCTTCTCTCTTTCTCCTATAATCTCGATTCTTTCTTCCTCTCCTTAGAATTAGATGTGTTTTATTTATATTTTTGGTAAAGAAATTTTTGAAGAGAATAGGAGTATGGTTTAGATTTGAGAAGTTTCTATATAGGAAGAAGAAGAATTGTATGTATGAAATATGAAGTGGCGGCCACGATTTTGAGAGAAAAGAAATGAGGGTTAGGGTCTAATTTATAGTTGAAAACAAGGGTTATCTAGTCTAAACCCAAAATTAATAATTACGAAAATGTCATCGGTTATATTTTTCACTAATTTTGACATGTTTTATCAAATTCAACAAGTTATACGTGTTGTATAACTGTAAACGACATTCTATACATAATGGAATAGGTCTCGAGCCTAATTCCAACTTTTGTGATAATTTATTACCTTGTCTAAAATTACATTTTTACCCTTATTAATATTTTTATTTATTACTAAAAATTTGGGGTTTTATAGCTGGAGTCCTCTATGAGATTACGTATGCTTGCATAATGATTCGCAACATGATTTTGAGGTTGAGAGAGACTGATATAAAACAGATGCACCAATTATCTAGTGTAACGACCCGTAAATTTCAACCGTTTTAATAACGTAATTAGTTGAAATTTTGTGAAATTTTAAACGATAAAATTTTGAAATAAAAATTTGATATTTGGAATGCGTCTAGTTAAACATAGCAACTGGTAAATTTTCGTCCAAAAATATGAAAGTTTATTTCGCGCGTAAATTTACTTCAATTCAATTAGTTAAAAAGCGATGAAAATAAAATATTTCCGAATCCTAAATATTTTTACATAGTAAAATTCTAAACCATCTTCTGAGCAAGATGTCAGTTTGTCGTTTTTCCAAATTCGGACTTCTTTAGCTCCGTCGATCTTATTTTTCTGCATTTTTCTTGCATTTTCCGCTGGTTGAAATTTCGAATTTTTATAATTCAATCGCACCACTGATATCTGTATACTGTTTTGATCGTCTCGTCGTGCTGATCTCCACGGTATATTCAATTCTGTATTTTGAATTACGATACGCGGTGAAATAGGTAAAACAGTTCATCATATCGGATCCGTATTTGAGACCGTTTGGTTTCTTTGGTCCATTCATTTACCTACCTGTTGAATACTGACAGCTACCCGTTTGTATTGTGTATCTAACTTTGCTATCCCTTACGTTGCAATATATTTGTCGTTTCTTTTCAATTGTTGTTCCGGTTTCCCCTCCCCGCTCATTAAGTTTATTTTGAAAATACAAATATAATATGATATTTTATATATATTTGTTTGAGAACTGATGAACCGATGCTTTTCCTTTTCAAGACAGTACCACTTTCACTTTAGACTGTTCGTTTCTCCCATCCCTCTGACATTTCTCTTATGACTCTTTTTTTGTACCAAGCTCTTAAAAACAAATAAAGGTGACAGCTCATTTCATTTAGCTAAAGCTAGCATGTATAGGTTGAGAAACTTCTCACTGCACGTCTTCTTCTCTCATCCTTTCATTCCTTTTTCGTTTTTTTTGTTCCCTTCTCGAACCTCCATCTGATCACCATTATAGTTCCTCACCGCAACCACACACGGCCACCGCATCAGCCGCACTCCACCACCCACGCATGTAGCTTTCCACCCAGTGTTCAGCCTCGCCTTCAACCTCCACCGCATACATGATCGACCTTCTTCCCTTCGACCTCCTTCCAAAGCCATAGCCTCTCCACGATCCGCCACTACCCCGCAAGCAACCACCACGGGAGCGCTCCAGCCCTCCACATCACAAGCCTCCACCGTTCAGCCACCCTACCGAGCCTTCACCCAGCTTATCACCCTCCATCGCCTACCACAAGTCTTGTTTCGCCATCAGCCACCATCGGAGGCCATCCCGACCACGGCTGTCTCCTCCTTCATGTTGCTCTCCCCTCTTTTCTTGCCTCCTCGCCAGCATGCATGTCTCCTCCATGGTAGAAGCCGCGGTGCCTCGTCACCCTGACACACTTTTTCCCATCTCCAGTTCTACTTCCGTGCCTTGGGTGTTGCTTCTCTCTTGTATAGATGAGGTATATTTCTTATACTATATATATCAAGTTATATATAAAATATTTTCAGAACCCTTCAGCTCTGTTAAGTATATACATTTTGTTTTATATATCTCGTTTATATAAGTTTCGTTAATTACAGTTTGGGTTACAGTATATATAATTGTTGTTTCGTCTATAGTTTATAAATATGTATATATTGAAGTAAGTTTTATATTACATATATTGGAAGTTTGGCAAATTGTTTTAATTATAAATATACATATACAGTTTTATTTAGTTATGTATATAATATGGATATAATAATATGTATGTAAAATGTCAATTATGTAAAGTGTAATATGTAAGTATATAGAATGGGTTGTATATAAATTGTATATAAAGTTATGTAAGTGTTTGTATTATATTATATATCTATCTATATATAAGGTTGCTACACACGTAAGAATAGTATTTCCATTGTTTCGGCTGTTGAGGTTTATATAATAAATTATGTAAGTTATTTATGTTGTATGGTTGCTATTTATATAAGTATATATAAATGTTTTACTGTTGCTGTATAATTGTATGTCGGGATAGCTTTGAATAAATATATATATTGTTTAATATAGTGCAGAGATATGATTTACTATTGAACTACGCTTGCAACTTTGTAGGCTATTTTGTGACCTCATGTTCATTAGTTGAACAAGATTTTATACATATGTTTTAAGTATATATTATTCATACAGTAACTACATACGTGTTTTCTTTAAAAATAAAAATTAAAATTGGTAGGATTTTACGTGACCTGTACAATTGGGTGCAAAGCTTTACATACTTAATAGTTTATATTAAGGTATCCATATATAAATAATGTATTTAGGTGTTTTGATTTAAGCAATGATTTTGAAGGGTATAAATATATATATATGAGGGTATATGTTGTGCCTATATCAATTCAGTTACCAATTATTTTATCGATCCAATTCTGATTCAATTTCGTTAAAATTCGATTGTCAGCTTTGCTTGTCAAATTCGCATTCAATCTAGCTTTGCTTTGGATTCGTAACTCGTCCGATTCTCGTTCTTCTCTAGCCTCGGAAGGTGAGCACTCACTCACGATTAACGTTCTTTTATTTATTAAATTTGATTTCAATTGAAACGACAATTGAAATATGCTGCTGTTAGATATTTACACTGTTATTACCTGTATCAGTTCACCTGTGACATCTGACACCAATATCTGTTATATATGCAATGATAATCCAGTTTGGTTGTTAAATGATTGATTGTTTAACGTTTACAATTGGACGTTAAAATTGAAATGTATAAAGTGATAAATATTATGCAAGTAAAATTTGACGTAGGATAATTAAAATTTGAATCGACATATATGTTGAATTTGATTAGTTGAATACGACCCCTTTTAATTGTTAAATTAATTGACATGTAGAATAGTGATAACTACACTTTGAACCATTGAACGTATATTGGATTAATTGTTGTAGTGTTAAAATTGAAATTGAATGACAAGTGAAAACTGTAATGTAATAATCTTTAATCTACATGAAATGATAGTGTAGATTCTAGAAATAATTATATTAATTCGTACAAATAACAATGCGAATTAATACGATTATTTCAGGATTATTTGAATTGATGATTGGATTGATATTGATTGTTGTTATTGCTTGTTTATTTACTTTGACACCATCCCAGTTATCACACTGCAAGTTCCCTTTACTATGCTTTGATTTTTGAATTGAATTGGAATCGGGTTGAAATGATAAATACCCAAATTGAACTTTGACCTAGGATAGAGAATTAAATAAAACCCGATTGGTCAATAAATTTATTTAAAAATAAACGAAGATTTTATTTGAATAAATAATATGGTTTTGAAATGAAGTTGAAATTTGAATTTTAATGAAAGGAAAATGTTAATATTGAATAATCTGAAACAAAATATTAACAATGTAATTGATAAAAGAATGTCGTTTAATTTGAGAAATTATTGAATTAAGTTTGAAATTATAATTAAGTTTGAAATTATTAAACTTTGAAATGATTTAATAATTAAGTTTGAAATTATAATTAAGTTTGAAATTATTCAACTTTGAAATGATTTAATAATTAAGTTTGAAATTATAATTAAGTTTGAAATTATTAAACTGTGAAATGATTTAATAATTAATTTTGAAATTATAATTAAGTTTGAAATTATTAAACTTTGAAAATTATTTAATAATTAAGTTTTGAATTATTTAATAATTAAATAAGATTGGATTATTTAATGATTAAATTGAATTGAACTCTTTAATAAGTAAAATTGAACTTTTGAATAAGTGAATTTTACTTCGTAAATAATTGAAATTGAGATTTCTTGATTAAGTAAGTTTTTGGAAAATTATTTAAGAAAGTAAATAAGTGAAATAGAATTTCTTAAACAAGAAATGAAAATGTGATATTTTTGGAATTAATGTAAGACTTGTAATTGAAAGAATTGATTTGACGAATTTAGTTTAATTCAAAATTGTAAATTTTGATTTAATGAAGTTGAACTTAAGAATTGATTTAATGAATTGGAAATTTAATAGAAATTGTTTGAACGATAAAGTAACTTAACGTATATTGAATGAAATCGATAAATGAGTTTAAATTGATTTGAATGTTAAATAAAATTTATTTAAATGATTTCGGAATGAAACTTATATACGAACTTGAATTAATATTTGAATCGTTTTAAATAAAATTTGAAATTGTATTATGAGATTTTGAAATGGTAATTTGGAAGTTTTGAAACGTAAACATTGGAAATTGGTTTAGAAAGGCAAATGAAATGTTGATTTACGAATTCTATTTGAAATTGAATTTGATTTGGTTTTGAAATATATTAAACGACCAATCAGTGTAATAATTACGAAAGTTATTAAAGAGACCGGAATCGGTTATGGACATACTCTCTGTCTAAACCGAAAACCACTTTAATAACTATACGCGGAGTGATGATCCAGAATGAAGTGGTTGGAATGATGTTCATGATGACTGAAGAAAGAGAACGATAATGGATAGCCTTGACACTTGTGTCAAATTGGAAATGACTAAAACATGAGCTGTGCCGGGCCAATGGAGGATTAGCTACCTCAAGTGAACACACTTCTTCGAACTACTCATTACTTGTTGTCGATTGGTGCACCCTTGATTTTGGGAGTGTTGTTTCACGGTGTTGCGGTCGCTGCGGCGATGCGTTCTCACCAGTCCGGATCAGGCGAACGGTAGTATCACTACCTTGGGTATAGCCTCATGTGCCTTGTCATACTTGTATTCCATTTATGCGCGACCACTACGATTTTGATTTGTACCTTTAGTATATGGATTGCCCTCTGGTGACTTCCGGTTTTGGGGAAACTACGGTCTTGTATATGCTTTTAGGAATAAAAATGTGTTAAGGATGGAATGGGCCATGACTTAACGCTATTTTGATATCTTCTTATATTACTGATGGACATTATCTACTTAGCGTATATTACTACCTAGTAGATAGTTTAACATATCCTCGAAGGATGGTTATTCCAAACATCCTTTGAGTTACTTGTATTTCAATTGCTATTTCACTTGAGTTGGATTTATTAATATAAGAATGTTAATCCTGACTCGAGTGTCTTGTGTTTTGCTTTACGCTCGGGTCAGACTGAGTGTACCAGTATTCGAGACTCACCTTTGGAGTTGGAGCTTTGCTTGAAGATCCAGCCATCTATTCTGCTTTCAGTATTCGATGATTCCAGTCATGTATTCTGATTTGTATCTGATGTATCATATTACTCTTCCGTTGTATCTGGTTTAACTCTAATGTAACTTATACATTTATATAGTAGCTTCATGAACTACTATCTCTTTTATTTCCGCTGCATTTATTACTCTGTGTCTGTGATCTGTGATTATTTATTTACTGTATATGTTCAGTTTTGCCAAATTTAAATTAACAACGCGGTATTTTGAGCAATTCAATTCCGGCATGAGTGTCTACCTATACACTTATAATGGATGCGAATGGTCCAAAATATCGGGTCGTTACAGTTGGTATCAGAGCGTTGGTAGCTCTAGGCAAAACTTAACATATAAGGTAAATGTATTTACAGAATCACTCTCATTCGAGTTTCAATCTCTTCCTTTTGACTCGATTCCTTTGGATTTTGGAGACGTTCCCTGCAGTTTCAAAAATTCATTTGTGTCCCTCACTATTCGGCTTCTTTCAATTTCGGAGTATCCAATAACTCCACTTCGAATGATCCCTATAATAACTTGGCGGTCTCGCCGATCTTCGAATTATTTGTAAACGGGTGAAACTCCTTTACAATATGCATTGATTTACTGGAGATTTCTGTATTCTCGGTTTACGATGCTCTCTAATCTCCTGCTATACCTGAATTCTATTTCTTGAGATCGAATGTCGATTTACTTCGGAATTCTACACCGATCTTATTTTGAAGTCACGGTCGACCCGGTTAAGGTTGCCCATGAATTAAATAAACTTACCCATCTTTCGATTTGTTATTGAATCATCTTATCTTTTCTTTCGAATTTGTCTTCGAATCAGAATTCTCTTTGATTTGAGTCCATCAAAATTTGCATCTCTATCCTTGCTTTGAAATCCATTATTGTATCGTTAAGTGAGGAAGTGTATTTGTAAATTAATTTCAAAAAAAAAAGTTTTATATATTGTGTTGTTTGAGTTGTTGATGTTGATTTGGGTTTTCAATCGATTCGTCTGATCAACGCTATCGATAGGATTTCCAAAACACTTGAGCAGAGCAAACTGACACAATATCGTTTTCAAATTTGATAAATAAAATAAAAGTTTTGTATGATTATATTATATATAAATATAAGTTTTCTGAAATTAAATTGTTAATGAATTTGTTGTCTGAAATGGTAATATTTGATTTTTATTTATTGTTTTGTAAACCATTGACTATTCCAATATGATAAGTAAATGAAATAATAGAACATGGTTTAAGATTTTAATTAGGAATTGAAATGGATTTAGATTAGAATTTGAGAACTTAATTTCCGGTGATTTCAAACTTGGATTTTTTTAAGTTTTAAAATTTATATTATTTGAAATATTTCTGAACAGAAATCGTTTCCAATGAATTTTAAAATGTTGAAATCAGTGCTCTTCTCTTTGTCGCTGGAAAATAATTTCGATGATGGCGGCCGCATCATCGACATTCATTTTCGAGTTTCAAAGTGGAGAAAACATTCTGTAGCTTTTCTACGGTTTTGTTTTGAGAAAAAAAATATTTTGATTTGAATTTCTTCAGTATATTTTGATTTACATATATATAGGTATCTTATTTTAAAATCTAATTTGATTTGATATAAATATATTTTATATATCTCTAAATTGTTTAAAGTTAATCGGAAATCTAATTCTTAAATTTTGTTAAAGGATGATTTTAATTATAAATAAAACCAAAATTTGGAATAAATATTTAAACTTGAATAATTGAATTGAGAAAATTTTATTTGTATATTGTTCAACTGCATTCTAATACAACTTACCAAAATCATTCAGAAGTTGAATATGTAATTGGATAATATATAAGATAAATTGAATTTATAAATAAAAATTTGAGTGTTTATAATAAATGTTATACAGTAAATTTTGATTAAAGATGTTAATAGAGTTAGATAGGATAATTAGTAAACTCAATTAATAATGAAGTAAATTTATTTTGAAAGAATTAATAAATTTGTTTTGAAAGAATTAATAAATTGAAATTTGATCAACATATGAAAATACCTTGAATTTAAAAGAAATTAATAGATGTAAATTAATTTAAATCGAGACTTTTATGTTTTAAATTAATTTATATGGGTTAAATATATGTGAGTAGATATATTAAGTAGAATAAATTTAACAATAATTTGAGTAAAGAAGAATATAAATTGCTGAAGAAAATATGATTATAATAAAAGACTATTCAAATTTATGGTTTTATAAATTGTAAATTGAAGATAATTGGATAATAAGATAATGAATTTAGAAATAGTTGAGATTGATTTTAGCGAAATCAAATGGATATTAAATCAATTATTGAATATCAATTAATTTAAATTTGAATTTATATGGTTTAAATTAATTGTTATTTTGTATTTCAAATCTGTTTTCTTTCTGGTTGATTCTGTTCTCCTACCTCGTTCCTTTTCGGGGATGAAAAGTTTTGAGTGGGGGAGAGTGTAACGACCCGTAAATTTCAACCGTTTTAATAACGTAATTAGTTGAAATTTTGTGAAATTTTAAACGATAAAATTTTGAAATAAAAATTTGATATTTGGAATGCGTCTAGTTAAACATAGCAACTGGTAAATTTTCGTCCGAAAATATGAAAGTTTATTTCGCGCGTAAATTTACTTCAATTCAATCAGTTAAAAAGCGATAAAAATAAAATATTTCCGAAACCTAAATATTTTTACATAGTAAAATTCTAAACCATCTTCTGAGCAAGATGTCAGTTTGTCATTTTTCCAAATTCGGACTTCTTTAGCTCCGTCGATCTTATTTTTCTGCGTTTTTCTTGCATTTTCCGCTGGTTGAAATTTCGAATTTTTATAATTCAATCGCACCACTGATATCTGTATACTGTTTTGATCGTCTCGTCGTGCTGATCTCCACGGTATATTCAATTCTGTATTTTGAAGTACGGTACGCGGTGAAATAGGTAAAACTATTCATCATATCGGATCCGTATTTGAGACCGTTTGGTTTCTTTGGTCCATTCATTTACCTACCTGTTGAATACTGACAGCTACCCGTTTGTATTGTGTATCTAACTTTGCTATCCCTTACGTTGCAATATATTTGTCATTTCTTTTCAACTGTTGTTCCGGTTTCCCCTCCTCGCTCATTAAGTTTATTTTGAAAATACAAATATAATATGATATTTTATATATATTTGTTTGAGAACTGATGAACCGATGCTTTTCCTTTTCAAGACAGTACCACTTTCACTTTAGACTGTTCGTTTCTCCCATCCCTCTGACATTTCTCTTATGAATCTTTTTTTGTACCAAGCTCTTAAAAACAAATAAAGGTGACAGCTCATTTCATTTAGCTAAAGCTAGCATGTATAGGTTGAGAAACTTCTCACTGCATGTCTTCTTCTCTCATCCTTTCATTCCTTTTTCGTTTTTTTTGTTCCCTTCTCGAACCTCCATATGATCACCATTATAGTTCCTCACCGCAACCACACACGGCCACCGCGTCAGCCGCACTCCACCACCCACGCATGTAGCTTTCCACCCAGTGTTCAGCCTCGCCTTCAACCTCCACCGCATACATGCTCGACCTTCTTCCCTTCGACCTCCTTCCAAAGCCATAGCCTCTCCACGATCCGCCACTACCCCGCAAGCAACCACCACGCGAGCGCTCCAGCCCTCCACATCACAAGCCTCCACCGTTCAGCCACCCTACCGAGCCCTCACCCAGCCTATCACCCTCCATCGCCTACCACAAGTCTTGTTTCGCCATCAGCCACCATCGGAGGCCATCCCGACCACGGCTGTCTCCTCCTTCATGTTGCTCTCCCCTCTTTTCTTGCCTCCTCGCCAGCATGCATGCCTCCTCCATGGTAGAAGCCGCGGTGCCTCGTCACCCTGACACACTTTTTCCCATCTCCAGTTCTACTTCCGTGCCTTGGGTGTTGCTTCTCTCTTGTATAGATGAGGTATATTTCTTATACTATATATATCAAGTTATATATAAAATATTTTCAGAACCCTTCAGCTCTGTTAAGTATATACATTTTTTTTATATATCTCGTTTATATAAGTTTCGTTAATTACAGTTTGGGTTACAGTATATATAATTGTTGTTTCGTCTATATATTATAAATATGTATATATTGAAGTAAGTTTTATATTACATATATTGGAAGTTTGGCAAATTGTTTTAATTATAAATATACATATATAGTTTTATTTAGTTATGTATATAATATGGATATAAAAATATGTATGTAAAATGTCAGTTATGTAAAGTGTAATATGTAAGTATATAGAATGGGTTGTATATAAATTGTATATAAAGTTATGTATGTGTTTGTATTATATTATATATTTATCTATATATAAGGTTGCTACACACGTAAGAATAGTATTTCCATTGTTTCGGCTGTTGAGGTTTATATAATAAATTATGTAAGTTATTTATGCTGTATGGTTGCTATTTATATAAGTATATATAAATGTTTTACTGTTGCTGTATAATTGTATGTCGGGATAGCTTTGAATAAATATATATATTGTTTAATAAAGTGCAGAGATATGATTTACTATTGAACTACGCTTGCAACTTTGTAGGCTATTTTGTGACCTCATGTTCATTAGTTGAACAAGATTTTATACATATGTTTTAAGTATATATTATTCATACAGTAACTACATACGTGTTTTCTTTAAAAATTAAAATTAAAATTGGTAGGATTTTACGTGACCTGTACAATTGGGTGCAAAGCTTTACATACTTAATAGTTTATATTAAGGTATCCATATATAAATAATGTATTTAGGTGTTTTGATTTAAGCAATGATTTTGAAGGGTATAAATATATATATATATGAGGGTATATGTTGTGCCTATATCAATTCAGTTACCAATTAATTTATCGATCCAGTTCTGATTCAATTTCGTCAAAATTCGATTGTCAGCTTTGCTTGTCAAATTCGCATTCAATCTAGCTTTGCTTTGGATTCGTAACTCGTCCGATTCTCGTTCTTCTCTAGCCTCGGAAGGTGAGCACTCACTCACGATTAACGTTCTTTTATTTATTAAATTTGATTTCAATTGAAACGACAATTGAAATATGCTGCTGTTAGATATTTACACTGTTATTACCTGTATCAGTTCACCTGTGACATCTGACACCAATATCTGTTATATATGCAATGATAATCCAGTTTGGTTGTTAAATGATTGATTGTTTGATGTTTACAATTGGACGTTAAAATTGAAATGTATAAAGTGATAAATATTATGCAAGTAAAATTTGACGTAGGATAATTAAAATTTGAATCGACATATATGTTGAATTTGATTAGTTGAATATGACCCCTTTTAATTGTTAAATTAATTGACATGTAGAATAGTGATAACTACACTTTGAACCATTGAACGTATATTGGATTAATTGTTGTAGTGTTAAAATTGAAATTGAATGACAAGTGAAAACTGTAATGTAATAATCTTTAATCTACATGAAATGATAGTGTAGATTCTAGAAATAATTATATTAATTCGTACAAATAACAATGCGAATTAATACGATTATTTCGGGATTATTTGAATTGATGATTGGATTGATATTGATTGTTGTTATTGCTTGTTTATTTACTTTGACACCATCCCATTTATCACACTGCAAGTTCCCTTTACTATGCTTTGATTTTTGTATTGAATTGGAATCGGGTTGAAATGATAAATACCCAAATTGAACTTTGACCTAGGATAGAGAATTAAATAAAACCCGATTGGTCAATAAATTGATTTAAAAATAAACGAAGATTTTATTTGAATAAATAATATGGTTATGAAATGAAGTTGAAATTTGAATTTTAATGAAAGGAAAATGTTAATATTGAATAATCTGAAACAAAATATTAACAATGTAATTGATAAAAGAATGTTGTTTAATTTGAGAAATTATTGAATTAAGTTTGAAATTATAATTAAGTTTGAAATTATTAAACTTTGAAATGATTTAATAATTAAGTTTGAAATTATAATTAAGTTTGAAATTATTCAACTTTGAAATGATTTAATAATTAAGTTTGAAATTATAATTAAGTTTGAAATTATTAAACTGTGAAATGATTTAATAATTAAGTTTGAAATTATAATTAATTTTGAAATTATTAAACTTTGAAAATTATTTAATAATTAAGTTTTGAATTATTTAATAATTAAATAAGATTGGATTATTTAAGATTAAATTGAATTGAACTCTTTAATAAGTAAAATTGAACTTTTGAATAAGTGAATTTTACTTCGTAAATAATTGAAATTGAGATTTCTTGATTAAGTAAGTTTTTGGAAAATTATTTAAGAAAGTAAATAAGTGAAATGGAATTTCTTTAACAAGAAATGAAAATGTGATATTTTTGGAATTAATGTAAGACTTGTAATTGAAAGAATTGATTTGACAAATTTAGTTTAATTCAAAATTGTAAATTTTGATTTAATGAAGTTGAACTTAAGAATTGATTTAATGAATTGGAAATTTAATAGAAATTGTTTGAATGATAAAGTAACTTAACGAATATTGAATGAAATTGATAAATGAGTTTAAATTGATTTGAATGTTAAATAAAATTTATTTAAATGATTTCGAAATGAAACTTATATACGAACTTGAATTAATATTTGAATCATTTTAAATAAAATTTGAAATTGTATTATGAGATTTTGAAATGGTAATTTGGAAGTTTTGAAACGTAAACATTGGAAATTGGTTTAGAAAGGCAAATGAAATGTTGATTTACGAATTCTATTTGAAATCGAATTTGATTTGGTTTTGAAATATATTAAACGACCAATCGGTGTAATAATTACGAAAGTTATTAAAGAGACCGGAATCGGTTATGGACATACTCTCTGTCTAAACCGAAAACCACTTTAATAACTATACGTGGAGTGATGATCCAGAATGAAGTAGTTGGAATGATGTTCGTGATGACTGAAGAAAGAGAACGATAATGGATAGCCTTGACACTTGTGTCAAATTGGAAATGACTAAAACAGGAGCCGTGCTGGGCCAATGGAGGATTAGCTACCTCAAGTGAACACACTTCTTCGAACTACTCATTACTTGTTGTCGATTGGTGCACCCTTGATTTTGGGAGTGTTGTTTCACGGTGTTGCGATCGCTGCGGCGATGCGTTCTCACCAGTCCGGATCAGGCAAACGGTAGTGTCACTACCTTGGGTATTGCCTCATGTGCCTTGTCATACTTGTATCCCTTTATACGCGACCACTACGATTTTGGTTTGTACCTTTAGTATATGGATTGCCCTCTGGTGACTTCCGGTTTTGGGGAAACTACGGTCTTGTATATGCTCTTGGGAATAAAAATGTGTTAAGGGTGGAATGGGCCATGACTTAACACTATTTTGATACCTTATATTACTGATAGACATTATCTACTTAGCCAAATTTAAATTAACAACGCGGTATTTTGAGCAATTCAATTCCGGCATGAGTGTCTACCTATACACTTATAATGGATGCGAATGGTCCAAAATATCGGGTCGTTACAGTTGGTATCAGAGCGTTGGTAGCTCTATGCAAAACTTAACATATAAGGTAAATGTATTTACAGAATCACTCTCATTCGAGTTTCAATCTCTTCCTTTTGACTCGATTCCTTTGGATTTTGGAACGTTCCCTGCGGTTTCAAAAATTCATTTGTGTCCCTCACTATTCGGCTTCTTTCAATTTCGGAGTATCCAATAACTCCACTTCGAATGATCCCTATAATAACTTGGCGGTCTCGCCGATCTTCGAATTATTTGTAAACGGGTGAAACTCCTTTACAATATGCATTGATTTACTGGAGATTTCTGTATTCTCGGTTTACGATGCTATCTAATCTCCTGCTATACCTGAATTCTATTTCTTGAGATCGAATGTCGATTTACCTCGGAATTCTACACCGATCTTATTTTGCAGTCACGGTCAACCCAGTTAAGGTTGCCCGCGAATTAAATAAACTTACCCATCTTTCGATTTGTTATTGAATCATCTTATCTTTTCTTTCGAATTTGTCTTCGAATCAGAATTCTCTTTGATTTGAGTCCATCAAAATTTGCATCTCTATCCTTGCTTTGAAATCCATTATTGTATCGTTAAGTGAGGAAGTGTATTTGTAAATTAATTTCAAAAAAAAAGTTTTATATATTGTGTTGTTTGAGTTGTTGATGTTGATTTGGGTTTTCAATCGATTCGTCTGATCAACGCTATCGATAGGATTTCCAAAACACTTGAGCAGAGCAAACTGACACAATATCGTTTTCAAATTTGATAAATAAAATAAAAGTTTTGTATGATTATATTATATATAAATATAAGTTTATTATATATAAATATAAGTTTTCTGAAAAAAATTACTGTTATATAAAATTAACAAGGTTACTCCTCAAAAATGGTGCCATCTTCTCCTTTCCCTCCCGTACCTACTCCATCCTTTCCCGTACCTACCTCTCCTGCTACACCATCTCCTGTCCTTCCAATCCCTGTTCCTCCTTCTACCGTCCTTTCTCCCTCAACCGAGTCAAACCCCCTTCCCATCATCGTTAGTTCTCCAAACCGAGCTTTAGGCCTTCTTCCTGCCAAGCTTAAACCTCCTCCTTTCCCACCAGACCCTCCTCCCCAGCATCTTTCTTCTCTGTTGGGTAGACCTCCTATTCCTTCACCCAATGCCATTCCGCTCTCCGGCCCTCATGCTGATCCATCTCCTCCTTTTCTAGGTTGCAGTCAACAAACTTGGACTTCCTTATTCAAACGCAAACCTCTCAATGCGGGGAAGTACAAGCCTGTTGACCTTGTCCCTTCTTTCTCTGACGAAGTGCTCGACTTGGTAGATGACATGGTTCAGGTTGGCTCTTCTGTTTGGAAGGATCACCTGGTGGGTTTTTTCCTTGACACTCCTTTGTCGTTCTCTTCTGTTGTTGCTAAACTGAAAAACATTTGGAAACTAAAAGGATCGGTGCAAGTCAAATCTGATGGAGTGATATTTCTCTTCTTGCTCTCGTCTGAAGAAGATAAAAGCAAAATTTTACTTGGTGACCCCATCATAATGAACAATAAAGTTTTTATCATTAGGCCATATGATTCCGCTGTTAGCAATGTATGTGGATCTGTTCCCTCAGTGCCTGTGTGGGTTAAACTTCGTAATATTCCACTTTTTGCCTGGACTCACCTTGGCATTAACTGGATAAGCAGTCGAATTGGTAAAATGCTCTGTATGGATGAAAGAACTGAGAAACTTGAAAGACTGGAATTTGTGAAATGCATGATTGAAATCAAGCCAAACAATGAGTTACCTAATGATTTCCTAATTAGCCTGGCTGATGGGGGTGTTCAACGTATTTACGTTGAGTATTTATGGCAACCACTAATTTGTGTTCAGTGCAATTCCTTTGGGCATGTTAAGGATTCGTGTGACAAGAAGGTAGAAACTGTTAACACTATGAATGGCAAGGAAACATGTAATAAGCTCAAGGAAAAGACATCAAAAAACAAAGTTAAGGTTATTAAGCAAGTTCAAACATGGCAAAAGTTGGGGTATAACAGGAAAAATATGGGAATGAATAGGAGTTTCAGAAGGGTGATTAATAAGGTTAATATTCAGGAGAATGTAAAAGAAAGTGAGAGATCAAATGGAAATGAAGTTGTTGTTTTAAAGGAAAATACAGATATGAACACAGTCAACGAAGAAATATCTGATAAGGAAGGAAACCGAAAGCAAAATGCGGTGTATGTTTTGGATATTAACAATCCAGAGGCTGTTACTGAAGTCATTCCTGTTATAGTTTCTGATTTCAAGTTACCAATGAACAACATGATAGAGGAAGTAGAATTAAAGGAAAATACTGGGATGAACACTGTAATCAAAGTTAGATCTGATAAGGAAGGAATACAATTACATAATATGGAGTATACTTTGGATTCTGACAATCCAGTGGTTGCTACTGATAGTTTTACTATGGTTGCTTCAGATTTCAAGCTTCCTACGAGCAACAGTTTTGACATTCTTCTATCAATGGAAGGTAAAAGTAATAAAGTTAACACTCAAATGAATGAAAACCATAAACCAGAAAAGGACCATTCTTATGAGACTGAGTTTTCGCCAGTGGAAAACTTGCATACAACTCCAGTTTGTGATACATCAAGCTTAACTGGTTCTGGTTCTACTCATATTCAAAGCAATGCAACTGCTACCACCAATTCTGCAGCTTTTTCTTTGGGAGGAGCAAAATGCAGTGATTTTGTCACTAATGATTCACTTTCTTCTCTACCTCTGTCTTTAAATTTGGGAACCCTATCTATGAACTCCATTTCATCCAACTCTCTAGTCAAAGTTAATCCACCATTCCAGCAATTCTTCAACTCTTCTCAACAACCATCATCATTTGCTAACTCCTTAGTGCACAGTGTGCACGTGCACGAAAATCTCCACTACATTCCACCTCTTATTCCTTCTAAAATTACCAAACCTGCTCAATCCTCCTCTTCAACATCTAATTCTAATATCATTGGCACTGAACACACTCCTT
The DNA here is from genome assembly GCA_030737815.1 of Allium fistulosum. Lineage (NCBI taxonomy): Eukaryota > Viridiplantae > Streptophyta > Magnoliopsida > Asparagales > Amaryllidaceae > Allium > Allium fistulosum. Next base: position 248,133,282 of record CM060905.1, on the reverse strand, counting down.
CTCTACAGATTTCACCCAAAAAATCAGTGCCATCGCTGATTAGTATCCCTCAGCTACCTATTAATTCCCCACAGTCTCAAAAATCAAGAATAACTAAGAATCTGCCTCTCTCTCCTCTGCACACCAGTGCCTCGAATATGGTCCTTCGAAGCAAGAAATCTATCACCCAGTCTGAAAATTTGTCTGGTCAATGATGCAAACCATTGGAGCTTGGAATGTTAGAGGGGCCCACCAAGAAACTAAATTATCCCTATGCAAGAATATTATTTCTCAGCATAATCTATGCATGTTAGCCATTCTCGAAACTAAATTAAACCTCGTCCACTCTATCAAAGCTGCTAAATACATTAACCCAAGGTGGGACATTATTCACAACCTTGATGAGGCGCCATATGGAAGAATCCTCATTGTTTTCGACCCTAACCAAATCCTCCTTTCCAAAGTCTTCGCTAATTCTCAAATCATTCACTGCCATGCCAAAAATATCATCACATCCTCCACCTTCTATATTTCAGTTGTCTACGCCGCTAATAATAAAGTTGCTAGAACTACTTTCCTCCACGACCTTCCCATGCTTCGTCAAAATACTCATCCTTGGATCATTTTTGGTGACTTCAACTGCTGTAACAAACTCGATGATAGACTTGGGGGCAATCCGCTCTCTCTAAATGAAATAGAACCTCTGCGGTCTGCTATTTCTGATTCAAACTTAGTGGAAATAAAGACCACTGGCATGAGATTCACTTGGAACAACAAACGAAGACATGGGAGTAGGACCTATACTAAGATTGACCATGCTTTTGGCAACCAGCTTGCCCACTCCAAATGGCCTACCTTATATAACCACCTTCCTCCTCCGCTTCTTTCCGACCACTCTCCTCAAATTGTCCACCTATGGGAAGATGGCATCAATAGCTTTTCAAGTTTTAAATTTTTTAATACATGGGTTAATGAACCTGATTTTATTGACTTAGTTAAAAATGTTTGGGCTAAACCTGTGTATGGTAATCCAATGTCTATTTTGCAGATCAAGTTGAAAAATACCAAGATGGCTCTCAAACAATGGTCCAGAAACAGATTTGGTGATGGAAGTAAACAAAGCTCGTACTGGAGGAATAAACTGGAAGAAATTCAAATTTCTTTCCAGGATGACCCCCTCAATATTTCTACCAGTGCAATGGAGACGTACATATCAACTCAGTATCACGCTGCTCTGTCCAATGAGATATCTATGATGAATCAAAAAGCAAGACTTAAATGGAGAACTTACGGAGACAGGAACAGTGCTTTCTTCCATGCTAACTTAAGGGCCAAACATTCCAGAGAAAACTTAGTTTCCATCCAGGATGATGAAGGTAATGTTCAGAGTACTAAACAGGGTGTTGACGAGGCTTTCATTAATCACTTCACCAATCTTTTCAACAACTCCGACAATTTCGAACCTGACGTTAACCTCATTGCTCCCTCATCCCTTCCAAAACTGTCTGTGTAACGACACGCCATTTTGGACCATTCGCGTCCATTATAAGTGTATAGGTAGACACTCATGCCGGAGTTGAATTGCTCAAAATACCGCGTTGTTAATTTAAATTTGGCAAAACTGAGCATATACAGTAAATAAATAATCACAGATCACAGACACAGAGTAATAAGTGCAGCGGAATTAAAAGAGATAGTAGTTCATGAAGCTACTATATGAATATATAAAATACATCAGAGTTTACAATAGAAGAATAATACGATACATCAGATACAAATCAGAATACATCACTGGAATCATCGAATACTGAAAGCAGAATAGATGGCTGGATCTTCAAGCAAAGCTCCAACTCCAAAGGTGAGTCTCGAATACTGGTACACTCAGTCTGACCCGAGCGTAAAGCAAAACACAAGACACTCGAATCAGGATTAACATTCTTATATTAATAAATCCAACTCAAGTGAAATAGCAATTGAAATACAAGTAACTCAAAGGATGTTTGGAATAACCATCCTTCGAGGATCCGTTAAACTATCTACTAGGTAGTAATATACGCTAAGTAGATAATGTCTATCAGTAATATAAGAAGATATCAAAATAGCGTTAAGTCATGGCCCATTCCATCCTTAACACATTTTTATTCCCAAAAGCATATACAAGACCGTAGTTTCCCCAAAACCGGAAGTCACCAGAGGGCAATCCATATACTAAAGGTACAAATCAAAATCGTAGTGGTCGCGCATAAATGGAATACAAGTATGACAAGGCACATGAGGCTATACCCAAGGTAGTGATACTACCGTTCGCCTGATCCGGACTGGTGAGAACGCAATGCCGCAACACCCGCAACACCGTGAAACAACACTCCCAAAATCAAGGGTGCACCAATCGACAACAAGTATAAGTAGTTCGAAGAAGTGTGTCCACTTGAGGTAGCTAATCCTCCATTGGCCCGGCACAGCTCCTGTTTTAGTCATTTCCAATTTGACACAAGTGTCAAGGCTATCCATTATCGTTGTCTTTCTTCAGTCATCACGTACATCATTCCAACCACTTCATTCTGGATCATCACTCCACGTATAGTTATTAAAGTGTTTTCGGTTTAGATAGAGAGTATATCCATAACCGAATTCCGGTCTCTTTAATAACTTTCGTAATTATTACACCGATTGGTCGTTTGTTTATTTCAAAACCAAATCAATTTCAATTTCAAATAGAATTCGTAAACCAACATTTCAATTCTCTTTCAAAAACCAATTTCCATGCTTTACGCTTCAAAACTTCCAAATCATAATTTCAAAATCTTATAATTCAATTTAAATCTTTATATTGAAAACAATTCAAATATTGATTCAAGTTCGTACAAAAGTTTCATTTCGAAATCATTTAAATCAATTTAGTTTTAACATTCAAATCAATTTTCATTCATTTATCGATTTCATTCAATATCGTTAAATTAATTTATCCTTCAAAACAATTTCTATTAAACTTCCAAATCATTAAATCAATTTCTTAAGTTTCAACTTCATTAGATAAAAACTTACAATTTTGAATTAAATTCAGTTCGTCAAATCAATTCTTTCAATTACAAATCTTACATTAATTCCAAAAATATCACATTTTCATTTCTTGTTAAAGAAATTCCATTTCACTTATTTACCTTCTTAAATAATTTTCCAAAAACCTTACTTAATCAAGAAAACTCAATTTCAATTATTTACGAAGTAAAATTCACTTATTCAAAAGTTCAATTTTCTTATTAAAGAATTTCAATTCAATTTAATCATTAAATAATTCAACCTTATTTAATTATTAAATAATTCAAAACTTAATTATTAAATAATTTCAAAGTTTAATAATCTCAAACTTAATTATAATTTCAAACTTAATTATTAAATCATTTCAAAGTTTAATAATTTTCAAACTTAATTATAATTTCAAACTTAATCATAATCATTTCTCAATTTAAACAATATTCTTTCCTCAATTACATTGTTAATATTTTGTTTCAGATTATTAACTATTAACATTTTCATTTCATTAAAAATTCAAATTTCAACTTCATTTCAAAACCATATTATTTATTCAAATAAAATCTTCATGTTATTTTAAATCAAATTATTGACCAATCGGGTTTTTATTTAATTTCCTATCCTAGGTCAAAGTTCAATTTGGGTATTTATCATTTCAACCCGATTCCAATTCAATTCAAAAATCAAAGCATATAAAGGGAACTTGCAGTGTGAACTGGGATGGTGTCAAAGTAAATAAACAAGCAATAACAACAAACAATAACAATCCAATAATCAATTCAAATAATCCCGAAATAACCGTATTAATTCACATTGTTATTTGTACGAATTAATATAATTTATTTCTAGAATCTACACTATCATTTCATGTAGATTAAAGATTATTACATTACAGTTTTCACTTGTCATTCAATTCAATTTTAACACTACAACAATTTATCCAATATACGTCAATGGTTCAAAGTGTAATTATCACTATTCTACATGTCAATAAATTTAACAATTATAAGGGGTCATATTATACAAATATCAGTTAATCAAATTTAACATTTAATTATCCTATATCAAGTTCAATTTCATACTGTTTATCATTTTAACATTAACAATTTAACGTCCAATATAAACATCAACAATCAATCAATTATCAGCCAAACAATATTATCATTGCATAAATAATTAACAGATAATGGTGTCAGATGTCATAGGTGAACTGATACAGGTGATAACATATATAACAGTGTAATTAACTAACAACAGCATATTTCAATTGTCGTTTCAATTGAAATCAAATCTAATAAATAAAGGAACGTTAATCGTGAGTGAGTGCTCACCTTTCGAGGCTAGAGACGGACGACACGGATACGCACACTGAAATTTGAGTTACGAATCCAGGCACGAATTCCAAAGCAAAGCTAGATGGACACGATTCGACGAACAAAGCTGATGATAAGAATAGATGGAACAAATCAGAACGGGGTCGATGAAGATAAATCGAATCAGTTATATGAGTGAATTGATATGGATACAACATATAAAGTTATATATATATAACATTATTTTCATGAAATCAATATTAAATTTTACAATATATATACATATATATGTGTAACTATATTATTGCAAATCAGGTTACAATTTATAAAACATATATACCGTTGTCAAAATACACAAACCTTATCAACATCATATAAACTACTGCAAATCTATACACATATTTTTTCAGATTGAAATAAATTATAAGACAAAAATATCAAACTTTTGCTCCTGTACATACGTATACTAAAAAACAACAACTTCTAGTTTAACTTTTAAAACAGAATTTTAATATTCGAACTAAAATATGTACGGCCTTCATACTTTGTAGCTGTAAATATATATACACAGTAACCTATAAGTTTTATAATATAAACTAACATATATACATAGTCTTTTAAAACCATTTTTTTTATAAACTAACATATATACATAAACTAACATATTTACATAGCTGTAAAGAATCGACTCTATTTATAAAAAAACTGTAAACATATCATAGTGTACAAATAAAGCACAGACCAACATATAGACCCTATACTACAATATAACACTGCACTATCCAAATATACTACAAACAGGTTATAAATTTTTTTATATAAGCTTTTATATACAATATCGTATCTTATATACAAACTAATATATAGGTATATATCTATATATATCCAAACTCACAAAGTATGTGTAACTAATATGTAGAAATCTTGTATATTATAACGTTTTAACATAAAGTATAAATACAACAATTTTAACACTAGCAAACTTTTCTAGTGAATTTCAATATACCCTTTACATGAAATATAACATGATAGATGAGGTCTCAGGTATCAACATATATACAAATCTACACACTCACGCAGAAAGGAGGCTGGATGAGCAGCTGCCATGAAGGCGTAGAACAGGGTGGCGCTCGGCTATATGCTGCCTCGACTGGATCTGGGTGGAGGCGGAGGTACAGCGGGGTCGAGCGTTTTCTCGCGTGGCAGCGTTTTTCGGAGGGAGGAGAGAGGAGGGAAGGAGAAGGCCGGGGTGACCATGGTGGTTGCCGAGGTGATGTTATGGCGAAGGTGGGTTGCGTGATGAGTGGTAGACGAATGGGAAGACATGGTTTGTTTGCTTGCAAGGTGGTGAGGTGGAAGGGCATCGGTTCGGCTGGGCAGTGGGTGAGGCCGAAGTCAGGTGAGGATGGGTGGATCTGTACCAGGTGGAGACGAGCAGATCTGGACTGGGGTGTTGTCAGGGCAGGCCGAGTGGGAGGTGGAAGCTCGAGTTAGCGGAGGTGAGTGGGGCGAAGTGGAACGGTGGATGGAGTAGGCAGAGGCTGCTAGGTGGCTCGGAATGCAAGGCGAACAAGGCGGAATAGGGCGGTGGAAGCACGGTGAAGGTAGGCGGAGGTTGGCTTGCATGTAGGAGGGTTAGGAAAATGAAGGAGACGTGGTCTCTGTGGGAAGAAGAAAGGCTACAACTGTTATAAATTTTTGCCCAAGAGAAAAAAAATAAATAACAAAACGAATCGCCAAAATATGAAAAGATGGAATCACAAAAGCCTAGACCAGAATTTTAGGAGATAATAAATAAAAGGCTGTTTGTTTTCAAACGGTAGACAAAGGAAATGCCAGAGAAAACAAATGGACCTGAACATGTACCGATACGGTAAGTCGGTTCACTAATTTCATCGTGTCTCGAACTCTGAAACAAACGAATGGATATACTGTGGAGATCAGTACGACGAGACGATTAAAATGGTATACAGATATCAGTGGTACGATTTGAATTATAAAAATTCGAATTTTTCTACTGGTGGAAAATGCAAGAAAAACACTGAAAAATAAGATCGACGGAACCAAAGATGTCCGAATTTGGAAAAACGACAAACTGAAATCTTGCTCAGAAGATGGTTTAGAATTTTTCTATGTAAAAATATTTTGGTTTCGGAAACATTTTATTTTCACCGCTTTTTAACTGATTAAATTGAAGTGAATTAACGCGCGAAATAAACTTTCGTATTTTCGGACGAAAATTTACCAGTTGCTATGTTTAACTAGACGTATTTCAAATATTAAATTTTTATTTCAAAATTTTATCATTTAAAATTTCCCAAAATTTCAACTAATTACGTTATTAAAAACAGTTGAAATTTACGGGTCGTTACACTCTCCCCCACTCAAAACTTTTCGTCCCCGAAAAGGAACGAGGTAGGAGAATAGAAACAACCAGAAAGGAAAACAGATTTGAAATACAAAATAACAATTTATTTAAACCATATAAATTCAAATTTAAATTAATTGATACTCAATAATTGATTTAATCCATTTGATTTCACTAAAATCAATCTCAACTATTTCTAAATTCATTATCTTATTATCCAATTATCTTAAATTTACAATTTCTAAAACCATAAATTTGAATAGTCTTTTGTTATAATCATATTTTTTCAACAATTCTAAATTCTTCTTTATTCCAAATTACTGTTAAATTTATTCTACTTAATATATCTACTCACATATATTCAACCCATATAAATTAATTTAAAACATAAAGGTTTTGATTTAAATTAATTTACATCTATTAATTTCTTTTAAATTCAAGGTATTTTCATATGTCGATCAAATTTCAATTTTAATTCTTCCAAAACAAATTTATTAATTCTTTCAAAACAAATTTATTTTTCAATTATCTTATTACTTATTATCCTATCTAACTCTATCAACATCTTTATAATCAAAATTTAGTGTATAACATTTATTATAACACTCAAATTTTATTTATAAATTCAATTTATCTTATATATTATCCAATTACATATTCAACTTCTGAACGATTTAGGTAAGTTGTATTAGAATGCAGTTGAACAATATACAAATAAAATTTTCCCAATTTAATTATTCAAGTTTAAATATTTATTCCAAATTTGGTTTTATTTATAATTAAAATCATCCTTTAACAAAATTTAAGAATTAGATTTCCGATTAACTTTAAACAACTTAGAGATATATATAATATATTTATATCAAATCAAATTAAATTTTAAAATAAGATACCTATATATAGATAAATCAAAATATACTGAAGAAATTCAAATCAAAATATTATTTTTTTTCCTCAAAACAAAACCGTAGCAAAGCAACAGAATGGTTTCTCCACTTCGAAACTCGAAAATGAATGTCGATGATGCGGCCGCCATCACCGAAACTATTTTCCAGCGACAAAGAGAAGAACACTGATTTCAACATTTTAAAATTTTTTGAAAACGATTTATATTCGAAAATATTTTCAATCATATATACTTTAAAATTTTAAAACCAAAGTTCGAAATCACCGGAAACTAATAAATTCTCAAATTCCTGATTTTTAAAATTCATTTCGATTCCAAATCAATTTATAAACCATGTTTATAAATTCATTTAGAACAATAAATGATAATCAAATATTATTATTTCAGACATCAAATTCATTAACAATTTAATTTCAGAAAACTTATATTTATATATAATATAATCATTCAAAACTATTTTGTTTATCAAATTTGAAAACAACACTTTAAATATAAATTTAGAAATACATTTCTTTGCTCGACGATACAAGAATGAATATTCAAAATAAGGATAGTGTTTCAAATTTGATGGACTCAAATCAGAGAGAAATTTGTTTCGAAGATAAGTTTGGAACAGGAGATAAGTTAATTATATGAACAGAATCGGGAGACGGATAAGCTTATTTAATTTACGGGCAACCTTAACCGGATCGACCATGACTTTAATAATAAGATCGATGCTGAATTCCGAGGTAAATCAACATCCGATCTCGAGAAATAAAATTCAGGTATAGCAGGAGAAAGATAGCATCGTAAACCGAGGATACAGAAATCTCCGGTAGATCAATGCCTATTGCAAAGGGGTTTTGCTCCTTTACGAATCATTCTAAGATTGGCGAGACCGCCGATCTATTATAGATAACATTCAGAATGGAGTTATGGGTGCTCCAGAATTGAAAGAAGATGAATAGTGAGGGACACGAATGAATTTCGAAACCGAGGGAACGTTCCAAAATTCAAAGAAATTGAGTCAAGAAAGAGATTGAAACTCGAATGAGAGTGATTCTGTAAATACATTTACCCTATATGCTTAGTTTTGCCTAGAGCTACCAAAGCTCTGATACCAACTGTAACGACCTGCCATTTTGGACCATTCGCGTCCATTATAAGTGTATAGGTAGACACTCATGCTGGAGTTGAATTGCTCAAAATACCGCGTTGTTAATTTAAATTTGGCAAAACTGAGCATATACAGTAAATAAATAATCACAGATCACAGACACAGAGTAATAAGTGCAGCGGAATTAAAAGAGATAGTAGTTCATGAAGCTACTCTATGAATATATAAAATACATCAGAGTTTACAACAGAAGAATAATACGATACATCAGATACAAATCAGAATACATCACTGGAATCATCGAATACTGAAAGCAGAATAGATGGCTGGATCTTCAAGCAAAGCTCCAACTCCAAAGGTGAGTCTCGAATACTGGTACACTCAGTCTGACCCGAGCGTAAAGCAAAACACAAGACACTCGAGTCAGGATTAACATTCTTATATTAATAAATCCAACTCAAGTGAAATAGCAATTGAAATACAAGTAACTCAAAGGATGTTTGGAATAACCATCCTTCGAGGATATGTTAAACTATCTACTAGGTAGTAATATACGCTAAGTAGATAATGTCCATCAGTAATATAAGAAGATATCAAAATAGCGTTAAGTCATGGCCCATTCCATCCTTAACACATTTTTATTCCTAAAAGCATATACAAGACCGTAGTTTCCCCAAAACCGGAAGTCACCAGAGGGCAATCCATATACTAAAGGTACAAATCAAAATCGTAGTGGTCGCGCATAAATGGAATACAAGTATGACAAGGCACATGAGGCTATACCCAAGGTAGTGATACTACCGTTCGCCTGATCCGGACTGGTGAGAACGCAACGCCGCAGCGCCCGCAACACCGTGAAACAACACTCCCAAAATCAAGGGTGCACCAATCGACAACAAGTATAAGTAGTTCGAAGAAGTGTGTCCACTTGAGGTAGCTAATCCTCCATTGGCCCGACACAGCTCCTGTTTTAGTCATTTCCAATTTGACACAAGTGTCAAGGCTATCCATTATCGTTGTCTTTCTTCAGTCATCACGTACATCATTCCAACCACTTCATTCTGGATCATCACTCCGCGTATAGTTATTAAAGTGGTTTTCGGTTTAGATAGAGAGTATATCCATAACCGAATTCCGGTCTCTTTAATAACTTTCGTAATTATTACACCGATTGGTCGTTTGTTTATTTCAAAACCAAATCAATTTCAATTTCAAATAGAATTCATAAACCAACATTTCAATTCTCTTTCAAAAACCAATTTCCATGCTTTACACTTCAAAACTTCCAAATCATAATTTCAAAATCTTATAATTCAATTTAAATCTTTATATTGAAAACAATTCAAATATTGATTCAAGTTCGTACAAAAGTTTCATTTTGAAATCATTTAAATCAATTTAGTTTTAACATTCAAATCAATTTTCATTCATTTATCGATTTCATTCAATATCGTTAAATTAATTTATCCTTCAAAACAATTTCTATTAAACTTCCAAATCATTAAATCAATTTCTTAAGTTTCAACTTCATTAGATCAAAACTTACAATTTTGAATTAAATTCAGTTCGTCAAATCAATTCTTTCAATTACAAATCTTACATTAATTCCAAAAATATCACATTTTCATTTCTTGTTAAAGAAATTCCATTTCACTTATTTACCTTCTTAAATAATTTTCCAAAAACCTTACTTAATCAAGAAAACTCAATTTCAATTATTTACGAAGTAAAATTCACTTATTCAAAAGTTCAATTTTCTTATTAAAGAATTTCAATTCAATTTAATCATTAAATAATTCAACCTTATTTAATTATTAAATAATTCAAAACTTAATTATTAAATAATTTCAAAGTTTAATAATCTCAAACTTAATTATAATTTCAAACTTAATTATTAAATCATTTCAAAGTTTAATAATTTTCAAACTTAATTATAATTTCAAACTTAATCATAATCATTTCTCAATTTAAACAATATTCTTTCCTCAATTACATTGTTAATATTTTGTTTCAGATTATTAACTATTAACATTTTCCTTTCATTAAAAATTCAAATTTCAACTTCATTTCAAAACCATATTATTTATTCAAATAAAATCTTCATGTTATTTTAAATCAAATTATTGACCAATCGGGTTTTTATTTAATTTCCTATCCTAGGTCAAAGTTCAATTTGGGTATTTATCATTTCAACCCGATTCCAATTCAATTCAAAAATCAAAGCATATAAAGGGAACTTGCAGTGTGATAACTGGGATGGTGTCAAAGTAAATAAACAAGCAATAACAACAAACAATAACAATCCAATAATCAATTCAAATAATCCCGAAATAACCGTATTAATTCACATTGTTATTTGTACGAATTAATATAATTTATTTCTAGAATCTACACTATCATTTCATGTAGATTAAAGATTATTACATTACAGTTTTCACTTGTCATTCAATTCAATTTTAACACTACAACAATTTATCCAATATACGTCAATGGTTCAAAGTGTAATTATCACTATTCTACATGTCAATAAATTTAACAATTATAAGGGGTCATATTATACAAATATCAGTTAATCAAATTTAACATTTAATTATCCTATATCAAGTTCAATTTCATACTGTTTATCATTTTAACATTAACAATTTAACGTCCAATATAAACATCAACAATCAATCAATTATCAGCCAAACAATATTATCATTGCATAAATAATTAACAGATAATGGTGTCAGATGTCATAGGTGAACTGATACAGGTGATAGCATATATAACAGTGTAATTAACTAACAACAACATATTTCAATTATCGTTTCAATTGAAATCAAATCTAATAAATAAAGGAACGTTAATCGTGAGTGAGTGCTCACCTTTCGAGGCTAGAGACGGACGACACGGATACGCACACTGAAATTTGAGTTACGAATCCAGGCACGAATTCCAAAGCAAAGCTAGATGGACACGATTCGACGAACAAAGCTGATGATAAGAATAGATGGAACAAATCAGAACGGGGTCGATGAAGATAAATCGAATCAGTTATATGAGTGAATTGATATGGATACAACATATAAAGTTATATATATAACATTATTTTCATGAAATCAATATTAAATTTTACAATATATATATATATATATGTGTAACTATATTATTGCAAATTAGGTTACAATTTATAAAACATATATACCGTTGTCAAAATACACAAACCTTATCAACATCATATAAACTACTGCAAATCTATACACATATTTTTTCAGATTGAAATAAATTATAAGACAAAAATATCAAACTTTTGCTTCTGTACATATGTATACTAAAAAAAAACAACTTCTAGTTTAACTTTTAAAACAGAATTATAATATTCGAACTAAAATATGTACGGCCTTCATACTTTGTAGCTGTAAATATATATACACAGTAACCTATAAGTTTTATAATATAAACTAACATATATACATAGTCTTTTAAAACCATTTTTTTTCTTTTTTTTATAAACTAACATATATACATAAACTAACATATTTACATAGCTGTAAAGAATCGACTCTATTTATAAAAAAACTGTGAACATATCATACTGTACAAATAAAGCACAGACCAACATATAGACCCTATACTACAATATAACACTGCACTATCCAAATATACTACAAATAGGTTATAAATTTTTTTATATAAGCTTTTATATACAATATCGTATCTTATATACAAACTAATATATAGGTATATATCTATATATATCCAAACTCACAAAGTATGTGTAACTAATATGTAGAAATCTTGTATATTATAACGTTTTAACATAAAGTATAAATACAACAATTTTAACACTAGCAAACTTTTCTGGTGAATTTCAATATACCCTTTACATGAAATATAACATGATAGATGAGGTTTCAGGTATCAACATATATACAAATCTACACACTCACGCAGAAAGGAGGCTGGATGAGCAGCTGCCATGAAGGCGTAGAACAGGGGGGCGCTCGGCTATATGCTGCCTCGACTGGATCTGGGTGGAGGCGGAGGTACAGCGGGGTCGAGCGTTTTCTCGTATGGCAGCGTTTTTCGGAGGGAGGAGAGAGGAGGGAAGGAGAAGGCCGGGGTGACCATGGTGGTTGCCAAGGTGATGTTATGGCGAAGGTGGGTTGCGTGATGAGTGGTAGACGAATGGGAAGACATGGTTTGTTTGCTTGCAAGGTGGTGAGGTGGAGGGGCATCGGTTCGGCTGGGCAGTGGGTGAGGCCGAAGTCAGGTGAGGATGGGTGGATCTGTACCAGGTGGAGACGAGCGGATCTGGACTGGGGTGTTGTCAGGGCAGGCCGAGTGGGAGGTGGAAGCTCGAGTTAGCGGAGGTGAGTGGGGCGAAGTGGAACGGTGGATGGAGTAGGCAGAGGCTGCTAGGTGGCTCGGAATGCAAGGCGAACAAGGCGGAATAGGGCGGTGGAAGCACGGTGAAGGTAGGCGGAGGTTGGCTTGCATGTAGGAGGGTTAGGAAAATGAAGGAGACGTGGTCTCTGTGGGAAGAAGAAAGGCTACAACTGTTATAAATTTTTGCCTAAGAGAAAAAAAACAAATAACAAAACGAATCGCCAAAATATGAAAAGATGGAATCACAAAAGCCTAGACCAGAATTTTAGGAGATAATAAATAAAAGGCTATTTGTTTTCAAACGGTAGACAAAGGAAATGCCAGAGAAAACAAATGGACCTGAACGTGTACCGATACGGTAAGTCGGTTCACTAATTTCGTCGTGTCTCGAACTCTGAAATAAACGAATGGATATACTGTGGAGATCAGTACGACGAGACGATCAAAACGGTATACAGATATCAGTGGTACGATTTGAATTATAAAAATTCGAATTTTTCTACTGGTGGAAAATGCAAGAAAAACACTGAAAAATAAGATCGACGGAGCCAAAGATGTCCGAATTTGGAAAAACGACAAACTGAAATCTTGCTCAGAAGATGGTTTAGAATTTTTCTATATAAAAATATTTTGGTTTCGGAAACATTTTATTTTCACCGCTTTTTAACTGATTAAATTGAAGTGAATTTACGCGCGAAATAAACTTTCGTATTTTCGGACGAAAATTTACCAGTTGCTATGTTTAACTAGACGTATTTCAAATATTAATTTTTTATTTCAAAATTTTATCGTTTAAAATTTCCCAAAATTTCAACTAATTACGTTATTAAAACAGTTGAAATTTACGGGTCGTTACAGTCTGACAACGAACATGCCTCCTTGCAACTTGCTGTGTCTGAAGAAGAGATCAAATTGGCAATGTTTTCTCTTAATAGGAAATCAGCTGGTGGACCGGATGGGTTTAATGCTACTTTCTATTTTGTGTGTTGGGACATTGTCAAACATGAAGTGCTGCGTGCTGTGAAGAACTTCTTCAAAAATTCCAAACTAATTCCATCTTTTAACAACACTAATATTGCTCTAATTCCCAAAGTTCACAATCCCAACACGGTATCCTCCTTCAGGCCTATCTCGTGCTGCAATACAATCTACAAATGTATCTCTAAAATTATTGCGACCAGGTTGAAAACTGTTATGAACAGCATTATATCGCCTAATCAAGCTGCTTTTCTGCCAGGTCGTAACATTTTAGATAATGTCCTATTGGCACATGAGCTGCTGTATGGGTATAACAATAAGAACTCTTCTCCTAAAGCTATGCTGAAATTGGACATCATGAAGGCTTTCGACATGCTTCGGTGGGAAGCCATTGTAAAAGTTATGCAGTGTATGAACTTTCCTGTTTCATTCATTGCATGGATTGTTGAGTGTATCTCCTCCGTTCGTTTCTCGGTCAACGTCAACGGCTCCAGTGTTGGTTTCTTCGGAAGTAGGCATGGTATCCATCAGGGAGACCCTATATCGCCATATATATTCATCCTCATCATGGAACTTCTCACGCAACTGTTTAATAATAAAATGGCTTCTGGACATATCACTCTCCACCCAAGATGTACTAACCCGAAGATATTTTCTTTAATGTTCGCTGATGACCTTGTTATATTCTGTTCCCCTGACAACTCTAATATGCACGCCATTATGGATGTTCTTCATGTCTTTCATGCTATAACTGGTCTATTTGTCAATCTCCGCAAATCTGAAATGATAACTTCTGGCCTCACACCAAACCAAAACAATGCTATTAGGGTTATCACTGGTTTACAGTTCAGTAATAACACTATCTGCTATCTTGGTCTTCCCCTCACTTACGCCAAAATTACAGTCAACCAATGTTTACCCATATATGAAAAGATCATCTCTAGACTCGAATCCTGGTCAGGCAAATTGTTGAGCCAAGCTGGTAGAATTACTCTAGCTAAGTCAGTTATCTTCTCCATTCAAGTCTATTGGGCTAGAACGTTCATTCTACCTCAGAAGCTCATCAACATGATTCGTTCCGCTATCATGAGATTTATTTGGACTGGCAAAACTCTGGGAAGATATATAGCCCCTATTAGCTACAAGAAATTAGAAAGGCCTATTGCTAATGGTGGCCTTGGAATTATCAACATGCTTCACTGGAATCGTTCAGCTATGGCTCGTCTTATTTTCGACTGCATTTCTGCCAAAAGTAACACATGGGTTAAATGGTCCACTGTTCATGTTCTTCGCGGTGGCAACTTCTGGAAAATGGCTACTCCTACTAAGATCAGTTGGACATGGAGATCTATTTTCAAGCTTAAGGAAGATATCCTACCTCTTGTTCGATACCCTCTTAACCATAGTGCTGCCAC
The DNA here is from genome assembly GCA_030737815.1 of Allium fistulosum. Classification (NCBI taxonomy): domain Eukaryota; kingdom Viridiplantae; phylum Streptophyta; class Magnoliopsida; order Asparagales; family Amaryllidaceae; genus Allium; species Allium fistulosum. Next base: position 248,117,819 of record CM060905.1, on the reverse strand, counting down.
CAGTTTTTGGGACGATCCCTGGATTGGACGTGGTGTTATCTTAAGGCGTATTCTGTCTTACGCTGAGCTACTGCAATCTGGTGTGAGACAGGAAGCGACTGTTCAGAGCTTAATTCAAGGCAATACCATTCGTCTCCCCAGGACTTCCAGCTTTAGAATTCAGCAACTTTGGAATAGGGCGGCTCAATGCGATTTTACAAATGACAGTAGCAGCTATGTCCACTGGGGTAAAAACGTTAACAGGTTCAGTATCAACGAAACATACACTTTCCTGTCTGGTCCTTTTGGAGAGAAATGTAAATGGAGGAGACGCATATGGAGCACTGATAATGTTCAGTCAGACAACCTTCTTCATTGGAAAGTGATGAACAGGGCGATCAATACTAAGATTAAGCTTCTCACTAAAGGTGTTCCTGTTACTGTTGGTTGTGTCTACTGCCGTAATTCTCCTGAGACGGTAGAGCATTTGTTTTTTGAGTGCTCTTATCTTAATGCTCTTTGGAAGTCTTGGATCAGGAGAATAGGTAGAATCTGAAAAGGTAATAACAATGTGTTGCAGTGGAAGTACATCTACGATAACACTGGAGGTAAAGGTAATTCGAGTAGACTCTTCCTTTACGTCGTCAAAAGATTCATGAAAGTGGTTTGGGACGAAAGAAACCGACGTGTTTTCCAACCGGAAAAGAGCTTCACCGCTGTCTTGTTCGAGAAGCATATGACGAGGGAAATCAGACGTGACCTCTGCCATGTTTCTTTTGCATTTGACCCTGGCATTTTCTGTTAGTTTCCCTTTAAATTTTCAGTTATTTGTCGTGTTTTCTTTGTCTTCCCCAGTAATTGTTGCACTTTGTTTACCCCTGTATTTCTTGCAAGTTTGACTTGTACTTCCTGCTTCTTTCGAGTGTAGCAATAAAATGGTAGGGGTCCATTTAACCCCGTCGGCTTTGCCAAAAAAAAGTTTTCTGAAATTAAATTGTTAATGAATTTGTTGTCTGAAATGGTAATATTTGATTTTTATTTATTGTTTTGTAAACCATTGACTATTCCAATATGATAAGTAAATGAAATAATAGAACATGGTTTAAGATTTTAATTAGGAATTGAAATGGATTTAGATTAGAATTTGAGAACTTAATTTCCGGTGATTTCAAACTTGGATTTTTTTTAAGTTTTAAAATTTATATTATTTGAAATATTTCTGAACAGAAATCGTTTCCAATGAATTTTAAAATGTTGAAATCAGTGCTCTTCTCTTTGTCGCTGGAAAATAAATTCGGTGATGGTGGCCGCATCATCGACATTCATTTTCGAGTTCAAAGTGGAGAAAACATTCTGTAGCTTTGCTACGGTTTTGTTTTGAGAAAAAAAATATTTTGATTTGAATTTCTTCAGTATATTTTGATTTACATATATATAGGTATCTTATTTTAAAATCTAATTTGATTTGATATAAATATATTTTATATATCTCTAAATTGTTTAAAGTTAATTGGAAATCTAATTCTTAAATTTTGTTAAAGGATGATTTTAATTATAAATAAAACCAAAATTTGGAATAAATATTTAAACTTGAATAATTGAATTGAGAAAATTTTATTTGTATATTGTTCAACTGCATTCTAATACAACTTACCAAAATCATTCAGAAGTTGAATATGTAATTGGATAATATATAAGATAAATTGAATTTATAAATAAAAATTTGAGTGTTTATAATAAATGTTATACACTAAATTTTGATTAAAGATGTTAATAGAGTTAGATAGGATAATTAGTAAACTCAGTTAATAATGAAGTAAATTTATTTTGAAAGAATTAATAAATTTGTTTTGAAAGAATTAATAAATTGAAATTTGATCAACATATGAAAATACCTTGAATTTAAAAGAAATTAATAGATGTAAATTAATTTAAATCGAGACTTTTATGTTTCAAATTAATTTATATGGGTTAAATATATGTGAGTAGATATTTTAAGTAGAATAAATTTAACAATAATTTGAGTAAAGAAGAATATAAATTGCTGAAGAAAATATGATTATAATAAAAGACTATTCAAATTTATGGTTTTATAAATTGTAAATTGAAGATAATTGGATAACAAGATAATGAATTTAGAAATAGTTGAGATTGATTTTAGCGAAATCAAATGGATATTAAATCAATTATTGAATATCAATTAATTTAAATTTGAATTTATATGGTTTAAATTAATTGTTATTTTGTATTTCAAATCTGTTTTCTTTCTGGTTGATTCTGTTCTCCTACCTCGTTCCTTTTCGGGGACGAAAAGTTTTGAGTGGGGGAGAGTGTAACGACCCGTAAATTTCAACCGTTTTAATAACGTAATTAGTTGAAATTTTGTGAAATTTTAAACGATAAAATTTTGAAATAAAAATTTGATATTTGGAATGCGTCTAGTTAAACATAGCAACTGGTAAATTTTCGTCCGAAAATATGAAAGTTTATTTCGCGCGTAAATTTACTTCAATTCAATCAGTTAAAAAGCGATGAAAATAAAATATTTCCGAAACCTAAATATTTTTACATAGTAAAATTCTAAATCATCTTCTGAGCAAGATGTCAGTTTGTCGTTTTTCCAAATTCGGACTTCTTTAGCTCCATCGATCTTATTTTTCTGCGTTTTTCTTGCATTTTCCGCTGGTTGAAATTTCGAATTTTTATAATTCAATCGCACCACTGATATCTGTATACTTTTTTGATCGTCTCGTCGTGCTGATCTCCACGGTATATTCAATTCTGTATTTTGAAGTACGGTACGCGGTGAAATAGGTAAAACAGTTCATCATATCGGATCCGTATTTGAGACCGTTTGGTTTCTTTGGTCCATTCATTTACCTACCTGTTGAATACTGACAGCTACCCGTTTGTATTGTTTATCTAACTTTGCTATCCCTTACATTGCAATATATTTGTCATTTCTTTTCAATTGTTGTTCCGGTTTCCCCTCCCCGCTCATTAAGTTTATTTTGAAAATACAAATATAATATGATATTTTATATATATTTGTTTGAGAACTGATGAACCGATGCTTTTCCTTTTCAAGACAGTACCACTTTCACTTTAGACTGTTCGTTTCTCCCATCCCTCTGACATTTCTCTTATGAATCTTTTTTTGTACCAAGCTCTTAAAAACAAATAAAGGTGACAGCTCATTTCATTTAGCTAAAGCTAGCATGTATAGGTTGAGAAACTTCTCACTGCACGTCTTCTTCTCTCATCCTTTCATTCCTTTTTCGTTTTTTTGTTCCCTTCTCGAACCTCCATCTGATCACCATTATAGTTCCTCACCGCAACCACACACGGCCACCGCGTCAGCCGCACTCCACCACCCACGCACGTAGCTTTCCACCCAGTGTTCAGCCTCGCCTTCAACCTCCACCGCATACATGCTCGACCTTCTTCCCTTCGACCTCCTTCCAAAGCCATAGCCTCTCCACGATCCGCCACTACCCCGCAAGCAACCACCACGCGAGCGCTCCAGCCCTCCACATCACAAGCCTCCACCGTTCAGCCACCCTACCGAGCCCTCACCCAGCCTATCACCCTCCATCGCCTACCACAAGTCTTGTTTCGCCATCAGCCACCATCGGAGGCCATCCCGACCACGGTTGTCTCCTCCTTCATGTTGCTCTCCCCTCTTTTCTTGCCTCCTCGCCAGCATGCATGCCTCCTCCATGGTAGAAGCCGCGGTGCCTCGTCACCCTGACACACTTTTTCCCATCTCCAGTTCTACTTCCGTGCCTTGGGTGTTGCTTCTCTCTTGTATAGATGAGGTATATTTCTTATACTATATATATCAAGTTATATATAAAATATTTTCAGAACCCTTCAGCTCTGTTAAGTATATACATTTTTTTATATATCTCGTTTATATAAGTTTCGTTAATTACAGTTTGGGTTACAGTATATATAATTGTTGTTTCGTCTATAGTTTATAAATATGTATATATTGAAGTAAGTTTTATATTACATATATTGGAAGTTTGGCAAATTGTTTTAATTATAAATATACATATACAGTTTTATTTAGTTATGTATATAATATGGATATAATAATATGTATGTAAAATGTCAGTTATGTAAAGTGTAATATGTAAGTATATAGAATGGGTTGTATATAAATTGTATATAAAGTTATGTAAGTGTTTGTATTATATTATATATCTATCTATATACAAGGTTGCTACACACGTAAGAATAGTATTTCCATTGTTTCGGCTGTTGAGGTTTATATAATAAATTATGTAAGTTATTTATGCTGTATGGTTGCTATTTATATAAGTATATATAAATTTTTTACTGTTGCTGTATAATTGTATGTTGGGATAGCTTTGAATAAATATATATATTGTTTAATATAGTGCAGAGATATGATTTACTATTGAACTACGCTTGCAACTTTGTAGGCTATTTTGTGACCTCATGTTCATTAGTTGAACAAGATTTTATACATATGTTTTAAGTATATATTATTCATACAGTAACTACTACGTGTTTTCTTTAAAAATAAAAAAAAATTGGTAGGATTTTACGTGACCTGTACAATTGGGTGCAAAGCTTTACATACTTAATAGTTTATATTAAGGTATCCATATATAAATAATGTATTTATGTGTTTTGATTTAAGCAATGATTTTGAAGGGTATAAATATATATATGAGGGTATATGTTGTGCCTATATCAATTCAGTTACCAATTATTTTATCGATCCAGTTCTGATTCAATTTCGTCAAAATTCGATTGTCAGCTTTGCTTGTCAAATTCGCATTCAATCTAGCTTTGCTTTGGATTCGTAACTCGTCCGATTCTCGTTCTTCTCTAGCCTCGGAAGGTGAGCACTCACTCACGATTAACGTTCTTTTATTTATTAAATTTGATTTCAATTGAAACGACAATTGAAATATGCTGCTGTTAGATATTTACACTGTTATTACCTGTATCAGTTCACCTGTGACATCTGACACCAATATCTGTTATATATGCAATGATAATCCAGTTTGGTTGTTAAATGATTGATTGTTTAACGTTTACAATTGGACGTTAAAATTGAAATGTATAAAGTGATAAATATTATGCAAGTAAAATTTGACGTAGGATAATTAAAATTTGAATCGACATATATGTTGAATTTGATTAGTTGAATACGACCCCTTTTAATTGTTAAATTAATTGACATGTAGAATAGTGATAACTACACTTTGAACCATTGAACGTATATTGGATTAATTGTTGTAGTGTTAAAATTGAAATTGAATGACAAGTGAAAACTGTAATGTAATAATCTTTAATCTACATGAAATGATAGTGTAGATTCTAGAAATAATTATATTAATTCGTACAAATAACAATGCGAATTAATACGATTATTTCGGGATTATTTGAATTGATGATTGGATTGATATTGATTGTTGTTATTGCTTGTTTATTTACTTTGACACCATCCCAGTTATCACACTGCAAGTTCCCTTTACTATGCTTTGATTTTTGAATTGAATTGGAATCGGGTTGAAATGATAAATACCCAAATTGAACTTTGACCTAGGATAGAGAATTAAATAAAACCCGATTGGTCAATAAATTGATTTAAAAATAAACGAAGAATTTATTTGAATAAATAATATGGTTTTGAAATGAAGTTGAAATTTGAATTTTAATGAAAGGAAAATGTTAATATTGAATAATCTGAAATAAAATATTAACAATGTAATTGATGAAAGAATGTTGTTTAATTTGAGAAATTATTGAATGAAGTTTGAAATTATAATTAAGTTTGAAATTATTAAACTTTGAAATGATTTAATAATTAAGTTTGAAATTATAATTAAGTTTGAAATTATTCAACTTTGAAATGATTTAATAATTAAGTTTGAAATTATAATTAAATTTGAAATTATTAAACTGTGAAATGATTTAATAATTAAGTTTGAAATTATAATTAAGTTTGAAATTATTAAACTTTGAAAATTATTTAATAATTAAGTTTTGAATTATTTAATAATTAAATAAGATTGGAGTATTTAATGATTAAATTGAATTGAACTCTTTAATAAGTAAAATTGAACTTTTGAATAAGTGAATTTTACTTCGTAAATAATTGAAATTGAGATTTCTTGATTAAGTAAGTTTTGGAAAATTATTTAAGAAAGTAAATAAGTGAAATGGAATTTCTTTAACAAGAAATGAAAATGTGATATTTTTGGAATTAATGTAAGACTTGTAATTGAAAGAATTGATTTGACGAATTTAGTTTAATTCAAAATTGTAAATTTTGATTTAATGAAGTTGAACTTAAGAATTGATTTAATGAATTAGAAATTTAATAGAAATTGTTTGAATGATAAAGTAACTTAACGAATATTGAATGAAATCGATAAATGAGTTTAAATTGATTTGAATGTTAAATAAAATTTATTTAAATGATTTCGGAATGAAACTTATATATGAACTTGAATCAATATTTGAATCGTTTTAAATAAAATTTGAAATTGTATTATGAGATTTTGAAATGGTAACTTGGAAGTTTTGAAACGTAAACATTGGATATTGGTTTAGAAAGGCAAATGAAATGTTGATTTACGAATTCTATTTGAAATTGAATTTGATTTGGTTTTGAAATATATTAAACGACCAATCGGTGTAATAATTACGAAAGTTATTAAAGAGACCGGAATCGGTTATGGACATACTCTCTGTCTAAACCGAAAACCACTTTAATAACTATACACGGAGTGATGATCCAGAATGAAGTGGTTGGAATGATGTTTGTGATGACTGAAGAAAGAGAACGATAATGGATTGCCTTGACACTTGTGTCAAATTGGAAATGACTAAAACAGGAGTCGTGCCGGGCCAATGGAGGATTAGCTACCTCAAGTGAACACACTTCTTCGAACTACTCATTACTTGTTGTCGATTGGTGCACCCTTGATTTTGGGAGTGTTGTTTCACGGTGTTGCGGTCGCTGCGGCGATGCGTTCTCACGAGTCCGGATCAGGCAAACGGTAGTGTCACTACCTTGGGTATTGCCTCATGTGCCTTGTCATACTTGTATCCCTTTATACGCGACCACTACGATTTTGGTTTGTACCTTTAGTATATGGATTGCCCTCTGGTGACTTCCGGTTTTGGGGAAACTACGGTCTTGTATATGCTCTTGGGAATAAAAATGTGTTAAGGGTGGAATGGGCCATGACTTAACACTATTTTGATACCTTATATTACTGATAGACATTATCTACTTAGCGTATATTACTACCCAGTAGATAGTTTAACGGATCCTTAAAGGATGGTTATTCCAAACATCCTTTGAGTTACTTGTATTTCAATTGCTATTTCACTTGAGTTGGATTTATAAATATAAGAATGTTAATCCTGACTCGAGTGTTTTGTGTTTTGCTTTACGCTCGGGTCAGACTGAGTGTACCAGTATTCGAGACTCACCTTTGAAGTTGGAGCTTTGCGTGAAGATCCAGCCATCTATTCTACTTCTGTATTCGATGATTCCAGTGATGTATTCTGATTTGTATCTGATGTATCATATTACTCTTCCGTTGTATCTGGTTTAACTCTGATGTAACTTATACATTTATATAGTAGCTTCATGAACTACTATCTCTTTTATTTCCGCTGCATTTATTACTCTGTGTCTGTGATCTGTGATTATTTATTTACTGTATATGTTCAGTTTTGCCAAATTTAAATTAACAACACGGTATTTTGAGCAATTCAATTCCGGCATGAGTGTCTACCTATACACTTATAATGGATGCGAATGGTCCAAAATATCGGGTCGTTACATCTAGACTTGTTCAAAGTCTCAACATCAAGACTACATAGGAACCATAACTCGTTGAAGGGGTACATCTCAATAGTAAAGCATATGCAAGATTATATAGCAAAATTTTCATTACATGATCAACTAGTGGAAACTTATGGGCATAGAAAGAGAGAACTGCTAGGATGAACCAATAGCAACTTGTCAGTTCCGCGTTTAAGTAAATTGTTTGCCACATTATTTCTAGTTCTTTACTTGTAACAATATATCAAGTTACATGCTATCTTGTTAAATTTTATACTCAACGTAAGTGCTATGTTTTAATATGCATAATACTATGTTATGTTTGTAGTAATATGCCTATGTTTACTTCTATACACAATAATGGCATTGTACGTTAATTATGGATATTTGATCAACCCAAGAACTTATTCGAGAATACATGAATTGCTTTAATATAGTAACTTAAACAACATTAACACAAAAGTAGGTAGATAAATGACCTAATCCCTTATGATCATCTTTAGAATCACCACCTCCACTTCTGCATCCTCTTCGATAGAATCTCAAATCATTAAATAAATTTCTCTTGTTGCATTGGAAATAGCTTTCTACAGTCGCATGTGATAAGTTTAAGCTTATTTTTTGGCCTATGCATAGCCTCTATTCAAGCTTTTGTTTGTTCCTTAAGCTCATGGTCCTGAAGAATCATTTGTTGAAAATCGACTCATGACTGAAGTTGTCTTTCTTGTAAAAAAATCGGCTTTCTATTTTTTTCATGATAAAATTATCACATGGTTCCACGTTTCAAAAAAATTCTATAGCTTATTGCTAAGTTTGGATCTCCTTATTCCTGCCAACAAGGCGACCATCAATGCTTGCAAACAATGGTTATCTTTCTTGTGAGAAAGGCTCACTACTTGGATTATAAGCAGAGTAGTTCGTTTTTCTAAGCTTGTTTAGTTGACCAAAGATAACATTTTTTGAATTAGCTCACTTTGGAAGAGAAGAAAACAATTCAAAGCATTCCTAAAACTTGAATATGTGACCATACAAAATATGGTCTTACTTTCCTTTTTCATCCGAATTAAAAACCAAAAAAATATATTATATGGATTCAATTTTTTTAATAAAAATGTTAAGAACACTTACAATGTCGAAAGAGGTGATAAAGTTAGGGATATGCCTAGGGCAATTCTATAATTTATTATAAATTACTTACTCTATAATAAAATCTCATTCAAAATAAAAGGTGTTTATTCTCTAGTATATATTTGTTACATTATGGTATATTAACTAAATAATTAATTTAGATATATTTAATAGAAAATCCTTAAATAATATGTTATGTGGAAGAAGTGACAAAATGTTGTAATCATGAGAGATATATAACATTGAAATATAACATATTGTTTAAATATTCCCGGTCAAGATGTTTCGAGAAAGGATATTGATATATCCGTTGAGATCAGAGTACATAACACTCTACAAATGTTGGGTAGTGTATTACTCATGGGTTCTGGCGGCATTAAGAGGTTACGTACTGACAGCTATTGGATTACCGTGGAATGACTCGTCTGAGAGTTTCCTCTTGGTTAATTACAACTATCTCAAACAAAAAACCTTGAAGTGACAATATTACACAGTTTTGTTGACTTAAAAACACTGTTGAACTTCAATATGGAAACTTCATTTTTATTATAGTTAAATCATAACATGGTGTCCATCTGGCAACTGTAGTTGGGTTAGAGTTAAAGCACTGGAAGTGAAACACTATTCAATAGAGAATTTGTCACCTCGGTTGTATGATGTTAGTATCATGGTTAACTACAATCAACTCAAAGTCAAAATCTCTAGCTATGGTAGTACGATTAATAATAAATGTGATTATTGAACCAAGGACTTTGTTTATGGAGTAACCGAATATAGATGATATTGGAGTTTTGTCCAAAACCAAATTCCACAAGTCCTAAAGTAATACAGTGTTGATGAAGAGAATTGATATAAATAAATATTACTAAAAGGTACCACTAGAATTTATAAAATTGGATTTACCAATGAGATTTATAAGTGATGAATTATGTCAAACTATCACACCACTAGTTAAGGTGACGTATAAACATTAGTATTTAAATATTTTATTATTAATCACTGGTTGAATTCATACCTATGAGTTGCACAACCATATTTATGCAGTCTCCCAAACACCACATGATTTAATTGATTTGTAATAGTTATAAATTAATTAGATTAATTAATTTTTATGAAATATTAAATCATTTTTATATTTATTTTATGGGGTATATTTAGTAAAATGAAGTATCCTTTAGAATTATTTGGGGTGTTATTAGTAATTTATTAGATGTGTGTATAAAAGGTGTGTATCTGCATATCGATATACGATACTGATAAAGATTTAATTTAAATTCAAATAATATAATTTACTAATAGGTGTGAAAGATTTTTTGGTCAGTTTAGGATTGTTACGAATTGACTTTTTGACCCTCGAATGTCGACACTAATACATCCATGGTGTTCACGTGTCGAGCACTCCAGTGCTGGGAAGGCAAAAGGTTAGGGTAAAATAAAAAATAAAAATAAAAAGAAATAGAACAAGGAAGAAGGAATATAATATCAGAATCTCACTAGCAGAACGATAATATATAATATCAAAAGAACAGTACAAAGGGTTACTCCGATATAGAAATTTTGGAGTTACAAAACCTAAGTACTATCATCAGCCTAGATAGTTATAACAATCTGTCCTCACAAATGTTGATATGTACAATGTAATAATGCAGCGAAAATAAGAATATTACGGTAGGTGAAACATCCAACTTGTCTTCTCTTGCTCCAATGAACATCAACGAAAACCTACCTTTCTCAAACTACTCGAAAGAGCACACAAGGAATTTAGGGAAAAACAAAAAACCAAGCGGCAGACATAAGTCTGGTATGAGAACCTCAAGAAATATATGTACAACATATAATAGTACTTTTGAGACCGCATGGAATGCCATAATGGTTATCCCCTCAAAATATCCACCATCTAATATGTACATCAAGTGATATATTAGACAATGTCTAAGGTGAAGAATATAAATATATAACATAGCTCGAGTGGTTACATTGGTTACATTCAATAGCATATTAGGGGGTATATTCAAATCTTATAAGGAACGTTCGCATAATGAATTTTCCACGGAGATCTCTTTGGAGATCTCTTCGAAGAAGCCGAATCCAACTCCAAGCACAAGGATCAGAAATCGCCTTCTAAGCGTCGTATATCTTTAGATCAAATATACCATAAGGTAAACACTACTAGTCCATGTAGATGTGATCCCGAATACAATCACTCCCATATGCAACATCGATTAGTTTACTCTAGATATGGAGTAATAATACCCGGTCGTGGGTTAGCAAAACCACAAGCCATGCTCCTACTTTATTTTATGCCATTTTCGATGTCGAGGTCACGTTTGGCATCTTTCACATAAGTTTTCATCACTCGAACAGAACATTCCCCAATTGGATCCCCACATTTTGAACAGATTTTGCAACTACACATGGATTCTGTAACAACCTGGTCGAGATTACCTATAATTAAACTTAAAAATATGATTTGATTATCTTAATTAGTTTTAAGATAAAATTGGGAATTTTATTAACTATAATTTGCAAATTAAAATGTATGATTTGATAAATTGGAAATTTAGTGAATACCTTTTTGTGAAACTTGATTCTTATATTTGGTAATATAAGAATAATTTTGTAGAATGTTAATATTGAGATTTGTTGATTAAAATGAGATTTGATCATCAATAATTTATATTTTTCAAAATAATGAGAATAACTTTCATTTTTGTTATCTCGCCTTTTGGCAAGGTCCTGATATCATCAACTTGGCTAAAAACAGATGGTTACCAGCCTTGAGAATCGGTTGTATGCGATACTATGGACGATGGTCGAGCAAATTCAGACTGGGACCCAATCAAGGTGCAATCTGTATGGAGTGATAGTCATAACCCCATGAAGCTATATTCCAAATTTCCAGTCGATCGGAGTTCATATGCTCGAGTTACGGACAAATCAAGGAATTATATAGACCGATCGGGAACGATCCGTAAAATAGCTCAAATCAGTGAAGATCGATCGATATCTCAAAATCCACAAGGCCAATTCACTTGAAACTTTCGGGGCATCTATATATTGAAGGAGGCAGCCCACAAAAACAATCATAGTTCAAAACTCTAAGTTTCAAGAAGTGCCGATCATTTTACGCCGATCCTCCCTAACGATCAGTGTAACTCAGCAAGCGATCCAGATGCAACAAAGGTTGATCCATATCTCACAATCTACAACTCAGAATGACTTCATATTTTAGGAGCAAGGCAAAGAGGCATGTGGGACACCCCACAAACTATCGCATGGTAATCAGAGGAAAAAATAATGATACGTATAATTTATACCGATCGTTCCAAAATAATAAGTTATGTTCAGTGATTGTTATGGTGGGCCCCTATGGACCCGGAGAGCCTTCTGCCGAAATCTTAGTGAAATATCTCGTCATCTCACCCTATAATATAGACCCATTGGTTCATTTTCAAGATCTTTACACCGCTTGTTACTCTAGTCTCCGTTGTAATCAAGTGCTAGCTTTGTCATATTGTTGTAATCAGATTCACAAGAGAGTAATAAAGGATAATCTTCAAAGTGGACATAGGCATACAACGCCGAACCACTATAAACCTCCGTGTCTTTGATTACTTCGTATTCTCTATTGCTTACTTGTTCTTTTACTCAATTTATTTTTTATTTTCTTCATTTACTTCTCTAAAAAAACTATTCTTGGGTGTTTGTAACCATTTTTGCTGCAAATATTTTGGTGCTTTCACTGAGAACCTTGATTCTCAGCTTATTAGGATCCCTTTATTGGTACTGGATTGCACAAATCCCCAAAGAAGATCCATAGTTATCTTTAGGAAGTTTGCTCGTTTTACTCAAATTTGCAAAAATCTAAGCAAAGCTATCAATAATGGCGAGGAATACTAGATCTACTTCTCAGAACGTGGAAGGAAACGAAAATGCTAGTATCCAACAAGGAAGCCCGAGCAATCAACCAATGGATGTGAATGTTGATCCAGTTGAAGTCTAGAATCTAACCAATTCTATTACGAGAGCTGAATTCCAGAATCTGATGAGAGAGCTAATGAATAGCCGTCGAGAATTAAATCAGCATATCCAGGCCAATATCAACGTAATGAAAAAATTCACTCAGCAATAGTGAGGAAAGGCTAGGAGGGACCCTACCCCTCACTCGACATCGGAGAGTTCTTGTTCATCAAATGAGTATCATAGGCATAGGCATCGCAGAACAGATGGATATCCCATAGAAACTTCGGGGCGACAACAAGCAGACCATTGTGGTCTGCCAGGAGCGACCAGTACGGATCCTACCTCCGGAGAAGGAAACTTACCTATGCATGCTGGGGTTCAAACTGGAGCTGCTGCGATCGATTTGGATAATAGAGTTCAGTTAAATGTTGACCAAATGCTTCCTCGGAATGATGATAAAGTGAATTTACGAGATACACATCGAGAAGATGTTGAACCAAGAAGGCATGGAACGGATCGTAGACATCGACCAGATCATTCACGTGAGATGGAACAAGACCACCGCTTGGTGCCAACTATCGAAATGCCGAACTTGTCGGCTATGGTTAAATAGTTAGTGAGGGAGAGCCAAGGCTTGAACAATGATGAATGGGGAATCTCGAGAAGCCATACCCCGTTCACTATAATTAATGTCCTGCATGCATAATATCCAAGGAGGTTCATCATGCCGTCGATGCCTACCTATGAGGGAAAAACCAACCCCAGGCAACACATCATGAGATATGAATGGCTTATGGATTCCGCACGAGCAGATGATGCAACCAAGTGTAGATGTTTTCCTATAACTCTCTTTGGAATAGCAATGATGTGGTTTACGAAGCTTCCCCCATGATCAATATCTAGATTCGATGATTTGGAAACAAGGTTTGTGGAGCAGTTTCGGATGCACGTAACTTGCCCCAATGATGTAATGTCCCTGTCCAGCGTGATCTAGGCTCCAGGCGAATCATTGAAAGATTATTTAGAGAGATTCCACACAACTATTATGGAAATCAGTAATATGAATGACCATGCAATTTCGATGGCCGTGATAAAGGAGATCGATCCAGAATTTGATTTTGGTGATTGGTTAGCCGACAAGCCACACACAGCGTTAGAACGCTTTTACGCAAAGGCGCCTCAATATTTGAGGAAGGAGGAAGTCAGATCCTTCAGGAAGAAGAATGTTGCAAGACCGAGTGGAGAGGGAGTACAGAGTAATATTGCAGTAAAACAGTCTGATGAAAGCTCTGGAAAAGTTCAAGTGAATGTTCAGAACAAATCGGATGAGCAAAAGAAAGGTGGAGATAGGAGCCGAGAACGAAAGAGGGATTCTGCAAGAGGAAAACCCAGGATTCTAATGTACAACACTTACACGCCACTGAATACGTCCCTGGAGAATGTCTATTTGTCTACCTACAATACTATGCAGTACAGAAGCCGCCTCCAAAAGAATCAACAGAGAAGCAGAAGCAAACGGGGAAATATTGTTGGTTTCACGAATGTTATGGGCATAACGCTAATGAATACAGGCATCTCTAGGATAATATTGAAATGCTGATTCGAGAAAGAAAGTTACAGCAGTTCGTAAAAACCCCGTAGGATGGCGGGTAGGGGACATCCGACCCTAACCGAGGACAAGCACCGCACAGGGCAGAGGAACCTGCGCGGACTAGTGGAAGATTAGTTATCAATACAATAGTCGAAGGACCACATCGGTTGATAAAAGTTGGCATGAAATGGAGTGCTATGCTAGTGCGATTAAGCATGTGGATTTTGAATGCTGTTCAAATATGGAGGATGGAGCTCCGGCAAAACAGCAACGGACAATGGAAGATGGTATCGTGTTTAGAAATAGAGATGCAAACAAGGTGGAGGCTCCAACAATCAACCCAATGGTCATTTCGGCCATGATCGGCCCCGCTTTTGTGAGAAGGATATTTATTGACTGTGGAAGTTCTGTAAACATAATTTTCAAAAAAGCTTATGATCGAATGAGCATGGAAGCAAAGGACTTGAAACCATCTAAAGCTCACATTCATGGCTTTAATGGTGCTGCAAATGAAGCTGTGGTTATGTTGAATTACCTGTAGAGTTAGGAGAAGGTGCACCATAGGAGAGTGCGGATTTTTCCTTTTGTTGTCTTGGATGTTGACTCTCCACACAATGCTTTTTTGGGTCGACCGGCCCTAGCTGAGTTTCGGGAAGCTTTTGCCCCATGCTGTTTGACTTTGAAGTTTCCAATAGATAATAGTGTTGGAGTTATTCATGGTGATTAGGCAACTGGATGTGCCTGCTATGTAGCTGAGTTAGGGGATGCTCACCGTAGGGAGAAAGGTAAGGGTATAGACAAGACAGTCTGCATCCAAGCCCCTAAAGATTGATAACTAGCACCTGCGCCTTGGCTCGGGTGCCACAGTCGGTTCTATAGAGATATAGATCCTAGAGATGATGAAAAGGATCCCAAAGAGACCAAGGCTACACCGGCTAAGCTAACGATTGACATTCAGTTAGCCACCATGACTCGTCACGGGTCCTAAAGATCGGATCACAACTCAGCCCCCCGATGATGAAAGAACTTGTTAGATTTCTCCGAGCGAATTTAGACGTGTTCGGTTGGACTCACTCTGACATGTGTGGGATCTCGCCTGCCATTGTGAGCCATGCATTGAACATCGACCTGAGGTATGTCCCCGTGAAACAAAAAGGACGTGGTATGGATCCGAAGAGATCTGCCGCTCTTAAAGAGGAGGTGGATAAATTCAAGGGCAATGGGTTTATTTACGACACCCTCTACCCTAAATGGGTATCTAATCATGTACTTGTGAGAAAGGCAAATGGGAAATGGAGAACATGCATTGACTGCTCGAACTTGAATGAGCTATGCCCAAAAGATAGTTTCTCCTTCTAAGGATCGATCAGCTGGTAGACTCAACCACGGGACACGAATTGCTATCTTTCATGGATACATACTCAAGATATAACCAAATTCCGATGCACATTCCCGATCAAGAGCACACCAGCTTCATTACTGACGTTGGGCTGTATTGCTATGTGGTGATGCCGTTTGGACTAAAAAATGCAGGAGCGACCTATCAGTGCCCAGTTAAAAGAATGTTTAAAGATCAAATTGGAAAACGATGGAGGTATATGTGGATGATATGCTCGTGAAGTCACAACAGTCTAGCGACCACATTAGAGACTTGGCAAAAATGTTTTACATCCTCCGACACTATAAAATGAAGATTAATCCTATCAAATGTTCCTTTGGCATTACATAAGGAAAGTTCTTGGGTTTCATTATTAATGCCGCGGAATCGAAGTTAATCCCGAGAAGATCCAAGCCATTCGCAATATCCCGACGCCACAGACTATAAAACAAGTACAGAGGCTGAATGGGTCGCTGCCTTAAGCTGATTCATTTCCAAAGCTACCAATAAATGCATTCCTTTCTTTGACTTGATTAGGAGAGGAAAAGGGAATTTTGAATGGACACAGGATTGTAAAGACACATTTCAAGCTTTGGTGAACCATTTGGACAGACCTCCTATCTTATCAATGCCAGTGGATCATAAAGATTTATATGTCTACTTAGCCGTGTCGGTACACGCTATAAGTGCTACGTTTCTTTGTGAAAAGAATCGAATTCAAAGACCAGTCTATTATATTAACAAGCGATTAATAGGAGCTGAAAGTAACTATCCGAAGATAGAGAAACTGGCATACTACTTACTGATTGCATCATGAAAGCTTCGCCCCTACTTTTAGGCATGCCCTATTATTGTTTACACCGACCAACCGTTACGACGGGTCTTGCAGCGATTTGAGACATCTGGAAGGTAACTCAAGTGGAATATCGAACTTAGCCAATTTGATATCACTTATCTTATTCGAAGGACTATCCAGGGTCAGGCAATAGCAGATTTTATAGCAGAATTTACTGCACAGGATGATTTCCCGGAGAATGGTGAAATCACTACCATAAGGTGGAAGTTGTATACAGATGGAGCATTCAATAATCGTTGTTCTGGAGCTGGGTTCGTGGTTGTAACTCCCAAAGATCGGTCAATTTACTATTCTTTAAAGCTTGATTTCCCTGCAACAAACAACGAAGCTGAGTATGAGGCCCTGATTGCTGGACTTAAGCTCGCCAAAGAACCCGGAATAAAGTCTCTTGAAATCTTTTGCGACTCACAATTGGTAATCTACCAAGTTAGGGGAGATTACCAAGTTAAAGGACAACGACTTGCTCCATACCTTACCCAAGTCCAAGAGTTGTTTACTGACTCTGAGTATTATGACATTACGCACATTCCTCGAGATCAAAATAGAGATGTCGATTCATTAGCAAAGTTTGCTAGCACTGAGGATGCGAAATAGATGGGCTTTGTTCCGGTCGAGGTACTAAGTGCTCCGAGTATAAGCCTGATGGAAATTGACCAGGTATTAGAGACGAAGCCTGAGAAGGAATCATGGATGACTCCGATTAAAGATTATTTGCTATAGGGAGTTCTTCCCAAATAAAGGAATGAAAAGTGACAAATCCTTCGCAAAGCTTCATGGTATATTATACAGGAAGGAGTTATGTATAGAAAGGGTTTCTCCATTCCCCTTCTCCGGTGTAGCGCTTATGATGAAATAAAACGAGTCCTAAAGTAAGTTCATGAAGGGGAATGTGGCGATCACACTGGGGGGACAAACCCTAGCAAAAAGATACTCCATTATGGGTATTATTGGCCGACTATAAATCAAGATGTTGCCAATTATGTAAGGCGATGCAACAAGTGCTAGATATATGCGAAAGTTCCAAGAGCTCCACCGATAGAAATTACACAAATGATCAACCATGGCTGTTTGCCATGTGGGGTATATATATTATCGATTCCTTACCGATCTCTAAAGGTGGTGCAAAGTATGCTATTGTCACATTTGATTACTTTACCAGATGGGCCGAAGCATCTCAACCAAGAAAGTAATCAACTTCATTGTTCAAAACGTCATCTATCATTTTGGTCTTCCATGAACTATTGTAACAGACAATGGGACTTAATTCGATAGTAGTGAATTTAAAGACTTCCGCCGTCGGTATCGTATTGAAAAGAGGTTTGTGGCAGTCGCTCGCCCTCGAGCGAATGGACAAGTTGATGCTATGAACAAAATTATAAAATACATTCTGAAAAAGCATTTGGAAAGGGCTATAGGCAAGTGGGTGGATGAACTCCCGATAGCACTATGGGCTTACAGGACCACCCACAAGTCCGTGACTAGCCATACTCCGTTCGCCCTCGCTTACGACTCTGAGGCCGTTATTCCTGTTGAGCTCAAAGTTCCTTCACATCAAGTGACTTATTACGATCCCAAAACAAACAAAGATCTCCTTTTGGAATCTCTAGACTTTATAGATGAGAAGCGTGTGGAAGCTGATTTGAGGGCAGCTGCACATCGACACCGAGTCGCCCAATACTACAACACTAAAGTCCAACCTAGAATCTTTGAAGTCGGTGATCTTGTTTTAAAATGCAGTTTTCCTATCCCATCGCATATGAATCCAATTGGGAAGGACCGTATGTTATTGAGCAGAGGCTTGGAGAGAGAGAGCTTTCAAGCTAGCAACTGTTGATGGCATCACACTCCCAAGGGCGTGGAATAGCGAGCATTTATGACCTATTTCACTTAGTTTTCCTTTTTCATTTAGTTGTATTTAATTTCAAGATTTGCTTTAGCATTTGGTTTTTCAAAAATGTAATAAGACAAATTATGTCATTTCTTTCCATTTAGCAATAGAGCTTTGAATTTTGCATCATATCTGTGACCTGCTATTGCAGTTCATGTTAATTGCAATATACGACCGAATTCAACCGGTCACTTGATGAGTTAAACCCCATATATGAGGGCAGAACAACTGGCCAAAGAGAATTGCAGTTTTCCGAATAACTCAAGTCACCAAAGTGCGGATATGAGTATAAATGCTAAGTGGGGGTGACTGATCACCTATGAAATAACTCATGTCCCAGAGTGCGGATATGAGTATAAATGCTAAAAGGTGTGGTCCGACCGCCCATTAACTAACTCTTATCCCCATAGTGTGGATATGAGTATAAACAAATAGATGAGTGTGATTCGACTACTCACTATTCCATAAACTCCGGCCTGAAACCGACAGGAGGAGTATAAACTCGCTAAGGATGGAGTTCGACTGTCCACTATTTAAGTCTATTAACCTGAGACAGGGGGCAGGAGTATAATTACTCAAACCACTAAATTCGACGGCATAACACTAAGGCTCGAGCTTGGTGTTTGATACGACTCGAGGCCACGACCTTAGGGAGGCCTTGGGATGGATAAATCGGATCGATATTCGACCCAACGAGCAACGAATCACAAATACATTAAATGGAAAATGTAAAACTTCGATCATTTGAATAAGCATGTACTAGAATTTTACACAAGAATAAAAGAATTCTTATTCATAATAAACTTGCTGTTCACAATACAAGTTTATCCAAAATGAGAAGTAAAAGTGGGGGTTGTACCCGAACAAGCATGACCAACGAAAAGAAAAGGTAGTCATCCAAGCTATTTACACATCACATCAACCCAATAATTATTTCTTGGATTTCCTATCCTTCTTTCGTTTCTTGGGAGTGGCTCCATCTGAACTGCCACTCGATCCTCTCTTTGATCCCTTTCCGCCACGGCTTTGCTTCGAAGGAGCATCTTCAATTATGGGGATCAAGGCGGCATCCTCCTTAGGAGCAGGAGGGATCTAGGCACTCTCAACACCGGAGGCAGAAGGGACTTCATCTCGGGGAATTGTCCTATCGGGAGGGATTATCTGGAGTGGAATAGGAATCGACTCATTGAAATCCATATCAGCAGGCTCATCTTTCGCCTTGTTTTTCAACAACTCTTCCTTCTCAACGCGCTCTTTCATGCTGAGCTCATCTATAGGGTTGGAAGAGCCCATGATTATGACATCCTCATCAAAAATATTTTCTAGGTGTGGATCACCTCTACCCTTAAATAATGCCTCAATGAATTGATCATCAATAACAAAGGTTTCTTCTTGAGCACCTTGAGCAGCGGCTGAAGTTGTAACTTTAATGGATTTTATCATGGCCACTTGTGATCCCTGTTGAGGCTCTTACGAGGGAGGAGGAACGACACCTAACAAATTTAAAGCTGGGAAAAATAGGCAAAAATATTAAAAATATCAACTGATAACACTCCAACTTTTTGAAAGACGGAAGATGTCGGCGAAAAACCTTCCTCGGTGTGGCTCCCAAGTTGAGCCGAAATGCCCTCATAACTGTGTTTAGGAATTGGAGAAAGCTGAAGCTTGTTCGAATCATACCCGGGGATGGTTGAAGAATCTGACATGGACCAGGGATAGCCTGGGATGCTGGGGGCAATTCAGTTGTAATGTTAGGTTGTGCCGACCCAGATCCTTCAGCCACTTCTTGTAAAGAGGCACCAGCAGATTCTTTCTGAAGTGTAAGCTGGATATGATGCAATGTTTTAGATTCATCGCCCAATAGCATTTCACCTTCAAGCCTGGACAAGTACATTTGCTCGGTATTAAAGAGTCTCTTTTCCTATGCAATAAGAAATACCCACATGTGCTAGAGCTGGTAGGGGTAATCTGTAACATCCCCCTACTTGGAGGCCCAAAACTAACTGTTACGGATGCTGCAGTCATCCATAGTTATTAATCCTCGATGACCAAATATGGCGGTGTTAGATTCATTGATACACAAAAACACATGAATATGGAAAAAATTTAAACTTCAAACAAAATCACATTCCATTTCAAAATATTTCCAATTCATTACGTAATCCCACAATCCCAAATCACGTTCAGAGAAAATATATTTATTACAACATACGCCAAGAGCGACATATGAAGATGCCCCTTTGGATGATCAGAGTATATATAGGCAATATAACAACTTTGCCATTCCAAACAACACAGAGGAATCAAAAGAAAAGAGAACTCTTAATAGCTATCATGCCTCATGCACGTCACCGAAAGCATATTCATCTTAAGAGATACCGGAAAACCTCAACTCTAAAACTACTCAAAATCAATTGGGTACCCGAGAGTTTAAGGGGAAAACATAAACTTCGAGTCGGACATAAAGCCTGGTATAAATAATAATCTACCATCTCAAATCATTTAGATATCTAGTGAGACAACGCCGCTAAACAGAATGGGTTTTCCCCTCACTAGTATCCTAAAACCTTTATAAAACCATATACCGTGCTCCTACATCCACAATGGTAAAAAACATAGACATTTCAAAATATTTGATGATATGCAAACTTATTAAAACATACTAGATTTCCCATCCACTGTTTAATTGACTCCCTGTCATATTTTTATAGTTTCTAGGGTCACTATTAACCTATTAGTTTTCATGGGCTTACTAATAACCTTTTCATATTATATGGACTCCCTATCCTATCTCATAGTTTTCCTAGGTGCACTATGAACCTATTGGCCCCTTCCAATTAACTTAACACTACCACTCATGTGGGTTTAATTGATTCATGGGTTCCCCTGAACCTATTGGTTACTCCAATAACTTCTCCCTTATTCTAGTTTGTATAGATTAACTAGGAACCTATTAGCCCCTGCCAATACCTTTTCTTCTTATCCTAGTTTTCATGGGTTGACTAGGAACCTATTGGAGTTTTCATGGGTTGACTAGGAACCTATTGACATCTGTCAATAACTTAATCCGGACATAGTTTTCATAGGATCACTATGAACCAATTGGCCCCTGCTAACCACTCTTTATAACATAGTTTTCATGGGATCACTATGAACCTATTGGTAACTCCAATAACTTCCTAATCATACTTTTCATAAGATCACTATGAACATGTCTCCCTAACAACTTCCATATTTAAGCATTCTATATTTTGTTCTCCTTGACCTCTTGGATGCAATTCTACTCATCCAGGAATTTAATCAATTTATATTCACTACCGGGTTAACTTAGCTGGTTCTTCTACCCTTTATCCCCAAATTGCAGTTATGGGTTCATTATAATGTTAATATATTCATATTTTAAGAAGCAAACATAATTACAAAACAATACCACTCCTGTGGGTTTAATATCCGTGAAACACTTTTCATATAAAATATGGTTAATCCCTTTAACATTAAATTTTTAGCAAGGAAAGCTTCTTCTTAAAATCATTTCAAAAACTCCTTTAATTCAACCATGAGTTTTTCCATTAAAAATAGAGTTGGGGTTATAAAACCTTTTGACACCTTCGAAACCTTGCTTTCGACTTCATAGGATGACCTCCTTCGAAAGCATTAAAATCTATCTTGAAAACATTAGGCTTCTGCCTTTCTAATACTTTAAAACCTTCCTTTCGAAACCTTTCGATTGTATTAAAGTATTAACATATAACTTTGGAAGCATAGCTTCGAAACCATTTGAAAGTATCCCTTTCGAAACCATTGGAAGTAACCCTTCCGAAACCATTGAAAGTCCTCCTTTCGAATGCATTGGGTTTATACTTAAAATATTATTTGGGTCAAAGGGAACATAGGTAAAAGCAACTCTTTGAAATCCATCATTTGTCATATAAAATATGGGGGAAAACCTGATGGCGTCGACACCATTTTTTTCGGAAGCTTTAAACCATTTAAACCAAACATTGAAGGATAGCGTCGAAACCCCTTTCGGAGCAATTGCCTTCGAAACCCTTGGACCCTTTCGAAAGCCTTTAGGAAGTGACTTGAAACATCCTTAAAACAAACACTACCATTCGAAAGCATCGATGACTTCAATACCTTCGAAAGGCTAAAGAACGGCAACAGGGCTTCGACTAGGTCGGAATCCCTTCTTTTAAAACATTCTTTCATAAGTAAAGGAACCCATTCAAAAGCAAACTTATGTTAATGGAAACCCTTTCGAAACCTTTTAAAACCTCTTTCAAAACCCTATGCTTCGACTCCTTAGAAGGCTTAAACAAACAAAGGTAGGCGCTTCTCTTTTAAAAACAAACCAAGGTAGCGACTCCTTCGAAAGCTACGCTTTCGACACCTAACATTTCTCCTTTCTCCAATCCACTACATACCATCTTTGTGATACCTTGTGTATTGGTTTCGGCTTTGTAGGTTTTGACGGGGTTGAAGGCGAAAGCTTTATATCAAAAGGTACCTCTAAAGATGGCGGAACCAACTTTTCCGAATAAACCTGGTTTAATACTACTTAAAGCAAACCTTTTTCTAACTAACCTACCACGTATCAACACCAGATTGGTTGCCTTAACTTTCTCAAATTCATTACTAAAATAACTACCGCTAAGTCCAGAACTAAAACATGGTTAAGTTAATCAAATAAGCCCTTCCATTAAGCAAAACCAATTTTACAAAGAAGTCCCCCTTCTAAAATAATTTAATTTGCATAGCAAATCACTTTGGAAAAATCCCCAAAAATTCCAAAAATTCACTTTAATCATGTTATCTAACATATCAAAATTCCATACCCAAATTCTTAATATATTTTCCAAAATAAATTTATAAACCCAAATACCATATTTTCCTTTGAAAATTCATAACAATCTTTCCATAGCTTAGAAAATTATCAAAATTGAAACCCAAATCCAAAATCATATTTTATACAACATACAATTTTTCCATGGCGTTTAAACATCAACATATATTGGCTTTACCCTAAAACCATGCATAAATCCATTTAAACAATCTGGTTTAAATTAAACAAATCAATATTCTAGCATATCATCATCCAATTCATTATAAAAACTAATTTACCCTTAAATTCGAAAATATACGATTCAAACCAAAATAGAGATGGAATTATTATTCACCTTGATTAAGATAAGGAGATTGGATTGAGATTGATTTCCCCTAAGCTTGAATCTCTAGCTTTTATTTGTATTCCTCTTGTTAATGGTCGACCTCTCCTTCTTATGTTTTGTTTTCAAAATGATGTGAATGAGAAGAAAAAGGTAGGAACGAAAATATATAAGGGTAAGGATTATGGATATCAAATTCTGAATATACCCTTATGTAAATTAATTAACCTAAAAACTATCTTAAGCCCATTTAATTTATTTTTATTAGGCACGGCCTTAATTAGATTTATTCAAATCTCAACCCCCTTATCACTTAACATTTACATTATTCCATTTAATTCATCTAATTAAATATACTGAATAATGTTATCAAAAATTAGGGGTGTTACAGGCTCCCCTCCTTAAAGAATTTCATCCTCGAACTTCATTAAGGACTAAATACTAAACATAACAATCATTTGTAACGACTCCTAACAACCATACTAGTCTAATTGACTAGGAATTATCTATATAAATCTAATATAGACATACCCTCAAAGCAGATCAGGATAAGTATCTCGAATCCTGTCCTCTGTCTCCCAGGTACAGTCCATCTCGTTGTCGCTCCACTAAACTTTCACCAACTTGACTATCTTGTTCCTCAAACTTTTCTCATCTCTCGCAACAACCCGAATTGGTTGTCTAACAAAAGTCAAATTAGGCACTACTACTGAATCTTCCAACCCTGTCAGAGGAATATTAGCCTCTAGATCATGCACATACTTGCAAAGATGAGACACATGAAATACATTATGGACACCTGCCATACTGCTCGGCAACTCTACTCTGCACGCGAGCTTTCCAATCCTTTCTATAATCTGGAATGGACCAACATATCTCGGTGCCAGTTTCCCTGACTTCCCAAATCGTACCACACCCTTCATCAGTGATATCTTTATGAAGACCCTATCCCCAACTGAGAATTCTAGGTCTTTACGTCTCTTATCTACGTAACTCTTCTGTCTGGATTGAGCTTCCTTCATCCGTTCTCGGATCAACTCAATTTCTGACGCCACCTTTACCAAATCTGGACCTAAGACCAATCTGTCTTTAGTCTCCAACCAACATACAGTGGATTTGCATGTCCTTCTATACAAAGCTTCAAAAGGCATCATTCCTATACTAGTCTGATAACCATTATTATAGGAAAACTGAACCAAATGTAGGTGATCCTCCCAAGATCCACTAAAATCAAACACACAAGATCTCAACAAATCCTCGAGTACTTTGTTGACTCTCTCCGTCTGCCCATCATCTGAGGGTGATATGCGATACTCATATTGAGCTTAATTCCTAACACATCCTGTAGACTCTTCCAGAATTCGCTAATGAATAAAGCATCTCTGTCGCTGACTATGCTACTAGGAACTCCATGAAGTCTAACTATGTTCTTCATGAACAACTTTGCCAAAACAAGTGTCGTCCTGGTCGACTTTACTTGAATGAAATGAGCACTCTTGGTTAACCTATCCACAATGACCCATATACTCTCATTTCCTCTACTTGACCTTGGCAACCCATCTATGAAATCCATGGATATCGAATCCCATTTCCAAACTGGAATCTCTAGAGGCTAAAGTAACCCACTCAGCTTCTGGTGTTCGGCCTTCACTTGTTGACAGTTTACACACTACCTAACCCACAAGCCAACATCCCTCTTCATGCCTTTCCAATAGAAGCCCCTATTCATATCTTGATACATCTTGGTCCCTCCAAGATGAATCATAAACTTGGATCAATGACATTCTTCAAGAAATTCTCTCCTCAAGTTCTCAACATCTAGAACACACGATCGCCCCTTCTTTCGAAACCATCCTCTCTGGTCAAGACACAAATCATTGATCTCAATTCCAACCTCAAGCCTTCTAATCTTCTTGGCTAATAATGAGTCCTCCTTCTGCTTAGATGCAATTCTCTCGATCAACGTTGGTCGAACTTCTAAACAGGACAACATGGCAGTACTCTGACTAGAACTAGCATTCAATCTTAACTGCACACCGCAACTGGCCAAAGATTCTAGATCCTTCCATTCTGCCAACATAGCCAACACCACATTCTGATGTCTTCTTCTAAGAGCATCCGCTACTTTATTTCCTTTCCCGAGGGTATACTCTATACCAAAATTATAAGCAGCCAAAATCTCCAGCCACCTCTGCTGTCTCACATTCAACTCCTTCTGAGACAATAAATATCTTAAAGACTTATGATCGGTATACAACTCAAATCTCTCCCCAAAGAGATAATGCCTCAAAATCTTCAAGGCAAAAATCACCGTAGCAAACTCTAAGTCATGGGTAGGATATCTTACTTCATGCAGTTTAAGCTGTCTAGATGCATAGTAATGACTTTGCCTCTCTACATCAACATTGCTCCCAATCCAGTTCCACATGCATCAGTGTACACCACCAACCCTTGGTTTTCGTCTAGAACTACCAGCACTGGTGCATTGGTCAACAAATGCTTTAACTTAAGGAATGCTTCCTCACATTTGCATGACCAAAAAAACTTCACCTCCTTCCGGGTAAGCTTAGTCAGAGGCGCCGCTATCCGCGAGAAATCCTTGATGAATCTCCGGTAGTAGCCAGCAAGTCCAAGAAAACTTCTGATCTCAGTCACTGTCTCTGGTCTCTTCCAATTGTTCACAGCTTCGATCTTATCTGGATCGACTGACAATCCTTTCTCTGAAACCACGTGACCAAGAAACTTAACCTCTTTCTTCCAAAAATGACACTTGAAAAACTTAGCCTTTAGCGTATTCTACCTCAGCGTTTCAAGCATAACTCTAAGATGATCTTCATGCTCTCTCTCATCTTTAGAGTATACCAAAATGTCATCTATAAACACCAACACAAATCTATCCAAATACTCTCGGAAGACTTGGTTCATCAAATCCACAAAGAAAGCAGGTGCATTCGTCAACCTGAATGGCATTACTAACCACTCATACGAAGCATATCTAGTTCGAAATGTTGTCAAAGGAATACTATCCTCCACCACTCTCAACTGATGGAACCCTGTTTCCAAATCCAACTGGGAGAACACTCTGGCTCTACTCAACTGATCAAACAGATCATCAATTCTCGGTAGAGGGTACTTATTCTTTATCATCCTCTCGTTCAACTTTCGATATTCGATACACGTCCACAATGACCCATCTTGTTTCTTCACGAATACCGCGGCCGCTCCCCAAGGCAAACTGCTTATTCTAATAAAATTCCTTCCTTCTAGATCCACTAGCTACACCTTTAATTCCTTCATCTCAGTCGGTGTCATCCTGCTTGGTGGTCTACTTACAGGTTCAGCTCCTGGCACAAGATCTATTTGAAACTCAACAGCTCGTTTCGGTGGTAGTCCTATGACTGGCTCAAAGACATCTGCAAATTCTCTTACTACTCGAACCAGACTTAGATCTTCTTCCACTTCCATTGCACTTAGCAAAGCACAACTACTCTAGTCAGAATTCTCTACTGAGAATATAATTCGGTTATGACTATCAGGGTGTCTTAAAGATATCTCCCTATCCTAGCCTCATACCTTCTCAACCAATCCATACCCAAAATGATTCCAAAATGTACGAAATCGAAAACATACAGACTGCATGCACACATATGGCCTAACAAATCAAGTTCTAACTGGTCACATCTCATCCCCAGAGTTGCATACCCTCCCATTGGATTCGCAACCCTTAAGGAAGTAACAATGTATGTGGGTTCTAAGCATAACCTATCAACCAAATACTGCTATATAAATGAATGTGATGCATCGGTATAAAATTGTATCCTAACTAGTATACTCTTAATAGAAAACGTACCTTCCATCACAACCTTTCCTTTATCAGCTGCAGTTGGTTTAACAGATGATCCGACAGCAAAAACATTCCCCTTGTCTGCCCTAATTGGTTCTGGACACTGATTCTTATAATGGCCAACTTGATCACAGTTAAAGCACTTCACATTCTTCTTATCTGCAGCCTTCTTCCCCTTGCCTGACCGGCACTCATGAGCATAATGACCCTTCTTGTCACATTTGTAGCACACCAAATCATCCTTTGCCTTCTTGGCAGCATCCCCTTTTTGGGATCCCTTCTTCTTAAAGGATTTCCTCTTCTTTCTATAAGGACGCTAGGATTCAACTGGCTTTTCTCTAACACAACCAGCCAACATCTCTTCATGGCGAATGGCCATCTCCACCACCACATTACAAGCTTTTCGGATATGGGTCATGGTCATTCTAGCAAGCTCAGATCTCAGACCTTGAATGAACCTCTCATTCTTTTTAATGCAGTGTCAACCATAGCATATCCATATCGAGACAGCTCATCAAACTTAGCAGCATAGTCGATTACTGACATCTCCAGTTGAACTAGATCCATGAACTTCCTCATTAACGCCGACTTAGCAACCTCAGATAGAAACCTTTGCTCAAACCTCCTTTTGAAATCAGCCCATGTCAGCTCTTCCTCCGGAACTCCGGCGATCACACTATTCCACCAGTGAAGCGCTACCCCTTGCAACTGCCTAGAGGCCAGCCTCCTCTTTTTCCCATCATCCAATCCTCGATCGGTGAAGATCCTCTCACAGTGCAATAGCCAATTCTCAACCTCAACAGCATCCTCTATTCCATCAAACGGCTTTCCACATAGATTGGTGTAGTCTCTGCTTGGCTTAGCATAGTTATTCCCAACTGGAGCCACAGGATTAGCTCCTCCAACATTACCAGCAACCCCAGCTTGCAAAAGATTGGCTAACAACTGATACACCATCCCCGCATCTACTGGCGGATTTCCAGCACCTACATTGGCTTCAGTATTTGGGTTAGCATTAGGCTGTCGACCTTGGTTCCTTCTGGTATTAGGTCGAGCATTTCCGTTAGTTGTGGTGCTTCCTCCACCTAGATTTCCTCTTCCGTTTCCTGCTTC
The DNA here is from genome assembly GCA_030737815.1 of Allium fistulosum. Classification (NCBI taxonomy): domain Eukaryota; kingdom Viridiplantae; phylum Streptophyta; class Magnoliopsida; order Asparagales; family Amaryllidaceae; genus Allium; species Allium fistulosum. Next base: position 248,089,071 of record CM060905.1, on the reverse strand, counting down.
CATATCTTCTTTCTCATAAATCTACATACGAGCCTTAGTAATATACAAATGAATGGTCTAAAAGAGAGGGGAACACGTACTTATATATATATATATTCAAATAAAAGAACGTTACTATAACATTAACCCAAATCCCGATCATATTTTCAAATTCATTGGATTATGTTTGAAAATCTTTTAGGTTTAACTTTCTTTTAAAGTTTCATAAACCTATACTCTGATACCAACTTGTAACATTCCCTTACTTGGAGGCCCAAAACTAACGGCTACGGATGTTGTAGTCATCCATTGTTATTAATCTTCGGCGACCAAATACAGCGGTGTTAGATTCATTGATACACAGAAACACATGAATATGAAAGAAATTTAAAGTTCAAACAAAATGACATTCCATTTCAAAATATTTCCAATTCATTACATAATCCCATAATCGCAAATCATGTTTTGAGAAAATATATTTATTACAACATACGCCAAGAGCGACATATGAAGATGCCCCTTGGATGATCAGAGTATATATAAGTAATATAACAACTTTTCCATTAAAAAAACATAGTGGAATCAAAAGAAAAGAGAACTCTAAATAGCTATCGTGCCTCCTGCACGTCTCCGGAAGCTTAACCGTCTTAAGAGGTACCTGAAAACCTCAACTCTCAAACTACTCAAAATCAATTGAGTACCCGAGAGTTTAAGGGGAATACATAAACTTTAAGTAAGACATAAAGCTTGGTATGAATAATAATCCACCATCTCAAATCATTTAGATATCTAGTGAGACCAAGCCGCTTGGCGGAACGGGTTTTCCCCTCACTGGAATCCTAAAACATTTATAAAACCGTATACCATGCTCCTGCATCCACAACGGTTAAAAACATAGATATTTCAAAACATTTGATGCTATGCAAACTTATTAAAACATACTGGATTTTCCATCCTCTGTTAAATTGACTCCCTGTCATATTTTTATAGTTTCTAGGGTCACTATTAACCTATTAGTTTTCATGGGCTTACTAATAACCTTTTCATATTATATGGACTCCATGTCCTATCTCTTAGTTTTCATAGGTGCACTATGAACCTATTGGCCCCTGCCAATTAACTTGATACTACCACTCCTGTGGGTTTAATTGATTCATGAGTTCCCCTGAACATATTGGTTACTCCAATAACTTCTCCCTTATCCTAGTTTTCATGGGTTAACTAGGAACCTATTGGCCTCTGCCAATACCTTTTCTTCTTATCCTAGTTTTCATGGGTTGACTAGGAACCTATTGGCCACAACTAATACCTTTTCTTCTTATCCTAGTTTTCATGGGTTGCTTATGAACCTATTGACATATGTCAATAACTTAATCCAGACATAGTTTTCATGGGATCACTATGAACCAATTGGCCCCTGCCCACCACTCTTTATAGCATAGTTTTCATGGGATCACTATGAACCTATTGGTAACTCCAATAACTTCCTAATCATAGTTTTCATGGGATCACTATGAACCTGTCTCCTTGACAACTTCCATATTTAAGCATCCTATATTCTGGTCTCCTTGACCTCTTGGATGCAATTCTACTCATACAGGAGTTTAATCAATTTATATTCACTCCCGGGTTAACCTAGCTGGTTCTTCTACCCTTTATCCCCAAATTGCAGTTATGGATTCGTTATAATGTGAATATATTCATATTTTAAGAAGCAAACATAAGTACAAAACAATACCATTCACGTGGGTTTAATGTCCTTGAAACACTTTTCATATAAAATATGATTAATCCCTTTAACCTTAAATTTTTATCAAGGATAGCTTCTTCTTAAAATCATTTCAAAAACTCCTTTAATTTAGCCATGGAGTATTCCTTTAAAAATAGAGTTTGGGTTATAAAACCTTTTGACACCTTGGAAATCTTGCTTTCGATTCCATAGGATAGCCTCCTTCAAAAGCATTAAAATCTATCTTCAAAACATTAGGCTCCTCCTTTCTGATACTTCAAAACCTTGCTTTCGAAACCTTTCGATTGTATTAAAGCATTAACATATAACTTTGGAAGCATAGCTTCGAAACCATTTGAAAGTACCCCTTTCGAAACCATTGGAAGTAACCCTTCTGAAACCATTGAAAGTCCTCCTTTTGAATGCATTGGGTTCATACTTAAAATATTGTTTGGGTCAAAGTGAATATAGGTGAAATCATCTCTTTCAAAACCATCATTTATCATATAAAATATTGGGAAAACCTGATGACGTCGGCACCATCTCTTTTGAAAGCTTTAAACCATTTAAACCAAACATTGAAGGATCGCGTCGAAACTCTTGCCTTTGAAACCCTTGGACCCTTTTGAAAGCCTTTAGGAAGTGACTCAAAATATCCTTAAAACAAACACTACCTTTAGAAAGCATTGATGACTTCAATACCTTCGAAAGGCTAAAGAACGGCAACATGGCTTCGACTAGGTTAGAACCCCTTCTTTTAAAACATTCTATCATTAGTAAAGGAACCCATTCGAAAGCAAACTTATGTTAATGGAGACCCTTTCGAAACCTTTTAAAACTTCTTTCGAAACCCTAAGCTTCGACTCCTTCAAAGGCTTAAACAAAACAAACGCAGACGCTTCTCTTTTAAAAACAAACCAAGGTAGTGACCCTTTCGGAAGCTATGCTTTCGACACCTAACCTTTCGCCTTTCTCCAATCCAATGCGTACCATCTTTGTGATACCTTTTGTATTGGTTTCGGCTTTGTAGGTTTCGACTCGGTTGAAGGCGAAAGCTTTATGTCGAAAGGTACCTCTAAAGAAGGCGGAACCAACTTTTCCGAATCAACCTGGTTTAATACTACTTAAAGCAAACCTTTTTCTAACTAACCTACCCGTGTCAACACCAGATTAGTTGCCTTAACTTTCTCAAATTCTTTACTAAAATCGCTGCCGCTAAGTCCAGATCTAAACCATGGTTAAGTTAATCAAATAAGCCATTCCATTAAGCAAAACCAATTTTGCAAAGAATTCCCTTTTTTAAAATAATTTAATTTGCATAACAAATCGCTTTCGAAAAATCCCCAAAAATTATAGAAATTCACTTTAATCATGTTATCTTACATATCAAAATTCCAGACCCAAATTCTTAATATATTTTCCAAAATAAATTTATAAACCCAAATAACCATATTTTGCTTTGAAAATTCATAATAATCTTTCCATAGCTTGGAAAATTATAAAAATTGAAACCCAACTCCAAAATCATGTTTTATACGACACACAATTTTTCCATGGCATTTAAACATCAACATATATCGATTTTACCCTAAAATTGTGCATAAATTCATTTAAACAATCTTGTTTAAATTAAACAAATCAATATTCTAGCATATCATCATCCAATTCATCATAAAAACTAATTTACCCTCAAATTCAAAAACATATGATTCAAACCAAAGTAGAGATGGAATTATTATTCACCTTAATTAAGATAAGGAGATTGGATTGAGATTTATTTCCCCTAAGCTTGAATATCTAGCTTTTATTTGTATTCCTCTTGTTAATGGCCGGTCTTTCCTTCTCACGTTTTGTTTCCAAAATGATGTGAATGGGAAGAATAAGGTAGGAATGAAAATATATAAGGGTAAGGGTTATGGATGGCAAATTCCTAATATACCCTAAATTAACCTAAAAACCATCTTAAGCTCATTTAATCTATTTTTATTAGGCACAGCCTTAATTAGATTTATTCAAATCTCAACTTCCTTATCACTTAATATTTACATTATTCTATTTAATTTATCTAATTAAATCTCCTGAATAATGTTATCGAAAATTAGGGGTGTTACATAATCATCGCCAAGCCATGTTAGATTTCTATGCTTGAGAACGTTGGCGTTGCAAAGAATAAGAAGCGGGTCGAGCTTATCTATTATATCTTCCCTAACCTTATCCTTTGTAGCTTCTACATCGCGCTGAACGAGTGCATCAATATCTTTGGCCCTTTCAACGGCCATATCTCTCTCAAGTCTAACATTCACCAGCTCGTCACAAGCATCTTGAGCGATTTTCTGAGCATCATCTTTCTTCTTGTTTGCGTACCCAAGCTTAGCCTTGAGTTCCGCTATCTCCTTCAAGGCTGTAGATTCATTACTTCGAACTGTATCTCTCACGAGTGCAATTTCTTGATTTCGATGATGTAACACCTGGACCATATCAAAATGACTGGAATTCATCTCCTCCATGGATTTAATGGCAGCATTAGCTTTACCCTCGACTTCTGCTCAAGAGGTCCAAGAAGCCTCTAACTTGTTTGTCAAAGTATCGATAATTCTTTTATTTTGAGCTTCTTGGCATTTTAACTTTTCAATTTCAACCGCACGTTCGAAAGAAACTTTCAACATTTTCTCCGCTGGTTTCATCCATTCGTGGTACTGCTTGTGGATATTAGTAAAGCAATCGATAGTCATTTTCTGGACATGGTCTGGGACCCGCTTCAGATTAGGAGGGAAAAAGAACCCTTCAAAGCATAGGATCGGAAACTCTTCTCGAAGTTATGCCATGCGAGCAACTGGATCGATCATAGGATCTTAGGTAGCGATTTTTACTTTAGTGCTTTCCTTATCGGGCCTGTGAGCAGCAATATGTTCGCTATGGCGACGATCACTTGACCATTGAGAATGGGAAGGAACTAAAGGCTGTGGAGGAACTGAAATGGGAAGGGGACCATAAGAGGGATCGACAGGTGGGTCCCGACGATTAGTTTTCTTATCGAAACCCTTTGGATGAGGGGACCTAGATCTTGATCGATGTTTATCTTGAGAGGGTTTATCCCTATCACCCCTATCTTGATGACCACGGTCCCGACTGGATTGGTAACTAGGATCATAATACTCTTGACTACCACCTTGACCATATGAGCTAGAGCGTAAACCAGAGGATTGGTGGTGTATATCCCGAAGGGAATCAAATATGTTCCTTTTCTTCACCATTGTTGCTGCAAAGGAAAACAAAAGTTAATCAACTTTAAGCATTAAAAGGCACAAGTTGAGGATAATGCAATGTTGAGGGGTGCAAGTGTGTGCAAGTGTCCTTGTGTTTCCCTTCGACAAACCAGATATAGGAGCTTTGCTCATTGGAGTAATTCCTCTTTTAGAAGTTGGAATTTTAGTGCCAATTCTTGTGGGAGATTCTGACCCATCAATACTCACGTTAGTGAAGTGGAAAGCGTCAAGGTCATGAGGTATTCGTAGACAAGACAAAGAATCAAGCGGCGGACTTGAATGCTCAGATGGTTGAGAAGAGGATTTATCTTGAACAACTTTAGGAGCCATCGACAAATTGAGTTGATCAAAAAGGCGACTTTTGGGAAATTTATAAACAAATATTTTCTTTTTTCTTCTACCGAGAGCCGAAGGCTATAAAGTATATGAGGATTTGGCCTCGACTCCAAGATTAGATCCATCATCAGTGCGACTGGGCACATCACCTATATCTCCTTTGACATCAATGTCAGTGAATTCCTGAGCACCTATAGTTGGGGGCACGACATGATCAACTTGATTGCCCCTTTGACTTGCAGTAACCCATGGTCTTACCCTTGCAATTTGAGTTGTAGGATCGTTTTCCCCTAGAGGGGGGTGAATAGGGTCTACTAAAAGTTAATGCGGAAATAAAAACAAAAAAAGAAGGCAATGCAAGAAAAGATCACACATAGTTTTACCCAGCTTCGGCAAAAAATGCCTATGTGCTGCCCCAAGGTTTCTACTAGAAATTAAGTAATCGGTCGCTTACAAAAACACATAAACTCACGATACCTGCTTACTCGATTAACCTAACTCTAAGCTCAAAACCATGCCACAACTCAGCCACTGAGTTGTGAATTCTCAAACTACGGCCCATAGTTTGTACATAATTACACAACTAGTAATTTACAAAATTTAAAATAGAAAGTTACAAATAAAAATAAAACTAAAAGTCAAAACCCTATTTTTATAAATGAAGCCCAATGAAAAACCGGCCTAAGTAATAATTAAAGTAAAGACTGTCTTCCCCCTTTTTTTGTGAAATGTCTTCGGCCGATTCCTTTTGTTACTCTTCAAAACTAGTGTTTCGTTTGAATTTGGAACAGCCACTGGGAAATAACAATTTGAATCGATTGTTGTATGCTTTCATTTCTCAATTCGTTGCGATGCTTCTTCGATCAGTGTAATTCGATTGCTCCAAAAGGGTTGAGTTCGACTTTTGTATGTTTTGTCTCTTTAATGCTTTCGTTGATTATTTTCGAACTCTTGATTTTTTTCCGATGCTAAATTGGGCATTTATAGGGATCGAAACCCTATAATTTTGTTTCATATATTTTGGTTTGAATTCTTTAATTACTTTTCTCGGCCATTCGATTCTTGCTTGAATGATTGTGATGATTCAGACTTGTTCATTAGTTGATATATTCGAATATGTTTTAATCTATTCCGTTCTTTACTTCTACGACTTGTTCATCATTCGTTGACTTGTTCACCATGATTTGCTATTCCATTTTCTGAAATACGATTCCTTATGACCTCTAATTGTATTCTTTTGAATTGTTCTATTTTGATATATACGACTCTCTGATGTATTCATATATTCGAAGGTTCTGCATATATATTTCGAATATATTTCCCTAATTGACATGTTCAAAACTGCTGCATATTTATAATTTTATCCAACTTTCTATGTTGATGCTTGAACTATTTTGCACTTGACTGATCACAATAATTTCGAACTCTGAAAAAATGAATTCGAATTTTTCACTTGAGTTACCTACTGTTGAATTTCTGAGTCTCTGTATGCACATTTTTGGGAACTGAATTGATGTTTACTTATTTGATTTCCACTATATATATGTGTACATGTGTGTACACATATGTATATATGTATGCTATTTGTTGGTTGTCCAGTGATGATGAACTCTGTTCATGTTGGATCTTGCTTGATGTTCTTACTTGATTGCTTTGTACTGACCTAATGCTCTGGTTTGTCTGGTTTTGTTATTGTGGTCTTGTTCCACTTGAAGTCTGGTATGGTTCCATTTAAGTCTAGTTGCATTGTAATTTGCTTCGAGTTAAACTGCTCTTGTGCATGTGCATAATTGATGTTTACTGTGTACATATATGTGTGTTCATCCCTGAATTTTGTTTTGTTGCATTGCTCCATTGCCGTGTTGTTTTCATGCTTGTATTTTGTTTGCATGCTCTATTGTGTTCATGCCTGATTGCTTTTGTGTGGTACCTTGGTTAGTTTTGGTTTGTATGCTCCATTGCTCCATTTCTGTGTTGTTGCAATCTAGTTCCATTGAACTTGTGAGCATGTCTGAATTGATCTAGTCTGTGTTGCATCCCTTGTGTTCACAACTGCTTATGCCCATGTATGCTTGCACATGTATCAGTGCATGTATACTTTGTGTGCTGGTCTGGTTGCAGCCCTTGTGTTCATTGTGCCTTTGTACATTTTATGGTTTGGTTCCATATAAATGAAGTCTTCATTGATGTTGACTGGTCTATATTTGTTCCACTGACTTGTTTTTGCATTGCACTTGAGTTGAATCCAGTCTAGGCTTGGGTTTGACCTTATGCTCACCTATCCCTGCTATTTTAACAAGCAAGTGTGTATTGGTGTGCACGACCTTGTGGCGTGTACAGTGATACACAGTGAATGTCACAAGTTGTTCGTGTAAGATGAATTAAAAAAAATGGTGACGAACAACCCAAATAACTGAGGCAAACAATATTTTCAAACACACGCTTCATTTTGCACTTCAAAATATTTCTTTTTCAATTTTACTACGTCAGTGTTTATTTTGCAGACAGTTCAGATGCTAGATACAGGCTGGAACAAAGTTGAAGATCAAATACAAGTGATGAGTGAATTATGTAGTGAGGTGAAATTGTATAGTAAAAATTGTGTTGTAATTGAAACTTGTATTTGGAATTGTGTAAATATAGTGAGAGCTTAAATTTGTACTATTTGAATTTGTAATAAAATATTTGTTTGAATAAAATATTTGTTTAAATATGAATTCCGAGTTATTTATTTTATTCAACAAATATTTATTTAATTATGTGGAAAAATAAAATAGTACAATAACAAATACATTTAAACGAATATATATATATATGTGTTTATTATCATCAAACAAAAATCATCCACTAGTATATTCTACATGAGCAACTTTTGTTAGCCCTACGTTGAGGCCCTCTTCTATCAAACAAAAAGTAATAAGGCATTCGTCCGTGAAAAGATATTCGATGTTCCTGTCTTCAGGTAGTGCATTTTTTAGAGTCATGACCGCCTCCTCATAGAGATCACTACTGGGCCGACTGATGGTGCCTGTAGAAAGAATTACCTGGTCAGGAATATGGCCTGAATATCAATTTTCCACGCTAATATAAGGATGGCAGATAACACTTACGTCTTTCTATCCATTGTCGAGCAAAACCGGGAGGACATCGAACAAAGAACCACTCGCTTTAAAAAGCGCTTGATTTATTCCATGCTCCATTTAGAATCTGACACTTCTTCGCCGACTCAAGAAATGTAAACGAAAGACTCCATGCCCGTCACTTGAAAGATAATATGAACCAAATGTCATCGATGGTTGGAGAACGATGCAAGAACTCCGTAAATGCTATATAAATATAATTAAGAAGAGTGTAGCCAGTCGGATGAAGCTGCACTGGAGCTATCCTCAGATAATGGAGAATTTCCCGGATGTATGAATTAAATGGCGGGATGCATCAGACCCAGCACATGAATTTGTTGCATACAGTATATCCTTCTGGAGGTCTATGAGCCCTATCATCCTACGGCAGAACCAATACATTGTCGAAGGAAATTCCCTGCCTTATGCAGATTCGACAAAGAGCATCTTCCTTAATTTTAAAGGCTACGGAATCAGCAGGATCCTGTAGAATAACTACACCCTCCAGAGTGCTGGGAGTAGGATCAACAACCTCAGGTGGAAGAATGGGAGTTGCATTAGAAAAATTAAACTATGGGCTTGGGCTTTCCGGTTGTTTTGAATGATGACTAGAGGATGGATTATCGGACTCAGATGCAGAACTTGATTCTATGATAGGATTAACCTACTCAAAAGATGATCCAGCTGGCATAGGTGCAAGATGCCCAGAACGTCTAGAACCCATTGCTATTAAACTCGGTAAATATCATGACTAGAAAAAGTAACTGGTACCCCCAGTGCATAGTGAGTGCTAGTATGGTGCGGTGAAGTGTTATACAATATAGTAATAAGTTGTATGGAATTAAAAATGGAAAAGACAACAAGACTTCGAGGTTTGACTGGAGAGACCGTCATTCCACACCGTCTCAACCATTTTTCTATGTCATTAGGGAACAATGCAGTTTAAGTTTCATGATCGATTGTCAGCAAATGGAAGTAAAAAATTTATAGTCAAGTCACTGATGAGCTCTAAGAGAACAGTCGAAGGCATTGGTTCATATCAAAGTTCAAATGTCATATATTACCAAATATGCAGTTCAAGTCCTATACAAGTCATATGAGTTCACTTGAATGTGCAAGGCCGAAGCTCATCATTGGGTTCAAGTCTACTTAATTAGGTTCCACTTTTAAGGTTCATGTGCAGACAATCGATCATTCATTTTAGCATCACTGATCGTTCCCCATGCCTCACTATCGGCCATTCAACTTAACTCTCCTAAATCGATCGTTCGAGCTTTACCCCAACCGATCATTCCTAGGCCTAGGCCTAGTCCTACCGATCGTTCCTGGTTGAATCATTCCCACCAATCATTCTCCTTAGCCTTCTAAACTGATCTTTGTCTCTACTCCATTTATACGATCATTCTATCAATTGATCCCTTCGCTTCAAAATCACTAAGTCCAAAAGCTCAACCGCTACTCTAAATCCTCCAACTCCAAAGCACCACCGATCGTTCAAAGATGATCGTTAAACACCCAAACGTTAATATCACTCCATAACGATCGGTACAGCATCACCATCGTCCACTCCGAAGTCATCTAAGTCCAAAGCTCTACCGATCGTCCAGGACGATCGCTATGCGTCGATCTGCATCATTTCCCACATTCAGCTACACTATCTTCCCCAATTCCCATCCTCTCCAACTTGATTTTAGGTCGGACGACTCTACTAACTAAAATAACTAACATAAGATTTAAGGCACTCGAAGTCTCATCCTTGAATCATAAAGTGAGTTCAAGTCATTCTACCTAAGTGTGATATCTGAGGGAAAAAGGTAGACTCAAATTCGATTCGAAGCGAGATCTGAAACAACAACAATGGATATAAGAAGAAGACAATCGACCAGAGCTTGAATGAAGATAAGATGTTTCTTAGCTAGAGAATTATGATCGTTGTTTGAAGCGATGGAAGAAAAGAGGGAAAATGATTCGTTCTTTTTCTTTTCTGGTTTAAAGTTTGAACGATACGAAAGTGAGAAGTGGAGATGGAAGTTGCTAAGTAAAATGCTTTTATATGGATGGAAATGCCGATCCTTCATAGCCCAGCAATTACATCGATCGTTCTAAAACGATCCAAAATTCTACAAGACCAAAAAAATCGGGCAAGATTATAAAAAATGGTTAAGGATGAAATTTTTATAGAAAGAGCATATACCGATCGTCCAACCCATGAGATATACTAATCATTCAAACTAGAATTCCTACCGATTGTTCCACCACCAAGAACGATCTGAAAACTCCTTTATGTGGATTGGTAATGATCATAAAAAATACATACATATATAGAAGATGACAATAATCATATAAGGGCGATCGTAAATAGATGGGTACGAAAATCCATTCAGAGATAACGATCAGCCTTGGTCATTAGTTTAAAAAAAAAACGATCGTACAAAGGCAATCCAACTTTCCATTTAATGAATAACGATCGGCCGTGGATGTTCACACAAGACAAGGAATAACTTTGAAACTTGACAATGACTCGTGGACGTGCAATCGCGATCGGGGGTCAGGTGTGGACACGTATGCGAACCAATGTACGTTCTAAAGTTCAATTTTTTGAAATTGACAGAAATTGAATTCGCACTTGAAATCAACTAAAGGAAGATCAAAAACCAAATTATTGTGGCCTGATAATCACCAGAAAAAACAAGATGATCATCAATAAGTCGTGATCTAGTATTTATACTATTTGAAATCAACCAATAGTCATAATGAATGAAATGAGACACGACTCTCAACAAGAAAGCAGCTCAACAAAAGGATAATGACCATTTGACGAACTAAATGGAATCCTTTTTCGACGATTGAAGTTTGCGACTTTTCAAAGCACGTCATGTTCGAACAGGACATACTTTGGGAGGCAAATCTTATCACGCCTTCCGGCAAGGTCATGATATCATCAACTTGGCTAGAAATAAATGGTTACCAGCCTTGAGAATCATTGTATACGATACTATAGATGATGATCGAGCTAATCCAGACTGGGACCCAATCGAGGTGCAATCAGTATGGAATGAAAGGCATAGCCCAATGAAGCTATATTCCAAATTTCAAATCGATCGAAGTTTGTATGCTCGAGTTACGGACAAAGCAAGGATTTATATGGATCGATCGGGAACAATCCATAAAACAGCTCAAATCAGTAAAGATCGATCGATATCTCAAAATCCACAAGGCCAATTCACTTGAAACTTTCGGGGCATCTATATATTGAAGGATGGAGCCCACAAAAATGATCATAGGTCAAAACTCTAAGGTTCAAGAAGTGCCGATCTTTTTATTCCGATCCATCCTAACAATCGGTGTAACTTAGCAAGCGATCCAGATGCAACAAAGATTGATCCATATATCACGATCTACAACTCAAAATGACTTCATATTTTGGGAGCAAGGCATAGAGGCATGCAGAACGCCCCATAAATGATCGCATGGCAATCAGAGGCAAAAATAACGATCGGTATAATTTATACCGATTGTTCCAAAACAACAGGTTATGTTCACCGATCATTATGGTGGGCCCCTATGGACCTGGAGATCCTTCTACGGAAATCTTAGCAAAATATCTCATCATCTCACCCTATAAATACTGACCTATTAGTTCATTTTCAAGATCAATACGCTGCTTGCTACTCTAGACTCCATTGTAATCAAGTGCTAGCTTTGTTCTACTGTTGTAATCAGGTTCACAAGAGAGTAATAAAGGATAATATTCAAAGTGGACATAAGCATACAACGTCGAACCACTATAAACCTCTATGTCTTTGATTACTGCTTATTCTCTATTGCTTGTTATTTTACCCGGTTTAATTTTTCTTTTCGTCACTTACTTCTCTACAAAAACTATTCTTGGGTGTTTGTAACCATTTTTGGTGCAAACATTTTCCATTTTCAAAAGTAAATTTTGATTTTCAAAAAATATCTCAATGTTAATAGAAATGAGAATTTTTATCATATTATTGGTTTTGGAAAATTTTTTAGAGAAATCAATGTTATTTCTAAACATTGTGTAGTGTAAAAATTGGTGTTTTGATAAGTGATAAAATAAATTATAACACTTCTCTTAGGAAATTAAATTAGTAACACTTTTTCTTATTGGGTTAGTTTATTAGCCAAGCCCATTTAATTAAGAGAAAATCCTTTTCTTATTTCATAGTATATTCATTTTCTTATGATATAAATTGGAAATTAGAAAACCTCCTCTAATATAAACCCTAGCACATAAATCCTCAAATCAAAACTAAAAATCAAAGGGCTTTTGGTTAAATCTTGTAGAAATCAAAAGAGGTCAAGCTCCTACACCTTTAGCGAATCAATTAGGTTTAGTAATTTCAGTTTTTATCTCTTGGGTGTAATCTCCTCTTTGCAATTTCTAAAGATAACCTAGGTAGTAATTAAGAAAAACTAATTTGGGTTTTAAACATCAATTCAAGTTATAAAGACGAGTTTACCTCGCACTACTGTCTCTAAATGTAAGTTTATTCGCTGTTTAGTAAGTTGGTTGAATCTATGATTGAATTGCTCTCAAATTCTTGTGTTGGTTTCATATTTGGATATTCAATTCTATGTTTGCTAAAACTCCTGTCAAATGATCTTATAAATCAACAAATTGAAGTTGTTTGGTTACTTGCATGATAGTTAATTTAGTGTAGTTGAAGTCTAGATTCAATTCAGCGAAAAAACGCCCACCAACGGGCGATCCGGGAGTTGTGTGCACTACTTGGAACTCAGCCTAGGCGGTGTCACCGATCCACTGGTCCTACCATACCAATGCACCAGTCACGGCCTGGGTTAAACCCTAGGTCATGCTCGTTTCACTCCCTAATCGCTCTGTTCGCCCGTTTGTTTGCTCGTTTGTTTCCTTATTGATATTTGTTTGTTTTTGATGTCTTATTTCGTACCCTTTTTTGATGATTTCAATGCTATTTAGGGATTTTGAATTATGAATATATAGACTTTTTTTTAATGATAGTTTGCTTTGAGATGATATAGAGTATATCTCTACGGATCAAATTTACCGATATGGTCTTGTGATGAAATTTGGACTTTTGGAATAACTAATTTCCTTGTGTTTTATGGACTTTGGTTTATTATAATATATATACATTGCAAACCAAATTTTTAAAACAATCTAATTTCCTTTGTATAAGTGATTTTATAAGTAATTATATATATGAAGTAATATTTTGAAATGGTTTTGGAAATAAAAAAACTAAATCGCTTTTAAGCAAATGTTTAATACTTATATGGGTTTGAAAAATGAGTACTTATGGTTTTATAAAATAATGGCTACTTATATGTGTTTATAGACTTTGGAATACAATTTGTGAACTATGGAATTTTTAAATAAGGATTTGGAATAATCACACACACACTTTTTGATATTAAAAGTGGAATTTTGGGTTTAGTCTACAAAAGAGTAAAAAAAAATATACATAATGTGAAACAAATGAGTTTATGGGTTTTTTAATGAAGTATGAAAATATAATCATATATATAGTATTTTTAGAAATCATTTTCTATATGTTAAATTATATTATTTATTTTCAAGATCATAAAAGCTAGTCGGATTTTCATTGGATTTAACACTTGGCTATTTAAATACTATTGGGTAATTTTGTGTGACTTTTGGATTTGGAGAAGGGTTTAAAAAATAAAAAAATTTGAGAACCTTAATTCTATAACTTGGGGAACACTAATATTCGACTTAATTTTACCGATTGGTTTAAATGTTCTCGACTAATACTTCATCGAATATTGTACAACTCATTGAACAGAATGTTTGAGTGGTACATACTAGCCATTAGCGAATACTTGAATTTCACCGAGTAGTATGGGATTCCTTGGTTAAAATCTTATGATGTCTATAGGGAAGTAATTAGTACTTTAGGGTTGTATTCCCTTTTGATGTTTGGAGGGGGGCAATAAATCCTTAAGAGAATATAGTTTAGGTTTTCTAGTGTATCCAGAATAAGTGAGATTTACTAGCTTCTAGTAAATACTTGAATTTCACCGGGTGGTATGGGACGTTTTGGTTTAGTTCTTGTGATTACTAAGAGTGATAGTATTGGCACTTTAGAGTTTACTCTCTTTTGGTGGTTGGTTGGGAGCCAATAGATCCTAAAGAAGCATGCTTTTGGATTTTTATACGATCTGAGATATCGGTATGAGTCATATCTTCTCCTGTCTGGTTTTCATGGATTTTGAGATTCTGTTTTCATGGTATGGACGATCATTAGTATCTGATGGGTATGAGTAATACCACCTTTTGTTTTCCTACGGCATAAGTACGATCATTGAGATCATTCTGGATTTGGTTTTCTAGGATTTTGAGATATTATCCTTTGTTTTCGAATTTCAAGGTTTTTGATCTGTTCAATGTTTGGGACTTAAATATTTCCATGTTTTATGATTGATTTTAATGATTTGTGAATTATTGTGTGTTATGTGATTTTCATATTCTTGTGCATTGAAATGTAATTAGAGTTAGACTATTCTGTGACTTGGTTATGCATGATACCTATTTTATTTATATGTCATATACTCTTATGTTATATCTTGTTCTCACCTTTTGGATATTTAGAGATAGTCTGACCTTGGTGTTATTTTAATGCTCGGGTCAGGCCGAGACTTTTTAGGTTACAAGACAGGCAGACCTTTGGATGATTGGGCTAGCTGGTAGATAAACCATTTTGACTATTAGTTTATGTCATTTAGGATTTTATGCTGTATATAAGATGTATATTTGAGATAATGATTTGTAACACTTGTATGTTATGCAAGTCTAGTATTTTATTTCGTAGACTCATAGTATGTATTGTATATAAGGTTATTATTCCGTTGTGATCTGTGATTACTATTTTATATGGTGTATTATTCTGATTCTGAGAAACTGATGTGTTTATTACTTTGAACTGGGACTATACACATCAAATTTAATTTTAGAGATTTGGTAAAATGGTAAGTATGATGGGTCAGTGTTAGTTTAAAGTTATATCCACATTTGGTCGCCCTTAACAAGCCGTCTGTATTATTAGACGACATCATTTATATAAATGTTCTTTAATAATAATGGTATCGCAGTGAGGTCATTACAGATTCCATCATCTCGAACAGATCCACTTCCAAGAGATAGAACACGTATTTAAGTCTAGAAGTCATTTTCGATAAGTAAAACACTTACCAATCCCGGTCTCTTCAAGACTGAATCGACAAATTTGATCATTCACTAATAATGAGAATGATCGCATATAAAAACCAAGTCTCATATACATATCACATTTCTGATATGTTCATCTCACACTATCCCTCGATCAAGAGTAAAGTCGATAGGTTAGAGCTCTATTCACTATGCCACAAAGTGAATTAGACAACAACGATCACACAACATAAGATAGATTTGCTATTATCCCAATATTAACCATTGTTTCACACAACACATGGAAAAACCATTTGTTGGGTGTCATAGCCCATGAAACCTTTGCTCTATTGAGATTTCATCTATGCCATTCAGACAATATTTTGTCTGCTCTGTGATTGAAATTATCAAAAATTTCATTTTCGCTCCTTATCAAAATTTTGGTTTCCCTTTCAATGTTGTCTAGATTTTTTCATGGCCACGTTCTTTCAATTATTTCCTCCTCTTTCTTTTGTTTCTAGATAAAAAATGGCATTCATTCCTTCAATTATTTTCCTCACCGCCTTCGCTTATCCCTCCTCCTAGCCATGGCGTGCTGTCGATCCTAGCCTTCTCCCATTCCGTCGATGTTCTTCGATAAACTTAGGGTTTCCTAATTAGAGCCGCCTCTTTCATCTTTGTTCTGAAATTAGGGTTTCATGAAAGCCGTTGCTTGAAAGTTAAGCTTTGAATAACCTTGCTTTTTCCTTCCTTGTAGATTGTGTACTTTGATTTACTGACTATTAATGGTTGCGACTCCTCCTTCTCGAATGTTCTTTGATTGGTATTGGTATGATTTATGCCCCTTTCGATTTATATTATTCTCGACTTTTAATCTCTGGCCGATGATGATTTGGTTTTATTATATAGGAATTTGTTTCCTAAATATATGAATATATGATTCGATTTGAATTTTTCAAATTATTTTTCTCGACTGTCAATTTATGTTTGAACGCTCTTGATGATTTTCTGATTCTTGAATTTTTGCTTTGATTTCCACTTGCTAATTTGATTGCTATGTTGGACCTTGTTTTTCACTATGTTGCCGGACCATGTGCTCCTGACTTCATCTCTGATTTAGTGGATTGCTATGTTGGACCTTGTTGTCCAAGGCAGTGTTGACTGGAATTGCCTTGTTCAAGGCAGTGCACTTCAACACTGAACATGTGTTGCATATATACATGTATGTGTGTGTGTATGTGTGTTGCTCACTATACTATTACTTGAACTATGTGCTTGTGCACTTTCATGTGCTTGTGCCTTTATTTGTTTGTGCACTTTCATGTGCTTATGCCTTTACTTCATGTTGTTCTGTTTGATTACTTTCATGTGCTTTGGTTTCTTATATACATTTTCATGTGCACTTTTATATGCGTGTGCCTTTACTTCATGTTCTGTTTACTAATTCAATGGTTTGAACCGCCTATTGCTTACTATATACATATATACATGTATATACATATGTGTATATGTGTATATTAGTTATTCTATCTTGGTTCATCCATGTATATACATGCATACATGTGTGTATGTGTTCTATGGTTTAGCCTGAAACTGATACTTATTAACATGTTGCATTATTGTCTGCACTTTGTTTTTACTTAGATTAGTACTTTGGAGTAAGTTCAACTATCGGTCAAGGTAAAGTTGTGCACTTTAATTCCAATCTCATCCATGTATATACATACATACATATGTGTGTGTGTGTGTGTATGTGAATGTTGGTGGTTCGAATTTGTGGTTAGTGTTAGTGTCTTGTTCAATTTGTTGGCATTTGTTCAATTTGTGCCTTGTTCAATTTATGGCACTTGTTCAAGGTGGTGATATGAAATTGTTAGTGATATGGACTTATTATTATTCAATTTATGGCACTTGTCTAATTGCTAACATGTTTGAACCTATGAATCCGGTTTAACTCTTTTATATGCTATCAATTTTGTTTTGTGACTTTGAAGCTTTGTTTGATGGTGCTTTGATGGGGCTTTGCTTTGGTTTGATAGTGCACTACCACTACCCTGTTCAAGGTAGTGCGCATTGGCACTTTTTGATCATTTTGATCTTTGCTAGTCCATGTTGTTGAATTGTTGAAACTTGTTTTTGTTTTGAATTTCCATGTATATACATAAATATGTATGTATATATATAGTGAATTTTATGGGGCGGCCTTGTTTTAATTTGTGGCATTTGCTCTTTGTGGCACTGCCTTGTTGCATTGTTGGCCTTATCCATGTACTTGCACACTACCTTGTTCAAGGCAGTGTACTGCCTTGAACATGGTAGTGTACAGGTAGTGCACACTACCTTGACATTGGTTGAATCCTTTTCATGTGCTTTGGTTTCTTGTTTGTGCACTTTGATACTTGCTTCAGCACTTGTTGTTTTGCCTGAGCTTGTTTATGTGCACTGTGATTTCTTGTTACACTTTCAATTGCATATCTTGTTCCAATTCAGTTCTTGTATATATATTTGTATATACTTGTATGTACTTGTATATACTTATATACATTCGAGCTTGTATATACTTGCTTCAGCACTATGATTCTTGTTTTGCTTGAGCACTTGTTGTTTGATGCCTATGTATATGTATATATGTACATGCTCACTTTGATGATATATACTTGCTTGCTATATCATGAATTGTTTGTCATGCATGTAACATTATACATGCTTCATGGGTGCATTTTCTGGTATTCCTTGTTCACGCCTTTATCTAAACCATTTTGAGTTTCTAAACCATTTTGATTGGAACTTGTTTTGAGTTGCTCCTATGTGCACTACAGTTTTGCATGAGCTTTTTTATGTGTACTTGAATTCTTATTTATGTGCACTGCAGTTTTAAACATTATATGCACTGCAGTTTTGCCTTGAATTCATACCTAGTTGTCTTGTTTGCATTTCCTGGATGTGCAAGTGTGCATTTTCATGTATATACATACATACATACATACATACATATGTATGTGTAAATGTGTAAATGTGCAAGTGTGCATTTCTTGGTTTGAGTATTCTGGTTGTATTATCTCACACTTGAATTGCATATATTCCTGTTTTGAGTATTCTGGTGTTTCACCTGTTGGTGCACTTGTTTTGAACTTGAATTGCTGAAACTTGTTTTGAACTTGAATTGTTGAAACTTGTTTTATGATATGTGCACCTGAGTTGAGATCGAGGAGGCTTGGGCTTGACCTTGTGCACATTTGCACTGTGTTGAGCCTTCGAGCTTGACCTTCGCAACAATCTGTGAGAATTAATCGATGCTCGATGTTGTGATATTCATTGTGATACACTGTGCATATCATAAATTTTCCGTGCACATGTATATTTGTCCCAGTCTGAAACAGGAAGAGAAAACAAACCCATAAACTAAGGCAATATTTATATTCAATTCAATTTTATTTTTGCAAATTAGGTTTGTTTCCTTTTCCATTTTACTACGTTGTTTGTTTGACGGGTATAGGAGATGGTTGGATACAAGCTGGAGCAAACAAATCAAGATCAACACATCAAAAATAAACTCGGGTGAGTGTAGGTGAGAGCAAGCAAAAAAAGGTTATATATGAGAGTGTTGAGAAAAGTTGTATATATCAGATTGATAGTGAAAGTTGTATTGCATTTGAATTTGATTGAAATAAAATGTTTGTTTAAATAAAATTACAATTCATTTATTTCATTTTGCAAATATAGTATAAGTGTAATTGGTATTCATATCAGTCAATATATATGTTGTATAATAGGAAATTCTAGAAATAGTACTACAACATTAGACAACATATGGTTTTTTTTGTTGTGTTAGTGCATATCAAATGACGTGCATATCTATGGTCTGATGTGAAAAATGAGACAGCACAAGACTTAACGACGGATAGATATGCAATTAGACGATAGAGCATATCTATCGTATGATATGTTTTTTCCCATAGTGATTGCTCCTATCCCTACATGAACAAGACTACTTTATCGGCTTTTAGGGCTAAGTATACGACTAAATGTTTTCCATAAACAAGTAAATATACAAAGCACGATCAAGTCACACAAAGTACGATCAAGTCACATAAGCGACTTCTAATCCCCTTTTTGTTTAATTAATCTTTTATTAATTAAAACCTCTTTTATTAGTAAAACTTCTTTTATCTAATAAAACTTAATTTATGAATTTCTACTTATTTTTGTACTCTTTAAAAATACTTAAAAAGTATTCATATACTTATCTCAAATGGTATAAGTATATTCACAAATCATTAATAAGATTTCTTACTTTAAACCTTTGCTTTTTCTATCTTTTTCAAAAAGATTCCTTACTTATAATTTCCTAAAAAATATTCATTTTAGGTATCTAAGTACTTTCACAAATCCATTCAAAAAGGTTTAAGACTAATGTTACTTAAACATTGTCACTACAAGCCCAAAACCATTTTACTTATGCTCATCTTTAAACATTCTTTTAAAGATCTATTTACATTCATTAGTATAATCAAAAGGGTTAAAGACGAATGCAATTACCGCATTGTCACAACAAACCAACCATTTCCATACTTATATCATCTTTAAAACATTCTTTTTAAAGATCTAAGTAAATAATATTTGGTTAAGTTTGATGGTCCACTAATCGACTATCTAGTTAAAACAATTGCTTACAAAAATCAGTGTTTATATACTTAACTTGTTTCTGACATATCAACTGAACTATTCCTTGTCCAAGAGTGAAGCCAGGTAAGTTTGAGCATTCATTGCATCAAAGCCTTATGTAGACACTCCATTCTTGAATCTCACAAATAGATAAGTCTCCTCGTCATCTTTTAGTGTTAGGTATACTATTAATGATTTCCATAAATAAGTAACAAACAACATGATTAAATTATTTCTAACATTCCCAACTTAAATATTCCTTGTTCAAGGGGGAAACTGATAGGTTAAAGCTCTATTGCTCCATCCTTACTCGACATCAATCTTAACTCTTACAACTAGATAAGCCTACTTCGTCGGCTTTTAGTGTTAGGAAATGTTAATTACCTTTTAGACAAGTAAACAACAAAATTAACACCTTTTTGACATTCTAACTAAAATATTCTTTATTCAAGAGGGAAGCCAGGTAGGCTAGAGCTTTATTGCTCATATCCCTACTCGACATCAATCTTAACTATCAGAAATATAGAAGTCTACCTCATCGGCTTTTAGTGTTAAGCCTAGTAAATTACCTTTTCCAAAACTTATATATACTTTAAAAATACCAGTAAATAGGTTTTAAATATCCCGTTAAAATATTACTTGAAAATAACTAATTTATAATTTGCTGAAAAACATGCTTTATTATAAAGCCTCTTTACTTTAAAAATAAATATATATTTATTAAAAATATATTTGAACTTAAAACCAATGATAGAATACTTAAAAATAGGCTAGAAAACAACCCTAAGTATATTAGAGAAAATTACCAAATTTAAATATAACTTTTAAACACTTAAAACCACAAGCAACTTACTACAAACATTTATAAATGCTGTTAAAAGTCCTTGCTAAAAACAACATTGAAAGACGATCATTACGACTAGTTTTAACCACTTTAATTAGTGATTTTAGACTTGAAATTTTTATATTGAGTATTACCCTTATGGTACTTAAAAATATTGGAAGAAACCATTAAGAATATCTTTCATTTATTTAACAACATTCTCGAAAACAGGCTATATTTATAAAGTATATTTATAACCACATTTTTTTGTTCTAACTTTCACAACTTTGGTTTACAATTTTTATAACTTTCCAAATCATTTATTTACTATCCAATACACCAAAATATGTGTAGAGAATAACCAAATCAAATTATCCCAAGTTAAGATCATAAATATCCAATTTTGACAAGTTAAAGTTAAGGGATATCGATCGGGCCATATAAATTGTATTTTGTTGCTTCATACCTATTTTTTTGGCCATCGATCGGGCTTGTCGATCGACCTCTTACATATTTTATAATATAACTACTTACCCGGCTGTGTAGTTTCAAGCTACACACCCGTCTCTCTCTCAAAAAAAGTTAAGGGATATCGAAGTGCACTTATAACGACTATTCTCGCTTCAAACACTTTCAAATTTACTTCAATTCAACACACAAGTAAAAAAACCATATAAAGTTATAAATTTGGACTCCTCTTGCTTTTAAACATCAAGTCAAGTCCACACTACATGTTGAAGAGGGCAATATAAGTGATGTTATACAATATAAAGCTGTCATTTCCATTCAAAAGCAAGTGGGGTCCAAAGTTTATAACTTTACTTAGTTAGTGTCGCTTTAACTTTATAATTCAAACACAGTATATATATATACACACAACATATGCAAACAAGATAGTGAGATAAATCACTTAGATCCAAGCCAAAGACATGCTCAAGCACAACCAAACTCAAGAACACTTCCAACTATCACCAAACTCCTAAAGGTCCAACATTTAGCACTTCCAAACTCCCCTCCTCTTATATTGCTTATGGCCCATTCAAGATCCCCCTCCTCCCTCACTTTCCTTCCATTTTTACTTTAGATCTAAGCTTCTTAAGATGATTTAAGGTGTTGGTGAAAGTTTGGAAGAGATTTGAGTTGATTTGGTTTAGACTTGAGAAAGTTAGAGAAGAATCGGCAGATTAGTGCTTAAGCACTTCCACCATTTTTATTCCTATCTTCATTTCAAGCTTTGTGAATTTGTAATCTATTATCAAAAGTGTGCCCCTCCTTTTATAAGCTTTAGATGATGTTACATAAGCTTGTTCTCACCTCCCTCCCATGTTTTATAAGGCTCACCTCCTACCTCTTCTCCTTTACATAACACTTAAGAGTTAAGCCTTTCCTTAAAAGCTTATTTTTATAATATCTTTGATGACATCACCAATGACATCATTCAAAAAGTTTATTTCCATAAATGGTAAAAAATATATTTCATATTATAGATTTCCTAAGCAAATAGGTGTATGTAAAAAAACCTGAACAATTTATGACGAGTAAAAAGCTGTTTATCGATAAAACGTAATGATTTCGGTCACATTATCGATATTTTTTCAAATATTTGTTTTTGTAAACATTTTCCAAAACAAGTTTACCATCCTTAGCTATGATTTAAAAGGGGCTAACAAGCTTATTAAATCATTTTATCAAATGAAATCCAAGATTCAAATATTTAAATAATTCAGATATTTAAACACGAAGTGTTCAAAATTCTGGGTCATTACAAGAATCCTACAAATGGCCAGCCTAGAGAGGACAAGGAGGAGTTAAAGGGATTTGAATTAGTAGGAAAAAATTATATGATATTTTTCCTCTAACTTCAAATATAAATTCATGACACCTCTTTTTCATTAATTTTTGGCTTACATTTCTACCTTCTTGGCCGAAAATAAAAGCTCCCGCCCCTACCTCCATTTTAACTTCATTTTATCCCTATCAAATTATATTACATTATTCTGTTGTTTGCACCCTTATCTCTTGCAATGAAGGGTGCAGACCCGAGAGATCAAAGGAAACTATCTGGATCAAAGTGTGAATTGTAAGTTGCATCTCAATAGTTATATCTCTTGTTTACAATTGATTATTTATACAATATTTTGTATGATAATAAATGCATGTTCTGTGGATATATCACCATTTGTATGTGTATGTATATACATACACATACATACATGTGTGTGTGTAGACACACACCATTGCCAAATCTATTGATATGTTGTTTTAATCATTTGGTTATGTATTGATTGTGTAAATTAAGTCAATTACATATATGCATACTTATAATACATACATACATACATATACATATATATATATATAATATTTTCAACCTAATAATTTATATATTTACAAAGAAAAGTTTTGACACATAATATAATTTTTATTTATTTATAACATTATTTATATATTTATTTGTTTACGTGTATACATTAAATTAAAATAGAAATTATGTATATAAATATATATACTTAATTTTGCTTCAAGAATAATTAAACCGAAACTATATTTATTATATATATATATGTTATCCCACCTTTTGGCAAAGCTGAGATACCCAAAACTGACTAAAAATCAATAATAACTAGCCATGAATATCAACTATGCATTGCAGGATAACCATGGATAGCGATGGATTTTGTCCGAGTCCGGATAAAGCTACAATTGATAGGACATGACAAGCAAAGCCATGAACGTCAACGGTCCAAATTTCAGGTTAATCGGAGCTCGTATGAGTGAGATATGATCGGTACAATTTAGCTCGGATATGCTGTTCGTATCCATCGTTTAGTCTAGGCGATGTCCTGTTCGAATCCACCAGGTTCGCGTCGATCATCATAACAGCGCCTCAGCATGTTTGAATCCATCGAGTTTGGTCCTGTTCGTATCCATCGGGTTTGAATCGATGGCGTGCGCATCAATTAAACCACACCGCTTCGAATCGATCACCTCCGTATCCATCAGGTTTAGTGCAGTTCGAATCGATCATCATACTAGCTTGTTCGAATCGATCGATTCCGTATCCATCACAAGGATACCGCCTCGGTCTATTCGAATCCATCCCAAGGCTTTGTTCGTATCGGTTGAGCTCGTATCCATCATGGTCAAGCTACTTCGAATCGATCATAGTGATTCGAATAAAGACTAAAACAACTGGATGCGAACAAATAGCCGGTACGAGTGAAACTTAAGCGCTAGATGCGGGTTGCTTGGTCGAACTCGGCACGCAATTCGGATCGACCCAGGGATTTCGCGACACATCATTGCACGCGCACGTGCTCCGATCGAGTCGAACAGGTGGATACGAAGCTTGGATTCGAACGCAGCAGTGTTGATGGAAGCGCAATCTCGCATCGATCATATCTCACGAACCACAAATCCAAATGCAACGAAATTTTCACAGGAGCTTACACATGAGGTAAAGATTGTCTCTGCCAAGTTTTAGCTCGATTGGAGAATTTTCTGATCGATACGAAATAATTTCGAATCGATCACAGATCGAGTCAAAACTTGGTGGGGTCGGTCGCGTGGGCCCCCTCACGTGCCAGAAGAAGTCTCCCGAAGTTTGAGCGCGATCTCAGCCTCCTACGCCTATAAATAGCCCCCTGAAGCCTATAGAAAAGGGATCTTTTCGGCCATTCAACGTCCAGACTCTGCCGGATTCAATTCTACTTCTTTCCATTGCTGTTATACTCGAATTCATTCATTGTATCTGCTGTAATCATCTGTAATCAGCAAAGAACATCAATAAAAGATAAAAATCATTGAAGTGGACGTAGGCCGGAGATAGCCGAACCACTATAAATCTCGTGTTCTTCTGATTTACTTCTGGATTGCTGTTTATTGCTTGCTTAGATCTGAGATTTGTGTCTGAATATTACTGATTTGTATTCATACACTGGTGCTTTCACAATACTTGGGGTTTGTGACTATTTTTGGCACAAACACTTTGGTGCCTTCACTGAGAACAACTAGCACCCGCTACACCAGATTCAGAGTTCAGAGTTGAAAGCTGGAAGGGATCAGATTTTGGAGACAATGACTCGACAAATGAGACAAAGAGCTGAGAGAAGCCAACAAGGAGGAAGTCAAGAGGCATCCTCTGGTGCTGGAGAAGAACCAGCTTCGATCTACATCACCAGAGACGAAATGGAGACCATGACCAATCTGATGCACGAAAGAATAATGAAAGGCCAACAAGAGATGCTGTAGAATTTCTTTGAACAGATGAGAGCTGCAGGGGTGTAGAGCCTAGGACCAGCTACAGCGGCTATGAATGTGGAACAAGGAGCTAGGATTGCGGAACCCAATGAAGGTCAGAATGCAGATCCAGAAGACAATCAATAAGGACTTGGGGGCAGACCCTCAGGATCTGATGCTGGAAGGCCGACAGATGGAGCTCAACAAGCTGGAGCCAACGCTGATGCTAACGGGCCACACGAAGAGTACGTACCAGAATACCCTTCAAGACCAAGAGGGCAACCCCAGGATGGAGATGAAAAGATGGTTGGATTAGTGCGACGACTCATGAGAGGAGGATTGTCTAGCGGAGGATTGGAAGAAGTCAGTCGGAGTCCGTTCACTCCGAATATCAGGAATGCAAGGAACCCTCCAAAGTTCAAACTACCAACGCTGGATCCGTATGATGGGAAGTCGGATCCGACCATGCATATTACCCGATACATTAGACACATGGAAGTACTGGGAGCATCTGAGGAAGTGATGGCACGATGTTTCCCTTTATTTTTGTCAGACTTGGCTGCACTTTGGTTCAGGCAATTAAAGACTGGATCGATCAAGACATGGGGCGAGCTTGTAGATTGCTTCATGGAATAATTTAGGGTCCATGTGACAAGGCCCAAGAGTGTGATGACTTTAGCTTCGATAAAACAAAGGACCGGAGAGTCCATAAAAGGTTTTCTGCTGCGATTCAATGCAACGGTGGCTTCTGTAGATCGCCCGGATCCATCGATGATTTTGATGGCGGCGGTGGCAGGAGTTGGAGAAGGCACCGAATTCAAAGATTCATTGACAAGAGATCCACCACAAGATCTCGGAGAGTTTTACCATGAAGCTGAGAAATTCATTCGATTAGAAGAATCACGAGCCGAGAGGTGGGAAGTAAATGCTGCACAAGGCAAAGGAACCGCCAGGGAACAGTCCAGGGCGGACAAAGGAAAGAGAAAGCAGGATGACGCACATGATGGTCCTGATAAACGGAAGAAATTCCGAGAGCCTAGATTCAGGCAATACACAGATTTGACGGCAAGCCTAGAAAGGATTTACACTGAAACTCGGGGGCAACTCCCCTATCGAAAACCACCCAGGAGAGATCCCACGGAGCGGGAGCGCAGGACTGGAAAATACTGCCTATTCCATGAGCTGGATGGGCACACAACCGATGAGTGCCGTCACCTAAGGGATGAGGTGAAGAACATGCCAGGAATGGTAGATTGCCACAATATACCAGAGAACGGGCAGCGACAGTAAGACCTGAACAACCACCGCCTCCACCTAACAGGAATGATCCTGGATTGGGATCGCGACTCGTCATCAACTGATTGTGATGGCAAGGGCCAAGTTCAAGATTTGGACTCTAGTCGATTAGTTCTCTTAGATTTGATTTCCAAAATAAAACGGCTATCCCACTTACTCATGTACGGGAATCGGAGAGATCCCTAGGCATGCTCTAAGATGGAAATAGACCGCTCCGCCCGGAGAGGCATTGTCTTGTTTTTCCTGGTGTTTGAGATTGAACATCTAGGATTTGAATTTAATAAAGAAACATTTATTGAAACAAACCTTTGACCGGAGAGTTAAAGGATAAACATTAAATATAATATAAAGATGATCGCTTTATGATCCTACCCGGAGAGGCGGGGTCCGGAGTGCAAGAAGTGAGTGGCTTCGCCGGAGAGCGACAGGATCGACTCACTTAAGCATTGTTTCCTATTCACCGGAGAGTGATTGGATCGGGATTCGATAAGAGCCCGGAGAGGCTATGATCGGCCCACGATTTAGGCCATGACATCGCTTAATGTTCAGATACACTGAACCGAAGTGCAAGAAGTGGGTCGCTTCGCCGGAGAGCGACAGGATCGACCCACTTAACGTTGCTTCCCCTTCACCGGAGAGTGACAGGATGGGATCCAGCAGGAGCCCGGAGAGGCTACGATCGGTCCAGAACGGCCAAGACATCGCTTCACGCCCTAACTGGGGCCAGAGTGCAAGGGGTAGAAAGCAACGCCGGAGTGCAATAGGATCTTTCTATTCGACTGCTAAGTCTGGAATGGGCTTCGCAAGGGTCCGGAGCGATCATCAACAGTCCGGAGAGACTGTAGAATTTCTTTCTTAACTTCCACTGGAAGAAATTGATAACAATTCGGCTTCGAATAGCCATGGACTTGATTGAAAATGCTATAAGCTCTGAGTAAAACTCGAACTCAATGCATTCGATTTGAGACTGATCAAAACACACCTTTTACCAAAAGGCATGTTTTGGGGGGCAAAGTGTTATCCCACCTTTTGGAAAAGCTGAGATACCCAAAACTGACTAAAAATCAATAATAACTAGCCATGAATATCAACTATGCATTGCAGGATAACCATGGATAGCGATGGATTTTGTCCGAGTCCGGATAAAGCTACAATTGATAGGACATGACAAGCAAAGCCATGAACGTCAGCGGTCCAAATTTCAGGTTAATCGGAGCTCGTATGAGTGAGATATGATCGGTACAATTTAGCTCGGATATGCTGTTCGTATCCATCGTTTAGTCTAGGCGATGTCCTGTTCGAATCCACCAGGTTCGCGTCGATCATCATAACAGCGCCTCAGCATGTTTGAATCCATCGAGTTTGACCCTGTTCGTATCCATCGGGTTTGAATCGATGGCGTGCGCATCAATTAAACCACACCGCTTCGAATCGATCACCTCCGTATCCATCAGGTTTAGTGCAGTTCGAATCGATCATCATACTAGCTTGTTCGAATCGATCGATTCCGTATCCATCACAAGGATACCGCCTCGGTCTATTCGAATCCATCCCAAGGCTTTGTTCGTATCGGTTGAGCTCGTATCCATCGTGGTCAAGCTACTTCGAATCGATCACAATGATTCGAATAAAGACTAAAACAACTGGATGCGAACAAATAGCCGGTACGAGTGAAACTTAAGCGCTAGATGCGGGTTGCTTGGTCGAACTCGGCACGCAATTCGGATCGACCCAGGGATTTCGCGACACATCATTGCACGCGCACATGCTCCGATCGAGTCGAACAGGTGGATACGAAGCTTGGATTCGAACGCAGCAGTGTTGACGGAAGCGCAATCTCGCATCGATCATATCTCACGAACCACAGATCCAAATGCAACGAAATTTTCACAGGAGCTTACACATGAGGTAAAGATTGTCTCTACCAAGTTTTAGCTCGATTGGAGCATTTTCTGATCGATACGAAATAATTTCGAATCGATCACAGATCGAGTCAAAACTTGGTGGGGTCGGTCGCGTGGGCCCCCTCACGTGCCAGAAGAAGTCTCCCGAAGTTTGAGCGCGATCTCAGCCTCCTACGCCTATAAATAGCCCCCTGAAGCCTATAGAAAAGGGATCTTTTCGGCCATCCAACGTCCAGACTCTGCCGGATTCAATTCTACTTCTTTCCATTGCTGTTATACTCGAATTCATTAATTGTATCTGCTGCAATCATCTGTAATCAGCAAAGAACATCAATAAAAGATAAAAATCATTGAAGTGGACGTAGGCTGGAGATAGCCGAACCACTATAAATCTCGTGTTCTTATGATTTACTTCTGGATTGCTTTTTATTGCTTGCTTAGATCTGAGATTTGTGTCTGAATATTACTGATTTGTATTCATACACTGGTGCTTTCACAATACTTGGGGTTTGAGACCATTTTTGGCACAAACAATATTATTTATTTATTTAAATATATTATAATGTAATAAAACTAATTTTGAATTTTAATCATATATATAAAGAAAAAAGATCCTTTTTACTTTCAACGTATTCAAATAAAAATATATTTATCAAATGTTGTATATATATTTATATTTGACAAATATATTTGATATGTAAACATATATTTTTCAAATGTTATATATATACTTTCAACGTATTATAATGTAATAAAACTAATTTTTTTACAATGGAAATATTATATATATATATTAAAATTATAAAATTATAATATTTATATTTATCAAATATTTAAAATCATATTTACATTAATCAATTATTAATAATATTATTTTCGGCATATTATAAATATTTTAAATTTATATACCTTTTATAATAATAATAAATCAAAATTTCAAGCTATTTGTAAACTCTAAATTTGGATCGTAGATCTTATTTTAAATTTAAATTTGTTTACTAATTAAATTAGATATTTGTTTAAAATTCAAGTTTGAAATATAAACTAAGTCAAAATTTTATATAATATTTTCTAAATTATTTATATAATATTATAATTAATTATTTTTTGAATTTTATTATATGCATACATATTTTATATAATATATTATATTTGGCCAGTGACAAATATATATAGTGCCAAGTATATATAATAGATGTAAATCTCAACTTATATATATATATAATCATGTACACCCTATGTTATATATTGATGTACACATTATACACATATGAGTGTATATTGATGGACTCATAAACTTTGTAAAAGATATTTAGTTAAATTCATTAATTAATCAAACCAGAAAAATTAAAAATATGGTTTTATTTAAATTAGTTAGTTAGGCTTATGGTTGGATAATCAGGTGTTCTCCTCTCCCTGGCTACTAACCTGGCTTAATGATGGAGTAAGTTCAGAAGGTTGGCCCAATTGTAAAATGCCAAAATTGATTTGGGTCTTGGGCTAATTTTCAAACTTCAATTTTAAAATTTTAAAATACATTTCAATTTTAAATGTAAAATAAATTTTATAAAGGTTATAAAATTTATTTTTCCAAAATAAAAATTTCAAAATGAATTAATTTTTTCCAAATTATTTAATAATTTGATCAATTGGATTAATTAAATAAATAATTAGTTAAAAGTAAATTAATTAAAAATAAATATATTGAATATATTATTTATTTATCTTATATTTTTTAAGTTAAATTATAAATAAATATTTTAGAATTTATTAATTATTTAATTAAATATTATTTTTAATTAAATAAAATTAACTTTTAAATAAATTAATTAATCGTTAATTAATAAAATAAAATATACATAATAATGATATGTATATATATAAAACTATAATGTTATAGTTAATATTCATCTTAAACAATCTACCATGAATAAAATAAAATTTGAGTTTAAAATAATTTAATTAATTAGTTAATCAAACTAATTAATTAAATTGGATTTACTATATAATGTACGTAAGAATATTATATAAGTTAAATAAATTATAAATAGTTATGAATGAATTAAACTTGTATAAATGAATGTATGATATAAATGGACCTCTAAGAAACCCAACTTAGTTTTAAAGAACGAGTACATACGTATTGTATGTATACCATGATTTCAGATGTGTCTTACACTTAAATCATGAGGGTGTTTCATAAGAAATATATTATTCCCGAAATCGATATTACTCAAGGTTTATATATTAAAGATTTTGAATCCTTAATATATAAATTGTCCACTACCATTGATTTATTAATAGATTACTTGCATATACTCTTTAGTTGTCAATATTCCACAAGCTAGAATGTTGTGTATTATACTATTAATACATATAGAATAGACGAGATATGTTACACCTCGTAAAAATTTATAAGCAATTAATTAATTAATAATGTGGCCAAGAATGAAATTTTTTAAATGTTGAAATTTGGCTACAAAAGTTACATCATTGCATTCGTGGTGATTTTTTGATCAATTTTCATATATGAAGTTTTGTAATCGGAGCTCAAACTGAAAAGTTATAGACATTTGAAGTTTTTGAATTTAAAATAATTCAAAGTGAATTTAAATTTACAAATTTAATTAATGTTAATGTTTAAATTTAAAACACGAATAAATATTTTAACATTGATGAAAATCTTATGGTTTAAGGAAACGTAAAATAAGCGTTAACGTTAATATTAAAATAGGAGAGAAATTGATTAAAAATGGCAGCGATTAAATTTGTTCCAAATATATAGGACCGGTCGACCGTCTTCCTTAGCTCGGTCGACTGCCTTCGTTAAGTTGGTCGACCGGTGAATGTGTGGTGGCTAGGGTTTGTTAGGCACAATTGGCTCGGATTTTATTATTTTAAATCGACTTAAATCCTGTGCTTTGGACGCCTTATAACTAGTATAAATAAAAGGCTAGCCCCCTCACTTTTATTCACAAAAAAATTTGGAACGCTGGCGAAGCTCTATCGGTCTTCTTTCTCGATTGGATTCAGGAGTTAAAGTCCAAGGGTAAAGGTAATAGGTTTATATAGATGTACGTTTCTCTATTTTTATTCTTCTCTAATTCTTGAATTCTAAATCTAATTTATATACAATCCATTTTTTGTATATTTCTAAAAGAAGAAGTCTGAAGAAGAAATTAGGAGCGGTCGTGAATCGAAAAAAGGAAGGCAGGAAAATTATTTGTGAGTGGAAATCTTAGTTTTTTCCATTTAAAGTATTTGTATAGTAGAAGTTTGGATTTTTTTAACGCCTTAGGGAATTTTGTTCACTAAAACCCCAAAATTCACCCAAAACTAAATGTCAATTCTTATATTTATTGGAATCTCAATTATTTTATATTAAAATAGTAGAACTTGTTTTGTTATTGCAATTTGAATATTTTATATTCTATTCCACTTCCAACTTTTCTCTATTGTTGTGTCAAAGGGTTTTAAAAAGAAAATTTGTTTGAAAATGGTGCCTAAAGGACGAATTATCCTATTTATAGTTTACACTACCTATTTTCGTAATTTAATACACTTTTTCATTGTATATGTAAGAGTTGTATTTATGGTTACAAACTCGATGCCGAGTTGTTTCCTTAGACTATTTTGGAGTGAATTTTTCTTGCGCCTCTTCTTTCTCTTAAAAGAATGCTTGCCAAAATTCAAGTCATTTCACCTTTGTTCTGACGTTCTAACTTTCATTGAATTCTTCCTGGTCAATGACCCAATTAACATTTGCCCTCCAGAGTATGCTTTCGTTGGAAACAAAGTGTGCTTTGGATCAAGATAAGTTCTAGACTGTTATCCTATGAATTCCGGTTGATCGTTTGAGAGTCGTTTCGAGACGCTGCTTTTACTTGGCTGGTTTTCTATTAACTATTCATCTTGATTTTAGTTGAAATTTCGTTTCTCTCATTGGCGATGTAATTTGTATTCTGGAGCTCTACATTGCACTTTAGATGTACATAAGGACCATTTGCAATGATTTTGGATTGGAATAGGAGAAAGGGAAATAACTCGGTACCGATTTGTTTAGCTTGGTACCGACTTGTTTTGGTATATATGTTTTGTACTTAGGAACTTTTCAATCTTATCCTCATTTGCTTCGAATTTCCCTCTGAGACATTCGTGCCAACTCTTCCTTTTCTTCACACTCAACCTGAACTTCCACCGAGTTGATCCAAAGGTCATCGCCGACCATCCTACAACCGCTGCTACCTATCACGGTCGTCATTTGGAACCGTCGTGGATGCCCTGAACCACTCTCTGTAGTTTCTCTTTTGCTCGAACAACTCGGATGTGAGTGTTCTCAAAACCCTAGCGCTTGAGTTGAATTAGTTTGAGGTTGGTTCCTATGGTCTTCAAGTTGGAAATAATGATGATGATTCAGCCTTAGTCAAACTTGATTTGAAGAGGGATGGTTGGATTTAGGCATGTACTTGATCGGTGGTGAAGTTGAATTCAAGCCCCGGTCGAATGCATGCCGTTCGGAACCAAGTCTTAATCTCTAGATTCAACTATTCCTCTTTGAAATTTAACTAAGTCCCGATTAGTGAATGGGTTCTGATACGACGATTCATGTCTTGAAATTGGTTGTTTAAGATGATCTTGTCACACCGCTTTTTCGCTTCTGTACATCTAATGATCCTGAAAAGAAAAAGCTTTCTTCGTCGCTTCAGACATTGATCTATTATCGATTTTCAACCAATAACGGGCAAGTTATACAAGAGATAATTTTAAAATATAATGCGACTTTTTTCTTGCGCGAGCAAGCTATCTACACAGGATGGTCCATTCACGGTGTTCAGGACACTGGACTCACCTCGCATAGACAACACATGACACTTTCCCCGGTCAACATTCAGAATCCAACTGGTCAGCACACATTGGATTCCTTTGGATTTAAGAGTTGGTCACATGGGAATTTCTTTCAAAATAGAACATACTTGACCATATTGAACTCCAATTTTTATTGCTTAGAATGACTTGCCAGGCTACTCACTTTAAGTCCGTGAAGGAGCATCTACACCTTCAAGGCTGGTTCCTTAACGGCTTCGGTACTACTATATGTTCCTATCGGACCAAGACGACTAGTTTCATTGGAATATTATGGCCCATTAGTGCCAGCAGGACATGTAATTAGTCATTTTCCTTCCAGACTTAGAATTCTACATGACCCACCAGAACAGACGCCTTCGATCCTTGCTGCTAGATCACTTCGAAACATATGTCTTCAACATGACATTCTGGAAGATGATGTTCTCTTGCCGACAAGGGCAGAACTCGAACACAACCCCTTGTCGGACTTCACTGCTTGCAACTACTATATGTGCTTAGGTGGTGTCGTGCCACCATTTAATCTATTTTCTAATGGTGGTGTTACAAGAACTCGGACTAGCTCCGTTCCAAATACATCTGAATGGCTATGCACTCCTAAGTTCTCTATATGTCCTATTCATGAACAGGTTCAACTGCCCTTTAAGATTTGTCGAGTTGACTCATCTCCTACAATTCAAGAGAAGGCAAGATTGTCCATCCTACATGATCATAGAAGCATGGAAGGGGTGCAAGTTGATAGATAATCTCTACAATAAGCGCTCAGCTTTCAAGAATGAATACTTCTTTGTTCGATATCCAAAGAGGTTCAATCGTCTCTGGCTGTCAGGAAGTAAGCTTTTATTCCTTTATTTCCCTCGAGTTGGAGTTTGTTAGCCTCTAACTTGCTTCTTATTTCATCATAAGCATTCCGGCTCAATGGTAGTGACGAGCATAAGGTGATATGCGATATTTTAAAGGCGGTTAAAACTTCCTAGCATTATGTTGATTTCCTTCTAACCAACGAAAACCTTCGAAAGTACGGCATGCTTCAACCGGGGAGATCTTTTGTAGTCGAGTCCCCAGCCCAAAGTGATTCTAGAATGCAAACTCGTTCCTCTGCCCCCTCTGGTAGCTCTGACAAGAATGCTTAGGGGGATGTAGTTGGTCCATCGGGCAAAGTATGGCTCGAAGAAGCTCCTAAGGTTGATGCTGATTTGCATATCGGAGAAGATATCCTAAGTGATAGGGATGATACGAGTAGGATGCCCTCAATCCTCACGGAGGACGAGCCGATTCAGAGGAGAGAAGGGAAGATGGTAATAGAGGTGGGGGAAGAGGAGGTAGACGATGAGCATGGCAGTGATTTCTATACCATTGAGGAAGGGGATGAGTCATGTGGTGAATTGTAGTAAATGAGCCCCGATCTTCTCAACTAGCCTACTCTAGAATAGCTAATTACTGAAGCTTCTCAACCAACTAGAGGCCAAGTTTCAGATACCCCTGTTAGAGACACAATAGACTCACTCCCTCTAAGAGACATCTCCATTAATCTGAGCGAATATGGGGACTTCACAATCAGCGATATTATAGGTGAGATTGGTTCAGATATCACCCTATCTCTAGGTATCTTCATAAGCGAAGGTGAAGAGACTATGACTATGAAACCATGCCGATATGGTTAGTAGAGTGTATGAGGGATCATCGGCACTACACACTCCACTTAGGATTATAGACACACATTCCTGTATTGAATATAACTTCGAAGTTCCAACACTAATTCCATTCTTCTCCTTGTTTCAGGTTCGATAGGTCGTGGACTCTTCAATCAACTCTACCAACACTCCAGCTCTTAGAAAGACCGAAACTCGGATCCATCTCAGTGTCCTCACCATTAAACTGATGAAGAGAGAAGGAAAAGGAAGGATAGAGAGGCTGATGACGAAGCCCATCATGCGAAGGGAGATCATGAGAGGGGGAAGAAGAAAGAAGGGATGGTAAAAGGTAATGCCCCCAACGATATTTACAAGTGCCATAGGGACTCCTATGATCATCATGGGCCTACAACATCCATCAATCCTCCCTGTACCAAGGTTCGGACTACTGCCCTATAAGAAATCACATCCTCTTGGGCCATTACTACTACTGCTGCCCCTACTTCTTCTAACCGTGCTAAGAAGTATAAGCTTCCACCGGGTCCACCTCTCCTTTAGGCAACTAACCCACACTTTTTCCTATGTGGGTTCAAGTTTGATCAGACTATAAAACTGTAACATCCCCCTACTTGGAGGCCCAAAACTAACGACTACGGATGTTGCAGTCATCCATAGTCATTAATTCTCGATGACCAAATGCGGTGGTGCTAAATACATTGACACACAGATCCAGAAATATGGAAAAAAAATTAACAATTCAAAACATATTTCCACATTCAAATCAAAACCTTTCATGTTCATTACATAATCCCAAAAATGTAACCATGTTCAACTAAATATAATTATTACAAATACACCAAGAGCGGCATATTAAGATGCCCCCATGGTTAATCAGAGTATCTAGTAAGGCTAATAAATCTACCTTTACATCCAAGTACACAGTGGAAATAGATAACTCTAAATAACTAACTGCCTCATGCACGCCTCGGGAAGCAATATTCGTCTAGGAAGAAAACCTGAATACCTTAAATCTTAAACTACTCAAAATAAATTTAGTACTCGAGAGTTAAAAGGGAAAACAAAAACTTCGAGTCATACATAAAGCCTGGTATGAATAATAATCTAACATCTCAATCCTTTTAGATATATAGTGAGATTACCCTGCTTAGCGGGACGTGTTTTCCCCTCACTAGTATCCTAAAACCTTTTTAAAACCATATTCTGTGCTCCTGCATCCACAATGGTTAAAACATACATTTTCAAAATATTATGATGATATGCATACTTGATAACATTTAGGATTTCCCATCCCCGGTTTAATCTGACACCTTGTCATAATTATAGTTTCTAGGGTCACTATTAACCTTTTAGTTTTCATGGGTTTACTAATAACTTTGTTATAACTAATGGACACCTATCCTATTCATAGCTTTCATTCGATCACTAAGAACCTATAGGCTCCTGCCAGTTAAATAAATTAATTCATAGGTCCTCCTAAACCTATTATTCATCCCAACAACAAGTTACCTTATCCTAGTTTTCATGGGTTGACTAGGAACCTATGGATTTATCCACTAACTCATTTCCCAACCTAGTTGTCATGGGTTAACTAGGAACCTGCTGATACTTTGATTAGCCACTTTCTTATCCTAGTTTTCATGGGTTGACTAGGAACCTATTGACTGATGTCAATTCTTAATCTGGATATAGATTTCATAGGTTCACTACAAACCAATTGGCCCCTACCAACTCTCCTGAATACATAGTTTTCATGGGTTTACTATGAACCTGTTGGTTACCACCAATAACTACATAATCATAGTTTTCATGGGTTTACTATGAACCTTTTGGTTACCTCCAATAACTAATAAGTTTAAGCATCCTATATTTTTGGTCACCCTGACTACTTGGATGCAATTCTACTCATTTAGAAGTTTAAGCAATTTATATTCACTACAAAGTTAACCTAGTTGGTTCTTCTACCCCCTTTTGCCCAAAATATAGTTATGGGTGATCTTGTGAATATATTCATATTTGAAGAAGAAAAACAACAATTTAACCATACCACTCCTGTGGGTTTAAGGTCCTTGAAATACTTTTCATATAAAACATAGTTAACACCTTTAACTTATATTTATCAAGACCATACTTCTTCAAAATTACATATTTAAAGTCATTACAAAACTCCTTTATATAAGCCGTGGGTTTTCCTTTAAAAATTTGAGATTGGGTTTTAAAACCTTTTGACAACGTCGAAAGCTTCTATGTTCAACCCCTTCGAAACTTTGCTTTCGACCCCTTGGGAAGCATAAATAATATCTTTTAAAATAATAGGCTCCAGCCTTTTTAATACTTTAAAACACTTCCTTCAAAACATTTCGACCTTGTTACAGTATCATTAAATGAGAGTAGAACCTTTTAAAACCAATGAAGGTCAAACCTTTCGAAACCATAGAAAATCAAACCTTCCGAAAGCATTGGGTTTGTACTTAAAAATATTACATTGGGTCATAGTGAAAATAGGTGAAAGTATCTCTTTCAAATCCACACTTTTATTTTGTAAAATACTATGGAAGACAATTAAACCTTTCGACGACGTTGAAAGCTGCTGATTTCAACCACTTCGAAAGGTTTGGGAAGCGGTTTGGATTTATAAGAACAATTAAAGCCTTCGACAATGTCGAAAGCTCCTGCTTTCGACCCTTTCGGAAGGTTTAAACAAAAATAAAGGTGGCAATTCTCTTTCAAAAATCTCTTTGAAAAACCTTTCGAAATCATAGATTTCAATCTTGTCGAAAGCAAGCATAGCTTTCGACTTTGTCGAAAGCTCTTAAAAATAGGCAAGTGATTTTCTTTTTCAAATCAAAGTAATCTAAGGGTTCGTCTCCTTCGAAAGCAACCCTTCGACTCCATACCTTCCAACTTGGTCCAATTCACCGCATACCACTTGAATGATATCATGTGCATTGATTTTGACCTTTTTGGTCATTTAAGTTGAAAGGTCTTGGTCGATAGGTCTAAGTCGAAAGGTTTGCCAAAGTAGGTAGAACCACCTTGTTCTGGGTAAAAGCTGATTTTGCCAAAATAAGCAAACTTTTTGTAACAAACTTGCCAACTTGTAAACATTTGATTGGCTTTCGCAACTTTTAAATAATTTGGATAATATTTGCTGCCTTTTCTCAGACCTAAAATCAAATTAACATTTAACAAATAAGCCCTTCCTCTTATATAAACAATTAAATCATTTAGGTCCTCCTTTCGAAATAATTCAATTTCCATACTAAATCACTTAGTAAAATCCCCAAAAATTCCAGAAATTCACTTTAATCATGTTATCTAACAAATCAAAATTTCAGTCCTAAATTCTTAATATATTTTCCAAAACAAATTTATAAACCCAAATAACCATATTTTCCTTTAAAAATTCACAACTAGTTCTCCACAGCTTGGAAAATTATAAAAATTGAAACCCAACTCCAAAATCATGTTTTCTATAACATATAATTTTCCCATGGTAT
This sequence comes from Allium fistulosum, assembly GCA_030737815.1. NCBI lineage: Eukaryota > Viridiplantae > Streptophyta > Magnoliopsida > Asparagales > Amaryllidaceae > Allium > Allium fistulosum. The sequence continues at coordinate 248,050,523 of CM060905.1, read as the reverse complement.
TTAAAAATCATTTAATCTCGGCTTTACCCTAAAACCGTGTATATCTCCTTTAAACAACCTTGTTTAAACCATACAATTTATAAATCAAGCATATCATCATTCAATATGTCATAAAACAGATTTACCCTTAAATCTGAAACCATATGATTATAAAACCAAAATAAAGATGTAGAAATTATTATTCACCTTAAATTGGATAAGAAAATTGAAGTTTGATTGAGATTTATTTCTTCTAGCTTGATCCTAAGCTTTACTTTGATTTTCTCTTCTCTTCCTAATGGCCGACCTTGCTTGTTTCTTACAGTTATAAATTTTGTTTGAGGTAAAATGAACGTGTATGATTATAGAGAATAGTATAAGGGGGAAATATGGGCGGCTATTTAGCCTAATGCCCTTATGTTTAATTACTTATCCATTTATAAGTTCATTTAGTTAAATAAGCACGATCACTTAATTTTTATTAATCAACCTCAATCTCCTTATCTACATTATTCTATTTAATTTATTCCAATTAAATCTCTAAATAATGTCATCATTAAAATTAAGGGTGTTACAGGCTCCCCTCGTCCTCGAAATTTAGTAAGGACTAACTAGCCAGCATTGCAATCATCTTTAACATCTCCTAACAACCATACTAGCCTACCTGACTAGCAACTAATCTATATAGATCTAATATAGACATACCATCAAAATAGATCAGGATAAGCCTCTCGAATCCTGCCTTCGGTCTCCCAATTACAGTCCTTCTCGTTGTCACTCCACTGAACTTTCACCAACTTAACTGTCTTGGTCCTCAATCTCTTCTCAACTCTCGCTACAACCCGAACTGGTTGTCTAACAAAAGTCAAATCAGGCTCTACCACCAAATCCTCCAACTCTGTCTGAGAAATAGTAGCCACTGGATCATGCACATACATGCGAAAATGTACGTGAGCTTTCCAATCCTTTCTATAATCTGGAATACATGGAATACATTATGGACACCTTCCATACTACTCGGCAACTCTACTTTGTACGTGAGCTTTCCAATCCTTTCTATAATCTGGAATGGACCAACATATCTTAGGGCCAACTTTCCCGGCTTTCCAAATCGTACCACACCCTTCATAGGTGATACATTAATGAAAATCCTATCTCCCACTGAGAACTCTAGGTCTCTAGGCCTTTTATCTACGTAACTCTTCTACCTAAATTGAGCTTCCTTCATCCGTCCTCGAATTAACTCAATCTTTTTTGACGCCTCTCTAACCAAATCCGGACCGAAGACTAATATGTCTCCAGTCTCCAACCAACAATCTGGCGATTTGCATGGCCTTCCATACAAAGCTTCAAAAGGCATCATTCCTATACTAGTCCGATAACTATTATTATAGGAAAAATTAATCAAATATAGGTGATCCTCCCAAGATCCACTAAAGTCCAATACACAAGCTCTCAATAAATGTTCGCGTACCTTATTAACTCTCTCTGTCTGCCCATCCGTCTGTGGGTGATATGATGTACTCATCTTGAGCTTGATACCTAATACTTCTTGTTGACTCCTCCAAAATTCGCTAGTAAATAATGCATCTCTGTCGCTGACTATGCTACTAAGAATGCCATGAAGTCTAACTATGTTCTTTATGAACAACTTAGCGAAAACATGTGTCGTCCTGGTTGACTTTACCGGAATGAAATGGGAACTCTTGGTCAACCTGTCCACAATAACCCATATGCTTTCATTTCCTCTATTTGACCTTGGCAACCCGTCTATAAAATCCATCGATATCGAATCCCATTTCCAGACTGGAATATCAAAAGGCTGAAGTAACCCACTTGACTTTTGATGTTCGGCCTTCACTTGGTAACAATTAACAAACTGCCTAACCCACAAGCCAATATACCTCTTCATGCCTTCCCAATAAAAGCTCATTTTCATATCTTGATACATCTTGGTTCCTCCAGGATGAATCGTAAACTTCGATCGATGACATTCCTCCAGAACTTCCCTCCTTAAGTTCTCTACATTCGGAATGCACAATCGTCCCTTCTTTCTCAACCATCCTCATCGGTCAAGACTAAAATCTTTCAAATCATCGACTTTAGTTCCCACCTGAAGCCTTCTGATCCTTTTAGCTAAAACTGGATCTTCTCTTTGCTTAGAAGCTATCTTCTCGATCAACACTGGTCGTACTTCTAAACAAGATAACATGGCAGTACCCTTACTAGAAATAGCAGTAGATCTCAACTGCACACCACAACTGGCTAAAGCTTATAGATCCTTCCATTCTTCCAACATTGCTAACACCACATTCTGATGTTTTCTACTGAGAGCATCTGCTACCTTATTTCCTTTCCCAGGAGTATACTCTATACCGAAATCATAAGCAGCCAAAAACTCCAGCCATCTCTGCTGCCTCATATTCAACTCCTTCTGAGAGAATAAATACTTTAATGACTTATGATCGGTATACAACTCAAATCTCTCTCCCAAAAGATAATGCCTCCATATCTTCAAGGTAAAAATTACCGATGCCAACTCTAAGTCATGAGTATAATATCTAACTTCGTGCGGTCTAAGCTGCCTAGATGCATAAGCAATAACCTTGCCCCTCTGCATCAATACTGCTCCCAATCCAGTTCCACATGCATCAGTGTATTCTACCAACCCTTGGTTACCATCTGGAACTACTAACATTGGCGCATTAGTTAACAATTGCTTTAACTTAAGGAACCCTTCTTTACATTTGTCAGACCAAACAAACTTCACGTCCTTCCTGGTCAACTTAGTCAAAGGCGTTGGTATTAGCGAGAAATCATTGATGAATCTCCGGTAATAGCCAACAAGTCCAAGAAAACTCCTGATCTCGGTTACCGTCTCTGGTCTCTTCCAATTATTGACAGCTTCGATCTTAAACTAGATCGACTGACAATCCCTTCTCTGAAACCACATGACCAAGAAACTTAACCTCTTTCTTCCAGAAATGACACTTGGAAAACTTTGCCTTTAGCTGATTCTGCCTTAGCATCTCCAGCACCATTCTAAGATGAATCTCATGCTCTCTTTCATCCTTTGAGTATACCAAAATGTCATCTATAAATATCAACACAAACCTATCCAAGTGCACTCGGAAAACCCGGTTCATCAAATCAATGAAGAAAGCAGGCGCATTTGTCAATCCAAATGGCATCACCAACCACTCATACGAACCATATCTAGTCCTAAATGTCGTCAAAGTAATACTATCCTCCACTACTCTCAATTGATGGAACCCCGTAGCCAAGTCTAATTGGGAAAATACTCTGGTTCCAGTCAACTGATCAAACAGATCATCTATCCTCGGCAGAGGGTACCTATTCTTCATCATTCTTTCATTTAACTTACGATAGTCGATGCACATCCTTAACGACCCATCTAGTTTCTTCACGAACACCGCAGCTGCTCCCCAAGGCAAACTACTTGGTCTGATAAAAGTCCTTCCCTCAAGATCCACTAGCTGCACCTTCAATTCCTTTATCTCTATCAGTGTCATCCTGCTAGGTGGTCTACTGACAGGTTCAGCTTCTGTACAAGATCTATCCGAAACTCAATAGCTCGTTTCGGGGGTAATCTAGTAACCGGCTCAAAAACATCTGCAAACTCCCTTGCCTCTCGAACCTAACTAAGGTCTTTTCCAACCTCCATGGCACACAACAAAGAACAAACGCTCTTATTGGAATCTCCACTGAGCAAATGATTCGGTTATGACTATTTGGGTGCCTATTTCCGATCCTGGCAAAATATTCTAGCCTCATACTTACCTAACCAATCCATACCTAAAATGATCCTGAAATCTACGAAATCAAAGACATACAACCTGCATGCAAACTTATGACCTAATAAATCAAGTTCTAACTGGTCACATCTCATCCCAAGAGTTGCATGTCCTTCTATTGGATTTGCAACCCTTAAGGAAGTAACAAGGTATGTGGGTTCTATACATAACCTATCAACCAAATACTGTGATATAAATGAATGTGATGCACCGGTATCAAAAAGTACCCTAACTGGTATACTCTGAATCAAAAGCGTACCTTCCATCGTAGTCTTCCCTTTCTCTGCTTCAGTAGGTCTAGAAGAAGATGGTGGTCCAATAGCAAACACCTTCCCTCTGTCTGTCCTGATTGGCTCTGTACACTGGTTCTTATAATGTCCAATTTGGTCATAGTTGAAGCATTTCACATTCTTCATCTCTGCAAGCTTCTTTCCTTTTCCAGTTCTGCACTCGTGGGCATAATGGCCCTTCTTATCACACTTATAGCACACCAAATCAGCATTTGCCTTCTTAGCGGCCTCACCTTTCTGGGCTCCTTTCTTCTTAAACAATTTCATTTTCTTTCCCTAGGGACCCTGGGACTCAACTGGTTTCTCCCTAACTGACACAGCAAGCATCTCCTTATGGCAGATGGCCATCTCCACCACCATATGATAAGGTTCTCTAATATGAGTCATAGTTATTCTACCTAGCTCTGGCTTCAACCCTCTAATGAATCTCTCATTTCTTCTGAAATCAGTGTCAACCAAAGCATAACCATATCGGTATAGCTCATCAAACTTAGCAGCGTACTCAATCACAGACATCCCTTCTTGGACTATATCCATGAACTTCCTCATCAATGCCGATTTGGCAACCTCAGACATGAACCTCTGCTCAAACCTTCTCCTGAAATCAGCCCATGTTAGCTCTTCCTCCAGAACTCCGGCTTTAATATTATTCCACTAGTGAAGCGCTACCCCTTGCAACTGTCTAGAGACTATCCTTCTCTTCTCTCCATTCTCCAAGCCTAAATCTGTAAAGATCCTTTCACAGTTCAACAGCCAGTTTTCAACTTCAATAGCATCTTCCGTTCCAGCAAACGACTCCCCACCAAGACTGGTGTAATCTCTGCTCAACTTAGCATAGTTATAACCAGCTGGAACTACATGATTAGCTCATCCAACATTACCAGCAGCTCCCGTTTGCAAAATATTGGCCAACAACTGATACACTATCCCCGCATCTACTGGTGGATTTCTAGCACCTACATTGTCCTCAACATTTTGGTTAGCATTAGCTTGTCGACCTTGGTTTCTCCAGGTATTAGGTCGAGCATTTCCATTGGTTATGGTGCTTCCTCCACCTAGATTTCCTCTTCCGTTTCCAGTCTCCATATCCCCTTTCTCGTAAATCTGCATACGAGCCTTAGTAAGATACAGAAGAACTATCTAAGAGAGAGGGGAATACGTACTAAGATATATACCTATACATCAAATACAAGTATGTTACTATAGCGTTAACCCAAACCCTGATCATGTTTTTAAATTCATTGGATTATGTTTCAAAAAAGCTTTTAGGTTCATATTTTCTTTTAAAGTTTCATAAACCTATGCTCTAATACCAACTTGTAGCATCCCCCAACTTGGAGGCCCAAAACTAACGGCTACGGATGCTGCAATCATCCATAGTTATTAATTTTCAGTGATCAAATACAGCGGTGATAAATACATTGATACAAAGATCACATAAATATGGAAAAAATTTAAAAATTCAAAACATATTTCCACGTTCAAATCAAAACCTTTCATGTTCATTAGATAATCCTAAAAACGTAACCACGTTCAGCTAAATATAATTAATACAAATACGCTAAGAGCGACATATGAAGATGCCCCTTGGTTGATCAGAGTTTATAGTAAGGCTAATAAATCCGCCTTTACATCCAAATACATAGCAGAAAAAGATAACTCTAAATAACTAACTGTCACATGCATGCCTCCGGAAGCTTTATTCGTCTAGGAAGAAAACCTGAAAACCTTAAATCTCAAACTACTCAAAATCAAATGAGTACCGGAGAGTTTAAGGGGAAAAAAAAACTTCGAGTCAGACATAAAGCTTGGTATGAATAATAATCTAACATCTCAATCATTTTAGATATCTAGTGAGACCACGCCGCTTAGCGAAACGGGTTTTCCCCTAACTAGTATCTTAAAACCTTTTTAAAACCATACTATATGCTCCTGCATCCACAATGGTTAAAACATACATTTTCAAAATACTATGATGATATGCATACTTGATAACATTTATGTAACGACCCGTAAATTTTTAACTATTTTAATATCGTAATTAGTTGAAATTTTAAACGATAAAATTTTGAAATATAAATTTGATATTTGGAATGCGTCTAGTTAAACATAGCAACTGGTAAATTTTCGTCCGAAAATATGAAAGTTTATTTCGTGCGTCAATTCACTTCAATTTATTCAGTTAAAAATCGATGAAAATAAAACGTTTTCAAAACCTAAATATTTTTACATAGAAAAATTCTAAACCATCTTCTGAGCAAGACGTTATTTTTTGTTTTTCCAAATTCGGACTTCTTTAGCTCCGTCGATCTTATTTTTCTACGTTTTTGCTGCATTTTCCGCTAGCAGAAAATTCGAGTTTTTATAATTCAATCAAATCACTGATATCTGTATATCCTTTTAATCGTCTCGTCGTGCTGATCTCAACAGTGTATTAATTTGTGTATTTCGGAAATCCGGTACGCGATGAAATCTGTGAAATGATTTTTGTACCGGTACACGTTTTAAACTTTTGGGATTCCTTGTTTCTATTCAGCGGATAGCTTTTATTTTTCCAACCTCTTGCTATTCCCTAGTTAATCTATTCTGTGAATTCAGCTTCTAGCTTTTATTATTCAACCGGTTCAATTTATTTTGATGGTTAGTTTCCTTCTTCATCTGGTTGCTTGTTGCTCTTATATTGGTTCTGCATGCTCACTTTGGCTTTGGAACCTACACATCCTCATCTCCATTTTTTTTTCCAGCAACATGCAAGCCGAGCTCTTCACCTGCCACGCCGACCAACAACTCGACCCACCGTGCCCCTTCCTTATCTAGCACGCCACCCATGCTCACTGGCCAACTCCCCAAACCTAAATCCTGTTGCTCGGCCACTATAATCACACGTGTTCCATCCCTTCAAGCCGGAACTCCAGCGGCCGATCTTCTTCTCCTCTCTCCCATCGCCCGCATGCCTCCCTACCTTTCGGCTCCACCTTTCCTTCCCCGACAGCCCAAGCCGAGCCTATCCACTACATGCCGTAAGCCTTCTCTTCCCTTCTTTATATGTATATTTAGGTTATTGGACAAAGTTGATATTCATGTTTGGGTTTTTTTATTTTATATAGGTTATATGCTGTTAATATATAGTATGTGTATTATATTTTAAAAATATAGAAGTACTTGCTTACATTTTTTTAACATAAACTTTCAGCACATAGTAGGCTAGATACACTGTTACAAACAACAGATGACAAGTGTATTGCATATTCAATATTCCACATTTAACAGCTGCAGGGAAAAAAGTACTAGTTCTTTCTACACTCGTTAATTTAGTAACAATGAAGAACAATCTTTCGTTTAAAGCATGCATCTTTCGGGAAAAAAAATATAGAAGTACTTGCTTACATAACTTTACGACAGTAGTATATTATATATATACATATGATATTATACACGATTTTATAATATTATTTTTTCAGTAGTTATATATGAGTATATATAAATATATATACATATCTTATATTTTGTAATAGTATATATATATAAGTTTTGCGGTTCGCATGAAGTTATGCAAGTTTATAAAGGTTATTTGGTTAATATACATACAAGTTATATCTCACTAACTTAAGTTCATTTGCAAAGTAAAAAAAGGCAAGAAAATAAAGTGCACAACCAAGCACGTAAACATGTGTCAGGTTAATTGTTTTCAAGAGAAAAGGTGACTAGTTTCCATGTAAAAGTGACAGGCTTCATATTAATTTAGCAAGATATTAAACACTACCTATATTCCTATATACAAGGCCAGGCTATTATTTTCAAAAAAATATGTGTATGTTAATAGTTATAGACACATACAAATGTATAACAACCATCCCTTTTGCGTTTATGAGTTGTCAGACTATATATGTACAAAACAAGGTAAGTATTTCAAAAGCAACAGTGTGTCAGGTTATTGATTTTTAGATATAATAGGGGTTAGTATATATACATACGTTGCATTTGTTTGTATAGTGTTTAAATCGGTTGTCAAATATATATGTATTTAGAGAGTTTAAATGGTGATATTTGTCGGACCGTTTCTATATACATTTTATTAGTGAAGTAAGATGATATATAAATGTAAGTAGCAGCTCCTCTTATTTCTTTGTTTGTAAACTGTTATATGTCGGTTACTTTATTTTATCCTTTAATTACTTGCAGTTTTACCAGTTAATACATGTTTTAGCAACATTTTATATGTATTAGTTTAAAGGATAATGTGCATATTTATATATTAGTTTATGTAGATAAGTAGATATGAGTTTGGTTTTCATATATATGTTTTAAAATTGATTTTGAAATATGTATGTATATAAAAGATATTTCGGTTCAGTTTATATCAAGTTGGTTCTAATTCGCTTTATCAATTCCTTTTTCATCAGCCTTGTTGTCTAAATTCGTGCCAATTTAGCTTTGTTTGGAATTCATGCTTGGATTCATAACTCATCTCGCTCGTTAATCTCTAGCCTCGAAAGGTGAGCAATCACTCACGATTAATGTTCTTTTATTTATTAAATTTAATTTCAATTGAAACGACAATTGAAATATGCTGCTGTTAGTTATTTACACTGTTTTATATGTTATCACCTGTATAAGTTTACTTGTGACATCTTACACCATTAATTGTTAATTATGAAATGATAATCTAGTTTGGTTGATAAATGATTTATTGTTTGATGTTGACATTGGACGTTAAATTGTTAATGTTGTAAGTAATAAATAATTTGAAATTGAAATTGACGTAGGACAGTTAGATTTGATATATATGTTAATTTGATTGATGACATTTGTATAATATGACCCCTTTCAATTTTAAATAAATTGACGTAGAAATAGTGTTAACCGCAGCTTGAACCATTTAAATGTATGTGTGTAAATTGATGTAGTTTGAAATTGAACAATAGATGTCAAGTGAAGAACCGTATAATTATTAGTGTAATAATCTTTAATATACATGAAATGATAGTGTAGATTCTAGAAATAATTATATTAATTTGCACAAACAACAATGTGAATTAATACGATTATTTTAGGATTATTTGAATTGATTATTGGATTGATATTGGTTGTTGTTATTGCTTGTTTATTTACTTTGACACCATCCCAGTTATCACACTGCCAGTTCCCTTTGCTATGCTTTGATTTTGAATTGAATCGGAATCGGGTTGAAATGATAAATACCCAAATGAACTTGACCTAGGATAGAGAATTAAATAAAAACTAATTGGTCAATACTTTGATTTAAAAATAAAATGAAGATTTTATTTGAATAAATAATATGGTTTTGAAACGAAGTTGGAAATTGAATTTTAATGAAATTTAAATGTGAATATTTAATAATCTGAAACAAAATATTAATAAAGAAATTGATGAAAGAATATTGTGTAATTTAAGAAATGATTGAATTAAGTTTTGAAATTATTTAATAATTTAATGAGATTGAATTATTTAATAATTAAATAAAATTGAATCCTTTGATAATTAAAATTGAACTTTTTAATTAGTGAAATTTAGTTCTTTATTGATTGAGCTTGAAATTGTAACTAAGTAAATGAACATGTGAAATTGAATTTCTTTATCAAGAAATGCAAATGTGATTTTTGAAATTAATGTAAGACTTGTAATTTAAAGGGTTGATTTGTCGAAGCTAATTTAATTAAATTTGAAGTTTTGATATAATGAAGTTGAACTTAAGAAATTGATTTAATGAATTGGAAATTAAATAGATGGTTTGAATGATAAATTAACTTAACAAATATTGAATGAAATCGATAAGTGAATTTAAATTGATTTGAATGTTAAATTAAATTGATTTAAATGATTTCGGAATGAAACTTATATACAAACTTGAATCAATATTTGAATTGTTTTAAATAGAACTTGAAATTGAATTATAAGATCTTGAAATGGTAATTTGGATGTTTTGAAACGTAAATTTTTAGAAATTGGTTTTGAAAGACAAATGAAATGTTGGTTTACAAATTCTAATTGAGATTGAAATTGATTTGGTTTTGAAATAAATAAATGACCAATCGGTGTAATAATTACGAAAGTTATTAAAGAGACCGGAATCGGTTAGGGACATACTCTCTGTCTAAACCGAAAACCACTTTAATAACTATACGCGGAGTGTGATCTAGAATGAAGTGGTTGGAATGATGTACATGATGACTAAAGAAAGAGAACGATAATGGATAGCCTTGACACTTGTGTCAAATTGGAAATGACTAAAACAGGAGCCGTGCCGGGCCAAATGGGGGCTAGCTACCTCTTTTTTTTTTTTTTTTTTTTTTTTTTTTTTTTTTTAATAAAGGAATATATACATAACCGGAGAAAAAACGCCTTTCTCCAATGGCTTACAGGAAAGAAAGATACAATGAAAGCAAAAGAACAGTACAAAACCAAAACCGCTACACAACAGCGGACAAGCACAGCTAAAACCCCAGAACAGGAAAAAACCCAGACAAGAACAACACTGCAGGAAAAAACCATCAGCAGAAGGGGAAACTACTCCACCACCAGCCACAACCCGCCTTGACCAGTAGGACTAGGCCAGACCACCAATCACTAACCCGCCTAGTCCAAGAGGATAAGGCCAGACCACCAAATCAATCCGCAGAACGCGCGAACAGAGAGGCGCAGTGAGAGCGGAACCAAGATTAAGAGCTGAAGAAAGCCCCCAAAGAAGTAACAAAAAGCGACTCGGTTCGAGAGCCTAGACATCAATACTTGACCCCGGCCAATAGATTGCCAAAGAACCTGAAACTGAGAAACTAACAAACGCATTAAAAAAACCAACAGTAAAGGGGGGGTGGGGACAGACCGACTAAAGCAGACCACAGTCGGAGACAACAGTCAACCTATACCCAACCTGGCTTGGGACACACCATGCGAGATAGATAGAAGACGAGCTAGTCGATCCGCACGGGTAGTTAGTCGGCCCCTGAAGGGTCTACCACGGAATGCGAGAAAGACGTCGTTCCTCACACGCCGAATAATGGAGGCCGGCTCCATTCGAGTGTTCTCAAACGTTGCCTTATTCCGCGCGCACCAGAGGTGCCAACAGATGAGGCATGGAATCAAGCGGAAAACGATTGCACGAAGATTCTTACCAGCGCTCCCAGACCACCATGAGTTACGGAGATCTGAGGGCGAGGTGGCCGACCGACTAATGCCAAGAAGGTTACCAAAGTAATGGCCGACCGACCGACTAATGGGGGCTAGCTACCTCGAGCGAACACACTTCTTCGAAACTATTCATTACTTGTTGTCGATTGGTGCACCCTTGATTTGGGAGTGTTGTTTCGCGGTGTTGCGGTCGCTGCGGCGATGCGTTCTCACCAGTCTGGATCAGGCAAACGGTAGTTTCACTACCTTGGGTATTGCCTCATGTGCCTTGTCATACTTGGATCCCGATATACGCGACCACTACGAATTTGTTTTGTGTTATACCTATGGAGTACTCCCTAATAGCCCACTAGTTTACGGTGGAGTTTACAGTGCTGTATAGACTATAACGCTTATAAAATGTGTTAAGGGGGATAATGGTAACGCCTTAACACTATTTTGATATTTTATATTACTGATACACATTATCTACTTATCGTACACTACTACATAGTAGATAGTTTAACGGATCCTTAAAGGATGGTTATTCCAAACATCCTTTGAGTTACTTGTATTTAAGTTGTTATTTCACTTGAGTTGGATTTATTGATATAAGAATGTTAATCCTGACTCGAGTGTCTTGTGATTTGCTTTACGCTCGGGTCAAACTGAGTGTACCAGTATTCGAGACTCACCTTTGAAGTTGGAGCTTTGCTTGAAGATCCAGCCATCTATTCTGCTTTCAGTATTCGATGATTTCAGTGATGTATTCTGATTTGTATCTGATGTATCGTATTACTCTTTCATTGTATCTGGTTTAACTCTGATGTAACTTAGACATTTATATAGTAGCTTCATGAACTACTATCTCTTTTATTTCCGCTGCATTTATTACTCTGTGTGTGTGATCTGTGATTATTTATTTACTATATATATGTTTAGTTTTACCAAATTTAAATTAGCAACGTGGTATTTTGAATTATTCAAGTCCGGCATGTGCGGATGCGAATGGTTGAAAATAACGGGTCGTTACAAGTGGTATCAGAGCTTTGGTAGCTCTAGGCAAAACTTAGCATATAGGGTAAATGTATTTACAGAATCACTCTCATTCGAGTTTCAATCTCTTCCTTTTGACTCGATTCCTTTGAATTTTGGAACGTTCCCTACGGTTCCAAATTTCATTCGTGTCCCTCACTATTCATCTTCTTTCAATTCTGGAGTATCCCATAACTCTACTTCGAATGATTTTATAATGAGTCGGCGGTCTTGCCAATCTCAAATTGACTTATAAAGGGGTGAAACTCCTTTACAATAGACATCGATTTACCGGAGATTTCTGTATCCTCGGTTTATGATGCAATCTATCTCCTGCTATGCTTAAAATTCTATCCCTTGAGATCTGATGTTGATTTACCCCGGAATCCTGCATCAATCTTATTCTGGAAGTCACGGTCGACCCGGTTAAGGTCGCCCGCGATTTATATAAACTTATCCATCTTTCTATTTCGTTATTTCATCATCTTATCTTTGTTTTGAACCTATCTTCGAATCAAAATTCTCTTTGATTTGAGTCCATCAAATTTGAATCTCTATATTCTTTCTTTGAAATCCATGCTTGTATAGTCGAACGAAGAAGTGTAATTGTGAATTAATATTTAAAAATGTTTTATATATATTGTGTTGTTTGAATTGTTGATGTTGATTTGGGTTTCCGATCGATTCGTCTGATCAACGCTATCGATAGGATTTCCAAAACACTTGAACAGAACAAACCGACACAATATTGTTTTCAAAATATGGTAAACAAAATAGTTTTGTATGATTATATTGTATATAAATATAAGTTTCAAAAAAAAATTAAATTGTTAATGAATTTGTTGTCTGAAATGATAGTATTTAATTTTCATTTATTGTTTTATAAACCATTGACTATTTCATAATATAAATAAATGAATTTGTAAACTTGGGTATAATTTGATTGAAATTTGAAATGAATTTAAATCAAGAAACTGAGAATTTAAATTTTCGGTGATTTCAGACTTTGATTTGAAAGTTTTAAAGTGCATAGTATTTAAATAGTTCAAATAGAAATCATTTTTAAAGAATTTTAAATGTTTAAATAATTAAGTGCTCTTCTCTTTGTCGTTGGAAAACAATTTCGGTGATGGCGGCCGCATCATCGACATTCATTTTCGAGTTTCGAAGTGGAGAGACTATTCTGTAGCTTTGCTACAGTTTTGTTTTGAAAAATATTTTGATTTGAATTTCTTCAGTATAATTTGATTTATATATATATATAGGTATCTTATTTTAAAAAATTTAATTTGATTTGATATAAATATATAGATATATCTCTAAATTGTTTGAAGTAAATCGGAGATTTAAATTCTTAAACTTTAGGTTAAAGATGATTTCAATTATAAACTGAAGTCAAAATTCTTGGATAAATATTTAACTTGAAATAACTGGATTGTAAAAAATTTATTTGTATAATACTCAATTTCATTTCAATATAACTTACCTAAATTATTCAGAAATTAAAATGTAATTGGATAATGTACAATAAAAAAAATGTCTTTATAAATAAAATTTGAGTGTTTATAATAAATGTTATACACTAAATTTTGATTATAAAGATGTTAATAGAGTTAGATTGGATAATAAGTAAAACTCAGTTAATAATGAAATAAATTTGTTTTGAAAGAATTAATAAATTTGTTTTGAAAGAATTAATAAATTGAAATTTGATCAACTTATGAAAATACCTTGAATTTAAAAGCAATTAGTAAATATAAATTAATTTAAATCGAAACTTTTATGGTTTAAATTAATTTATATTGGTTAAATATATGTGATTAGATATATTAAGTAGAATAAATTGAACAATAATTTGGAATAAAGAAGAATTTAAATTGTTGAAAAAAAATATGATTATAATAAAAGACTATTCAAATTTATGGTTTTAGAAATTGTAAATTGAAGATAATTGGATAATAAGATAATGAATTTAGAAATAGTTGAGATTGATTTTAGTGAAATCAAATGGATTAAATCAATTATTGAATGTCAATTAATTTAAATTTGAATTTATATGGTTTAAATTAATTGTTATTTTGTATTTCAAATCTGTTTTTCTTTCTGGTTGTTTCTATTCTCCTACCTCTTTCCTTTTCGGGGACGAAAAGTTTTGAGTGGGGGAGAGTGTAACGACCTGTAAATTTTTAACTATTTTAATATCGTAATTAGTTGAAATTTTATGAAATTTTAAACGATAAAATTTTGAAATATAAATTTGATATTTGGAATGCGTCTAGTTAAACATAGCAACTGGTAAATTTTCGTCCGAAAATATGAAAGTTTATTTCGTGCGTCAATTCACTTCAATTTATTCAGTTAAAAATTGATGAAAATAAAACGTTTTCAAAACCTAAATATTTTTACATAGAAAAATTCTAAACCATCTTCTGAGCAAGACGTCATTTTTTGTTTTTCCAAATTCGGACTTCTTTAGCTCCGTCGATCTTATTTTTCTACGTTTTTGCTGCATTTTCCGCTAGTAGAAAATTCGAGTTTTTATAATTCAATCAAATCACTGATATCTGTATATCGTTTTAATCGTCTCGTCGTGCTGATCTCAACAGTGTATTCATTTGTGTATTTCGGAAATCCGGTACGCGATGAAATCTGTGAAATGATTTTTGTACCGGTACACATTTTAAACTTTTGGGATTCCTTGTTTCTATTCAGCGGATAGCTTTTATTTTTCCAACCTCTTGCTATTCCCTAGTTAATCTATTCCGTGAATTCAGCTTCTAGCTTTTATTATTCAACCGGTTCAATTTATTTTGATGGTTAGTTTCCTTCTTCATCTGGTTGCTTGTTGCTCTTATATTGGTTCTGCCTGCTCACTTTGGCTTTGGAACCTACGCATCCTCATCTCCAATTTTTTTTTCAGCAACATGCAAGCCAAGCTCTTCACCTGCCACGCCGACTAACAACTTGACCCACCGTGCCCCTTCCTTATCTAGCACGCCACCCATGCTCACTGGCCAACTCCCCAAACCAAAACCCTGTTGCTCGGCCACTATAGTCACACGTGTTCCATCCTTTCAAGCCGGAACTCCAACGGCCGATCTTCTTCTCCTCTCTCCCATCGCTCACATGCCTCCCTACCTTTCGGTTCCACCTTTCCTTCCCTGACAGCCCAAGCCGAGCCTATCCACTACATGCCGTAAGCCTTCTCTTCCCTTCTTTATATGTATATTTAGGTTATTGGACAAAGTTGATATTCATGTTTGGGTTTTTTATTTATTTTATATAGGTTATATGCTGTTAATATATAGTATGTGTATTATATTTTAAAAATATAGAAGTACTTGCTTACATTTTTCTTTTAACATAAACTTTCAGCACATAGTAGGCTAGATACACTATTACAAACAACAGATGACAAGTGTATTGCATATTCAATATTCCACATTTAACAGCTGAAGGGAAAAAAGTACTAGTTCTTTCTACACTCGTTAATTTAGTAACAATGAAGAACTATCTTTCGTTTAAAGCATGCATCTTTCGGGAAAAAATATATAGAAGTACTTGCTTACATAACTTTACCACAGTAGTATATTATATATATACATATGATATTATACACGATTTTATAATATATTTTTTTCAGTAGTTATATATGAGTATATATAAATATATATACATATCTTATATTTTGTAATAGTATATATATATAAGTTTTGCGGTTCGCATGAAGTTATGCAAGTTTATAAAGGTTATTTGGTTAATATACATACAAGTTATATCTCACTAACTTAAGTTCATTTGCAAAGTAAAAAAAGGCAAGAAAATAAAGTGCACAACCAAGCACGTAAACATGTGTCAGGTTAATTGTTTTCAAGAGAAAAGGTGACTAGTTTCCATGTAAAAGTGACAGGCTTCATATTAATTTAGCAAGATATTAAACACTACCTATATTCCTATATACAAGGCCAGGCTATTATTTTCAAAAAAATATGTGTATGTTAATAGTTATAGACACATACAAATGTATAACAACCATCCCTTTTGCGTTTATGAGTTGTCAGACTATATATGTACAAAACAAGGTAAGTATTTCAAAAGCAACAGTGTGTCAGGTTA
The DNA here is from genome assembly GCA_030737815.1 of Allium fistulosum. Classification (NCBI taxonomy): domain Eukaryota; kingdom Viridiplantae; phylum Streptophyta; class Magnoliopsida; order Asparagales; family Amaryllidaceae; genus Allium; species Allium fistulosum. The sequence continues at coordinate 248,034,160 of CM060905.1, read as the reverse complement.
TTGATTTTTAGATATAATAGGGGTTAGTATATATACATACGTTGCGTTTGTTTGTATAGTGTTTAAATCGGTTGTCAAATATATATGTATTTAGAGAGTTTAAATGGTGATATTTGTCCGACCGTTTCTATATACATTTTATTAGTGAAGTAAGATGATATATAAATGTAAGTAGCAGCTCCTCTTATTTCTTTGTTTGTAAACTGTTATATGTCGGTTACTTTATTTTATCCTTTAATTACTTGCAGTTTTACTAGTTAATATATGTTTTAGCAACATTTTATATGTATTAATTTAAAGGATAATGTGCATATTTATATATTAGTTTATGTAGATAAGTAGATATGAGTTTGGTTTTCATATATATGTTTTAAAATTGATTTTGAAATATGTATGTATATAAAAGATATTTCGGTTCAGTTTATATCAAGTTGGTTCTAATTCGCTTTATCAATTCCTTTTTCATCAGCCTTGTCGTCTAAATTCGTGCCAATTTAGCTTTGTTTGGAATTCATGCTTGGATTTGTAACTCATCTCGCTCGTTCATCTCTAGCCTCGAAAGGTGAGCAATCACTCACGATTAATGTTCTTTTATTTATTAAATTTAATTTCAATTGAAACGACAATTGAAATATGCTGCTGTTAGTTATTTACACTGTTTTATATGCTATCACCTGTATCAGTTTACTTATGACATCTTACACCATTAACTGTTAATTATGAAATGATAATCTAGTTTGGTTGATAAATGATTGATTGTTTGATGTTGACATTGGACGTTAAATTGTTAATGTTGTAAGTAATAAATAATTTGAAATTGAAATTGACGTAGGACTGTTAGATTTGATATATATGTTAATTTGATTGATGACATTTGTATAATATGACCCCTTTCAATTTTAAATAAATTGACGTAGAAATAGTGTTAACCACACCTTGAACCATTTAAATGTATGTGTGTAAATTGATGTAGTTTGAAATTGAACAATAGATGTCAAGTGAAGAACCGTATAATTATTAGTGTAATAATCTTTAATCTACATGAAATGATAGTGTAGATTCTAGAAATAATTATATTAATTTGCACAAACAACAATGTTAATTAATACGATTATTTCGGAATTATTTGAATTGATTATTGGATTGATATTGGTTGTTGTTATTGCTTGTTTATTTACTTTGACACCATCCCAGTTATCACACTGCAAGTTCCCTTTGCTATGCTTTGATTTTGAATTGAATTGGAATCGGGTTGAAATGATAAATACCCAAATGAACTTGACCTAGGATAGAGAATTAAATAAAAACCGATTGGTCAATACTTTTTTTTAAAAATAAAATGAAGATTTTATTTGAATAAATAATATGGTTTTGAAACGAAGTTGGAAATTGAATTTTAATGAAATTTAAATGTGAATATTTAATAATCTGAAACAAAATATTAATAAAGAAATTGATGAAAGAATATTGTGTAATTTAAGAAATGATTGAATTAAGTTTTGAAATTATTTAATAATTTAATGAGATTGAATTATTTAATAATTAAATAAAATTGAATCCTTTGATAATTAAAATTGAACTTTTTAATTAGTGAAATTTAGTTCTTTATTAATTGAGCTTGAAATTGTAACCAAGTAAATGAACATGTGAAATTGAATTTCTTTATCAAGAAATGCAAATGTGATTTTTGAAATTAATGTAAGACTTGTAATTTAAAGGGTTGATTTGTCGAAGCTAATTTAATTAAATTTGAAGTTTTGATATAATGAAGTTGAACTTAAGAAATTGATTTAATGAATTGGAAATTAAATAGAAATTGGTTTGAATGATAAATTAACTTAACGAATATTGAATGAAATCGATAGGTGAATTTAAATTGATTTGAATGTTAAATTAAATTGATTTAAATGATTTCGGAATGAAACTTATATACAAACTTGAATCAATATTTGAATTGTTTTAAATAGAACTTGAAATTGAATTATAAGATCTTGAAATTGTAATTTGGATGTTTTGAAACGTAAAATTTTGGAAATTGGTTTTGAAAGACAAATGAAATGTTGGTTTACAAATTCTAATTGAGATTGAAATTGATTTGGTTTTGAAATAAATAAATGACCAATCGGTGTAATAATTACGAAAGTTATTAAAGAGACCGGAATCGGTTAGGGACATACTCTCTGTCTAAACCGAAAACCACTTTAATAACTATACGCGGAGTGTGATCCAGAATGAAGTGGTTGGAATGATGTACGTGATGACTAAAGAAAGAGAACGATAATGGATAGCCTTGACACTTGTGTCAAATTGGAAATGACTAAAACAGGAGCCGTGCCGGGCCAAATGGGGGCTAGCTACCTCGAGCGAACACACTTCTTCGAAACTATTCATTACTTGTTGTCGATTGGTGCACCCTTGATTTGGGAGTGTTGTTTCGCGGTGTTGCGGTCGCTGCGGCGATGCGTTCTCACCAGTCCGAATCAGGAAAACGGTAGTTTCACTACCTTGGGTATTGCCTCATGTGCCTTGTCATACTTGGATCCCGATATACGCGACCACTACGAATTTGTTTTGTGTTATACCTATGGAGTACTCCCTAATAGCCCACTAGTTTACGGTGGAGTTTACAGTGCTGTATAGACTATAACGCTTATAAAATGTGTTAAGGGGGATAATGGTAACGCCTTAACACTATTTTGATATTTTATATTACTGATAGACATTATCTACTTATCGTACACTACTACATAGTAGATAGTTTAACGGATCCTTAAAGGATGGTTATTCCAAACATCCTTTGAGTTACTTGTATTTAAGTTGTTATTTCACTTGAGTTGGATTTATTGATATAAGAATGTTAATCCTGACTCGAGTGTCTTGTGTTTTGCTTTACGCTCGGGTCAGACTGAGTGTACCAGTATTGGAGACTCACCTTTGAAGTTGGAGCTTTGCTTGAAGATCCAGCCATCTATTCTGCTTTCAGTATTCGATGATTTCAGTGATGTATTCTGATTTGTATCTGATGTATCGTATTACTCTTCCGTTGTATATGGTTTAACTCTGATGTAACTTAGACATTTATATAGTAGCTTCATGAACTACTATCTCTTTTATTTCCGCTGCATTTATTACTCTGTGTCTGTGATCTGTGATTATTTATTTACTATATATATGTTCAGTTTTGCCAAATTTAAATTAACAACGCGGTATTTTGAATTATTCAAGTCCGGCATGTGCGGATGCGAATGGTTGAAAATACCGGGTCAAACTTTTCGAAACCATTAAAAATCAAACCTTTCAAAAGCATAGGTTTATACTTAAAAATATTATTTTGGGTCATAGTGATAATAGGTGAAAGTATCTCTTTCAAAACCACACTTTTATTTTATAAAGTACCGGGAAGACAATTAAACCTTTCGACAACGTCGAAATCTACCGATTTCAACCCCTTCGAAAGGTTTGGGAAGCAGCTTGTGTTTATAAGAACAATTAAACCCTTCGACAACGTCGAAAGCTCTTGCTTTAGACCCCTTCAGAAGGTTTAAACAAAAATAAAGGTGGCAGCTCTCTTTCAAAAATCTCTTTGAAAAACCTTTCGAAATCATAGATTTCGACCTTGTCGAAAGCAAGCATAGCTTTCAACTTTGTCAGAATCTCTTAAAACAGGCAAGTGATTTTCTTTTTCAAATCAAAGTAATCTGGGTCCATCTCCTTCGATAGCAACCCTTTGGAAGCAACCATTCGACACCATACCTTCCGACTTGGTCCAATTCACTCCATACCACCTAAATGATATCATGTGCATTGCTTTTGACCTTGTTGGTCATTGAAATTGAAAGGTCTTGGTCGATAGGTCTAAGTTGAAAGGTTTTCCAAAGTAGGCGGAACCACCTTGTTCTGGGTAAAAGCTAATTTTGCCAAAATAAGTAAAAAAAATTAACAAACTTGCCTACTTGTAAACATTTGATTGGCTTTCGCAACATTTAAATAATTTGGATAATATTTGCCGCATTTTCTCCGATCTAAAATCAAATTAACATTTAACAAATATGCCCTTCCTCTTATAAAAACAATTAAATATTTAGGTCCTCCTTTTGAAATAATTTAATTTTCATACTAAATCACTTAGTAAAAATCCCCAAAAATTCCTGAAATTCACTTTAATCATGTTATCTAACATATCAAAATTTTAGACCCAAATTCTTAATATATTTTCCAAAACAAATTTATAAACCCAAATAACCATATTTTCCTTTGAAAATTCACAACTAATTCTCCACAGCTTGGAAAATTATAAAAATTGAAACCCAACTCCAAAATCATGTTTTCTATAACATATAATTTCCCATGACATTTAAAAATCATTTAATCTCGATTTTACCCTAAAACCGTGTATATCTCCTTTAAACAACCTGGTTTAAACCATACAATTTATAAATCAAGCATATCATCATTCAATATATGATAAAACATATTTACCCTTAAATCCAAAACCATATGATTATAAAACCAAAATAGAGATGTAGAAATTATTATTCGCCTTAGATTGGATAAGGAAATTGAAGTTTGATTGAGATTGATTTCTTCTAGCTTGATCCTAAGCTTTACTTTGATTTTCTCTTCTCTTCCTAATGGCCGACCTTGCTTGCTTTTTATAGTTATAAATTTTGTTTGAGGTAAAATGAACGTGTATGACTAAGGAGAATAGTATAAGAGGGAAATATGGGCGGCTATTTACCCTAATACACTTATGTTTAATTACTTAACCATTTATAAGTTCATTTAGTTAAATAAGCACGACCACTAAATTTTTATTAATCAACCTCAATCTCCTTATCTACATTATTCTATTTAATTTATTCTAATTAAATCTCCAAAATAATGTCATCATTAAAATTTGGGGTGTTACAAAAACCCACAAACAGAGCTGCCTCTCTTTGAAATTTCAAGACAGACCGTCATGATTTTGAAGCTGGGTTTGAGTGGAAACGTTTTTTCCGACCTCTTTCTAATGTGAATCGAGCTAACTACTAGCAAATTCTTCCTTTGACGTAGAAAGGGATGACTACAGCAAAATGATCAAGGATCTTGATAATAAAATAGCTTAGCTGAAGATAGAGCGAGATGCCGCCTTGAAGGGAAAGACTACAAGTGATAAATTGCTGAAAGAAGTGACCCGGACCCATGAAAGAATATGCCTCATGATTAAAGATTGGCTCAATGATGCCTATGAGGAGTTAATTAAATTAAAGGAGTGGGTCACTGAGGGAGAGAACGCTATCAAGGCCCAGGATCAGACCATCGCTAAACAAGTTGCAGAACTCAGTCGGCTCTACGAGGAGAATGAAAAATTGGCGAAAGAGAAGGAGACGATTGAATCTAACAAGTTAGCGCTCGAGATTGATTACTTGGTTACTCGAGAGGAAATTGCACACTTTCAGAGAACACATGAAGACATGACGACCCAGATGAATGCTACCATGTTTTGGTTCTATGCTTGCACCATCATGAACAAGGAAAGCTTGAAGTGGCTTACATATAACTACCCAGGACTCTTGTTATTGTTTGGAACGAAGTATTGAGTAGGTCGGAGGGAGCCGGGGAAATGCACTACGAAGAACTCATTATCACCTATCTCAGTTCTGAGGACATAGACTTTCTTACAGATGGTAGGGAGATTTTCAAAGAACAGAAAGAGAACACTGCTACTGATGTCGCCGTTGAGGCTCATGTCGAACCGAGCTCTTAGGGTTAGGGCGAAACACCTGCTTCCAATTATCAAGATCTCAATAACGATTCCTACATCCACATGGGTCTTTGAAGCTCTGCATGAGCTGTATCTTCCCCCGGTCATTGAACGACCTACTCAAGTGGAAACTGGAAAAGGGGGCATCGAAGTCGAAGTCAATGATCAGACTCCTGGGTTAGGTATTTCTCTCGTTTCTCTAGTACTCCAAAAGCTTCAGTTCACTTCGGAGACCTTTACTAAACTATACAACTGTTGTTTCCCAACTTGTAGGTCAACCGTCTCCTCCTTCTTTGCCTCCAACTACTCAGGGCTCGGGAGGCATTGCTATCACCACTGTCTCCATAACAGTTTTAGGTTAAATTCCAATTTCAAACTTCGGTCCTAGATTGGACTCCGAGAAAATAGGAGCATTACAGAACCTGGATAATCTCTCCGTGTCTCAAGAAGAAGATATGACAACCACAGGAGGGTCGGACCCAACCGACAAGGGGATGATGGTGGAGAGACTTAAGAAGGAGAAAGAGGGGATGCAATTAAAGAAGGAGACAGAAGAGGTCAAGTGAAAGACTCCAACTACAAACAAGCTTCAGAAGCCGAAGGACGGAGGCACAACCATTTGAGGATCTGAGGGATCTGACCCTACCATAGAAGGAGAGTCTATGCACTTAGAGGGTGGTATTACCCTCGGCAAGGAAAGAAAGAGAAGGTAGAAGTTGCAGGCTCATTCAGGAGAGATTGGGAAAGGTGGCTAGTGCTGCAAAAGAAGGAAGACTCGGTAATATGTGTGTCAGTTGAGCGTTTTGCATTTTGTGTCAATGTGTCAATCAAGTCTATACTTTTCCTTTTCTTTTGAATCTGAAACTGACCGATGTTGTGCGAGTACGACCCCCGCTATTTGTTCATGTACACAAAAGATATTGGTAATGAAAGATCGGCTTTTCTTTTGTAACCTCTCTAATATAACTTTCCTTCATTTTATGTACAGTTGTTTTGTGTTATTTATTTACCGCAACTTTATGCATGTAAATAATATTCCTACATTTATTTAGCATGTTATGATACTTAGCTCTATTGTGACTGCCAAAATACTTTGTTCGGCATGACAGAGCTGTAATATGACTCAATTTTGCCTACTCCATGCCTATTTTCTTTTGGGTCCGGTTGAGCTTGTTTCGACAAAGTATTGGTGTATATGCCCTATTCCATGGGGACGATTACTTCGGATGTTGAATCCGAGCACTTGTTGAGTGCCTAGGTATTCCAAGCAATTTGTTTGATAGCACCCAGTCTAGCTTGCTTGAGAGTTCGTAACTCTGGTAATTTTTGGCTCTGTTGATTGATTCCAAATGTTCGGTCCTTAATGCTATAGATTCTTTGACTGTGAACGATTTCCTCCAAATTCACATCATCAGCTAATGCTAATCAGGATGTTCATATTAGAAAGATGCTTTATCATGGTCTTTCATCATAAAAAATTCTTCCAAATTTAGTGTTTAGATCCTATTCATGCACTAATTTCTATCTCCAAAAACTTGTGCACTAATAGCTCAAGTCCTTGGATTTTCCTTTGATGTCACCTATCTTCGGGTTCTGGTTTGTTCATTTTCCTATCGCCTATCTACAGGTGATGCACAGTTCCGATAATTATAAGTTGATGTCTTAAGCAACTTGTTGGTTTACAATTTCCCAGCGTTGTTAGGGCAATGCCAGTACTTTAAAAGATAGGGATCGATTTTCACCATTGACCCAGCGGTTTGAGTCGATTTTCCCCATTGACTCTGAGTCGATTTTCCATGTTGACTCGGTGGTTTTGGACCTTTTTGACATTGCCAGAGCAGTGTCGTTTCTTAGAAGGTTTGGATCAAATTTCCCCGTCGTTTTGACAGTTTGAGTTGAGTTTCCCTATCGACCCGACGGCTTTGAACCTTCTCGACGTTGCCAGATCAATGTCGGTTCTTAAAAGGTTTGGATCAATTTTCCCTGTCGACCCGGCGGGTTTGAACCTTCCTGACGTTGCCGGAGCAATGCTGTTCTTGGAAGGTTTGGATCAATTTTCCCCGTTGATCCAATGGTTTGAGTTAGATTTCCCCGTCGACTCGATGGCTTTGAACCTTCCCAACGTTGTCGGAGCGACGACGGTTCTCAAAAGGTTTTGATCGATTTTCCCCGTCGACTTAGCAATTCTGAACATTCCCGACATTGTTGGAGCAACGCTAGTTCTCAGAAGGTTTGGACCGATTTTCTCCATCGATTTGGTGGTTTGAGTCGATTTTCCCCGTCGACTCAACAGCTTTGAACCTTCCCGACGTGCCGGAGCAACGCCGGTTCTCAGAAGGTTTGGATCGATTTTCCCCGTCGATCTGGCGGTTTAGTGGTTCTTAACATACTTTTGGAGCATATTGTTCCTTATCAATTCCTCAATCAAGTCCTTCAAATTCTGACACTCATTTTTGTTATGCCCGTGAGTCTCGTGGAAGCGACAAAACTTTCCCGATCTCTTTTGATGCTCGGATGCTTCCCTCTTGGATGGTTTGTTGTACCGCTCAGATCCCTAAGTGGCAAGGTAGATGTTTTCTGAACTATCATTCAATGGTGTGTAGTCTTCAGGCCTTAGATTCCTCAAACGTTTTCCATTACCATAATGCCTACTAGAATTGTGGTTCCTCCTTTTCTAATGTGCATTCTTTCCTACACTTCCAACAGTTGCTGTAGAACTGTTTCCATCCTGTTAACCATAACATTACTCAGAATCACTTCCTTCAATTGCTCATCGATGGTTTTGTCTTCAATCATACTTGCTTCTTCCAGCCTTAGAAACTGGTTTGCCTTTTAGTTGAATTCTTTCGGGGCTGTTGGTTGTTCATTTTAATCCATTTATCGAAATATGTATCCGGATGAATAGCTTGGACCAAAGCTATAAATAACATGTCTTCCTTTGGATTTCTCACCTCGGTAATCGTGATGTTAAACTGGTTTAAAAAAGCTTTCAGTGACTCATTGGGCCTTGAGAAAAGCCAGATAAGGACATCATGTCCTTTGGTAGTGCAGTGTAGGGTCTAAACTGTTCTAGAAATTTTCTTGCCAACTCATCAAAAGTGGAAATAGACTTCGGTGGGAGTCTTGTAAACCACATGGAAGCGACTCCTTTCGAGAAGATAAGGAAACACCTACAATGGACAACATTCGTAGCTCTAGCTCCATTTTCCATTCGTATTAAAGAAAGTGTTGTTTAGGTCCATAGTTTTGGCTTAGCACCGACTTATCTCCTTGCAGGGGGAACCCCCTTGCTTCCTCCTATTACATCCCCTACGGATGCGGCTGTTGCTTCCTTTTGTCTTTGCTTTCCATCCCTTCTGTTTAAGCAAAAAATGGAGGAATTTTCTTGTTATATTATCGAAGAAGTTTCCCTTTCAATTCTTGTTGTTGTTGGTAGTTGTAAAGTTAGCAATGCATCCATTTTATCCATGAGAGCTTTTTGGCTATCGGTAAATTTTTAATTAAGATCATTGATACTATGATTAAGCTCTCCTTTAGTAACAACTTCCTGTTGAGTAGAAGATCCACGTAGTGGATTTCCATTATTTACTTCTATTTGGTGGTGTTTGCTTCATCACCACCAACTGTCACTCCTACAAATCTTCCAGATGTGGATTTTCCTTTCCTTCGAGCATTTGGAGTAGTAAATCTTCAATTTCTTCAAGAAAAAATTATGGATCTAACTTCTGGATCTTATGCCGTCCAAAGTAGAGAGCTAGATCAAAGCGTGAGTTCAATTCTCAATGAAAGCACCAAAATGTTGATGACAAAAATGGATCAACACTCAAGGATAGATTGTAGCGAACCTTTGAGACACAAGTAGAGAGACACAAGATTTTATGGTGATTCGCCAATCTATGGCCTACATCCACTTTATAGCTTTGTTGCTTATAGATTTGTGTAGTTTGTTTGAGATTTCAAGAGATTTGAAGGAGAATAAGTCACAAGTACAAGGCTTAGACAGATTCTAAGTCCTAGAATTGCCCAAAGTAGCTGCCTTGGTGACTATTGTATGGAGATAGAAGATGAAGAAGAGGGAGAGATTCAGGGTAATAATGGTAGAAACCATATCCTCTTTTGGTTACTCTATGGTTTGTATTTATAGGGGTAGAGGAGGTGTTCAGTCCAAAGCCTGTTAACAGTAAAGTCTAGTAGTCGGCCCAGGGTTGTACAAGAAAACTCAAAGTCACCCGAGTTAAATAAACAACTCGGTATCCAGTTTAATGACCCAGTAGTAGGTTATTTCCTTAAATGGAAATGAATCCACCCCTTTTTCACTTCCTTTCTATCTTCGAGTGGATGTGTGTCGTGCCTTTTCTCTAGTAATTTGGTTGGTGTTGGTGATAATTCCTTTATCACTTGGATTGTTTTGCTATTTGAGTTGTCTTCTTTCCAAACTTGATGATGGATCATCAAAAGCTTATGAAAACACTCGGGCTTGAGCTATAGGAATAGAGAATAGATGGCATGAAGTTGAGGAGCCAATATGGGAGAAGAAAATGACTCGGCACCGAGTTAAATGACTCGGTCTAGAGTTGTTTCCTTAGGCTATTTTGAAGTAAAAAAATTTCCGGGCCTCTTCTTTCTTTCTTCTAAGCATGCTTGCCAAGTTTCAAGTTATTTCGTCTTTGTTTTGAAGTTCTAACTTTTGCTGAATTCGTCCTAGTCAAAATCCCAATTAACATTCTCCATGTTACTCGATAGTGTTACTCAAGAATACGCTGGGGTAATATGGGTATAGAGGTAGGGTGTTACATGTAGGGTCCACCTCTTCCCATAAAGAAGCATTAAGTAGCCTGATGAGATTTTGTGTGATGTCAGTTAGGGAGTACCAAAAAAGGATCCCTTTAGGTGAGGTAGTAAATAACGAGGATCTGCCTAGATTATAGGTATTAAATTGTAAAAGACTACCTAATTCACATTAAAGAGGTATTATAACACCTATAATTTTGATTAACATTATTTAGGATATTTAAGTAAAATAATGTAAGGTGGTAAAGAGAATGGGATTTGATAACTAAGATGGGTCGTGCCTTAATTAATAAGTTAACAGGATTGATTATAACTTAAATGAGAAGGAGGAATAATATGAGGGGCAAAATAGGAAAAGGCTTTATTTCCTAAACCTAAACCCTTCCATTCTCATTTCATCATTCACTTACATTAATCCAACCACTACTAAACTCAAGACCGGTCATTACTAAGGAATTCAAGAGAAGAAAAAGCTAGTAAACAATAGGAAAGCTTAGGGGAAATCAAATCAAAACAAAATCTCATTTCTCTTCATCAAAATCAAGGTGAATAAAGATTACCCATCTCAAGTATGCTTGTTTATTTTCGATTTTATAATTAAATTTGAATCTCATGATTGTTATTGTGCCATGTTGTGAATGAATGATGATTATATACTTATTGGTAATTTATTGGATTTATTATAGAATTATTTAATAGGTTCTAAGAGTGAAAACCTAGTTTACAACATCCAATTGACTTTGAATTTGGATATGATGTTAGAAACGTTATTTTAGAAGTGGATTTTTAATTTCATAATTTTCCAAGTAAGTACGAATATTTTATGAATTTCTTAAGTGAGGAAAATGATTTATTTCGAGTTTTAATTATTGAAAATAATTAAACAATGCTTTTGGTCCCAAAATTTGTATATTATATGTTAGTTCTAATTTATTATGATTTCTACGATTTTTCCAAGTATTTATGAATTGTTGTGAATTTATTAGACTAGAAAAGCTTAATAATTACATTAAAATAATAGTATAAAATTATCGGTTGCAAATTATTTTGGGAATAATAATTCTGATCTATAGCAGTTCTGTGAAAAGGATTTGATAAAGAAGTATATTATCCAATAGAAATTTGACAAAGGATTGGAGTTGGTGAAAAGAAATTGTATTTTAAAGAAATAAAACAGTTTTTATGTTAATTACAAAATTGCCACGGTATTATTAATCAATGCCGATGTTCACCTATGCCGCAGTTATTAATGCCATATATTTTATATCGGCTATAGTAATGCCGTAAGTTTTTATGATGGTTTTAAAACAATGTTGCATGTTTTCTTTGCTATATGTTTTCAATATCAACTCCTTAAGACTACGTTGCCACATTTTTGTACTAGCATTAATATTTATAGCGGCAGTGATGCTGCATATCTCCATTCCTATACAAAGCGGCAGTAATGCCACAGTTTGACATTGATATTTAAAGGCATGGTGTCGCATGTATATAATTTCGATACTATTACTTTAAGCAGCAATGTCGCATATAAACCTTATTTTCGACATCGATATATGGCAATGAGGCCACTTATTTTCTATATCAACACAAACGATATTAATGACTCTATGAGTTTGATGTCGAAGGTCATCAATGTCGACATTCCCATATTCCAAATTTTAAAGCTTTATACTATGCAAACCAAAGATTATGCCACATATAGTCGGCAACCTTTATATTTATGTTATGCGATATAAATGATTTTGGCCTCTTGGCCTTATGCTTTATTAAATCAGATGCTTTAACATAATGTTGACATAGAGGGGTGCGACAACCCATAGCGGCTATATTAATGCCATACTTTATCAATTCAAATAGTTTTATTATGTGGCTTTACAACCTAAGGGTTTTAAAGATGCGATAACCTCCTAGTGGTTTTGAAGTTAATGAGACCTAGTTTATAAAGGCATATATATCTTGGCATAATATTTTAGGTAAAGTAAAGGGTTATATTTCCTTGTTTTGAGTATGATTTCAAGGGTTAAATCAATTATAAAGACTTACATTTTCAAGGAAATAAAGAGGGTATTTAGCTTCTTCTTATCACCATTAGATTAATTATGGTAGGATAAATTGACTCAAGGATTAGAGAAAAGAGAACCAGATAATGGAACTAGTGCAGGGTAGCGCCCTATACTTCAAATGTTAGCCCCTAGTTTATAGTAGTCCACAATTCCAGTGTGTAGGGCTTTGTAAAGGCTAAAGGGTAAAACTAAAAGTAGGTTTAGGCACTGAAAGGAATATAACTTAGGTAGGTCATTGGTTGGCCTGTAAAACCATTAGGTTCATAGTGAGTCTAGCAAAACTATGAGAGTGACAGACAGTCACGTAAACACTCAGACGACTGTGTTTGGATAGACGGCCCAGTTTATTCCTAACGATAAATTGGAGAATTTTGGTATATCTATAGGACTTAGTCAGCCATATAGGTTTTGTAGTAACCTTGGAAAAACTATAAAGTAAAGACAGACAATCAGTTAACTGAGACAGATTAGTCAGGTTTACCCATGTAGATTGCATGCATTTAATATTCTTGTGTTTTGTAACCATTGTGATTGCAGGAGCATGATTGTGATAGACATATAATCAGAGGATACTAGTGAGGGGAAAACCTATTCCGCTCAGCTGCATGGTCTCACTAAATATCTATTATCGAGATGGCATATTATTATTCACACTAGACATTTTGTCTGACCCGAAGTTTTTGTTTTTTCCTCTTTAACTCTCAGGTATTCATTTGAGTAGATTGAGAATAAGGTTTCCAGGTTTTAGGTTTGGTGAATATAGCTTCCAGAGACATGCAGGAGGCAAAGCTAGCTATTTAGGAGTCTAATTATGTCTGCTATGTTGAATTCATTTTGTTTGATTATATGTAATGGAAGAAATTGTATCTTTCTAGCAGTAAACTCTAATCAACCAAGGGTCCATCTTCATATGTCGCTCTTGGCATATTTTGTAATAATTATATTTATCTACACTTGGGCAACGTTTTGGGATTATGTAATGAATATGGAAATTATTTAATGAAATATGTTTTTTGGAAAAAATTTATACTCATGTGCTTTTGATGCTAATGATATTATTAATTGATCTCATTTTGTCAACGGAGAATAATACTATCGATAACTGCAGCATCAGTAGTGCTTGTTTCGGGCCTTTGAATGGGGGATGTTACAACTTGGTATCAGAGCAAAGGTTTGTATTAAACCAAAAGAATTTTGAACATTAAAAGAGTTTTTGAAAATATTATCAATATGAATCAGAGTATGACATTAGGGTATGGGATAACGCTATAATAACGTACTTGTATATATTATATATAAGTATATATCTATCTTTATTCTTCTCTCTCTCTTAGAATGTTCTTTCGTATCTTACTAATGTTCGAATGCAGATTTAAGGAAAGTAAGATATGGAGGCCGAAAACGAAAAAGTGAATCTCGATGGAGGAAGCACCACAACCAATGGAAATGTCAGGCCTAATACTAGAGAAATCCGGGTCGACAAATAGCTGCGAATATGGGTGTTGGAACACTGTCATTGGATATGGAAGCTATGTATCGGTTCTTTATCAACATAATGCAAGCTGGAGTTGCAGCTGGATTAATGGTAATGCTGGATGAGAAAATTCTGAAGTTTCGGTTGTCAACAACTATGCTGTTTTGAGTCGGGATTATGCAACATTCTGAGGAAAGCCAATTACTGGAACGGAGAATGACATCGAAGTTGAGAATTGGCTCTTGCATTGTGAAAGGATTTTTTTGATTTAGGCCTAAACGATGAGTGGAAGAGGAGGTTGGCATCCAAGAAATTACAAGGAGCTGCATTGTACTGGTGGAATAGTACAACTGCGGGAGTATCAAAAGTGAACTTGACTTGGGCAGAGTTCAGGAGGAAGTTTGAAGAGAGATTTATGTCTGAGATAGCCAAGTCGACTTTGCTTAGAAAGTTCGCTGAGTGGAACAAGGTGATATGACTATGCTTGAGTATGCGACTAGGTTCGAGGAGTTGTCCAGATATTGATATGAAACTGTGGATACTGTGATTAAGAGAAACGAGAAGTTCATCAGACGATTAAAACCAGAGCTTGCCAGAGCAACACTGACACATCTTAGAGATCCTTGTGATGTAGTAGTGGAGATGGCACTAAGGAAGGAAGAGACGCTTGCTTTGGTTAGTAATAACAAGCTGGCAGAGGCTCGAGGTGGTCAAAGCCAGAAAACAAAATTCTTTCAGAAAAAGGGAGCTCAGAAGGGTGGAGCTACCAAGAAAGGAAAAGCTAATGTTGTTTGCTACAAGTGTGACAAGAAAGGGCACTTTGCCAATGAGTGTCATTCTAGTGATGGAAAGAAAGTTATTGGGTGGAAGAACATCTAGTGCTTCAATTGTGACCAGATAGGGCATTACAAGAATAAGTGCAAAGAACCAGTTAAGGTTGATAAAGGAAAAGTGCTTGCTTTGGAATCGTCTACCTCGAGATCACTAGTGGAGGAGAAAGGAAAGTCTATGATGGGATGTGCGCGTTTGATTCATGGCATGCCTATTATAGTATTGCTTGATACTGGTGCATCACATTCTATTATCTCTCATTGTTTGGTAGATAAGCTTAGTTTAGAACCATCATACCTTGCTACTTCCTTAAGGGTTACAAATCTGATAGGAGGGTATGCAACTCATGGAATGAGTTGTGACCATTTAGAGTTTGAGGTGTTAGTTCATATGTTTGCCTGTAGTTTGCATGTGTTTGATTTTATGGGCTTCAGAATTATATGGGGTATATATTGGTTAAGAAAATATGATGCCAGGATATTTTGCCAAGACAGGAAAATATCACTAAAACACCCTAATAGTAGCGATCGATTATATACTTAGTAGATAACTTGAATTTTGATGTTTGTGATTTATTGGGTGCAATGGAGGAGGAAGACGAGTTGGATTGTGTTTTTGTCGTAAAAGAGTTTGTAGATATTTTTGAACCTATTATAGGACAACCACCGAAACGACCTATTGAATTTTGAATAGATCTTGTACTTGGAGCTGAACCCGTAAGTAGACCGCCTAGCAGAATGACACCTACTGAGATGAAGGATTTAAAGGTGCAGCTAGTGAACTTAGAAGAAAATAATTTCATTAGACTAAGAGTTCGCCTTAGGGAGCGGCTGTGGTGTTCGTGAAGAAACTGGACAGGTCATTGAGATTATGTATCGATTATCGTAAGTTGAATGAAAAGTCGATGAAGAATATATATCCTCTACCAAGAATTGATGATTTATTTGATAAGTTAAGTAGAGCTAAAGTACTTTCCCAGTTGGACTTGGCAAGAGGGTTCCATCATTAAGGGTAGCGGAGGACAGTATTCCTTTGACGGCATTTCGAACAAGTTATGGTTCGTACTAGTGGTTAGTAATGCCATTTAGATTGACAAATGAGCCTACTTTCTTTGTAGACTTGATGAATCGAATCTTCCAACATCATTTGGATAGGTTCGTGTTAGTATATATAGTAATATATTCAGAGAATGAGCAAGATCATAAGATTCACCTTAGAATAGTGCTTGAGACGTCGAGGCAACATTAATTAAACTTAAAGTTTTCGAAATGTCATTTTTGGAAGAAAGAAGTAAAGTTTCTTGGTCATGTAGTTTTAAAAAAGGTTTGTCAGTAGATCCAGCTACGATTGAAGTTGTAAATAATTGGAAGAGACCCGAGAAGATGACCGAGATAAAGAGTTTCCTTGGATTAGCTGGCTATTACCAGAGATTCATCAAGGATTTCTCTCGTATAGCAGCACCTATGACTAAAAGAGCAAGGAAGGACATGAACTATGTTTGGACCAATAAATGTGAGGAGGCATTCCTGAAGCTATAACATTTATTGACTAATGCGCCCGTCTTAGTTGTACCAAATGGTAATCAAGATTTGGTGGTGTAAACAGAAGCATGTGGAACATGATTAGGAGTTGTGTTGGTGCAAAAAGTTAAAGTGATTGCATATGCTTCTCGACAGCTCAAACCACATGAAGTTAGGTATCTAACACACGATTTGGAGTTGGCAGCAGTAATCTTTGCTTTAAATGTGCGGAGACACTATCTGTTGGGAGAAAGATTTGAGTTGTATACGGATCATAAGTTCTTGTGATATTTATTCTCTAAAAAAGAGTTCAATATAAGACAACAGAGGTAGTTAGAGTTCATAATAACTTATAATTTTGGTATTGAGTATACGTTAGGGAAAGGAAACAAGATAGCTAATGCACTTAGTAGAATACATCAGAATGTGGTATTAGCAATGTTAACAGAGTTGAAAGATTTAGAAGCACTGACTACATGTAGTGTGCACTTAAGGTCGACAACCAGTTCTAGTCATAATACTGCAATGTTATCTTGTTTAGAAGTTCGACCAGTATTGTAACGATCCATATTTTTAACAATTGGATATTTAAATGATTGATTTAAATATTGAATCGTCAACTAATTGACGGTCCCAAACATATGATTTTTCGAATACGATTGAATCAAGACTCGAGACCACTTCCGTTGAGTTCCTATCGATGTTGCGAATTAAAATGAGTATAAGGATTGCTATATTTGTAGATCGGACTATCCAATGGCCGAAACGACCTTGAAAGTGTGAAATTATCATCCTAGAGCGCTATCTCGGATAGTGATGTAATTTATACTGTCAGGACTGAAAAAATGAGGTGATATATGCAGACGAGTTTCGTTGCGATCAGACTTACCATTTGATCGTGCGAGCTTGAAACGACGACCGTTTATTTGAGAATTTAAATAAACAAACAATATAATAATATTATGTTAATAAACTAAACCTTCTCTCTTACATCAGAATAACAGTTCCATTCATCTCCTTTAGGAAATGGCCGCTACTTCCTTAATCCCATTCAAAAAATGAAATATACCAATTCGCTCCACTAAAAATCACGAGACCAGTTTTATCGAAATCGTATAAATGAGAGCTTCACGATGACCATGGCAGAATTTGGTGGATCACTATCGGTGGCATCGACCTCTCCTGGGCTGCTCTAGGGTTTGATCTAGGCAGAGCTACAGGAGACGATAGGCGAAATGGAGATCGCCGTTGCATTTCTTTTCGCGAATAAAACCTACCTACAACATTTCGTCGATCATGATCAAATCTAACGAACCACGTTCGTGCACGGCCGTGCTTGCATGCCAAGGTCGCATTCCAGTAGGGAAGGCCAAGCTTCGAATCATTGTGTCCATCGTGGAGAGAACGCGAAATAAAACTTGTTAGTGAAAAGGCATCGAGATTCGTTGAGTAAATTGGGAGAAATCGATGAGAGAAGGGAGTGGGTTTTGGGTTTCATTGTGCATGGATATGTACAGGTGATTTGTTTTGGGGAAGGTAATTAACAAAGGTAATTAAGGTAAATTAATTATTTTTTAAGTTAATTAATTGTTTATTTAATTTCTAATCTTATAAATACGATATCTTTTGCATACGAGGTTTGTTTGGACGTTATTTCTTGCTTTGGGCTCATAATGGAAAGCTTTATGATTTAGTAATGGTTTGGTCAGATTTGGTTGAGGTAAGTGATATTGCTTTTCATAATACTATGATTGTTAGTATAGTATTAAAATGACATTTTGGAATTATTTCTAACTTTAAAATGTTATTTTTAGAATAGTTAAACCTGTATCTTATTTTATAAAATGAATTAATTTTTTAAAACGGTTTAAATAAAATATCATATTTTTTCCATTGATGCATTATTTTGACGATATTGTTAGAATTAGCCTATTTTTGACATTTATCCCACATTGGTTGCTTGGATGTATTGTATTGTGTTATTATAGACGTATGTAGGCTATTATAGACATTTATACGTTTGTTGGTTGCATGTGTGCTTCTTTGCTTAGTTTGGTTGAAAACGATGTTCGAATGTGATATAGTATTATAAAATATCCCATAGGATAGGATATCGTGCATAGAGTTCCATGCATACTGATTGATCTGGAGACAAAATATTGACTTGGGGATGTGCTTCAGATTCGGGATAGATGCCGGTCGTTTTCATTGGGTTTGTATTTAACCACTTTTGGTTAAGTACATGACCAGATTGGTCAATATCGACTACTCTGGAGTGGTCGATATCTACCACTATTGATAATGGCCGATTTGGCCAATATCGACATAGACAATGGAGAGACTTCAAGGAGCATGATGCGATGGTTCGTTCGATCAATGTTCAATTTTGGTGTTACTGCTCTTCGACGAGTGGTTTTTGCGGTGAAGCGATGATGTGACGCTTCGACGTGATGACTTCATATTCGATTATGATGATTTTGTGATGGGAAGTGATGGATTCGATGATGGATAGCTACACTTGGGGATGTAGGGTAGCTGGATGGAAGGAACTATTGGAGGAAGGTTACGGGATGCATGATGACACCCTGTGACTAATGATGGTTGTCTAGAGTAGTTACCAACCATGACGACTTTAGATAGGAGTTGTAAATACAGTTCCAGGATGTGCTCTGCTAGTGATGACGTGTGCAAAGGGATTATTGATATTCGACATGATGGGGTACACTCTTGAGATAAGGGTATATGAGGATGTGATCGGAGTCCGTTGACATTAGGACCTGATCTGCCCGTACCCTACAGTTCGTTGACATTTGGATCTGGGTAAAGTTATATACTATAGTCGGCTGACATGAGGACATAGTGACGATATGGAAAATTCGTTAACGTTAGAACCCGTCTATACCCTGATGGATCAAGTGGCCGGGGACGTTGAGTAGTCCTTGATGATGAGATGGATTATACGAGTATCATATATCCAACACACTGAGTGAGTGATATGAGGATGGATGATTGATGTTATGTTTGCTTTGCTTACTTATCACCTTACGAATGTCATGACGTAGATACCATCGATGTAGATATCTAGACACCCATTAGTACTTTGACGTATAGTACACCATGATGATTAAGATATAGAGTAGCATACTATTGATGTTATGTGCTAACTCTATGGATGTAGGAACATGTCAGGTATGATTCTTCGTACCCTCTGTTCCATATATTATACCAACTTTTATAGTGTTTTAAGGTTATTTACAGCTCAGACCAAACTGTTGTCTGAATCGAGGTTTTATGCTTTGCTTCTTATTATCTGGGTACTTTTAAATGAGTAGACTAAATAGTAGGTGTAAACAGCACTTGGAAGTATGCAGATGGACTAGCAGGAGGTGACACTTTCTCATATTTATACTTTGAGATTATTATTGTTTATTCCGCTATGTGATACTATGGCGCCTTGACAGTGTCTGATTTACTAATATTAGAGACAGTTTATCAGTTTAGTTTATTCATCGGTTGTATAAACTCTATTACTATTTATATAACTGTATGAGCCTGTTTACTCTGATTATGTTGTTCATGTAGTTATTACTATCTCGCCTAATTTATATCTATGATGACTATTATATTTTATCTGACGCGCTGTGAGATATACGACAGGTTATGTGACTGTGTGTTGTTTTATTTCTTTCTCTTCTCTTCTTTTCTATTCCTCTTCTTTACTTCTATTTCTTTCCCTTGATAATCGCCCTACACCGGCGAATGTGCCAGTAGCGCACTATTTGGTTATATGATCATCAGTGGTGTATGGTAGTCGTCATATTTGGTATCAGACCGAGGTTACGTGATTAACCTGAGTTGATACCGTGGTTCGGTAGAGGTAAGGTAGGAATTGTCATCGTAGACTAGATCGAGAGTATACCTATATACGAGAGAGTGTGTATTTGTTATCTATTTTGGTTTTAAAACTATATAGTAGTATATATAGTATATAATTTGTATTGCATACACGAGTACGATTGATGCAGTTTTTCTTTATGATAGACTGATCATTCTTATTAGGTATTAAGAGTGATCTGGCATACAAGAAATTCTGCTACTGAATACATCTCTGATGTTGAGGAGTGGGAAGCTTCAGGGGCCACTAACACTGATTGATAGGATATGTTTGCTAAGATGGTGCGAAACATTATTCTGGAATGCCTAAGCTTCTTTGAATGCTTGTAGTGGTTAAGTGAAAACGCCTAGAGTAGACTTTGCTGAGCTGTATAAAGACTTTAAGGGTCTAAGAGGTAGACCGTTCCTTAAAATGGATTCGGCTATTGAGGTGCAAGATGGGATGGATATTTGTGAAAGGATCTTCAATGACTTGGAGTTCAATGGTGCAATGAGGTAGAAGTTGGCCTTTAGATGACTCCAAGGATGAACAATGAACTGGTGGAGTGCCTTATAGCTTAGATTCTCGAGTATCATTTTACATGGGATTTGTTCATGGTTCGCTTCGAAGAAAATTTATCTCGACTTTTCAAAAATTGCTATTGGTTAGGAATTTTGTTGGTTTGAAGTAAGGCAGTATGTTTGTGTTAGAGTATCCGGTCGAATTGGATGCTTTTTCACAGTACGTCTATCTTTTATTGATACTCCACTTAAAAAATGAAGAATCAATCATTGGGTTGAGTGATCATCTTGGGAAGCGATCGATTGGTCATATTGACGAGAGCTTCGAGAAGTTGATCAAAAAGGCTTTATGATGTGAGAGCCCATATCCGGTTTCGAAGGATTGTCTTGAACTAAATAGTAGGGAAAACTATGGAAGCATACGCATTGAATGTCATTCTGATTTCATTGAGTGCTCCATCGACGAAAGAGAAGGGAAATGGCATCACTACTTGAGGTATGCTTTAATCCACTTATGGAAATTATATACATGTTTTATTTGATGTTGAGGTTTCACATTCCTTTATATCTAGTGATTTATAGATAGATTGGGATTAAGACCAAAAATTGTGAACCGACCTTTTGATTATGACGAACCTTGTTGGGGCTTAGCTAGCCTGTACATGGTTTGTCAAGACTTTTCCTTATCAAGTCATGGAGGTTTGTTTGATTGTTTTTGATTTATTTTTGGTTTAATTGGGTTTATACTATAGTTTAGGAATTGACTGACTTAAGAGGTATGGAATCGTGCTGGATTGTAAGAGGCCGTTGGTGACTTAAGGGACTAATGATAAGCGAAAGGTAGTGTTCGGCTTCCCACACGGTGATGGTTAGCTTTCTATATTCGCTTGATATCACATACGATGAATTTTCATCTATGCTTGTAGCTAGAGAGTGTTCGGACACATTCGATGAGGTGACCGGATCCCTACCATATAGGGATTGATTCCATATCGATCTAGTCAGAGGTGCTAGACCAGTAGTTATGCCTTTAAGGCAGATGATGCCCAAAGAGCAAAGGAAGTTAAAGGTGTAAATGGATGACCTATTAAGGCTAGTGTTTATTCGTGGGAGCATATTTAAGTGGGATGCACCTATAGTGTTTGCCACTAAGGCGGATGGCCCTTTGGGGTTGTATATTGATTACCATGAGTTGAATGAGATGAAGACCAAGTATCCACTCCTATTTATTGGTGGCTTGTTCAATCAGCTCTATAGTATAAAGGTGTTCTCTCAGTTGAACCTTGCAATGGGGTTCCACCTACTGAGAGTAGCTAGAGCGAGTGTTCCGATCACAACATTTTGTAGGCTACTTTGATTTTTGATTGATTGGTTATGCCGTTCGTGCTAACCAATGCATCGGTATGCTTTGTTGATCTCATGAACAATGTTTCAAGAGATCACCTGTATAAGTTTGTGCTTATGCTCATTGATGATACTTTCGTTTACTCATGGACGAAAGAAGAGCATAAGGCACGATTGATGGTTGTATTGTAGGTATTGAGAAGACACCAACCGATGATGAGATTTTTAGAGTTTCACTTCTGGAGGAAGGAAGTGAGATGCTTGCGTTACGTTGTTTCAGAATAGGACATCGTTGTAGATCCTACAGAAGTTATGGTAGTCCATAATTTGAACAGACCCAAGGAAACAGCACCATTAGCTAATTTGATGAGAGAGGATCGGACTTTTATTTGAGATGCGAGGTATATACACGCACTAGTGAGTCTAACAGAGAAGTTAACTAGTATACTGATGTTACTCATTCCGACTAGGAATGAGGAGTCAGTAGTACACAAATGCCAGTGGTACTTAATTGGATGCGGTATTGATACCGAGAGGTATGGTTGTCGCACGTTAGTCGACAACTGAAACCGCACAAGAGGAAGTATCCGACTCTTGATTTGGAGTTGGCGGCGATAATTCGATTGGGAGATTTGAAGGCATTATCTATTAGGAGAGAGGTTTGAGTTGTTCATTGATTCCAGATCATTGAAATATCTCTTCTCCGAGAAGGATCTTAACCTTTGCCAGTAGTGATGGTTGGAATTCTTAGCCTTCTATGACTTATACATTTCCCATGTGTTCGAAAGGGAAATGCAGTTATTGATGCTTTAAGTGGAAGACATACCGGTTTAGGAGCAATATTCCTAGAGTGGGTATTGCTCGAGTTTATCACTAGTTATGACTTCAGAACTTGATATGAGTTAGTGCCAAGATGATGACTAGTTTGATGGTCAGATCTACTTTCATTTAGCATATCGGTATTAGTCAAAGGTTGGTACTAGTCAGAGGCGTGAGGCTAGACTAGCGGTGATCATGGCTAAGTTAGAGGAATGAGTGGTGTCTGTTGAGGTGATGCAGTGCAGTCCCGATCGAGATTGTTAGTTTCGTAGAGATGAGAGATTGTTTGTTCTCGAGTAATAGGAACATATATCTATAGGCTGCATTGATGGATCACCTAGGACTGAGGATAGTGTGATAGCATTTGATTCATAGTCGATTGATTGACGAAGAATGCTAGATTTCTATTGCTTAAGTTCAGTAGGACTACATCCGAATTTGTTGAGTTATATATGGAATGGATAGTGTGATTCCATCGTGTGCCAAGAGCACTGGAAGAGGACAAAAACCGTTGTCCACTAGTGGGTTTTGGGTGAACTTACAAGAGACATTTGGAAATTTGGAACCAAATTGACTAGACGATATTGAGACCGAACTAGGAACTTTGAGACCCCGTAGGCCTATTCATACTGATAGACATGATACAAAGCTGGTTATGAGGAAGGCGATGGAGTAGTAAAGGTTTGGTTAAGAAAAAGCGAAGGGTATTGCACATAGGAGACCGATGAGGGCATGAAGACCGTTTGTTCAGAGCTCTTTATTAGGAGAGATTTCTAATTTTTTCCAGCTTTCATATTGGATAACATGGTTGATGTATTATACTAGACCGTTTAGTATGCTACATGCTAGGATAGGCAATTTTGATGTTTGATATATGATTTTTGGTACTTCATACGATTACTTATGCTTATATGGTTATTAGGCATGTGGGATAGTTATAGTTTGATATAGCATGCTTATTTGAGACGATTGCTATATCTATGATTTAGTATGCTTGTTTACATGATGATGTTGCAATTGTGTTTAATCCTCTTTGTTGAGTACTTGATTAGGTACATGGAAGCAAGTGTTAGCTATTTGGATGCTTACCCGCTTATATTCGCATCTAAATGGTATGCTCTTGCTGTGAAAAAGTTATATAACATCTATACTGTAGACTTGGTTATATATGCTTGGTTGTCCTAGGAAATGAGATGCCTCAAGTATGAGATGTATATGTATCTATGTTGTATTAGGATTTTTCCCAGACCTAGCCGCACAAAGGAAGCACTGTCGAAATTTTTCATGACATAAGCCAAAATTGAGAGAAAAGTAAGGTATAGGATACTAAACGTTGCCGATAGTTGAGAGAGTCGAAATGTATGATATTTAGTGGAATTGATGTTGATTGGTGAGTTGGCGCTTTTGTTTTCCATTGTCCGTTTCTTCGGAAATAAGTGCGTAACTTAGACATTTAGTAGCCACGTTGATTTCGGATTTGACTGTGATTGTACTTAGGGATAAGGATGATGGCTCCGAGCTAATTCCAAGTCTATTCCCTTTGGTACGATTGCTTTCAGTGATTATTGTCATGAGTTGATAAGTGACGATTTTTCTTGTGTTGTGGCTTATGTGAAGGTGTTGGGTTGTGTTGCTTCGTCCTTGGGATTTCGAGGAAGAAATCCTTTTAAGAAGGGAAGAATGCAACGACCCGTATTTTTAACGATTGCATGTTTAAATAATTGATTTAAATATTGAATCATTAATTAATTGACGATCCTAAAAATATGATTTTTCCCATACAATCGAATCAGGACTCGAGATTACTTCTGTTGAGTTCGTATCTACATTATGAATTAAAACGAGTATAAGTATCGCTACATTTGTAGATCGGATGATTTGATGGTCAAAACGATCATGAAAAGTGTGAAATTATCATCTTGGAGAGCTGTCTCGGATCGCGATCAAATTTATACCATCGGAATCAAAAAAATAAGGTGATGTACTAGACTAGTTTTATTGCGATCGAATGCATTATTTGATCGTGCAAGATCGAAACGCACGACCGTTTATTCAAGAATTTAAATAAACAAATAATATAATAATATTATATTAATAAACTAAACCCTCTCTCCTACGTCATTATAATAGTCCATTCATCTCCTTCAAGAAATGGCTGCCACTTCCTTAGTCCCATTCAAAAAATAAAATCTACCAAACCGCTCCACTAAAAATCACGAGACCGGGTTTCATTGAGATTGTACGGAGCAATGACCGTGGCGGAATTTAGTGCGATCACCATTGGCGATTTCGACTCCTCCTTTGTTGATCAAGGGTTTGATCTAGGTGGAGCTACAAGCAACGATAGGCAAACAGAGATCATCGTTGGATTTCTCTTCACGAATAGCACCTACTTGCAAAATTTCATTAGTCGCGATCAACTCTAAAGGATGGTGTTCGTGTATGGTCATGCTTGCATAGCCAGGTCGCATTCCAATAGGGAGGGCTGAGCTTTGAAGCATTATGTCTGTTGTGGAGAGAACACGAAATGGAGTTTGTTGGCAAAAACGACGTCGAGGTTCGTTGAGTAAACTGGGAGAAATTGACGAGAGAAGGGAGTGGGTTTTGGGTTTCATTGTGCATGGATACGTACAGGTGATTTGGTATAGGGAAGATAATTAAGAAAGGTAATTAAGGTAAATTAATTATTATTTAAGTTGATTAATTGTTTATTTAATCTCAAATCTTGTAAATACCATATCTTTTGCGTACAAGATCCATTTTGGACGTTGTTTCTTGCGATGTGCTCGTGATGCAGAGCTCTACCACTTGGCGATGGTTTGGTCAGATTTGGTTGATGTGAGTGATATTGTCTCTCACCATATTACGATTGTTAGTACAGTATTAAAACGACGTTTTGAAATGATTTCTAAATTTAAAATATGATTTCTAAACTAATTAAACCTATATCTTATTTTATAAAAAGAATTAAAACTGTTTTTAAATGGTTTTAAATTAAATTTCACATTTTTCCTATTGACGCATTATTTTGACGATATTGTTAGACTTAGTCCATTTTTGACATTCATCCCACATTAGTTGCTTGGATGTATTGTATTATGTTATTATAGATGTATGTTGCCTATTATAGGCATTTGTATGCTTGTTGGTTACATGTATACTTGTTTTCTTAGTTTGGTTGAAAACGCCATTCAAATGCGATATAGTATTATAAAATATTCCATAGGATAGAATGTCATGCATAGAGTTTCATGCACATTAACTGATATGGAAATGAAATATGGACATGGGATGTGCTTCGGATTTCGGGATGGATGCCGGACGTTTTCATTTGGTTTGTATTTAACCACTTTTGGTCAAGTACACGACCAAAGTGGTCAATATCGACTACTCTGGAGTGGTCGATATCTACCACTATAGATGATGGTCGATTTGGCCAATATTGACATTGATGATGGAGAAGCTTCGAGAAGCATGATGCGATGGTTCGTTCGTTCATTTGACGTTTGATTTTGGTATTACTGCTCTTCGATGAGTGGTTTTGGCGATGAAGCGAAAATGTGATGCTTCGATGCGATGACTTCACGATTCGATGATAAAGATTTCATGATAGGAAGTGATGGCTTCGACGATAAATGGCTGCACTTCGGGATGCAGGGTTGCCGGATGGAAGGAACTCTTGGAGGAAGGTTACGTGATGCATGATGATACCCTGTGACTAATTATGGTTGTCTAGAGTAGTTCCCAACCACGACGACTTCAGGTGGGAGTTGTAAATATAGTTCTTGGATGTGCTATGCTAGTTATGACATGTGCAAAGGGATTATTGATACTCGAGATAATGGGGCACACTCTTGAGGTAAGTGTATATGAGGATGTGATCAAAGTCCATTAACATTAGGACATGATCTGTCGTACCCCAGAGTTCGTTAACGTTAGGACCTGGCTAGGGTTATATACTATAGTCCATTGATATGAGGACATAGTGATGATATGGCAGAGTTGTTAACGTTAGAGCCTGTCTATACCCTGATGGATCGAGTGGCTGGGGACGTTGAGTAGTCCTTGATGACGAGATGGAGTATACGAGCATCATATATCCAACACATTGAGTGAGTGATGTGAGGATGGATGATTGATGCTACATTTGCTTTGGTTACTTATCACCTTACGGATGTCACATGATGTAGATATCATCGATGCAGATATCTAGATATCCATTCGTACTTTGACGTTTAGTACACCCATGATGATTATGATATAGAGTAGCATATTATTGATGTTATGTGCTAACTCTATGGATGTAGGGATAGATCAGCTATGATTCTCCATTCCCTTTGTTCCATATATTATGAGGACTTTTTTAGTGTTTTGAGATTATCTATCGCTCACACCAGACTGTTGTCTGACTCTAGGTTTTATGTTTTGCTTCTTATTGTCTCGGGTACTCTTAATTGAGTTGACTAGATAGCAGGTGTAAACAGCACTTGGAACTATGCATATGGACTAGCAGGAGGTGATGCTTACTCATATTTATACTTTGAGTTTATTATTGTTTATTCTGCTATGTGACACCGTGGAGCCTTGACATTGTCTGATTTAGTAATATTAGAGATAGTTTATTAGTTGAGTTTATTCATCGGTTGTAGAAACTCTATTACTGTTTTATATAACTGTATAAGCATGTTTACTCTGATTCTATGGTTTATATAGTTATTACTGCCTTGCTTGTTTTATATCTGTGATGACTATTATATTTTATCTAATGCGCTATGAGATATAAAACAGGTTATGCGATTATGTGATGTTTTATTTCTTTCTCTTATCTTCTCTTCTTTTCTATTCCATTTCTTTACTTCTATTTCTTTCCTTGACAATCATTCTACATCGGCCAGATGCACCAACAACGCACTATTTTGTTATATGAGCATCGGCGGTGTATGGTAGTTATCATAAGTATCGATCGAGAGGATTGCTTCTAAGCAAAGAGATGATCCATGGTTATCTGAATGGATTAGAATATTGAAAGATGGAGTTAAGGCTGATGATTTGAAAGATTTTTACCAAAATGGATGGTTGAGGAAGAAGGGATGAATATGTGTTCCATATGGTGAAGAATAAGGAAGGAAGTTCTTAGGAAGTGTCATTGATCGAAGTTTACCATTCATCCTGAAGGAACTAAGATGTACCATGACATGAAGAGAAGTTTCTTCTAGGAAGGTATGAAAAGGGATATAGGCTTATGGGTAAAGCAATGTGTGAATTGCTAAAAGTGAAGGCCAAGCATCAGAAGCCAAGTGGTTTGCTTCAGCCTTTAGGTATAACAGTTTGGAAATGGGATTTTATATCCATGGATTTCATTGATGTGTTGCCAAGGTCAAATAGGGTAAATGAAAGCATTTGGGTTATAATAGATAGACTAACCAAGATTGCACACTTCATTCCCGTTAAGTTGACAAGGATTGCACCAGTTTGGCCAAGTTATTTATGAAGAATATTGTCAACCTGCATAGGATTCCTAGCAGTATAGTTAGTGACAGTGATCCTTTATTCACTAGCAAATTCTGGAAGAGTCTATAAGAGGTTTTGGGCACAAAGCTCAAGATGAGTGTCGCTTACCATCCACGGATAGATGGACAAACGGAAAGAGTTAACAAAGTCCTGGAAGATTTGTTAAGAGCTTGTGTGTTAGATTTTGCAAGATCATTGGAAGACCATCTACACTTAGCTGAATTGTCCTATAACAGTAGCTATCAGACTAGTATAAGGATGGCACCTTTTGAAGCTTTATATGGAAGGCTGTGTAAATCACCCATATGTTGGTTAGAGACCGAAGATAGATTAGTTCTTGGTCCAGATTGGTAAGAGAAGACATAGAAAAGATTGAGTTAATTTAGGCTAGGATGAAGGAAGCTCGGTCGAGGCAGAAAAGTTATGCAGATAAGAGGTGTAAGGACTTAGAGTTCTCATTTGGAGATCATGTTTTTATAAAAGTATCACCATTGAAGGGTGTACTTGTTTAACGACTAATTTTCCATTGAATTAGAAAATAGCGGATAAATTCAAACTAAAAATTAACCGCGAGCGCAAGGCGTACAATTTTAGTACGTGGCGAGTACGGGTCGATCCGTAGGGAATTGTTTAGATTTAAAAATTTCTATTCAATCAAATTAAACCAATATTTGAAGTTGTGATTACCTAAAAATGAAAAACAAAAAGCTAGAACAAAGGTGATTGAAAATATGAGATTAGAAAATAATTTAGAGGCAAATCCACTCTCATATTTTTACATAAATCAACACAAAAATAATCTATGATCTCTATTTTTAATCTTAAGTGGAATTAGTGATGTATTTATGTTATTAATTAACATAACCTAAACCATCAAACTATAATACAACAACCAAAAACACTTATCAATTCTCATGAAAATGAAGTCAAAGCAAAAGCTATTTTAAGTATGATCTATTTACTATTTTATTTAGTAACATAGATCATCAAATTTTGTTTCTACCTTAATTTCATAATCAAAAATCAATTAGTAAAATGATGATGTAAATTGTGTTTATGTTTGAATAAGAATAGCCTATTTGTAAATACAACATAGGCTATCAAATTCATTTTTATAAACTTAAATCAACATTCACTTTTCATGAAGCATAAAAGAGACCATAAATCACAAATTATGTTGAATTTACATAATTTTAGAGAGCTTCATTCCTCCTAAATTGAAGGGGTTTAGCTACTCATTTGTGTTATCATATCAACACATGTAAATTTCAACATTTAAAAGCAAGCAAAATGAAAGCTAATTAGAATAAAAAAGAATTAAACTACTTGCATGAAAATAAAACTAAGCTACTAACATGAAATGAAAGAGCACGCAAATAAAAATGAACAAGAAAATAAAATAAGAACAAAGAAGAAGTAAAAGAGAAAGAGGCTTAGGAAGCCAATTTTATTTCATATAACTTTGAGGTTACAACATGCATTCTAATATAAGTGATTAAAAAGATCCATTACATGAATATTGGAGAGCTATTTATAAATGCACAAAACCCCAATCCATATTTTAGAGAGCTTCCCAAAATACCCCTTAGGAAGTGTGGCCACCAAGTTATCATTATCTCCAATTAATCCATCATCAAGCATGCATGAAACTTTAACCTCCACTAACTTATGCGTTAGCTCCTAATTGTAGATTAAGGTAAGTGGGTAGGTGGGGTCTTCCTGAGCATGAGTTTGAATTATTTCCATCTCCATTCCTTTGTTTCCATCCTTGTGCATGCATATTTCCATGAGAACATTTTCATATTTTCATCCAAATTAAAAAGAAAATGTGCAAATAAATATTCTCAAAATTAATTCATGTACAAAATTACTATTTTACCCCCATATTGATGTATGAATGATGACTTGAAAGCGTATTTGAAATTTGGTTTTAAACATGTAAAAATACCCAATTATGACATTTATTTAAATAAAAATAGATTAAATATGGATGTAAAAATATGCACATTTACGTGCACATCAAATACCCCCACACTTATCTTTTTATTCATCCTCGAATAAAGAGAAACTAAGATAAATTCGTTTTTGTAGGAAACACGATTGCATTGAGCGTATGCAACAAGCCGTTAAACCTTTAGGTGTCCCTAGTAGGACGATTGTTGTCTCGTGAGGGTTTTCAGCGGATACTACCCATAAAATCCAAATGAAACATGAGAAATTCCTAAATGTAAGATTTATTTACAAAGAGATGGATGCAAGTTTATGAAAATATTTACAAATGAAGAATTTACTTTCAAATTGACACGAATAAGCTAAATATAAGTTTGGTTATCATCATTAAATTTTAGTCATTTTACTTGTCAAAATTTCCAACAAAAGTTAAGTTATCATAACAAATAGACTCTAGTTTGGCTAGTTATTTTGGTTGATAACATAGTGCAACTATGAAACAGATCCTTAGTTCAATACCAAAGTTTTTCAAACTGGTATTTTCATTTCTTTTGAATAACAAGTCAAATCAAATAAGTAAAAATAGTGCTTGGATTTCAATTGCTTACTCTCTCTATTTTTTAAAATTTTATTGATATTAACAATATTTACATATGCCTAACTCAGAAAACTAAGGCCAGATATATGACCCATGCACTCCCTTTCGGGCTTACATGAGGGGAATACAGAGCGTGGCGAGTGAACACAGAAGTGTGTACACCTATCGACTATAGGCGTTATTAATGAAAGAATTTTTATATACATACATCTAACTCAGATAAACTTAAGCTAGATATACCGATCATGCACTGCCTTTCGGGCTTACGTGAGAAGGGTACAGAGCATGGCGAGTGCACACACTTGCGTGTGAACACATGATTCTAGGTGTTTATAAAATATATATACATATATACAAAAATATATTTTTTTCCTCTTTTTTTTATTTTATGAAGAGAGAGTTTTACAATATTATATTGGCATTACTTAACTTAAAAGATTTAAAATGTTATCGCCATTACTTTAAATCAACCACTTATTAAACAAAAGATTTCAATTAGGTTATACTTCATAATTATCACCCATGAACCTTCCTATATACTAGTTAAACCATCGTTGCTTGTAATTAAACTTTATTTTTATTTTTGTTAAGACAAATAGATTTTCAAAAATTTCAATTTAATAATCAAAACTTATACTCATCTAGTGTCTCTTCAAAAATAAATCAAAATGCTAAAAAGAAAAAAAATATTTTGAGATTATTTTGTTTTTTTCTCTTTTTAATTTTTTTTTGAGTTTGGGAAAGAAAATGCAAAAAAAAAAACCATGAAAAATGAAAATGAGACTCCCCCACACTTGATTTTGATTGTGTCCCTCAGTCAATGAACGATATAATGAGTGTAACAGAGAAAAATATACACATATTTACAAAAGAGGGTTAACATTTCTTACTAGACGTCTCTAGGCTCATGAAGAATCATGAGCTCCTCCTCTTGGTTACTTGGCAATTCGAAGAAAGGTTTCAAACGATGACCATTGACTTTGAAAATCGATCCATCCCTGGGGTTTTGTATTTCTTTGGCACCGTGTGGAAAAACAGTTTGTACCATAAATGGTCTGTTCCATCTCGATTTTAGTTTCCCAGGGAATAAGTGAAGTCTAGAGTTATATAAAAAAGCTTTCTGGTTTGCTGAAAATGTTTTTCTTAGGATTGACTTGTCATGAAAAACTTTTGTTCTTTCATTGTAAATTTTCTCGTTTTCATACGCATCGTTCGTAATCTCTTCTAGTTCGTTGACTTGTAATTTTCTGTTTTCACCAGCTTTTTCAAGATCAAAGTTTAAGTTCTTTATTGCCCACAATGCTTTGTGTTCGATTTCAACTGGTAAATGGCAAGCTTTCCCGTAAACTAAACGAAATAGGGACATCCCAAGGTTAGTTTTAAAAGCAGTACGGTAAGCTCAAAGTGCGTCGGTCAATTTCTGAGACCAATCTTTTCGATTTTTGTTAACTGTTTTCTCCCAGATTTGTTTTATTTGACGATTTGAAACTTCAACTTGGCCGGAAGTTTGAGGGTGATATGGAGTGGATAACTTGTGGGTTATCACATATTTCTTCATTAAAGTTTCAAAAGAACGATTGCAAAAATGGGTGCCATTATCACTTATTATTATGCGAGGTGTGCCGAACCTCGAAAAGATGTTTTCTTTAAGGAATTTCACAACAATTCTATGGTCGTTGGTTTTACATGGAACGGCTTCGACCCATTTCGATACGTAATCAACAGCGAGAAGAATATACAAATTTCAAAAAGAATTGGGAAAAGGTCCCATAAAGTCGATACCCAAAACATCAAAGATTTCAATCGTAAGAATGGAGTTTAGAGGCATCATATTTCGTCGAGAAATTCTTCCAAGCATTTGGCATCGATCGCAAGTTTTACAAAATTTGAATGAGTCTTTGAAAAGAGTAAGCCAATAGAAACCACACTGAAGCACCTTTTCAGTATTTTTTTGGGGACCGAAATGTCCACCGCACGCTTGATCATGGCAAAATGAAAGAACACTCCTTATTTCATTATCCGAGATGCAATGTTGAATGATTTGGTCAGAACAGTACTTAAACAAGTATGGATCATCCCAATAGAAGTACTTGACTTGGGAAAGAAATTTATATTTGTCTTGTTTCGACCAAAATAAAGGAGTTTCTTTAGTGACTAGATAGTTCACTTTGTCGACATACCACGGATCGACATAAACAGGAAGGAGTTGTTTATCGGGGAAGTTTTCATTGATTGGTAAAGGCGATGGTGCGTTAGGAAGACCAGACAAGTGATCGGCTATGACATTGTCGGATCCTTGTTTGTCCTTAATTGTAAGATCAAATTCATATAGTAAAAGGATCCAACGAATTAAGCGAGACTTAACATCCTTTTTAGAGAAAAGATATCGAAGAGCGGAATGGTCCATGTAAACAGTAATGCATGAGCCTATTAGATATTGTCTGAACTTTTCAAGTGCAAAAACTACTACTAGAAGCTCTTTTTCAGTGGTTGTGTAGTTAAGTTGAGCATCGTTCAGAGTCATACTAGCGTAGTAGATAACGTGAAGAATTTTGTTGATGCGTTGTCCTAAGACAGCACCAACTGCAAAGTTCGAAGCGTCACACATTATTTCAAATGGAAGATCCCAATTCGGTGAGCAAATTACTAGAGCAGAAACAAGTTCGTTTTTGAGACGTTCAAAAGCTGAGACACAATCAGAGTTAAAGTCGAATGGAACGTCTTTTCCACGAAGAGTCGTAAGAGGTCGAGCAATCTTGTTAAAATCTTTTACAAAGCGTCGATAAAAACCCGTGTGTTTAAGGAAAGAGCGAATAACTTTAACAGATTTGGGAATGGATAGATTTGCAATGACATTCATTTTTGCTTTGTCTATCTCAATGCCTTTATTTGCAATGACATGTCCAAGGACTATGCCTTGAGTGACCATAAAGTGGCATTTTTCCTAATTTAGCGTCAAGTGTTTATCCTTGCATCGTTTAAGAACCAATTCAAGATGGTGCAAGCATTCAGAAAAAGAGTTTCCAAAGATAGAAAAATCGTCCATAAACACTTCAAGAAAACGTTCGATTATATCAGAGAAGATGCTGACCATGCATCTTTGAAATGTAGCAGGAGTGTTGCAAAGTCCAAAAGGCATACGCCTATACGCAAAAGTGCCAAAGGGACATGTGAAAGTTGTCTTCGCTTGATCTTCGGGAGCGATTGGAATTTGGTTATAGCCAGAATAACCATTAAGAAATCAATAGAATTCGTGGCCGGCTAAACGTTCGAGCATTTGGTCGATAAAAGGAAGTGGGAAGTGATCCTTACGTGTTGCGACATTTAGTTTTCGATAGTCAATGCGAACACGCCAACCCATTTGAGTACGAGTTGGAATAAGTTCGTTAGAACCGTTTTTGACAACGGTAAGCCCAGACTTTTTCGGTACAACATGAATTGGGCTAACCCATGAACTATCAGAGATTGGATATATGATTCCGTTATCGAGAAATTTGAGAATTTCATCACGAACCGCATCCTTCATTTTTGGATTTAGCCTTCGTTGCGCGTCACGAACAGGCTTGGCATCGTCAATCAAATGGATGCGATGTTGAACAAGAGCGGGAGTGATTCTCTTTATATCGGTGATCGACCATGCAATTGCTTCCTTATTTTTTGAAAAGATTGAAAGTAAGGATGTTTCTTGATCGAAAGAGAGAGTTGCAGAAATTATGACGGGAAACGTTTCGTTGTCACCTAAATATGCGTACTTAAGGTGATCGGGTAGGGGTTTGAGGTCCAACTTCGGGAGTTGCTCAATCAAAGAATTAGGTTGAGATTCGTACTCAACTGGAAGCAATTCAAATGGGAGTGTGTATTCAATCTCATTGGGGCTTTCGTGAAACAACCTTTCGTACTCGGCCTCGCGTTCATCGTTAAGGTCAATCGTCTCGCTTTCAAAATTTTCGTGAATTGCACTTACTTCCAACGTTTGGTCACGTGGTTCATTCGATTGGTTTTCCATATTGAAAATGTTAAGGTCCAAAGTCATGTTTCCAAAAGAAATTTTCACCGAACCGTTGCGACAATTGATTAAGGCATTTGAGGTGGCTAAGAATGGTCGGCCCAATATCAAAGGGATTTGACTTGTAGGTTTGGTCATAGGTTGTGTTTTGAGAACGATAAAATCAACGGGGAATATGAATTGTCCTACTCTAATGAGCACGTCCTCAATTTCTCCCACGGGCTTCTTAATGGAACGATCAGCAAATTGAAGCATGGCATTTGTTGGTTTGAGCTCACCTAAGCCTAATTGTTTATACATAGAGTATGGAATCAAATTGACACTTGCGCCTAAGTCTATAAGCATTTATTAATCGCCTTGTCTCCAATTGTACATGAGATCGTGGGGCAGCCAGGGTCTTTGTATTTAACAGGAATGGATTGGGACAAGAGTTCACTCAAACTGGCCGCTAAGAATTTGGGCACTTGAGTGTGTCGCTTTTGGGTACACAAGTTCTTAAGAAATTTAGCGTAAGTTGGGACTTGCTGAACAATGTCAACAAGCGGTATGTTAACTTTCACTTGTTTAAAAATTTCCAACATCTTTTCCATTTAGTCCAAGTGTTTCTTGGTCGAAGACGATGTGGAAATGGAACATGATACTCAGTATGCGGTCTACTTCAGTAGAAGAAGAATTTTGATTGGCATTCGATTCAATGTTTGGCTCCATGTTTGTTCAGATTCGTTTGTTGTTTTAGAAGTGTCGAGAGGGGTTTCCGGTAAATCATTTGGATTAATGACTTGATTATCGATTTGTTAACCGGAACATATAGTTGTGATAGCATTCAGTTGGGTTACGTTGCTATCTTGAACGACATGGGCTTGATTCAAATTAGTGTTTTGGTTTTTGAGATTTGGAACAGGCTGGCTTGGGAATGTGCCTCGTTCGCATTCACTTACAAACGTGGCTAACTGACTCATTTGCATTTCAAGTTTAGCAATTGATTGGTTTTGTTTTGCATATACGAGGTCAATAAATTTTGTAAATTATTGTATGATTGGAGGCTTTGAGTAGTTGCTTTAGCCAACGTTTCAAGATTTTTTCAAGTGAACTTAAACGTTTATCGTCTTAGGGAGGGGGAGCAAATTTGGTTGAAAATTTGATTGTTACGGTTAATTTTGAGACGGACCGGCAAAGTTTGGTTGAAAATGATTGGGTTGAAAGGGAGGATTCGAAGCATTATTCGAGAATGCTTGAAAATTGGGACGAACCACATTCATGTTGGGATTGTTTTGGCTCCAAGCAAAATTCGGATAATTTCTCCAACCAGGATTGTACGTTGGAGAAAACGGGTCATTTTTAACCTTGTTGAAAGCGTTGAGTTGTTTGACCGTATTAGGGCACTGATCGGCTATATGATTAGGATCGTTACATTTGTAACACATTGGTTAGGAAGCTTGGTTCATTTGGTTTGATGAGAAAACCTTTTCGAATTTGTTAATCATCGCGTCGATTTTAGCTTCCAAAGCCAAAGATGACCCTAACGAGTGTGCGCTCGATCATGAGTAAATTGATTTTTCGTTGAAACGTTCCTATTGTGATGATTTTTCAGCTAGGTTTTCAAGAAATTGCCAAGCATCGTCGTGATGTTGGGCAAAAACGTTGCCTCGGCACATTGATTCGAGCATGGTTCGTGAGCTGTTTTCGAGTCCATCGTATAAGATTTGGCAAAGTGTCCATTTTTTGAAGTTTTGGTGTGGCCATTTTATCAAAAGATCTTTGAATCTTTCAAAATATTTTCCGAATGGTTCTCCCCTGAATTGATGAAAATTTACGATTTCGTTTCAAATTTTAGATGTTTTTTCCAAGGGTAGAATTTTTTAAGAAAACTTTAGCGAATTCTTCCCAAGTTTTAATTGAGTTAGAAGGTAAGCTATATAATCATTTTTCAGCATAATCCGTAAGAGCAAATGGAATTAATTGGAGTGATTCCATCATCGGAAAGTTATTGGAGTTTCATGGTTGCGCAAACTTGTTCAAATTTCGTCAAGAAATTGTATGGGTCATCGTGCTCAAAATTGCTAAATTTTGGAAGCATGGCAATATGGTTCGAGTGAATTTCAAAATGGTTACCCGTAGGGGCGGGTAACATGATGCAAGATGGAATAGAATTTCTATCGGGAAAAATTCTATCCATGAGAGTTCGAGGGGCGTTCTCATTCGCCATTTCCTAAGGATCGTTTGTTTGAGTTAAACGATTAGTTATTGAATTACGAGTCCAAGTGTTCGTTGTTGTGTCACGAGTCCAAGTACTCATGCACAATTAAAAGTTGAGAAGAAAAAGAAGTTAGAATCGAGTTTAGAGAATGAATAAGATTTGGAAACTGAAGTGAAAAATTGTTTTTGCTGTTTTTTGCTATATCTTGTTTTTTAAAAGGAGCAAAAATATTTACCAAGAGAAATTTATTTTTCAAAAGAGAAGTTTGCTTTTTGTTTCATTTTTTTGGCTTTTCAAATTTTTTATATGTTTTTGTATATTATTTTTTGTTTTTGAATTTTCAAATTTTCAAATATTTACCAAAAGGAATTTTTGGTTTTGAATTTTCAAATTTTTTTTCTTTTTTTTATATGTTTTTGAAAAGATTATATTTTTTTCTTGGATTTTTGTTTTTCAAAAAAGAAACTTAAGAAATTTTTTTTTTTGGATTTTTGATTTTGATTGAAAAATTTCAAAAGGATTTTTTGTTTTGGATTTTAAAATAAAACTAAGTTAAGTTAAATTTACAGTTTTTTTTTTATTTTGGATTTTTGATTTTTTTTCTTTTTTTAAATATGCATGAACTAATGTAACTAAATGAATGCAAAGGACTTAATTACAAATTTTCTGTCCTCAGTAGCTCCTAACCCAAAATTGTATAATCACACTTTGTCTTAAATCAACAAAATATTTCTTAGTTAGGTAACGGGCATGAGTTATCGGTGCACCACGAATCACCGTAGCAATGCAACCGAAGGTTTAAGTACCTTCAGAGAAACAACCACTATAATATTTACGAATCACCGTAATATTTATAAATGGTTATTTCTCTACAGTAGCCTAGATACCAAGAAATAAAATTGTTCAAAGAAGACAACTGTCAAGATACAATTAAGCCCTAGATGAGCTCGCGACTCCCTTAAGTCTGAAGTCTAACCTTTATTATTAGTCAAAATTCTATGATGAAATGCGATTTGTGGGCGAGGAAGGTGTGATGAAATCCCCCACCTTATGTGGATTCGGGTATTTCCCTTAGAAAAGAAAATAAGATGAGATGAATGCAAAACTGAAATTAAACGTGAATTAACAATGCAACTACAATGAAGTTTGTTTTTGTTTTTGAATTTTTGTATTATTGAAATTTTTTTTATATATAAATGCAAATGCAAGCAACCAACAATGCAACTAAAATAAAACTGGAGATTAGAACACGATACCAGAGCATGCAGATTATTAGCAATTTTTTTAGCGGTGATTTTTAGTGCAATTAGCAAGCAAAGCAAAACAATTATTTTTTGGCAAGCGGTTCTTCCTTTTAATCTGCTTTGGCAACCTAAAAAGGAGTGAATCAAGATATATACAATTTTTTTAAAAAAAATTAATAGGAGAATTGAACCAAAAACAAAACAAACTAAAGGTCTTTTTTATATATATTATATATATATCAAAGAAGAAAATAAAAAAATGGAAAATTAAACAATTAAAAACAAAATAATTGAAAATAAAACTAATTTCAATTGAAAATTAAACAAAAGCCAAAATTAAACTAATTTCAATTGAAAATTAAACACCACTAGGGCCCGATCCATTTAAACAAAGAAAACACTCTTTTTTTTAAACAAGAAAGAGGATGTCGTAGAAATGAAACCAAATTCTCGTTCAAAACAACTATTGAAATCCCACAATTAGAATCCAAAATTAAAATCTATTTCAACTTTCAAAAGATCATTTTTATGCGATTGATGGGTTGATCGATGCTCGCTGCGAGGTCGTGGGCAGTTGCGAGTCGCGATTTTGGTCAGCAGTTTGTATTGGGTTTTCAAGTGAAGGGTGGTATAGTTTATGTAATGGTTTGTGGAGAGTAGTGTTTGGGGAGATGATCAGAGAAAGTAGTCAGATGATGTGAGAAGTACGATGCTTTGGTGATGGATGTTGGTGGGGCAGAAGTGGCAAAGATGGATTGTGGTGGATATTGGTATACAGGGATGTGACTGGAGCAGTGGTTAGTGTTGTATGTAGTGGAAATGTTGATGTAGTGGTAAATGAATTGGTGGTTTTGATATATGGAGATGGTGTGGTTGCTGTTCAGGTTGACAGGGAAGATGTTTGTGGTATTGGTGAGGCAAGTGAAGGATGTTGATGTGCCTGTTGTTTGAAAAGGGAAGTGCATGACAGCTGTATGAGGTATGCTTGTGGTAGGAAAGGAGCATATTCTGGTGGTTGCTCTGGATGATTGATGTATGTGGTTTGTTGAGGGGGTTGGAAGATTTTGAGAAGGCAGGAGGAAGTTGAACTGGTTGCTGGTGTTTTGAGGAGGTTGTGGTAGTGATGTCGCAGAGAGTATTATGCGAAGTGGATGTTGTACAGAGATGAATGTTGTGACACTGTAGGGGGGAGGGACTGGTTGATGGAGTGTGTGGTTGTAGGAGGGGTTTTGCACTGTGTTTTGGTTATAGGGAAGTGGTTGTGCAGGGGTGGCCGAGGTAAGGGGTTTGTATTGGTGGATGTTAGGAAGTTTTGATGGGTGGTGATTTGTGAAGGCTGGTGATGAAAGAGGGGTCTGTCAGCAGTTTCAGGTGGAAAGAATGTGATGGTGGTTTTCAGGTGATTGAAGATGTAGCCGTAGCAGTAGAATCAGTGGAGAGGTAAACTGGGATGTATGTGCTGTGATGGTGGTAGAGGGGTGTCTGACTGTTAAGGCAGCAGTAGTTGATGTTATTGTGGGTGGAAGTGGAGAAGCAAGGCAATGCAGTGGTAGGTTTAATATGATGTGAGGAGTAAGTTGTTATGCACAGAACAAGTAGATGTGCACAGAGCATCACTAAGAGTATGGAGTTCTTGAATTGCTGATTTGAGGAGAGTTTGTGTGGTTGTTGTAGGTAATTGTTGTATTTGAAATGTGGTTGTCTTGGTGAGTAGTGAAGAGGAAGTAGTGTGCAAGTATGGTAGTGATAACAGTTTTGATGAGGTTGTGATGGTTGTGAGGAGTGATTGTGGTATGAAGAGGATGATATGGTTTGTGATGGGGAGGTGAATGGTATAGGTTGTGATGGTTTAGTATTAAGGCAGTAAGACAGGGTGTTGAAGTTTTGATGGGGTGATGTGTTGATGTAACTTGTTGTTTGTAACTGCAAGGCAGGGGATGTTTGATTGTTTGTGTGCAGTGAATTGAAGAGGAGAGGGTGGCATAAGTGTGGATGGCTGAATTTCACTTGATAGGTGGATGGGCAACAGTTGTAGTGGACAGAGGGGAGGCAGCAAGAAGTGAGAGTGGGAAGTTGTATGCAGTGTTGTAGACTGGATAATGTACTAGTTGTAGACAGTTGTAGTGTGACGAAGTGCAGAAATGCAGCTGTGTTCAGAGAGATAGAAAAATAGAGATTAAAAAAACAGAAATGTATGTTGAAAAAAAAAAGTTGTACAAAATAAAATTGTAAATGAAATGAATTTTTTTTCCTTTTTTAAATGAACTTGTGTATTTTTTTAATAGAAATGCAAAACAAGCAAAAAAAGGAAACAAGCACACAAATCAAATCACACAACAAACATACACACAATAAAAGAAAATTTAAAGGCTAATTAACACACAAAACAAACACACAATAAAATCAAACAAAAAATAATTCGAAAAATAGA
This sequence comes from Allium fistulosum, assembly GCA_030737815.1. Taxonomy (NCBI): domain Eukaryota; kingdom Viridiplantae; phylum Streptophyta; class Magnoliopsida; order Asparagales; family Amaryllidaceae; genus Allium; species Allium fistulosum. The sequence goes on along the minus strand of CM060905.1, from coordinate 247,993,237 downwards.
AACTAAAATCAAATAAATCCCCAACAACGGCACCAAAAACTTGTTTAATGGCTAATTTTCCATCGAAATAGAAAATAGCCGATAAATTTAAATTAAAAATTAACCGCAAGCGCACGGCGTACAATATTAGTACGTGGTGAGTATGGGTCGATTCACAGGGAATTGTTTAGATTTAAAAATTTCTATTCTATCAAATTAAACCAAGATTTGAAGTTGTGATCAGCTGAAAATGTAAAACAAAAAGCTATAACAAAGGTGATTGAAAATATGAGATTAGAAAACAATTTAGAGGGAAATCCACTCTCATATTTTTACATAAATCAACACAAAAATAATCTATGATTTCTATTTTTGATCTTAAATGGAATTAGTGATGTATTTATCATAAGTATGGTTTATTTATGTTATTAATTAACCATCAAACTATAATACAAGAACCAAAGCACTTATCAATTCTCGTGAAAATGAAGTCAAAGCTAAAGCTATTTTAAGTATGATCTATTTATATTTGTATTTAGTAACATAGATCATCAAATTTTGTTTCTACCTTAATTTCATAATCAAAAATCAATTAGTAAAATGATGATGTAAACTGTGTTTATGTTTGAATAAGAATAGCCTATCTGTAAATACAACATAGGCTATCAAATTCATTTTTATAAACTTACATCAACATTCACTTTTCATGAAGCATAAAAGAGACCATAATTCGCAAATTATGTTGAATTTACATAATTTTAGAGAGCTTCATTACCCTTAAATTGAAAGGGGTTTAGCTACTCATTTGTGTTATCATATCAACACATGTAAATTTCAACATTTAAAAGCAAGCAAAATAAAAGCTAATTAGAATAAAAAAGAATTAAACTACTTGCATGAAAATGAAACTAAGCTACTAACATGAAATGAAAGAGCACATAAATAAAATAAGAACAAAGAAGAAGTAAAAGAGAAAGAGGCTTCGGAAGCCAATTTTATTTCATATAACTTTGAGGTTACAACATGTAGTCTAATATAAGTGATTAAAAAGATTCATTACATGAACATAAGAGGGCTATTTATAAATGCACAAAACCCCAATCCATATTTTAGGGGGCTTCCCAAAATACCCCTTAGGAAGTGTGGCCACCAAGTTATCATTATCTCCACTTAATACATCATCAAGCATGCATGAAACTTTAACCTCCACTAACTTATGCATTAGCTCCTAATTGTATATTAAGGTAAGTGGGTAGGTGGGGTCCTCCATGAGCATGAGTTTGAATTATTTCCATTTCCATTCCTTTGTTTCCATCCTTGTGCATGCATATTTCCATGAGAACATCTTCATATTTTCATCCAAAATTCCTATAATTAAAAAGAAAATGTGCAAATAAATATTCTCAAAATTAATTCATGCAAAAAATTACTATTTTACCCCCATATTGGTGTATGAATGATGACTTGAAAGCGTATTTGAAATTTGGTTTTAAACATGTAAAAATACCCAATTATGACATTTATTTAAATAAAAATAGATTAAATATGGATGTAAAAATATGCACATTTACGTGCACATCAAATTCCCCCACACTTATCTTTTTATTCATCCTCGAATAAAGAAAAACTAAGATTGTAACGACCCACTATTTTGGACCATTCAAATCGACAATAATCCACACATGTCAGACTTGAATAATGCAAAATAACAGATTGTAATAAAATTTGGAGCAAATAAAATCATTCATAGAATCACAGACACAGAAATATCAGAATAACTCGCAGCGGAATTTAAAAATAACCATAGTGGTTCATGAAGCCACTAAAATACATAGTCTCAAATCAAATACAAAATACATAGTCTGAAACCCAATATAGTTCTGAAACAAGTACAATAGAGATCCAAATACACAAGTCTCCAAAACAAAAGCTAAAATAAGGCAACTGAAACTGAAATGGGAAGATAACTAGATAAGCAGAATCTCCAGTGATTCCGAGCTCCAGAAAAGTGAAGTCCAAAGCTGTGAATACTCAGGCTGACCCGAGCGTAAAATAAAACATAACACTCGAGTCAGGATATACATACTTATACAATGTGAACCAACTCAAATGAACTGTAGTAAAGGTACAAGTAACTTAGAAGATGCTTGGGACCGCCCATCCTCTAAGGATCCGTTAAACTATCTACTATATAGTAATATTCGCTATTATAATAGTGTCTAAATAAGTAAAGTATAATCATATCGGAAAATAGCGTTAAGGGGATGGAGAACCTTAACGCGGTCGGAACTTAAAATCATAATCGTAGTAAAGCTCGATATGGTAGGTGACACGGCACAACTAGGCAATGCCAGGGTAGATATACCAATTACGCATCCGGACTAGTGGTGACGCATAGCAGCCACTACCGCCCACCTCGAACAACACTCCCAATCAAGGGTGGCCACCAAATCAATCACAAGTAATAGAATGGTATCGAAGAAGTGTGTCCGATAAGAGGTGCTACCTCATTGGTCCGTCAATCGCTCCTGTTTTAGCCACCTTATGCCAACTCATGGGAGTTGGGTCCACGTAACATACCTTAAGAACATCGCCACCATCCTACTTCATTCTGGAATCTCCACCGCGTACACGGTTGTCAAAGTGGTTTTCGGTATCGACAGAGAGTATGTCCATATCCGATCCCGGTCTCTTTGCCAACCAATCGTTATTATAACCCGTGGTTATAGATTTAAACAATTTATCAAATATACTTTGAATTAAAACATTTTTAAACAAAGACATTATTCCTTAAAACAAATATTAAGTTATTAAATTCAAAAAAACTAACCTTTTCGGGGTTTACTTATTCACTTAAAACAATGACGTTAAGATATATTTGAAAACAATTTTTATTCAACAACCAACATTTATAAATTGCTATAACAATTCAGTTTTAAACAAATCAGATTTCAGCATACTGCAGTCCTTAACAAGTGCTACAGTAACCCTTTATTAGTTCAGGTTCAATTTTTAGTTTCTGCTACAACAGCACTTACCAAGTACTATCATAGCCTTAGTTCATTTTAGTCTCTTGGTTCATTTATACAATCCACAACACTTAACAAGTGCTACAGATTCTACCTAGTTAAAACTTATAAAATTATACATTAAAATGTTCATTTCAATCCTTTAACAAATTTTATTTCGAAAAAATTTTTTTCAAGTTAAAACCAAAACTTTCCTATTTGCCTATTACATTCATTTCAACATTTAAACTTAACTTCATTTTTCCACCAATTTAAAACTAATTTCATTTCAATTAGATTAACTTAAGTTCCGATCTTTCCTTTTTATCAAAATTTCAAATTTTAGTTTTGTTTCTAAAAATCAATATTCCTCCATTTATTTATATTTATCACATAGAAAAATCATTTCTATTTTAAATAAATCATTTTAAAAATTCGGTTTAAATCAAATTAAATATTATTACGATTCTTAGATGATTTAAAAATATTCAGAAAATACATAAAAATAACCACGGGTCTGTATAATATTTTCTAGCCTAATTCAAGTGATACGGATACTATATCATTTCAATCCGTAATTTACAAAGAAAATCCGGGTTTTATCATTTCAAACCCGTAGTCCCAAGTAAATAAAATTTTATTTGAAAATCGCTCAGGCCTATCATTTCAGCCCATAACGACCTTCCCTTATTCTAAAGTCCGTTCGGGTATGTATCATTTCAACCCATAGTGATTCTATTCTACAGGGAACTTGCAGTGTGATTTAACAGAATAGAATAACAGTAAAATAAGAACAGATATAACAGATGATACGATATGCAGTTTTTAACAATTAACATCAACTATAAATAAATCACAGGTAATTATAACATCATTTATTTATTTATTTATTTCTACACATTCAGTTGCGGTCGTTTCACAATTATATAAGTATGAATATTCGTGTGAGAATTACTCACCTCTACGGAGCTGGAGATTCGGAAAGAAAGAAGTACGATGAAATTTGAAAGCACGCGGATAGCACGATCAGTCGTTAGCAGACTCGCCGACTTGATTCTGATCTAAAGTCGAAAGAATAAAGCGAATAAATAGACAATCAAAAAGAATGCACGAATAACGAATTTTCCAAATTGAAGTAAACGAACGAAAATAAATCAAGTTGAGAAAAAAAAATAGAAGGAATTGGTTCGACCACTTTTATTGGAGATTATAACTTAAAAATTTTGCAAAGTAAAATTTTGCATTATTTACAAATTCTCATTTTCACAGCAAAGGCCAGTGGGAAATTTACAACATTCAAAATAAAGCATGAAGTGGAAATCTCTGTTCACTATTTCATTTCAACAAGACAGAGGCAGTACAAATTCACAGCTGCCAAGAAAACAAACTGAAATAGATTTAGTTCATTTTTTTTTTCAAACTCAAAAGTCAGTGACAAATAAACGAAAGGTTACCAATACAAAACAAAAGCAGAACTTCATCTTTGTCAACAAGTCTCGGTGGCAAATATATAAGGTGTGAGTGTGTCAGGATAACAGCATGTTTTTTTCGTGGTGGCTATCTGGCGCAGGTCAGTGGGTTTTGGAGGCGGTGGTGATGTCAGGCGTGGGGTGATGGCTTTGGCCTGGGGAGGTTGGATTGGACACGTCAGGTGGTCTCGGCACGGTTGGGGTAGGTTGATAGGTTCGTGGAGGAGGGTCTAAGCTCATGGTGCTGGCTGGTGTACGGTATGGTGGTTGGCCAGGAGTTCAGGGGTTCTCGGTCTGGGCGAGGCACTGGGAAAGGGTTTGGCGTGGGGATCGTGGCGTGGTGGTGGCAGCGAAGGCGTGGGACGGGGTTGCCGTGATGGTTGGCATGGGGTGGCGAATGGGTAGGCGTGGCCAGGCTTGGTCTGGTGGTGGGGTTCGCTGGTAGGGCGTGGGCAGGACTGTCGTCTGGTGATGGCTGGTGGTGGACTGGGGCATGGGCGGTGGTGGTCTGGCAAGGGGTGGAGGCATGGGACGAGTATGAAGGAGGTAACCGAAACAAAGCAAAGTCTACCGGTGGAAGAAAGAAAAAAAAAAGAAAAAGAAAAGGAAGAAGAAAATAGACAGCCATACCTTGTACGAGATCTCAACAAAAGCTGAAGTGATGGAAACCAATATTAACAGATGTCCACAAATTTGTATATAGAAGGCAGATGGAAAGTTTTAGAACGGTAAAGAATTTAAGGCCATCAATTTTATTAAATATGTGAAACGTATGGGAGGCCAAGTGAACGAATATATCACGCGTGAACGATTTTAAACGGCTGAATTTTTTTTGAATTGCCAATGCATCCAAAATCAAATGAACGGTGAAAACAAAAGAAAATTATAAAACGCCCAAATAACGTACAATTTGTCTTATTTCTTTTATTAAATAAATTTAATAAATGTTAACGGTTCTCAAAAAAATAACATATCTTTTTAACCCGAATTTAAAAATAGTTATTATCATCACTAATAAGATTTTATTCTACAGTAAAGTTAAGAACGGATAAAACGTAACGAAATGTAACGTTTTAAATTTTCGTTTTATACAAATTACTACACTTTATTTTTAACTCAATATTTCAAAATGTTTTATTTTTAATTAAAATTTCGTTTAAAATATCGGGCTGTTACACTCTCCCCCACTCAAAGCTTTTCGTCCTCGAAAAGGAACGAAGAAGGAAAAACAACGAAAGATAAGACAGGATAGTAAAGTACCTGAAATAAACAATTCCGGATTCGAGGCACGAATGCTCTCCTCCGTCTCCCAGGTGCAATCCCGTTCATCAGTGCTCCACTGCACTTTGACCAGGTTGACAGATTTTCTTCTTAGCTGCTTCGTACCTCGATCGACGATACGAAGTGGCTTCCTCTCAACAGTCAGATTTGGTTCAATATCCAAACTATCAAGAGCGGAAGGCTGAATAATAAGAGATGGATCATGCAGATAGCGACGAAGATGAGATACATGAAAGACGTTGTGAATTCCAGAAAATTTCTCGGGTAAATCCAGACGATAAGCAAGAGAACCAATTCTTTCCAAAATGCGGAAAGGACCAACAAATCTAGGAGAAAGCTTTCCTCTACGACCGAAACGAATAACATTCCTTAAGGGAGAGACCTTAAGGAAAACCAAATCACCAACAGCAAATTCTAAACTCCGTCTTCGACGATCGGCGTACTTTTTCTGTCTATCCTGAGCAATCCTCATCTTCTTCTTAATCTCTTCAACTCTCTCTGAAGCTTCCAAAACCAATTCAGGACCAAGAACCAATCGATTACCGGATTCAATCCAACAAGAAGGAGATCTACAAGGTCGTCCGTAAAGAGCAGAAAATGGAGATGTCTCAATACTGGCCTGATAACTATTGTTATAAGTGAATTCGACAAGATGGAGATGATCTTCCCAAGATCCTCCATAATCAAGCACACAAGCACGAAGAAGATCTTCTAAAATCTGATTCACCCTTTCCGTTTGACCGTCGGTCTGTGGATGGTAAGCAGTGCTCAGATTTAGATGAGTACCCAACGAATCCTGAAAGGCCTTCCAAAATCTACTAGTAAAGATAGGATCACGATCACAAACGATACTGAGAGGAACACCATGGAGACGAACAATCTCCCTCATGTAAATCTCAGATAAACTAGAAGCTGAACGAGTAGACTTGACCGGAATGAAATGAGCTGATTTGGTCAATCTATCCACAATAACCCAGATACTCTCGTTTCCCTTCCTAGTCCTTGGTAAACCATCAATGAAATCCATAGAAACTTGTTCCCACTTCCAATTGGGAATCTCAAGAGGCTGCAATAAACCAGGGCTCTTCTGATGGTCTGCCTTGACTTGTTGACAAGTCGCACATCTATTCACAAAAATGGAAACATCTCGTTTCATACCTTTCCACCAATATAATTTCTTCATATCCTGATACATCTTGGTCACACCTGGATGAATAGAAAGTCTGGACTGATGATTCTCCCGAAGTAACTCCTGTCTCAATCCATCAACATTCGGGACACAAATCCTATTATTGATCCTCAATATACCCTTATCGTCAATCTGAGCTCCATTACCATCCATACTACTACTTCCAACTCTGCTTCGAACACTCTCCTTAATCAATCTAAGCATCTGGTCCTCATCCTGCCTAGCCATAATACGATCCACAAGAGGAGAAGAAACAACAATCTGGCACAGCAAAGCTTTCTTCCTACTCAAAGCATCCGCCACAACATTAGCCTTTCCCGGTGTATAGTTGATGTCGAGGTCATAAGAAGCAAGGAACTCTAACCACCTAACTTGTCTCTGATTCAAATCCTTCTGAGAGAAAATATACTTCAAAGACTGATGATCTGTGAAAAGCTCGAACTTGGTACCCAACAAATGATGTCTCCAAAGCTTCAAAGCGAAAACAACAGCAAGCAACTCTAGATCATGGGCAGCATAATTTACTTCATGAGTCTTCAACTGTCTACTAGCATAAGCAATCACTCTACCATCCTGCATCAGAACAGCTCCTAAACCTTCTCGACAAGCATCGGTGTATACCGTTAATCCCTCATTTCCATTTGGAACGGTAAGAACAGGTGCGGAAGTAAGCTTGTCTTTTAACTCATTGAAGGCGGCCTTACACTCGTTACTCCAAATAAACTTAGCATTCTTCCGAGTTAAAGCAGTGAGAGGTGCAGCAATCCGAGCGAAATTCTCAATGAATCTCCGGTAATAACCGGCGAGGCCCAGAAAACTACGGATATCAGTAGGAGTCTTAGGAGTTTCCCAATCCTGTACAGAATAGGGAAAAGAAGGATAATAGAAAAGATAGAGTAAATTGAAATGAAGCAATGAAAGAGAAGGAAAGAAGGACTTACATTGATCGCAGCGATCTTGACTGGATCAACTGAAACTCCATTACTAGAAACAATATGCCCGAGAAATCGGACTTCATCCTTCCAGAAGTGACATTTGGAAAATTTAGCTTTTAACTGATGCATTCGAAGAGTCTCAAGAACAGATTTTAAATGTGACTCATGTTCTTCTTCAGACTTAGAGAAGATGAGGATATCATCCACAAAGACTAGAACAAATTTATTAAGCACATCACGGAAAACACGGTTCATCAAGTCAACAAAGAAAGCGGGAGCATTAGTCAAACCAAAAGGCATGACTAACCATTCGAAGAATCCATTTTCAGTACGGAAGGCAGTCTTAGGAATACTTTCCTCAGCCACTCTGAGTTGGTGAAAACCTGTGGCGAGATCAAGCTGAGAGAAAACAGTAGCACCATAAAGCTGATCAAACATGTCATTGATGCGAGGCATTGGGTATCTATTTTTCATAGTAAGTTTGTTCAGCTCCCTATAATCAACACACATCCGAAGAGAACCATCGGATTTGGTGACGAAGACTACTGCAGCTCCCCATTCAGAAAAACTAGGTCTGATCAGACCCTTGGAAGATAGGTCTTCAATTTGTTTCCTTAACTCAACCTTCTCGCGGGGTGCCATTCTTCTAGGGGGAAGAACTATAGGTCGAGCTCCAGGAATGAGATCAATGCGGAAATCAATTTCCCGCTTGGGAGGTAAAGCAGTAACTTCACCAAATACATCCGGGTAGTGATTAACTACACGGGTCGACTGAAGATCATCAATAGAAGCATCCAGAGAAAAGATAAAGCTACCGGCATAATCATGAGGCATACGGCCCTGAATAAGCAAAGGATTTCCTCGATCATCCTTAAGAGAAACAATTCGGGATTTACACGAGATACGGGCATCGTGTCCATCAAGCCAATCACTTCCAAGCAACAAATCAAAAGCATCGAAACCTAGGACATAGAAATCTCCAGAAAATTTATGACCAGAATAGAAGAGTCTCACTTGCTTACAAATCTTATCTAGATTTGCGGGACCACCAATAGGATTTGAAACACATAGAGGAACAGAAACATACTCAGGAGAAAGGAGAGTTTCAAACTTATTACACAAAACATCAGAAATAAAGCTATGCGAAGCCCCAGTATCAAATAAAACACGAACAGGATGATGAAATAGAGTAAAGGTGCCCTGAAGAGTACCTTGATCATCGCTAGGAGCAGGAGTAGGTGCAGGAGCAGGTGATGAAGCAGATGTAACAGCAAATACGCCAGATGGCCTTCCCTTCTGATATAAAGGACAGTCCTTCTTAAAATGACCCGGCTGAAGACAAACATGACAGAGATCGTTCCTGGTAACCTGGGGTGGAGGAACAGCAGCAACAGACGGATTAGGGCAACTATTGGCATAGTGACCCTTCTGGTCACATTTGAAGCAAGTAATGGAGGAAAGATCAATAGGGTGCCTCTGGGAAGGAGCAGATGCTGAAGATCCTAAGCCCGGGTGTTTGAGCCAATTCTTCTTTTGCTGGTGGAAGTTGGGCTTTCTCTTCTTGGAATTAGCAGAGGAGGACAGAGATACCTGAGCACTGGAAGCAGTAGGACCCTTGGAAGTAGGGTTCTCATAGCGAATAGCCATATCCATGAGCTCAGTAAAAGTGCCATGGACATGTGAAATAAGACGGTCGTAGAACTCTGGGCGAGCTCCAGCAATGAACTTCTCATTCTTCTTTAGCTGAGTATCGATAAGACCAGGACCGAATTTGGAAAGTTCATTGAACTTCCGTTCATACTCCGAGAAGGACATGGTACCTTGCTTGAGGTCCATGAATTCGCGGTAAAGCTGAGATTTACCGGCTTCGGGCATCCATTTTGCCACAAAAGCCTCCCTGAAAGGAAGATACAGAAACAAAACTCTTTAAGATAAATTGAAAAGAAAGGAAATGGGAAAATTCAAATTAACACACAGGATACCTGAACTGCTCCCATGAAAGGTCACCTTCGTTAGTGCGAGTCGTAACAGACTCCCACCAATCTAGAGCGGCCTCTTGCAGCTGCCATGCTGCTAACTGACGCTTCTGGGCATCAGTGATCTCTAAACCAGTAAAGATTCTTTCCAGACTTCGTAGCCATTGCTGGGCTTCGATGATACTTTCTGAACCGGTGAACTTAGTGCCACCGAGCTGAGAAAATTCTTTGCAGAGAACTGTAAACTTAACTGGTGCAACGGGTGGAGGAACTGGGGCAATACCACGGCCCCTACCTCTAGCATTTCCACGATTCATCCTGGAAATATCAAGAATAAATTTAGGACAAGGTATAGAGAAGACAAAGATAAGTTAAGATAAAACACGATAAGAACACTTGGGTGAAATCCTAATAACAAAATTCCTAACAAGGTAGATGCGGAAAGATGGCAGTTTAGAAAATTTCTTCTTAAAACAAGAAAACTTTATATCAAAATAATCTTTGAAAAATCATTTGAAAAAATCATTTTAAAATCATTTTATACTTTAAAAATACGTTCACTCACAAGGAAATGATTCTGAGTTTGATTTCACTCATTCTAGGGTATTTCTACCCTATCTCTAATGAGTTTTTGCTCCATAGGCTAAGGTTTGCCTAAAACCTGGCTCTGATACCAAATGTAACGACCCACTATTTTGGACCATTCAAATCGACAATAATCCACACATGTCAGACTTGAATAATGCAAAATAACAGATTGTAATAAAATTTGGAGCAAATAAAATCATTCATAGAATCACAGACACAGAAATATCAGAATAACTCGCAGCGGAATTTAAAAATAACCATAGTGGTTCATGAAGCCACTAAAATACATAGTCTCAAATCAAATACAAAATACATAGTCTGAAACCCAATATAGTTCTGAAACAAGTACAATAGAGATCCAAATACACAAGTCTCCAAAACAAAAGCTAAAATAAGGCAACTGAAACTGAAATGGGAAGATAACTAGATAAGCAGAATCTCCAGTGATTCCGAGCTCCAGAAAAGTGAAGTCCAAAGCTGTGAATACTCAGGCTGACCCGAGCGTAAAATAAAACATAACACTCGAGTCAGGATATACATACTTATACAATGTGAACCAACTCAAATGAACTGTAGTAAAGGTACAAGTAACTTAGAAGATGCTTGGGACCGCCCATCCTCTAAGGATCCGTTAAACTATCTACTATATAGTAATATTCGCTATTATAATAGTGTCTAAATAAGTAAAGTATAATCATATCGGAAAATAGCGTTAAGGGGATGGAGAACCTTAACGCGGTCGGAACTTAAAATCATAATCGTAGTAAAGCTCGATATGGTAGGTGACACGGCACAACTAGGCAATGCCAGGGTAGATATACCAATTACGCATCCGGACTAGTGGTGACGCATAGCAGCCACTACCGCCCACCTCGAACAACACTCCCAATCAAGGGTGGCCACCAAATCAATCACAAGTAATAGAATGGTATCGAAGAAGTGTGTCCGATAAGAGGTGCTACCTCATTGGTCCGTCAATCGCTCCTGTTTTAGCCACCTTATGCCAACTCATGGGAGTTGGGTCCACGTAACATACCTTAAGAACATCGCCACCATCCTACTTCATTCTGGAATCTCCACCGCGTACACGGTTGTCAAAGTGGTTTTCGGTATCGACAGAGAGTATGTCCATATCCGATCCCGGTCTCTTTGCCAACCAATCGTTATTATAACCCGTGGTTATAGATTTAAACAATTTATCAAATATACTTTGAATTAAAACATTTTTAAACAAAGACATTATTCCTTAAAACAAATATTAAGTTATTAAATTCAAAAAAACTAACCTTTTCGGGGTTTACTTATTCACTTAAAACAATGACGTTAAGATATATTTGAAAACAATTTTTATTCAACAACCAACATTTATAAATTGCTATAACAATTCAGTTTTAAACAAATCAGATTTCAGCATACTGCAGTCCTTAACAAGTGCTACAGTAACCCTTTATTAGTTCAGGTTCAATTTTTAGTTTCTGCTACAACAGCACTTACCAAGTACTATCATAGCCTTAGTTCATTTTAGTCTCTTGGTTCATTTATACAATCCACAACACTTAACAAGTGCTACAGATTCTACCTAGTTAAAACTTATAAAATTATACATTAAAATGTTCATTTCAATCCTTTAACAAATTTTATTTCGAAAAAATTTTTTTCAAGTTAAAACCAAAACTTTCCTATTTGCCTATTACATTCATTTCAACATTTAAACTTAACTTCATTTTTCCACCAATTTAAAACTAATTTCATTTCAATTAGATTAACTTAAGTTCCGATCTTTCCTTTTTATCAAAATTTCAAATTTTAGTTTGTTTCTAAAAATCAATATTCCTCCATTTATTTATATTTATCACATAGAAAAATCATTTCTATTTTAAATAAATCATTTTAAAAATTCGGTTTAAATCAAATTAAATATTATTACGATTCTTAGATGATTTAAAAATATTCAGAAAATACATAAAAATAACCACGGGTCTGTATAATATTTTCTAGCCTAATTCAAGTGATACGGATACTATATCATTTCAATCCGTAATTTACAAAGAAAATCCGGGTTTTATCATTTCAAACCCGTAGTCCCAAGTAAATAAAATTTTATTTGAAAATCGCTCAGGCCTATCATTTCAGCCCATAACGACCTTCCCTTATTCTAAAGTCCGTTCGGGTATGTATCATTTCAACCCATAGTGATTCTATTCTACAGGGAACTTGCAGTGTGATTTAACAGAATAGAATAACAGTAAAATAAGAACAGATATAACAGATGATACGATATGCAGTTTTTAACAATTAACATCAACTATAAATAAATCACAGGTAATTATAACATCATTTATTTATTTATTTATTTCTACACATTCAGTTGCGGTCGTTTCACAATTATATAAGTATGAATATTCGTGTGAGAATTACTCACCTCTACGGAGCTGGAGATTCGGAAAGAAAGAAGTACGATGAAATTTGAAAGCACGCGGATAGCACGATCAGTCGTTAGCAGACTCGCCGACTTGATTCTGATCTAAAGTCGAAAGAATAAAGCGAATAAATAGACAATCAAAAAGAATGCACGAATAACGAATTTTCCAAATTGAAGTAAACGAACGAAAATAAATCAAGTTGAGAAAAAAAAAATAGAAGGAATTGGTTCGACCACTTTTATTGGAGATTATAACTTAAAAATTTTGCAAAGTAAAATTTTGCATTATTTACAAATTCTCATTTTCACAGCAAAGGCCAGTGGGAAATTTACAACATTCAAAATAAAGCATGAAGTGGAAATCTCTGTTCACTATTTCATTTCAACAAGACAGAGGCAGTACAAATTCACAGCTGCCAAGAAAACAAACTGAAATAGATTTAGTTCATTTTTTTTTTCAAACTCAAAAGTCAGTGACAAATAAACGAAAGGTTACCAATACAAAACAAAAGCAGAACTTCATCTTTGTCAACAAGTCTCGGTGGCAAATATATAAGGTGTGAGTGTGTCAGGATAACAGCATGTTTTTTTCGTGGTGGCTATCTGGCGCAGGTCAGTGGGTTTTGGAGGCGGTGGTGATGTCAGGCGTGGGGTGATGGCTTTGGCCTGGGGAGGTTGGATTGGACACGTCAGGTGGTCTCGGCACGGTTGGGGTAGGTTGATAGGTTCGTGGAGGAGGGTCTAAGCTCATGGTGCTGGCTGGTGTACGGTATGGTGGTTGGCCAGGAGTTCAGGGGTTCTCGGTCTGGGCGAGGCACTGGGAAAGGGTTTGGCGTGGGGATCGTGGCGTGGTGGTGGCAGCGAAGGCGTGGGACGGGGTTTCCGTGATGGTTGGCATGGGGTGGCGAATGGGTAGGCGTGGCCAGGCTTGGTCTGGTGGTGGGGTTCGCTGGTAGGGCGTGGGCAGGACTGTCGTCTGGTGATGGCTGGTGGTGGACTGGGGCATGGGCGGTGGTGGTCTGGCAAGGGGTGGAGGCATGGGACGAGTATGAAGGAGGTAACCGAAACAAAGCAAAGTCTACCGGTGGAAGAAAGAAAAAAAAAAGAAAAAGAAAAGGAAGAAGAAAATAGACAGCCATACCTTGTACGAGATCTCAACAAAAGCTGAAGTGATGGAAACCAATATTAACAGATGTCCACAAATTTGTATATAGAAGGCAGATGGAAAGTTTTAGAACGGTAAAGAATTTAAGGCCATCAATTTTATTAAATATGTGAAACGTATGGGAGGCCAAGTGAACGAATATATCACGCGTGAACGATTTTAAACGGCTGAATTTTTTTTGAATTGCCAATGCATCCAAAATCAAATGAACGGTGAAAACAAAAGAAAATTATAAAACGCCCAAATAACGTACAATTTGTCTTATTTCTTTTATTAAATAAATTTAATAAATGTTAACGGTTCTCAAAAAAATAACATATCTTTTTAACCCGAATTTAAAAATAGTTATTATCATCACTAATAAGATTTTATTCTACAGTAAAGTTAAGAACGGATAAAACGTAACGAAATGTAACGTTTTAAATTTTCGTTTTATACAAATTACTACACTTTATTTTTAACTCAATATTTCAAAATGTTTTATTTTTAATTAAAATTTCGTTTAAAATATCGGGCTGTTACAAAGATAAATCCGTTTTTGTAGGAAACATGATGGCATTGAGCATATGCAACAAGCCGTCTAACCTTTAGATGTCCCTAGTAGGACGAGTGTTGTCTCGTGAGGGATTTCAGCGGATACTACCCATAAAATCCAAATGCAACATGAGAAATTCCTAAATGTAAGATTTATTTACAAAGAGATAGATGCAAGTTTTTGAAAATATTTACAAATGAAGAATTTACTTTCAAATTGACACGAATTAGCTAAATATAAGTTTGGTTATCATCATTAAATTTTAATCATTTTACTTGTCAAAATTTCCAACAAAAGTTAAGTTATCATAACAAATAGACTCTAGTTTGGCTAGTTATTTTGTTGATAACATAGTGCAACTACGAAACAAATCCTTGGTTCAATACCAAAGTTTTTCAAAGTGGTATTTTCATTTCTTTTGAATAACAAGTCAAATCAAATAAGTAAAAATAGTGCTTGGCTTTCAATTGCTTACTCTCTCTATTTTTTAAAATTTTATTGATATTAACAATATTTACATATGCATAACTCAGAAAACTGAGGCCAGATATATGACCCATGCACTCCCTTTCGGGCTTACGTGAGGGGAATACAGAGCGTGGCGAGTGAACACACAAGTGTGTACACCTATCGACTATAGGCGTTATTAATGAAAGAATTTTTATATACATACACCTAACTCAGATAAACTTAGGCCAGGTATACCGATCATGCACTGCCTGTCGAGCTTACGTGAGAAGGGTACAGAGCATGGCGAGTGCACACACTTGCGTGTGAACACATGATTCTAGGTGTTTATAAAATATATATACATAAATACAAAAATATATATTTTTTCTCTCTTTTTTATTTTATGAAGAGAGAGTTTTACAATATTATCTTGGCATTACTTAACTTACAAGATTTAAAATCTTATCGTCGTTACTTTAAATCAACCACTTATTAAACAAAGATTTCAATTAGGATATACTTCATAATTATCACCCATGAACCTTCGTATATACTAGTTAAACCATCGTTACTTGTAATCAAACTTTATTTTCATTTTTGTTAAGACAAATAAATTTTCAAAAATTTCAATTTAATAATCAAAACTTATACCCATCCTATAGTGTCTCTTCAAAAATAAATCAAAATGCTAAAAGAAAAAATTTGTTTTGAGATTTTTTTGTTTTTTCTCTTTTTTTAAATTTTTTTTGAGTTTGGGAAAGAAAATGCAAAAAAAAATAAACCATGAAAAGTTCAAATGAAAATGAGACTCCTGGTTCCGTTGCATGTAAATTTCAACATTTAAAAGCAAACAAAATGAAAGCTAATTAGAATAAAAATGAATTAAACAACTTGCATGAAAATAAAACAAAGCTACTAACATGAAATGAAAGAGCATGTAAATAAAAATGAACAAGAAAATAAAATAAGAACAAAGAAAAGTAAAAGAGAAAGAGGTTTAGGAAGCCATTTTTATTTCATATAATTTTGAGGCTACAACTTGCATTCTAATATAAGTTATTAAAAAGATCCATTACATGAACATAAAAGGGCTATTTTATACATGCGCAAAACCCTAATCTATATTTTAGGGGACTTCCTAAAATACCCCTTAGGAAGTGTGGCCACCAACTTATCATTAGTCTTTAATTAATCCATCATCAAGTATGCATGAAACTTTAACCTCCACTAACTTGTGCATTAGCTCCTAATTGTAGATTAAGGTAAGTGGGTAGGTGGGGTCCTCCAAGATGCATAAGTTTGAATTATTTCCTTCTTCATTCCTTTGTTTCCATCCTTGTACATGCATATTTCGATGAGAACACCTTCATATTTCCATCCAAAATTCCTATAATTAAAAAGAAAATGTGTAAATAAATATTCTCAAAATTAATTCATGCACAAAATTACTATTTTACCCCCACATTGATGTATGAATGATGACTTGAAAGCGTATTTGAAATTTGGTTTTAAACATGTAAAAATACCCAATTATGACATTTATTTAAATAAAAATGGATAAAATATGGATGTAAAAATATGCACATTTACGTCCACGTCAGTAATCCGGT
The DNA here is from genome assembly GCA_030737815.1 of Allium fistulosum. NCBI lineage: Eukaryota > Viridiplantae > Streptophyta > Magnoliopsida > Asparagales > Amaryllidaceae > Allium > Allium fistulosum. Next base: position 247,976,630 of record CM060905.1, on the reverse strand, counting down.
TTGGGAAGTCAGGAAAATTAGCGCCTAGACTTGTTGGACCATTTCCTATTACGGAAAGGATCGGAAAACTCGCTTATCTGATAGAGTTACCGAGTAGTTTGGCAGGATTCCACAGTGTTTTTCATGTTTCTCATCTTAGGAAGTGTGTTCGTGATCCAGAGACTACTATCACTCCGAATGTATTGGAAGATTTAGTGGTGAAACTGAACATGGCTATTATTAGACAACCAGTCCGTATTATGGCTATGGATGAGAAGAAGCTAAGAAACAAGACAGTAAGATTAGTAAAGATCTAGTGGAGTGACAACGAGAAAGACAGTACTTAGGAGACAGAGGATAGGATTATAGAAACTTATCCTGATTTGTTTTAATGGTATGTTTTATGTCTATGATTATGTTTGATGTTATGTACCTTATCGTAATTTCGAGGACGAAATCCTTTAAGGAGGGGAGTCTGTAACACCCTTAATTTTGATTAACATTATTTAGGATATTTAGTTAGATAAATAAAATAATGTATAGTGGTAAGGAGAATGAGATCTGATAATTAAAATGGGTCGTGCCTTAATCAATAAATAAGATTGATTATAAATTAAATAAGAATGAGGAATAATGTGAGGGGCAAAACAGAAAAGGCTTTATTTCCTAAACTTAAACCCTTCCATTCTCATTTCTTCATTCACTGACATTCACCCAAACGCTATCAAATTCAAGGCCGGCCATAATAACGAATTCAAGAGAAGGAAAAGCTATGAAACAAGAGGAAAGCTTAGGGAAAACCAAATCTAAACTCAAATCTCATTTCTCTTCATCAAAATCAAGATCAATAATGATTACCCATCTCAAGTATGCTTGTTTATTTTAAGTTTTATGATTAAATTCGAATCTTATGATAGTTATTATGCCATGTTATGAATGAATGATGATTATATGCTTATTGATAATTTATTGGATTTATTATGGAATTATTTAATAGGTTTTAAGAGTGAAAACCTATTTTACAACATCCAATTAACTTGGAATTTGGATATGGTGTTAGGAACATTATTTTAGAAGTGGATATTTAATTCATAATTTTCCAAGCAAATACGAATATTTTATGAATTTCTTAAGTGAGGAAAATGATTCATTTTGGGTTTTAATTATTGAAAATAATTAAATAATGTTTTTGATCCCAAAATATTTTTATGTTAAAGAATATGTTAATTCTGATTTATTGTGATTTTTGGGGATTTTTCCTAAGTATTTGTGAATTATTATGAGTTCATTAGGCTAGAAAAGCTTAATAATCATATGAAAATAATAATATAAAATTATTGATTTGCAAATTATTTTGGGAACGATAATTTTGATCTAAAGCGGTTTTCGAAAAGGATTTGATAAAGAAGTTTATTATCCAATAGTAATTTGACAAGGATTGAAATGGTGAAAAGAAATAAAACGGTTTTTATGTTAATTACGAGATTGCCACGACGTCATTAATCAATGCCGACGTCCATCTATGTCGCAGCTATCAATGCCGCATATTTTATATCGGCTATAGTACCGCCATAAGTTTTCACTATGCTTTTAAACACTGCTGCATGTTTTCTATGTCGCTGGTTTTCAGTATCAACTCCATAAAACTATGCTACCGCATTTTTATACCGGCGTTAATTTTTATAGCGGCGATGATGGCGCATATGTTCATTCCAATATAAAGAGGCAGTAATGCCACATTTTTGACATTGATATTAAAGGGCATGATGCGGCATATATATAATTTTGGCATTATTACTTTAGGCAGCAATGCCACATATAAACCTTACTTTTGAGGTCGATATAAATGGCAATGATGCCGCCTATTTTTTATCGATATAAATGATATTAATGACTCTATGATATTGATGTCGAAGGTCATCAATGTCGGTATTCCTATATTTCCATGTTTTATAGCTTTATATTATGCAAACCAAAGACTATGCAGGTTATAGTCGACAACATTTATATTTATGTTATGCGACATAAATGATTTTAGCCTTATACTTATTTAATTCAGATGCTTTAACATAATAGCAACATAGAGGGGTGCGACAACCTATAGCGGCTATATCAGTTTCGGGCTTTATCAATTCATATGGTTTTATTATATTGCTTTATGGCCTAAGGGTATTAGATGTGTGATAATCTCCTAGTAGTTTGAAGTTAATGAAACCTGATTTATAAAAGCATATATATATCTTGGTATAATATTTTAATTAAAGTAAAGGGCTATATTTTCCTTGTTTTGAGTACGATTTCAAAGGTTAAATCAATTATAAAGACTTATGTTCTCAAGGAAATAAAGAGGGTAATTAGCCCAGAATTTTACTAGTAAAATTATTGTTCATATCATCATTAGATAAATTATGATAGGATAAATTGACTCAAGGATTAGAGAATATAGAACCAGGTAATGGGACTGGTGTAGGGTAGCGTCCTATACTTTAACTGTTAGCCCCTAGTTGATATTAGTCCATAATTCTAGTATGTGTGGCTTTGTAACGGATAAAACTAAAAGTAGGTTTACGCACTGAAAAGAATATAACTTAGGTAGGTTATTGGTTGCCTGTAAAATCATTAGGTTCATAGTAAGCCTAGCAAAACTATGAGATTGACAAACAGTCACTTAAAAATTCAGACGGCCGTGTTTGGACAGTCCAGTTTACACCTAACGTTAAATTGGAGAATTTTGGTTTATCTGGTAGGCCCAAGTCAGCCATAGAGGTTTGTAGTAACCTTGGGAAAACTATGAATTAGAGACAGACAGTCGATTAATTGAGATAGATTAGTCAGGTTTACCCATGTGGCATGCATTCAATTATTTTGTGTTTATGTAACCATTATGATTATAGGAGCATAATCGTAATAGACATATTAATAGAGGATTCTAGTGAGGGGAAAACCCGTTCCGCTTAGTGGCGTGGTCTCACCAGATATCTATTATTGAGATGGCATATTATTATTCACACCATACTTTTTTTCAGACCCGAAGTTTTTGTTTTTCCCCTTTAACTCTCGGGTGTTCATATGAGTAGTTCAGGAGTAAGGTTTCCAAGTTTTTAGGTTCGGCGAATAAAACTTCCAGAGACATGCAGGACGAAAAGCTAGCTAGTAAGGAGTCTAATTATATTTGTTGTGTTGACTTTATTTTGTTTAAATGTATGTAATGGCAGAAATTGTATATGTCTAGGTATAAACTCTGATCAACCAAGGGGGAATCTTCATATTTCGCTCCTGGCGTATTTTGTAATAATTGTATTTTATCTGTACCTGGACAATGTTTTGGGATTATGTAATGAATATGGAAATTAATTAATGAAATCTGTATTTTGAAAAAAGCTTATATTCATGTGCTTCTGATACTAATGATACTATTAACTAATCTCATTTTGTCACCGACGAATAATTCTATTGATGATTGTAGCAAAGTAGCACTTATTTTTAGGCCTCAGAATAAGGGATGTTAGAGGTATTAAGTGGCTCGGGTACTTTCTCTCACATTTTTGGTACATGATTGATGGTAGTTATGTAAGACTGGGAAAGGCATTTGGCCTACAGTTGAAGGTATGTTATGGAGTTGGACTGGAAAAGCCTTTGAGCTTACAGTTTAAGGTATTCTTGGTAGGGTATAGTTTAGGATGCATAAGACATATTACTTATCTAAATGATACTGCCCAAACACTATTATAGTAAACTTGAGATTTTTATTCACCAGACATTGTTGTTTTGACCCCCTCCTCATTATAATACACAGATTAGGGAAAATGATGCGAAATGAGAAGATAAAGGTGGAGAAGAAGACTTGTGGCAGTTTTTCAACTATTTATGTTTTGATATATTCTGATATACCTAGTTTCAGACATGTTATTGTTATTTTTGAGATATTATATTTGGGGTGATTTTTGTATTGCTAATATTTGGATATTTATGAAATGGGTACTTATTTCTGATATTATATGTTGTCCTTTCAGCTGTGAGATTTGTTAGAACCTCTATTGTGAGATTTCAATGACAACAACTATGCAATCACATATATAGGTTATATATCATAGTGCAGGTATATAATATATTAGACGAAGACCACGGTGCATAGCAAGATTATGGCTCAAAGATAATTGAAGAAAGAAGGATCCTACTATTTAAAAGTAAGGTCATATTATTATTATATTCATAGATAAATGTTGTACAATCTTCTTCAGTGATCATAACACACACGATTTCATTTCTATAAAAAACTGTCCAAGATATGCAAATTCAACAGCGACAGGTGTCTGTCTATATGCCACGGACGTCTGTCACTTGGTTTGGTTTTTAATTTACTGAATACCACAAACATCTGACATATAATGACAGATTTCTGACGTATGTTTCGGCCTGTATGTAAAAAACTGCAACTGTCATTTTCGAATAGACACTTCTTTCTGCTTTGAACAAACATGCTCCTACTTCAACAGTTGCAATAATTCATCAAAGGGTAATCTTTCAAGAAGTTATAAATTTTCAAAAACAACTCTTTGATTCTATAAATACTTCAATTGATTGAGATTTTAATTTAACTTACTATTCTTGTAACGACCCGACATTTTGGACCATTCGCATCCATTATAAGTGTATAGGTAGACACTCATGCCGGAGTTGAATTGCTCAAAATACCGCGTTGTTAATTTAAATTTGGCAAAACTGAACATATTCAGTAAATAAATAATCACAGATCACAGACACAGAGTAATAAGTACAGCGGAAATAAAAGAGATAGTAGTTCATGAAGCTACTATATAAATATATAGGTTACATCAGAGTTAAACCAGATACAACGGAAGAGTAATATGATACATCAGATACAAAGCAGAATACATCACTGGAATCATCGAATATCTGAAAGCTGGATAGATAGCTGGATCTCCAAGCGAAGCTCCAACTCCAAAGGTGAGTCTCGAAAGCTGAACTACTCAGTCTGACCCGAGCGTAAAGCAAAAACACAAGACACTCGAGTCAGGATTAACATTCTTATATTAATAAATCCAACTCAAGTGAAATAGCAATTGAAATACAAGTAACTCAAAGGATGTTTGGAATAACCATCCTTTAAGGATCCGTTAAACTATCTACTATGTAGTAGTGTACGATAAGTAGATAATGTCTATCAGTAATATAAAGATATCAAAATAGCGTTAAGTCATGGCCCATTCCACCCTTAACACATTTTTATTCCCACAAGCATATACAAGACCGTAGTTTCCCCAAAACCGGAAGTCACCAGAGGGCAATCCATATACTCAAGGTACAAAACAAATTCGTAGTGGTCGCGCATAAATGGAATACAAGTATGACAAGGCACATGAGGCTATACCCAAGGTAGTGATACTACCGTTCGCCTGATCCGGACTGGTGAGAACGCAACGCCGCAGCGCCCGCAACACCGTGAAACAACACTCCCAAAATCAAGGGTGCACCAATCGACAACAAGTAATAAGTAGTTCGAAGAAGTGTGTCCACTTGAGGTATCAATCCTCCATTGGCCCGGCACAGCTCCTGTTTTAGTCATTTCCAATTTGACACAAGTGTCAAGGCTATCCATTATCGTTCTCTTTCTTCAGTCAACACGTACATCATTCCAACCACTTCATTCTGGATCATCACTCCGCGTATAGTTATTAAAGTGGTTTTCGGTTTAGATAGAGAGTATATCCATAACCGAATTCCGGTCTCTTTAATAACCTCCGTAATTATTTCACCGATTGGTCGTTTAATATATTTCAAAACCAAATCAATTTCAATTTCAATTAGAATTCGTAAATCAACATTTCATTTGTCTTTCAAAACCAATTTCCAATAATTTACGTTTCAAAACTTCCAAATTATCATTTCCAAAATCTTATAATTCAATTTCAATCTTTATTATTGAAAACCATTCGAATATTGATTCAAGTTCGTACAAAAGTTTCATTTTGAAATCATTTAAATCAATTTAGTTCTAACATTCAAATCAATTTAACTTCATTTATCGATTTCATTCAATATTCATTAAGTTACTTTATCATTCAAAACAATTTCTATTAAATTTCCAATTCATTAAATCAATTCTTAAGTTCAACTTTATTAGATCAAAACTTACAATTTTGAATTAAACTAAATTCGTCAAATCAATTCTTTCAATTACAAGTCTTACATTAATTTCAATTTATCGCATTTTATTTCTTGTTAAAGAAATTCAATTTCACTTATTTACTTTCTTAAATAATTTTCCAAAACTTACTTAATCAAGAAACTCAATTTCAATTATTTACGAAGTAAATTCACTTATTCAAAAGTTCAATTTAATTTAATCATTAAATAATTCAATCTTATTTAATTATTAAATAATTCAAAACTTAATTATTAAATAGTTTCAAAGTTTAATAATTTCAAACTTAATTATTAAATCATTTCAAACTTAAATATCGTTCTTTCATCAATTTCATTTTAATATTTTGTTTTAGATTTATTAAATATTAACATTTTCCTTTCATTAAAATTCAATTTCAACTTCATTTCAAAACCATATTATTTATTCAAATAAAACCTTCTATTTATTTTCAAATCAAATTATTGACCAATCGGGTTTTTATTTAATTTTCTTTCCTAAGTCAAAGTTCAATTTGGGTATTTATCATTTCAACCCGATTCCAATTCAATTCAAAAATCAAAGCATAACAAAGGGAACTTGCAGTGTGATAACTGAGATAGTGTCAAAGTAAATAAACAAGCAATAACAACAAACAATAACAATCCAATAATCAATTCAAATAATCCTGAAATAATCGTATTAATTCGCATGGTTATTTGTACGAATTAATATAATTATTTCTAGAATCTACACTATCATTTCATGTAGATTAAAGATTATTACATTACGGGTTTTCACTTGTCATCTATTTACAATTTCATACATCATCAATTTAACAACATACATTCAGTGATTCAAAATGTAATTAAACAAATCCTACGTGTCAATAAATTCAACAGTTAAAGGGGTCATATTATACAAATGTCAGTTAATCAAATTTTTACATTTAATTATCCTATATCAATTTCAATTGCATACTATTTATCTTTTTAACATTAACAATTTAACATCCAATATAAACATCAACAATCAATCAATTAACAACCAAATTGGATTATCATTTCATATATATAACAGATAATGGTGTCAAATGTCACAGGTGAACTGATACAGGTAATAGCAGTGTAAATATCTAACAGCAGCATATTTCAATTGTCGTTTCAATCGAAATCAAATCTAATAAATAAAAGAACGTAAATCGTGAGTGAGTACTCACCTTTCGAGGCTAGAGAGACTAGAAGATGACACTGATATGCACGCTGTAATCGAATTACGAATCCAAGCACGAATTCCATAGCAAAGCTAGATGGGCACGAATTTCGACGAATAAAGCTGATAAATAGGAAATAGACGGAATCAAATCAGAATCGGGTCGATGAAGATAAATAGGTATAAGTGAACCTATATATAATTATATATGTAAAATCATATTTTAAGCATATATTAAATCAAATATATGTATATATATATATATATATCAAAATTCATTGTTTTAAAATTAAACTTAGATACTAAAGTCAAACATATATAAAATAAATTATAGGCTATATTTTTAAACCATATAACCGAAAAGTCAAAATTAACATACTAGCTAGATTAACTATACAACTATAAGTATACATATATATTATAAACAATTCACATAGCACCGCCTAACCAGACAAAATATAATTTAAAGTACTTAATTCAAATCAAAATAGCTATAGTCTACTGACATATAAATATATGCTACTGTGACTATCTAGAATATTCAACGTCAACCCAAAACACTATGTATATACTATAGGTATATTAACGAATGCATGACCCAACAAAAATAATATATATATATGCTCTCTTTTTTTCCAATTCAGTAAACTAAAATTAGCACACATATTCAAACTGTCCAAAAATATAATTGCAAATTAAGCAGATATCATCACACTGACGCCCCTTTATAATTATCATTTCAAGCCATATGCTTTACAAACAAATACTGTTTCATAAAACACCTAGACAACTTAAACCCATTTATATACAGCAACCGAATACTTACATAACCAGTTATACATAAACTCCCTTTAAAACATATGCTATTTCAAAATATATAAACCATTATATGCAGACTTACAAAATTTTCATATACATATACTATATATACGCTGCCATAACCGACGCGGGATGCTTCCATTCAATATGCATGTATACTATAGTTACCCAACCAATATATGCTGACATATTCAATTTAGTATATATAAACTGATAATTACTATCAATAGACTATAAAAATTATTTAATCCAATACATATACTTACTAAAAAAACAGGTTGCTATAAGGTGGCGAGTTGCGGGGCTGATGGCAGGCGGTGCTTGGGGCACCGGCAGCTGAGCAAGATGGGCGGAGGCTCGGTCTCGCGTGGGGTCGTGGAAGGATGGTGCTGGGCTTCGAGTGGTCGCGCGCTCTCTTCGGCATGGAGGGGAGGAGATGGATGGCCGCATGGGTTGGTGGTTTGATGTCTGGAGGGGTGATGTGTGTTGAAATGGAGGAGTGGTTGGGTTCTTGCTTCTGGTTTTGAAAGGAAAGGGAAGACATGAGAAAGATCACTGCAAATATATACTTTGGTTACAAAAATTTTTCTAAAAGAAATGAAGTAGATCTTACCAAGTGGAGAGGATGTTAAACAGTGGCTTCATATCTTAAATTTTATTTACGTTTGCCTTGGGAAAATAAGGGGACAGGCTGGAGTGAATGACGTGGCGGAGCCAGTTGTTGGAACGTGGGTGGGGAAAGCTAAGGAACGAAAAAATGAAAGGAAGAGGAAACGAACGAACTAATAAAAATAAAATCAAAAACCAAAGTATATGAAACGAACAATATGACATTGAATTAGTGGGATAACAGAAGGTCACACGTTGGATGCCGTGAAGTAATAAAAGTAATTGGCTGCAGAAATTCAACGACAATATATGAAAGGTCACAAGAACAAAAAAGGCACAAAAACCCAGTACCGATACGGTTACCGTTTATGCGGATTTCGCCGCGTACCGGACTCCGAGACGCACGAATGAATATACCGTAGAGATCAGCACGACGAGACGGTCAAAACGGCATACGAATATCAGTGGTACGATCATCCGATAAAAATCGATATCGGTACCAGAATGCTGCTATTTTGCAGAAAATAAGAACGACGGAGCAATAGATGTCCGAATTTAAAAAAATGACGAACTGATATTTTGCTCAGAAGATGGTTTAGAATTTTTCTATGTAAAAATATTTAGGTTTCGGAAACATTTTATTTTCATCGCTTTTTAACTGATTAAATTGAAGTGAATTTACGCGCGAAATAAACTTTCGTATTTTCGAACGAAAATTTACCAGTTGCTATGTTTAATTAGACGTATTCCAAATATTAAATTTTATTTCAAAATTTTTATCGTTTAAAATTTCACAAAATTTCAACTAATTACGTTATTAAAACAGTTGAAATTTACGGATCGTTACATTCTCCCCCACTCAAAACTTTTCGTCCCCGAAAAGGAACGAGGTAGGAGAATAGAAACAACCAGAAAGAAAACAGATTTGAAATACAAAATAACAATTAATCTAAACCATATAAATTCAAATTTAAATTAATTGATATTCAATAATTTATTTAATTCATTTGATTTCTCTAAAATCAATCTCAACTATTTCTACATTCATTATCTTATTATCCAATTATCTTCAATTTACAATTTCTAAACCATGAATTTGAATAGTCTTTTATTATCATCAAATTTTATATTCAGCAATTTAAATTCTTCTTTATTCCAAATTATTGTTAAATTTATTCTACTTAATATATCTAATCACATATATTTAACCCATATAAATTTATTTAAACCATAAAAGTTTTGATTTAAATTAATTTATATTTACTAATTGCTTTTAAATTCAAGGTATTTTCATAAGTTGTCAAATTTCAATTTATTAATTCTTTCAAAACAAATTCATTAATTCTTTCAAAACAATTTTATTTCATTATTAACTGAGTTTACTTATTATCCTATCTAACTCTATTAACATCCTTATAATCAAAATTTAGTGTATAACATTTATTATAAACACTCAAATTTTATTTATAAATTTAATTTATCTTATATATTATCCAATTACATATTCAACTTCTGAATGGTTTAGGTAAGTTGTATTAGAATGCAGTTGAACAATAAACAAAAAAAAAATTTCTCATTTCAATTATTCAAGTTTAAATATTTATTCCAAATTTTGGTTTTATTTATAATTAAAATCATCCTTTAACAAAATTTAAGAATTAGGTTTCCGATTAACCTTTAAACAATTTAGAGATATATATAATATATTTATATCAAATCCAATTAAATTTTAAAATAAGATACCCATATATATATAAATCAAATTATACTGAAGAAATTCAAATCAAAATATTTTTCAAAACAAAACCGTAGCAAAGCTACAGAATAGTATCTCCACTTCGAGACTCGAAAATGAATGTCGATGATGCGGCCGCCATCACCGAAATTATTTTCTAGCGACAAAGAGAAGAGCACTAATTTCAACATTTAAGAAAAATTCTTTGAAACGATTTCTATTCGAAAATACTTCCAATAATATATACTTTAAAATTTTAAAACCAAAGTTCGAAATCACCGGAAACTAAATTCTCAAATTTCTGAATTAAATTCATTCCAAATCAATTTATAAACCGTAATTATAAATTTATTTAGAACAATAAATGAAAATCAAATATTATCATTTCAAACAAACAATTTAGTTAACCTATTAAATTCCAGAAAATTTTACTTATATTTTCACAATATAATCAAACAAGTTTATTTCATTTTCCAAATTTGAAAATAATATTGTGTCAGTTTGCTCTGTTCAAGTGTTTTGGAAATCCTATCGATAACGTTGATCAGACGAATCGATCGAAAACCCAAATCAACATCAACAACTCAAACAACACAATATAAAAACATTTTAAAATTAATTTACAATACACTTCCTTACTTAACGATACAATAATGGGTTTCAATGCAAGGATAGAGATTCAAACTTTTGATAGACTCAAATCAAAGAGAATTTCGATTCGAAGATAGGTTTGAAACAAAGACGAGATAATTAAATAACAAAATAAGGCAATGGATAAGTTTATATAAATCGTGGGCAACCTTAACTGGGTCAACCGTGACTTCAAAATAAGATCGGTGTAGAATTCCGAGATAAATCGACATTCGATCTTAAGAAATAGAATTCAGGTATAGCAGGAGATAGATAGCATCGTAAACCGGGGATACAGAAATCTCCGATAAATCAATGCCTATTGGAAAGGAGTTTTGCTCCTTTACGAATCATTCGAAGATTGGCGAGACCGCCGATCTATTATAGATATCGTTCAAAATGGAGTTATGGGGTGCTCCAGAATTGAAAGAAGACGAATAGTGAGGGACACAAATGAATTTCGGAACCGAGGGGAACGTTCCAAAATTCAAAGGAATTAAGTCGAAAGGAAGAGATTGAAACTCGAATGAGAGTGATTCTGTAAATACATTTACCATATATGTTAAGTTTTGCCTAGAGCTACCAAAGCTCTGATACCAACTGTAACGACCCGACATTTTGGACCATTCGCATCCATTATAAGTGTATAGGTAGACACTCATGCCGGAGTTGAATTGCTCAAAATACCACGTTGTTAATTTAAATTTGGCAAAACTGAACATATTCAGTAAATAAATAATCACAGATCACAGACACAGAGTAATAAGTACAGTGGAAATAAAAGAGATAGTAGTTCATGAAGCTACTATATAAATAAATAGGTTACATCAGAGTTAAACCAGATACAACAGAAGAGTAATATGATACATCAGATACAAAGCAGAATACATCACTGGAATCATCGAATATCTGAAAGCTGGATAGATAGCTGGATCTCCAAGCGAAGCTCCAACTCCAAAGGTGAGTCTCGAAAGCTGAACTACTCAGTCTGACCCGAGCGTAAAGCAAAAACACAAGACACTCGAGTCAGGATTAACATTCTTATATTAATAAATCCAACTCAAGTGAAATAGCAATTGAAATACAAGTAACTCAAAGGATGTTTGGAATAACCATCCTTTAAGGATCCGTTAAACTATCTACTATGTAGTAGTGTACGATAAGTAGATAATGTCTATCAGTAATATAAAGATATCAAAATAGCGTTAAGTCATGGCCCATTCCACCCTTAACACATTTTTATTCCCACAAGCATATACAAGACCGTAGTTTCCCCAAAACCGGAAGTCACCAGAGGGCAATCCATATACTCAAGGTACAAAACAAATTCGTAGTGGTCGCGCATAAATGGAATACAAGTATGACAAGGCACATGAGGCTATACCCAAGGTAGTGATACTACCGTTCGCCTGATCCGGACTGGTGAGAACGCAACGCCGCAGCGCCCGCAACACCGTGAAACAACACTCCCAAAATCAAGGGTGCACCAATCGACAACAAGTAATAAGTAGTTCGAAGAAGTGTGTCCACTTGAGGTATCAATCCTCCATTGGCCCGGCACAGCTCCTGTTTTAGTCATTTCCAATTTGACACAAGTGTCAAGGCTATCCATTATCGTTCTCTTTCTTCAGTCAACACGTACATCATTCCAACCACTTCATTCTGGATCATCACTCCGCGTATAGTTATTAAAGTGGTTTTCGGTTTAGATAGAGAGTATATCCATAACCGAATTCCGGTCTCTTTAATAACCTCCGTAATTATTTCACCGATTGGTCGTTTAATATATTTCAAAACCAAATCAATTTCAATTTCAATTAGAATTCGTAAATCAACATTTCATTTGTCTTTCAAAACCAATTTCCAATAATTTACGTTTCAAAACTTCCAAATTATCGTTTCCAAAATCTTATAATTCAATTTCAATCTTTATTATTGAAAACCATTCGAATATTGATTCAAGTTCGTACAAAAGTTTCATTTCGAAATCATTTAAATCAATTTAGTTCTAACATTCAAATCAATTTAACTTCATTTATCGATTTCATTCAATATTCGTTAAGTTACTTTATCATTCAAAACAATTTCTATTAAATTTCCAATTCATTAAATCAATTCTTAAGTTCAACTTTATTAGATCAAAACTTACAATTTTGAATTAAACTAAATTCGTCAAATCAATTCTTTCAATTACAAGTCTTACATTAATTTCAATTTATCGCATTTTATTTCTTGTTAAAGAAATTCAATTTCACTTATTTACTTTCTTAAATAATTTTCCAAAACTTACTTAATCAAGAAACTCAATTTCAATTATTTACGAAGTAAATTCACTTATTCAAAAGTTCAATTTAATTTAATCATTAAATAATTCAATCTTATTTAATTATTAAATAATTCAAAACTTAATTATTAAATAGTTTCAAAGTTTAATAATTTCAAACTTAATTATTAAATCATTTCAAACTTAAATATCGTTCTTTCATCAATTTCATTTTAATATTTTGTTTTAGATTTATTAAATATTAACATTTTCCTTTCATTAAAATTCAATTTCAACTTCATTTCAAAACCATATTATTTATTCAAATAAAACCTTCTATTTATTTTCAAATCAAATTATTGACCAATCGGGTTTTTATTTAATTTTCTTTCCTAAGTCAAAGTTCAATTTGGGTATTTATCATTTCAACCCGATTCCAATTCAATTCAAAAATCAAAGCATAACAAAGGGAACTTGCAGTGTGATAACTGAGATAGTGTCAAAGTAAATAAACAAGCAATAACAACAAACAATAACAATCCAATAATCAATTCAAATAATCCTGAAATAATCGTATTAATTCGCATGGTTATTTGTACGAATTAATATAATTATTTCTAGAATCTACACTATCATTTCATGTAGATTAAAGATTATTACATTACGGGTTTTCACTTGTCATCTATTTACAATTTCATACATCATCAATTTAACAACATACATTCAGTGATTCAAAATGTAATTAAACAAATCCTACGTGTTAATAAATTCAACAGTTAAAGGGGTCATATTATACAAATGTCAGTTAATCAAATTTTTACATTTAATTATCCTATATCAATTTCAATTGCATACTATTTATCTTTTTAACATTAACAATTTAACATCCAATATAAACATCAACAATCAATCAATTAACAACCAAATTGGATTATCATTTCATATATATAACAGATAATGGTGTCAAATGTCACAGGTGAACTGATACAAGTAATAGCAGTGTAAATATCTAACAGCAGCATATTTCAATTGTCGTTTCAATCGAAATCAAATCTAATAAATAAAAGAACGTAAATCGTGAGTGAGTGCTCACCTTTCGAGGCTAGAGAGACTAGAAGATGACACTGATATGCACGCTGTAATCGAATTACGAATCCAAGCACGAATTCCATAGCAAAGCTAGATGGGCACGAATTTCGACGAATAAAGCTGATAAATAGGAAATAGACGGAATCAAATCAGAATCGGGTCGATGAAGATAAATAGGTATAAGTGAACCTATATATAATTATATATGTAAAATCATATTTTAAGCATATATTAAATCAAATATATGTATATATATATATATATATCAAAATTCATTGTTTTAAAATTAAACTTAGATACTAAAGTCAAACATATATAAAATAAATTATAGGCTATATTTTTAAACCATATAACCGAAAAGTCAAAATTAACATACTAGCTAGATTAACTATACAACTATAAGTATACATATATATTATAAACAATTCACATAGCACCGCCTAACCAGACAAAATATAATTTAAAGTACTTAATTCAAATCAAAATAGCTATAGTCTACTGACATATAAATATATGCTACTGTGACTATCTAGAATATTCAACGTCAACCCAAAACACTATGTATATACTATAGGTATATTAACGAATGCATGACCCAACAAAAATAATATATATATATGCTTTTTTTTCCAATTCAGTAAACTAAAATTAGCACACATATTCAAACTGTCCAAAAATATAATTGCAAATTAAGCAGATATCATCACACTGATGCCCCTTTATAATTATCATTTCAAGCCATATGCTTTACAAACAAATACTGTTTCATAAAACACCTAGACAACTTAAACCAATTTATATACAGCAACCGAATACTTACATAACCAGTTATACATAAACTCCCTTTAAAACATATGCTATTTCAAAATATATAAACCATTATATGCAGACTTACAAAATTTTCATAGACATATACTATATATACGCTGCCGTAACCGACGCGGGATGCTTCCATTCAATATGCACGTATACTATAGTTACCCAACCAATATATGCTGACATATTCAATTTAGTATATATAAACTGATAATTACTATCAATAGACTATAAAAATTATTTAATCCAATACATATACTTACTAAAAAAAACAGGTTGCTATAAGGTGGCGAGTTGCGGGGCTGATGGCAGGCGGTGCTTGGGGCACCGGCAGCTGAGCAAGATGGGCGGAGGCTCGGTCTCGCGTGGGGTCGTGGAAGGATGGTGCTGGGCTTCGAGTGGTCGCGCGCTCTCTTCGGCATGGCGGGGAGGAGATGGATGGCCGCATGGGTTGGTGGTTTGATGTCTGGAGGGGTGATGTGTGTTGAAATGGAGGAGTGGTTGGGTTCTTGCTTCTGGTTTTGAAAGGAAAGGGAAGACATGAGAAAGATCACTGCAAATATATACTTTGGTTACAAAAATTTTTCTAAAAGAAATGAAGTAGATCTTACCAAGTGGAGAGGATGTTAAACAGTGGCTTCATATCTTAAATTTTATTTACGTTTGCCTTGGGAAAATAAGGGGACAAGCTGGAGTGAATGACGTGGCGGAGCCAGTTGTTGGAACGTGGGTGGGGAAAGCTAAGGAACAAAAAAATGAAAGGAAGAGGAAACGAACGAACTAATAAAAATAAAATCAAAAACCAAAGTATATGAAACGAACAATATGACATTGAATTAGTGGGATAACAGAAGGTCACACGTTGGATGCCGTGAAGTAATAAAAGCAATTGGCTGCAGAAATTCAACGACAATATATGAAAGGTCACAAGAACAAAAAAGGCACAAAAACCCAGTACCGATACGGTTACCGTTTATGCGGATTTCGCCGCGTACCGGACTCCGAGACGCACGAATGAATATACCGTAGAGATCAGCACGACGAGACGGTCAAAACGGCATACGAATATCAGTGGTACGATCATCCGATAAAAATCGATATCGGTACCAGAATGCTGCTATTTTGCAGAAAATAAGAACGACGGAGAAATAGATGTCCGAATTTAAAAAAATGACGAACTGATATTTTGCTCAGAAGATGGTTTAGAATTTTTCTATGTAAAAATATTTAGGTTTCGGAAACATTTTATTTTCATCGCTTTTTAACTGATTAAATTGAAGTGAATTTACGCGCGAAATAAACTTTCGTATTTTCGAACGAAAATTTACCAGTTGCTATGTTTAATTAGACGTATTCCAAATATTAAATTTTATTTCAAAATTTTTATCGTTTAAAATTTCACAAAATTTCAACTAATTACGTTATTAAAACAGTTGAAATTTACGGATCGTTACAATTCTCTAACTTCTATATTCAGACTCACCTATGCTATCATTAAATATTCTCAATCACTCCCAACCAAAATCAATATATTTTGATTAAAACTATTTCCTACAAATCCAAGCAACTCACACCCATTATCATTTAAAGGAGATTATAGGAAGAATTGTACTAGTAGTCAATATCTATGTTATATCGAACCCAAGATTGTTAAAGAAAAACTATTTGTATCAGCCTATTCCTTTGGGCGAAGCGAGGGTTATTGTTTAGTGAAATACTGAAGTGGAGATCGGGACTGGACATAGGAAGGGAGGTCCGGACCAGTATAAAAACTCTGGTGTGCTGGTTTTTATACTTTACCTTTTATTTTGTTATATTGCTTCATTTAGCTCATATATTAGTATAAACTCACATTCTAATACACTAGTCATATTAGATATGATCCACTAGGCTTTCATTTGGTATTAGAGCAAGATTATTTCAATTTACAATAACACATGATTGAAAACTTTTTAATATGGAAAGTACATTTCAAGAAGGTCAATCAACTGCTCGTCCCCCACTGTTTACTAGTTCTAATTATGCTTATTGGTCAACACGTATGCGAATTTTTATGGAAGCCGATGGTTTAGGAATTTGGCAAACTACTAAAACTAGATAGGAAGAACTTACCATTGACATAAGCACTAAAACCAATGCACAAGAAAACATAGCAACTAATAATGCCAAAACCATGAATGTTTTATTTTGTTCACTTGATAAAAATAAATTTTCACGAGTCATGCTCTACACTACTACATTTGATATATGGCGCACTTTGCAAACTACTCATGAAGGCACGAAAAAAGTCAAATAAACAAAAATATCTATTTTAAAAAATCAATTTTCATCATTTAAAATAAAAACAAATGAATCTATTAGTGACATGTATTCTAGATTTCAAATTATACACACGATCTCATGACATTAGGGGTTAAATTCATAATTTTGATTTAGTTACACGAACCTTAAATTCTTTGACTGTCGATGGGGAAGAAAGGATTTAGCCATAGAAGAAGCTAACGATCTCTCTCAACTCAAAGTCGAAGAACAAATAGGAAATCTGATGTCATGTGAATCTAATTTGAAGGCAAGAAAGAAGCAAAATCTAGAAAAGAAGAATATTACTTTTCAAGCAAATAATGATAGTTCCGACTTGGATGAGGAAGAAATTGTATTCATTGCTAAGAACTACAACAAATTCAAGAAATTCAAAAGGATGACAAAATTTCAAAATGGTGGCAATTTAAACTCATCAAATCAAACATAAATCAAATGGTATGGATGTTACAAGTTCGTCCACATGAAGAAAGATTGTCCATAACTCAATAACGACAAAAAGAAAAGCAAATTCAAGAAATTCAAAAAGAAACGAAGAGCTTTTCAAGTAACTTGGGATGACACCGGTTGTTCTTCTTCCTCTGAAAGTGATAATGAAAGCGACTCAGAACAAGCTAATGTATGTTTTATGGCCAATACTAATAAGGTACGCCCTGAATTAACATATGATGAAATTTTGGAAATTAGCATAGAATTAGATGATAAATCTAGAGAATCCAAGAAACTAAATAAAGAATATACAGAAAATATAAATAGAGCAAAGATGAAAATTGGTTTATTAAAAGATGAAAAACCAATTTTAGAAGAAGTACTATAAATTGCTCAAAAAGAATGCAAAAATTTATCTTCTCAAAATGCTACTTTATTACATGATTTAGAAAATAGTAGATTTGAAAACACCAAACTTGAAAAAGAAAAACTAGAACTTAAGGCAAATGTAGATTCTAACAATATTGAAATTTGTCATCTTAAGAACAAGTTAGATAAAATAACTAATAATGTATCAAAATTTAATTAAGGAAAACAAAACTTAGAAAAGATCAAAATATCAAGACCATCAGGAAATCGAAATGGGTTAGGATTTAAAGCTAAGCACAAACATAGAAACTATAGTACACTATATACTAAGTTCAGGAAACCTATTGTTTCCTGGAGATTTGACCAGGCAACTAGTACTCGGCATCCAGCGGAACTGGCATCGGAGAGTGTTCGGCATCAAGGAGTACTCGGCGTAGTACTCGGCATCAGAGAGTGTTCGACATCTAGGAGTACTCGGCGAAGTACTCGGCATCCATGGTACCCGTCATCTAGGAGTACTCGGCGAAGTACTCTGCATCCATTGTACTCGGCATCAGGTAGCACTCGGCATCTCATAGTACTCGGCGTAGTGCTCGGCATCCATGGTACTCGGCATCCATGGTACCAGTCATCAAGGAGTACTCGGCGTTAGAAGACGTTCGGCGTATATAACTACTCTACATGGCAGCATCGTTCGGCCAAAGGATCGTTCGGCTAAGAAGCATCGTTCAGCCAGAAGGCACATTCGGCTTCGACTGACAACTATTCTGCACTTCCCACCCATCAAACGTACCGTTCGGCATTGAGAAGGTGGTTCGACGTCAACGTGTTCGGTCTACTTGGTTCGGCATATAGCGACCACTACACTTGGGCTAGAGTGTTCGGCCACCAAGCCCACCTGGGAAGTCCAGCCCATATTTGTCTATAAATAGAGGGGCAGGGTCACAGTGAAAAGGGATCTTTTTTTGGAGAACACTGGGGAGACTCTGCCATTTTTGAGACTCATCTTCTCTACTTAACAACTTCATTCAAGCATTTGATCTACGAATTGTATTTGTAATCAATTATTAAGAAGATCAATAAAGTTTTATCTCAAAGTGGACGTAGGCAATTACGCTGAACCATTATATATTTGGTGTTCTTACTTTCTGCATTTAAATTAGCATATTCTTCCTTGTTTAATTTAACTTCATCACTTACATCTCTACATAATCTTTCTCAACGAGGTTAGTGACCAATTTTGGTGCTAACACCTATTTCAAAAATTAAGATTAATACTCCCGAAACAAGTACTGTCAAAATATGGATTCCTAAATCAAATAACAAATTTTTAGGCAAAGACATATAGATGAATACTTAAAAAATATTGTTTATAATAAAAAATATGTTTTTAAAGGTCCTAAACCCACTTGGGTATAGCTACCTTCACCCACTAACACATAGGACCCTAACAAGAGGAAGTGGGTACCAATTAAATCTTTACTATTTTGCAGGTACTCAAAAATAAAATTAAAAGTAAAAAGAATTGGATACTCAACAGTGGATGCTCCAAGCATATGACAGGAAATGCACACATGTTATCAAACATAACATATATCGATCGTGGCACTGTGACATTTGGAGATAGCTCAAAAGGATTTGTCATTGGCATTGGATATGTTATCAATGTCGGTATATCCACTTCTCCTCTTATTACTAATGCTTTGTTAGTAGAAAATCTAAAACATAACTTACTAAGTATAAGTCAATTATGCGATAAAGGATTTAAAATTGATTTCGAAAAAGAAATATGCGATATATTTGATCAAAATAAATATTTAATTTTAAAGGATTAAAAATGCGAAATATTTATGTTTTAAATATGAATATTAAAAATAATAGTGATTTATGCCTGAGCACCAATCACAATGATCCATGGCTATGGCACAAACGCTTCCGTCATGTAAATTTTAAATATATAAATAAATTAGCAAAGAATGATTTAATAGAGGATTACCCAAAATAAATTATAAAGTTAAAAATCTATGTAATGCTTGTCAAGTTGGAAAATTAAAGAAAAGCTCTTTTAAAACTAAGAAAGAAATTACTACCAAACAACCACTTGAATTACTTCATCAAGATTTATTTGGCCCGACTCAAGTAAGATCAATAAATCATAACAAATATGTATTTGTTATCGTCGATGATTTTTGACGATACACTTGGACACTATTTTTAAAACATAAAAGTGAAACGTTTGAAATGTTTAAAATTTTTGCTAAGAGAATAAAAAATTTAATGAACTTAGAAATTAAAAGTATAAGAAGCGATCATAGTGGTGAATTTGAAAACAATATCTTTGAAAATTTTGCAAAAAAGGGAATAGACATAATTTTTTGTTTCCTCGAACACCACAACAAAATGGAGTAGTAGAAAGGAAAAATCGAACACTACAAGAATGTGCACGAACACTACTTAGTGGTTTACTAAAACACATCTGGGTCGAAGCTTTTGCTATTGCATGTTATATATTAAATCATGTAACAATTCGACCTATGACTAAGAATACATGTTACGAAATGCTTTTCGGAAAGAAACCTAAATTAACATATTTTTGTATTTTTTTGTTCTAAATGTTTTATTTTGAAAGCTAAAGATAATCTTGGAAAATTTGATCCAAAAGTTGATGAAGGAATTTTTGTTGGATATTCGGAATGTAGCAAAGCATATAGAATCTTTAATAAACGAACAAACATTATTGAAGAAAGTCTTCATGTTTCTTTTAACGAAAATTTTCAAAATACCGAAAATGACGACGACGACGAAGTCTATAATAACAATAGTATTAATAATACTTCAGTAACTGAAAACAGTAATACCATAAATAATAATGATAATCGTTTAAGATGACCACCTCGAATCTTAAAAGATCATCCAATTAACAATAGAATTGGTGATTTAAACACAAGATTTTTAACATAAATCAAATAAATCAAGTAAGTCATGTTGCATTTATATCTAATTTTGAACCTAAAAATTATAAAGAAGCACCGAGAGATGATTTTCGGATTATCGTAATGCAAGAAGAACTTAATCAATTTGAAAGAAATGATGTAAGGGAACTTGTACCAAGACCAAATGATCAATATGTAATAGGAACAACATGGGTTTTTAAAAATAAAGCAAATGAAAATGGAAACATTGTTCGTAATAAAGCAAAATTAGTCACTCAAGGATACAACCAAGAAGAAGGAATTGACTATGAAGAAACATTTGCTCTTGTAGCATGTCTTGAAGCTATACTAACATTACTTGCTTTTTCATGTCATCATAATTTTAAATTATTTCAAATGGATGTTAAGAGTGCATTTTTAAACGATTTCATAAAAAAAAGTTTATGTTGAACAATCACCCTTATTTGTTCATGAGAAATATCCAGACCATGTTTTTAAACTTAAAAAGGCATTATACGCTTAAAACAAGCACCCCGTGCTTGGTATGAGAGACTAAAAACACATTTACTAAATTTCGGTTTTCAAATTGGGAAAATTGATTCTACATTATTTATAAAAAGAGAAGACAGTAATATTCTAGTTGTACAAATATATGTTGATGGCATCATATTTGGATCAACTGATGAAAAACTATGTAACAATTTCTCTAACATAATGAAAAATGAATTCGAAATGTTACATGTGGGAGAATTAAATTTCTTTTAAGGTTTATAAATAAAATAACTAGAAAATGGAATTTTAATAAATCAAGAAAAATATTGTTGAGAATTACTAAAAAGATTTGGAATGGATAGTACTTCAAGTAAACCAACTTCAATAAGCACGAGCGTACATTTAGATAAAGATTAAAATGGAAAAGGTTTCGATCAAAAATTATACCGAAGTATGATAGGATCTCTGTTATACTTAACAGCTAGAAGATCGGGTATTATGATGAGCATGTGTCTATGTGTAGGATTTCAAGCACAACCTTAGGAGTGACATCATCGAGCGGTTAAAAGAATTCTTTGATACTTAACCCACACCAAAAATTACGAACTTTTCTATCCTAAAGGCAGCTCTTTCAAACTCGTATCATATAGCAATGCAGATTTTGGTGGTTACAAGACAGATAGAAAAAATACGAGTGGCACATGTCATTTCATTGGTCAATCTCTAGTTTCGTGGTTCAGTAAA
The DNA here is from genome assembly GCA_030737815.1 of Allium fistulosum. Taxonomy (NCBI): domain Eukaryota; kingdom Viridiplantae; phylum Streptophyta; class Magnoliopsida; order Asparagales; family Amaryllidaceae; genus Allium; species Allium fistulosum. The sequence goes on along the minus strand of CM060905.1, from coordinate 247,954,047 downwards.
AAGTAAAATCATGTCTCTCTCTCACCATGTGAAGCCAAGTATATATCACCAGCCTTAGTCTGTGCACAAGTAATTTATATGCAAAAACTCTTCAAGGTTCGATAAAATTATAACCAACTCTCCAATATATAATACTAGTGCTTTAAATTTATCCAAAAATCCAATTAACCATTCTCGTACAAAACATATCAAAATTTGTCACCATTTTTTAAGAGATAATGTAGAAAAAGGAATTATCTCTCTTGAATTTGTTAATACTGAAAATCAAATTGTCGATATTTTCACCAAACCGTTAAGTGAATCAACCTTCATAAAGCTACGATGAGACCTTGGTATATTTTCAATTAATGAATTAATTAATTAATGTATGCCACATTTATTCATCATTATAAACATTATTTTTCTTTATAAAATTTTAACTTAAATTTAATTCAGTCAATCTTTTGATAACCATAAAAACAAAATGGTTAACAAATTAATGGTTAAAAACTCTATCTATATGTAACGACCCATAATTTTCGATAATTTAAATTTGTTGGTATAATGAGATTTTGGTAATATAATATTGAAAGAAATAAAATTGGTGGTTTAAGAATGAAATAATAATTAGAATTAAAGGTATTAATTTAATATAAGTTGACTATTAACAATTTGAATGAAACCCCAATAAATGAAATAATGCAAATGTCATACTTGGCTATAAATGGAATATATAAAAACAAATGTAAGTTAATTATTAATAACCTGAATGGGATTCCAACTAATTGAATTTATGTAAATGTTATAACTTGGTTATAAGCTAAACATTAGAAAACCAATGTAAATGTTTAATTGTGTAATGAAATGGTATAATAAATGGTAATTGAATAAAACTAGTATTGCGTAAAGAATTATAATAATTGTTGTATTAATGGGTGCATTAATTTATAAGGGGATATAAAAAGTAATTTATAATCTAAAATGTTGACTTATTGATAAAATAGTGTGTAATGAATGAAAATGGAATAAAATTAGTGTGATGAAGGAATGGTAACATTTGCTGTAAGTAATAAACTTATAAATGCAATTAAAAGTAAATAGTGACAATTATTATGAGTTACCTATTTATTTAGTTAGTTGAATTGAAATTGGAAATCAAATTTTGCAATTTAATGAGATTAAAAACTACGTTAATTGAAATTAGATGAATTGGAAATTTTTTATGCACTAAGATATAAACCATGATAATTATACCATAAGATGAAATTGATTGAATAATAAATGGAAAGCAAATTAAATTGAATTATTGGAAATTTAATTTATAATCTCTAAATATATTGAAAAAGAAATTTAAAACTTTGAAATTAGTGAAATATGCAACGTAAAATTTTTATGGGAATTTGTTATAAAGAGTTATAAATTACTATGTAAGCCAAAATGATAGGAGTTGTAAATAATTAAAAATTTGGATTGAAAGTGATTTAAATAATTTAATGTTAATTTATTTAATTAATGTGAAAATAGCCATTTTGGCCACTGACTCGGATTTTGACGAAACCAGTTTCATCGGATCTGTAACTGTGAATTATTATAGGATTCCTAGTTTCGTAGCGATCAGACTTGTCGCCTGATCGTACGGACTCAAAATGCCTAGAAATCAATTTAATTAAAATTTAATGAAATCAATTTGAAATAAGCTGATTTAATATAACTTCTTCATACGATGGAATTAGGACCTGAAACCTGTTCCATTGGGTTTAAATTTTTTGAAAACATCTATTTTGATATATGGGTTGACCCATTTTCGTTCCGGAGGCAGAACGTGCTTTTCGGATCATTTATCGTTCAACTTCCAAATCAAATTTGGTCCATTCATTATATTTTTCCGATCTGCTTAGAAATACCTTGTTATAAACCCTAGTGTTTCTCAACTCAGTTTGTCTGTACGTACAATTTCATTTGTTCCTCTCTTTCTAATGGCAGACAAACCCTAATTCCCAAATTGCAAATCCAAATCAAAAATCTAATTGAAAATCAAACTCCACCAACTATATCAAATTATATACCGATTTGAAGCTCTCGACGAGCGCATCTTAGATCTGTAATTCGTTTCCCAATTTGAACTACTATTTGTCAAGAAATTGAAGAACAAATCGCGGTCGTTCATCGAGCCGCGATCAACTTCGTCTGATCGACGAATCGAGGGTACAACTTTGTAGAGATCGTCGAGGGGATTGCATCGGGGTAGTTCGTGGGTGATGTAGACGGTTGGATTTGGCATAATGATTCAATTAGGGTTCGAAATTTATGGGTGGCGGCTGCGTGCTTTTGGCGGCGAGATGGTTGTCGTGATGGCCGCGGGGATGGCCGCGTAGGTTGACGTGGTCGGCGTGGTGGGTGGCCTTGGGCAATGACGAGGTTGAATGGCGTTTCGAGATGATGGGCAATGGCTTCTTTTGCTCGATCAGGTACAGGGAGAGATGGCTAGGGTTTCTGAGCGAGCAGTGATTTGGGAGTTGACGTGTAATATTATATTCTTATTTTAATTATTTTCAAAATTCAAACTGTATAATGTTCTAACAAGCATAACTTTCGCATACGAGGTCCAATTCACGCGCGGTTTCTTGCGCTAGGATCGTATCAGAATTCTGAACATTTTGACGCTAGTCTGGATAAATTCGGAGACTGTTTGAATTTTTGGGTTTAAATTGGATTTTAATTCGATTTAAATTCAAAGGTGAGTGTTTTAACCCACTCACAACTTCTAAAATTTCTTATGTTTGTTAAATTAAATTTATGATGTGATTAGAAATTTATTTATGACTGTTTGGTATATTTTAAATCATCATCTCAGTTAATTTGAATTTATTTGAATTAAATCGTTATTTAATTTATTATTGAATATAAATTGCCACTTAAATACCTGTTATTGATTATCAGTTCTATATTGGTATTTATTGATTGATTTGGATGATGTTTGTAACGGATGTTGGTTGTTGATATCGAATGAATGGATGTTTATTTTATATCATTATAAACTGCAAGTTCACTATGGGTTGAAATGATACATACCCGAATGATCAATAGATTGAGGAAAATTCGTTATGGGTTGAAATGATAGACTCGAGCGATTTTATGGATTTTATTATTAATTCGGGATTGCGGTTTGAAATGATATATTTTAAATTGCTGATTGAAATGATAAATATCTGTATCACTTGACCCTAGGGTAGAGAATTATATACGGACACCGGATTGGTTAAATTAAATGATTTTAAAATCCTTAATTTTCGAATTTAATTAAATGATATTTTGAAATAAAATTTGATTTATGTAAATTGAAGTATTATTGGAAAATCACGTTTATGATGAAATGTGAAATGGTTTAAAAGGAATTGCTTTAAGAAATTAAATTGGAAGTTTAAAGTTAAACTTTTAAGTATAAATGAAATTCTATCGAAATTAAGTTATTGAAGTTGTTTGAAAATAACCTTGAAATATTTTGAAATTGGAGTAATCCGAATTGATATTTGAACATGGATTGAAATGATATGAAATTCAATAGTTTATTGAAATGTTAAATTGAAAAGTTTGGAATTTGGTTTGTTGACTTGGAAATTGAAATGGTCCAAATGTGTTGAAATGAAATGAATAGTTTAATTTGATATAAATTCCAAATTCATGTTTTAATATAAACTTTTTAAAAAAAATATTATTTCAAAATTTCTAATTATTAATATTATCAAAGTATTAAACTATTTTAACCTGTATTAATTATATTAAATCATTTTAACCTATTTTAAACCATTTAATTTATTTAAACTAATTACCTGTTTTAACTTATTTTAAATCTAATTAATCTATTTTAAAGCTATTTAATCTATTTTAATTATATTTAATCTATTTTAAATCTATATTAACTATTTAAAACTATTTTCTGCTAAATTCCAATCTAAGTAAAATGGATGGGTTTATATTCAAATTCTCGATTTTAAGTGAATATGGTTAATGATGTTATAACCTAAGTTGGGATTTAAATAACATATTTGGTTTATTATGATATTTTCAAATGACAGTTTAGCCTATTTTGGAAATATGACTTTTGAAAGTGATATGATTTGAATTGAATATGATATTTTGATATCAATTATGAAATGATTTTGGAAATGTAAAAGAACCATCCGATGTGTAATAAGCGATTAGTTGTTAAAGAGACCGGGATTAGATATTGTCATACTCTCTGCCAATACCGAAAACCACTTTGACAACTGTGTACGCAGTGGAGATTCCAGAATGAAGTAGGATGGTTGGCGACGATCCTATACGAGGTATATCCGTGGACCTGACTCCCATGAGTTAGCTTAAGGTGGCTAAACCAGAAGCAATTGACGGGCCAAGTGAGGTCATTCCTCCGATCGGGTACACTCCTTCGATACTATATGCGACTGATTTGGTGGCCATCCTCGATTTTGATTTGGGAGTGTGTTCCAAGGTGGGCGGCAGTAGCTGCTATGCGTTACCACCAGTTCGGAAGCGTAGTTGGTATATCTACCTTGGCATTGCCTAGTTGTGCCGTGTCACCTACCCTAGCGCGCCTTCTACGAGTTTGTTTTATGTCGTACCTATGGGGTATACCCTGGCGGCCCCAGTTTATGGGGAGTTACGGTACTGTATAGACTATTGGCATTATAAAATGTGTTAAGGGGGAAATGGGTAACGCCTTAATGCTATTTTAATAGTTTATCTTACTATAGACATATTATAATAGCGTATTGTACTGCATAGTAGATAGTTTAACGGATCCTTAGGAGATGTGAACCCCGAACATCTCTTAAGTTACTGCACTCACCTTAGACACTGGATAGGAGATGTTAAACCCCGTAAACATCTCTGACGCCGTTTACACTCATATTTATCTACCGTTGATTTGACTTACATAAGATCTTTTAGTTCTGACTCGAGTGTTTTGTCTTTTCAATTCCCTCGGGTCGGGCTAAGCATTTCAGGAATCGAAGACTTGTTTTTGGAGGACGAAGACGAAGATTGTATTATTATTTACTATATTATTCCACTACATCATACTGTTCCGCTGCATTATCATTTATTTATCTCTGATATGTGTAACTCTTATTTTGTATTGTATAAGTATAATCAAATGTTTTGTATACAGCTTCATGAACTGTTATTTGATTATTATATTTTGTCATTCCGCCGCGAGATTCTGTTTTTTTTTTTTCTCTTTCTCTGTTTTTTTCTCTTTCTTTGTTTTTTTCTTATTCACCCCAATAACAATCCGCCCTTCTGTATGGTTTGAGTTGGCATGTGTGTCTGCTTAAAATGTCCAAAAAGGAGGGATGTTACAGTTGGTATCAAAGCGAGGTTTAGCGATAACCTTAGCTTTGTGGGGTCTGACTCTTTAAAAATAGGGTAGTAATACCCTAGAATGAGTCATTGAGAGTATATATATGAGAGAGCGTATTTGTTGGTGTTATAAAAGGTTTTTTTATATTGTGTTAATTTGTTCCGTTTTGTGTTTATAAATTCTGGTTGGTGCATAGAACGCTATGACATTGATAGGAATTTCTAAACACTTAATAGGACAGACCGACACAATTATTGTTTTGAAATATAGGTCAATGAAATAATTTTTCCTATTGTATATTTTTATATATAAAATAATGATTTATAAATTATATATTTGGCTGTAGTATATTGGTTGTTAGGTAGTGAAATTTATAAATATAGGTTGGAAATAAGATTTGAAAATAAGATTAATGAAATTTGGAAATTTAGAACTTAAGTTCCGGGATTTCTGAAAATCTCTTCCGAATAATTTTGGAATACAATAATATTATTATTTGGAAGTATTTTCTAATATAAATATTTCAATATAATTTGAAAGAATTGTTTTAATGAAATTTTGGAAAGAAATAAGTTATGTACTCCGCTCTCTGTTGTTGGAAAATAATTTCGGTGATGAGTGTACGCATCATCGACGTTCATTTTCGAGTTTCAAGGTGGGAAAACCATTGTAGTTGTTTTACTGCAAATTTATTTTGATAAACAAATATAAATTTCAAATTTAAATATGATTGAATATAAGTTGTATATACCTATGTATTGTTTTAAATGATTTGAAATGGAACCCGGCATCTAGTTCTTAAATTTCTATAAATTAGAGGTTTTTATTCTTGAAAATGAAATAGTATTTAACTATTTAATACTTGGAACTTCTAAATGAAAATAAGAAATGATAATTATTGAACCTTAAGTTATTTAAAATAAGTAAGTCAAACTTGTGTAACTTTCAATTGCATTCTTAAAGACATATATATATATATATATATATATAACTTACCAATTATAAAAAGTTGAAATGTTAAAAGAATATGTAATGGAAATTTTTACAAGTAAAACTTGTGTAATGGAAGTGTTCAATGAAATTTACTTTTATAAATAAGAAATTTGATATGAAAATAGTTATAAACTTGAGTTAAAATTGTAATACTACTAATTAAATGAAATAGAAAATGAGTACTGTAAGTAAAGGATTTTGAACTTAAGTTAATATTGAAACTATTTATAATTAAAGTAAATAATAAAATGAATGTAATGCAATAAAAGAAATTGACATGATATGAGTAAATGAAAATGAAGTTTTGTAAGTAATAAGAAAAAATAAATGAAATAAACACTGAATGAATGAATGGGAATAAAATTTTGTAAGAAATAAATGTAAGTTAAAGAAATAATACTTGTATGAATGAAAAGAGAAATAAAAAACTGTAAATGTTGTGAAAGAAATTTAATAAGAATAACTCAAGTACATTGTAAATTATTGTTTGTTTTGGTTTATGGGTTGTTTGGGATAGGATACTTCTAATTGTTTAAGATGTATGAATAATCTATTGAGTTCATCTAAGACTGTTGAGTAAATGGTGCACTCAGTAGTTTATTTATCATTCTAGGCGGTTAAAAATTTCTGAACAAACCATTTGTTTGTTTGCTATGGATGGATAGTTGATTTCATATGATGATTCTATGCTGTGGTTGCCAGTGATTGTTGTTTATACTGATTTGTTTGTTAGTGGTTGAAACAACTTTAAATATTTCATTTTGTATAATTATTAACTCTTTTGGATTATATAAGTGAAATACAAGTTATGGAAGTAATTGCTACTACTTTTGGTTTCATAGAATAAGCGTTAATTGCCCGAAAAATAGGTACGTTCTCGGATTACGGTTTTATAGCGATATTTTTTTTTCCGTTGTTGGATATATTATTTTGAAAATTTTTGATATATATTATTTTCATTGATATTATTATTTTCTTCCGAGCCTCTCCGTACAAAGGAGACTCTGCCAAATTTTTTCGTAAACTTTGGACTTAGAAGATTTTATGAAATGTATTGATTTCTTAATTCCTCTTTTCCCTTCTTCTTCCTTTTCGGGGACGAAAAGTTTTGAGTGGGGGAGAGTGTAACGACCCGTAATTTTTGATAATTTAAATTTGTTAATATAATGAGATTTTGGTAATATAATATTGAAAGAAATAAAATTGGTGGTTTAAGAATGAAATAATAATTAGAATTAAAGGTATTAATGTTAATATAAGTTGACTATTAACAATTTGAATGAAACCCCAATAAATGAAATAATGCAAATGTCATACTTGGCTATAAATGGAATATATGAAAACAAATGTAAGTTAATTATTAATAACTTGAATGGGATTCCAAACAGTTGAATTTATGTAAATGTTATAACTTGGTTATAAGTTTAACATGAGAAAACCAATGTAAATGTTTAATTGTGTAATGAAATGGTATAATAAATGGTAATTGAATAAAACCAGTATTGTGTAAAGAATTATAATAACTGTTGTATTAATGGGTGCATTAATTTATAAGGGGATATAAAAAGTAATTTATAATTTAAAATGTTGACTAATTGATAAAATAGTGTGTAATGAATGGAAATGGAATAAAATTAGTGTGATGAATGAAATGGTAACATTTTTTGTAAGTAATAAACTTATAAATCCAATTAAAAGTAAATAGTGACAATTATTATAAGTTACCTATTTATTTAGTTAGTTGAATTAAAATTGGAAATCAAAATTTTCAATTTAATGAGATTAAAAAACTACGTTAATTGAAATTAGATGAATTGGAAATTTTTTATGCACTAAGATATAAACACTGATAATTATACCATAAGATGAAATTGATTGAATAATAAATGGAAAGCAAATTAATTGAATTATTGGAAATTTAATTTATAACCTCTAAATATATTGAAATTGAAATTTAAAACTTTGAAATTGGTGAAATATGCAACGTAAAAATTTTATGGGAATTTGTTATAAAGGTTATAAATTACTAAGTAAGCCAAAATGATAGGAGTTGTAAATAATTAAAAATTTGGATTGAAAGTGATTTAATTAATTTAATGTTAATTTATTTAATTAATGTGAAAATAGCCATTTTGGCCACTGACTCGGATTTCGACGAAACCAGTTTCATCGGATCCGTAACGGTGAATTATTGTAGGATTTCTAGTTTCGTAGCGATCGGATTTGTCGTCTGATCGTACGGACTCGAAACGCCTAGAAATCAATTTAATTGAAATTTATTGAAATCAATTTGAAATAAGCTAATTTAATATAACTTCTTCATATGATGGAATTAGGACCTGAAACTCGTTCCATTGGGTTTAAATTTTTTGAAAACATCTATTTTGATATATGGGTTGACCCATTTCCGTTCCGGAGGCAGAACGGGCTTTTCGGATCGTTTATCGTTCAACTTCCAAATCAAATCTGGTCCATTCATTCTATTTTTCTGATCTGCCTATAAATACCTCGTTATAAACACTAGTGTTTCTCAACTCAGTTTGTCTGTATGTACAATTTCATTTGGTCCTCTCTTTCTAATGGCAGACAAACCCTAATTCCCAAATTGCAAATCCAACTCAAAAATCAAATTGAAAATCAAACTCCACCAACTATATCAAATTATATATCGATTTGAAGCTCTCGACGAGCGCATTTCAGATCTGTAATTCATTTTCCAATTTGAACCACGGTTTGTCCAGAAATTGAAGAACAAATCGCGGCAGTTCATCGAGCCGCGATCAACTTCGTCTGATCAATGAATCGAGGGTACAGCTTTGTAGAGACCGTCGAGGGGATTGCATCGGGGTAGTTTGTGGGTGATGTAGACGGTTGGATTTGGCGTAATGATTCGATTAGGGTTCGAAATTTATGGGTGGCGGTAGCGTGCTTTTGGCGGCGAGATGGTTGTCGTGATGGCCGCGGGGATGGTTGCATGGGTTGACGTGGTCGGCGTGGTGGGTGGCCTTGGGCGACGACGAGGTTGAACGGTGTTTCGAGATGATGGGCAGCAGCTTCTTTTGCTCGATCGGGTACAGGGAGAGATGGCTAGGGTTTCTGAGCGAACAGTGATTTGGGAGCTGACGTGTAATATTATATTCTTATTTTAATTATTTTCAAAATTCAAACTGTATAATGTTCTAACAACCATATCTTTCGCATACGAGGTCCAATTCACGCACGGTTTCTTGCGCTAGGATCGTATCAGAATTCTGGACATTTTGACGCTGGTCTGGACAAATTCGGAGACTGTTTGAATTTTTGGGTTTAAATTGGATTTTAATTCGATTTAAATTCAAAGGTGAGTGTTTTAACCCACTCACAACTTCTAAAATATCTTATGTTTGTTAAATTAAATTTATGATGTGATTAGAAATTTATTTATGACTGTTTGGTATATTTTAAATCATCATCTCGGTTAATTTGAATTTATTTGAATTAAACCGTTATTTAATTTATTATTGAATATAAATTGCTAGTTAAATACCTGTTATTGCTTATCAGTTCTATATTGATATTTATTGATTGATTTGGATGATGTTTGTAACGGATGTTGATTGTTGATATTGAATGAATGGATATTTATATTATATCATTATAAACTGCAAGTTCACTATGGGTTGAAATGATACATACCCGAATGATCAATAGATTAAGGAAAAATCGTTATGGGTTGAAATGATATACTCGAGCGATTTTATGGATTTTATTATTAATTTGGGATTGCGGTTTGAAATGATATATAACCGTAACATTTTAAATTGTGGATTGAAATGCTAAATATCTATATCATCTGACCTTAGGGTAGAGAATTATATACGGACACCGGATTGGTTAATTTGAATGATTTTAAAATCCTTAATTTTCGAATTTAATTAAATGATATTTTGAAATAAAATTTGATTTATTTAAATTGAAGGATTATTGGAAAATCACGTTTATGATGAAATGTGAAATGGTTTAAAAGGAATTGCTTTAAGAAATTAAATTGGAAGTTTAAAGTTAAACTTTTAAGTATAAATGAAATTCTATCGAAATTAAGTTATTGAAGTTGTTTGAAAATAACCTTGAAATATTTTGAAATTGGAGTAATCCGAATTGATATTTGAACATGGATTGAAACGATATGAAATTCAATATTTTATTGAAATGTTAAATTGAAAAGTTTGGAATTTGGTTTGTTGACTTTGAAATTGAAATGGTCCAAATGTGTTGAAATGAAATGAATAGTTTAATTTGATATAAATTCCAAATTCATGTTTTAATATAAACTGTTTTAACAACATATTATTTCAAAATTTCTAATTATTTAGATTTTCAAAGTATTAAACTATTTTAACCTGTATTAATTATATTAAATCATTTTAACCAATTTTAAACCATTTAATTTATTTAAACTAATTAACTTGTTTTAACTTATTTTAGATCTAATTAATCTATTTTAAAGCTATTTAATCTATTTTAATTATATTTAATCTATTTTAAATCTATATTAACTATTTATAACTATTTAAAACTATTTTCTTCTAAATTCCAAACTAAGTAAAATGGATGGGTTTATATTCAAATTCTCTATTTTTAAGTGAATATGGTTAATGATGTTATAACCTAAGTTGGGATTTAAATAATATATTTGGTTTAATATGATATTTTGAAATGAGAGTTTAGCCTATTTTGGAAATATGACTTTTGAAAGTGATATGATTTGAATTGAATATGATATTTTGATATCAATTATGAAATGATTTTGGAAATGTAAAACAACCATCTGGTGTGTAATATGCTATTAGTTGTTAAAGAGACCAGGATCGGATATTGTCATACTCTCTGCCAATACCGAAAACCACTTTGACAACTGTGTACGCGGTGGAGATTCCAGAATGAAGTAGGATGGTTGGCGACGATCCTATATGAGGTATATACATGGACCTGATTCCCATGAGTTAGCTTAAAGTGGCTAAAACAGGAGCAATTAACGGGCCAAGTGAGGTCATTCCTCCGATCGGGCACACTTCTTTGATACTATATTCTGACTTTGCGACTGATTTGGTGGACACCCTCGATTTTGATTTGGGAATGTGTTCCGAGGTGGGAGGTAGTAGCTGCTATGCGTTACCACCAGTCCGAAAGTATAATTGGTATATCTACCCTGGCATTTCCTAGTTGTGCCGTGTCACCTACCCTAGCGCGACTTCTACGAGTTTGTTTTATGTCTTACCTATGGGGTATCCTCTGGCGGTCCCAGTTTACGGGGAGTTACGGTACTGTATAGACTATTGGCATTATAAAATGTGTTAAGGGGGAAATGTGTAACGCCTTAACGCTATTTTAATAGTTTATCTTACTTTAGACATATTATAGTAGCGTATTGTACTACATAGTAAATAGTTTAACGGATCCTTAGGAGATGTGAATCCCGAACATCTCTTAAGTTACTGCACTCACGTTAGACACTGGATAGGAGATGTTAAACCCAGTAAACATCTCTGACCCCGTTACACTCATATTTATTTATCGTTGATTTGACTTACATAAGATCTTTTAGTTCTGACTCGAGTGTTTTGTCTTTTCAATTCGCTCGGGTTAGCCTGAGCATTTCAGGAATCGAAGACTTGTTTCTGGAGGACGAAGACGAAGATTGTATTATTATTTATTATATTATTCCACTGCATCATAGTGTTCCGATGCATTATCATTTATTTATCTCTGATATGTGTAACTCTTATTTTGTATTATATAAGTATAATCAATTTTTTGTATACAACTTCATGAACTGTTGTTTGATTATTATATTTTGTCATTCCACTGTGAGATTCTATTTTTTTCTCTTTCTCTGTTTTTATCTTATTCACCCCAATAATAATCCGTCCTTCTGTATGGTTTGAGTTGGCACGTGTGTTTGCTTAAAACGTCCAAAAAGGCGGGATGTTACACTATACAAAGTTCTATCTATAAATAGTTTGTACAATCTATTTATACATGATTAAATAAAAATAAAAATAGAAATATTATTTATAAATTTACAAAAACTAAACATGTCTTCTAATCACGACTCCAATTATTCAACTATCAAATTTAGCTCACCTTCATCAAATAGGACCTACTTATCACCAACTAAAACCACACCTCCGTCAATTCGATCGGCCTCGCTAAACATTATGGCATCACTACATATCACACCGGCTTCTCTCCTATGGAAAAAAAGTCAAACGAGCGATAAATCTAGAATCAACATCTCTTACACCAAAATTGATGCAATATATCACTATCAACAAGAAATGATGGGAGTTCAACCAGAATTTATTACGAACAATGACATCAAGGATCTCATCGTAACTTTCTCGAAAAATGTATTCTAGCAATTTATGGTCATTCACCAATAAAAAATTGCATTCATCCAAAATCTCGTCGTTTAATAGAATCTCCTGTAAATGTAACATTACTCCAAGAAATTTATGCAAGGCAGGACCATCGAACCAAGACTGGATTGATACTTCAGCTCGCCCAAGTTGATCTCCACTTAAGCCTTAAAATAAGCAAAATAGCACACTCTTGGGATTAATCTAAAATAAAAAATTCTTCCAAAGATGATTAATTCTATGTACCTATATATACACACACTTATATATAGAAATAAATATGTAAATCATATAATATATAATTTTTGTATGTTTATTGGTTATAATAATGGATTATTATGATGAACCTATGAAAATATTCGGTTAAAATAAAAAATTCAAACAACAAACTTAAATATTCATTTCTGCCTCCCATAGACATCTGTGAAGAAGAGACAGACGTATGTCAGATTGCTTGGGAAAATAATACTGAGTGAACTTAGATGTCTATCACTCTTCCTCAAACGTCTGAGCCAAGCTTCGGCTGCTACCAAATGGCACTTCATATATATTTCTTTTATTCAACTCTTCAACTATTCACCAATTTAACTTCAAATCTAAAACTCCAACTCTAAAACCTTAACTTCCTAAAACCCTAATTCATCAAAAAAGGGCTCCCAAAGAAAAATATCTCGTTAGCAAAAGATCAAAGAAAGGTCAATCTTCTTCTTCTCAAACCCATCTTGTCACCAATTTCCATATTCAAGAATGGCTTCGAAATAGCCCAATTGCAAACAAAAGATTTGAAGAACTGAAGCAAAAGAGATTTCATTCCGTTCCATTCTACCGATTTTGCAAATTTGGAGAATATGGTATTCAAGAACTCATCACCACCTCCGGTTGTCGTGAATTGATCAATTTTTATGAAAATGAGATACAAATTGATCGATTGGCCAACTTTCTTTTTTATGCAAACTTATGTAGTAATGATATTTTGATAGCTAAAAATGAAGATGGTTGGTTATGGACTAGTGTTTACAGTTGCGTATTGAAAATTAGCATAAACATAATTGGTCGTTTACTATTTTGTTCCTCTACTGGACTTGATTTTGAGGAAATTCTCGACCAATATACCACGTGATGAAGTGACACATCAAATTTGGAAGATAGAATGTCGTAATGGAAATCTGTTTATTTACGACCAAAAGCTAGGCTATTAAATCGTATGATAATTAATACGATAATTCCCCATTTAGGAAGTCATGAACAAAATATATGAAAATGATCACAATGCGTTCTAAGCTATATTTGGTGGAATTTAAGTAAATTAGGCTAAATTTATTCATGAAGAAATTTAAAGCTTTTGGTCTCACCACCAACGCACAATTATATATGCTCCATACATCATGCGTCTCTTACAAGGACTCGGGGGTACCTTCTTATATTTCTCATTTCAAAGAAATTCATGTCAAAGAAAGTGATATAAGGTTTTTATCCTTAATGCATCTTCCCGACAATCCACCTCCAATCATGTCCCTGGCTCAATGAACTACGCAGCAGCAACAACAAATGCATCTGGTTCCTACTGAACAGGCTCAAACTCCTCCTCCACAACAAACACATTCACCTCATCCTCCATAACAAACTGATTCCTCTCATCATACTACGGAATACTATTCTTATTCAGAGATTCATGAAGCTCGCACTGAACTAAATCAAAATGAATCCATCAATGATTTAACGCTTCGAAATCAAAAATTAATCACAGCCAATCAGAGAGCTCTACATACTAAAATGGCCGGTTTGGAATGATCTTTTTCTACAAGAATGACTAAAATGGAGAAAACTTTGGAAAAGGTTGTGTCCACTTTAGGTAAAGTAATGAGAAAAGTATGTGGCAGGTCATCTTCTCGATCATCCTCTTCTCCTTCTCCAAAACCACCTCCTTCAGCACAAACTCCAGTCTATCATCCTCATAGATCGTCACCTTATGAAGGTAGTTCTTAAAAAGATTGAGGAAAGACTATAATGCAGGAACAATCAGAGGAAGAACAAGAAGATAGCGATGATATGTCTTGGCCCGATCCTTCAGCACCACCACAAATAAATGTCTCCACATTTCAAGGATTTTCTATTCAAGAAAATGAAGAGTATACGCAATGGCCAAAAAACTATCATTCTACTTCATCCACCTACCATGATTATTCTAATAATTACGGTGATTTCTTTAATTTCAGTTATTGTGACTATCAATAGCTGTTTCTTGCAATTTTAGGATTATTTATCTTCTATTTTAATTATTGTTCATTCATACTAGAATTGATGTTGTTATTTCTCTGAACTATTTTCCATTTTTATTATTCATGATTTTTATGACCTTGTTTTTAGTTCATTTATTCAATTCTTATTTTTGATAATGCCAAAAGGGGAGATAAATATGCATATACATAGGGGGAGATAACGTTTAGGGGGAGTTATCTTTTCGTTACTTATTACTAACCATTGTATAGTTGTCATCATCAAAAAGGGGGAGAATGTTGGAACCTCTGTTATGAGATTTCAATGTCAACAACTAGACAATAACATATATAGGATATATGTCATATTGTAGGTGTGTGTGTGTGTGTATTATCACGGTGCACAGCAAGATTATGGCTCAAAAACAATTGAAGGAAGAAGGAACCTACTATTAAAAAGTAAGGTCATATTATTATAGCCATAGATAAATGTTTTACAATCTCCTTGAGTAATCCTAACACACACGATTTCATTTCTATAACAAACTGTCCATGATTTGCAAATTCAACAGCAACAAACGTCTATCAATATGCCACAGACATCTGTCACTTGGTTCGGTTTTTAATCTGAATACCACAGACGTCTGACATATAACGACAGACGTCTGACATATGTTTCGGCCTGTATATAAAAAACTGCAACTGTCATTTTCGAATAGACCCTTCTTTCTGCTTTGAACAAACATGCTCCTACTTCAATAATTGCAATAACTCATCAAAGAGTAATCTTTCAAGAAGTTATAACTTTTCAAAAATAACTCTTTGATTCTATAAATACTTCAATTTATTGAGATTTTAATTTAACTTGCTTTACTATTCTCTAACTTCTATATTCAGACTCTCCTGTGCTATCATTAAATATTCTCAATCATTCCCAACCAAAATCTATATATTTTGATTAAAATTATTTCATACAAATCCAAGCAACTCACACTCATTATCATTCAAAGGAGAATATAGGAAGAATTGTACTAGTAGTCAATATATGTGTTATATCGAACACGAGATTGTCAAAGAAAAACTATTTGTATCAACTTATTCCTTTGGATGAGGCCAGGGTTATTCTTTAGTGAAATACTAAAGGGGAGCTTCGGGATTGGATGTAGGACGGGAGGTCCAAACCAGTATAAAAACTCCGGTGTGCTCCTTTTTATAGTTTACTTTTTATTTTGTTATATCGATACATTTAGCTCATATATTAGTATACACTCACATTCTAATATACTAGTTATATTAGACGATCCACTAGACTTTTAAGATTCTAATAGCATGGATAGATAGCTCTATGTATTGTTCATTGTTTGAATTTTTCCAACCAACAGCCAACTTTTGAATGGGCCTAAGGTTCGATGGGCTTTTATTGGATCAAAAATTAGGCCCATTTCAAGGTGGGTTATTACAAGATAAGAAAGGCGCACGTATTTGTTGATATCCCTTAAGGTACGTGCGTTTAGGTCATCGTGAATTGTGGGTACAAGTGAATAATCTCTTTCGATTTATTAATATTCCTCAAGTTTGAGATGAGATTAGGAAAAAGGCCACAAGATAGGAGTCATATATGATACAACCAATAAGATGTTATCCATTGCATGTGGGCCTACGATTTATTGATATTCCTTAAGGTCGGAATCCTAAGGCAAGCGAGTCCTAACATCCACTAGATAAATCAAATGATTTCTATGTTTTCTCTTGGGGTTTCCAGAAATATAAAAGTCTAGGGTAGATTATTAGATAAATGAAATGTAATATTTAACCTATCTAATAATATAAGAAATCTAAATTGTTCTAATCTACTTAAATGAAATTTACAGCATAATGACCAACCTAAGAACATTTTCAGAAAACGATAAGCTTAACAAACCAAATTATACTGATTAGCTAATATCAAGCACTCTAATACAACCGCTTATTGTCATCTATAACTGAACCATTAAGAGAGAAACCTATTGAGGTTGTTGACCCGAAGGTAGTAAAAGCTTATAATACTTGGTAGCTTACCACAAAATCTCTAAAGTTTTCGTGTTGTCTACGTTTCACAAGCCATTGCAAAGGAAAAATAACATGTTCGTCCACAAAATCTTTTGAAAGCCTCAAAGCTATATTTAGGAAGTAATCTCATTCCATAAGATACGAGATTACTAATAAGTTACCCATAATGAAGAAGACTAAGGACAGTCGCATTGAGGATTTCATCTAAACCATGAAAGGCTATATTGATAGACTTTGGGAGCTAGACATTTAAAGAAGCGATGAATTACAAGTAGATTTTATCCTAGGCTTGTTGACTCCGCAGTTTGAGTCATTCGTATTGAACTACAATATGAACCATTTGAGCTTTAAATCTCATATAGCTACTCATTATGTTGAGATTAGATGAGGGATCATAAAGGATCAAAACACGGCGTTGACTGTAATGGGTAAGGTCACATCTTCAAAAGGTTTAAATAAAAAAAAGTGGGCTCTAAGAAAGGTAAGAAGGATGCCCTTATTGGCAAAGGTGAATGTCACCCTTATCACAAGAAGGGGCATTGAGATGCAATTGTCAAAACTATTTGAAGATGGTTGATGCAAATAAAGAAAATGTTTCTTTCGCTCCCAATGGTATGTTTATGATTCAAAATTATTTTGTAATCAATAAATTATCTTGGGTTTTAGATACTTCTAGGACTAGCATTTGTAATTCGTTACAAGGACATAGGGGCAGACGACATGTGGCAAAGGGTAGAATGAGGCTTCAAGTTGTTGATGAATTTATGTATATGCCACTACACTAGAAGACTATCACTTGACATTGTCAAATGGATTTGATTTAGTTCTGAATATCTTTTATTATGCTAAGAACTTTATTTGTGGGATAATATCAGCATCTAGACTAGATACATTTTATTGTGATAACGGTGTTATGAACATTTTGTTTGATGAAATTAAACTTTGCAATGGTATTTTAGATAATGACATTTATGTACTAAATTTTAATCATATATACGTTGTTAATAAATCTTCTGTCGACGTTAATAATAGTAATTCATGCCACTGCAGGCTAGGTCATATTAGTGAAAAAAGAACGCACAAATTGAAAATCGAAGGTTTTCTATCATCGTTCGGTTATGAATCATTTGACACTTGCGAGTCATGTATCAAAGGAAAAATGACTAAGCACCTCTTCGATGGGAGAACTAAAAGAATTAATGAACACTTGGGACCCGGACATACTGATGTATGTAGCCCAATGACCATAGTGGCAATGGATAATTCATCTTACTTTGTAACTTTTACTGATGACTTCTCGATACTAAGATATGCATGTCTTATGAAGAATAAATATGATATATGTGAGAAATTTAGAGAATATAAGAATACGGTATAAAATCAGTTGAACCATAAAACTAAGATACTTCGATCAGATCGAGGAGCTGAGTATGTTGGAAAAGAACTCCAATGGTATTTAAAAGATAATGGAATTATCTCTCAAGTTACTCCACCTTATACTCCACAACATAATGGTATTTCAGATAGAAGGAATCAAACCCTATTAGATATGGTTTATTTCATGATGAGTAAGGCTGAGTTGCCTCTTTCATATCGGGGATATGTAGTAGAAACCGTAGTGCATATATTGAATGTGATGCCCATTAAATCTTTGCCTAAGACTATATGAGATATGGCATGGGAAGAAATCCCACCTCAACTATATAAAGGTGTAGGGTTGTTTAGCCTATGTTAAGAACGTTGGCCCCAATAAACTCGAGCAAGGTTGGCACTGTGTAAATTTATAGGATATCCCAAGAATTCTATGGAATATATTTTCTATAACACCAAGGAACAAAATGTTATTATTTCTAATCATGTTTTCTTTTTAGAGAAGGAATTTGTCACAAAAAAAATTAACAGTAAAGTTGTAGATTTGGATGAAATCCAAGAAATTAACATCGAGGCTGAGTCGGTGGCATAATCAAGTTCACCATTATATGAAAGAATGCAACCTATTAAACGGTGTAATATGGAATTTCGTGCACTAGAGAGATACGATGGTTTTCTTATGGATGGCGAGAAAGAGGACCGAATCTTAGAAGAAGATGCCTCCTTTCATTCCAACAAGCACTGTAGAGTAAAAACTCTACACTTTGGTCTGAAGCTATGAAATGCAAGATGAATTCCATGTATGACAACAAAGTATATACTTTAGCTAACATACCCAAAAAGATAAAACCCATCAACTGTAAATGTATTTTTAAGAAAAAGATAAATGCAGATGGGGAGTTAGAGACCTATAAAGCAAAGCTAGTTGCAAGGGTTCCGTCGAATTAAAGGTGTTGATTATGATGAAATGTTTTCACCCGTAAGCATGCTTAAGTCCATAAGGATAATGTTTGTTATCATTGTGTTCTATAACAACAAAATATGGCAAATGGATGTGAGAATGACATTCCTAAATGTTGATTTAGAAGAGACCGTTTATGTGTCGTGGCCTGAGGGTTTTAAGGTCAGTGGAAGCGAGTAAAAGGCATGCAAATGGTTAAGATCAATTTATGGTCTGAAAGAAGCTTCAAGGAGTTAGAATTAGTGCTTTGATAAAGTAATCAAGCAGTTTGGTTTTTATTACAGTACAGAGGAAGTGTGCATATATTGGAAAGAACTAGGAAGTGTTATCACATTCTTGGTATTATATGACAAGATTTGTTGCTGATTCGCAACGACATTGCATTGTTGCAATCAGTAAAAGCATGGTTGTCCAAGAACTTCTCCATGAAGGATTTGAGAGAAGCGACCTATATACTTAGTATAAAGATATATAAAGGTAGTTCCAAGAGGTTGTTTGAATTGTTCCAATCCCTGTACATAAACTCCATACTGAAAAGGTTTAGTATCGAGAATTCCTACCACGGAATTGTTCCAACGCAATCTAGAATTGTCCTTTCTAAGAAGGATGCCCTTCATACTAACGAGGAGAAGAAGTGTATGAAAAGGATATAGTATGCATCTGCAGTTGGTTCTATAATGTACACCATGCTATATAATAGGCCAGATGTGGCTTAGCATTAGGATGTGTAAGCCGATATTGGTTTAATCTCGGAGAAAAACATTGGACGGTAGTAAAACATATTCAAGTATTTAAGAAATTCTAAAGACTTATTCTCTATGTATGGGAATGAAGAACCCTTATGAAGGGTATACAAATTCAAGCTTTCAAAGTGATATCGATGATAGTAAATCCGTCTGCTTATATGTTCACATTAAACAGTTGAGCAGTTAGATGGAAAAGTTATAAGCAAGAAACCGTAGGTGATTCAACTATGGAGGTTGAATACATAACACTCATCGAAGAAGCTAAAGAAGAAGTCTAGATGTGCAAGTTTATGGCTGAGCTAGGTGTGTTTCCAAATGTTGAGAAACCAAGAACATTGTTATGTGATAACAATGAGATGATGCAGATCACAAAGGAGCCTAGATCTCATAAGAAATCAAGACATATTCTTCGAAAGTTCCACCTTATTAGGGAGTTCGTCACTAATAAAGAAGTTGTGATTGAATGAGTAGACACTAAAGACAACATAGTATCCATTCAAGAAGGGACTAATTCGACCAGTATTAAGCAAACTGATCAAAAGGATGGGAATGAGATTCTGTAATCAACTCCTAAGTACAAGAGGGAGATTGACGAAGTTAAAGGTATACCATATGGGTGATTCTACAATTTATTATAAATTATTCTCTATAATAAAATCTAGTTCGAAATAAAAGTTGTTTATTTTCTATCATATATTTGTTATATTGTGATATATTAATTAAATAATTAATTTAAATAAGTAACATGTTATGAGATAGTAATTACAAAATATTGTGATCATGAGAAATTTATCACATTGAATAATAATATATTGTTTTTAATATTCCCGGTCAAGGTGTTTCGAGAAAGGATACTGATCCATCCATTTTGACCATAGTACATAACGCTCTTCAAATGTTGGACAGTATATTACTCATGACTGCTGAGGGCACCAAGAGATTACGTACTGATAGTTATTGGATAACTAAAAATGACTCGTCCATGATTTTCAAATTAGTTAATAATAATTAGGTCAAACGAGATATCTCGAAGTGACGATATTACATAATTCTCTCGACTTGAGGATACTATTGAACTTCAATGTAGAAACTCCACTTTGATTTAGTTAAATCGTGGCATAGGGTCCATCGAACAATAATAGTTGGGTCCGAGTTGAATCATTAGAAGTGAAACACTATTCGATAGAGAATTCGTCACCTAGTTGTATGAGGTTAGGATCACAGTCAAATGTAGTCAACTCAAAGTCAAAATCTCTTGTCAAAGTAATACGGTTTATAATAAATGTTATTATTGAACCAAGGACTTTGTTTATGGATTAACCAAGTTAAATACGGATGATATTGGAATTTTAACCAAAACAAAATTCCATAAGTCCTAAAGTGATATATTGTTGACGAAGAGAATTGGTGTAAATAATCGTTAATAAAATGTAGCACTAGATTTGTGAAATTGGTTTTTACTAACAAAATTTATAAGCAATGAATTAAGTCAAACTGTCAAACTACTAGCTAAGGTAATGTGTAAAGATTAGTATTTCAATTTTCTGAATATTAATCGCTGGCTAAATTCACATATGTGAACTGCACAATCGAATCTATTCAATGTCTAAAACACTACTTGATTTAACGGATTAATAATAGTTATAATTTATTAAATTAATTAATATTTGTGAAATATTAATGTATTTATTATGGGGTGTGTTTAATGAATGGAGTTACCTTTAGAAATGTTCAAGGTGTTATTAGTAATTTATCGGGTGTGTATATAAAGTTATATACGTATGTATCGATATACGATATTGATAACAATTTAAATTTGATTTAAATTGAATAAATTGGTAATGGGTTGAGTGGGTATTTTGGTCGACCTTGATCTATGTGGCATGAAGTGGAGGGTATTGGGCGGCTTTATTTCGGAATTGCTAAAAGGGAGTTATGCTAGATATTTCTCTCTAGACCACACTATATGTTCAACCTTTAGCCACCAATTTTGAGTAGTACTTATTGCTTCCGCTTCTTCCTAATTAGGCTACAAGCATCTCTCCCCCTCTTACTATTTTTCCTCAAACACATCCACTCAATCAAATATAATTAAACCCGGTGTTTCTACGTGTTAGTCAATTTATTTGTAAGTAAGAAGGTAGATTTATCAAAGTATCTTAGTCTAGTCCGGTCTGGTCCAAGCCTACTGGGTCCAGGTCACCTTGCAAGCCAGCCATGGCTGAGGGCATATCCACTGAGTTTCCTATGTATGATGATAACCCAAATTTGGCTAATGCCCGCATCGGCTATCCTGCTCAATTGCACGTCAAGGCTTCTGTTGGCCGAACCTTCCCGTGCAGTAACCCAGCAACTAGCTCGCCCGTTAAGACAAGGCGCAAGCCAAGCTCGGCCCATCCCTCATTGGTTAACTAACTCTCTCCGGCCCGCTTGCAACCCGGCTCCAGGCTAACCGACTTGCTCAAGCACCTCTCCCTCAATTAGCTTCCGACCGGCATGGCTTGAGACTTTCTCAAGGATGGGCCGTCATTGATCCAACTTCGATACCACCACATACGACCTGCAGTCTGTCTCGTATCACCCGGCTTGGCATGCCCTCTGCTCATGCTAGTTCTACATCCTCCTTATGGCCTCAGTAGACCAACTTGATCCATCATACCACCTAGGCATGCGAGAGAAAAGCGACATTAGGTACAACCAGATGTACCTATTTTGGCAAGAAGTATGTTCCATTTTTCACAAGCACACTACAAGTACAAGAGCATTTAATGTGAAGCATGGCAGATCAAGCTCCTGGTATAGTTCTCTTGTTGACCTTCATCTTAGCTATGCATTCCTTTTTTTCGCCAACTATCTTCCATCAAGTCCATTTAGCTAGATCAATGGCCAGGCGAACCTTGCGCCTGTTTTCCGACATGATCTTAGTTGTCAAAGCACTAGTTCAACTGCTATAAGAACCCTCTTGATGGTCACTTCAAAGGGGTTAGGACCTGGAAGGATGGGACTAGGATGGTTGCAACCCGTAATCCACCACTCAAATCCTTGATACAATAGCTCCATGAGATCAGCAGCTTCATTTGTCTTAGACGAATCGTCTTTCCTTATTATTCACTTGTAATTCCTTATAATTGTAAGAGATTCATATAGTAAGAGAACTTCACAGTGGATGTGGACAACTTCATTGAACCACTTTACCTCTTGTGTTATTTACTGTTAAACGCTCTTTTCCCCTCGTTTTTCCATCATTAAGCCTAGGATTAACAAGTAGACGTTGCTCTTCATAAAGCATTATCATAACACTGACTTTGACAATAAAATATAATTACCATTTTAGCGCTAGAAAGAGGGGTGAACCTTCGACCTTGTGATTAGCAGCCTCCTGTGCACGCTTTTTCCAACTTGTACCTCGCATCCAACATCGATAGTGGTAATGGTGGACAGTGTTCCACAGCCTCCTCCAGTCGCCAATAAGATCCCTCAACTACCTCGGTTTGGCTTCATATTGTGTGCAGTTGTTATGCGTGTCGGCTCATTTCCTTACTTTGCCGCTACTATCAATCAAATAATGACTATCATGCATATGCCCTGTGTGAGGGATGCATCCAATCGCTCAGAGATCTACATCTAGAAGGACATCCCAGTCATGTCGCTTTATGGAAAAACCGAAGGTTAAGGTCCCCTAGCTATCTTGGACACTTACCAAGTACTACCTTACAAAAATCCTAGAGGCTCAACACTCCTTTTAATGCCCTGAGCAGCCCCCTACGGGTCGCCAAATAGTTTTCTCATTCATCTACACCCTCAACGGAGTCCGAAAGCGGCCAGATGCCCATCCACATGTGTCAAGAGGCCAAGGCTCTACTATTAGTGCATTTTCAAATCTCACTTCTGAGCATGTCACCGCTTATGAAGGATGCGTTGGAGATCGCAGAGCCTACATCGTTCAACAACTTCACTAAGGCTATCCAACGAGGATGAGTTACCATGGGCTTATTACCTTATTTAGGATTACCGACCTTTGTTGCCCAAGACTACGTGAGCCACCATTCCTTTCTATCTATTCGGCTATCCACGAGGGTGGATTATGGAGAATTCACTTCCTGGTCGGGGACCGCTAGGCTATCCAACAAGATTGAATCATCATGCATTCAATTCCTTACTCAAGGACTGCCCACTGCCTTATGAGTTTGGGTGAGACATCTCTCCCCTTTGTGCCGAGGCATATCGACGATCGGATACATGGCCACAATAGTCTGTACCCCTCACTCGTTATGTTGCCCATCCTCCATATAGTATGGGATACTATTGTCAGGATCGGTGTTGTTACCCCTAGTGATGCTGAAGTCTGACATTCGTACTATACCCCATAGAAATAGGTCGGGCCCAGCTCCTAATTGCAACGTGTAACCCTAGAGAACCTTCAAGCCCCTCAGCACTTATGTTCGAGCTAGGACCGCATATCAGCTCCTTATTGTGATGTGTTACCCTGAAGAACCTTCAAGCCCTTAGCGCTTAGGTTCGAGCTGGGATCACCTATTAGCTCCTTATTGCAGCATGTCACCCTAGAGAACCTTCCAGTCCTATAACACTTAGTATCGATCCAAGACCGCCTGTCGGCTCCTTATTACAACGTGTCAACTTGGAGATCCTTCAAGCCTCTCAGCACTTTGGTTCATGCCCAGACTGCCCAACAGTAGAACGATGCATAGATAAGTTCACCTTTCACCATTTTTACTTGTTAAATTATTATGAATGACGGCACTTGCCGCTTATCTCACCATTATATCACACCCTTACGCAAGCGTGTTCGAGCCAGCCATGCGCCCTAGTTCGAGCCAAGATCTACGGTCATCTAACAATAGACGACGTATCACCCAGGAGAACCCTCAAGCCCTCATGCGCTCTGGTTCAAACCGGGCCCGTCCGCTACTCTACACAAGACCGCTTGTCACCTAGGAGAACTCATGGGCCAACATCCGCTCCCACTCTAAGCCAATACCACCCGCCACGTGGTACTTGGTCGACACTTGGCACTCATTAATGCCCGGATATGTTAGTCACATGATAATATTACTATTTAGCATGTCTTATATAGGAAAAGTTTTTGAAAATGACGTAGGAAATCCCCCTAATCATGTGTCATCCAGAAGAACTTCGAGCTACTCAACGCTTAGGTTTATGCATGGATTGCCCATCAACAAAGCAACACAACTAATCCTGGCTTGTCATTTGCCATCCTTAGCATTTAGCGAACAACTAGGTTGTTCAGTCAACGCTCGCTTATGAGTCCACTGACTGGCTCAGCCTATTAGTAAAAATAGATTGGTCCCAGTGCAAGGGACGTTCCTAGCTATCTAAGATACACTATACTGCTAGCCATAGGCAAACAATCAAAGATAACTATCATAGATAACAAGTTTTCAACACAAAAGATCTATTCTTATTCAGTTTAGAAGAATGGAGGGGCATAATGACTGCCGTGCTAGGATTACAAAGATTTTCAACCGCTAATTAGTTGAAAAGAAGAAAAAGGAAGAAGAAGGAGAAGTAAGCCAATAACGCCCTTCAGAGGCATGCCAGCCTGCGCTCTTATCACCTTCCAGACCATGCCCAACTACATCGATGGCACTCCCTCAACACTTCGAGCAATCAAGAACTTGCTGAGGGAAACTGAGTGTGCTACCATTTTCGAATCCTTCCACATCGGATCTCGTAAGAGGTCCTGTAAAGCTTCTAAACAACCTCTCCAAGAAGCAGACCATGGATTTAGCCATCGAAGAAGACGCAAAGGTGACATCCAATACTCTTTCCAACAATGTGTTAAAGCGTCCAAACCGACCTGAGGTAGTATCAGAGCTTCAAAGCAAGGAAGCCCACTAGCCTCACCCAGATCATTAGTTTAAGGCCGACGATTGATCACAAAAATTTTTGGCCAAAGGGCATAGTTCAAGCTAAAGGCAAAATCCATCTCAAGAAGAAAAAATCCAAGCAGCGGTCCAAACTAAAATCGACAAACATAGTTCAGCACTCAAAGAGCTGCCTTCTTCCTTTTAATCCCAACTAAATTGATAAAAACCCAAGCATCGAAGAGTAGGAAAGGACAAGGAAGATGAAGTTATCTGTATTTACCAACAAAAAATTGTGCAAAATTTGAACTTGCTGAAGTTGCATGGTAATAGCCAAATGAGTTCAAAGGGGAAAATGAGTGGGTATTTATACACATCTCCCTTCAATCATAGTCTTTATGATCAAATAGGCAAAAAGGATCTCAATGGTTCAAGCATGATAAGTGTCGTATCGCATCACGTGCGTAGGCGAAATAGCACATCCTTTCCATGTCTCGAAAAGCACAATTACCTCGGCCAATGGTACGATGCCACGTGAGTGGTGCATTAATTGCATGGTAAAAACATCAATCAATAGAGCCTTCATGATTTTACATGCATGTGCCCGCTCACGGACATGGACTTTGGGGTGCAAAATGTTATTTAGTTTTTTCTGTAAGTAAGAAGGCAAACTAATCAAGGTATCTTAGCATGGCCCTATCCAGTCCACCCGACTGGGTCCAGGTCAGCTCATAAGCTAGCCAGAGTTAAGGGCAGTTCGAGTGGGTTTCCTATGTATCATGATAACCTAAATCTAGCCTATGCTCGTATCAGCTCTCCTGCTTAATTACACGACAAGCCCTCTAATGGTCGAGCCTCCCTGTACAACAACCCCAGCGAGCAGCTCACCCGTCAAAACAAGGTGCAAGTCATGCTCCACCCATCTCTCATTGGTGGACCGACTCCCTCTCCGACTAGCTTGCAACCTGGCTCCAAGACACCTCGCTTGCTCAAGCATCTCTAACTTAGTTATCTCCCGACTGGCATAGCTTAAGATTGTCTCAAGGGTGCCCATCATTGATCGAACTTCGATGCCTCCACCTATGACCTACAGTCCGTCTCATCTCACTGGGATTGGTGTGTCCTCTGCTCTCTTAGTTCACCATCCTTCTTATGGCCTTAACAGACGAGCTCAACACATCTACCACATAGGCATGCTAGAGCAAAGCGACAAGAAGTATAACCAAATGTACCTGTTGCTAATAAGAAGTATGTTACATTTCCACAAGCATATTACAAGTACAAGTGCATTTAATGTGAAGCATGGTAAAGCATGCTCTTGGTGCAGTTCCCAAGTTGATGTCCATCTCAGCCATGCATTTCTTTCTTTTGCCAACTATCTATCATTAAGTCCATTCGGCTAGACCAATGGCCAAGCGTGCTTCACGCCTATTTTGCAGCATGATCTTAGTTGTCCAAGCACTAGTTCAACTGCTATAAGAACCCCCTACATGGCCACTTCAAAGGGGTTGAGACCCGGAAGGCTGGTACCTGGAGGATAGGAACCCATAATCTGCCACTCAAATCTCTTGATATAGTAGCTCCTTGAGATTAGCATCTTCATTACTCTTAGGTGAATCATCTTTTATTATTATTCTCTTTTCCTTACAATTGTAAAAGAGCCGTATAGTAAGAAAACTTCATACTAGACATAGACAACATCGTCAAACCATTACACCTCTTGTCCTTTAAACGCTTTTTCCCCTCATTTTTTAATCAATAAGCCTAGTGACTGACAAGTAATATTTTCTCTTTATAACGCATTATCATAACTTCAAGATTGACAAAAAATATCATCGAAATTTTGATGTTAGAAGGAGGGTCAAATCTCCGACCTTGCGGTTAGCAGCTTCCTACACAAGCTCATTCCACGCTTGGTACCTCACATCCAACACCAATAGTGGCAACGGTGGAGAGTGTTCCATCGCCTCCTCCAGTTGCCAAGAAGATCCCTTAACTATCTTAGTTTAGCTTCGTGTCATGCGTAGTTGCAGTGCGTGCCCACTCATCTCCTCTCATTGATGCTACTATCAATAAAATTATGACTACCATGCATGTGCCCTCTGTGAGGACCACGCCCAACTTCTTAGAGATCTACCTCCAAAAGGACGTCCTGGTCAGGCCACTTCATGGAAAAACCTGAGGGTAGGGTCCTCTCTAGCAATCTTGGCAACCTATCGAGCACCCCCACATAGAAATTCTAAAAGCCCGACACACTTGTTAATGCCCTGAGCAGCCCTCTATGAGTCACTAAATAGTTCTCTTGTTTGTCTATGCCCTCAACAACATCTGAAAGCGGCACGACTAGCTTTTTAGCCATCTGTCAAGTAAGCGATTCTTTAACTCAACTAAGTGGTTATTTAGATGGCCGCCCACATGTCTCCAAACAATGGGCTCTACAGCCAGTGCCTTTCTCAAGCTCACTTCCGAGCTATTACATCTAATAGATCCAAAAATAGGCCTAATAGATCTAAAAATAGGGGCAAAATTAAAATCTACTTATTTCACCTGCTTTTGACTGGTCTAGTTCCAACAAATATGTGTAGTATTATTAATATATTTAGTACACGAGTATGGTACATGTACGTATTTGTTGATATTCTTCAAGGTATGTACATTATTCTTAGATCGTCGCAAAATAGTGGGTTCCTCACATTCGAAATGAAATTAGGACAATGATCAAGGTTTGGGAATTGTATATGATACAATAAATAAGGTGTTATCTATCATATGTGGGCCTATAATTTGTTGATATTCCTCAAGGTCAGAATCACAAGGCAAGCGAGTCCTAATATCCACTAGAAAATTTAAAGATTTCTAACATCTCTTTTAGGTTTTTGAGAAACATAAAAGTATAGTGGAGGCTTATTAGATAAATGAAGTCTAACATTTAACATATCTGATAATATAAGAACGTTTTCTATGTTTAATTATTCTAATCTACTTAAATTAAATTTGCAGCAAAATAACCAACCTAAGACTATTTTCGAAATATGACAAGCTCGGCGGCCAAACTATACTAAGTGGTTAAGAGAAATTAAGGTAACACTCACATACGAACGTTAATGGTCATCCATAACTGAACCTTTAAGAGAAAAATCCGCTAAGGGCACTAACCTCGAGGTAGTAAAATCTTATAACACCTGGTAGCTGATTGTGAAATCTCTTAAGTTTTCATGTTTTTTAATTAGACAAGGTGTTACAAAGGCAACACGAAAATATGTATGTCCCTAAAATCTTTGAAAGCCTCAAAGCTATATTTAGGGAGCAATTTCATTTCACAAGGTACAAGATTACTAAGAAGTTGTTCAGTACGAAGATGAGTAAGGAAAAACGTGTTGAGGATTTCATATTAGAAAATGAATGGCTATATTGATAGATTTTTAGAGCTAGATGTGAAAATAAGCAATGAACTATAAGTGGATTTGATTCTAGGCTCGCTAACTCCGCAGTTTGAGTCGTTCATATTGAATTACAATATGAGTTGGTTGAGCAAAACCTCATCGAGCTACTCAATATGTTGAGGTCATCCGAGGGATCATTTTAAGATCAAAACACGGTATTAGCTGTAAAGTATAAGGCCATGTCATTGAAAGGTTCAAAGAAACAAGAGCCGCACTCTAAGAATGGTAAGAAGGATGCTCCTACTAACAAAGTTGAATGTCACCATTGTCACAAGAAGGAGCATTGGAGATGCAATTGTTCGAACTATTTGAAGATGATCAAAGAAAAGAAGTAAAGTGTTTCTTTCGCTTATATGTATGTTTATGATTTAAATTGTTTTGCAATCAATAAATTATCTTCAGTTTTAGATAATGGATCTGGGACTCATATTTCTAATTCGTTAAGGGACTTAAGAGCAGAGGACATGTGGCGAAGGATAAAATGAGGCTTCAAGTTGTTGATGGATCTATAGATAATGAAACTACATTATAAATTATAGGCTACATTTCAATAGGTATATCTCTTATTTACAATTGATTTTATATATATATAATATTTCTGAATGATAATGAATGTTCGTTATTATAGATATATCACCACTTATATATATGTCATTGCCAAATCTATTGATATGTTGTTTTAACTATTTGGTTATGTATTGACTATGTAAATTAAATCTAATATTATATATATGCGTACTTATAATACATACATACACATATGCACATATATAATATTTTCGGCCTACTAATTTAAATATACATAAACAAAAAGTTTGATGCATAATATAATTTTTATTTATTTATATATTTATTTGTTTATATATATATATTATATTGTAATAAAATATTTTTGAATTTTAAACAAATATATGTGTGTTTAAAGAAAAAAATCATTTTTGCTTTCATCATATTAAAAAGTATATTTTTTATCGAAGTATATTTTATATAAATATATATATATATTAAAATTATAATATTTATATTTATAAAATGTTTAAAATCATATTTATAATAATTAATTATTATTAATATTATTTTAGACCTATTATTAATACTTTAAATTGACATATACCTTTTATAAAATAATAATAAATTAAAATTTCAATATATTTTGTAAACTCCAAGTTCGAATCTTAGATCTTATTTTAAATTTAAATTTGTTTACTGGTTCAAATTAAATATTTATTTAAATTCAAATTTGAAATATAAACTTAGTTAAAATTCTATATGATATTTTCTAAATGATATACATGATATTATAATAAATAGTATTTATATATAAACATATTTTATATAAAATATTATCCTTGGCTAATGACACATATATATAGTGCAAAGTATATATATGGTAGTTGTAAATCCCAGTATTTATACACACACATGCATACACACACATATACATATATATACATATATACGTACATACATATATATGTATTTAACTACATTCACCATATGTTATGTTGCACGTGCACGTTGTACACACATAAGTGAATATTGATATACCTAGAACTATGTAAAGCATATTTAATTAAATCCATTAATTAGTTAAACCAAAAAATTAAATAAATATGATTTTATTTAAATTAATTAGGTTGGATCTAATTCTACCTTTAGGCTTCATAAGCCCAACCCAATAGGTCAAAATAAAAAAAATGAAATCTACATATTTCACCCGCTTTCTATTGACCCAAATCTAACAAAAAGGAATCATCATTACTTGGTCGATAATATTGTCAAGAATATATTGCCTAATTTTTTGGTATGTAGGGCTCATGATTGGAAAACCTCCTCTTATTGAACCCCAAGTACTTGGCTCAATCGAATTATAGAAGTCTGTATGTTTTGCTAAAACTTTTCTCCTTTCATGTTATTGTAACAACCCGTCCTTCGTAGTACCTAAAAATCGGTGCCTTATATCATCGCCCAACTTTTAGGTACCACAAAAGACAGATTGCCTGGATAAAATTAAAATAAAACACCAAACCAAGACATCGATAAGATCTCACAAAGGAATGATAACATATAACATACTGAATATACACGAACTGAACAGGATGACAATATATAAGAGAACGCATTAGAGGAAGCAACGATAAATAAATATCAATATAGAAAGTCAGAATACATCAACACTCCACATCATGGAGTTCTAAATAAATATCTGATACAATAGGTCCCAAAGTACTCAATCGAGTACCCGAGAGTTGTCATGACATAAACAGACCCAAAAAACGTAGGTCGGATTTAAAGTATGGTGTGAGGGGAACTATCTCAAAATAGTATACATCAAAACTATCTATAGTTAATTAAGAAATTACCGAGGCCCAGTCGGCCCTCTCCACGAATGTAGCTCAGAGGAAATTCGAACTGTTTATAAATAATTAAAGTAAACCTATCTCAAAATGATAGGGAATTATACCATAACCTTCTCTTCTCTTGTCATCAACGAATCAGCACAACTAATATAATGTGTTTTGATAAAGGTAATCATGGTATACAAGTGTAAAAGTGATAAAAGTGTAATAGTGTAAGTCTAAAGTATACTATACACAAAGTTAATATCTGTAACGACCCGGAATTTCACTACTTTGATTAGTGAATATTTATTTAATTTTAAAAAAATTCAATATGTAGGTTTTATAATGAAAATAAAATCATTTTAATAACTTAATAATGATGATAAAATGGTTTTCAAAAATTGTTTACCAAATTAAACAGTTCGTAGAAAAATAGAAAATGTGACCGAAGAACGTTTAGTGAAATTTCGACCTTTCGACACCGGAAAGTTGTCGAGAACGTTGTTCGTCTTTGTGCACCATATACACATACCTATAGGAGTTCATTAACTAAATAATAATACACTTAGAAATAAATTATCTTATGTTTATTTGGATTAGTAAGTGATGTGACAAGACATAGTTTTAAAAATAATAAACTTATATATATATATAAATATATATATATTAAGTATTGTCACATCTTAGGTTTTATATATATATATATATATATTAAGTATTGTCACATCTTAGATTGTAATCATTAACCATCATCTCGCATATTCATTTTACTTTCCATATTCATTTTCCTAAT
Source organism: Allium fistulosum (assembly GCA_030737815.1). Lineage (NCBI taxonomy): Eukaryota > Viridiplantae > Streptophyta > Magnoliopsida > Asparagales > Amaryllidaceae > Allium > Allium fistulosum. The sequence goes on along the minus strand of CM060905.1, from coordinate 247,921,548 downwards.
CTCTCCATTCCATTCATGTCCTCCTTCCTCTTAACTAATAGAAGAAGAAAAAAGAAAAAAAAGGAAATAAAAGAAATCCTTAGAAAACTTGTTCAAAATCCTCTCAAAATCTTCTCCATTTTCAACCTACTTCCTTCGGCCATAACTTCCATCTTTCTACTCCGAATCATAATTTTATTTTTGTCCAAACCGTATATAAATCCAGTGGCTACAACTTTCATGTTGACCACTTCCTCAAGTTTTTAGTCTAGCTATGTCAAAAATGCTTGTCTTTAAGACCCATTTTCAGACCTATGTTTTGAAGGCCGAAAATACCATCTCTTCTTTTGACCATAACTTTCTCAAAAATGATCCAAATTGAGTGATTGTTTTCTTGAAATGATAGAAAAAATAATTTACTAAAACATTTATGTTTACAACTTTTCAAAATTTTGAGATTATCATATTGAAATGCCGAGAGGAATTTGATCTATTTTCGGATTACTTTTTGAGTTTTTCAAGTTCTAAAGCATTCAAGTTTAGGAAAGCTTTATAGTGAGTAAATTCTTAACTTTTTGGGAAAGATCTTACCTTTATATATTTGTTGGTTATATGGTTATATATATATATATGATGTTATGTTTGGATTATGATATGGTTTGGATGTTTTGTGTATGTGCTAACTTGTAGTTTAGCATTTGATTTGAGATTGATGATTGGGTGATGTGTTTGAATATGAATGTGGTGATTTTACACAATATGATGATGATGTGATTTGGTATCTTTCATATATGCTCAGATTATGGTTGAATGGTGTGGAAGATAGGAAATTGAGTTGTTAGTAAAGGACTTGAGATCCATTTTGAAAATCTAATCATTTACTAGTTTTGAGTTAGTAAATGTTTTTGTTTAAACTCTAACTCGAGTTGAGGTTTTCAAAACCTTTTCTTTTATGTATTAAAAAGTAATCTAAAGTAAGTTTAAAATTTTTGATGGTAACTTAGAGAAGTAACTCTAAGTTATTGCGTCCATAGCGATAGTAGCTATGGATGTAGTTCGGAAAAGTTTGATTTCTAACTTTAAAGTTTTCTTTTAAAAATGATTTGAAAACCTATTTTCAAACGTAATTAGCAACACATAAGTTAATTATAACTTGATTAAGTATGTTTAATAATTAATTTATTTTTTAATTAAGGATAATTATTTATTAATTAATCAATAATTAGGTTAAGTAATTAGTGACTAAGTAGTGATAATTAAGTAAGTTATTAAGAAGTTTTTAATTATTGATTTATTAAGTTAAAAAGGGTAATTATTTTTATTTAATCAAGTTTAATTATTATTTAATTAAAGTTGAATTATTTAATTAATTATTATTTAATTAATTATTATTTAATTAAAGATTAATTATTTACTTAATTATTATTTAATTAGGGATTAATTTTAAGTTAATGTTTATTTGTTTAAAGTTTAATTATTAATTTACTTTTAATTAATTAAGACTTAATTATGATATGTTTTTGATTATTTAAGATTTAATTAAGCTTTAATTTATATTAAATTATGATTTAACTATTAAAAGTTATTTTAAACTTTATCGGGTATGTTTTAAGTTGGGTTCTTTTCTAAGTGGTTTGATTTTGACCAAAGGATCTCTTGTCCATTATATTAAATAGACAAACAACTGTGAATAAGTTAGAATGTGATTGTTTGTGTTGTATGAACATTCATTAGCAGAATAAAACATCGTTCTGCTATAGCATAATTGTTTGGATTGTTTGGACATGTGTTTAGTAGAATAAATCCATGTTCTGCTATTAATTGATTAAATTATTTTGGACATCTATTTAGCAGGACAATTCACCATCCTGCTATTATGTTGTATAGACATGTATATGCTAGTTGAGTTGTATTGACATGTTATTCCCTGATTTGATAATTTGTTGGATTTACATATATGTTGACCTATGTAAATAATTGATAAGTGCCTTGGAATTAAATAGAAATAAAATGGTAACTTAAATCGGTAACATTGGGACAGCTAAGCCTCATTTGGAATTTATAAAGTATGGTTTTGAATTTATTTAAATTCTTTAATCAATTTGAGACTAAGGGTTATTAAGGTGTTTTACAAATGATGTTTTGTAAATGATATTTATAAAGGAGTATAGAATGGTTTATATAAAGAGTTTAAAAAAAAAGAAAAAAGTTTATAAATCATTTCAGGGATTTTGAAAGAGGTTTATAAATTAACTTAAAGGTTTATAAAAGTGGATTATAACTTTATTTTGAAAGTTATAAATTAATTGAAATATGAGATGGCTTTTTTAAAGGGAATTTTTGATAAAGGATAAGTGGAATGTATTATTTGGAAGAAATGTTTGGTTATTTAATATGGGATTTGGAAAGAAGAAAACTTTGAAAAGTTTGTAAATATACATATACTGATTAGATAAGTATATGATTTTGTTTCAAGGCATGTAAAGTAAAATGTTTTGGTAATATACTTATACCGTTGAGATAAGTATATAAATGTTTCCAAGTATAATGGAAATTAAGGGGTTTGGAATTAGTGTTTTGAAAAGATCTTTTGATCAAGTTTTATAAAGTGGTTTTATTAATTAAAGATAATTATTAAAAGCTTAGTGGATCCCATATGGAAATTAAACCCTGATTGGATGTTTGATTATTTGATAGTAAATAATCGACCATCAAAGCTGGACCCAAAACGTAACTTTTGAAAAATTTAGGAGAAAAATGAGATTATATGGTACAGTTACCGTCGAAGGTGTTATAATATATGTATAAACTTGTTTGTTCTTCTAAGATGAATGATAAGGAAATTCTTCCACAAACGGTTAGGAGGTGAACTCCGCTCTTATCTTTGTCTGTTTATTTCCTAAAGAACCGGGGTTGAGTTTACCGAAAACTGTCGAAAGTTGTTTCGAAGAGACCGGGATCAGATCTTTTTCCATTGGTTTGATTAACGTGATAGGGGGTTCTCGCTTTCTATTTAGTGGCGAGCAAGAGACTCTTACCCCTACATGTCCCGGAGAGGTAGTATAAGGCCTTGATGGGTTGGTTTGCTAGGTGCTTACAGTCGCGAGGCTGGCCGTAAAAGCAGATTCGAGGTACCAGTATAAGCCACGATGGGGCTGAGATGGTTGAAAAGCCTACCGGTCGCCACTGGCCAGATGGTTGAAAAGCCTACGGTTCGTTACATTTGGTATCAGAGCTGAAGGTTAAGCGAGAACCTTGGCTTTGGTGGGGTTAACTCATTAGAGATAGAGTAAGTGACACCCTAGAATGAGTTTGAGTGTGTATATATATATATGAGCGCGTATTTGTTAGTGATTATCAAATGTTTTGTATTGTGCGGATTTATCGGGGTTAGTGGCGTATGAACTGTGGTCAATACAGGATGTACAACTGTACCGATAGGGGTTTCTAAACACTTAAACTAAGCAAATCGACACAGTATTGTTTTGGAATTTGGTAGATGAAATAATTTTACCCAGGGTATATTTTATATATAATGAATGATTTTAACAAATAGTGTAATATAGTTGGTTGAGGTGTTAGGAGATAATAATATGTTGTTGTTATTATCGTTTAGGGTTTGTTTAATCATGCTCTTCTAGTTGAGCATTGACTATCGTCAGTATGTTCCCTTTTTAAGATATGGGTTGGGTAGATAAGGATTGGGAAAAATATGGAAACGAACACCTGGTGAATTAAGTTTCACAGTTTGACTAAAAGGCATACGATGTTAATATTGAGGTAGAATTTGATTTCAGAGTTAGAATATTTTGGGATTAATATTTAAAAACGGTTTAATAGAAGTGATTTATAAAATGGGTTTATAAAAGTGTTAAATTGGAAGAAATTTAGGTTAAAAACTTGAGAACCTAAATCCCGGTGCTTTTGAAAAATGGTTTTTAAGGTTTTGGGAAAATAATAATAATAATATTTGAAACCAATTTGGTTTAAGTATAAATTTTTGGGAATAAAATTGTAAGTAAGAAGTGTTATCTTTGGATTGGTACGGGGAACAAGTCTTGATTGTTTTGTGATGATCGGAATAATCTTCTAAGTGCCGATCAGATGTTTGCCTAGGTGAACGTTGTGGGGTACTTAGTTAATTATTCTCTTTATCATTATACGATCGAAACAAGTTCAACCCGAACAAACCAAAGTGAGTTGGTGATATATGTTGTTGGAAATGTAAAATATTGTTCCAAAAATGAGAATTTGGAAATAAAAGGAATATTATTAAGTCAACTAGTTCGAGTGGCTCGAAAATAACTTAAAGTTGGGAAAGAGATGTGTTCAGATTGTAAACACTTATCTTGAGTATTACCCTTCTTAGTAAGGGAATGTATGGTATTGTTTGGTGATACCCAGTTCCTTTGTATCATTTTGGAGTTACTTGGGCTATGTCTATATATTTGTATGATTTAGTATAGAGTTCCATTTCAAAAAGTTTTTGGAAATAAAAGCTGGGGATTGGATCTTGAATTTTCTTGGAAAATAAAAGCAAAATGGAATAATGGAACCAGATAGGGATATATGATCTTAGGATGTAGTGGAGTAGCATACAAGTTGAACCTAAGAATAGTTTATGAAATGTTTTCATAAATAATTTGGTGGAAATAGAATTGGTATTAGGAAGAACCAATCAAGTAAGTGTGTAAGTTGGACATAGATCATTTCTCTTTCCATATAGAGCAATCCAAGATTCGAGTACATGGTTTTGAGGTGTTGCACCGTTCCGAATAATGATCTATTACTCGACCTTTGACGGTGAGCACTTCATGCGGGTTTTTGGTGTGGGACCAAGGTTTTCTATCACAGTTACAACTATGTAAGGAGAATAGAGTTCCAAATCAAGGAGCCTGATAGGTGTCCGTTCTAGAGAATCGGGTGAGCGATACTTGTTAGGAAGGAAAGTTATGTATTCGAGTTGAGATCGAATTTGATTTTGCATAAGAATGATCTATGTACATCATACGAGCTGATATATAGTATTAAGTGTTTTCTGGGATAGGTCGAGGTGTACTTTCACGGATGAAATTCTTTTAAGAGGGGAAGAATGTAATGATCCTGAATTTCACTGCTTTGATTAGTGAATATTTATTTAATTTTAAAAAAATTCAATATGCGGGTTTTATAATGAAAATAAACTCATTTTAAAAAATTAATAATGATGATAAAATCGTTTTTAAAAAATTGTTTACCAAATTAAATAGTTCGTAGAAAAATAGAAAATGTGACCGAAGAATGTTTTTCGAAAATTTCGATCTTTCGACACCGGAAGGTTGTCGGGAACGTTGTTCGTCTTTGTGCACCATATACACATATATAAGAGTTAATTAACTAAATAATAATACACTTAGAAATAAATTATCTTTTGTTAATTTGGATTAGTAAGTGATGTGACAAGACATAGTTTTAAAAATAATAAACTTATATATATAAATATATATATATATATATTAAGTATTGTCACATATTAGATTGTAATCCTTAACCATCATTATCCCTTGTCATGTCTTAGCTTTAATTAACAAGTATATATATATAAAGAAATTGATTTGACTAAACATAATAATTAATTATATATATATTAAGAAAGTGATGTGACTAAACATAATAATTATATATGTAAAAGGAAGTGATTTGACTAAACGTAATAATTATATATATAAAATAAAGTGATGTGACTAAACATAATTATATATATATAAAAGAGTTATGTGATTAAACATAATTATAAATATATATATATATATATATATATTCTAAAAGATTTGTGATGTGACTAGATATAATTATGACATGTTATATTATTTTAATTCATTTTGCCTATATATATATACCCACATACATCTCTTTTATTCATTTTACTTTCCATATTCATTTTCCTAACCTCTCCATTCCATTCATGTCCTCCTTTCTCTTAAACAAAAGAAGGAAATAAAAGAAAATAAAAGGAAATAAAAGAAATCCTTAGAAAACTTGTTCAAAATCCTCTCAAAATCTTCTCCATTTTCAACCTACTTCCTTCGGCCATAACTTCCATCTTTCTGCTCCGAATCATAATTTTATATTTTTCCAAACCGTATATAAATCCAGTGGCTACAACTTTCATGTTGACCACTTTCTCAAGTTTTTAGTCTACCTATGTCAAAAACGCTTGTCTTTAAGACCCATTTTCGGACCTATGTTTTGAAGGCCGAAAATACCACCTCTTCTTTTGACCATAACTTTCTCAAAAAGATCCAAATTGAGTGATTCTTTTCTTGAAATGATAGAAAAAAGAATTTCCTAAAATATTTATGTTGACAACTTTTCAAAATTTTGAGATTATCATATCGAAATGCCGAGAGGAAGTTGAGTTATTTTCGGATTGCTTTTTGAGTTTTTCAAGTTTACAAGTTCTAAAGCATTCAAGCTTAGGAAAGTTTTATGGTGAGTAAATTCTCAACTTTTTGGGAAAGATCTTACGTTTATATATTTTTTGGTTAGATGGTTATATATATATATATATATATATGATGTTGTGTTTGGATTATGATATGGTTTGGATGTTTTGTGTATGTGCTAACTTGTAGTTTAGCATTTGATTTGAGATTGATGGTTAGGTGATGTATTTGGATATGAATGCGGTAATTTTACTGCAATGATGATGATGTGATTTGGTATCTTTCATATATGTTTAGATTATGGTTGAATGGTATGGAAGATAGGAACTTGAGTTGTTAGTAAAGGACTTGAGATCCATTTTGAAAATCTAATCATTTACTAGTTTTGAGTTAGTAAATGGTTTTGTTTAAACTCTAACTGGAGTTGAGATTTTCAAAACCTTTTCTTTTATGTATTAAAAAGTAATCTAAAGTAAGGTTAAAATTTTAGATGGTAACTTAGAGGAGTAATTCTAAGTTATTGCGTCCATAGCGATAGTCGCTATGGATGCAGTTCAGAAAAGTTTGATTTCTAACTTTAAAGTTTTCTTTTAAAAATGATTTGAAAACCTATTTTCAAACGTAATTAGCAACGCATAAGTTAATTATAACATGATTAAATATGTTTAATAATTAATTAATTAATTAAGGATAATTATTTATTAATTAATCGGTAATTAGGTTAAGTAATCAGTGACTATTTAGTGATAATTAAGTAAGTTGTTAAGAAGTTTTTAATTAATGATTAATTGAGTTAAAAAGGGTAATTATTTTTTTTTAATCAAGTTTAATTATTTTAATTATTATTTAGTTAAAGTTGAATTATTTAATTAATTATTATTTAACTAGAGATTAATTATTTACTTAATTAGGGATTAATTTTAAATAAATGTATATTTGTTTAAAGTTTAATTATTAATTTACTTTTAATTAATTAAGACTTAATTATGATATGATTTTGATTATTTAAGATTTAGTTAAGCTTAATTTATATTAAATTATGATTTAACTATTAAAAGTTATTTTAAACTTTATCGGGTATTAAGTTGGGTTCTTTTCTAAGTGGTTTGATTTTAACCAAAGGATCTCTTGTCCATGATATTAAATAGACAAACAACTGTGAATAAGTTAAAATGTGATTGTTTGTGTTCTATGGACCTTCATTAGCAGAATAAAACACTGTTCTGCTATAGGGTAATTGTTTGGATTGTTTGGACATGTGTTTAACAGAATAAATCCCTGTTCTGCTATTAATTGATTAAATTGTTTTGGACATCCATTTAGTAGGACAATTCACCATCCTGCTATTATGTTGTTTAGACATGTATATGCTAGTTGAGTTGTATTGACATGTTATTCTCTGATTTGATAATTCATTGGATTTACATATACGTTGGCCTATGTAAATAATTGATAAGTGCCTTGGAATTAAATAGAAATAAAATGGTAACTTAAATCAGTAACATTGGGACAGCTAAGCCTCATTTGGAATTTATAAAGTATGTTTTTGAATTTATTTACATTCTTTAATCAATTTGAGACTAAGGGTTATTAAGGTGTTTTACAAATGATGTTTTGTAAATGATATTTATAAAGGAGTATAGAATTGTTTATATAAAGCATTTTAAAAAAAAGGAAAAAAGTTTATAAATCATTTCAAAGATTTGGAAAGAGGTTTATAAATTAACTTAAAGGTTTATAAAAGTGGATTATAACTTTATTTTGAAAGTTATAAATTAATTGAAATATGAGATGAACTTTTTAAAAGGGAATTTTTTATAAAAGATAAGCAAAATGTTTTAATTGGAAGAAATGTTTGGTTATTTAATATGGGATTTGGAAAGAAGAAAACTTTGAAAAGTTTGTAAATGTACTTATACTGATAAGATAAGTATATTATTTTGTTTCAAGGCATGAAATGCAAAATGTTTTGGTAATATACTTATACTGTTGAGATATGTATACAAATGTTTCCAAGTATAAAGGAAATTAAGGGTTTCGAATTAGTGTTTTGAAAAGATCTTTTGATCAAGTTTTATAAAGTGGTTTTGTTAATTAAAGAGAATTAATAAAGGATTATTGGATCCCATATGGAAATTAAACCCTGATTGGATGTTTGATTATTTGGTAGTAAATAACCAACTATCAAAGCTGGACCCAAAACGTAACTTTGGAAATATCTAGGAGAACACGAGAATTATATGGTACAGTTACCGTCGAAGGTGCTATACTATACGTATAAACTCGTTTGTTCTTCTACGACGAATGATAAGGAAATCCATCCACAAACAGTTAGGAGGTGAACTCCACTCTTATCTTTGTCTGTTTATTTCCTAAAGAACCGGGGTTGAGTTTACCGGAAACTGTCGAAAGTTGTTTCGAAGAGACCGGGATCGGATATGTTATTCGAAAACCACTTCGATCCAACTTTCAAGCGTTTTGGAATGAAGACATCTTAAAGCATGGGATTGAAGACGGAGCCATTGAAGTGCAAGGGTTAATTGGTACTAATCCTGGGGGTGGTTCCAAAATGGATGTTGTAGAAGTAGTGCCTTCGGTTTGTCCTTATCCTGGACAACTTGTATGGATGAATGCTGGCATTGTATTACTGCCTGGAGGGCAGTGTTAGCATTCCAAGAGGAATTGCTATTCAAAAAGGTAAAACGTAGCTTCGGGCCTCATCAACCGAAAATGACCAAAACAGGGTATGCAGCAGGGCTATGTGGGTCACTTTCATAAGGGTATGTCACTACCGTATCTAGAATCAATATTTGTCCCATTTTTTGTATGCTCCAGTACGGTTGTTGATCCCAACCGTGGTGGTGATGTATTCGGTACTACTAGTCAAGTGGTAGGCTGGTTCTATGCAGCAGGGGTATAAGACGTTCTTATCTGACCCAGGTGTATCTAGAGGTGCATCTTCGGAAGGTGGTTCCTTACCTAGGCATATAGGGAATCTATTCTCCAAGAAGTGCCGTACGAATTTAGTTTGTACCTAAATATGTTGGAATGTGAGATGCAGGCATTTCAGCTATTTTAATAATTTACTTTGAAACCCTAGACATTATTATAATATCATTGAGTTTTCTATAAAAGTGTTTTGGTTATCGTAAGGTAAAAACCCGTCCGTGTTTATATTTGGAATGGTCTTACGAGATACCTTTGATTTTAAAAGAGTTTTAAAAGTAATAATTCAGTTGCTTTGAGTTTACTCACACCAAACCCATGTCTGACGTGGAGTTTTTTTTTCTTTCACTAAAACTCTTGGGTGCTCAAATTTTTATGAGCTGCCAAGTAGTCCAGGTTTCTGCGGATGCATTTTGGAGGAGCTAGGAGCAAGAGGCTTCATCGATAGATAATTATCATCTTGTTTCCGCTGTATATTATGTACTCTATATCTGTGTATAAGGACAGGCTGTTACAACTGTCCTAAGTTAGGAATTCTATTAGTATGACTGTGATATATCATTTTGTAAATGACTTTGTGAAGTATTATGTGATTAATATATGTTGTTTCGTTGCGCTGTGAAATTCTATGTTTGTTCTTAGTTTTTCTATCTTCTTTCTTTCCCCTGACGATCGGTGTTTTTCGGCACTTGAATACTCAGCATGTAATACAGTGGACGTATAGTCTCGAATTTCGAGGATCGAAAGCCCGATTCATTACAATATCAATCAACTAGTATATCATAAGCAAAACATACCAATATTGTAAAATAGAGAATATCTACTATCATCACGAACTGAACGAAATATAAATGGAGCAACTATACATTATGTGACCTTTGGATTTATATATATTCCTACCCTCGAGAGTTGACAAACAAAACTGAGCGTCCCCATACAACCTCTTGTTTGTATAAGTGCCCTCTTACAAACCTAGACCACTGTTCTAGCAACAATAAAAATCCATGCCACTATAATGCTCCCTATTGTCTATATCTATGCTACTACTATTGGGTACAAGTAACCTTAAGCGTCGCTTTGGACCCTCCCGAAGGCTTGGTCCGAAATCATAAAACGGTGTATAAACGGATATGTAGCACTGGAACCTTACTATGACCTAAATCTAATCGCCTACTCCCTGATTGCCTCGCTGTGTACCTGCTTTGACCCCAATGGATCACTCAACCACAACGGAGCATTGAACCATAGAATTTATGCTAGCCGTAGTCTACACGTCTGCCCGATTTGGTACCGATCAATGTCATCATGTGCTCGTGCATCGGCCAAAGTTTGAAACTAACTCCTCACCATCATGTACTCCCTTCAATCGTATACGCTCATCATATGTGACTGTGAAACCAAGCATATCCTAATCTTATATCTGTTAGGCACTAGATTGCTATCTCGATCTCCTACTGCTCCCATATAAGTATAGTTCGTGCCTTGCACTCCTTGCCTCGATCACTTTCTCGACCACTTGCTCGAATGCCTTATTAATTATTATCAACCGTTGTGCACTCCTTATATTAGCATCCAAATATCAAGCCTCACCTTGCATTCCACCTTCTTGGATAGCCCAAAGCTTCCCATAAGTCATGCTGAAATCTCACGTCGAACCACATCCGAACCGGGGAAGAAATCCCCCCAAAAACCCTTCCTACCATGGCATTACTGCCTGGGATAGGTCCTCGTCGGTGGATCGATCAGATCCCACGGGTGGAACGATGGGGGCTTCTCCCAGGGAGTAAATCCTAGGCATCGAGCCTTGCCTTCCATTGTTTCTCGCGATGTTTCCTCCGTTGCTTCACTCGATGAGCCGCCTTGCTTCTAAAGCCCACCTTCACTACATTGGACCTTCCCCCAATTCATTGTTTGATGTTTTGGAATTGATTCCTTGTGTGTTTGAAAACCATATCCACTCTTTGCACATGTAAAATTCAACGGGTAATTATAGCAACTCGGCTTCCTCTAATCACGCCAAACGCACTCAATCGGATATATAGCCTCATGAAATGCCCACACGTGCTAGCACACTCATCATTCATATTGACACACATTTGCACAAGCACACTTCACTACATAAATTCGGACTTCAATAGAGCGATTACTCGACTCGGTATATTCTGACACAACTTAGCGCACGCTATGGTCGATATGGCTATGTGAGAGATGTCTACAATGCTCTTATATACAAATCTATTTACACAAATCCACTTATATATATATATATCCACATAAATACACATATATAGTCAGACAAACATACACAACAATTATAATTACAATACACGGATTGTTTCGATTGTTATATTCTTTAAATACACGTATACAAATACTTTCACATACACATATACATACACGTATATTTAAATAAGTAATTCATTTATTACTTAATAAAATCTTGCTGTTATTTACTAAATCTTCTCAATAAAAGTCTAATATGATTTCATACTATTTTATAAAATCTTACAGTTATTTTATAAAATATATTATTAGTTTACTAGTACAAAGCACGTGCCTATTTCACGGGTAACATTACCATGTTATTTTATAGTTTGTGCCATTATATGTTCCATGGATGTGGAGTTTGATTAATATTAAGTTTTTTTTATTCGTAGAAAAACAAACACAAATAATTTGGTATAGAAATCGTAATTATACATGGTAGCAATCACCATGCACTTAACTTGAAAATCTTATGAATGTATCTAACATGCACGCGAGTTTGAGTGTCTAAGTAAGGATTCTGGTACACCTCTCTCTGCTACGCCTCTCTTATTTTATGTTCTACACATTTCGAATCATAGAAAAATTTACAGACATGTTCATACATAACTCAATATCATCACTATCAAATTTAGCGTAATCCAAGCGTTCTTAACATATTCAAAATCTTGTTTAAATCAAAAATTAAAATAAATGTTTTAGCCGTTGATATTCAGCTTAAATATTTTGAACATGTTAAGTGTTTCAAAATGATATGTTCTTTCTGATCATGATGTTCATAGTGTTGATTTCAAAATATAAAACTCAACAAAACATTGAGGTGCAGCGAAAGTGATGTATAGCATATATGTGCATGTGAAATTGGTTCAGTTTTATTCATTTCCTTTCAAGATATTCAAATACATACTGCCTAATATATGTTGGAGCTACATTTGCTAATCATAATCATACATAGATAAATATATTACATACAGTAATTGATAAAACTAGGGCCCAAAAACGCATTCATTCAGCCCACTTTCGTGCCACTTTGGAAGCTAACACTTCATCTGCATTAAGCAGTTACAGTAACCATCCTTTGCCAATATGTGACTCATCAGATTTTGGACCTTAGGAAACTCCATCTTTGCCTCAACCGAAGAATCATTTGATATAGTTTTAGCAGTATTTCTTACAGTTGGCGTTGGCTAAAAACACAACCTGATGACACATCCGATCTTATATTAAATTTAATCATGATTTAGGAATTCACAACTTTAGATTCATATGATTTCATAAATACCATTTATTCCCTTGTAAACCCATCAGCTTCTAGTTGTCATGACAGTTTCTTGTTGGCGGTCCAAACATTGCCTCTTGTCATTTTAATCTGGGCCTTCTCTTACCCTTTATATATACCAGCATGCATGCATGTGGTCTGCACGTTTACAATAGAAAAACAGTGAATCTTTTTGTTTGTTTTGTTGTTCATTATATCGATCTACATACTACATCATATTTAGAAATTGTAAAATGCACATTTTCAATTATATGATTTCTTTCTTTTGTTGTTTCCATTGTGTGAAGACCCAAATTATTGAGATGAAAATAATTTTGAAAAAAAAATTGGAAATCAGTTAACAGAGAATATTTAAAGATAGAATAGTTTGAAAATTAGTATTAAGAGTGAGTGAAATAATTAAATAAGAGGATAGTGATTTTTTAATGAATAATAATGAGAAGAAAATGATCAAGTATGAGTGAGTTTTACATACACATATCTCATATATATATATATATTAAATATGAGTAGCCAGAGAAATACCAAGTGATAAAATAAATCTTTCTGATAATTAAATTGCATAAAACCAGTTTAGTATTATTTGTGCATAAATACATTTTTAAAATAATTCAAGAGAAAAACAAATGGTTAAATATAATAGCTAGGAATTAAATTTTTAAAGAGAGATATGAGTGAACAATTCAGATTTAAGGAAATACACAATGAAGCTAAGTCACATGAAAATAATGTGCATAAGAAACATGCAAATAGCATGTACCCAGAAAAGAAGAAAGGCAACTGTTTTACCTGAAATAGAAATCAAAAAAGAAAATGGCACATTTAGCCATAAACATATATACATAATTCTCTAAATTGAATGAGGATAAAATGGGCTTTTCTCTCTACTAAACCCTAGCTAAATGTTTTAAAGATAAGAGGATAGCAGCAGTTTGTTCTAGGGAGAAAACAGAGAAATATTAAAAAGAAAAAGAAAACTCACACGGTCTTTAAGCTTAAGCATTCTCGGGGAAGAGAAGAGGAAGGTGAGTGATTAATCACTTATGAGATTTGAGGCATTAAGACCCAAGTTAAGGGCAGCCAAGTTATTTTATATAAAAATTATATTATGTTTTTCTGTTTGATTTTATTCTCTGAATGAAAATATGTTGATCATGGATGGTATTCTGGTTGAAATTTTGGTTGAAATTTTAATCTGTTTTGATCTGTTGTGATGGTTTCAATTTTTGTTTTGAAATATAAATAATCAAACAAATACTCTGATCATAGAAATGGATTTTATAATCCAGGTTTTATAAGAAAATGAGCTAAATATTTACTGAGAAATAGGGTATCAAAGAAAAATGAAGTAGGCAGTGTGTATAATGAGGTTCATGCTTATGTCTAGTTCATTTAAAAATTGATATGAACAAAGCAATATTAAATATATGTGTTGATTTGTTCAGATCATAAGCCAACATGTTTTTATGGGTTTTCCTCAAAAACCATATCCTATGTTCACAGTAAAAATAAATATAGTCCATATGACTTCATCAGATTTATGCAAGCAATGGGAAAATTTCTAGAAATAAATATATAAGCAGGATTTAGAAAATATGATTAAGCAAAAATGACTTTGAAATGAGATGTGCAATTTTACATGAATGATTTGTATGTCTGGATGTAATCTTTGAGTGAGTTTAATAATTTTTGACTTATGTAATGAAGGAAAGAACATAAGCATCTCTGGAATTAAAAAGAAAAATTCCTCAGAAAATAAATAAGCATGGTATCTAAATTATAAAATAATTTAGGAGTAGTGCCTTGATCTATTCATCATCAGGTGGATGATGGGTATGTGCATGACTTGCTTAAGTCCTGTAGGCCTCTGTGTAAAGGGTTAACAGAACTGAGCCCCTTTGCAATGCACACTTTGTGTTCAATGGCAAGAGTTTCAGACCAAATAAAACGAAAATGAGGTTGAGAAATTATGCTATGGAATTTAGGATGTTATTCCATAGGAGCTTGTGCATGTACAACTGAATGAAGTAAGATGGATGAATGCTTGGATGTATGATTGTTAGATAAGTTTAAATATACATATATTCAGGTTTTTAATATGAAAATGAATAGCATCAAATATATGAGCTCTCTACCTAGTCATAGTAATTTACAAGTTATTGCAATCTTTGATTTCACTCACACCAGAATTTATTTCTGACCCTATTTGTTGCCTTTGCAATATTTGGGTATCTCATTTTTATTGAGGCAGCTCAAAGTATTGTTGCAGGGAAAGATGCATGAGTAGCTTGCTTGCATGGATATCTGGAGATCTTGATGAATTTAAAGTGTTTAAGAAAAGTAGCAGTATTGTTGTAATGAATAAGTTAGGCAAAACTCTATTATGTTTTAAGTATTTCTAGAATTGGAATTTGCTTGTTTTCTTGCAAAGGACGTGTAAAAACTTAAGTATTACATGTGTGTTTATGAGTTACTGATTTAAGCAACTTATTTTGATGTTCTCTGGTGGAATATGATGAAGGAAATGATGCCATGTAATATGATATGTGGACATATATTCCTTGGCAATGTTTAATTAATTTTAATTATAAAGATGAAGTTATTTTTGAAAAAGCATGTATTAAAATTGTTAAGTGGATGGGTTGAATCTGGTCTTTGCTAACCAATAAGGCTTGACCATGACTTATAATTGATATAAGTCCATGCAAAAGCTTGAAGACATAGCTTGTAATCCTATCTGGACATTTGATTTTCCAGTAAAAACTTGTATTGCTGTGTGTAATAAGTTCATATGCATGCTTGGTATTTGTAGGCTTCACTGCAACTATACTTAACTAAACCCTATTATCTAGATACTTGATTCAAGTCTGGTTGCATTTGGTTATAGTCAAACCTGTTGTAGTTTGTAGTATCATAGGGTCTTGTTTGTAATAAGCATGTCTATTACTCCACATCATATTGATCCCTATCATTTGTTATTTACTTAGAGAACATCAGTTGTCTACAGTATAGGTTCATCAGAAAGTTTTGCATTGGTCTGATTTTTGACATTGCCTTGAGCATACTGTCTTCATGTATATGCTAAGTCTCCATTTGGTATGTTGGTTTGAGTTTGCATTTTGTTCAATTGTATTGTTTACCTTTGCTTGGCCTTTAAACTAGTTTAGTACCTTATTATTCATATGATCATTGCATACCTTATAAACTAGAATATGAGTATGTTACCTGACACAAAAATGTTGTGTTTAAAATAAGAATCCAGGGCTAAACTAATATGCATGAGTTGTTTTAACACCCTGTATCAATAAAAAAAATCAAGTATCAAATGCCTAAATCCCAAAGATTAAATACATGGGATGTAAATCCAGAAATAAATTAATCTGGGCTATAGAACAAGTTCGGAAACAAGACTAGAAAATAATAAGTGGTAATATTTGAATTAAATATTAATCAAGGTTGAATTAAAAAAAGGAGAAGATTAAAAAGGTAGAAATGGCTATGTGACACAAAATCTCTCAATTGTGAGAAATACTATGTGATTGAATTTCTTTGCTATTTTAATTACTTTGATAGGCAAAGAAACATTTATATATCTTCATATATATAAATGACATGATTTGATTTATATACTAATATTTTTATATTGGTAAAATTCTGGATCTTGGGGGAATTAATTAAGAGAAGTGATCCTTTTTAAAAAAAAAACTCAACTAAAAATCACTAAAATAGAGGTAAAGAGAAGTGGGTCACTTTAGTTGGTATCAGAGCTATGTTAACAAGAACATAGCATATGAAAAAAAATTAAAATAATAATCATAATATTCTCAGTAGGAATAAATTGCTGAAATAATTAAATTAGAAACAAGACTAACTAGCTATGCAATTGAATAGTGAATCATGGTAGGAAGACCACCAAGCACTGGAGCAGGATCCTCTAATGCAACACCAATGGTCAATTTGCAAGATTTGGTGAGGGCATTTAGGGAAGGAGCAGTGTAGAGGGAAGAAAATCTTCATGAGAAGTTAGCTAAGCTATTGAAAACATTTTCAAATTTAGGAGGCAAGGATTTTGAAGGCACTGAAGGAGTCATGGGTGTACTAAGAAGAATGTAGATAAAAGAGTTGAAGGAGCAGCCATTGGGGAAACTAAGAAGAAAGTTACTTGCTATAACTGTGGCAAAGAAGGACACATGAGCAATAGGTGTCAAGCAGCTAAGAAGACCCCATTCAGTTGCTATAATTGTGGGAAAGAAGGCCATATCAAAAGGAATTGCCCAAAGTTCAAGAAAGGAGCAAAGGTAGGAGCATTGTAAGGTAAGACAAAAGAAAGTGCAGTGGGAAATTCTGGACAATTGGAAGGTATACTTCTAATTAAAAATTATCCAATCTCAGCTATATATGACACTGGGGCTACACATTCTTTAATATCACAATACATAGTTGATAAATTGGCTCTCACATGCAATTTAGTTGAAACACCTTTGTTTATTCAGAGTCCCCTAGGTAGCTCTTGCCTGCTAGGATTAAGATGTTTGGGAGTAGAATTAAACATAGGTGGAAATATGTTTAAATCTGATTTATTTGTGTTGAAATATCCTGGAATAGGAATTATTCTAGGGGTAGATTGGTTGAGTAAATTCAAAGCAATTTTGAATTTAGAAAATTTTACTATTTCTTTGAAAACAGAAAATGGTAAAAATATTATAGTCATGAGTGAAATAGCCAAGATAAATTGCCGTAATCAAATATGGAGCATGATTGAAAAAGAATTGACTCTAGAAGATATAGAAGTAATAAGTGAGTACCCAGATGTCTTTGGAGAGGTTGTAGGAGTTCCAGAAAATAGGCAAGTTGAATTTCAAATAAGATTAATTCCAGGAGCAAGCCCTATCATCAAGAAGCCTACCAGAATGGGTCCAAAAGAATAAGTGGAATTAAAACAACAGCTGGATGAATTGGAACATAAAGGTTTCATAAGGCCTAGTAGTTCAAACTGGAGCTCTCCAGTGGTATTTGTGAAGAAGCATGATGGTACAATGAGAATGTGTATTGATTACAGGGAATTAAATAAAGTCACCATCAAGAACAAATACCCACTCCCCAGAATTGATGATTTATTTAACCAATTAAATGGAGAAAAAATCTTTTCAAGGCTAGACTTGGCCTCTGGTTTTCATCAAATGAAGGTAGAGGAAGAAAGTATTAAGTACACTGCATTCAACACAAGATATGGGCTATATGAATTTTTAGTAATGCCTTTTGGATTGACAAATGCACCATCCTATTTTGTAGATTTAATGAATAGGACATTTAGAGATTTTCTAGATAAATTTGTAGTTGTCTTTATTGATGATATACTGGTATATTCAAAATCAGAAGAGGAACATGCAAAGCACTTGCATCTGGTTTTGTCAAGACTAAGAGCACATAATTTAAAGGCAAAATTTACTAAGTGCACATTTTGGCAAAACGAAGTTAAATTTTTGGGACACATTATATCTCAACAGGGGGTTAGTTTAGACCCAAACAAAGTCATGGCAGTGCAATCATGGAGTAGACCCAAATCAGTGACTGAGGTGAGATCATTTTTAGGAATGGCAGGTTACTATAGAAGGTTTATAAAAGACTTTGCAAGGATAGCCATTCCACTGACCAAACTAACCAAAAAGGAGCAACCATATGTATGGAAAGAAAAGTATGAACAAGCTTTTGAATCATTGATGGAAGCTCCAGTCTTGCAAGTTCCAGAGGGAAATGAAGGATTAGTGGTATATAAAGATGCTAGTGGGTCTGGGTTAGGGGAAGTACTCATGCAACATGGTAGAGTCATAGCATATGCATCAAGGCAACTCAAGCCAAATGAAACAAGATATGATACACATGACTTAGAGCTTGCTGCTGTTGTTTATGCATTGAAGCTATGGAGACACTACTTGTTGGGTACTAAATTTGAATTGTTTACAGACCATAAATCACTTAAGTATTTGTTTTCCCAAAAAGACTTGAACATGAGGCAACATAGGTGGGTAGTATTTCTAGCTGCCTATGATCTTGATATATTATATACTCCTGGAAAAGCTAACAAAGTGGCAGATGCATTGAGTAGGCATCAAGCAAGATTGGAAAGTTTAATGATGACTGAATTCAAGGATTTAACAATCCTCGGTGAAGTAGAAATAAAGAAAGAAATTGATGCATCAGATAAGGCACACAGTGACATGATTGAATATGGGAAATTAAGTCTCATCTCATTAAGATCAACCCTGGTTGATAAAATAGGAAAAATGCAAAATCAAGATACTAATTTAAAGGAAAAGAAGGACATGATATCACAAGGTATATCAGTGGAAAATTATGAAGTTGATGATAAAGGCTACTTAAGGAAGAAAGGGAAGCTCTGCATACCCAATGTGGAAGAATTGAAGCAAGAGGTTATGGATGAGCACCACAAGACCAAATACACAATACATCCAGGAGGTACAAAAATGTACCATGGTCTTAAAAGGAATTATTGGTGGCCAGGAATGAAAGGAGAAGTGGCAAAATATGTAGCAAAGTGTTTAACCTGCCAACAAGTCAAGGCAGATTACCAAAGACCCTCAGGCCTACTGCAACCTTTAGAAGTGCCCACCTGGAAATGGGAAAGCATTTCAATGGATTTTGTGGATGGCTTTCCAAGAACAAGAAGAGGCAATGATAGTATTTGGGTAGTGGTTGATAGGCTCACAAAAACAGCACATTTTATTCCAGTGAATTCAAACAGAAATGCTCACAAGTTAGCTTAATTATTTGTGAAAGAGATAGTAAGATTACATGATGGCATCCCTAAGACTATCATTAGTGATAGAGACACCTTGTTTACCTCAAGGTTCTAGGGTAGTTTTCAAGAAGCCATAGGGACAGAATTAAGCTTAAGCACAGCCTACCACCCACAAACAGATGGGCAAACTGAGATTGTTAACAAGATTTTAGAGGATTTACTTAGAGCATGTATACTTGACTTTGGAGCCAGTTGGGAAGATCATCTCTGTAACAACCCTGTATTTTGTGATTATTTTAATTGTATATTTTGGTTATTTCAATTGATTTCCTGATTTAAAAACTTTATTTTATTTATTAAAATGAATAAATTTTGTTATTTTAAATATAAATTTTGATTTTGATGTGAATTAGAATTCCAAACATGACTAAAAAGAATATTTTCCAAAAAAGTGAATTTTGGTCAAAATGGTCAAACTTTGACTTTTAATTTAGAAATTTGAAAGTTTGAAAATTTTGAATTTTATCTTTTATTATGAAAGTAAATAAAATTTTAAGAATAATGCTTTTCGTTTCGTTAAAATCTGATTTATAATGTGAAAGTTATGCCTTTTTCAATATTTAGTGTAATTTGATGTATTTAACAAAATTGTTTATTTTAAATTATATAAATAATATTTTATTTGGTCATGTAATGTTCTAATTTATATTTATATGGGTAAAATAACATGTTATGTATATATTTTGGGTTTAAAACATTTTTCAAAGTGTAATTGACATTTTCCAATGTCAGTTGTATTCTGTTTATAATTTCTAATTTCCAGTTTCATTTAATTAAGGAAATTCTTTGTTTATTTTCTATTTTCTTAAGACTTTATTTTATTTTAATTTACACTTCATTTTGTTCAGAGTTATTTTATTTTACTTGACTTTTTATTTGTTTAGAAGTAAAGTTATAATTTTTATAAAACTAGTGATATTCTATTTGAAAATTTTAAGTCATGTTTTGAATTTTTAAACGATTTCTTTAGTTCTTTTTCTAATTTCTCTAAATTTAATTATTTATTTCATTTTGAAAATATAAATGAATTATTTTACTTCACATTTTTGTTTTAGAATATTTTTAAAATGAAGTAAATAATTTTCCAAAGTCAATGGTGATTTATTTGTAATTTCTGGACACTGTTTTCAATTTTTAAGCAATTTCTTTAATTCTTTTTCCATTTTCTTTCAAATTTAATTATTTATTTTATTTCATAATACTTTGTTTCAGTTGTTAAAGCTTATTTCTGAGTTTATTTTGTTTATTTAAAATTAAAAAGAAAACGAAATATGAAGTGTTTCCTGGAGATTTGACCAGGCAACTGAGTGCTCGGCATTGGCCACTACTCGGCATGAAGGACTGTTCGGCATCCAGTGGGACTCGGCATCCATAGCGTTCGGCATCCGTGGTGCTCGGCGATCAGGAGACTCGGCGTCATTTAGTGTTCGGCGACAACCAATGCTCGGCGCTAGCGTTCGGCATACAAAGGTGCTCGGCATCGTGACTGCTCGGCATCAGGTAGCACTCGGCATCAGAGAGTGTCCGGCATCCAGGAGTGTTCGGCGAAGCATTTAGCATCCAGGAGTGTTCGGCGAAGCATTTGGCGTCAAGTAGTGTTCGGCATCGACTAGCACTCGGCTACAGGAGTACTCGGCATCCCAAGGTACTCGGCGTCAAGTAGTGTTCGGCATCAACTGGCACTCGGCTACAAGAGCGTTCGGCATCCCATGGTACTCGGCGACAGGAGTACTCGGCATCCCAAGGTACTCGGCATCAGTAGAACTCGGCGATAGGATAACTCGGCAACGGGAGCGCTCGGCATTCAGAAGGAATTCAGTATGCCCAACTTCACAAGGACCGTTCGGCATGGAAAGCATCGTCCGGCATGGGAAGGGCTGCTCGGCATCAGAGCGTTCGGCATACCAGGATCGGCATGCAGCGACCACTGTACTGGGGCTAGAGTGTTCGGCCATCCAGCCCATTTGGGAAGTCCAGCCCATATTTGCCTATAAATAGAGGGGCAGGGTCACAGTGAAAGGGATCCTTTTTGGGAGAGAAAACACCGGGAAGACTCTGCCATTTTCAAGACTCATCTTCTCTACTTAACAACTTCATTCAAGCATTTGATTCACGAATTGTATTTGTAATCAACTATAAATAAGATCAATAAAGTTTAACCTCAAAGTGAACGTAGGCAATTACGCTGAACCACTATAAATTTGGTGTTCTTACTTTCTGTATTTAGATTAGCACTGTCTTCTCTGTTTAATTTGATTTCATCACTTATATCTCTTCACAATCTTCTTCTACGAGCTTAGTGACCAATTTTGGTGCTAACACTTTGGTGCTTTCACTGAGAATCGAATTCTCAGACCTCAAGGATCTGCTTTGAAGCTACTGGATTGAACAAATCCCCCAAAGAAGATCCGACTCACTGATAGGACATCCGTTGATTCTACTCAGAGTTCATACCAATAACTCTACAATGGCAAGACCGCGTACCAGGTCAGCTTCTCACAATGCGGATGCCCACGAGACTGCTAGCGTGCAACAAGCAGGGCCTAGCAATCAACCAGCAA
The DNA here is from genome assembly GCA_030737815.1 of Allium fistulosum. Lineage (NCBI taxonomy): Eukaryota > Viridiplantae > Streptophyta > Magnoliopsida > Asparagales > Amaryllidaceae > Allium > Allium fistulosum. Next base: position 247,899,273 of record CM060905.1, on the reverse strand, counting down.
TTCCAAATACAGGAGTTGCCACTCAGGACCAAACTCCAGTTGTCACCAGAATAGAGTTCAACGACTTGATGAGAGAGCTCAGGGAAAGTAGGAGACAACTAGGAGAGCAGATGCAAGCCAATGCCAACCTGGTGGCACAACTTACTCAACAGCAGCAACAGAATGCTGGGGGCAATCCCGCTGCTTACTCCTCATCTGACAGCTCTACTTCATCTGATGAACCTCCCAGGCGCAGACGCCACAAGACTGATGCTGCGCGAGCAGATGCTGCTGTTCGAACAGCTGGAGACCGCGACCAAGCAAGAGCTGGAAGCTTCAGGACCGGGATACAGATGGAAGATAGAGGCCTAGATCATCAAAATGCTAACGATGTCGAACCTCAAGATGCACGATTGGCAGATCGCCAAGAGAGGAGGCATCAGCATGGACAGGCGCGTAGAACAGACTCCGACCTTCCGCCTTCCATACAGACACCAGATCTGACAGCCATGATCAGGCAGTTGATGAAGGAAAATCAGGGGTTATCGAATGATGATTGGGGAGTGTCAAGAAGTCATACTCCGTTCACGGATGTTGTGTTGCAAGCGGCATACCCCAGGAAGTTTAGTATGCCTACTATTCCTACATATGAAGGAAAGACTGATCCTAGACAACATGTCATGAGGTACGAGTGGATGGATTCAGCCAGAGCGAATGATGCCACCAAGTGTAGGTCTTTTCCGATTACTCTATCTGGGATCGCCACTATATGGTTCACCCGACTTCCTCCGCGATCCGTATCAAATTTCGAGGAGTTGGCGAAGAAGTTTATTGAGCAGTTCAGGATACACACTACGCGCCCAAAGGACGTGATGTCTCTGTCAAGTGTAATCCAAAATCCTGGCGAATCGTTGAAGGAATATTTGCAAAGATTCCATGTGGCAGCAACTGAAGTCAGTAATCCCAATGACCATGCAATTCTGATGGCTGTAATGAGAGGTGTGGATCCAGACTCTGAGTTTGGAGACTGGCTGGCAGGAAAACCTCCAGCTACGCTAGAGCGTTTCTACTCTAAGGCACACCAGTTCATAAGAAGAGAGGAAGCTAGGTGGGTACGACGAGATAAGGCGCCAGGGCCTGTCCAAGAGTCAATAAAGAGCAACATCGCTGTGAAGCAATCGGGAGACAGCTCGGGAAAGGTCCAAGTCAACGTCCAGAACAAACCTGGGCAACCCAAGGAGTCCGGAGGAAGGAGTCAAGGGAAAAGAAAAGAAGCAGGAAAGTGGAAGTCGAGAATTCCAAGCTACAGCGAGTACACTCCGCTAAACGCCCCACTTGAAAACATTTACCTATCCACCTGCAATACTTTTCAGTACAGAAAACCACGTCCAAAAGAATCAACTGAAGAACAGAAGCGGACCGGGAAATATTGTCGCTTCCATGAGACTTATGGACACAATACGGAAGAATGTAGACACTTGCACGACGCTATCGAGAAGTTGATCAGGCAGAAGAAATTGCAGGAATTTGTGAAGGATCCACAAGAAGGAGGACAGGGAACGTCCAACCCAGGTCGTGCACCAGCTCCACGTCATCCCGAGGAGCTTGCCCGGACCGTTGGTAGACTGGTCATAAATACAATTATCGGCGGGCCTCACCCCGCGGATAAGAATTGGCAGGAGATGGAGCGATATGCAAGTTCCTTGAAGCATGCAGATTTTGAGTGTTGTTCGAACATGGAGGACGGAGCCCCTGCTAAGTAGCAGCGCGTAATGACAGACGATATTGTGTTCAAAAGCAGAGACGCTGATCAGGTAGAGGCTCCGACCATCGACCCCATGGTCATATCTGCAACGATCGGACCAGCATACGTAAAAAGAATTCTGATTGATTCTGGGAGTTCAGTCAACATCATCTTCAAGAAGGCCTACGATCAAATAAAGCTAGAAACAAAAGACTTGAAACCATCCAAAGCTCGTATCCACGGCTTTAACGGCGCTTCAACTGATGCGGTGGGATATGTCGAGTTACCAGTTGAACTGGGACAAGGCGAGCGTCGGAGAGTGCGAATTCTACCCTTTGTAGTTTTGGATGTGGACTCTCCGTATAACGTTTTCTTGGGCCGGCCAGCCCTGGCGGAGTTTAGGGCAGCGTTAGCCCCGTGGTGTTTAACTTTGAAGTTCCCGACTGACAAAGGAGTAGGCGTTGTTCACAGCGATCAAGCAGCTGGTCGTTCCTGTTATGTGGCCGAGCTCCGAGAGGCCCACCGGAGGGAGAAAGGAAAGGTTGCGGACAATCCCGTCCGCATCCTCAATGCGGATAATTGACAAGTAGTGCCCGAGCCCTGGCTCGGGCATAGTTCTCGGATCTACGAAGATATAGATCCGAGGGACGACGATGAGAAACCCAGGGAAGAGAAGGCGGCACCGGCTGAATTAACAGTTGACATTTCAGTTAGCCGTGATGACCCTTCGCGAATACTGAAGATTGGATCACAGCTAGGCCCCGCAATGACTGAAGACCTTAGCGACTTCCTCCGGGCAAACCTTGCTGTTTTCGCCTGGACGCATTCTGATATGTGTGGGATTTCTCCCGCCATCACGAGTCATATGTTGAACATAGACCCGAAATACGTCCCAGTCAAGCAAAAAAGGAGAGGAATGGATCCGGAGAGATCCGCCGCTCTTGGAGAGAAGGTGGACAAACTCAAAGCAAATGGGTTCGTCCGCGACGCCCTCTACCCGGAATGGGTCTCCAACCCCGTGCTAGTAAAGAAGGCGAATGGGAAATGGAGGACTTGCTTAGATTATTCCGACTTGAACAAAGCGTGCCCTAAGGACAGTTTCCCGTTGCCTAGGATCGATCAGTTGGTCGATTCCACCGTAGGACACGAGTTACTGTCATTCATGGATGCGTACTCAGGATACAACCAAATCCCAATGCATATTCGGACCAAGAACACACCAGCTTCGTTACAAATGTCGGGCTGTATTGCTATGTAGTGATGCCCTTTGGATTGAAGAATGCTGGAGCAACTTACCAACGTCTGGTGAATCGAATGTTCAAGGACCAGCTGGGTAGAACCATGGGAGTCTATGTGGATGACATGCTCGTGAAGTCACGACGGTCAAACGACCACATTCAAGACTTGGCTGAAATGTTCGACATACTCAGGTTTTACGGCATGAAGATCAACCCGTTGAAGTGTTCTTTCGGCGTTGCATCAGGGAAGTTTTTGGGATTCATCGTCAACGCTAGGGGAATCGAAGCCAACCCAGAAAAGATCCAAGCTATTCGAGATGTACAAGCGCCCAGGACTATAAAGCAGGTATAGAGCTTGAACGGAAAAGTAGCTGCGCTGAGTCGATTTATATCCAAGGCAACTGACAAGTGCATCCCATTCTTTGACATAATAAAGAAAGGAAAGAGAAAATCTTGAATGGACGTCTAGCTGTGAGGAAGCATTCCGGAATCTGATAAGGCATCTGGAGAGCCCACCAATGCTATCTAAACCAGTTGACCATGAGACGCTGTACGTTTACTTGGCTATATCCCCTCATGCGATAAGCGCAGCTTTGGTTCGTGAGGAGGATCGAGCCCAGAAGCCGGTGTATTATGTTAGCAAGCGTTTAACGGGGCAGAGAGGAATTACCCTAAAATCGAGAAATTGGCTTATTGCTTGGTGATTGCATCACGCAAGCTGCGCCCATACTTTCAAGCGCATTCAATCGGTGTTTATACCGATCAACCCCTGAGGCAGGTACTCCAACGACCGGAAACTTCTGGAAGATTGCTAAAATGGAACATCGAGTTGAGCCAATTCGATATCGCGTACTTACCACGGAGAGCCATCCGAGGGCAAGCGTTAGCAGACTTCATCGCTGAATTTACCATACCCATCAAACCGGACGATCACGACATCATTCCCCCCCTTCGATGGAAATTATACACTGACGGCGCATCAAACGACCGTTGCTCCGGCGCGGGCGTAGTTCTTGTAACTCCGGAAAACCGATCGATCTATTATGCCCTAAAGCTCGATTTCCCGGCTACAAATAACGAAGCCGAATATGAAGCACTGATCGCTGGCTTAAAGCTCATCAGGGAACTCGGGATCGAATCAGTCGAAATCTTTTGTGACTCGCAGTTGGTGGTTTACCAAGTACGGGGAGACTACCAAGCAAAGGGACGAAAGCTTGCTCCGTACCTCATTCAGGTCCAAGAACTACTATCAAATCTTAAGCGTTATGACATCTCATATATCCCGCGCGAACAGAAAAAAGAAGCCGACTTATTGGCTAAGTTCGCGAGTACCGACGATACGCAACAAATGGGATTGTATCCCGTCGAAGTCTTGCATGCCCCGAGCATAGACGAAATGAAAGTCGATCGCGTGTTGGGGACAGAAATTGAGAAGGAATCGTGGATAACCCCATTCAAACTGTACCTAACGACCGGGGCTTTACCAGGAAAAAGAAGCGAAAGACGGCAGGTCCTTCGAAAGGCCGCACGATACGTAATGCAGGATGGGTCCATGTATCGAAAAGGATTCTCGGTCCCATTATTGCGGTGCATCGCTCATGATGAAACAAAGCGAGTCTTGAGAGAAGTTCACGAAGGGGAATGCGGCGACCATACTGGGGGGCAAACGCTAGCAAAGAAGATCCTCCGCTATGGATATTACTGGCCCACCGTAAACCAGGATGCCGCGGACTACGCAAGAAAATGCGACAAGTGTCAAAGATATGCAAAAATCCCGAGGGCTCCATCAACGAAACTCACACAAATGATCAGTCCCTGGCCATTTGCGATCTGGGGAATCGACATAATCGGCTCTTTGCCTTTATCTAAAGGTGGTGCGAAATATGCAATAGTTGCAGTCGACTATTTCACGAAATGGGCTGAGGCAGAACCTTTGGCCACTATCACCTCTAAGAAGGTCATTAACTTCGTTGTACGAAACATTATATGCCGCTTTGGCCTTCCACGCACCATCATTACAGACAACGGAACGCAATTCGAAAGTAGAGAGTTCAAAGAGTTCTGTTTAAAGTACGACATCGAGAAAAAGTTCGCCGCCGTTGCACAACCAAAAGCTAACGGACAAGTCGAGGCCGTTAACAAAATAATCAAGTCCATACTAAAGAAGCGTCTGGAGAAGGTTGGAGGCAAGTGGGTAGATGAACTCCCGACAGCATTATGGGCGTATAGAACTACCCACAAGTCCGCGACCGGCCACACTCCGTTCGCCTTGGCATACGGCTCTGAAGCCGTTATACCCGTGGAACTTGAAGTTCCATCGCACCGAGTGACATACTATGACCCCAAGACGAACCAAAACCTCTTGCTGGAATCACTGGACTGCATCGACGAAAAGCGTGAAGAAGCTGAATTAAGGGCGGCGGCGCACAGACATCGAGTCAAGCGTTACTACGACGGCAGAGTCCGCCCAAGAATCTTTGATGTGGGTGATCTCGTTCTGAAACGAGTCTTCCCGGTACCATCATGCATGAATCCCAGCTGGGAAGGTCCATACGCCATTGAACGGAAGCTTGGAGAAGGAACATTCAAGCTAGCGACCATTGATGGCGCGACACTCCCCCGAGCATGGTACAGTGAACATTTGCGGCACTATTACATTTAGCATGTTTTCCTTTCTTGTTGTAGGCACTGTTATTTCCTGCATGTTTCCATTCAATAATGACTTAGTTTCCTTGTGAAAGTTGTAATCAAGCAATTTAGTTGATTTTCGTTAATAAAGGCTTGAAGCCATATTTTCTATGAAGTTTCTATATCTCTTAATTGGATGATAAATTACATTATCATTCACGACATGCAGACTCGTACGAACGATTTCAAATCTCTGAATCCCCAGAGTGCGGAGCGGAGTACTCTAAGTCCCCAGAGCGCGGACTAGAGTATAAACGATTTCCAATCTCCGAATCCCCAGAGTGCGGAGCGGAGTACTCTAAGTCCCAGAGCACGGACTAGAGTATAAACGATTTCCAATCTCCGAATCCCCAAAGTGCGGAGCGGAGTACTCTAAGTCCCCAGAGCGCGGACTAGAGTATAAACGATTTCAAATCTCCGAATCCCCAGAGTGCGGAGCGGAGTACTCTAAGTCCCCAGAGCGCGGACTAGAGTATAAACGATTTCAAATCTCCGAATCCCCAGAGTGCGGAGCGGAGTACTCTAAGTCCCCAGAGCGCGGACTAGAGTATAAACGATTTCAAATCTCCGAATCCCCAGAGTGCGGAGAGGAGTACTCTAAGTCCCCAGAGCGCGGACTAGAGTATAAACGATTTCAAATCTCCGGATCCCCAGAGTGCGGAGCGGAGTACTCTAAGTCCCCAGAGCACGGACTAGAGTATAAACGATTTCCAATCTCCGAATCCCCAGAGTGCGGAGCGGAGTACTCTAAGTCCCCAGAGCGCGGACTAGAGTATAAACGATTTCAAATCTCCGAATCCCCAGAGTGCGGAGCGGAGTACTCTAAGTCCCCAGAGCGCGGACTAGAGTATAAACGATTTCCAATCTCCGAATCCCTAGAGTGCGGAACGGAGAACTCTAAGTCCCCAGAGCACGGACTAGAGTATGAACAGTCTCAAGTCTCCAAGTCCCCGGAGCACAGTGTCAGCAAACCAAATAAAGACAAGAGAATCATTCAAACAAAAAGAAACTAAAATTTTATTCGATAAGTCCAAAATGGGGATACACGATCACTCCTACAAAATTCAGTCCTATACAAACTACGAGTTGCGGAAGAGAAAAACAATTACAAAACCTAAGCAAGAAACTTGTTGAGCAAGTGCATCGATTATTTCTTCGACTTCTTCTTCTTGTCTTCCTTTGGTGTTTCCGACGACTCCTCTCCCTCACGCTTTCTCTTGGACTTTTTGCTTGCAAGAGAAACGGAGTCAGGAGTAGGGGACGGAACATCTAGTGGTCTGGACCTGCCCGGGAGAATGATTTTCAAAGGTCTGTTACGCGGGTCAGTGAGTTCTAGTATTTCATATTCAACTTTGACTTTGACCTTTTTCTTCTCCTCGTCGGCGAGACGGTCCTTCATGCTCATCTCTGAAGTATGCTCAGAGGCGCCAGTGATTTTAATTTCATCGCTTCCTTGGGCAGGAGACGAAGTATCAAGTTTGTCATCATCAAGCGCCCCAATCACTTGAGCGTCTAGACCGGGAGTTACTCCTGCGTGAGCAACGTCGCTTGTTTTCTCTGCTTCCTCCTTGGCGTCATCGCTCCTCGGAGTTGGCTCGGCGTCAGAACGACCTACATGAAAATATAAGAAATGGGCATTAGAACGAATAACCATTGCTGAAAAATGACGGGATCTCTTCGACTTCTATAGAAAGAAGAATTTCCTACCAGGATCCGGTTGGCTATCGGTGGCGCGCGGGGTTTCACCCTCCAGGATAGGTGACAGCACATGAACGCCAAGCCCGGGATCTTCGGGATCATAACTGGCATGCTGCTCGAATGGATCAAGCGTCGACCGACCGGCCGATTGAGCAGCATAAGGAGCGGCGATGTGAGGAGTAGTAGTGTCGGCCTCTGACGGGCCGGCTTCGTCGTTCTTCTCTTTCGAAGGGGAAGAGCCTTTGCCATAAAGAGCCAAAGCTGCGGATAAATCCGATGGCTCATTCCCCCTCAGGAACTCCTTCACCAATGCATCCTCGTCGACCTCTTCGGAGCCTGACTCGACTTTCCTGATCTTTATCAGAGTTTCCCATGCCTCAGCTAGGAATTAGAGGTAGCCGTCGCCCAAGAATGTTAAGTCACGGTGCATAAGGACGCGGGCTCCGTACTCGGCGATCAACGGGTCAAACATACTTTTGACCTCTTCCCTGCCGGCCTCTGCGGCCGCCTCAAGGCGAGAATCAAGCTCCTCCACAGCCATTCTTTTGCCCTCCTCACGGGCCTCATCCTTCATTTTCTCGACCCCGGCAAGTTCATCGTTGAGTTTTGTCTTCAAGAGTCGGTTAGCAACAATCTCATCACAATATCGCTGTGATTCTCCCTGAGTAGCTATTTTGTCTTCTTTCTCCTTGGAGAGTAGTTCTTTCAGCTCTTTGACTTGAGTAGCGAGCGCGTCCCTTTCTTTTTGGACAGAGTCTTTTTCTAGGGCAAGGGCGCCGCTGCGCTGGACTGCTTCATCAAGCTCCTTTTTGTGAGCCACCTCTAAGCGAGTAACTGCCTCAGCAGTATCTTTTGCACCTTGTTCAGCGGCTTCTAGCTTTGACTTATACGAAGCGAGCTCTTCGTCTTGGAGTTTGATGATTTTCTTATCGCTGTCAGCCTCCAGATTCAGACGGTCAATCTCGTGTTGACGCTCGACAGATACTTCCGAGATCTTCTCCACCAAGTGCACGAATGCGTCATGTTGAACATAGACGTCATTGTTGCAGGCAATGGCACTTTGCTTCACGTGCCCAGGAATGTGATGGATGGCTGGGAGGAATTTCAAGCCGTCAAAACAGATTTTCGGAAACTTGGCCTTAAGGTCGACCATCTTTTCCGCAACAGTTGGGTCCACGGCAGGAGTAGGAGGAGGAGGCCTTGAGAATTCCGTTCTTTTACGTTGCTCTCGAACTTGCCTCGTACTCGATGAACTGGAATGTTGTTCTCGAGCAGCATCAGACTGATAACCCTTCTGCAAAGACTTCTCTTTATCTGGCTCAGTTGGAGGAGGAAGATCGCGGGACTGGGAAGATTGAGAGTGTGCTTTCTTGCGGTGAGACGACTCGCGAGGACGATTTTCCCTATCTTCATAATCACCTCGGTCCCTGCGTCTGCCTGAACCGGAATCCCGTCCGGAGTGATGGAATATAGAAGACCCCTGAAGGCGATCAAGTCCGTGAGAGCGGCCCATATCACCTGCAAAGAATGGAGATAACAACGAGTTAAGGAGAATTCACGAATTAAAAAGACTTGAAGTATATTATGGAATGCGCATGTGCGTGTGTGTCCTAGTGTTCCCCCCGACGGACCCGTTCGTTTATCTTTGCTAATCGGAGTATTGTCTCCTTGAGCCGGGAGTTGAACTCCTGCATTGCCCCTCGCGGGCGAAGAGAATTTGAGGGTTCCAGGATCATCGAACCCGTAATTAAGCAAATCATCGGGAATTGACAGGTTTGACAGACCCTTCAAGGAACTTTCAAGATGCTGTGAAGAAGCCTCTTTCTCAGGCGGTATAAGTGTGACTTTTGAAGTACCACCAACTTTCTCCTTCTGAACTTTATACCTTAACTCCTTCTTTCCCTTCGAAGGGGAGGACGACGTCTCGATGTCGTGGACTTCAACTGCTGGATTCTGAGCAGGACCCGCATTCTCACCCTGAGTTTCAGGAGCATCATCCTCTTTGCGCTCGCTTTCTTCGTGCGTATCGGGAGTGCGGCGCGACGACGATCCGGCAAGTTTTTTCCCTTTACCGGACGGAGGTTTGGGAATGGTAACACCTTCCGGAAGGCTGATCCGACGACCAGGAGCCAGCAAGCCGAACCCCGACAGCGATTCATTTGAAATGATAACTCGGATGTCTCGATCCTCGGCAGGAATGGCCCTAATGGCTTCAACAGCCTCAGAATATCCTCGGCCTTCCGGACGCGGGTTGATACCTGAAAAGATGAAATGAAGAGTTAGGAAAGGCATGACTCCGGTTAAATACGAATAATAACTCGGCAGAGAGACTTACTGCCCTCAACCCATCTCCTAGCAAAACCAGACGGGCAGCGCACATAGAACCATTCCTGTTTGTACAGGGCGAATTTGCTGCATGCCCCTGTCAGGATCTGGCATTTGTGGTATGGCTCGAGGAACATAAAAGAAGGACTGTCTTTCCATCTCTTGAACATATAAATGTATCTGATATCACCGGGGGTTGGAGGTCTGGAGAAGACAGCCATGAAAAGTAAATAAGTCCCATATAGGAATGCATGGCCATTCGGGTGGAGCTGCGACGGAGCTATGTCTATATACTGCAGCACATCCCGGAGAAATAAATTGAATGGAGGCACGCTGCCCATCCAACACATGAACTTGTTGCAGGCGGTATACCCGACTGGGGGCAAATGAGGGCGGTCGTGTTTCGAAGGAACTAACACTTCGGCAAAAGGAATCCCGTGAATGGAGCATATCCGTCGCAGAGCAGCTTCGTTGATCTTCGAGGCTTGAGAATCGATCGGATTGTCTAGTAAGATGGTTGACTCCAGAGCATCAGGCGCCAAGTTATGAGCGGGAGAGGTTGACGGGTTAGAAGTATCTGCGGCTCCCTGCCTCGATGACGGCCCAGGCCTGTCGGATATGGTAGCGGAGCTAGATTTTCTCGACATCCCAAATAAATAACTAAGTGCTTGAGAGAACTATACTTAAAAAACGTTGAACGTTAGAATTAGCAACACGAGTTTCCCCCCACGTGGTGTGTAAACTAGTGCAGGCAATTGTGTACAAGCGATAAGAATCTAAAGGTTTTTTAAAGATATAATAATCAGCTTCGAATCATCGCCTTCGAAGACCGTCATCGCTGACCGTCTCAAAAAGCTTGCCTTGAGGCGATTACAGTTCCATATTCAAAAAGCATATGTTCTATAAAGTGACCGGCCTAAGTGTAGTCTGACATTTATACTGTTTGGCATTTAAGTAATGTTCGGCAATTGTATTGTTCGTCCTAAGTATAGGTCAGCATGTATGTTTGCTCGGCATGTCGAGCGTTCGGCTAAAGGTCTCGTTCGGTTAGGACATTGTCCTCTGTTCGGCATTTAAGATTGTTCGCCCTAAGTATAGTGTTCGGCTGTGTTTTGCTCGGACTAAAGAGTGTTCGGCAATTGTATTGTTCGGCTGAATTCAATGATCGGCATGTCAATTGTTCGGCTTGGGTTATTGTTCGGCTAAGTTATTGCTCTACATTTTAGTAATTGTTCAGCATTGATACCGTTCGGCATTCAAGACTGTTCGGTTTGGGTTATCGTTCGGCTAAAAGTAGCGCTCCACCACGATTTCAACTCCACCCTACACCTTCTCCATCTGCGCCGAACGACAGGGACAGATCGCCCGGCGAAGACTACGCCGTTCAGCATCCCATCTTTCTTTTCCCTCCAGTCTCGTTCGGCACGAAGGAGCTAGCCCTAACTAGACAACTCCAAACATGCGAGCCATTTGTGCTCGACGCATATTATACGATCATAGAGATGTCACGTTTCCCATGAAAACAACCTAAGTCTTGTGTTGAAGTAATCTAATCACAGAAGGATAGATACCTAGTTCGAAAGTCGAAGTTGAGGAAGGATCAATTAGGTCTCAAATCTGGTAGGATGGCAAGAATTGCAAGTCTCTAAGGAATGACAGAAAAGAAGGCGTAAAAGGAAAAGAGACGGGAAGGACCTGGTTATATAGAGGGAGGTAGAAGTTGAAGAGGCTATACCCGGTAGAACCGGTCAACACCGAAGGGTTCGGCATCGTAGCAGAGTGACGTTCGGCACACGAGGTACGTTCGGCTTCGAGCGTATCGTTCGGCATCTAAATCTCGTTCGTCTTGCACCTCCTTCACTAACATTCTCGAGAAGGTACCTCCGAGGTAAATCGTACCAGATTCAAAGCGCATCACGTTCGGCCACGCGATACACTTTGGGGGGCAAGTGTTTCCTGGAGATTTGACCAGGCAACTGAGTGCTCGGCATTGGCCACTACTCGGCATGAAGGACCGTTCGGCATCCATAGCGTTCGGCATCCGTGGTGCTCGGCGATCAGGAGACTCGGCGTCATTTTGTGTTCGGCGACAACCAATGCTCGGCGCTAGCGTTCGGCATACAAAGGTGCTCGGCATCGAGACTGCTCGGCATCAGGTAGCACTCGGCATCAGAGAGTGTCCGGCATCCAGGAGTGTTCGGCGAAGCATTTAGCATCCAGGAGTGTTCGGCGAAGCATTTGGCGTCAAGTAGTGTTCGGCATCGACTAGCACTCGGCTACAGGAGTACTTGGCATCCCAAGGTACTCGGCGTCAAGTAGTGTTCGGCATCAACTGGCACTCGGCTACAAGAGCGTTCGGCATCCCATGGTACTCGGCGTAGTACTCGGCGACAGGAGTACTCGGCATCCCAAGGTACTCGGCGTCAGTAGAACTCGGCGACAGGATAACTCGACAACGGGAGCGCTCGGCATTCAGTATGCACAACTTCACAAGGACCGTTCGGCATGGAAAGCATCGTCCGGCATGGGAAGGGCTGCTCGGCATCAGAGCGTTCGGCATACCAGGATCGGCATGCAGCGACCACTGTACTGGGGCTAGAGTGTTCGGCCATCCAGCCCATTTGGGAAGTCCAGCCCATATTTGCCTATAAATAGAGGGGCAGGGTCACAATGGAAGGGATCCTTTTTGGGAGAGAAAACACCGGGGAGACTCTGCCATTTTCAAGACTCATCTTCTCTACTTAACAACTTCATTCAAGCATTTGATTCACGAATTGTATTTGAAATCAACTATAAAGAAGATCAATAAAGTTTAACCTCAAAGTGGACGTAGGCAATTACGCTGAACCACTATAAATTTGGTGTTCTTACTTTCTGTATTTAGATTAGCACTGTCTTCTCTGTTTAATTTGATTTCATCACTTATATCTCTTCACAATCTTCTTCTACGAGGTTAGTGACCAATTTTGGTGCTAACATGAAGAGTTTATATTGCTTTGAAACTGAAGTCTTTTCAATTCCCAAACTCTTCATTTTCCGCAACTCCTCCTTTATTTCTCTTAGCCGTGTAATATTTTTTTTGTTTGCCATGTATTCCCTTCAAAATTCACGTGAGAAACTCCTTCTCTGTTTCATTTTGCACGGCTAAGAAAATTATTGGTAATGACATCTTTTTTTCCTACTTTTCTCCTCATTTTATATGTATTTTGCCTTGTTCTTCTTGCTTTTGGATCGGCCTCTCCTCCATATCCACAACCACAAACTCCTACACCTCTTCCCTGCCATCAACACCACCTACACTTCCAGCCATGACCATGGCCGAGCCCTCCATGGTGACCAAATCCACTAAAAATGCAACCTATAGCCTAAAAACATGGAATTTGACCACTTTGGCTTCATCCACTTCAACCACCACCCTAACCACCACCTAGGTCTCCTCCACCACCTCTGACTAGACCACCACACACCTTTCCTCCCACTGACCTGACCCATGCTCCTCTGGTCAAGCCAAACAAGCCCATAGCCGAGCCCTATGTTGAACCAAAAACCCACTACTTGCCTTAAAACTATTCACATGCCTATGTTGTAACTTCCCCATTATCTCTAGCTTGTAGCCGTGCATCCCTTAGTCCAAACCAGACCCAAACCATGATCAAACCTGAGCCAAAGCATGTCTAAACCTGAACCAAAACATCCCCTAGGCCGTGCAAGCATATGTAGAAAACAAGGCAAAAGTTTGTGTGTTCGATTTTCTTTACATTTCAAAGTTATTCAAATTCAATGTTGTATTGAATTTCGATTTATCTTGGTTTTGTTTTAGGTTGTAACACATGTTCCTTAGCTTGGTTCTCTTCCACTTGAATCCATCGTTGTATCATCATGCTTTCTGGTATCCGTTTGTATCATTTGAATTGATAACTCCAGCATAAAAGGTGAGTAAATCTCACTTGACATTTATACTTATGCAAATGTGAATGACAACAATTGGATGTGTAGTACTATTATGTTATGTTATCCCTGTCTGTGATTATTAATTATATGATGTTAAACCTGTTTATTTACCTGTCATCTCATCTGTTACTAATATATGTTGTTAAACTGGTCATTTATATCTGTTTATCACACTACAAGTTCCCTGTAGATTAGATCACTATAGGTTGAAATGATACATACCCGAACGGACTTTAAAATAGGGAAAAATTGTTATGGGCTGAAATGATAGGCCTGAATGATTTTTATTTATTTCATTTAACTTGGGATTGCAGGTTTGAAATGATAAAACCCGGATTTTTCCTTTGTAAATTACGGATTGAAATGATATATTATCTGTATCATTTGACTTAGGTTAGAAAAATTTATATACAGACCCGTGGTTAATATATATATTTTTTCTTGAAATTATAAAATATGTTAAAAATGTAAATATTATGATAATTTTATTTTTATTTTAATTAAAATGATTTTATAAAGTGTTATTGATTTTTCTATAAATTAAAAATAGTTAAATAAATAAATGTTTAAAAATTGAAATTTGAAGTATAACTTAACATGGAAAATGTGAAAGTGTTTTAAAATAAAAGTTAAGTTAAGAAAATAAAATGGAATTTAAGTTAAATTATGAAATGGTAAACTTAATTAATATGTTAAGTAAATGAAATGTTATAAATTTGACATTTAGTTTATAAGTGAATTATTAAATATTTGATAATTGTTTGTGAAACTTTCACTTTGTAAAATCATAAATTAAGGGTTTTTTAAATGATTGTTTCTAAAGTAAGAAAATATGATTTTTATAAGTTAAAATGGATTTAAATATATTTTAATTGTTTATGAAATTGTAGTGAAAGTTTGGAATTTAATTGACAACAGTCCTGAAATGCTATCATTTCTAAAGTTAAAGATATTACAGCATTTGGTAAATGCTGTAATTGATATAAATGAACTAAGTGCTGTAGTTGCTGAATTTAACTAAAGTTTTATTTGAAATCTAAACCTATTACAGCATCTAAATGCTGTCTTTTGTTAATTGAATTGTTTTTAAACATAACTTTCCGTAGCATTTTTTAAATGGTGCAAAAGTTGAAATTTCACTGTTTTAATAAATTTAAGTGAATAAATGAATTCTGAAATGGTAAAATTTTGAGAATTGAATATTGACTATTAAATATAATAACTTCATTTTTAAATGATTTAAATGGAATAATTTGATTTGAAATATTTTTATATTTTGAAATGGATTTGAAATGATATTTGATTTCGTAGTATAAATTACCATTTTGGAATTTTAACCACGGGATGTAATTAAATTGATGGTTTTATGGATCCTTAAAGGATGGGCGATCCCAAGCATCCTTTAAGTTATTATGCATTGCTATTACAGTTCACTTGAGTTGGTTTACATTGTATAAGTATATATGTCCTGACTCGAGTGTTTTGTGTTTAACTTTACGCTCGGGTCAGCCTGAGAATCACAGCTTTGGATTCACCTTCTGGAGCTATAGATCTGTTGGAGCTTATTTGTCTATCGGTTCATCGACATGTATTCTAGTTATTTCCTATTCAGTATTGTCTCTGTATTATTGATTTATGTATCCTGACTTCTATTATATTTATTTTGACTATGAGATTTTGTATATGTTTTGAGAGTTTGTATATAGTAGTTTCATGAACTACTTGGTATTTTATTTCCGCTGCGAGTTATTCTGATATTCTGTGTCTGTGATTCTGTATTTGATTTTATTTGCTCCAAATTTTATTACAATCTATGATTTTGAATTATTCAAGTCAGACATGTGTGGATTATTGTCGATTTGAATGGTCCAAAATAGTGGGTCGTTACAATCTCTACTTAGCTGAATTTGCTTATAATAATAGTTACCAGTCCACTATAGGTATGGCTCCATTTGAGGCTTTGTATGGAAAGCCTTGTTTATCTCCAGCATGTTGGATGGAGGTAGGCGAAAGAGTATTGCTTGGACCAGAACATGTGAAGGAAACTTCTGCAAGAATTGAATTAGTGAGGCAGAGAATGAGAGCAGCACAAGAAAGACAAAAAGAATATGTAGATAAAGGAAGAAGGCCAGTGGAGTTTGAGGTAGGAAATTATGTATTTCTCAAGGTTTCACCAATGAGAAAAATACTGAGATTTGGCAAGGCAGGAAAATTAACACCAAGATATATAGGTCCATATGAAATTATTCAAAGAGTAGGAACTTTGGCTTATAAGCTAAAATTGCCAGAGGAATTGAGTAATATACATGATGTATTTCATGTATCTCAATTGAGAAAATGGGTGCATGATAAGGAGACCATTCTTGAATCTCCTACACATGTTGAAATTCAAGAAAATTTGATTTACAAGAAAGAACCAGTGGGCATTGTGGCTAGAGAAGAAAAGAAATTGAGAAATAAAATAATTAAATTGGTTAAAATCCAGTGGAGTTTAGATGAAAATGATTGTACATGGGAGGCTGAAGATAGGATGAAGGATAAATATCCTAATCTATTTTCTACTTAAAGGTATGCCTAAAATTATAATAAATTTAAATATTACTTATGTGTATTTGATTGGTTTTGAATGCATGAGTTTTGAAATTTCTGAAATGAAATTATGCTCTATATGCAACTGAATGGAAATGTATGAAAAAAAATATAATAATTGTGGGACACAATTCCTTTTAGGAGGAGAGTATGTGAAGACCCAAATTATTGAGATGAAAATAATTTTGAAAAAAAAATTGGAAATCAGTTAACAGAGAATATTTAAAGAATAGAATAGTTTGAAAATTAGTATTAAGAGTGAGTGAAATAATTAAATAAGAGGATAGTGATTTTTTAATGAATAATAATGAGAAGAAAATGATCAAGTATGAGTGAGTTTTACATACACATATCTCATATATATATATATATATATATATTAAATATGAGTAGCCAGAGAAATACCAAGTGATAAAATAAATCTTTCTGATAATTAAATTGCATAAAACCAGTTTAGTATTATTTGTGCATAAATACATTTTTAAAATAATTCAAGAGAAAAACAAATGGTTAAATATAATAGCTAGGAATTAAATTTATAAAGAGAGATATGAGTGAACAATTCAGATTTAAGGAAATACACAATGAAGCTAAGTCACATGAAAATAATGTGCATAAGAAACATGCAAATAGCATGTACCCAGAAAAGAAGAAAGGCAACTGTTTTACCTGAAATAGAAATCAAAAAAGAAAATGGCACATTTAGCCATAAACATATATACATAATTCTCTAGATTGAATGAGGATAAAATGGACTTTTCTCTCTACTAAACCCTAGCTAAATGTTTTAAAGATAAGAGGATAGCAGCAGTTTGTTCTAGGGAGAAAACAGAGAAATATTAAAAAGAAAAAGAAAACTCACACTGTCTTCAAGCTTAAGCATTCTCGGGGAAGAGAAGAGGAAGGTGAGTGATTAATCACTTATGAGATTTGAGGCATTAAGACCCAAGTTAGGGCAGCCAAGTTATTTTATATAAAAATTATATTATGTTTTTCTGATTGATTTTATTCTCTAAATGAAAATATGTTGATCATGGATGGTATTCTGGTTGAATTTTTGGTTGAGATTTTAATCTGTTTTGATCTGTTGTGATGGTTTCAATTTTTGTTTTGAAATATAAATAATCAAACAAATACTCTGATCATATAAATGGATTTTATAATGGGAATTTTTACTATAAGGGCCTCTTAGCATCAACTAATTATTTTCTAGGACACTTGTTCAAAATAATTAGTTTCCAGGACACGGGTCGAAAATAAACCCGCTACTTTTCATTAATCCATACCTGCCGCCAGTTCAAAACAAAAATAGGGCTTAGAAACAAAATCGATTTCTTCTGTACCAATTTCCATTCCATTTTCTCTTCCCGATTTTTCTGCTTCAGCATCATCGATTTCAGCTTCATCGATTTCAGGTTAAACTATAACGCTTTCATCGAGCAATTTCTACAAGTAAGTTAAACTTAAACTTAAATGCGGAACAAGTAAGTTGTATTTTATTTTGATGTAAATGTTTTAGTTATATGATAAATCGTACTTAAATATTCATTGTTACTGATGCTGATAATAACTTTTATAATGGATTTAAGGTATTTTAGTTCTTGTTATAATTTAACATAATCGACATTTGTTTAATCAAGCATGCCTAAATATTCAATTGCAGATGATACTAAACCCTAGTTGTTAAACTGAACAAGTAATTGTTTAGCTGTTAAGAAAGATAAACGTATCTATCTATTAATGTAAAATATTTAGACTACATGCTAAACCCTAGTTGTGTCCGATATTTACAATTATTTGTTAGATAGGATTTGGTTTTTACAATGATTTCAAGTTATTAGAAAAAAATATAAATCTAATTTAAACCCTAGTTGGAAAAGATAAAAGAATTTATGTTTTTATGTCGAACATTAAAATACAGAATAAATCCTAGATAAATTTTTATATCAGCTACTACATATAATATCATAAATACAGAATTTAAGTCAATTGCTATTGTCCTGAAGGATTTATGCGAAATAAATATACTTAATCAACTTATAAGTACAAAAAAATTATTCTTCACTCTTTCTAACATTTCATTATGTATGACAATTTTTATGCAGCGTAAAAATGCACACCAGGTCATCTAAATCAAAGTTATTCATACAAAAAACAACGTGCATATTCATAAATGAAGCGGGAACTCAATGCATAAATATTAGACCTATATCTAGCCCATTCTGCGATCAACACAGCCAGAGATCACCATTATCTTCAACTCCATTGGTAACTGTTTTCCTACTTATGTTATGTATAATATTTAGTTGTACTCTTCAATTTGTATATACATATTAAATTGGAATCTAGATTCCATATACTTCATGTAGTTTGTATTGGGTTGATGTGCACTGACTTGAGTTGTTGCTTTAAATGCAATCTGTGATATTGTAGCTTGTCTGCACTTGCATTCTTATCTTGTCGACATGTCTGCGTTGGACTCTGGTTTCAATGTGTATGATGTTGCATATTCACTTGATGTTACACACATGTATATATGTAAGATCTGAACACTTCAGTCAGGTTTGGTTGCTTCATTTGCATTGATCTTGATTTGTTTTCATGTTGCATTTGCTTATGTGTATGCTGTGCACTTGTTTGTACTCTCACTTTTGAATCTGACTATTTGTTAATGTTGTAGCTTGATTCTCTGACCATATGAGTCTGCACTGTGCACTGCATTCATACATGGTGTACATGTTATTACTTCGAGGCTATTGTGATGATGAAATTCTAATAACTGATCACTAATTTGTAATGGATAATTTGTTGCTATTGCTTTGTTAAAAAAGATAAAAGAATTTATCTTTTTTATAAATAATATTCTGATGGCTATTTTGTGTTTCATTCTCTTTAAGTTTTCAGATTTCTAAATGACCATTACTTAAACAACTAAAACAGATAAAACAGATTATCTTTCTATACTTTGGAAAAAAAATAGCCATCAGTACTACATAGTTACTCAACAAAAGGGTTTATTATACTTTATGTGCATTATGATTCTTGAGCAAAATGATATTATCTTCATGAATATGCAGAAATAAATTTAGGATCCCAATTAATGATATTATTTTCATGAATGTAGGATGAAGCTAAACCAACACAGCAAATCTCACAAATGACTGAAAAAGAACATCTAACAAACTCAGATGACGAAGGAACAATTTCAGAAAAACTAAATGAAGCAAGTTATGATTCTGAAGAAATAAATATTGAAACAGATGAGTCAGATGATGTTGACAAATATGAAACTCAAAACAGGCTGAAAAGACAGAAAAAACATTTGTACAGTGGAACATACAGATGTAATTTAGATGCTGTGTACAAAGTTATGATGACGGTAAAGGAAAAAAACATTCTATCTTCAGAAGCAAAAAGTTATATCAACAAAACGCCATTCAAAAACTTTTTTAATATGTTTCTCACCAATGGCATAGAACGGCAAAACATACGGAAAAGTGCTTCAAATTTAGACCAACTAATTACTTCTTTCAGTATTAAAGAAAAAGCTTTCAAAATTGGAAACAAACTGCTGAAAATCACACCTGAAGAAGTTAACCTTATATTTGGAATGAATTTATCTGGAGAGGATTTGTTTCCAATACCAACTTCAAATAAGGCCACAGCAATGGAGAGTTTTTCAGAGTTTCTGACTACAAATTTCGAAGAAAATGACATAATTAGCCAGAAGACAGTCACAAGAAGGTTGAAAAAAATGATAGAGGAAGAAAACGGGAATGAAGATTTAGTCAAATTGGTGTTGCTCTTGTTGATTATTACTTTTTTCTTTCCTAACAATCAGAACTACATGCAGTGGGGCTTCTTATCAAAGCTGTTAAACTTAAAAAAATTTAACTCAATCTCTTGGCCGAGAGCAATATGTGAAAATGTCATGAAAAATGTTCAAAAATACTATGCTAATCCAAGAAGCACACCTGGATGTACTATGGTCTTACTGGTATGATTTAAAAATTTAAGCAAATATAAATAAATTTATACCAATGCTTTTTACAAAAATGTTAAATGTTAATGCTTATTTGCATGGTCTTATTGGCAGTATTGGTTTTGTGAAAGGACGCAAATCATCGATGAAAAAGAAAATTTGGAAAGCAAAATCCCAAGGATGAGAAAATGGGACTTGTCAAAATTAAAAGATTTGGACCTTGATGAAATAGACAATGATAAGGTATGCTACTTTTAAATACATAAATACATAATGATTTAAGTACAATTCAGTTTCTGCCCAACTCCAAATTTCTTCATTAATTTTACCATGCTTAAAAGCTATAAAAGATAAAAACATTTATCTGTTAATGTAAATGATTTTATAACAACTTAGGCATTACTTATATTTGATATATAGTTATACATATTAAACATTTTTCTTGATTTACTCATATTTAAATTTATTACAGAAAATATACAACTAAATTAAACCCTAGTTAAAAAAGATAAATGCATATATGTTTTTATAGAAAATGATTTAAGTACATAATGAACTATATATATTTGTTGATAAACAAAATTATATGAGTACATATGTTTATATGTGTCTTATTTAATAGGGATAGTGTTCTAAATTTATGTAGTTTGTAGGTTATTTAATTACATATCTATATTTATACGTAACAACTATTGTGTGTGCATTATAGATTTTCCTAGTCTTCTCTCCTTCCCATATGAATGTGCCTGCATGTTGTTTCCATTTATCAAGTGTCTGAAATTTTTTTACCTGTATATTTTTAATAATTTCTGATTTCTAACTTCATAGAATTTCAAAGATATTACATGTCCAAATTTAATTTCAAATACCTTCCATGCAGATTTTAAAGAAATTTGCAAATGTAACTAAAGAGGAAAAAGACTTTTTTTCAAAAAAATATATACTGGGTTGGAATATGACAAATATGCTACAGTCTGCTCTAATAGCATAAAAGAGTTAGAGAGGAAAGTGAACTTTTTATCTACTGAGATGAAAAGTATGGCAGAACAACTGAATGAGGAACAACATTCAAGACAGCTGGCTGAACAAAGACTCCACAATCTTGAAATGAAACTTCAAAAGCTGGAAAATTTTGAAGAGCATAATGTGGAGAAAAAAATGATTTCAAAGAAAAAAGTGAAGCTGATAAAGGTACGAATAAAAGAAAGATAGTTGGTATGATGCATATAAATAGTTCTGCTAACTTTCCATGTTTTAATTTGATGGAAACTCAAGATTGCATTCTAGAAACCGAAGATGGTTTAAAATCTGAAAATATCAAACAACATAGTCAAGAAATTGCTGCAGAAAATCCAATTGTTGTTGAAGATGTCATTTCTAAAGAACAAAAAAAGAAGAAGCAAAAGAATGTTGAAAAGTGTCCACTCATGAAGCATCTAACTGATGAACAGCAACAAAATGTGAAACTTTTTTTCAAAGTTTTGGGAGGAAACAAGTAAGTAATTAAACTACTTTTCACTCACAAAAACTATATATCAACAATCTGTTAGATTAATTATTAGTACTGTTTTGGTTCTGTTTTAGTTTGGTCACCTATCAGTATATCTATCAACTACTGTACACTCACACACTTGCTCAAAAATAAACAAAAACTAAACAAAACTAAAAAAGCTAAATTAATTTATCTTTAACTTTTAATAAATAATTCCATAAAGGCTTCTATTTTGTTTTACTATCAAATGCAAACAATATAGTACGTACTAAACTTAATTTCTTTTATTAACAACCGTCCAATTTTCCAGCGATGAAGCATTTAGTTGTGATGATGAAAACTTCATCACCATAACAAAAATGATGATAGAAGACCTCCTCTATCAACAAAGTATTTGTGGTCAAGTAAGTACAACAAACTAAACTTTCCTTCATTATAATTTATATACTTTATCCATATTATTTTTCAAATGCAGATCATTGATTGGTTTTGGTTCCGAAAAACAAAGCAACTAGAAAAAAGCAATAGCATTATCTATGTTAACACAACTATGACAGTAAGTGAACTATATTCTCAAATTAACATTTTTTTATAAAACATAAATTTTCTAAAACAATTTTTTTTACAGAAAAGCGCAACGGATGGAAGCTTGGAAAATATCAAGAAAAAAATGTTCAATCCTTTTATGAAAAGAACACTTTTAGATCCATTATGTTGCAACATATTATTCCCAATACATGGCAATGATCATTGGAGTCTGCTAGAACTAGTTGTTGGAGAATGCACTTGGAACCACTACGACTCTCTGCACTTGACCACGAGATCAAAAACCTGCAGAAGTGGACATACAAAATTTGTCATTAATGTGGTAAGTAAAAATACACAAAAAGTAAAAAAGATAAATGTGTTTATATTTATTCTAATTTTCCTTCACTGTTTGTAGAAATCAGCAGTGAACTACCTAAACAAAGAGTTACAAGAAGAAGGGCACAAAACAATTCTCAGGAAAAATTCAGTGCTTAAAAATGTTGACTGTGCTCAACAAAGCACTGGGTAATTTTGAAGATAGTTCAGAATTTTATATAAAAAATCACAATACACAATAACTACCTACACACATATTACCAATTAGATAATATTATTTTCTCACATACTAGTTTTAGATAAACATAATACTAATTACAATTCATTATCAAAATAAAGAAAAGATAATCTATTTTATCATTATATTCAAAGTACTAAACTTCAGAAATACAGGTACGACTGCGGAATTTTTGTGATGATGTTCATGGAAAAAATAGCACAAGGAATGCAGACTGCAGAAAAAATTAGTCTTGAACAAGTTAATGCATTCAGAGCACAGATAGCTGCACAAATACTATCCGACGAACCATACTACTGGCTTGACAAGTTTTGCAGCTCTTCTTCAGCCCATAAAAATGTAATGACTGATGAATGAGATGATGAATTTGTAATGGGTGATATTAAAAGTTAGATAATGAATTTGGTGATGAATTTGTAAAAGCTGATACTACATTGATCATAGATTTTAGGGAGTA
Organism: Allium fistulosum; assembly: GCA_030737815.1. NCBI lineage: Eukaryota > Viridiplantae > Streptophyta > Magnoliopsida > Asparagales > Amaryllidaceae > Allium > Allium fistulosum. The sequence continues at coordinate 247,876,028 of CM060905.1, read as the reverse complement.
TATTTTAAATTACTAATGAATTACATGATGAATTTGTAGTAACTGATATTGAAAATTTGATGTGAATTTGTAGTAATTGATACTGAATTTGTAGTAACTGATATTGAAAATTTGATGTGAATTTGTAGTAATTGATAGTGAATTTGTAGTAACTGATCTTAAAAATAAGTTTCTACTGCTCTTTTAAGAAATATAAATCCTTTTATCTGTTATTGATAATTTATAGTTTTATATTTATTATTATGTTTTCTAATTCCGTTGTTCTACACAGCAAAAAGATGTAGTATGGGCTACTTTTCCTAGACAAGAAGAAGCTTTAAGATTTGTCCAAACACATGCAAACACTTACGTTTTTTGCTACCAAGATCATTTGACTGCACAAAGAAGGTTCCTTGTTTCTACATATGATGAGTTCTGGAGAAGGTACAAAACCATGAATCCCATTGTCGAATCTGAGATTCTTGTTGATGGATCCCATAACATTGACAGGGTAGTTGTCTGTTAATTTTACTTGTTAAACAAAATCAATGGGTCAAAAGCAAGAATGCTACTGTTAATTAGCAATAAATCAACTCATGAGAGAACATGATTTACCTTTTTTTGCTGTACTCAACACTCATTAATGAGAAAAACTTCATGCGTGAAATGCTAGCAAAGAGTAACCTGTTCCTGTTTTTGGATTGTTCATTTGGAACCTTAATATTGTTTGTTCCACAAAGTTAATTAACATATTGAATGGCCTTGAAATTGGCAAGTGTGCAGATGTGACTGAAAGAGTGCTTGCTGCATGCTACAAGGCCCTAAACGAGCACAAAGTCCTAATGGAAGGTACTTTGTTGAAGCTTAACATGGTTACACCTGGATCAGACTCTACTAATGTGAAACCTGAGGTCATAGCCGAGTACACCGTGCGAGCTCTTCTCAGGACTGTGTTTTAAAAACAGACTATACACAACAATTAAAAAGAAATATCAATTTATCTTTTTTAACAGAACTAACAACATTGTATTCCAAATAACGGTTAAACATAAATAATTGCATACAACCAAAAATAATCAAAATCAGATCATAACCAATTCAACATATGCAATTATTCAAATATTCAACTCAAAGTATTCATACAACAACCAAATATTCATACAAGAACAAATCAAATACTTTGGACTAAAAAAATCAACTCAATTATTCAACTCAAAGTATTCATAGAACAACCAATCAAATACATTGAACTAAAACAATCAACTCAATTATTCAAAAGAACACCCCCTTTTGTTATGTCCTAGTTTTTTACACTTTCCACATCTATTTTGCTAGCATGAAAATCAGCCCCTTCAATCCTATTCATCCTAGGCCTTCCAGCTCCACGAACAGGCTTAGGAGGAAGAACAGTAGATGATTCTTCAGCTTCAATTGCTTCCTTATCAAAAGTTGGAATAGGATTGATCAAATGTGAATATGAAGCTAGATAATACTCAACAGTAAAGTAATTCTCAATATATTCATAAACAGAATTTCTGGTTAAAGAAATACACTTCAAAGCATGCACACAAGGAAAACCTGTCACTTTCCATTGATTGCAACTGCAAATGCGATTTTTAAGATCAACCTTTTGAGATGTCGGAGAATGAACTTCAAAAATATACCTAAAAAATGTAAGACCCAATTCATGTGCAGTGAACTAATAGTGAAAAATAAGACTCATAAACCAAAAAAATTAACAATCATACTGTTAACATAAGCTTTAATGCAGACAAAGAGAAAATACGTAACAAGCGACACCAACAAAATGAAATCATAACACAGGCTACATAGCAGGTTGAAAAAAGATAAATGCATTTATCATTTTTTAGAAACTGTGAACATCATGTAAATAAATATAAATACATACCTAGATGATTTAGAAACACTCCACCCAAATCCTTCTTCCTTCAATTTTAACAAACGAGCTTCCATTTTCGGACATAGCACAATTGTCCACTTTAATGCCTCTTCTCTACGATTAGACATTTGCATCATAAGTTTTACCCTAATTCCATCAAGACAAGCAGTAACAGGCAAACTTCTTTCATCCAAAATCCAAGAATTAAAACTCTCGACTACATTGGACTTATTTTCACCATATCGCTTCCCCGGAAAAAACAAATCGGCCCAATGATCATATGGTTTGTCATTCAAATACTCTATAGCTTTGGCACCTCCAATTTCTTTGTACTTGGACATGGCTTTTTCAAACTCATGATGATTAGAAGCTATAGCACAATGCTCAAGTAAATGAGCTACCCAAACACCCCTTCCACTTTTCACAATGCTAGCAATATTATTTTGCATATGATGCAAACAATAAGAATGATGACTATTCGGAAAAAAAATTGGAACACTTAACAATAAACCCCAGTGTCTATCACTTAAAAAAGTTAATATTCTATCACAACTAAGAGCATTCTTTAGGTGATTCAAAAACCAACTCCAACACTCTTCATTTTCTTTGGGAACAAGAGCCATTGCTAATGGGAAAAAACCTGGAAAAAAAACAAAATAATAATAATTCACTGTTTATTAATGTACATTTGAAAATAATGCACTATGTTTGAAACAGTATTATCTAATAGTAAAAAATCACATGAACACTATGCCCTTTGCCCAAATAAAAAAGGAAAAATAAATTTGCTAGAGACAATTCATCCTTTTTTTCTTTTGTTTTTTAAATTTTGCTACTTGAATGTGTAGTCTATGCAGGAAGAGTAGAAATTGCAAAGATATAATACTTAATTCATGCATACAATACAAAGACTTATATTTGAACTTCTAAAAGATATATGCTATTATCTTTTCTATATGCTGTTTAAATCATTTTTATACGTTATGTAAGAATTTCAAATAATGAGAAAAATGATAAATATATTCAACATGTACTAGTAACTATGATATATAAGTACGGCTTAATATGTTATTTAATGCATTTATCTTAAAAGATAAATGCATTTATCTTATTCAACATGTAGTAGTAACATAAATTCATTTTCTGCAATAATTTTACATGCTAAGCCCTAACGCAAAAGAAACTTTAATGAATTGAATCAGTACTATACAATAGTAGACTAATCACTTAACCAAAATGCAGTATGAACATAACAAAATTCACTAGAACAATCACTTAAAGAAATAGTACTATGTTACAAAAATTTATAACAAGAACCTAATGCACACAGTACAAAGTAAATACAACAGCAAAAAAAAAGATCAAAATTAGTACCTTGATTCCCATTTTTTGCAGTGGCAGCCATCAAAATACCACTTCGCCCTTTCAAAAAGGTAGCATCTAAAAACACTATAGGACGACAATAGCTGAATCCAAATATACATGCCTCATAACATACAAAAACTCTCTCAAATTGATTAGTGTCAGAATCCACATCCATACTTGAATAACTATTTGGGTTATTTCTTTCCAATGCCTTCAAATACCAAACTAAATCATTTTAAGATTTCTTTTCATCACCGTAAATATCATTCATAGCCAATTTCTTACCCTTATAAGCAAAATAATAGCTCAGCTCCACATCATAATCTCTTCTAAAACTTTTAATGATATCCTTCGTTTTTCTTTTTGGCTCATCACGAATTTGATTGAAGATTAGACTTTTCACAAGATCACTATTAATAGTTGGACTACCAAGTGAACGAAATCCACCACCACAAGTATGATTCAGCTGAATGTTTTTAACAAACAATTGGTCCAATTGCTTCAGTTTGCAAGAAGCATGAATCCTAAACGGACAACTATCTATAGCACATCGAACTGTCAATCGTTCTTTACAATTCTTAATATATTTTACTTTAAACCCATTCTTCAAACAATAAGCACTAACCGTTCTACGGAATCCAATAGCAGAATCAAACTGTTGACCAACCCCAGTAAAAAATTCCATATTTGAATTCTTCTTCAACAACTCATGTAAATCCTTTTGTTGAGTAAAACCAGAATCTAAATCATCATCATAACCTAACATATTATTACTTGACTCAACACCAACAACTGAACCAGACTTGCTACTTTCACCAACAAAATTATCCATTGAATCATTCTTCAGCCATAGAAAAAAAAACCAAAAATTCTTCCTTTTTAAACCAAGACAAAATCAATATAGCTTGAAGATCACTATCCGTTTCAATAAAGGTAGTCTTTGATTCTCGAATATAAAAAATATCAAAGCATAATGGAGTAAAATTATTCCACTGCTCCCAAATCCTATTCCTAACATAAGAAATAGAAGCATCCAATCCAAAACGAGCACTAAAACAATTGTTATTGAAATCAAACACAACTATAACAGATGAATCACACCTGCAAAAAAAATGTAAAAAAAATATAAAAAAAATATAACTATGTGAAACTGATCTTAAATAAAAACTAATAGCATAAGACTATTTAAATCATTTTATATACCACTTTTTGAAAAAGATAAAACAATTTATCTTTTAGAGATCACTATCACTCTTTGGGATAACCTGATTACAAAAGTGGAAAATATAAATATGTGAAACTGATCTTAAATAAAAACTAATAGCATAAAACCATTTAAATCATTTTATATACCACTTTTTGAAAAAAGATAAAACAATTTATCTTTTACAGATCACTATCACTCTTTGGGATAACCTGATTACAACAGTGGAACATGTGGAAGAAAAACATTCATTGTGATTGTACCTATTCAAGTTTACATTGTTGAAAAATCATAGGTGAAAAAGATGATCTGAAAAAATATACTTAATGGTGAAAAAGAAGAGCTAAAAAATTATCATAACAAACACACACTAAGATCAATATGGTCTTTAAAACACATAATCACATTCAATGACTGCCAAATTATTACTAGAGCCAGAATGGAATTTTGATACACCATTCTTAAACATCTAAACAATCAGAGTTTAATTGCAAACTAAAGAACAAACGAAGCTAAATACACAGTGATTGTGTTATAAGAATAAAACAATACCATTCAGAAGCCATTATTCCAACTACATCAAACAAAACCTTCCTCCAATAGATGAAAACAGCCTCCTGTGAAAAGAAACATACAATAACATCATAAAAAATAGAATTGAGAATGAAAAACAGCAAATAAAAAAGAGACTCACCAAATGAAGAAAATCTCCTCACGATTTCCCACAATTAAAGTCGATTTTGATTTGAGAAGAAACTAACGCCTCACGACCGCTTCAATTGCACAAGAAACGACCGCTTTGATTGAACAAGATACGTCTAATTTTCACGACCGCCTAATTTGCAAGATCGGTAGATTTCAGAAGGTACATAGTTCTTTGAGAAGATGAAGACGCACGCGCCTAATTTTCACGATCGGTAGATTTCAGAAGATACGTACTTGTTTGAGAAGATGAAGACGCACGCGCCTAATTTCCAAGATCGGCAGATTTCAGAATATACGTAGTTGTTTGAGAAGATGAAGACGAACGCGCCTAATTTCCACGATCGATTTCAGAAGATATTTAGATGTTTGAGAAGATAAAGACGCACGCCGCACATAATTGTCCTCGAAAATAATAATTTCAAACCCGTGTCTTGGGAAAAAAATGGGCCATATAATTAGGCCCTTCATACCAATTTCCACTTTTATAATCCTGGTTTTATAAGGAAATGCTAAATATTTACTGAGAAATAGGGTATCAAAGAAAAATGAAGTAGGCAGTGTGAATAATGAGGTTCATGCTTATGTCTAGTTCATTTAAAAATTGATATGAACAAAGCAATATTAAATATATGTGCTGATTTGTTCAGATCATAAGCCAACATGTTTTTATGGGTTTTCCTCAAAAACCATATCCTATGTTCACAGTAAAAATAAATATAGTATTCCATATGACTTCATCAGATTTATGCAAGCAATGGGAAAATTTCTAGAAATAAATATATAAGCAGGATTTAGAAAATATGATTAAGCAAAAATGACTTTGAAATGAGATGTGCAATTTTACATGAATGATTTGTATGTCTGGATGTAATCTTTGAGTGAGTTTAATAATTTTTGACTTATGTAATGAAGGAAAGAACATAAGCATCTCTGGAATTAAAAAGAAAAATTCCTCAGAAAATAAATAAGCATGGTCTCTAAATTATAAAATAATTTAGGAGTAGTGCCTTGATCTATTCATCATCAGGTGGATGATGGGTATGTGCATGACTTGCTTAAGTCCTGTAGTCCTCTGTGTAAAGGGTTAACAGAACTGAGCCCCTTTGCAATGCACACTTTGTGTTCAATGGCAAGAGTTTCAGACCAAATAAAATGAAAATGAGGTTGAGAAATTATGCTATGGAATTTAGGATGTTATTCCATAGGAGCTTGTGCATGTACAACTGAATGAAGTAAGATGGATGAATGCTTGGATGTATGATTGTTAGATAAGTTTAAATATACATATATTTAGGTTTTTAATATGAAAATGAATAGCATCAAATATATGAGCTCTCTACCCAGTCATAGTAATTTACAAGTTATTGCAATCTTTGATTTCACTCACACTAGAATTTATTTCTGACCCTATTTGTTGCCTTTGCAATATTTGGGGTGTCTCGTTTTTATTGAGGCAGCTCAAAGTATTGCTGCAGGGAAAGATGCATGAGTAGCTTGCTTGCATGGATATTTGGAGATCTTGATGAATTTAAAGTGTTTAAGAAAAGTAGCAGTATTGTTGTAATGAATAAGTTAGGAAAAACTCTATTATGTTTTAAGTATTTCCAGAATTGGAATTTGCTTGTTTTCTTGCAAAGGACATGTAAAAACTTAAGTATTATATGTGTGTTTATGAGTTACTGATTTAAGCAACTTATTTTGATGTTCTCTGGTGGAATATGATGAAGGAAATGATGCCATGTAATATGATATGTGGACATATATTCCTTGGCAATGTTCAATTAATTTTAATTATAAAGATGAAGTTGTTTTTGAAAAAGCATGTATTAAAATTGTTAAGTGGATGGGTTGAATCTGGTCTTTGCTAACCAGTAAGGCTTGACCATGACTTATAATTGATATAAGTCCATGCAAAAGCTTGAAGACATAGCTTGTAATCCTATTTGGACATTTGATTTTCCAGTAAATACTTGTATTGCTTTGTGTAATAAGTTCATATGCATGCTTGGTATTTGTAGGCTTCACTACAACTATACTTAACTAAAACCTATTATCTAGATACTTGATTCAAGTCTAGTTGCATTTGGTTATAGTCAAACCTGTTGTAGTTTGTAGTATCATAGGGTCTTGTTTGTAACAAGCATGTCCATTACTCCATAGCATATTGATCCTTATCATTTGTTATTTACTTAGAGAACATCAGTTGTCTACAGTATAGGTTCATCAGAAAGTTTTGCATTGGTCTGATTTTTGACATTGCCTTGAGCATATTGTCTTCATGTATATGCTAAGTCTCCATTTGGTATGTTGGTTTGAGTTTGCATTTTGTTCAATTGTATTGTTTTCCTCTGCTTGGCCTTTAAACTAGTTTACTACCTTATTATTCATATGATCATTGCATACCTTATAAACTAGAATATGAGTATGTTACCTGACACAAAAATGTTGTGTTTGAAATAAGAATCCCGGGCTAAACTAATATGCATGAGTTGTTTTAACACCCTGTATCAATAAAAAAAAATCAAGTATCAAATGCCTAAATCCCAAAGATTAAATACATGGGATGTAAATCCAGAAATAAATTAATCTGGGCTATAGAACAAGTTCGGAAACAAGACTAGAAAATAATAAGTGGTAATATTTGAATTAAATATTAATCAAGCTTGAATTAAAAAAAATGAGAAGATTAAAAAGGTAGAAATGGCTATGTGACACAAAATCTCTCAATTGTGAGAAATACTGTATGATTGAATTTCTTTGCTATTTTAATTACTCTGATAGGCAAAGAAACATTTATATATCTTCATATATATAAATGACATGATTTGATTTATATACTAATATTTTTATATTGGTAAAATTCTGGATCTTGGAGGAATTAATTAAGAGAAGTGATCTATAACGACCCACTATTTTGGACCATTCAAATCGACAATAAATCCACACAAGTCGGACTTGAATAATTCAAAATAATGGATTGTAAATAAAATTTGGCAAAACTCAGCATATACAGTAAATAAATAATCATAGATCACAGACACAGAGTAATATAACAATAATGCAGCGGAAACAAAAGAATAGTAGTTCATGAAGCTGCTATATATATATAACAGAGTTAAACAAGATACAACAGAAGTCTCGAATACAATAGTCAAATACAAGATCAGAATACATCACTGGAATCAACCGAATATCTGAAAGCTGGATAGATAGCTGGATCTCCAAGCGAAGCTCCAACTCCAAAGGTGAGCCTCGAATACTGGTACACTCAGTCTGACCCGAGCATAAAGAAAACAGAAAACACTCGAGTCAGGATTAACATTCTTATATCAATAAATCCAACTCAAGTGAAATAACGACTGAAATGCGAGTAACTCAAAGGATGTTTGGGATAACCATCCTCTAAGGATCCATTAAACTATCTACTATGTAGTAGTGTACGATAAGTAGATAATGCCTATCAGTAATCTAAAGTATCAAAATAGTGTTCAGGCGTTACCATTATCCCCCTTAACACATTTTATATAAGCATCATAGTCTATACAGCACTGTAAACTCCACCGTAAATTGGTGGGCTATCAGGGAGTACTCCATAGGTATAACACAAAACAAATCGTAGTGGTCGCGTATAGGGATACAAGTATGACAAGGCACATGAGGCAATATCCAAGGTAGTGAAACTACCGTTTGCCTGATCCGGACTGGTGAGAACGCATCGCCGCAACGATCGCAACACCGCGAAACAACACTCTCAAATCAAGGGTGTGCACCAATCAAAAACAAGTAATGAGTAGTTTATGAAGAAGTGTGTCCACTAGAGGTAGCTAACCTCACTGGCCCGGCACGGCTCCTGTTTAAGTCATTTTCAATTTGACAAGTGTCAAGGTCATCCATTATCGTTCACTTTCTTCAAATCCAGCAACGTCATCATTCCAACCACTTCATTCTGGATCACACTCCGCGTATAATAGTTATTAAAGTGGTTTTCGGTTTGGACAGAGAGTATATCCCTAACCGATCCCGGACTCTTCAATAACTACGTAATTATTACACCGATTGGTCGTTTAATAAACTTTCAAAATAGTTTATATTTCAAAACTGAAATATCATTGCCATTTCAAAACCATATCCATACGATATCAATTTCACTTCAAATAAATCCATTTCCAAAATCATATCACTTTCCAAAGTTGTATCGCTTTCGAAATCGTAAGTCTTTAAAAAAATAAAAACACTTTGGAAATCAAAACCTTGAAATTCATAACACTTTGAAACTATAGTTTGAAATCATAACATTTTGGAATTCATAACACTTTCCTCTTAAACAGTTTAGATATTAAAATTAGTGTATATAATAAAATAGTTTGTAAAATAAAATAGTTTATATAAAATAGTTATAAGTTAAAATAGTTTATAATAGAATAATATATATTAAAATGATTTATATAAAATAGTTTATATTAAAATAATTTATAAAGTAAAATATAAATAGTTGTAGATATAGTTTAAAAATACTTTATAAAATAAAATAGCTTCCACAAATTCACAAATCGATTCAAATTAACTCGACTTCCAAATTCAACTTAATTCAATCTCAATTCAAAAATTTCAACTCAATTCACTTTCTCAATAAATCATTTCGAATTATAACGATTTCAAATACAGATTTGAAACACAAAATAAACCATTAAATTTCAATATACTTCAAAGCTTTAAATATTCAACATTTCAAAAAAAAAATTGATAATTCCATTTATATCTCGATTAAATTTCATTACATTTAGTTTCTGAGATATTTCTTTAATCATTTCAATACATCTAAATACAACTTTAATTTACAAATTTATAAAAACAAAATATCCCATTTAAATTTATGTAAGTTTGAAATATTCATTTAAGCCACCCTTTTATCAAATTCAAGTTATAAAACATATCTTAAAATTTCAAATTTAATAGATTTCAAATCACACTTATTTAAGTATAATTCTTAAATAATTAAGAATTCCAAATCAATTTCAAATTTTTCTTTCAACCTGAAACATTATAAACCCTATATTTGAAAATATAAATTTTACATAAATACTTAAACATATTTTATATTGATTCGAATCAACTTTATTAAATCAATTTTAATAAATATTTAAAATCAATATTAATTAAAACCATATATTTCTTTTCAAAACCATAGAAATCATTTCAAATTATTTATATATAGACCAACGGTGTCTGTATATAATTTTCTACCCTATGGTCAAGTGATATGGATATTTATCATTTCAATCCGCAATTTAAAATATATTCTGGTATATATCTTTTCAACCCGAAATCCCAAATTCAATTTAATTGAAAATTGCTTGGGTTTATCATTTCAACCCATAACGATTTTCTCCTATTCTACATATCGTTCGGGTATGTATCATTTCAACCCATAGTGATTCTATACTAACAGGGAACTTGCAGAGTGATAACAGGTATGATAATAAAATAACAACAATAACAGGCAGATATCATCAGTATAAATAACAGATAATGGTGTCAGATGTCATAGGTGAACAGTTACAGATGATGGCATATTTATAGCAATATAAATAACAGATAATGGTGTTAGATGTCACAGGTGAACAGTTAAAGATGATGGCATATATATAGCAATATATATAACTAACAGCAGCATATTTCAATTGTCGTTTCAATTGAAATCAAATTTAATAAATATAAGAACATTAATCGTGAGTGATTGCTCATTTTTCGAGGCTAGAGATGGACGAGAATGAGATGAGTTACGAATCCAAAGCAAAGCTAAACTAAATGCAAAGTTGACGAGCAAAGCTGATAAATGTGAACCGATGGAATGAATTAAATTAGCTCGATATAGATGGCAGATAATATAAACTCTTAGAAATCCATTTAAAACATATATTTCAAATTGATATCAAATACAACACAAATAAAATTAATATATATATATATGTTTTTAAAGAAAAATTCAAATATCAATACTTATAAAATAATCAAAACAATTTATTAAAATATACATATAACTTAAACAGTACATGAGAAATTTAAAAAAAACCAAAGTATACATAGAATAACTAAACTTATATAAACTTGATGTATGTACTCATATATAAAACTGCAACCTTTATATAGAACCAGCGAAATATATATATATATATATACAAACCATTAAGTGAAAATATATATACCTATAATTATCTTTTTTTTATATACAACTTTGATATGCAACTTTGATATATACAAAGTACAGCTACATATGCAAACTCGGCATAGATATAATATTCACCTACCCAAGTATATACGAACAACATATATATGGAATGATTTACCTAACTTATACCTATATAAATATATTTATATAAACTAATAGACCAAACCACTTAAACATGTATATACAACGCCATAACCATATATAATTATATATATACTTTTTGCAGTATACTTATACAATACTGTCATCTTTGTTCTCCCACTACCATCTTTAAAGTCTTAAACTCCGACTACTTAAAGAAAAATCTCATCTCACAAAGTTACTTTCATAAAAGATGTCTCAGTGTCAAATTTGAAAAATCCAACATGGCACTGTATGCCTTATTAATATTTTTGTTATTAATTATGCAAATTATATCTCATCAACAATCATACTTCTGACCAGTACTTGCAAATGAAACATTGTTTAAAGCCATAAAAACAAATGTACAATTCATTTACAAAAAGTTTCCTGTCCATGTAGTTAGCAAATCAAACAATGCATCGGTAACTATATTATGACATGAATCCAATACGCATGCACGGTAAACTATAGATTATATATACACACACAGTTCAAAAGTTTCAATATTTAATATAAGCATCCAAATGTATTTTACTATACTATATATATATAATACTTGAAAAAGAAGAAGAAGAAAAAAAATCCAAACACATATGTATAAAATTAACTAGGATATATATAACATATAATAACTAAACTTATATAAAATTTGTACATCATCAGAACCTATATATATACCTTATATAAATATGGATGCAGCTGCATAAGTGGGAAAGAAGATGCGCACAAAGGGAGGAGATGCATGCAATTTGTTGAGGTGCTCGGCTGACTTGGGTAGGGTAGGTGGGTGGGTATATGGTTGAGGTTGGAGCAAGTTGAAGCCAAGTCGAGAGGGAATGGGAAGATTTGATGATGCGGCGTCACAAAGGTGGAAGCCAAGGGTTTGGGTTTTATATAATATATTTCATCTGAACCAATAAAGGAAGAGACAGAGTATTGAAAACTGAAGATGCCAGACAACAATATCTTTGCAGTGGGAAAGTTACAAAGCAAAAGTGAACCGTTCAAAATAAATAAATGCAAACGTATAAAATTTCATATTTCAAAACTGATGAAAATAAAGGCAGACATCAATGCATCGAGAAGATGGAAAGTAACAGCGGAAAATAAATGCATACGGCAGCTTGAAATCTGAATGGACATCAAAAGTGGTACCACTACGACGAGCTGTTTTATCGTTTCTGTCGCATACCGGACCTCAAAATACAGAAATGAATATACTGCGGTGATCAGCACAACGAGACGATCAAAACGGTATACAGATATCAGTGGTATGATTAAATTATAAAAATTCGATTTTCCTACTAGTGGAAAATGCAGCAAAAACACAGAAAAATAAGATCGACGGAGCTAAAGAAGTCCGAATTTGGAAAAACGAAAAATGACGTCTTAGTCAGAAGATGAATTAGAATTTTTCTATGTAAAAATATTCAAGTTTGGAAAACATTTTATTATCATCAATTTTAACTGATATAACTTGGAATAAAATTACACTAGAAAATAAACTTCCAAATTATCTGATGAAAATTTACCAGTTGCTATGATTAATTAGACGCATTCCAAATATCAAAATTTTATTTCAAAATTTTATCGTTTAAAATTTCACAAAATTTCAACTAATTACGTTATCAAAACAGTTAAAAATTTACGGGTCGTTACATGATCCTTTGTTTTTAAAAAAAACTCAACTAAAAATCACTAAAATAGAGGTAAAGAGAAGTGGGTCACTTTACATTGTTCCCTGATTAATTTTATACATGGCTTTGTTTATTTTCTTCTTTCACATGGATCCTACCTAAAGTTTTAAATCTGTATATTATCAAAATTATAAAGTGCAATATTTGCTGAATTCTGTTTAAATTTTCAATATAAATGAAATAGAAACTTTTGGAAATCAACTCAATTTCTATATATCTACTTAATCGTTACACATGCATATGAGTATATCCATATGAAAAGAAATCATATTATCCAAAAGACTGTGTACAAATGTAACACAGACATGGTAAAGACCATGAGAAAGTGTTCAATTAAACATGACTGCTTGAGTGTCCACTTAACTGCATATTTTTCTTTCTATCTTTGTACCCAACTTTTCATGAAATTTATTGCAGTTTGGTTAGCATATATAAGCCACAAATTCCACTCCATCGCATGATGATCATATGCACTTTCAGGAAATGGGATGGTTTTTAATTTGTGCAATATATATCATGAAAGCTATTGAGCTGATGAGGCTAAGCTATTTACTTATCTGCTTCGATCATAGCTTAATAATTCATTGTTTTCATCTTTTATTATTTATTTATTTCTTTTGAATAATGAAACTATTTTCCTTTTTTGAAAGATTTAGGTTCTGTTTGGTTTCATTTTATATTTTGAGTTTTGTGTTTTCAACTTGTACTAAGAAATAGCAAGAAATAAGAGAAGAAGATTTATAATTCTTAGCCGTTAGGACGACCAACGGACAACAAAAGAGTTTGATTGTTCTTCGTGCTTTTATTATCACTCGAAACACGAAAAACAAAATAAACTTGTTTTCTATTTTATATGTTAATTTCATTTTTCAAATTGTTTGTTTTTCAACTATACATACAACGGACGCGTTTTCGTATAGACGAAAACACAAAACTAAAAACGACAAGCCAAACGGGGCCTTATATTCTTATTTTATTATGTTTAGTGAAGGATCGATAATGTGCAAAATGTCAAGGAAAAAAAATTAAGTCCACACATCTTTATGTAATTATTAAAACGAAGTGAATCTTCTACAAAATGAAATATATAATGATACAGACTTGTATTGCAAAGTTCCTCAATGATGATTTTTTGTCGTAGCATCTCTAAGGCAACATGAATCATCAAAGTTCCATGATACATTTTGACAATTCCAAGATTCTTCAGACCTGATACACTCCTTCATAATCCTTACAAATTAGTATATTCTGCACCATGCTTCCCATTTTAGTACATCCCTTACATTAAAAAAAGTACATCAAGATCCTAGATTGTAAGCAGCCTGATACTTTGACATCCCATAATGTATAAAGACAAACATGCATTCATTTTTCAAACAACACAACCGATGTAGGTTCCTACAATTTCTTATTAATCAAGCATTATTATCAAATTACTACTATTTGCCCATAGGAAGTCACAGTTAGCAATCAATAACCATGTATATTTGTTTTATGGTGCTTCTTATGAATCAACTATTGATGGAACATACTTGCAAGCTCTTGAAATACCATAACAAAGGAACATTGGATGGCATAGAAAATTGATTATAATAATAAGATACATGAATTTATTTAAACTAACCTTCCTAGAAAGGTTATTACCACAGACTAAGCATGTTATTTGAATTTGTTTAAACCAACCTGATGATGCTACAGTGAACCAAAATTGTTTAAAACCTTAGAGGCCCTAAAAATGCAAGCAAATTTTGTATAATGAATACTTTATACTTGAAAATCAGCCACTTCGTTAGTCTATAATCTTAATGAATAGTATATGCATAATTACCATATTTTTCAGTTTGCAAGGATATGGTCACAAAGGCCTCTTTTAGGTCAAGGTGGAGGTATTTCAATAGCTTTTCTACCATCTGGGCCATTGTCCTTAGATTCACAAATCAATCAAAATGTCAGACTCATACCAAAAAAAACTTGCCAATGAACATATCTAACCTGATTCAAGTACAAAATAACGAATAAATCATATAATGTGAAGTGGATTTCATTCGTCTACTCTCATAATAATTACAATCAACGGGGAAAACTACTAAAAGCTATACATCGCCGCAATCTGACGACGTATGGGTAGTACCTGAATGCGAATTAGGCTTACTTCAGTTCCAACAACCATGAGGTTACTGTCTTCAGCTTTGTTATTTGAATTTTGGCCTAGAGAGCTTGAATTGAAGAAACTGATAAAGAAGTCGACAATCTTGCCTCCCTCCATTGAGTATTAGCGAGGAAGACGAACGTTGTCCTATAAAAATGAGGGTCGAATAGTTGATGATCAAAGTTCGAGAAGACCTAGATAAAAGATCGTACTTAGTATTTGCGAAAGTGGGATGGAGAGGAAACAGATTTAGGGCTTTCTGTAGTCCGTTTTCCTGATTTTGAGAAGGGTGGTAAGCGAAATGCGAAAGGGTATTTTGGGTAGTCCGTAAAGACACGGTTGATTTTATATTCTTGAATTCTCATTGTAACGATACGATCTTTCGATGCTCGAAAGTCGACATTAATACGTCCACTGTATCAAATGCCACGCAATCGAATGCCGGAAAACCAAATCATTAGGGTTAAAAAGAAGAGGTAGAAGAAGACAGAAAGAAAAAGGAAACAGAAACAACAATAGAATCTCACATTCGCAGCGGAACAACATATAATAGATAAATGAATAATCTTTAAACAAAGAACTATATCAGTTTATACATACATCATCAGAGTTTACAACAACAACAACATCACTGGACAGTTATATAAACTTGTCCACATAACAGAATACACAGTGGAATAAATAAATAAGTACGAGTGTACGTCTCGCCATCCATCTCGTCTCCAAAGCTCCAGAATATCCTGCTAACATAACTCTAGGCTGCCCATGTGGAAAATTATGGGCACCCAGAGTTTAGAAAGGGAACAATAAACTCCGAGTCAGTCATGGTGACTGGTGTGAGATCGTAAAACAGTTATTTTCACAAAGAAAATAAAAGAAATTCACAATGCTTTTGGAAAATGAAACTACCATAAGGCCTCCCGCCACACACACAATGCAAACGCAGAATTGGAGGAGATTTCTCCTTATGACAGTCAAAGATGCTTACTACGAAAGATCAGTTGATATTATTATTAATGTCTAGTGTGGAAAACATTTCGAAAGTATAATATTAATCTTAGCCAACATAGACATTCCGAACTATGCCTACTATAGCTACCATCTAAACAGTGGTGACCACCATAAGTAAATGGCAGGTTCTACAACTAAAATCGTACAGGGTTCGTATTGGGAATTGGATTTCCAACAAATGGTCAGGCCAAGGAACTTCCTACTGCCACATGGGAACGCCTCTGGCGGGACGTCCCAAGAACCTACCTGGATCTCTGCCAACACAAGGCCGGGTTACCTTTGTAACTAGGTAACTACTACTCGAGTATGCCACCCCCCGGTCCTTTGGGACCTTTATCCGAGGCGCCTCGATCACAAAGCAACAATCACACAGTAAATAAGATTGATGCCACAACACAGGTAAAGCATCTGGGCTCCATACCATGATACCACCTTTTTCCAGAAGGAAATGACATACCCTAAAGGGAGCGACCCTCATAACCTTACCGCATCTTTCCTGTTTCGACCATTTCCGGGGTGTGAGGTCCGATGAGGTCTCGTCCACAAAGCTACGCTTTACACGAAAGCCATGCTTTGATCACAATTGATCAACGAATGATCATAAACACATAGCAACACTTAGCATGCCACACTACCAAATTGGGAGTATATCACTGATAATCTTCAACTACATAACCTCTGAGCTTGTATGTCTCAGAGAAGGGTGTTAAGCTAAGAGAATAAATTCTCCACCACCAACAGAAATGTATTAGAAAGAAATCAGCTTTATATCTCAAAGTGTAATGTCAGACATACAACCATACAAGTCTGTTCTGGGTTCGAACAGAACCGAAGGCACTTCCAAAGAAGCCCTTGCAATCCGGGTATTCACAATCCCGATCGGACTTCCCATCACATAGGGAATCTCTATACTGGAGCAACTCAGTGCAAAGACAATCGATAGGTTATCCTATCGTTCTCGCAAACACCCGGTCTTCAACACCGGTCTTCAATTGCAATTCAAAACGTCGTATCATTATTCGGAATGGGTTATATGACACAAATTCCTCTCCCGGCTAACCCGAATAATGAGCGCTGTTGGGTGAGTTTCGACCGGGCCAACCCACCGGACCATCTCCTTCCCCTACCTGCCGAACCAAATCCCCTCTCCTCCGTCACCAAACCATACGTAGCCGAATCAACCAACTCCCCCTGCATAGCCAGACCAAATAACCACCGATCCAGGCCTCACCGGACCAACCAACCACCGATCCAGGCCTCACCGGACCAGCCTCTACCGAACCATCTCCCAAGTCCAATGATGCCGGGCCAACCCGTACCGGACCAACCTACTCCACACATTGCAGAACCAACGAACCAACATATTCCACCTACCACCGAACCAACTCGCTTCCCAACGTACTACCGGACCAAGGCGTACTGGATCAATGCTGCCAGGCCAGGTCGCATCAGCCCAGGCCCACCAGCAGTTATATACGTCCAAGACCCCTGCCCCCAGCCTCACTCTATAAATAGAGGGGCAGGGGTACAACAATGGAGGATAAGTTTTGAGAGCTCAAGCACGGAGAGAACTTTCAAACAACTTTCATATACTTGTATCAAAGCTTTGTACTTGTAATCTGAACAAAAAAGGAGAAATAATATATAAAGTGGACGTAGGCACATTCTGGCTGAACCACTATAAATCTGCTTGTCTTTTACAGTTTACCCCCTGCTTTTCATATATTTGCATAAATCACCCAAATCACTAAGAACAACATAAACTCAATTAAATCATACGACTTTGAGGTGTTTGTCCATTTTTTGTGCAAACATTTTTGGTGCTTTCACTGAGAGCTAGAAGCTCGAAGCTTCAGCTTCTTCCACTTAACCTTTTTCCTAACAGCATCGTTCATCGCTTGGAAAACATGCCTCCCAAGCAGAAGAAAGATGTTAACAAAGGAAAAAAACATCGCAACCAGTAGTCTTCCAGATCCAGTGGACACAGATCAAGTAAATCGTCCCCCTCCAGCAGCAGTACCAAATGAAGGTCGGGCAAATCCGACCACTCCTGCCGCAGAACAGCTTGCAGCAATTACTAGGGCAGATCTATACAGGGTTGTGGCTGAAGTAACTAACCGCTTCACGTCCCAGCAGGAAGCCTTGGTGGACCATCTCATGTCACGCTTAAGGGATGCTGAAGAGTCCAACCGCAACACTGAATCATGGGGTGAGTCCCAGTCTGGAGGATCTTAGAGACAACAAAGATCTTCCTTCTTCGAAGGAGCTAACGGCAGAAGCAACCATGGTAGGAGCCGAGATCGAGCACAGCCCGAAGTTAGGCCTGAGGAAATGCTTGGAACCGAACCCAACGGGGGAGGTACCGGGCGGAGGTCAACTGTAGCTGAGCCGGTTGTACTGCCTAACCACGGAAACGCCAATGAACGGGGCCGAGCTAGAATCCAGCCCGAAGTTGGACCCGAGGAAGTGCTTAGATCAGAACCCAGCAGAGGAAGATCAAGGCAAGGGCCAACTGTAGCTGACCCTAGCATGCTCCCAGAAGACCAAAGGCAGCCACTGGAAAATATGAGGAATGATAGACGATACCACCCCTACAGGTCTTCTGGACGGAATCAATCCCACAGAACAGAACCGAACTCATTTCTATCTACTCCAAATTCTGATGAAAGGATGGCACGCTTGTTCAGAGAGTGCGTCGAACGGGATCAAAGAGATCGAGGGATAGGCGCTAGGGTAACCAACCCTTTCGCCCGCAATATCGAAATTGCTATCACCCCCCGAGAATGGAAGATGCCAACAATGGAACCTTACAAAGGAACCTCCGACCCCGTTGTACACTTACAGAGATGCACACAGCATATGCTCATGAGTGGGGCAACAGAGGGAGTATTGTGCAAATGCTTTCCACTATTCTTAGCAGATCTAGCTACCTCCTGGTTCTGTCATTTACCCCAGGGATCCATCAACTCGTGGGAAATGTTGAAAGAAAAGTTTATCAATCAGTTCCGCATTCATGTGGAACAACCCAAGGACGCTTATTCCTTATCCAGCATCAAATAGAAACCTGGAGAGAAACTGCAGCAATACCTAACCCGATTCAATGCCGCAGTGGCCGCAGTCCAAGATGCCGATGAGAAGCTTATCCTAATGGCCCTCTGTAGTGGTGTGCACCCGAATACTAAATTTGCTAGAAGGTTGACAAAAGAAAAACCAGCTACTTTACCCGATTTCTTCCATGAAGCCGGGAAATATATGAGGCTTGAAGATGCTGCCACTGAGGGGCAGTCAGGGCAACAAAATAAGGCAGCTCACGGCAACACGCCCGCTGCAGCGAAGGACGTTCGAAGAAATGATTCTAGAGACAACACTGGGGGCAAGAAGGGAGAAAAGCGCCTATATCGGCCAGGACCAAGATTCGACACTTACACTCCTTTGAACGAAACCATTGAAAACATCTTCCTTGCCACCCAAGACGAAGTTAGATACAAACGCCCACCATACAAGAAGGAATAAGATAACGCACAGAAGTCTGGAAAGTTTTGTCGCTTCCATGAATCTCATGGGCATGATACCAATGAATGCCATCATCTCCGGGACTTGATTAAAGAATACATCAGAAGGAAAAGACTGGAATGCTATGTAAGAGGTCAGAATAGGACTCCAGCTTCTGCCAATGAGAACCCAAGGCTACCCTCACCAGAGATAGGCAGAGGAAATCGCAACACTAGCGACTCTAGTCAAGAGAAGATAGTGGTCCACACCATCTCGGGAGGACCGCACATCGCCGATAGAAGCTGGGCAGAGATGGAAAGATATGGAAAGTCGCTTAGAAACAATGAAGACTGTGTTAATTCTGTTATAGAAGAGCGCCACCCGAAGCGGAAAGAGAGTGATGACATCACATTCGGTAGGCGTGACCTAGAAGGAAGGCAATACCCTCACATGGATCCCATGGTTATCTCTGCCCGGCTCGGTCCAGCCGAAGTTTTCCGAATTCTAGTAGACACTGGAAGCTCAGTAAATATCCTATTCAAGTAGCATGGTTTCATTGGAGATGCGAAGATGCCCCTCGGGCAACTGGACCACTTTGTTGAAATTGGAAGTCATCCTCGCTCCGTTGTGCGGAAACAGACATTTGTGCTGATAGAAAATCACTTGGCCTACAACGCTTTCTTAGGAAGGCCCCCTGTCTGACTTCCAAATTGTCCTGGCCCCATGGTGCCTAAAGATGAAATTTCCAATGGACAATGGAGTAGGGGAAATAGAGGGAGACCAGGACGTTGCTCGAGACTGCTATGTAACTGAACTTCGCAACAACCACAAGAAGGATAAAGGGAAGAGTGTAGAGGTTGCCCTCTGCACAAAAAGTTTGGAAGCATTACAGCTAAAGAAAGCCCCTCCTCTTCGATATACCAGCGATCCCTTCAATGAATTAGACCCCAGGGACAGGGAGGAGGAGGCCACCGCCGAGCCTGCAGAGGCTATGGAATTTGTATCTATAGACAAACATGACTCGAGTAGACTATTGAAAATCGGGTCCCAACTAAAAGCGGAGTTGAAGGAACAACTCGTTGACTTTCTCCGCCACAACTTGGATGTATTTGCATGGTCACATGCTGACATGACCGGAATCTCCCCTGACATAGCATGTCACATACTAAACATTGATCCCACCAAGACGCCCGTAAAACAAAGAAAGAGAAGCATGGGGGCAGGACGATCAGCAGCCCTCGATGAAGAAGTAAAGAATATACTTGCCAATGACTTCATACGAGAAGCCGTCTACCCAGAGTGGATCGCCAACCTGGTGCTGGTAAAGAAGGCTAATGGGAAGTGGCGAACATGCATTGACTTCTCCAACTTAAATGACGCCTGCCCGAAGGATTGCTTCCCACTTCCCCGAATCGATCAACTTGTAGATAGCACAGCCGGGCACAAACTCTTATCCTTTATGGACGCATACCCAGGATATAACCAAATTCCTATGCATGCTCCCGATCAAGACCACACTAGTTTCATCACTGACCGGGGTTTGTACTGCTACAAAGTAATGCCTTTCGGACTTAAAAACGCAGGAGCCACCTACCAGCGCCTCGTCAACAAGATGTTTGCAGGGCTAATAGGACAAACTATGGAAGTGTATGTGGATGACATGCTGGTAAAGTCAAGGAAAGCCGACGATCACGTAAGCCATCTGGACGAGATGTTTCAAGTACTTCGCCGGTATGGAATGAAACTTAATCCTCTAAAATGCTCCTTCGGAGTATCATCAGGAAAGTTCTTGGGATTCATCATCCATGCCAGAGGGATTGAAGCGAACCCTGAACAAGTCCGAGCTCTAAAGGATATCAAAATACCTTCCACTCGAAAGGAAATGCAAAGCCTGAATGGGAAAGTGGCCGCCCTAAGCCGATTCATCTCCAAAGCAACGGACAAGTGCGTCCCCTTCTTCGAAGCTCTAAAGAAAGACAAAGGAAAGTTCGAATGGACTGACGAATGCTTAACCGCTTTCCTTAACTTAATCGAACACCTCCAGAAACCGCCGGTACTCTCGACTCCAAGCGAAGGCGAAGAATTATACCTATACCTTGCTGTGTCATCTCACGCCCTAAGCGCTGCTTTGGTAAGTGAAGACAACCGCACGCAGTGGCCAGTATACTTTGTAAGTAAGAGGTTCACGGGGGCAGAAGTCAGATATCCTAAACTTGAGAAGCTAGCATACTGTTTACTAATCACATCACGGAAACTGCGTCACTACTTCCAGTCCCATTCCATCAAAGTTCTGACCGATCAACCACTGAGGCAGGTACTCCATCGTCCCGACACTTCTGGGCGACTACTTAAATGGTGCATTGAACTAAGTCAGTATGATATCACCTATCACCCTCACACCGCCATCAAGGGACAAGCCATGGCCGATTTCATTCCAGAATTCACTACCAACGAAGGTAAGGAGAAATCGGAAATAGCAGAAGACATCAAGTGGAATCTCTTTGTGGATGGTGCGTCAAACGAACAAGGCTCGGGGGCAGGTGTGGTAATAATCACTCCTAGGGGAAATAAGCTGCACTATGCTATAAGGTTGGAGTTCGCTGCCACCAACAACGATGCAAAGTATGAAGCAGTGATAGCTGGATTAGAACTTGCCTTAGAAATCGGGGCCAATTCTTTGTGTCTTCATAGCGATTCTCAACTTATTGTTAATCAAATACTAGGAGAATTCCAGGCTCGAGAAGAACGACTCATAGCATATTTAAAGAAGACCAAGTTACTTCTCAGTCGATTGGACCACTACTTAGTCAAACACATCCCTCGGGAAGAGAACCGAGAGGCCGACGAATTGGCGAAGCAAGCAAGCGTAAGAGACGGCGCTATTTCCGGAGCAGTAGCCATCTCAAAGCAACTGACCCCAAGTTTTGAGCAAGTGAATCTGATAGCCGCAACCGAAGAAGCAACTTGGATGACTCCCATCCGAGACTACTTACAAAGTGGCACACTACCCAACGGGCGTAACGAAGTCAAGAAAATCTTGAGGAAAGCTTCCCGCTACACAATACAAGAGGACACCCTCTATCGGTGCGGATTCTCTAACCCCTTATTAAGGTGTGTCGCTGGAAGGGAAGCCAAGGAAATCTTATCCAACATTCATCAAGGAAGCTGCGGAGATCACACCGGAGGGCAAACCTTAGCAAAAAAGATACTCCGATATGGATATTTCTGGCCCACCTTAAGCAAGGACGCTGTAGATTTCATCAGAAAATGTGACAGATGCCAGAGGTTTGCTAAGATTCCGCGGCTACCAACAACTGAGATTACTCAAATGACCAGCCCTTGGCCCTTTGCAGTATGGGGAATTGACTTAATCGGTGAACTACCAATGGGCCGAGGCGGGGCCAAATATGCTATAGTGGCAGTCGACTATTTCACCAAATGGGTGGAAGCAGAACCCCTGAATAAAGTATCTTCAGCGAAAGTTATTAACTTCTTGATCAAAAATGTTCTATGCAGGTACGGAGTCCCATTAAAAATTATATCAGACAATGGACTTTAGTTTGACAGCGAGGAGTTCGCCAACTGGTGCCAAGAGCACGGAATTCACAAAAGCTTCTCATTCGTAGCTTATCCCAAGCAAACGGACAAGTCGAAGCCGTCAACAAAATCCTGAAAACTCTGATAAAAAAGAAACTCGAAAAGTCAAAGGGCGCTTGGGTGGATGAACTCCCTACAGCACTATGGGCCTATCGCACATCTTTTAGAACATCGATGGGGCATACTCCTTTCTCTTTGGCATACGGATTGGAAGCTGTGCTCCCAGTTGAAACCATCGTGCCTTTCCACCGTAGGATCCACTATAACCCAGAAGAGAACTAAGAACTCCTTCACATGTCTTTGGATCTAATTAGGGAGAGAAGAAATGATGCAGCCCTCAAAGCAGCAGCCCACAAGCAAAAAGTGGCAGCACAATACAACTCCAAAGTCAAGCATCGTACCTTACAAGAAGGGGATCTTGTCCTCAAGCGAATCTTCCCTCGCCCCGGAGCACTAGATCCAATCTGGGACGGACCATATGTGATTCATAAAGATCTCCACAACGGAGCTTATATTTTGTCAACAGTGGACGGAGAGGTGTTCCAGAGGGCATGGAACATCCAACACCTCCGTCGATACTTTTCTTAACTTGTACTGCCCATATGAAGTAAATTAACAAAGAGAATCAGTGGACGTAGACATTTTCGTGCTGAACCACTTTAAAAAATCTTGTCTCTTTTTTAACTTGTTCCTTTATATCTTGGCTGCTTGTTAACTTTATCCTTTTCTGTTGAACAAAATCCTGTGCATATAGCATTTCCATTCAAGGCACTCCACAGCGCAACTTCACCTGGACAAGACCTAACAGGTACTATGCGAATCTATGCCCTCGCCAATGAGACACTTTTGCTCCGGCATCCCTCTGCTGCGGGTTAACTCATTGCTCGCGACGACCCTTAAAGCCAACTGTAATGAGCCGATTATAAGCCACCGAGAAGGCTGACTATAGCCGAGGCAGCTCATTACGGCGTTCGGCTCGCCGGCAACTGTGAACCGACTATAAGCCCCAACATAAGGTGTGGCCATCCAGGGATAGTTCACGGTTAATGATCGGCACCCACGCTAGCCGGCCACAGTAAATCGAATAATACCCATGATTACGGGCCATAAAGGCCCGGATAGTTACTGTGCGTGATCTCGACTCCGATGTGTCTTAAGTACGGCTGTGGTAAAAAAGATTAACTCCCCGCGGAGGCGTAAGATGGGTGACAAATGTCTCCAAGACCCACAGCTAGGGAAAGTGACTACAAAGCCCATTTGCCACGAACTTATGCACATCGAAGGCCTTCCGTGATTGGAAGTTTTACTATTTCACATATTTCAATTATATTTAAGAAACTTTTCTCCTATCCTCTGTAACAACCCCTGAAGTACAGGACACAGAACAAGAGACATTCGCTAATGGAAGCGGATACTCACAGCAAGATACTGGACCGCATTCCATACTCGGCCACACATGACATTCAAAGCTGCCATCTACAAGTAGAATATTAAGGGTGGTATTTTCTTCTTTCATGAATAAACACGTGGCTATTCACACGTCACACTAACATTGCAAGACATGAAATTATGTTTTAAGCAAGAACTTGACATCGAACACTAATTGAACTACAAGCATGCGCATAGCTATATTTCTCATAACAACATGTCAAAATAGCAAAAGCAGTCAAAAACGACAGAATCAGCTTAAGTTAAAAAATTACACGTCAAGAATAATGTTGTTTATTACAAGTAGCATAATTACAACCTAAGAGTTACGTTACTATTTTGAGACTAGTATGTACAACAATGTCAAGTCCACAAAAAGATATCCAGGTCCAATCAAGGAGCCGGCTGCGTCGGAGTTTTATCCTTATCCTGTTGCTCACCTGTCCGGTCAGAGAAAGAATTCATTAGTGATAAGTAACCAAGTTAACGGAAAGACTAAACAGGAAGACTTACCAGCATCTGCTCCTCGATCATCTTGATCATCATCCTCTACTTGGACACCTGCCTCCTCAGCTGCAAGCAACCGCATGCCCTCCTTCACCGCCACCTTCTCCTCCTTGGTAAACTGGGCAGTAACCACATCCATCCTGAAGGCCACGCCACCCTCCTTATCCGCCTCAGCCTTGGCCTCCTCTAGAGCCCTAAGATAGATCCTAGCCATAACTCGGGGGTAATCATCCATCTAGGACAAGTTACCTTGCCTCCAAGTACGGAAGTACATATCCTGGAGCATCTCATCCATCATCCCCTCGTTCTCCTCAAACTCCCTCATTCGGACCTCAGAAGCCCGCAACTTTGCAACGGCAGCATCCCTCTCCGATCGATACCGTAAACAGTCAGCCTGAAGGGATCTCCTCATCGCCTCCATCTCCTCCTTCGACTTGGCCTGAGCAAGCTCCGCGGCCTCAAGTCTCCCCGATAGTTCCTCTACCCGCTCGAGGTCTGCTTGCCGAACCTCATCCACTGTGGCAATAGCCATGTCAATCCGCTCCTTACAGACGGCCTCCATCTTCCGCAACTCTGCCCTACTGGCCTCTTCCATAGTCTTCCTCAATTGTCTGGATGCGGCCTCATGATGAGAGATTTGGATGGTTTGGTCGGCAAGTTGTTTAGTCTGGTCGGAAACCATCAACCGTAGCCGAATGTTGGCGCTCCCTATCTCTTCCCCAGCCTTGACCAGTCGGGCGTGGTGCCCCATCAATTTCCTGGTCTCCTAAGCAACCCGGTCAATATTTGCCTTAGCCTCATCCCCCAGAGTTACAACCCGGGTAGTAAGCAAATCAAGGTCCAGGGACTTAGCTTCGTCAAGCACCCGTACCATAGGATTGCGAGGGAGAAGATGCTCACCAGTAACCTCATCAAAGGAGATGTCATGAGATGCCGAATCCAGGTCCGGATGACCCGCAAACAGATTGCGAACTAAGCCAAGGTGATCTATCGGGGTGACGGTTGGATTCTCAGACAGATGTGGGGAAGGTATAAACTCGGTGTCCTCCTCCTCAATATCATGAATAGGCTGAAGTGGGGCCGGAGGGTCAGGAAGAGATTCAAACGTAGATCGACTCCTCTTCCTCTTTTGTATGTCTTCTTCAAT
The DNA here is from genome assembly GCA_030737815.1 of Allium fistulosum. Taxonomy (NCBI): domain Eukaryota; kingdom Viridiplantae; phylum Streptophyta; class Magnoliopsida; order Asparagales; family Amaryllidaceae; genus Allium; species Allium fistulosum. The sequence goes on along the minus strand of CM060905.1, from coordinate 247,849,495 downwards.
AACCCCAAGAAGAGGACGGTAGCCGACTGCGTCTCCAGGACGGTTAGTAGGAGGCTTCGGCTTGGCGGAAGCTTTGAGGAGTTTGTATTGTTCAAGCCTGTGCCGAAGATCTGAGGTCTTGGCCGTTTTGCCCGCTCTTGGAATAAAAATCAAGTGTCACCAGCATGCATTGAGCCATCATTCGAGAATTAAAAAGAATAGAGAGAAATTCACCTTGAACCGCAGAAGTTGCCTCAGTAGAAGCACTCCCGGAAGATAAATCGACGCCGGTCCCAACCTTATCAGCTTTCTTAGACTTCTCCGCTTCCTCCAACTCTTCAAAGGATTGGCGGAGAGCATCATCTGTCCACTCTTGGATCACGCCCGCCTGCCCAGGAGGCAAAGCCCCGGTACCATCACCGCCCTGTCCTTTGCCACCGTCATCGCCGTGACGATCACCGTCACCTTCTCCACTGCTTCCGCTCTCCGCCTCACCTCCTTCATCCTCGCCTTTTTCCCCTCCACTTTATCCTCCTCCTAAACATCTGGATGTGTGCTGGGAGAGGGTCCATCAGACTTCCTGAGTTTCTTCCCCCCGGCGATTGGATGCGCCGAGAAGGGTCTCCTTTTACCGCTCTTCGCTGTGGCCCCTCCTGTGGCTTTGGCAGCCCTCTCCTCCGCCGTGTCTCTCTGCTTGACCACAGACTGATGTGGTAGGATCAGGTTGTGCCCTAGAAGTGTAGCGTTCCTAATCAAATAAGAGGCCGACCTATCCCTTCCCGTGATGGCTTCTATTTCCGTAGCCATCTGAACCAGGCGGTCACTCTCTACGACCGCAAAGCCACATGTCGCTAGCAAGAAACAAAAACACATAAGAAGAGGTATTGCAGTCGGAATGGAAATTATAAATAAACTTAAGACTTATAGCCAGAAGTGAAGCGACGGATGGAAACAAAGTCATCCTTGATAAAAAAAACCATTCTTTCTTAAACATGCTGAACTTCGAGTATAAGTCCAGGATCGGCTTGAAAGATACGGCTGATTCCAAGCTAATGTATGGAGACCCCTTCTTATAGCCCCTCAAGTTGTACAAATATCGGATCTCCCGGTTGGAAGGAGGACGCCCGTATCTCCTCGGGAAGATAACAAAAAGGCTCACCAGAATGGCATAGGAGTTAGGCTGAAGCTGGAATGGAGCCACCTTCAGATATGTGACAAAGCTGACTATCCAGGCATTGAGAGGCGGGATGGCACAACACATACAGTGATACCTGTTGTAAGCGAAATATCCTTCAGGGGGATTATATGGCATCACTCCTTCCCCCGGCAATAGCATATGCGCTCTGTCAACCCCGAAAGAGCGAGAAATGACATCAAGCTGCTCGTCTTTGAGTGAGCTAGGGAAACAATCAGGAGGCGAGTTCAGAAGCTCCTGAGGACCATATCCATCTACCAGTGATCTCGGAGTGGGCCCATAACGTCCCGGTCCTGACTGGACTGGGGGCACTGTGGAAGGCTCTTCTCTGTCCAGGGATTTCTTCTTATCGGAACGAGTTTCGACTTTATGAGACATTTATCTACAAACATAAAGAGTACGTTGTTAAAATGAAGGAAGTAAACAAGCAACTGTATGAAGACTAGGATTTCACTTATAAGTTAGAACATAAGATCTCATTCGGTCGTTCAAGGCCAAAGGTTCATTCGGCATCAGACTCATTCGGTCGTTCAAAGCCAAAGGTTCATTCGGCACCAGATTCATCCGGTCATTTAAAACCGAAGGGTTCGTTCGGCACCAGATTCATTCGGTCATTCAAAACTGAAGGGTCATTCGGTACTCACTCTCCTCTTGCTCATTCGGTAATAAAAAAAGGGCATTCGGCGAAGGAAGGATGAATCACCTGATTCGGTATTCTAACGTGATTCGGCAGTAGGTTTGATTCGGCAGGAATAAACCGTAACATGAAGCCCATACTTATAGGCAATTACGAACGGTCGGACCAATTGGTTCGGCATACAAGGCCGGGTGAGGATATCCGAGGTAAAACAAAGCATGCCATGCGCATACACATGCCCTGCTTTGGGGGGCAATGTTGGGTGAGTTTTGACCGGGCCAACCCACCGGACCATCTCCTTCCCCTACCTGCCGAACCAAATCCCCTCTCCTCCGTCACTAAACCATACGTAGCCGAATCAACCAACTCCCCCTGCATAGCCAGACCAACCAACCACCGATCCAGGCCTCACCGGACCAACCAACCACCGATCCAGGCCTCACCGGACCAACCTCTACCAAACCATCTCCCAAGTCCAATGATGTCGGGCCAACTCCTACTGGACCAACCTACTCCACACATTGCAGAACCAACGAACCAACATACTCCACCTACCACCGAACCAACTCGCTTCCCAACGTACTACCGGACCAAGGCGTACCGGATCAACGCTGCCAGGCCAGGTCGCATCAGCCCAGGCCCACCAGCAGCTATATACGTCCAAGACCCCTGCCCCCAGCCTCACTCTATAAATAGAGGGGCATAGGTACAACAATGGAGGATAAGTTTTGAGAGCTCAAGCACGGAGAGAACTTTCAAACAACTTTCATATACTTGTATCAAAGCTTTGTACTTGTAATCTGAACAAGAAAGGAGAAATAATATATAAAGTGGACGTAGGCACATTCTGGCTGAACCACTATAAATCTGTGTGTCTTTTACAGTTTACCCCCTGCTTTTCATATATTTGCATAAATCACTCAAATCACTAAGAACAACATAAACTCAATTAAATCATACGACTTTGAGGTGTTTGTCCATTTTTTGTGCAAACAAGCGCTTGTTTTAAAAACAAATTCAAATGCCATTTCAAAGGCAAACATTGATAGTCGGTGATTTTACTATCAAACAACATTCACAACAATCAACTAATTTAAATAATTTTCCCAAATTATTCAATTTCAAAATATCTTCGCAAGGTATATATTTTTCCACACTTCAAAATTTTGAAAACCAATTTCAAATCACATTTTCCACACTTCATCACTTTGAAAACAAATTTCAAATCATATTTTCACTCGCGGAATAAAATTTCTGATATCATTTATTTCCCTTTTTCCTTTAAAAATTCCATTGTGAATTTAAATTTCCAAATTTTCACTGATATATGATTTTCAAATCGATTTTCAATTATTCACTTTCAAACACCAAATCAAATTCAAAATTGATTTCAAATTTCATTTCAAACCCCAAATCAAATTCCAAATTCATTTCAATCACCAAATCGATTCCAAATCGATTTCCAAATTTATTTCAAGCATTAAATAAATTACAAATTGATTTCTAAGTTTATTTCAGCACAAAATAAATTTTCATTCAAACACCAAATCAATTATCTTATTAATTTCTCAAAGATTTATTTTCCAATACCAAATCAATTATCAAATTGATTTCAAACAAATTTATGACCTTTTAAATAAATTCCTTTATTCTTTCCAAATTAGTCAAAATTCCATTTTCAATAAATTCTTCAACTTTTAAACAATATTATTCAAAACCCATTTATTAAAATCTTTTCCCATATTTTGGAAATAATTCGATATGATTTCAAAAATCAACTTTATGCTTTTAAATTCCTTCTTTTCAATTCACCCAACTCTATCAAAAGAAATTTACTTAAAATTTCCAACTTAAATTTCAAAAATCCAATTTCATTTATTTCTGGTATCCAACGATACCAAAAATACATTCGGCTAAATTATAGCCTTCAACAAATTCAATCATCGATAAAATCATTCACAGATTATCAATAAATCATCACACGGCATATGAAACAAATTCATACAACATATGAAACAAATTCATATAATTTGAGGAATCCAGTTGGATCCCTCCAACCTGTTTCCCTACATCCACATATGTTAGCACAACAATTAAATACCCATTCCACTTCGAGGTGGAATATCGCGGTATATGGGATTTATAAAATATCATCCGCTATTATGCGGCGCATAGGGTCTCATCTGCTATATAATGCGGGAAATCAATAACTCCAAATATATATATACTACTATATATATACTACCACATCCAAACAGTCAATCAATAACTGCAATTCAAATTTTTATTTGAGTGAGAAGATCTCACCTTTGCTTTTATTTTGCAGTCCATTTTCCATTTCGACTTGTTTTCTTCATAGAATTAGACCTTGTATAACAATTATATAAAATTTTATTAATATTCGAATTAGTCAAACAAATTAACTTCCCATTTTAAATAGATTGAATAAATTAATTATTAAATTTCCTTTTAATAATCATTTTCAGCAACTAAAACAATTAGATAAATTTTATTAAACAAACCTACCTTTATCGTATATTATAAAATTACCTAGTAAATGAAACTAGTTATATACGTATATTTACTTTATTCTTTTCTTCGAAAATAATCTATATAGATTTAAAATCTATTTTCTTCAAACTTCATCTGTATATTTTAAATAATAAAAAAACAGTGAATACCTCACTGTCCACCCTCCGACATCAGCTAGCTGCCATCTCCATCATCGACTTCACGAATGCCTCCAGTCGTTGCCACCTACCATGTACGCACCAACCACCCAGAACTCGCGAACTGCTCTCCACCGCACTTGAACGGAAAACACGACTCCCCATATCGAAACCCTAGCTGCCGCCGCGCCATGAATCCATCTCGTGATTTCCCCATCACACCATGCGAACGACGACGACGTGCTCGAGAAAACTAGAACCCATCATTGCCTCGATTCGCACTGGCCTCGCGAGGTTCCCTTAACCAGCTCGCGACTCAAATTTCGACGCGCCGCCGCTGCTGTGCCATGCCGAAGTTCCGGCCGACATCCCCTAGCCCTCGCGAGTTCAATTGGATTTGGGAATCGACCGCCCCCTTTTTTTATAATGAACGAGGTCGGGATGGATATGTTGCTTTGATTTTTGATAAAAGCTGAAGAGAAGGGAAACGTGAGTGCGAGATTGAATTGAACGGGGTGATTCATTTCTTTCTTCGGCCATTTGATTTTGTTTCGTTCGAACTGGAGATGAAAAGAAGATAGGCTCCAGATTTTTCTGCTTTGATTTGAACCGGGGAAAAGTTTAGACGTGATATAAAGTGAAGAGAGGCGTGCAGGAGAAGGGAACGAGAAAGTTCTGATGTGATCTTATTTTGACTTGTGACTAATATATATTATTAATTTAAATTCAAATTCGAATCGACTCGAAAACGAAGTCAAAATTTTTGACTTCCTATCAAGGCGTGCCGCTAGGCATTTTATACGCCTATTTCGAACTCATTGGAAAAGGTTTCGACTCCAAATTCGATCGTATGGAGAAAATAGCTTTTTGGACCAGTTATTAAATTAAATTCCGATATAAATTCAACGCGTTTATCTATCGTACGATCACACGACAACTCCAAACGCTACGAAAATTGAAATCCGATAATAATACACTATTACGGATCCAATGGAACTGGTTTCATCGAATTCCGAGACTGTGCCTCGAAAGGCTATTTTTAAATATCGATTTAAACGATAAAATTCAAAACTGAACAAAACAGTTTTCAAATTCAATTCTGAAGCTTCTATTACCTTCAGTATCATCAATATAAATTTTCTAAGCCTTGAAAATATTTTTAATCGGCTTAAAAATCAAGATTCAATATTTTACCCAACATCAATAAATTAAATTCAAATATTAAATTGCCAAATTCATTCTGATATTTGAATTTCAAATCAAACTAACTTCCAGATATTTAAAATCAATTAAATATCCTGATTTCTAATGTCAAAAATTCAGGGTCGTTACACTCATTATTAGTAGTAAAGATAAATCATTTTTAAGCCTTTAAATACATAATTGCTTTATTAAAATTAAGTATACATCATATTGCTATTTTATCAAATCTCATTTCCATTTTATAAAATCTATACTTCATTTATAAAATCATATGACCATTTTATAAACACTAATTAAGCTTCATTAACCCCCTCTAATCACTTTAATAATAAGTGTAGAGTTCAAAACTCATTTAATTAGCTTACTAACATTTCTAATACCATTTAAATTAGTTTCATTATTTCTAACTAATGACAGCACTTAATTATATCATTGAACTAGTCTCTAATCTATCATAACTTCATATATAATCATTCAGTTGACAAAAAACCGAATTCTTAACTTACTAACTATTTCAAAAATTGTATAACTGTCTTAAATAAATAATTAGTTAGTATAAGCATGTTTATGACATAAATATAAGCCTAAATCATCACTTAACATTTTATAAATCATTGCAAATAACTCCATAATAACATAACCACAAATATATGAAGTATAACATGTAAAAATTGTTAGTGAATCATCCCACTCACCTTCTTCTTCACCAAATCAAGCTCTAATTAGCACAAATCCATACTTTGCTCTCTTGAGACCGTGGATGAAGATCCGAACTTCGATTCAAGCTAATTATTTGATGGGTTATGTAAGGAATTAGGTAAGAAGAATTATGGTTATTTTAGTTAAAATTAGGAATTTTCTGTGAAGGGATTATAGTGGATTTAGGGTTTAGGCTTAAGGAAAAATTAGGAAAGTGATTAGGAGAATGAAATGAAAAGTAATGTGGAATGAAAATGAGATAAAGGATAAGCTAACTTATAAGCTTGCTTATGGGCTTTATGTAACGACCCGCTATTTTGGACTATTCGCATCTGCACATGTCGGACTTGAATAATTCAAAATACCAAATTGTTAATTTAAATTTGGCAAAACTGAGCATATACAGTAAATAAATAATCACAGATCACAGACACAGAGTAATAATTGCAGCGGAAATAAAAGAGATAGTAGTTCATGAAGCTACTATATAAATATATAAGTTACATCAGAGTTAAACCAGATACAACGGAAGAGTAATACGATACATTAGATACAAATCAGAATACATCACTGGAATCATCGAATACGGAAAACAGAATAGATGGCTGGATCTTCAAGCAAAGCTCCAACTTCAAAGGTGAGTCTCGAATACTGGTACACTCAGTCTGACCCGAGCGTAAAGAAAACACAAAACACTCGAGTCGGGATTAACATTCTTATATCAATAAATCCAACTCAAGTGAAATTGCAATTGAAATACAAATAACTCAAAGGATGTTTGGAATAACCATCCTTTAAAGATCTGTTAAACAATCTACTATGTAGTAGTGTACGATAAGTAGATAATGTCTATCAGTAATATAAGATATCAAAATAGTGTTAAGGCGTTACCATTATCCCCCTTAACACATTTTATATAAGCGTTATAGTCTATACAGCACTGTAAACTCCACCGTAAACTAGTGGGATATCAGGGAGTACTCCATAGGTATAACACAAAACAAATCGTAGTGGTCGCGTATATAGGGATCCAAGTATGACAAGGCACATGAGGCAATACCCAAGGTAGTGAAACTACCGTTCGCCTGATCCGGACTGGTGAGAACGCATCGCCGCAGCGATCGCAACACCGTGAAACAACACTCCCAAAATCAAGGGTGCACCAATCGACAACAAGTAATGAGTAGTTTTCGAAGAAGTGTGTTCGCTCGAGGTAGCTAGCCCCCATTTGGCCCGTCACGGCTCCTGTTTTAGTCATTTCCAATTTGACACAAGTGTCAAGGCTATCCATTATCGTTCTCTTTCTTCAGTCATCACATACATCATTCCAACCACTTCATTCTGGATCACACTCCGCGTATAGTTATTAAAGTGGTTTTCGGTTTAGACAGATAGTATGTCCCTAACCGATTCCGGTCTCTTTAATAACTTTCGTGATTATTTCACCGATTGGTCGTTTAGTAAATTTCAAAACCAAATCAAATTCAATTTTAGTTAGAATTTATAAATCAACATTTCATTCGACTTCTATATCAATTTCCATAATTACGTTTCAAAACTTCCAAATTACCATTTCAAAATCTTATGATTCAATTTCAATTAGAATTTAAAAAAATTCAAATATTGATACAAGTTCGAAAATAAGTTTCATTCCAAATCATTTAAATTAATTTAATTTAACCTTCAGATCAATTTAACTTCATTGATCGATTTTATTCAGTATTCATTAAGTAAATTTGTCATTCAAAACAATTTCTATTTAATTTTCAATTCATTAAATCAATTACTTAAGTTCAACTTCATTAAATCAAAACTTACAATTTTGAATTAAATTAAATACGTCAAAACAATTTCTTTAAATTATAAGTCTTACATTAATTTCAAAATATCACATTTTCATTTCTTGTTAAAAAAATTCAATTTCACTTATTTATTTACTTAGATACAAATTTCAAAACTCAATTAATAAAGAAACTTTATTTCACTTATTCAAGAAGTTCAATTTTATTAATTATTAAATAATTCAAACTTATTAAATTATTAAATAATTTCAAAACTTAACTATTCAAAATTTCAACTTATTATAATTTCAAAACTTAATTCGATCATTTCTCAAATTAAACAACGTTCTTTCATTAATTACATTGTTAATATTTTGTTTCAGATTATTAGATATTAACATTTTCCTTTCAAAAATTCAAATTCCAATTTCATTTCAAAACCATATTATTTATTCAAATAAAATCTTTATTTTATTTTTAAATCAAATTATTGACCAATCGGTTTATTTAATTCTCTATCCTAGGTCAAAGTTAAATTTTGGGTATTTATCATTTCAACCCGATTCCAATTCAATTCAAAAATCAAAACATAGCAAAGGGAACTTGTAGTGTGATAACTGGGATGGTGTCAAAGTAAATAAACAAGCAATAACAACAACCAATATCAATCCAATAATCAATTCAAATAATCCCGAAATAATCGTATTAATTCACATTGTTATTTGTGTAAATTAATATAATTATTTCTAGAATCTACACTATCATTTCATGTAGATTAAAGATTATTACACTAATATTAATACGGTTCTTCACTTGATATCTATTAATCAATTTCATACAACATCAATTTAAGCAACAAACAATTAAATGGTTCAAGGTGTATTTTACCAAATTTCTACGTGTCAATTAATTCGGCATTAAAAGGGTCATATTATGCAGGTGTCATCTAATCAAATTTAACATATATCAAATCTAACTATTATACGTCAAATTCAATTCAAATTATTTATCATTTACTATATCAACAATTTAACGTCCAATGTCAACATCAACAATCAATCATTTATCAACCAAACTGGATTATCATTTCATAAATAACAAATAATGGTGTCAGATGTCACAGGTGAACTGATACAGGTAATAGCATATATAACAGTGTAAATAGCTACAGCAGCGTATTTCAATTGTCGTTTCAATTGAAATCAAATTTAATAAATAAAAGAACATTAATCGTAAGTGATTGCTCACCTTTCGAGGCTAGAGATCGAGAATAGACAACGAAGTTGAGTTACGAATTGCAAGCACGACTTCCGAAATAAACTAGATAGGCACAAAATCGACGAGCAAAGCTGTTAAATAGGAATTGCCGAAATCAAATCAAAACATTCAACATAGCAACAAATAAAAAAACATGTCCTACGTCAAAGTTTAACAATATAATTCTATGTGCTACCGAGATCGAAATGGTCTGAAATTTGGTATGAATAAAGATTAAAACTTGTATTTCAAACTGCAAAAGAATCTCTTGATTTGGACAAGAGACGAGAAAAGTTACAATGTCACGAACATAGACTCAGGCCGTGTTGCGACTGTCAAATGTTCAGGTCTGAAAACCCCTTTGGGTCTGACTTTCAGGTAAGAAACAGAGGACTGAACCACCTCGTATGAAGCTAAAATTTTATATACAGAAAGTAGAAAACTTTATCTTTTAAACAAATAGGGAATCACTGTATTCCGACGTAAGACGGAAGAGATACGATGCGTCAAACATGAACTCAGGTCGTGTTTGCAGCAGTGTAAAATAATTTCAAGTACAAAAGAACAGCTGCCTGGGTCTAACTTCCAGATCCTCGACCACTAATCAAACGATGTCGGATTTTGTTGAAATTTGACAGGCATAAACTAGGTAACTTCGACTCTTTTTTAAAAATAGAATCAACCCATTCCAATAAAACATGAGTGAGATATGATATCGTGAACATGAAGTCTAACTGCTGTTCAGAAAAAAAATAAACATGCAAACAAGTGCAAAATCAGTTTTGATGTAAACTAAATATATAAACCTTATATAAACTTAAATACATACTATATTTTAAAATTAATATTTATCATAAAAATCAATATGATTTACTTTGTTATAAACTCAAATGGATGAAATGTAAACTTATATAAACATTATATATATAACAAACCGATTGTATGTTAATGATATAAACCTATTCAAAATATAACAAACGCAAAACAAGATTCATTTTTTTAAGAAGAAAGCATAAATGCACTTGTCTTGTGACTATCAGTTCAACTTTGCAATCATGCAGCACATAATGTTCTTGAAACTTAAGACCATGAACTAAAAAGTATATCATATCATATTTTATATAATTACGACCTTCAGTTTCTTCAATCCAATACAATTTCAGAAATAACTAGATAATGCATCAACTAGGAAGAAATGCTATCACAGTAACGATGGCTCTAACTAAGAACAAATCTGACAGTACCTATATCATTCTACAAGTCCTATTAAATCATGCATTCGAAAGGAATTTTTAGTACTCCAAGAAAAACAAAAGAAAACTAGTGATTAGAGATTCACCTACTAAGATGATACAACTGAGTGATTCTATCACAGTAATGATGCTAAACATATATTTAATAATAAAACTGAAATATATATATATATATAACTTTTGAAAAACCTTTAACTAACAGGTTATAAATTTATACAAACACATATATTAAAACAATTTATATGAATAAATAAACCTATACCTTGACATAAAAGGAAGATGGTTGGAGAGGAAGACGCCTGAGCCTTTGGGGAAGCCATGGCGCTGCAGGTGGTCGACAAGGTTGGAAGATGCTTCGGCCGAGGCAGAGATGTTAGTAGGACGTGGATCTGGGTAGCGGCGCAACTGGTGTGGGCGAGACTCGGAGGGAGGATACGAGAATGGAAGGCGGCGCGTGCATGTTTGCTCGGCCGGAGCTTGGTGGAGGTCGACATGTGGTGGAAGGATCTGAGGTCATGGGTTTGAGGGGGGGCCGCATGCGGGTGCACGAGGTGGGGAAGTTTCGGCCTTCACTATATAAGTAGCGGGTTTAAAAATATATGCATGAGCTTTGTTTATGCACTGTCATCATTATATATATATTTTTTTAAGAGGAGGCATATGAAGGTGACAGACAAAAGAAGAATGGATTTGGAGGAGATGAGTAGCTGGCAATTTAATGGAAAGGGGAAAAGTCACGTAAGAATGCACAGAAAAAGTAACGACCTAAAGAATAAGAATGAACCGGCAATTTAAATGAATACATGGAATATAGAAAGTCATAACACAAGGACCAAAAGATTTAAAAAGGGTATCGCTACCGATCATCATTTTATAGATTCTGTCGTGCACCGGATATCAAAACGCAAAGTTGAATATACCGCAAAGATCAGCACGACGAAACGATCAAAACGGTATACAGATATCGGTGGTATGATTGAATTATAAAAAAATTCAAATTTTCTACTAGCGGAAAATGCAGCAAAACGTAGAAAAATAAGATCGACGGAGCTAAAGAAGTCCGAATTTTGAAAAACGAAAAATAACGTCTTGCTCAGAAGATGATTTAGAATTTTTTTATGTAAAAATATTTAGGTTTCGAAAACATTTTATTTTCATTACATTTTAACTGATTTAAACCGAAATGACGTGACTAAAATTTTCTTTCATATTTTCTGACGAAACTTTACAATTTCCTATGTTTAAATAGACGCATTTTAAATATCGAATTTTCGTTGCAAAATTTTATTGTTTATTTTTATTTAACGAAAATTTCATTTAACGCAAAACGCACGTTTCTTACATTAAAATTATTATTTTGGTTTCTGTTATTGGTTACAACTATTTCATATTATTACATTACGTTTTTAATATGTATTACATTATCGGTCTTATTGAAATTGGATTTGGATTTGTAACTTATATACAAAGAGATTTCCATTTAATAAATCGTAAAATTTTATTCCTATCGGATTTTTAATTAAAATTTTATTTAATTTAGTATTTTTAAAGCGTTAAAAATACGGGTCATTACACTTTAGTCCAAACTCAATTTCTATTCCTTCCTAGAAATCACTTTTTACTTAAAAAACTTATTGACTCCAAACATAGTTAAGTTTATACTCAATCTTCTCACGATGGAAAAGCAAACTCAACTACCAGTGTTTCGAGTCCCAATTCACTCATCTCTAAAAGTCAAGTACAAGGGGCACTCCGTTAATTAATGATTAGATATTTAAATTAATCATTTGAATATTCGATCGTTAAAATAGTAGGGTGTTACATTCTCACCTCCTTAAAAGAAGTTTGTCCCCGAAATTTCTATGATTACGAGAAAGTAACAGGACTGACCAAAATTCTCGAATCTCAATTTTGGAAAATTTCAACAGCACTTTCCTTTGTGCTATTAGCATTTTGGAAACTCCCAGGTTAGACTACATCACACAACTAGGAATGATGCGATAACCTATATTATTCCACATTTCCAAAAATACATAACTCTTTTTAAAAAAGCTTTTCACCACTTAAATGCAAATATAAATAAGTAAGCATTTATTGTCCATGCTTTAGCTCTCAAGTACCTAATCATTCTATACCAAGAGAATTATGTACCCACACAACAACAACACAGAATTCATACATGTAACGAACCGCCTTTCTAGCATTTGAAAGACGAATCATTATGGATTGAAGAAATAAGAATGATAAGAGAAAGACTAATCAAACATAGAATCTTACCATGCATGGAACAACATATAATAGATAATGTAGTATATTACATAGTCAAGCCAATATATTACATCAAAGTTCAATGATACAAGTTCTAGACTAGGACAATTACAACTGCTTGTCCATAAAAGACATAGGTCATACATACATACATACACAATGGAATACTTAATAATAGTAATAACTATCCATGAAGCCACCTGCTCTAGCTCCTTCATCATGCTTTCGAGAGAAACCTGGATCACTTGACTACTCATAAAAATTGAGTACCCAAGAGTTTAGGGAAAAGAAAATAAACTCTGGGTCAAACATGGGTCTGGTGTGAGTAAACTCAAACAATAGAATATTGATTTGAAAATGGAAACAACAGTATCTCCTAAGACCACGCCGCACATAAACACGGACGGGTTTTACCTTACGATAACTAAAACACCTTCTATATAAAATCGATGATATTATTATAATGTCTAAGGGTTTAAAGTAAATAGAGAACATAGCTGAAATTCTTGCATCTCACATTCAACAATATTAGGTTTATAATCAAAACCGTAAAGCTCGTATTGGAGAATGGATTCCAACTAATGACTAGGCTACTGGGGTACCGTCTGCCACAGTACACCTCTAGAAAATGTACCAAGGTCGTACCTAACGACCCCTGCTAACACCGAACTGGCCTACCCCTTACTGGATAGTATCGAATATGATCATCCCCTTGGTTGGGATCAACAACCATTCTGGGACTAAATTATGAGATTAGGGACTCATTCTAGATGGGATGATCAATATCTTAATGGGTGCGACCCACATGGCCCTGCTGCATATCCCATGTTTTAGTCATTCCCGATTGATGAGGCTTGAGGCCACTTTTTACCTTTCAATAGCACTACCCTCTTGGAATGCTAACATTGCCTTCCAATGTTGACACAATGTCAGCATTCGTCCCTATAAGTCGTTCAGGAGATGAACGAACTGAAGGTACTATTTCCACTACACCCGTTTTGGAATCACCCTCGAGGTTAGAAGCAAAGAGCCCTTGCACTTCAAGTCTTGAATCTTGATTATGACTTCAATACTTCCAATTCAAACGATTACGTTGGTTTGAAGTGGTTTTCGGATAACAGCTTGTCATCCGATCCCGGTCTCTACAAACCAACTTTCGATAAGGGTCAAATTATTTATAGTGAACAACTTCACTATCAGGTAGGAGATTAACATATGGAAACACATTTCATACTTAAGTTATCATGACCCGCTTATCGAAATTAACCTCCTTATGTTTATCGATATCCAACATTCGTGCTAAACACAAGTCACTTGCTTTCCACAAACGAGTCAACATTTTCAATCACTACTTTAATTCATTCAGCTACTTAATGGTCCAGACAAGAGATCATTTGGTTTGGAATCAATTCACCTTGAGAAGAATATTGGTTTAAAACACATTTGGTTTAATTTAAAATCACCTTTGGAAAAGATTTAATTAAATAAATAAATAAATCGGTTTAAACCCTAATTAAATCTTAATTAATCCAAATTAAATCAAGATTAAATCATAACTAAACTCTAATTAGACTTAATGTACTTAGTTAGGCCATAATAACTACCTAATGCATCTTGATTAAGGTTAAAATAAATCATTATTAGTTAAACCCTAATTAATTAAATAATCACTTAATTAAATAATAATTAATTAACTAATTGACTTGATTAAATAATTATTAACCATTGATTACTTCTTAACCATGTTAAATACCAATTAAAACTTAATTAATCAAATAATAGTCATTAACTTAACTTAAGTGTTGATTAATTACTAATTACCTTCTTAATTACTAATTAAGGCTAATTACCTATTTATTTAACTAATTAATTAAATAAATAATTACATAATTAAATTACAAAACTTAATTACTTTTTAATTACTAATTAAGTTTGTTTTGAAACTTTTACAAAACAATTTCAAGTTAAAACTACTTAAAACTAAAATCGATAAATTTCGTCGAACTGCATTCATAGCGACTATCACTATGGGCGTAGTTCGCTCTAACGTATTCTTAGCGAACCACTTCACAACCCCATACTTTTTTTCATGGTTTGAAAAATTCTTTAGAAAATTTAAAAGAAAAAAAAACTTTTGAAACTAAATCTACAAACTTTAATCCATTTCAAAACTTTAAACTTCAAAAAACAACTTCGATTCCAACCGGATCTCAAATCCATCGTAATTACACAAAGTAGATAACTTTGTTTACCAAAACTCATGTCGTTGCTCATGTTTTACAATCAACACATTACTAACACAAACCATCTTTATCATAGGTTGCAAGTATACATCCATATATACATGCTTACTAACTTTATAATACAACATCGATTTCCATAACCAAATCAAGCTATAACCATCCAAATCATAATCAAACCACATGGTTACCATTCAACTTCTACACTATATTATCACTATAATAATGACTTAATAATGAATTACAAAAAAATTCCAAAATAAGGTAGTTTACTCACCGAAATTCCACAGATTCAACTCTAACTTTCACTAGACCTTGCTAATGACCCAAGAGCTCGAAAAGGAAGTTGCTTTCTTGGATTTTTGGCTACTAATGGGCTCGGCCTGATGGTCCATTGGCTCGGCCTAGGGTGTTGGGTGGGAATGTGGGTAGTTGCTTGATGGAGGAGGGTGTGTAAGGTGGTAGAGAAGGGTTTTAGCTAAGGAAAATGTGTTTTGAAGTGGAAAAAATTGATTTTTTCCTAACTTTTGCAAACTATGGAAGCCATGGATATTTTGGAGAGGAAGTTTTAGAAAGTGAAGAGGAGAAAGAAAATGAGAATGTGTGTGTGTGTGGATGTATATTTATAGGAAAAAAGATTTGGAGAAAATTACTAATTTATCCTTTAATGATTTAACATAATATGTCATGATATTTGAAAAATCACATCACCTTCCTACCCATTTCTCTTGCCACATTCCACCTCCTTCTCTAGTCAAATCCTTAAGCTCATGATGAGTAATGATGTCTAATTATGAAAATATTAAAATATGACAACACTTAATAATATATATTTATATATAATGTTTATTATTTTTAAAGTTATGAATTATCACATCACCTGTTAATTATAATTAACATAAGATAATCTTTTCCTAAGTGTATTATTATTTAGTTAATTATCTACTATATATGTGTATATATGGTGCATAAGGACGAACAACTTTCCGGTGTCGAAAGGTCGAAATTTTGGAAAACGTTCTTCGATCACATTTTCTATATTTCTACGAACTATTTAATTTGGTAAACAAATTTTGAAAAGGATGTTTCCCTCATTATTAATTAATTAAAATGAATTTATTTATTAATAAAAATCTATTTATTGACTATATAAAATATATATAATTGCCTAGTTAAAGCGACCAAACCCTAGGTCATTAAAATACATGTATAACCTTAGCATAGTAACCAATACTACCATAATCATACATGACAATCTATTGGAGAGTAAACTCAAATGAATCGGTATTAAAATATACCACATACGTTGAGTCACATCAAAAGGCGGTAGACTTGTATAGATCACATATCAAACCCATAGTGGGTATGGATGATTTCCGATCTATTTAAGATAGCTATCACTATCTCTCTCCGAACATACTTTAATTATGAAATTGTAACTACCATACAAGCAATCAAACACATGAAATAAGCAAAAATCAATCAATAACAATAAAAAACATGCAACCACCAAACAATAGCAGACAATGATAAGCAAAAATAACTAGCAGACAAACCATCAGACGTGCAAGTAAACAACAAAAATCAACAACAATAAAAATCAGCCAACAAAAAAATCTAACAACATCAAACAGTAGCAAGCAAACATGGGTAATGGCAAACAACGGTAAGCAACAACAACCATCAACAATAAACAATCAACATACAATTAACAAATAACTAACCAATCAACAAGCAATAAAAAGCGTACAAAGAAATGGATAATTCAAAAGGAGTCTATACCGACACGCATGGTAACCAATCAAAAGTCAAAAGTGCATGTTAAACCATAAACTCCCATGAGCCTATTTAATATCCAAGATAAACAAAATGCCTAAGTGGTGCAACTTCTTTCATGAATACAATACATAAAAGAGTGTTACACCTCTCTCTATGAAAAGGAAAGCTTACATGATATGCTAGATTATCAAGTCTCAAAACTCTCGAATAAATACAACAATCTAATCCTTAACTTTCCTTTTTCTTCCAAATAGAACTCGTTCTCCAAAGCAGAAAACTCTACTAATTAAATCATCATTGGATGACAAAATACTAGTGCTTGGGTTTGCTTGGGTTCAAACTCACCTCAACCGCACAGTGTTAATAAGGATAATATACTAAGTGCACTATGACGCTCGCCTAAGCAAGTACCGTCTTGTCACTTAGAAGATTATCCAAATCACCACAAAACTAGTTAAGAAATCCTTAATCGAACTATACTAGGCCACCTTAACTATACTATACATATAATTTGCAATGATTAAAGATCACCAAAAAATGACATGATGCCCTATCCATCCCTTTGGTTGCTTGCAATATTTCTCTGTTAAGTTAGGGTAGACTACCTGACCCCTCTCATTCAAGCTCTGATCTGGTTCCTTGGTCCAACCATTGAAATTTCCTGGCATGACTAAACTCGAGCTTTAGAAATCCCTCGGTCACATCAAGGATCTGACTCAAGTGCTCTTCTTTAAGAATCGAGTGAAAACCCTTTCCTAACCGATGCAAATCACCTAAAAACCCTACGCTCGAACTATTGATTAGGAAGTGGTAGGTAAATGGACCAATCCTTAGAAAATACCCCTTTCGGGGCATGGGATTACTCCAATCTACTAAGGCTTACTAACACATAGAAAAACAATTCTAATATGAATGACTCTAGGCAAGCGCCTAAGTTATCCGCTCAGTCTTTGCTCATTAGTAGGCATCCATCGAACCTAGTTAGATACAAATCCAAGTCATGCTTCATTAACTAACCCCACTCAACTTGAAATTTCATGCATCAAGTTCGAACGGTAATACTCTCAGTCGCTGCACCTTAGTCCCATAACTAGGATCCTCGTACAAGGTCTAACTTTATAAAAGGATTTACCTACTATGAACGATGACAAGTTTAGTCTATCTACCAAGTAGCTAGCAATAGGTGAATAAAAAGCTCAAACGTTGGAAAGGAAAAAAACAAGTACTTCAAATAAAACCATACCTTACTACATGTGCTTATTCCCGCTATCTAGGCTTACTAGGACCTGGTAGTGACTGCAAGGCATAAGTCATCTTCACTTGCCCTCCTTTCTTAAGCATAGTACAATCCCTCTTCTAGTGACCAAGCTGACCGCTATTGGAGCACTTATGCTTCGCTTTAGCTACATGGCATTCCGTAGCAAAATTCCCTTTTATGCCATAAGAGTGGCCCATAATAACAGCTTTCTTCTTTGCATAACATGGCATTTCCCTGTATCTTGGTCTTTGCGCTTTGGTTGGAAATTCGGTTTGAGCTTTACCTTTGGTACCTCTGATGGTACCTTGTAGGTGCTCTCATAAAGAAAGCCATCTCCACAAGACTTTCAAAAGTGTCCCCTATGGGGATATGACTGAGCAATGAATCTCTAACCAATGCATTAAGACCTCTGGAAAACTTCTTCACCTTCTTCATCGGAGTATTGATCATCTCAATACCAAACTTAGCCAAAATATTAAACTAGATAACATACTCCCTAATAGATAAGCTACCCTGCTGAAGATGGATAAAATGCTCAAGCTAAATGTAACGACCCTGAATTTTGAACGATTTAAATTGAAAATATTTAATTAATTTTAAATATTTGAACGATGATTTGACTTGAATTTCAAATTATCAGAAGGAATTGGCGATTAAATTTTTGAATTTAATCTATTGAAAATTTAATAAAATTTGAATCTTCAATTTTAAGCCGGTTAAAAATAATTTAAAAGCTTGGAAAATTCATATTGATAATACTGAAGATAATAGAAGCTTCAGAATTGAATTTGAAAGCGATTTGTTCAGTTTTGAAATTGTATCTTTTGAAATCGAATTTAAAAATAACCTTCCGAGGCACGGTCTCGGAATTTGACGAAATCAGTTTTATTGGGTCCGTAATATTAAATTATTACTGGATTTCAATTTTCGTATTTATCGGAATTGTTTTATGAACGTACGACGTACAAACGCGTATAAAATTAAATCGAATTCAAAATTGAATTTCTGTAACAACCTGGATTTTTACCCAAATTTTATCATCGATAAACGACCTATGTGGACAGTCAAATTTCTGTTTGTTATTGGAATTTCTATAGCGATAAAATCTTCGTAAATTAACGATTTAATATCGATTGTTAATTTCTGTTTGAATTTGGAAATTGTAAATCGATTGAAATTCTTTTATTTAAATTTTTTTCGTACGAATGAATATATATATATATAGTTTAGACTTTAACAACAAAAAATTAAACAAGACAAAATAAAAATAATAAAAACAAAATATAGATAAAAGAAAAAAAACCAATACCACCCATACCTATACCATGTTCTCTTCTGCAAAACCACGTCCTTACCCCTTATCTTCTGTAAAACCCACGCCCCTTCACTTCACAAATAATCGAAAGAAAAAAACGAAGAAAAAAAAATGGCGGTTCTCTCGTTCGTCCCTCTTCGTTGCCTCCAAATTTAGGGCTTTGCCTTGTCGTTCGATCTGGCGAATCTAGGGCTTCACCTTCCCCTCGCATTCATTCGCTCGCGACCTCGTCGAACAAAGGTGAGTAACCCTAGTTACTCACATCTAATTCACTCGTAATTTAATACTTCTGCCATTCGTTTTTCTTCTGGATGTTTATGATGAATTCCGACCTTTTCCAATTTCGTATAATTCGTTACTTGTTTACGGCTTTGTGATGATGGACTTGGTTTGAATTTCTTGGCTTTGAATTTCAGTGATGTTGACTATGCTGTGACGCGATTTTCTCTTGACCATTTCATATGCGAATATATGTTGGTATTTCTTGACTTTGGCCACTTTGTTGATTTTAAACTAGTGACTTGGGTTTTGACTGCGGTGATGATTTCAGAATATCACTGCACATTTTTTTTTAAAAGTTTCTGGAATCAAAATAAAATAAAATATGAACATGCAAATTTCATTCCAGCTTCAAAGGGGATCTCTGCATTTTTTTTTAATGTGAGTAAACACACTGAACCCATTCATATGTTTTGATATTTGAGTTGATGCTTGGAATGTATGTGTTTAGTTGATAACTATGTCAGTATGCTTGCATGGATGTTTAGCATAAATATGACTTAAATTGATATTTAAGCTGTGATATATGCTTTATGACTGTGAATTGTGTGTTGTATGTTATATGTATATAGATGACTGTATGAATGTTACAACCAGAAAACATATTAAATCTGAATACATTTTAAATCTGAAAAGAGAAAAATTTGCTCTGTTCAAACTGAATATAAAGTGAGAACTCCTGTTTCTTTACTTAAGCATAAATTTGTTGCTTGATTGATGATTGAAAACAAGCATGTAGTTAGTAAAATCATAAATATAAAAAAACTTAAGTAAGGTTATGAAGTGCATGCTTGTTTCTTGTGATAAAGATTGCATGGTGTATATGAGTATAGATTACTGTTTTATGGTTAATGTTTAGGATGAATGCTTCAGAGTTTGTTGAAAAAAAAAATGTTGGTATAGATAATCAAATTGCCTACATGTTTATTTATAGATCTGTGAAGGGTATATATGTCTGTAAAAGATGTGTCTGCCTCTGTTAGGTTCAACTCTTGAAAACAATGATAATAATGTAATCTCTTCTTATGTAATCAAAAATAAGTTATATTCTTTAAATGGGAAAGGACTGTAACTATATAACATCAATTTTTAAAAGATTCCCGAGTGTTTAAGTTAAGTGTGTACTTTCCTCCTTTTCGATTGACTTTACTGAGTCTCTGGATGGTTCATTTCCACTCACTGTCGCACTTGTTCATCAGTTCATTTTTATCTGTTTCCTGTCATGTTGTTGCAACTTTGTTGCACTTGTATCACTGGTATTTGCATACATGTGAACTAAACTTGTGTATCTTGTGTTTCTGGTCACTGTCACACTGAACTTGATTCAGTTGTACATTTGTTCATCAAGTATCCCCTTTGCACTATCCTTTGTTGCTCACCATGTTTTAATTTGCATCTTGTTTTGTATCCTTTTTGAGCTCGAGTTGCTTCGTTATGACCCTTGCGTGTGTGACTCAGTTCACTGTGCATTCATTGTTTGCCATATTGATTTCACTGCATTTTCATTTATGCGTCCCTAACCTGTTGCACTTGCAATGTATTGAATTGTCTGCACTTTGTCCTGTTTACTCAAGCTTGTTATTCGAGTTGATGTACATATAGTTGCATGGCCTGATCCACTGTCGAGTTCATTCGCCTTTGCCTATTGTGCTCGAGTCTGATACCTTTTAAAGTCTGATCTATTAGTCTGCAGTTCCATGTTGTCACCCCTATTTCATTTTGTTCTTGCACATTGTCACTACATTTGTTAAGGCTTGGTCATTGAGTATCACTGCATACTGCATGTCGCCATTCCGGCTGTTGCAGATCCATCAGGGTCATTTTGATTTGAGTTGCATCTTTATTTGTAGTACTTGAGTATTTGATTGCAATGAGCATTGAACTGCATTTATTCGTGTACATATATGCACTGCATGCATGTATCTAGTTTCATTTGTTTAATTGTGGCTTTGACCCATGCTGTTGATATTTGTTAATTGATGTTATGGACTCACTTTGACATTTGAACTGGTTATATACTTGCTGCTACTATTGCACATGCTTCACTATGTACTTTGTTTTCAATTCAGCTATATTGCATGTTCTATAAGTTGATTCTGGATGTTCATGCGAATGTTGTGTGAACTGAGATTGTAATCTGTTATGACATTCATATGCTTTGATATTTTCGTTGATGCCCCAGCCAACCACTTGAGTTGGATCTGATTCAGATTTGACCTTGTGCACTTGAGTTGGCGAGGCAGTGCACATGGGTATACGTGTGCACTGCAGCCACCAAGAAATCGACAGTTTGAATTGATGTTTCTTTGCGTCGGATGCATTGATTTTTAGGCCGTATTGGCGAGGCCGTACACGCGTGCGTGTACGGCAGCCAATCGAGTTTTGATGATTTTAAAGTGACAACTTCAATTGTTTTAAATTGATTTAGTCGATTGATAAATTGTTGATTTATCTTTGTTGATGATTTAAATCTGCTGATTTATTGTTTAACACTGTTTAGTGTTATATTTTCGTTATCCGATTTCTTTGTTAAAAGAGTCGGATAGACGGGAATTATTGTGACTGTCGTCTATTTGATTATTACTGCCTATATGCACTAATAAACTGGTTTGAATTAGACTGACCTGTGTATTATTTTCTTTTGAATATAATACTCGGGTCAGACCGAGTATTTTTACAGCTTGAAGATTTTCGAGCAGCGAAGTTAGAGAGAGAGTAAAGAATCACTTAAGTTTTCAGAAGAAATTGTATCTTAAGAAATTCCGCTGTATCAGTATAAATTGTATAAACTCTGATGTATTCTAAAAGATTTATAGTAATGAAATAAATTCTCATTTGTTTTAATTGATTGTTATTATCTGTGTTTCTGTGGCTGATTCTGTTTAAACCTTATAAACTAAATAACAATTCGTCTTTTTGAACGTTTCGAGTTGGTTTAATTACCGACTGGAGACGGTCAGAAGGGGGAATGTTACACTAAATGCCCTTCTCAGTCTCAGAAATAAATTGACACTCGAAGTAATGTCTAAAGTCCACCCAAGTAATGGCCTACTCATCAACCTCCTCTTCTACAGTATCCCACCAAGCCAAAGCTTCTCCCTTAAAATGTTGGAAAGCAATCCTCCTCATGAGAACATCCTCTACGGCTACGTTAGAGAAGTCCCTCTAACATGTACGTATCTAAGCCTATGTCTTTGCAACAGTCTATAAACTCTGATATGGCTTCCCACCAAGGCTAAGGAAATCCCAAAATAGCTTTGGAAAGTCTAAAGCTGGTAAAGCAAGAAATACTGGTGCCCCAAGGGCAATACTACCTCCAACACTAGCTGCAGCTGTTGAAATGTCCGCAGGAGGTGGAACATCCCATATGGTAGTAAGTTAATCTCTAAACCAAGCGGGCATCTCTGAATGTCCACCCCCAGTTGCTCGCGTACCTTGTCTTCTCATAATGATAGCCTAAAACAAAGATATTTTAGCAACTGATGATAGAAATAAGTTAAAACTCGGAAGATAAGTGATGTATGCAGTATAATACAGTAAAAAAAACAAGTACGTATGGGAAATGGTACATATTTATAACTCATATAGAACTTTTCTAAGAAAAAAAGTGTGAATATATCTTAAGGCTACTTTAACATTAGAGGAGGATGAATAGTGTTTTATAACTCATATAGAACTTTTCTAAGTGGTTTTAAGATTTAAATCCAAACACAAAAAATTAACACACACACACACAGATACATATATATATACATACATACATATATATATATATTATTAACAGGCAGTTATAGATATATATAAATGCAATAAAAATAAAGTAAAAGTAAGAGATGACACCAGGAGTTTTATACTGGTTCGGTTTAACCAATCCTATGTCTAGTCCTGTACAATATATGTACAGATTTCCTTTCAAATGCCTATTTTAATCAGGTAACAATCACACCAGAATACAATCTTAATTTCAAGGCAACAAGATACACCCTTTGTACATTTCGATCTCAGGATAGACTCTCTTGATTTAACTGGACAACAAAATCACCCATTTAATTTAAACGGGCAACAAGCACACCCACTTGACTTGAACAGGCAACAACCACACTAACACAAATAGTAGTAGAGATTTTTTGATTCTAAATACAAATATTTGTACTTTGGATACACCTATGGCCCTTTGATAGCACTTTGATCTTTGAACTAAAAAAAGAATACTTGCAAATTAGTGAGAAGATTATAGAGAATAAATGTAGTAAAGCAGCGATTGAAATTGAGTGAATTTGAAAAGTATAGAAAGTGGATTGTGTGAAATATATAATGAGAATTTGGAATAAGAAGAATATAGAGAAAGTGTTATGGAAATTCATTTTCCGATCCCTTTTATATAGTGTTTGAAGCAATATGTCTATTCGTGAAGAGAAAGAGCCAAAAATCACAACTACTCATAATTTAAAAAACATCACTTCAACAATAAGTATGTCGACATACTTAGGTAGGGTATGTCGACTTACCTTAGTATTTTGAATAAAACAATAATACATTTAAAGTGTTGTAAAATTCTGATATTTTGTAAAATCATTTAAAAAATAGTTTTAAAATACTTTTAATATAGAAACTTTTTATAAAATATTTGTAAAAATATATTTTAAAAATGAAGATAAATATTTTAATGAGAGGGTATTCAAAGAAAAGGAAGTTGTTATTCAAGGACTTTAACAAATTTATCTAATATCTATTAACTATAAACTATAGTCTATGGTATTAATAGTCGCCCTTTTTTGATGATGACAACCATGTAAATATATGTATTATAAAATATAATGTAACTCCTCCTAAATTGGTTAACTCCCTCTATTTTTTACACCTTCCCCTTGGTATATGCATATATTATATTTATATTTTTCTCCCATTTGTCATCGACAAAAATGTGTAAAGAAAAATAAACTTCCCTTAAAAGTGACATATTAAATACTATGAAATGTGATAATGCTGTATATGGAACCAAAATCAACATTAATTGCGTAATAATACATTTAAGAAATAACTTTATGTATATATATAGTTATAATTACATATGTTTAAACCATACATCACAATTTTTACATCTATAAACACTTTTACACAATTAACTATAAAAAATTACAAATACAACTAGAGTTAATTATACAGACTAAAATGTATAATAAATACATATTATAAATACAAATTAAAACTATATTTTCTTAGGAACTCAACCCATCCTTCAGATTCAAAGATTGGACTGGTGTTGATAACTTCCCAATCCTCATGTTCCACTTTGGCCTTAGAGTTCGACATTCTGGGACTTTGCATCGAACTTCTTTAGCAAAATAAGAAATTAAACATCGAAGAGAATTGAATTGTTTTTATTATTCTTTGATCATTTGCATTTGACTTAACTCCAAATGTCATTGATTGCAAAGAATGAAGCAAACAACATTCTTGAATGATTAAAGAGTTTCTTCCAGATTTTCACTTAGTTTTTGTTTTGAAAAATTGATGTTTGAATTCATTTTTATAAAAAGAGATGTGTAGAAAGGAACAAAATAAGAGGATGAATTGATTTCTGAGTTTTTCTGGAAGAAATATTATTTTATAAAAGTGAATAGTCGGATAAATAACTAATTCCTCTAAAAAATAACTAATCTTTTTGGATATCAAATTCTAGAAATACCAAACTATGTCGACATACATGCAGAAATTTGTATTTTTTGTTTTTGTTTTTGCTTCAATTTTTTGTTTATGATTGTAGAGAATAAAAGAACATTATTGAATATAAAATGAAGTCTCTAAACAAATTTTATTAATAAAATAGAGAGATACATAAACATAATAAAAAATACATGAAAATGACATAAATAAAACTAGAAAACAAAAGATAGCTAAGTAGATTTAGGATGATGATGATGAAGAAGAATTTCCACTAAGCTTTCTTATTATCTTTTCAAAGTAATTGTCAACTTTGTTTGAGAGGCTAATTAGTTTCTTATTAAAAGAACGCTTAAGCTTCTTTTGATTATTGAGATGCTTCCCTTGATTTCTAAGAACCTCTTTGTTTCAATAGCGAGAAAGTTTGTCATAACTATCAAGAGATGTATCCATTTCCTCCTCCTCTTCTTCTCTTTCTTCCTCCTATTCTATTTCCATATCATCACTTTCTTCTTTTTGAAGAATCTCTTGCTCTTCTTCTCTTGTCAATCTTTCTTCTTTTTCGGTAAAAGACTCACATGGTTCAAATACAAGAGGGATTTGCATGAGAGAGAGGTTTGTATTGTTGAAAATTTTATAAGGAAAAATGTTTTTACCTCTTAGATCAGTACCAAAATGGTTGAAAATTCTAGTAAGCTACACACCATAAAAAAGTTGTTTTCCTGTCTAGAAATTTTCTTTTGAACAAAGTCGTCCAAAATAACTTAAGTTCAATTTATATCATATTTTTTGAAAATAGCAAAAAGTTCTTTGAAAACTTTTTGAGGGGGGTTGTTGTAATTCCATGTTCTTGGTATACTACTTTGTTGTAAAGTAAGACTCATTAATCTTACTTTTGGCCTAAGATTTTTTCCTTTTAAAACTATATTCTTCATCACTTGAAAACAAATCATGCATAGCTTCTCTATTTCCATAATCAATTTTGAAAGTAGAGAGATCATTTCCACTACTTTTACAACCAAGAATTTGATAAGAATTCCACAATCTAAAACAATAGTAGTGTCTTTTACACTACTCCAAATTTGACCTTCTCCATGATAAAACTTTTCATTTAAATTAGCATAAAGCATTTTAACAAAATCGGGATAGCAATCAAAATCGTTTTTTGATAAATCAGTTAAACCAAAAATACCATTCTCCAAAGCAAGATCTTTTGAACCATAAGATTAAAATTCATTAAAATTAGCAAATCTTCACGATACTATAAGTAGTGAAACGACCCAGAATTTTAGTTATTTGAATTTAAAATATTTAATTGATTTTAAATATTGAAAAGTTAATTTTATAAGTAAAATAACTTAAATTTCAAGTATAGCAATTTATTTGAAAATGTGAATTATTAAGTTGACTAATTGGAAATGTTTAAATAATTGAATCTTGAATTTAATGTGAATGAAAATGATTTCGAAACTTATTTAAAATATGTTTAAATAAGAATGAAGATAGTAAACTTTTGAATTTGAATTAAAAGTGATTAAACTTGTTTTATAATAACTTGTTTTAATTAACGTGTGAAAATAGCCTCCCGGGAACTATCTTGGATTTTGACGAAACCAGTTCCATTGGATCCGAAATAGTGAATTATTGGATGTTAATGAATTTTGTGGCGGTCCGGACGTATCGTTTGGTCGTGCGAGCTCGAAATACATAGAAATTAATTAAAGGAATTTAAATTAATATAATTTGATTTTGAAAAGCTAACTTTGTATATGATGGAATTGGGTCCCGATACTAGTTCCATTATGTTTGAAATAAGGTTATTTAGTATACTACGTCAAGCGGCATGCTTCGATTGGAGTTTGGAAATATTTAGCTTGAATAGTGTTTTTGTAAAAATTTTATAGAAGGACCCAAGCCCTCTCATTATTTTGCAAAACAATATACCAAATCACAGCCGCCACTTATCCCTCCAAAGATTGGAGCCACTAAAGGCCAAATCAGGCAAAATTTTCAACTAGACTTTTGTCCGGGAGGCCAAGACAAGGGAGTTGAATGGTGGAGATGGACTTTGGTGGTCGGAGGCAGCCAGAATTCGCCTAAGAAGTCATGACAGCTCTTGGCCAAATTCAGGCAATTAGCGATGACTGGAAGGATCATACTGGCGGCGGACGGAAGAGCGAGGTCGGGGATCCGTTCTGAGGGAGCACGGTGAAGGGCGACGCGACATGGCAGTGGTGATCGACGATGAACATGGTCGAATTCTTACACGCCTAGAAATGTGGACGCGTGATTAGCGCAGCTAATCTATGGTAATTAGTGGCAAACAATTGTAATTAGTGAATAAAATATATTACTTAAAATTGAATTCTTATAAATGTGATAACTCTTTCGTACGAGGTCGAAATTGAACATTACGAGTTATGCTGCGCTCGTATCAACGAATATTACGATATAGAGTTGGATTGGAGTAGTTTGGAGCTATTGGAATTTTGCGCTAAAATCAAATGCTATTTGATTTTAAATGAAATCAAAATGCTTTAGAAATAACCGAAATATCGTTGAATTAAACTCACCTCTTTGGCCCACTATATTTTATATAAGTGTGGATATTTTTATTATTGATATTTGTTGCTTGTTTGGATGATTTACTGTTTATCAGTTGGTTTGGATATATTCCCACCATTGGAGCGGATGAGACTCTATTACGTTTCGATGTATGAGCAGATGACCCTTTGTGTACGATTCCGCTTCAAACCGGTTGATTTACAATTTATGATTATATAGTGTATGAGATGCGAGGGGACAGATTAGAGGGATCCAGCAGGATTCCTCACCACTATTGATTTTTATCTACACATATTTATATATATGTTATAACATGTGATTTGTGATGTAGGGGAACAAGTTGGAGGGATCCAACTGGATTCCTCACCCTGTTGATTTTACTTTTCATATATTGTGATATATGATGTGTTAGATGCCATATTTGATGACATTGATGTGATTTCCCTTATTTAGTGCTTTAGTAGCACTAGGCCTTATTTTTAGTATTTTGAAATACTATTAAATAACGATTTCGAATTGAAATGATTTTAAAATAATTTTGGAATTTTATATGTTTTTAATAATTATTATCCAATTATTAAAAGGAATGAATTTATTTTAAATAAATAAAAATGTATTATTTTTTATGTTATAAAATTATAGTTTTGAGAAATACTTTAAATAGATATTTTTGAATGGTTTATAAATACAATTTATAAAAGTGATATTTTGTAAATAAAGAAATAGACTTATAAATGGAATTTATAAATATATATAAAATCGATTTGTAATCAATATTTTATAAATGGATTTATAAATATGATTTTATAAATAAAAGAGATTTATAAAGAAATGAATTTACAAATAGAATTTTATAAATAAAGAGATTTTATAAAATAGAAAGGAGATTTATAAACAAAGTTTTATAAATATGAAAATAATTTTTGTTGAGATTTAAATACGGATTTTATATAAAGGAAGTACGTCCATGTTTTAAAGTTAGAATAATCTTTTAAAATGAATATTTCGAAAGTGATATTTCCAAATGGAGTTTAAATGTTTTTTAAAAGCAATTTAAAAGGTGTTAAGTGGCGAAACATGGATTTCAACATTTATTGTTGTAATAAACGTTTTTGAGGAAAGTGAGGAAGGCATGGACTATAACACTGTTGTTATAGTAAATTATTTCTGAAAAGAAACGTTTATTATAATATATTTGACATATATATATCCTATATTTGATGTTAATATTCGATGTGCGTAACTCCTATCTAATTAGAAGTTAAGAATGTTGTTCAATCAAGGTCTAAGAGGTAATGATAACCCAACTTGAATGGCTTCATTGTTAACTAATAAATAGTTGAAGTTCGACATTGAAGATTAGTGTTAAGCATAATTAGTCAAATCTCTATACTAATGTTTTTGGGTTGTCGTAATGATGTTTTGCGCAACATTCATTTTGACCCAAATAAAGTGCGTTTTGAAGAATACTTTCCTCAAGATTTGTGTATATACTTATTTTCGTTTTAAGTATATAGAGATTTTATAGGTGTTGAAAATGAAATTTTTTTTGAATATACTTATACAGTTGATATAAGTATATGGAAATGTTTTCCAATATTGAAAGATTAAAGTGGTTTTGTGAATATATCTTTTAAAGATATTTTAATATAAATATTTAGAAACTGATTTAATTAATAAGAGATTAATTAAATGGGCCTAGTGACTGCTTATGTGCTAGATTTCATTTGTTGCTTTGATAGTTAAATATCCGACAATCAAATTTGGCTAATTTTAGTTCCTGGACTTGATGTGGGAACGGATTAGTCGTGCACTTAGCACGAAGCCGACTGAGTAGGCTTGATTATCGTTTGGTGTTAAGAATGACGATTCAAGTAGGGCGGAGTAACTATGGCACTCTAATCTATCGGGGTTCCTTCTTGGCCGAAGGATAGCAAATTGAGAGTTGGAAACGTGATAAGACTACAAGACTCGGTTTCCCTATGAGGTTGAGGGCCTCTTATCGTTGGTAGTCCGGAGACACTGGCATCAGATTTATTAAAAAACCACTCGGACCAACGTATGCATTTGAAAGTGCAGATTGGTTGAAGATGATGATTTTTGAAAACGGATATCTTCATGATACAAGGCTACTTGCCACTAGACCCGCAATGCATATTATATATATGGTGGTAGTAGTGCTTCATTATGAAAATCTTCAATATGCAAGGACTTCTCACTACTAATCCTAGGGATGATTCCCGATAGGTTGTAGTAGAAAGGGGCATTTCACCAGAAGGACAAACTTTGCAGTCCAATTAGTTTCTAGGACACACATTCAAAGAAATTGCTTTCAAGGCCAAAATCATCAGAATAATTACTTTCAAGGACAAAGTCAGCAGTCCAATTACTTTCAAGGACATAATTTCATAGGTTTTTAGGCCTTAGAAACTAATTATTTTACGTTTTGTCCTTAAAAGTAATTATTTTAGTTGTGTGTCCTAGAAATTAATTCCACTTGCTAAAGAGGCCCTTGTAGCTAATTTCCACTAGTAGAGAAGTACCTTTTGTTTGTCCTGTTCTTGAACAACTTGTAAGTACGAATGTCTAACGTTGCATTTCTAGATCACATCGATTGATCTCTATAAACGTATCATCTGTTTGGTGGCAGAGAAGGCAACTTCTCTTAGTTTAACATCCTTTCCTAAGACATACGAGCTCATGAGCTTTATGTTTGTAGAAATCAGTTGTGTGATTATGGAATGGAAATGTGGCATTCAAAGTGGAATGTTTGTTATGTGAAAGGTGATACGTTACCTCTCTGGCCTCATCAATAGGGAATGGTTAAAACAGGGTTGCTTCAAGGTTATGTGAGTTGCTCCCATAAGGGTATGGTCATCACCCTTCTAGATTACTCTTTATATGTCGAGTATGTTGTGGCCACGGATAGGTCGATTACGACCAGGGTAATGTCATATTTGGTCCTATCTGCCACCAGATGGGTTTGCGCATAGGCCGGTTCTGATTCGCAGTGGTTTTGAAGATGTCGATCCTCGGTACATTCCTCTAGAGATGTACTATATGGAAGGTAGTCCATTTCCTTTCCATTGTATAGAATCCATTCTCCAATACGTGCCTACCATTTTGTTTGTAGAACCTACTTTGTAGCTAGTATGCTGGAATTTAATCAATGTAACAATTTCGGCTATGATTACTAGACACTAGTATACTATAACATAATTTAATATGAAATGTTTTGGTTATCGTAAGGTAAAAACCCATCTGTGTTTATGTGCGGCGTGGTCTTACGAGATACCTTTTGTTTTGAAAAAGAAAAGTTTTTTATAACTTTAAAAATTCAATTGAGATGTGTTTTCTCACGCTGGTTTACCAAACTGATCCGGGCATTATTCCCTTTCAATGCTCGGGTCAGACCGAGCATATTTACAAATTTAGATTGGGATGCTTTGGAGTTTCAATAGTCGAGTTGGAGGTCTTCAGGTCATATTCACGTACATGTTTATTTTCTGCTGCATTGTTGTTGAAATTATCATCAATTGTGAGGACGGGTTGTTATAACTGTCCAGGTTGATGATTTTTTTATTGTGTACTCTGATTTGATGTATGTATATTGTAGTTTCTCTTTTGTAAAGATCATTGATTTATATTATATATTGTTCCGCTGCGATGTGAGAACCTGTGTTGTTTGAGTTTTATTTTCTCTTCTTCTTCTCTTCTCTCCTTCTTTCTTCTTTCTTTCCCATAACTATCCGTCTTTCCGTACCATTTGGGTTGGACATGTGTGGTTTATTGTCAACTTGAATTATGTGGAATTGTGGGTCGTTACATTTGGTATTAGAGCTTAGGTTGTGCAAACGCCTAGGCTTTGTTGGGGTACTCATTATAGATAGGGTCAGTAGCACCTAGAATGAGTTTGAGTGTATTATAGATATGAACACGTATTTGTTAGTGATATAAAAATGTTTTATATTGTGTTGACTTATCGATTGAGTAATTTATGAATTTTGGTCGGTACAGAACGTACAACTGTATTGATAGGTGTTTCTAAACCCTTAAACACGGTAAACCGACATAGTATTGTTTTGAAATTGGGTAAATGAAATAATTTTACCTTGATTATATTTTATATATTAAAAAAATAGTTTTTCAGAAATTATTATAGTCATATATGGATTGTTTGGTTGTTTGTGAATGATAGTATTCGTTTATTATAAACTTAAGTTTAATAAAGTTGTTTATTACAGTCTAAACAAAGATAAGCAATTGTAAAATGAGTTATAATAGAAAGTGAATTTATAAATGTGAATTATAAAGTATTAATTGTAATTAAAATGATCAACATTTGTGAAATGGTCTTATATGAAAAAAAAGTGAAAGTGTATAAGTATATTTATAAATATGGCTTATAAATAAAAAATGGATTTAAACTAACAATTGGAGAATTTAAATCCTGGAGGTTTCGGAAATGTTTTCAAAATTTTGGAAAATAATAATATTATTATTTGGAAAATATTTTTGAGTGGAAATATATTAAAATGGAATTTAAAAGACATAGAAAGCACTGAACTCGCTTTAGTCGCTGAGAAATAATTCGGGTGATGACTGCGGCAGTATTCATTTTTGAGTTTCTAAGTGACGAATTGCAACCATAGTGATTTTCTATTGGAGTTTTGTTTTGGTAAAACAAGTTTTTGTAACTTATAATTAGAAAAAAATAGTAAGTTAAAATAAATTTTATACTTGTTAAATATTCTGAGAAAATAAATTAATTGGAAATTTATATACTGTTAGATATAGAAGAGTGTAAAATGAATTTAAACTTAAGTAGTAAAATGATTATATACCATAAGTTGTAATTATAGAATGTGAATGAACTTAAGTAAAGATTTATGGAATTTTAAGTAGATAAGTATGTATAACTTATAGAATTTGAGAAAATGGAAAGTAAAACCAAATTTTAAAATGGTTGAACATTTTGGTTAAGCAAACAAAAATCTGAAATCGAGATGAAATGGAATTTAACTTAAGTAAAGTTAAATGAAATTGAATTTGATTTGTAATGAATTAATGGAATGAGTTAAATGAAGTGAACTAATGAAATGAATTGTTAAATTGAATATGGTTTAGAATGTTGTTTGCTAGAATTGAATATGAATTTAAGTATTGAAGTGATACTAAACGTAAGTCGTGTTATATAAAATGTTTATAAGCTTAAGTAAAAAATTTTGGAATGGCTTATAGATGATATTAGTATTAAAAGAAATATACTAAATTTATTAAATATGAATTGAATGAATATGAATTAAATGAACGTAAATGGAATGGATGTGAATAAAAAAATGAATATAAATAAAAAGAATGTGGTATGATTATATGCTATGCTTTGTTAACTTTGTTTACTAGTGTTGTGTATCGTTTTATATTAGTATATGTTATATAATGATTTTAATGATTTTAACTTCCATATACTTGTTCTCATTAGTTGTTGAGTGTTAAGTAGGTATGGATGGAGTATGTTTTGCGTTTGGAGCTCGCTTTCACATTATATTGATTGTATATGCTCGCTAATACTAATAAAAGGTACACATTTTGGATTACATATAGTATTTTTATATTTTTTTTCCTACGGAATGCCTCATCCTTGAAATGAGATGTATATTATGTGATTATATATATATATATATATTGTAAAAAAATTCGATCGAACCGCGCAAAGGAGACGCTGTGGAAATTTTTTGTAAATTAAAGAGTTAGAAAATTTATGAGAAATTTGAAAACATTTTGATAACTAAAATTTGATTTTTGTGTTATAACTTTGAATGGTATTAATTGGAACCTGTGAATGAATTTTAAATAATTAAAAAGTTTCATAATCTATTTCAGCTAATTGGTTTTGAAAAGTTAATGGGATTGTGTCATTTTTTACCTTAGTAATTTCGCAGTCGAAATTCTTTTATGGGGGGAATATGTAACGACCCATAATTTCAGTCATGAATTTGAAACATTTAATTGATTTAAATATTGAAAGGTTAATTTTATAAGTAAAACAACTCAAATTTCGAGTATAGCAATATATTTGATGATGTGAATTATTAAGTTGAATAATTGGAATTGTTTAAATAATTGAATCTTGAATTTAATGTGAATGAAAATGATTTCGAAAGCATATTTAAAATCTGTTTAAATAATAATGAAGATAGTAAACTTTTGAATTTGAATTAAAAGTGATTAAACTTGTTTTATAATAACTTGTTTTAATTAATGTATGAAAATAGCCTACTAGGACACTGTCTCGAATTTTGACAGAACTAGTTCCATTAGATCCGAAAAGGAGAATTATTGTATGTTAATGAATTTTGTGGCGATGAGACATATCGTTTGATCGTGCGAGCTCGAAATGCAAAGAAATTAATTAAAGGAATTTAAATTAATATAATTCGATTTTGAAAAGTTAACTTCTTATATGATGGAACTGGGTCCCGATACCAATTCCATTGTGTTCGGAATATGGGTATTTAGTACAGAACGCCAAACGACGCGCTTCTATTGGAGTTTGGAAATATTTGGCGTGAATAGTATTTTTGTAAATTTTCTATATAAGGACCCAATCCCTCTCATTATTTTGCAAAACAATAAACCAAAATCACAGCCGCTACTTATCACTCCGAATTCGACGGCCGCCAACGATCGGAGCCACTCAAAGCCAAATCAGGCGAAGTTGTCAACTAGACTTTTGTTCGGGAGGCCAAGACAAGGGAGTTGAATGGTGGATATGGACTTTGGTGGTTGGAGGTAGCGAAAAATTTGCTAAGAAGTCGTGGCAGCTCTTGGCCAACTTCAGGCGGTCGGTGGCGATTGAAAGTATCGGACCAGCGGTGGAGGGAAGAGCGAGGTCGGGGATCCCTTCTAATAAAGCGCGGTGGCGGGCGGCGCGACATGGCAGCGGTGATCGACGATGAACATGGTCGAGTTCTTTCGCACCTGGAAATGTGATCGGGTGATTAACGCGGCTATCTAGGGTAATTATTGGCTAACAATTTTAATTAGTGAATAAAATATATTATTTTAAAATCAAATTTCTTATAAATGTGATAACCCTTTCATACGAGGTCAAAATTGAATGCGACAAGTTGCGTTGCGCTCGTATCAGTGAATATTACGATATAGAGTTGGATTGGAGAAGTTTGGATTGATTTTAGACCAAATTGAAATGATTCAATGATAACTGGAATTTCGATGAGTTAAACTCACCTCTCTGGCCCACTTATATTTTATATAAGTGTGGATATTTTTATTGTTGCTATTTGTTGCTTGTTTGGATGATTTACTATTTTATCAGTTGGTTTGCAAATATTCCCGCTATTGGAGCGGATGAGACCCTATTATGTTTCCATGTATGAGCAGATGGCCCTTTGTATATGATCCCGCCTCAAAGAGGTTGATTTACATTTTATAAATATATAGTGTTTCTGATGCAGGAGGACAGGTTGGAGGAATCCAACAGGATTCCTCACCGTTGTTGATTTTTATTTACACATAATTATATATATGTTATGACGTGTGATTTGTGATGTAGGGGGACAGGTTGGAGGAATCCAAATGGATTCCTCAATCTGTTCATTTTACTTTTCACATATTGTGATATGTGTTGTGTTAAATGCCATATTTGATGACATTGATGTGTTTTCCCTTATTTAGTGTTTTAGTGGCACTGGGCCTTATTTTTAGTATTTTGAAATACTATAAAATAATGATTTGGAATTGAAATGATTTAAAAATGATTTTGGAACCTTATATGTTTTTAATAATTATTATCGAATTATTAAAAGAATTTATTTTAAATAAATAAAAATGTATGATTTTTGATTTTATAAAATTATAGTTTTGAGAAATACTTTAAATAGATATTTTTGAATGGTTTATAAAAAGAATTTATAAAAGTGATATTTTGTAAATAAAGAAATAAACTTATAAACGGAATTTATAAATATATATATAATGGATTTGTAATCGATATTTTGTAAATGGATTTATAAATGGGATTTTATAAATAAAAGAGATTTATAAAGAAATGATTTATAAATAGAATTTTATAAACAAAGAGATTTTATAAAATGATGTTTTATAAAATAGAAAGGAGATTTATAAACAAAGTTTTATAAATATGGAACTGATTTTCTGTTGAGATTTAAATATGGATTTTATACAAAGGAAATACGTCCACGTTTTAAAGTTAGAATAATCTTTTAAAATGAATGTTTCGAAAGTGATATTTCAAAATGGAGTTTAAATGGTTTTTAAAAGCGATTTAAAATGTGTTAAGTGGAAAAAAATGGATTTCAACATTTATTGTTGTAATAAACGTTTTGGAGGAAAGTGAGGAAGGCACGGACTATAACATTGTTGTTATAGTAAATGATTTCTGAAAGGAAATGTTTATTATAGTATATAGTACTTATATATATCCTATATTTTTTGTTAATATTCGATGTGTGTAACTTCTATCTAATTAGAAGTTAAGAATGTTGTTCAATCAAGGTCTGAGAGGTAATGATACCCCAACTTGAATGGCTTCATTGTTAACTAATGAATAGTAGAAGTTCGACATCGAAGGTTAAGTTAAGTATAATTAGTCGAATCCCTATACTAATGTTTTTGGGTTGTCGTAACATTGTTTTGCACAACATTTGTTTTGACCCACATAAATTGCGTTTTGAAGAATACTTTCCTCAAGATCTGTATATATACTTATTTCCAATTTAAGTATATAGAGATATTTTCTAAGTGTTGAAAATGAAATGGTTTGTGAATATACTTATACCGTTAATATAAGTATATGGAAATGTTTTCCAGTATCGAAAGATTAAAGTGGTTTTGTGAATATATTTTTTAAATATATTTTGAGATAAATATTTGGAAATTTATTTAATTAACAAGAGATTAATTAAATGTTCCCAGTGACTGCTTATGTGCTATATTTTATTTTTTTGCTTGGACAGTTAAATAACCAACTATCAAATTTGGCCAATTTTAGTTCCTTAACTTGTTATGGGAACTGATTAGTCGTGCACTTAGGACGAAGGCGACCGAGTAGGCTTGATTATCGTTTGGTGTTAAGAAAGATGATTCGAGTAGGGCGGAGTGACTACAGTACTCCAATCTACCGGGCTTCCTTCTTGGCCGAAGGATAGCAAATTGAGAGTTAGAAACGTGATAAGTCTACGAGACTTGGTTTCCCTATGAGGTTGAGGGCCTCTTAACGTTGTTGGTCCGGAGTGACGGGGATTAGATTTATTCAAAAACCACTTCGGGCCAACGTTCGAAAGTGCAGATTGGTTGAAGATGATGATTTTTGAAGACGGAGATCTTCATGATGAAGGGCTACTTGCCACTAGACCCGCGATGCATATATAATATGGTGGTAGTAGTGCTTCGTTATGAAATTTTTTGATATACAAAGACTTCTCGCTACTAATCCTTAGGACTATTCCCAACGGGATGTAGTAGGAGAGTGCCTTTGATTTATCATGTTCCTAGACAACTTCTATGGACAAATGTCTGACGTTGCATTTCTAAATCACATTGATCGATCTCTATAAACGCATCATATGTTTGGTGGTAGAGAAGGCAACTTCTCTTAGCTTAACACCCTTTCCTGAGACATACGAGCTCAAGAGTTATACGTTTGTATAAATCAGTTGTGTGATTTTGGAATGGCAATGTGGCATTCAATGTGGAATGTTTGCTATGTGAAAGGTAATACCTTACCTTTCTGGCCTCATCGACCGACAATGGTTAAAACAGGGTTGCTTCAGGCTATGTGGGTCGCTCCCAAAAGGGTATGGTCATCACCCTTCTAGATTACTCCCTATATGTCGAGTATGTTGTGTATGCTATGGCCACGGATAGGTCGGTTACAACCGGGTGATGTCATATTCGGTCATATCTACTACCGGATGGGTCTACAGGTAGGCCGGTTCTGATTCGCATAGGTTTCGAAGATGTCGATCCTTGGTACATTCCTCTAGAGATGTACTGTACAGAAGGTAGTCCCTTGCCTTGCCATTGTATGGAATCCATTCTCCAATACATGCCTGCCATTTTGTTTGTAGAACCTACTTTGTAGCTAGTATGTTGGATTTTAATCATTGCAACAATTTCGGCTATGATTAATATAATATAATATAATTTGATATGAAATGTTTTGGTTATCGTAAGGTAAAAACCCATCCGTGTTTATGTGTGACATGGTCTTATGAGATACCTTTTGTTTTAAAAAAGAAAAGTTTTTGGTAACTTTAAAAATTCAACTGAGATGTGTTTTCTCACACCGGTTTACCAAACTAATCCGGGTGTTATTCCCTTTCAATGCTCGGGTCAGACCGCATATTTACCGATTCAAATTAGGATGCTTTGTAGCTTCAGCAGACGAGCTGGAGGTCTTTAGGTCGTATTCACGTAAATGTTTATTTTTCGATGCATTGTTGTTGAAATTATCAGCAATTGTGAGGACAGGTTGTTATAACTGTCCAGGCTGATGATTTGTTTATTGTGTACTCTGATTTGATGTATGCATATTACAGTTTCTCTTTTGTAAAGATCATTGACTTATATTATATATTGTTCTACTACGATGTGAGATTCTGTGTTGTTTGAGTTTCTTTTCTCTTCTTCTTCTCTTCTCTCCCCTTCTTTCTTCTTTCTCCTTTCTTTCCCATAACTATCCATCTTTTCATTCCACTTGGGTTAGACATTTGTGGTTTATTGTCAGCTTTAATTATGTGGATTAGTAGATCGTTACAAGTAGCATACTCAATATATGTTTCAGTGGACTTTTGATCATTAAAAAGTTGACTTTTGATTCTTTTGGTAAGCCTAATGACTTTGGATTAAGAGAGATGGCTTAAAGAGGAAATTTTGGGTTTGTTTTGGAAGAAGGAGAGTGAAGAGTTTGTTTGATTTTTGAAATAAAGTGTGTGTTAGAAGATGAGAAAAGAAGGAGCGTTTGAACCAGAATTGGTAAAAACACCCAGAAAAGCAAGTAGTAGCGATTAAATAAAGATAGTAAATGAAAAATAGAGGAAATCAAACAGAAAACAAGCATACATAAATTTATAGTCATTCAGCAGTCTTGACCTATGTCCACTTGAATGATTTTATTGCTTTTGCACTAGCTTTTGTGATTACAAGAGAGTTGATTGGAATAGATCCTTGAATACAAGAGAGTAAGAGTGTAATGGCAGCGTAAAGATTCTTAGAATGAGCCAAGCCTTCTGTATTTATAGGGGTAAATGACCAAATATCTCGCTGATATTTCTCCACAAAGCCTCTCCATGAAGATGAAGTCCTCCAAAAAATCTCGGCCCCAGATCCCATATGGTTGGGGATCGGTACTGATCTTTATAAGGGGGATTAGCATCGATCCCTATATATGGAGATAGGGATCGGCGATTCTTCATGGTGGTTCTTTTTTATGTTGGCTTCGAGTTTTCAATGTTATTTTGCATAGTCGCCTAGGTGTTTTTTGGCCTAAGTGATGGACCTACAGAATGTTGAATTGCTGCTTTAGACTGTATATGGAGATTGCCAATATGACGCATAAAAACTCAGGAACAACACTCGAATTAGGCTCTATGTAGCTAGAGTAGAATGCCATAGATGTGGGGGCATGTTTGCACACAACCCTAGGAATTGGTACCGAACCCCTATATAGGGCAGGCATTAATCTAGTACTTAGTGAATTCTAGGATGCTACTCTTTTGAGTTTGTTCGAGCGTCGTCTAGTGGTCTTGTCTAGCATAATTATCAGTTTGTTTCTGGGTCCAAATGATGGATCTGTGGATGGAGTCGCTGATCTCAGTGCATGTGGAGATCGATAGAGAATTGCATAGAATCGATGGAATGGAACTTGAAACAGGCTCTTGGTATCATCAGTTGTGAGTGGAAGGAGTGGGGGCCATTTTGGTTGAAGATTTAGGGGTTGGTACTGACAGCCTAGGGAAGGGATCGGTACTGATCCCACATTTTGTAGGACTCGGCACTTGAGTTGGTCTTGCCCTATATGTGGGATAGGTGATGATCCCTCACCTAGTGGTTTTCTTCCCTAGGTGCTGGATCGGTGATGATCCCTCACCTAGTGGTTTTCTTCCTTAGGTGTTGGATCGGTAATGATCCCTCACCTAGTGGTTTTCTTCCCTAAGTGTCGGATCGGTGATGATCCCTCACCCAGTGGATTTCTTCCTTAGGTGCCGGATCGGTAATGATCCCTCACCTAGTGGTTTTCTTCCCTAGATGTGGGATAGGTGATGATCCCTCAACTAGTGGTTTTTTTTCTTGGGATATTTTACCTCCTCTTTGCGGTCTTGATTGTACTTGAGTTTTGGGCTTTGTAGTTATATTTTCGTACTTCCTACCTTGATAACTTTTGAGTTTGATTCGTCCAATCCATCCGAATATAATGGTCATGTCACGTTCATTTTAGGTTTTTACTCATACCCCTACATCGAGGGCGAGATTTAATATACGAACACTCATATCAGATCCGGTTTAAGTTTGTACTCCTGCCCCCAATCCAAGGACAAAAGTTGGTTGATGGACGGTCGGATCAAGTCCATTTAGTTTATACTCTTGCCCCCCATCCGAGGACAAGAGTTAGTTGACATCAATCTCCGGATATCGAGAAGAACTTCATGGGTTCGATCATGGTCCTTAGGAGTTTGGTTGGCACCTATCTCTAGGTACCTGCATACCTGCACTATACACATGCAGATTCATTTGAGTCAGTCAAGTCACAATTCTAAGTAATGAAAAAACAAAGTCTCTGTCTCGAAAAGCTATTTTATTCTATAAAAGGCGGGAAATGACAGGTTTTGTCTTGGACCTTCCTAACGTTGTCGGAGCAACATCTCAGAAGGTTAAGGGATCTAATGTGACCATGGACCTTCCCAGCATACTGGAGCAACGCTGGTTCTCAGAGGGTTAGGGGTCGAATGTGACTGTCGACTTGGCAGTTAGGACCTTTCCAGCGTTGTCAGAGCAACGTCGGTTCTCAAAAGGTTAGGAGTTGAATGTGACCGTCAACCCGGCAGTTAGGATCTTCCCAGCGTTGTCGGAGCAATGCCGGTTCTTAGAAGGTTAGGGGTCGAATGTGATGATCGACCCAGCGGTTAATGAGTCTACACCCCCATCCGTCATTCAAGGACAAAGGAGCATTCCTTAGTTGTGTTGATGAATCTGAATCAAGAAATTTTTTGCTTGTAAGAACATGGTTCCATTGGTTCAAGATACATATTTTATTACTAGGTAGAAGAAATGGCAAGACCTGCCTATTTACAATGCCCCCAGTGTCCTTGGGAGGATTATTTGCGAAAGTAAATTAGATAATAATAAAACGGGGCAGCATTGTCATAGGTTGTTGCTTCATCCATGGGTGATCGATTAGTCGATGACCAGTCTTTCATCAGCTCGTCTTGGCCCTTGATTGCTGGATTCGGGTAGTTCCCCTAGAGCAGGTATACCCTAGGGTCTTGCAGTTTTCCTGCCATTTGGAGGTTCCTTAATGTTTGCGCCAAAAATGGTCACAAACCCCAAATATCGTGAAAGCACCAGTGTATGAACACAAATCAGCAATATATAATCACAGATCTCAGATCTAAGTATTGTAGAGGATAAAAATGAAGAATAATAGACTTAAAACAGAAAGAAATAGACAGAGACACAAGAGTTATAGTGGTTCGGTGATCTTGCCTACGTCCACTCTGAAGTAGTTTGCTTTATTGATCTTTGTTTGATGTTTACAATTGATTTTAGCAAATTACAATGAATAACAATGATTTGCAGCAGTGAAATTCGTTGGTAGAAGTAGCCATGGAGTTCAGATCCGTGTTTGGCAGAGTCTAGGCGTTGGAGATCTCAAAGAAGAAGAAGAAGCCCTTTTCTGTTGGCTTTGGGGGTCTATTTATAGGTGTAGGAGGCTGGTATCTTGCTCAGATTTCGGGAGACCCTCTCTGGCACGTGACCAGGCCCGCGCGCCCAAGCCCGTGAAGTTTCGGTCCGATCCGTGATCGATACGAACAGATTTCGTATCGATCAAGATTTCATCCAATGGAGTCGAAATTTGGCGTGGACATTCTTTAGCATGCACGTAGCCTTCTGTGAAAATTTCATAGCATTTGGACTTGTAGATTAGGAGATATGATCGATACGAATTGGGATTCTCGGTTGGCTGTTTCGTTCGACTCGCTCTGTTCGACTCGCTCTTCGACTTGATCACTTCGAATCGGTTCAGCAGCAGTCCCCTTCATGTCGAGGCATTTTTGTTGTCTTGTTCAAATCGATAGGAGGTGGAAGACTTTGGATGGATACGAAGTGGAGCGAGTCGAAATGCAGCTCTTCGATGGAGTCGAACCAGATGGAGTTGAACAGTTGTCTTTTGAAGGATGCGAAGCGAATCGAAGTGGAGCACTTCTGATGGATGCGAAGCGAGTCGAAGTGGAGCACTTCTGATGGATGTGAAGCGAGTTGATCTGAGCGATTCGAAGTTGGCTTATGCGGAGCGAGTCAATCTGAGCGAGTCGAAGTTGGCTTACGCGGAGCGAGTCGAAGTGTGGCTCGAAGAGGAGTGAGTCGAAGTAGGCACTTCCCGGATGGATTTGAACTGAGCGAGTCGAAATAGACTTTCCTGAGGGAAGCGAACTGAGCGAGTCGAAATAGACTTTCCTGAGGAATGCGAACTGAGCGAGTCAAAGAAGGCTGTTTTTATTCAGTTTTGCATCGATTGTAACTTGAGCATACGAACTCGGATTGACTTAAGATTTGGAACGTTGACTCTCATAGCTTAGCTGGTCGTGTCATATCAATTTTGGCTCGATCCGGACTCGGACAAAATTCGTCGATATCCATAGTGAACCTGCATGTAACCGATTTTTTAGACGAACTGTCTTCGGTCTCTAGTCAAGTTCTTGGTGTCACGGCCTTGCCAAAAGGCGGGATAACATTTGCCCCCCAAAACATGCCTTGTGATAAGAAGGTGTGTTTTGTAATGCCATAAGCTGGATGTTCATATCCTGTTGATGACCTACAAAGGAATTGATAGTTTTATTTGGCCACGAATGACGACCGCTCGGGATCATATGTCATTCGAGGTGATATGTGACCGTTCGCGGTCGGATGCCGTTCGCGGCGAATGGTGACCGTTCGTGGTCGGGGTGCCGTTCGAGGCAAATTGTGACCGTTCGCGGTCGGGTGCCGTTCGAGGCGAGTTGTGACCGTTCGGGTCAGGTGCCGTTCGAGGCGATTTGTGACCGTTCGTGGTCGGGTGCCGTTCGCGGCGATTTGTGACCGTTCGCGGTCGGGTGCCGTTCGAGGCGATTTGTGACCGTCCGCGGTCGGGTGCCGTTCGCGGTGATTTGTGACCGTTCGCGGTCGGGGTGCCGTTCGAGGCGGTTTGAGTGTGCCCGGGGAGGGACTTAGTATCATCAATGTCAGATTTCACGTTCGAGTGAGTTTCTGAGTTGTTTGTGGTGGCGGTTTATCGCCGTCTCAGAGCATGCCTGAGGACCGTTCGTGATCCCTTACATGTGTAAGTGGCTTAGCCGTCATGGTATCACAAATGGCATGCTTTTATTCAAAACGAGTTTTTTAACAGAAATGTTCAACAAAATCAGGTTCAAATATTGGACATGGAAAATAAAAGTAAAACAGGGACGTCAAAGTGCAAACACCTACACCGTTACGATTAGTAGTCGTATCAGAGCATGCCTGAGGATCGTTCGCGGTCCTGTACATGTGTAAATGACTTAATCGTGTTGGTGTGGAGTTTGCTACTTATTCGTCATTACCCCAATCAATTGATGATAAGCTGACGCCGCGATCC
Source organism: Allium fistulosum (assembly GCA_030737815.1). NCBI lineage: Eukaryota > Viridiplantae > Streptophyta > Magnoliopsida > Asparagales > Amaryllidaceae > Allium > Allium fistulosum. The sequence continues at coordinate 247,805,580 of CM060905.1, read as the reverse complement.
TGAGTCGTCCCTAGCAGGTGTAGGTGGTGGTCGATCTCGTTCCACCGTTGCCGTTCCCCTTCTTACATACTATGATAGCATACTATTCCGGATATGTCCCTCAACCTCATCCTTCAAGTGTCTGCAGTCATTCGTGTTATGACCATTCAGCTCGTGGAATAGGCAGTACTTGTCTAACCGCCTTTCATTGTTGGTCGGATCCCTTCTCATTGGCTTTCGATAAGGAACCTGCCCCCGGGTGTCCTGGTAGATTCGCTCCAAAGTCTCATTCAGCTCCGTATAAGAGGTGAATCTTGGTTCCTTTCGTGGTCGCGCCGGTCCATCGCCATTATCCTCAGCTTTTCGTTTCCCTTTATCGTCGCCTGAATCTTTTTTGGGAGGGTTTTCACTCTTGACTGCATAAACAGCAACTCCTTCTCCTTCCTCTCTTTCAGCATTTGCATCCTCTAATCGTAAAAATCCTTCAGCCTCGTGATAAAATTCTCCCAGATCCATGGGTGGATCCTTTGCCAACGAATTCTTGAATTCTGTGCCATCAACTATGCCAGATACAGCCGCCATCAAAACCATGGATGGATCGGGTCGATCCACTGATGCTCCCGCTGCATTGAATCGCGTCAGAAAGTTCCTCAAAGACTCCCCGCTTCTTTGCTTCAGTGCTGCCAGACTCTTCACATTTTTGGGTCTTGAAATATGAACCCTAAACTGCCTCATGAACCTTTCAGTCAGATCGGTCCATGTTCCTATGGATCCACTCTCCAGCTGTCTAAACCATAGCGCTGTGATGTCTGTCAAATACAATAGGATGCACCGGGCCATGACCTCCTCTGATGCCCCCAACACTTCCATATGCCTCATGTATCGTGTCATATGCAATGCAGGATCTGTCCTTCCATCGTATGTTTCTAATGCTAGTAGATTGAATTCTGGTGGATTCCTAGCTTGCCTGATTGTAGGAGCAAAGGGACTCCTATTAACATCTTCCAGATCTATATTCGCTAGTCCGCCTCTCATGGCTTATCTGACCATCTCCGCCAATCTGTCGCTATCTCCAAGTTGTAGTCCTTATCCGTCGTTTCCGATTTGCCCCCCGAGTTCATGAGGGATTCCTTGGAGTCTGCTCTCCTAAACGAGCATTCACTTCTCTATCAACGCTGCGCTGGGCAGCTCCTCCTGGTGCTGCTCCTGGGATCGGGTCAACATGCTCTGGGTAAGTGCCCCCTAGTTCTGGGGCTATGCCAGATGGTCCTACTCCATTTTAAGTTCTGGTTGCTCCTTGATTTTGCGCTCCAAGTTGCCCAATCTGAAGAAGCAAGTTCTGGATCATCTCCTCTTGTCTTTTCATCATTGTCTCCATCTCATCCCTAGTGATGTAGATTGATGTCTGATTTGCACCTGAAGAAGCCTCTTAACTCCCTTCATGTTGACTTCCCTCTGGCCTTTGTCTTCTATTTGATTGCCTTGTCATAGCTTTTCAGATCCGAATCTCTAAGCCTTCAAACTCAACTTCCAAACGATAGGATTCCTGAGTTCAGTTCTCAGTGAAAGCACCAAAGTGTTTGCGCCAAAAATGGCCACAAACCCCAAATATCGTGAAAGCACCAGTTCACAATCACAGATCACAAAAATAAGCAGATAAAAAGAAGAAAAGATAAAAGAGACACGAAAATTTATAGTGGTTCGTCAAAATCTATGGCCTACATCCACTTTATCATTTATTTATCACTTGTAGTTTATATTACAAGAGATTTTTGAGGAGGAGAGAAGAAGTCACATTTTCTGTTTTGGTTCCCTTTTCTTTTGCAATGTTAGGTGTATTTATAGCTGTAAGCCTTGACCCAGTGATGGTGTGGAATTGTAGTGATGTTGACTAGGTTGATATTAATTGCACCATAATCTTCTTATTTAAGGTAAGGATGAAGGGAATTAAGGAATATTTGATATGGAAATGGTTGGCATTAATTAGTAATAAATAAGAAGGTTATCATGGTATTTATTGGGCATTAAATCCGGCTTTGATGTGTAATGAATTGGTATTTATGGTGGAGATATAGCTGGTTTTTATTAATTATTTGAGGTAATAAATGCAAGGAAATCAGGAAGTAAATCTTTAATTTCTTCTTCAAGGATGATGACTAATTTGCTGGGTAACACTTAATGTATTGCTGGAGCTTATTATTCCTTATCAGCTCCTCAATCAGACTTTTCAGATGTCGCCACTCATTAGTATTATGTCCGTGAGTTTCGTGGAAACAACAATATTTTCCTGAGCGCTTCTATTTATCAGTCGTCTCTCTCCAGGGCGGCTTCTTGTATTGCTTCATCCCTTGCGCGGCAAGGTAAATGTTTTCCAATGTATCGTTCAGATGTGTACATTCTTCTAATCCTAAATTCCTCGGACGCTCGTTATTATTGCTGCGTTGGCCGCCTGGAGCTTGATTCTACTTCCCCTGATTGTTAGAATACCCATCATTAACTACTGCCTTCGCAGAGTTTCCTCTGGTCTGCTTCATAGTGACATTATTTTATACTACTTTAGTTGAGTTCCCAACACCAGTCCTCTGTGGACGTTTGCACGCTTCCTCCAATCGTAAGTACTCATTAGCCTTTCTATAGAAAGCATCCATCGTCGATGAGGGTTTTCTTTCTAATCAATCTTCGAAATCCGAGTCGGGGTTAATTCCGCTAGTTAGCACCATCAACACTATGTCTTCTTTAGGATCGATAACTTCCATCATGGTCGTGTGAAACTGATTCAAGAAGTCCCTTAGCGACTCTCCATAAGCTTGGAAGAGGTTAAATAGTGACATCACATGTTTTGGATGGGAAGTGTGTAAGCAGAACTGCTCCATAAACTTTCATGACAACTCAGCGAAAGTCGATATGGACCTTGGTAGGAGTCAAGTGAACCACATTGAAACTACTCCTTCTAAGAAAATCATGAAACAATGACATTTCATAGCATCGGAAGCTCTGGCAGAATCCATATGCCACTCATATATCATCAGTTGCTGTCTAGGATCCGTTATTCCTCAGTACAACGGCATAGTTGGCATTGCAAACCTTCGAGGATATCTCCCATGTAAGATGTTCTAAGTAAATGGATTCCGACTAGGAGAGGTACCCCACTCACCATTGCTTTGGAAATGATTTTCATTTACAAGTCTCTTGACCATATCCTCTAGGTAGTCTAGGTCAACGAGTTCGACTGAACGACGATGATCGGGGCCTGGCCTGAGTGTTCGGCTCGGCGAATGTTCTCGGGAAGGTTCTTGATACCTAGGCTCCCCGGTCTCTAGGGGTTGCAATCATCTAACAGCCCCCCTTATTTGATTCTCGTGCATCGTATTATCACCTTGAGCTCGATACTCCAGACTCTGACCATCAACAACACATCCAAAGGTCACATCTATGCCGCCTTCTAGATGATGGGCACTAGGCCCACCATAAGTGGGGTCGATACCGAACCGTCCTGTGGGATTAGTGTTGATCCACGTACTTGTGCCTTGGTTCGGTATTCTCCCTTTTTACGACACTCCAGCAATGTTTTGGACCCTCTTCTGCCTTCTATCCCTCCGTCTTCACTTGGACGATAAGGAACTTTCAAATGAAGAACTAGAATCCCTTCTACTCATTCTATGGCTGTTTTGAGTTAGTTCATTCAGCAGTTTCAAGCTCTGTTGCATTGTTTGATTCATCTCATTTTGACTAGCCTGGAATCTATCTTCCATCTTCTCCATTATCATATCCATCTCCACTCTGGTCACAACTTCAGCTGGAGTCTAGACCTCGGGTTGAGTTGGCTGAGCAACTTCATATACAGACTGAGGATTCTAATTCTCGGCATCACTAGTAGTAGCTATGGTAGTTATGGTACGTTGTTCTTTCCTTGATAGGGCCATGGCAGAAAACTTCTAGTAGATCTTGGAAAATCTGGGTTGTAGAATTAAAAGGTAGAGAAATTGGATTTATCTCTTGGATATGGGAAATCCAATAACATATGATGGATCCAAATAGCCTGAGAATCTTTTTCTCAGTGAAAGCACCAAAATGTTTGAACCAAAATGTTTGAACCAAAATTGGTAGAAACACCTAGAAAAGTAAGTTTTATAGATTAAACGAAGAAAGTAAACGAAAAATAGAGGAAATTAAACAGAAAACAAGCACACACAAATTTATAGTGGTTCGACAATCTTGGCATATGTCCACTTAAATGATTTTATTGTTTTTTCACTAGTTTTTGTGATTACAATAGAGTAGGATCGAAATAGATCCTTGAATACAAGAGTGTGAGATTGTAATGACTGCGTAAAGATCCTTAGAATGAGCCAAACCTTCTGTATTTATAGGGGAAGACGACCGAATATCTCGCTGATATTTCTCCTACAAAGTCTCTCTATGGAGATGAAGTCCTCGAAAAAATCTCGACCCCAGATACCCTATGGTTGGGGATCGATACTGATCCCTATAGGAGGGTCGATACCGATCCCTATATATGGAGATAGTGGATCAGCGATTCTTCATGGTGGTTCTTCTTGATATTGGCTTCGAGTTTCCAATGTGGTTTTGCATAGTCGCCTACATGTTTTTTGGCCCAAGCGATAGATCTATAGAAGGTTGAATTGCTGCTTTAGACTGTATATGGAGATTGCCAATATGACGCATAGAAACTCAAGAACAACACTCGAATCAGGCTCTATGTAACTAGATTAGAATGCTATAGAAGTGGAAGCATGTTTACACACACCCCTAGGGATCGGTACCGATCCCTTATGTAAGGTAGTCATCAATCCAATACGTAGTGAATTCTAGGATGTTACTCTCTTGAGTTCGTTCGACCGTCGTTTTGTGGTCTTGTCTTGCGTAATTATCATCTTTTTTTGGGTCCAAATAATGGATCTATGGATGAAGTTGTTGATCTCAGTTCTCATGGTGATCGACAGAGAATTGCATAGAATCGAAGGAATGGAACTTGAAAAAGGCTCTTCGCATCATTAGTGGTGAGTGGAAGAGGTGGGGCTACTTAGGATGAAGATTTGGGGATTGGTACCGATCACCTAGGGAAGGGATCGGTACCGATCCCACACTTAGTGGGATTCAGCACTTCAGATGGTCTTGCCCTAGGTGTGGGATCAGTGATGATCCCTCACCTAGGTTTTTCTTCCCTAGGTGCGAGATCGGTGATGATACCTCACCTAGTGATTTTCTTCCCTTGGTGTCGGATCGATGATGATCCCTTACCTAGTGGTTTTCTTCCTCAGGTATGGGATCGGTGTTGATCCCTCGCATAGTGGTTTTCTGACTTTGAAATTTCTTAGGATAGTTTGGCTCCACTTTGTGGTCTTGATTGTACTTGAGTTTTGGGCTTTGTAGTTATCTCTTCGTACTTCCTACCTTGATAACTTTTGAGTTCGATTCGTCCAATCCATCCGAATATTGCCTGGTCAAAAGGCTAGATAACGAGTAAATAAATAGAGTTTGAATGAACATGTGACCAGTAAAACGGTGTTTTCTCAAATTTTGAATTTTAAGCAAAAGAGAGAGAATTTCAAAAGTTCAAATTTTGAAAAGATTCCTCAAATTCTGCTAGATATGTCGATATATCTAGGTGGCATATGTCGACATATATGCCAAAATTATCAAAGTTCATAAAAAAAGAAATATATTTATTATATATATATATTATTTATTCATATAAATAATTTCCATAAAATATGAAATGTAAAAAAGTACTAATTTCGCTGTTTCCTTTGTTTGACTTGACTAAACTTCCATCACTATGAAACACATGTTGATATTTTCAGTGTCTGGTTCGCTGTAACTGGATGTTGTATCAGAATCATCCAGGGTTGCATTGTAATCCTTTTTTCTCTTTTTAAATGAATTGGTGTTTATTGAATTCTTTATTTTCTTGCTCTTCGTAGATGACCAGATTCACCGCAATCGTAACACTTAAAAACATTTTCGTTTCTAGAATTTTTGTTTTCAGTTTTACAAAATTTGTTCATCTTTCTATATTTTAAAATTTTTCTGAAATTTCATATCATAAGAACAATCTCTTCATTATTATCATCTGAATCTGAATCTTGGTCATTAGTTGTTGCATTGAATGCAATTGATTTCTTTTCGATCGCCTTAATTTCTCTTCGATCGCCTTATTTTTTCCTTTTCTACCTGCAATTGTACTTAATAGGACATTAGATTACTAATTAATTCTTCAATTTTTAATATATTGATATTGTTGGCTTCCTCTATTGCTAATATCTTTTGATTCCATTCGGAAGAGAGTGAATTAAGAATTTTTCTAACTTGATCCTCTTCTGATAAATTTTCCCTAATAATACTAATGAATAAACTATATCCTGAAATCTAGAATACAAGTCAGAAGTAGTCATTTAGTTCCATTTTAAAAATTGAAACTGGTTGATCAACATGGAATTTACTTTATTAATGCCCTCATATGTGTGTTGCAAAGTTCTCCAAATTTCCTAGGCAGACTTATAAATAGAAACTTGATTAAATTCATTTTTATCTAAGGAGAAAAATAAAATACTCATGGCCTTTGAGTTATTAATTGCTTGTATCTTTTGGTCTAGTGCCATTGTGAATAATCAGTTTGAGGTTCAGTGTATTCATTTTGTGTAAAGTTCGAAATATTTAAACCATTGGATTGTAAATAACTTTTCATCCTACATAACCAGTAAGCATAATTACTACCATTAAATAATGGGGGTCTAGCGGTTGATTGTCCTTTTACAAAGGTGTTAAAGAGTTCACTACCAATGTAGCTAGCCATTTACAATTTTCAAAAATCAAATAACGAATTTTTGAAAATCTAAGGCTCTAATACCAAATGTAGGAAATAGTGTGGTATAAATTAAACTAGTGTAAATAGATCTTAAAGCTACTTTAACACTAGAGAGGGGTCAATAGTGTTTAATAACTTATATAGAACTTTTTTTAGTAGTTTCAAGATTTAAATCCAAACACGGATAATTAACAGAGATTTATACTAACATGCATTTACAAATATATATACATATGCAATAAAAATAAAGTAAAAGTAAGAGAGATGATACCAAGAGTATTATATTGGTTTGAATTAACTAATCCTACATCTAGTCGTGTACAATATATGTACAGATTTCCTTTCAAACGAAGGTAGCAAGCAAACTAGAATACAGTCTTGATTTCAAGAAAATAAGATACACCCTCCTGATTTTTCGAGCTCAGGGTAGACTGTCTTGATTTAATCGGGCAACAAGATCACCTACTTGATTTAAACGGGCAACAAGCATACCCAGTTGATTTAAACGAGAAAAAAACACACCACTTGATTTGAACGGGCAAGAAGCACATCCACACAAATAGTAATAAATAGTTGTTGATTCCAAATGCAAATATTTGTACTTTGGATACAGAATATCCTATAGCCCTTTGATAGCACTTTGATCCTTGAATTGAAGAGAGAATACTTGGAAATCAGTGAGTAAACTATAGAGAATGAATGTAGTAAAGTAGAGATTTAATTTGAGTGAATTTAAAGAGTATAGAAATTGAATTTTGTGAATATATTATGAGAATTTGGAGTAAGAAGAATATAGAGAAAGTAGTTATTGAAATTTGTTTTACAGTCCCTTTCATATAGTGTTTGAATGGACATGTCTATTCGCAAGAGATTGAGCCAAAAATCACAACTATTTAAAATTTTAAAAACATCACTTCAACGGTACGAATGTCGACATAGATAGGTAGGGTATGTTAACATACCCTTGTATTTTGGAAAAAAACAATAATACATTTAAAGTGTTATAAAATTCTAATATTTTTGTAAAACCATTTAAATAGTTTTTAAGTACTTTTTAATATAAAAATTTTATAAAATATTTCTAAAATTATATTTTGAAAATATACATAAATATTTTGATGAGAGAAAAGAAAGTTACTATTTAAGGACATTAACAAATTTATCTAATGTCTATTAACTATACACTATATTCTTGAACTCTTCATGTCTTTGTCTTTAAACTCATGAGTCTTCAATTTTCTTGATCATCTCTGAATCTTGATCTCTAGCCTTTTTACTGATCAATCTTCAAACTCGATTATCATGTACTTGTATAAACCTATGTAATATCCTGTAAAATATTCTATACAACTTGGAAAAACATTAGTACATATATTGGTATGGTTTTTGTCATCAAAATCAATATATGTGGTATTAACAGTACGTTCTCTCGACATATCTCCTTCAACCAGATTGTTTAACTCAAGCTGGTCTACATGGTCCAAGTGTTGAGCCTAGGCTCTGATACCAAATACAATAACCCGTCTTTTGTAATACTCATAAATCAGCACCATACATCATCACCCGACTTTCGAATACCACAAAAGATAGATTGTCGAGGTAAAATTAAATCAAAACACCAAACCAAGACATCGATAAGATCACACAACGGAATGATAACATATAATATATTGAATATACATGAACAGAATAGGACGACGATATATAAGAGACCGCACTAGCGGAAGCAACTGATAAATAAATATCAATATAGAAAGTCAGAATATATCAATTCCCTACATCATAGAGTTTTGAATAAATATTTGATACAACAAATCTCATATGCAAATAACATGTCTGTCATATACTACTAAAATATCAAGTATACATATCCAAAATATCGATGCAATGCCTCTAAAATGCTCCGGTTGCGCATCCTAATAGCGTATCCTCATCTGACTCCCAAACTACTCAATCAAGCACCTAAGAGTTGTCATGACATAAACAGACAAAGATAAAATGTGGATCGGGTTTAAAGTCTGATGTGAGGGGAACTATCTCAAAATATTGTACATCAAAACTATATATAATTAAATAGGGAACTATTGAGGCTCAGCCAGTCCTCTTCACGAACATGGCTCAGGGGTAATTTGGACTATCCATAAACAAGTAAAGTAAACCATCTTAAAATGACATAAAATCATACCATAACTTGCTCTTCTCCTGTCATCAACGAGTCAGCACAACTAATATAATGTGACTGCCATGAAACAATATATTGTGATAAAGGTAATCGCAGTATACAAATGTAGAAGTGATAAAAGTGTCATAATATAAGTCTACACTATGTTATACACAAAGATAATATTAACCAACTAGTATATCACAAGCATAACATACCAATGATGTAAAATAGAGAATATCTACTATCATTCCGAATTGAACGAAATATAGATGGATCAACTACACCTTATGTGACCTTTGGATTTATGTATATTCCTATCCTCAAGAGTCCACGAACGGAACTGAGCATCCCCATATGACCTCTTGTCTGTATAAGTGCCCCATATAGACCTAGACCGCTCTCCTAGCAACGATGAAAATCCCTTCCACTGCAGTGCTCCCTAACGTATATATCTATGATACTGCTACTAGGTATAGGTACCCCTTAAGTGCCGCTTTGGACCCTCCTGAAGTCTTGGTCTGAAACCATAAAATAACGTACGATGGGATACGTAGCACTGGAACCACGCTACGACCCGAATCTAATCACTTACTACCTAATCGCCTCGACGTGTGCATGCTTTGGCCCCAATGGATCACTCAAGCACAATGGCGCTTTAATCCATAGAGTCTATGCTAGTCGTAAGTCTACATGTCTGCCCGATCTGGTACTGATCAATGTCATCATGTGCTCGCACGTCAGCCTGAGTCTGGAACCGACTCCTCATTGTCATGTACTCCCTCCAATCGTATATGCTCATCGTAATCATGAAACCGATCTATCCCGATCTCGTATTCAATTGGCTCTCGATTGATATCTCAATCTCATACTACTCTTGTACATGAATAGTCCTGCCTTGCGTTCCTTGCCTTGATCGCTTCCTCAACCGCTTATCTGAATGCCTTATTAGTTGTTACCAACCACTTGTGCATTCCTTATATTAGCATCTGAATCTTGAGCCTCACCTTGCATTCCACCTTCTCAAGTAGCCGAAGCTTCCCAGAAGTCATGCCGAAGTCTCACATCGAACCGCGTCTGAACCGAGGAAGAAATCCCTCGAAATACCCTTCCTACCCATGCATTACTGCATGCGATAGGTTTCCACTGGTGAACCGGCCAGGTCCCACCGATGGACCGATAGGGACTGCTTCCACGCAGTAAAGCATGGGCAACGAGCCATCGAGCCCCACCATCCGCCATTTCTCGCATCGTTTCCTTCGTTGCTACACTTGATGAGCTGCCTTGCTTCCAAAGCCCGCCTTTACTACATTGCATCTCCCTCAAAGTTCATTGGTTGATGTTTTGATAGTGATTCCTTATGTGTTTGAAAACCAATTTCGATGGAAGATCCACTTTTTGCACGCGTACAGTTCAATGGGAAATTATGGTGACTCGGCTTCCTCTAATCACGCCAAACGCACTCAACCGGCTATCTAGCCTCATGTAATGCCTACACGTGCTAGCACACTCATTCATGCATATTGACACACGTGTATACAAGCACACTTCACTACACAATCACGTTTTGGACTTCACTAGAGCGATTACTCGACCCGGTATATTCTTACGCAACTTAGCACACACTATAATCGCTATGGTTACGTGAGATGCCTGCAACACTCTTATATACAAATCTATTTACACACGTCCATATATATATACACACAAATACACACATATAGTCAAACAAGCATACACATCAATTATAATTACAATACACAGATTGTTTCGGTTGTTATATTCTTTAAAACACCTATATGTCTACTTTCTCATACTCATATACATACACGTATATGTAAATAAGTAATTCGTTTATTACTTAATAAAATCTTACTTTTATTCACTAAGTCTTCTTAATAAAAGTCTAATATGATTTCATACTATTTTATAAAATCTTAACTATTTTATAAAATATATTATTAGTTTATATATCATTTTTAATATTTGAAATACTTAATTACTTCATTAGAATTAAGTATGCATCATATTACTATTTTATAAAATCTCGTTCCCATTTTATAAAACCTATACATCATTTATAAAATCATATGGTCATTTTATGAATACTAATTAAGCTTCATTAACTCTCTAGTCATTTTCATAATAAATGTAGAGCTCAAAACTCACTTAATTAGCTTACTAACTTTTCTAAAACCATTTAGTTAGTTTCATTATGTCTAACTAATGACATGCACTTAATTATATTATGTAATTAGTCTCTAAATACCACAACTTCACATATAACCATTTAATTAATCCAAAACCAAATTCGTAGCTTACTAACTATGTCAAAAATAGTTATTAAGGTATTAAACAAATAATGAGTTAATATAAGCATGCTTATGACATAAATACAAGCCTAAATCATCACATAACATTCTCTACATCATTGCATATAACTCCATAATCACATAAACATAAATATATGAAGTATAACATGTAAAAATAGTTAGAGGATCATCTAAATCACCTTCTTCTTCACCAATTCAAGCTCTAATCGACAAAAACCCAAACTTTGGTCACTTGAAATCTTGGATGAAGATACAAACTTCAATTCAAGCTAATTCCTTAATGGTTTATCTGAGGAATTATGGTGATTTTAGTTTGAATTTAAGAATTTTCTATGAATGGATTAGAGTGGATTTAGGGTTTAGGCTTAAGGAAAAATTATGAAAGTGATTAGGAAAATGAAACAAAAAGTAACATGAAATGAAAATGAGACGAAGAGTAAGTTAACTTATAAGCTAGCTTATGGGCCTTAGCCCAAACTTAATTACCATTTCTTTCTAGAAATCACTATTCATTCTAAAACCTTATCGAGTCCAAACATGGTCAATTTTATATTCATTCTTCTTGCGATGGAAAAGCGAACTCAACTACGGGTGTTTTGAGTCTTAATTCAATCATCTCTAAAAGTCGAGTATAAGAGATGTTCCATTAATTAATGATTAAATATTTAAATTAATCATTTAAATATTCGGTCATTAAAATAGTGGGGCGTTACAGTTAGTCTCCATAATATTGCTAATTGAAATCCAAATCAAGGTTTTCGCAAATGATAAGTAATGTTTAGGCATAAATTTCACTTTCTTTTTCCTTGTTTCGGTGGGTTCTACTTCATCTTTAGCAGGGTCAACCTCTTTAATGTCTTCGGTCCCACTGGAAACAAAATCCACACCATCTTGATTCTTACTGTGATGTCCTCGAAGCATACCGCTTAAAAGATTTCCACTTCTTTTGGTACTGAGGACTGCGAGGTACATGGGGTCTTCAACTTCTTCTTCATTGTCATCTTCGTCACTATGTTCCTCAACTTCAACTCCTTCCAAATTTTGCTCTTCTTCGATTTTATCTTCTACATCATGACTGGTGTTTACAGCATTACGGGCATAAGAAAACTACTTGCTCAAATTTCACATAACATCTTGTTCATGAGTTGACAATTGTTGAGCATTAACCTGATGATGTTGTTGCTAATCACCTTGTGTCGTCACCGACATGAACGTAGCATGATCTTCGTTCTATGATTGAAGACCATGTTGATAAGGGGTGAGTTGGTGGTAGTGTGAATGTTGTTGCGGCGTTGTGGAATGATAATACGATTGTTGAGAAAGGATGCTAGATGGAGCATTGGGTGGATAAGGTTGAGAATAATGGATATTTTAATATGGTGCATAGTCGTATTGCTATTGAGGATGTAACAATTGTTGATTATGGAGCCGAACATCATGATATTCAAAGGGATTGTATAAGCGGTTCATTGGTGATGTTTGAAGGGCATATCGTTTCTCTTGGATTTTGTTTCATTTCTTGTGGATTTTCTGACGAATGACAAGATGATTTTTTTGTTCGAAAAATTCAAGCATTAGAAAACAAAGTAGAAGAAGAATGATGTTGTGGTCGAGTGGTGATGGTGGTGGAGTCTATAGGGTGAGGGAAAGAAAGGAGCTATTGTAGTAGCTGCTAGAGCAAGGGTTAAAACGACAAAGCGTTTGTTATTATAGTTAAATGACAAATAGTTTGCCACTGTGATAATACGTTAAATAGTTTGTTGTTTAATTAAAACACAAACACTTTGTCGGTTTAATTTAAAACAGCAAACAAAGCACAGTTGAATGCATAGTGACTTGTTTTGTGCAAATTTTGTGTGAACAAGTTATAACTGCTTGTGCCCTTAGTAATAAGAAAAGTAACAAGTACTTGTACGAACAAAAAAAGACAAAGCAATGCATGGATAAAGAGATGAGATAATTCCAACATAAAAGGAAACAGGAAAAAAAAACATTAAAAGGAAGTAGTAGAAATAATTTTAGTTTTGATTGATATAAAATTATGAAATACGAAAATTTGTGCGATCAACCTAATCATTTGGACAAAAAACGACGACAATTATGATTCACATTTGTAACTCATTCTCTAATGCCTCCAACAATCCATTTTAATCATCTCGATATACACTTCCTTCCCAACTTGTTTTGTTAAAAATTTCTTGTCACACAAAATTTCGTTTGAACCTCCTTTTATCTAACTTGCATTTATTAAGCCACGATATTTCCTCACAGCATTCACTTGTGATTTTAACTAAAACCCATGCAAATAAGCGTGGATTATAACGTCACAAAACAATTATAATTTAGTTGATATTTTTATTTAGGATATATTAATTCAGATTACATTATATTCATGTAAATTAGCTTTACCTTTTAAAGCGGTTACATAAACCCCCGCATATAGCAGGGATATCATAATTTTAGAACAATTGGTCCATGCATAGTAATGGGTGCCCACATGCTCAGAAATTCAAACATATCACACAAGTTGTTACATAAGCATGCAGCTCTTATTACCACAAGAAAGTTGTACCAACTCCATGAGGCAAATAACATAAGACCCATACAAACATTTTAACTGGTCCTAACAACACACCATTTTCTTGCACTAATACCAAATTTATGCAGATAGATATTTAGCCATCCAGGCCTCAAAGCGTGACCAAGCCAATTCAACAGAAGAAAAATCCTCATCTTGCATTCCCATACCCTTGCGCCTTTTGAGACCTTCTTCAGACACGTTCATGAAAGCATGCCCAATTCCAGGATATATGTGAACCTCATGCGGAACCCCTGAAGATTTCAGTTTTTCTTCCAGAGCTTTTGCCGCCTTACAAGGTTAATACAAATAGTTGAGAATCCAAGAATATTTGTGAGAATAACATAACACGGGGGAAAAAAATTAGCAGACTACTAACACATACCGTAATGTCTGAGAACCCAACAAAAGAATCGAGTTCGCCAAAATGTGCTTGAACTGGAACCTTAACCTTGGAAGGATCGGCAAGTTCTGATGAAGGAACTCCGTAAAAAGCAACCAGGGCATCAACTTCAGGCACCAACACTCCACTTGCAATGGCCAAGGCACCTCCCATGCAATAACCAGTCACACCAACCTGTATGAGTAAGGATATAAACTCCTTTCTATGAAGATATTTAATCATAAACCACATAAAAAGTATAATAGCAACCCAAACTATAAACAACTAAGATTCAAATCATGTCCTAGAATTTATTTATTTTTTGGTGGTGATTTTGCTGTCTTTTGTTCTTTAAACTTCTGATACATGAAACTTTCTGATTGTATGCCTTTATTTTTTTTATTTTAAAAGAAGAAGAAAGAAGTCACTAAGTCAGTGATCAGAACCAGATTTCTGACCATATTCCAATTCTGATCGGAACCAAACCGGGATGGCCGGAATCCCCAGGTTTTGGCTGAAATTTCATACCTTGACTATTTACAAAATAGTAGCGGTAACTGTTACCATAACAACCATAGTCACTGTCGCTAAATTTTAATTTGTGCATTTCTTAAGGTTTTTTGTACATTAAGTTTCTTTGATTGTCCACATTAATGATTTTTTTTTAAATGAAGAAGCAATTCTGTTGTTTTGAAATTTGAAAGAGTAAAACAAATGAAATTAATGAATAAAACTACCAAGTAAGGTGAAATGAATGACATAATTTGCTGCACAAATTTTCATCAGAAATTCGATTGGGTGATACATTGGACTAATATATGACATTTGATTGTGATGAATGAAGGGGTCCGCATTGGACCTATGACCAAACATAGAGACAAAAGTAGTTTTGTTTATACTTCCATTACAACATTTGTGTTTTGCACTAATAAGTAACAAACGAGAAAATAAGTAAATATTGTATTTTTATAATAATCATGAAAGTTAACCATACAAACATTAACTGACTTTTAAAAAAAATCATATACTGTATATTTTGTATCATAGAACTACTGTTTTTACATTATTTTTCATAATGTAAAAAAATTACTTAAAAAACAACAAAAATAATATTTCTAGACATAATAAACAAAAAGTTAAAAATTGGATGATAAGATTTAACCTTATGCATGTTACTCATCTTTAAAAAAATGATAAATATTGTATACTTACGCTTTCATAAAGTATAATATTACACTTCACAAAAAACATCAGAAAAGTCGTAATGATTCATGGATTCCACCAAAGGTCAAAATGCTCTTTTATTTGCAATAGTGACAGACCAGGTCGCAAGACATACAAAATGGATGTAACATGATGCACATTGTTTGTTGATGACAGTGTACTACTCGATAAAACTAAAAGGAGATAAAAGAAATTAGAATGTAGGGGATTAGACCCAGTAAATAAAACTGCAAAAGGCCACGAAGTTCTAAAACATTGTGATGAGCATGTAACTACAAGTGGAAAACTTTGATTTCTCAAATCAATCATTCAAGATGTAGAAACCAATGAAAGCATAAATCTTCAATTAAGGCATGATGGTTTATGTCTTCATTTATTTCCATATCTTGAATGATTGACTTGAGATATCTAAGAAAAACGATGTTGAATGATTTCTACACCTCTACACGTTGTGATCTGCAAGTGATAATACAAGAAACGATAACAAGAAATGAAGACAGGGGAACACAGATTGGTATTATTTCTGTAGCATCAAGACAAAAAAATATGATTGGGTCTAAGTCAAGTCTATGATAGGTAAACATCAAAGGAAGGACAGTCCATGTCTTTCTTCATTATTAAAAACATTGCATTCTTTTGTCAAGTGCTAAATATTGCATTATAAAATATGTAAAAAGTTCATGTTTTTTTTCTAACATTTACAATATGGATGTCACTAAGAAGTCACGGTACACAGCTTAACTTTGGGAACAAAATTTTATTCCAACTCTTTCAATGAAGATATATCGCATTTTTTAAATTTTGATTCAATAGGTATATTTAATATGTGCTTTTGATCTTTTGTTTTTTAGTTATGAAAATGCTAAACAAAAAGTATCACCGAATTCCGTACACGCAAGTTTATTCTTTAATGATGAAATTGACACCTATTTTAGATAACAGAGACGTCCACTACAATTTCTAGTTAAAACTGAAGCGCGTTTATAAAATCTTCCTGGAATCAAGCATTTTATTTTATGACAATATCACATAACATGAAAAGTTGTACATGAAAATAATATTTTACTCATCTGTGACTTGTCAATGACTGAAAATGTGTATAATCAATTGAATGGATGTATCTGTAACTTTACTTGCACTCACCAATTAGTCTTCAAATATATTTTTTCTCAATAATAAATAATTTTAGATAAAGAGAAAGAATAACGGATTTTGATTTTCTTTTCAACTACAATTTTAAAATAAACGACATCATCCAAAACAACATAAGTGCATCTCTCGTATGCATGCGGATGTACAATCCAATTTAAACCAGACCAACAAGATCCAAATCCAACAAGTCTTGGATTAGGTATGGATAACACCAAATTCTATAAAGGCTAGATCCAACACAAAAAAACCTCACCTAATCTGAAAGGGCAACCACAACTCAAATAAATCAACAATAAAATTTGAAATATAAATATAATTTAGTGTTATTACTCAATCCAGTCGAATAACCAGCCGAAGGTCAGGACTAGATTTCGTAATGTACGTTTTAGATTCGGTAAAACCCAACTTGAAGAACTAAAGTACCTAATTAGACTTGAAACATTAAACACAAGGGCTGGCGAATTTAGTCAAATCGAGTCTGATTGCCACATCCTTGGTTTTCACTAAAGGGACTATGACATCCAAGTTCCAACGCAAAGACATTTAAGGTCAGTAGAAATTTATAAACAAATTTAGATTATTGATAAAATAAAGCCTAACATTATTTAGTATTTGATCAAAAAAATTTAAAGAAGAAAATACAGCATAATTTAAAAGCTTTGGTTTTATAGTGTCCTCTCTTTTTTCTACATCAAAACCCTCAACAAAGGTTATGTTTATTTACTATGCTTCCAGGCAATGGGATACCACATTGATGCTCACAAGATACAAACATAAATGTGTGTAAATTTGTCTAAATATGGTAGCTGTAACATCCTATAAACAACACTGTAGTACAACTATAAAAATAAGTATACAATCATAAACAGAAAGAGACATTTGCGAAAAGAAAATAGTTAGTGGATGTTACATGAGTTCAAAAATAACAATTAGAAAATCAAATTTAATTAATTCATTTGAATTGTGTTATAATTTTTTTAAATTACTTCTAAAAATAAATTGTTAGTTTTTTTTAATTTATTAATTTGATTAAAAAACTCAGAATTTCATAATGTCGGCTGTTTTTGTTGAATTTGAATTAATTGCATTTCTAAATATTATAAACTTTACGATATAGTTATTTATTTTTTGGAGAAGTATGATTTTTTGAATATTTTCGTTGGATAAGGTACCTTGACTTTTAGAAAGAATATTTCAGAATAATTTCATAAATGAGCAGTTTATGCGCACATGTAAAATCAGTTCATGCCTATGTTGATTGTCCATATATGATTCTTATTCTATAAAACTTAAACTTTTGTTGAAAAGAAAGATTTTAATATCTTTCAAGATCGATATGATCTAAATAAGATGTTTCAATTTGAGTTAAAAAGATAGAAAAAAACTTACAATAAAATTTTTTTTTTTTTTCTTAAGATTCATTTTTGGAAAATGTTTTGAGAATTATAATTCTATTTTTTTTAAATGATTTTTGGACCAAATTTCGATTTTATACATTGTCTAAGAACTCAAAATCCATGTCCATTGAACTCAAAACCAGATTATTATTATTTTAACCAATTTTAATTTTTGGTTGCCTATTTAAAAAAGAGCTACGATCCGCAGCCCCCATAATATCAGCCATGTATTTATATTTAAATAATCAACTAATGTGACAAGAGAGAGAAAGGTTGATTATTTAAATATGTGGCTGATATCAAAGGGCTCATGATGGTACTAAATAAGTGGGGCTGCGGATCCTAGTTTTCTAAAAAATTAATATTTTGTTTTCAAAATTAGAAGATATTTTTTTTTTGAGGTTTTACCGATTAGTTATTTGAAACAATTTAAATTTCAAATATTAAAAAAAATTCTGGTTTCTTAAGCATTTAAAGAAACAAGAGTTCCGGAACTAACAGTTTGAATATTTTACACAGAAAATAAAATTCATTCGATGTTAAGCATATAGTACACATTTAACTAATAGTGAATATTGATTACTATATCGGTGAATCTTCTGAGAGAGAAAAAAGTTCTCACTATTTGAACCCAAATAATTACTATATATGAGCTTGTGTGCACACATGCACACTGTTACTGTTAGGATCAAGTAAGAAGTGTAAGGTTTGTTAGATTCAGACAAAACTTTAAAAAGATATATTTTGATGCTTTCACTTTTACCCAAATATTATGTTTCAAAAGTTTGACCAAATACAGGTTTCCAATGATTCTCAATGATAAGGAGTAATTTATGTTTATCAATTTGATCAAATTTCAATTGTGTTATGTTCCAAAGTTCAAACATTAGATATTATCTTTAAAATTCAACTAGTTCAAAAAGAATTGAAATTTGACTTATTATTCATTCATTTAAAAACTCTACATAAGAAATAACAACTTTCTTCCAGCACTGGCAATATTTCTAAGAATATAAGTTTACATTAACTTAGTCCATTACACTAGAAATAATTAAAGTGGATAACCTGTCTATGTTGTTTGTAGGTGTGAATCATTATGTATTTTCTAGCACCATTAGATGTATGTGTATACAATTGAATAATATATCAAGATAGGCGATTCAAAAAAAATGCAACAAGAAGTAAGGCTTGCGCCTTGAGCTTTTTTCCATTTGCACCTAGGCTCGTGCTTTTTATACAGAAACTGCAAATGTTAACTTTGCTTTTTATACATTTTGAATCTATATAGTCTATGAATTTTGTTATAATAGATTAATTACATTCTAAAAGGCAAAAGTCATAAATGAATGTAAAATGAAAACAAAAAAAATAATATATCAGATGCAATCAATTTCACCTCAGACTGCAGTTTTCTAGCAAAGTTTGAACGGTTCAATGACAAGAATGAGTGGATTTTATCTAATCATGGTATTCATGGGGAGAAAGAAGAAATACTACAGGAAAAGGGGAAAAAATAGAAGAGAACAAAAAAGAATATAAGAAAACCTGAAGCTGAAAGAAAATGTTAATACGATCAATATTATTCATAAGGCCAAAAGAAAAAAGAAAAAGAGAAAAGAACACGGACTTTCTACCGGCACCTGAGTCTTTGGAGGTAGAAAAGCGTAGAGGCCACCCGCCTTGAGCTTTTCTAATCTAAGCATGCTTAAGCATGCACCTTGACAACCTCGCTACATATCACCAACTAAATAAAAATTGAAAGATATATTGTATTTTAAAATATTCATTTCACACTTTGTGATATTGAGCTCTTTAAATTCACAAATAATGATAAATGAACCATTAATCAAAGGAAAAAAAAACATCAATATAAAGGGTAATGTATCAATCTCTTATTTGAAGCAGAAATATTTAATTACAGTCAAAGTACCTAGAATGCCATATTGTGTGGATTCGTTCAACGTAAAAATGTGTCATTAAAGAAATTATGTGCCATTGTATATGGACATTGTTTTCATCTTTAATCCTTATTTACAGTGGTGATGAATACTAGTACTGGGATATAAATAAAATTTGCTGTATTTCTAGATAAAAAATATATAGAATGTTAGTAGTGCAAATACTTTTACAAATAGCCTAAGTTGGCAGTGTGTTTAATGATTTTTAATTTTGGATGAAATTTATAATTCTAAACTAACATCTAAATTGGAAGAAAGACCAATCAAATAAAAAGATGAATATAGTTTAAACTGCTCAGATTAATGTTGAAAGCCAAGTACGAGGTTTCGATCGGAACCTCGGAATTCTAGCCATCCCGGCAAAACCGAACGGGAATATAGTTAGAAATCTGGTTCCGGCCACTGATTTCTCTTTTATTCTTTTAAAATAAAAAACTAAAGTCCAAAAATCAGAAAGTTTCATAATCGGAATTTAGAGAAGAAAAGACAGCAACATCACAAAAAATCGATTTTTTGTTTTGAGAACAATAAAATTATAAATAAAAACTTACCTCTCAACTGCGTACTTCTCAATCAAAACTGATTTTCGATACTCTTTGTTTTCTGTTCTTTTTTTTTCTTAGCAGCCGTAAAAGATGTGCGATGCTATTTAGGTGATATCTAAGGTTATGTTCAGAGCTAGAATTGCAGGTTGGGCTTGAACAGGAATGAACGAGTGGCTGGAAATTAATGGGCCTTAACCAAACTAATAGATTGTGCTTGGCTTTTAAACAACCAAATTACGGATGAGCTGAAATGTAAAGAAAACGCAGAACATTGTGTTTTAAGAATAATAGTACAAAGCTAATATCATGGTTTTAAATCTCCTATGTATCGCCCGAGATCTCCTCCGATATCTCCTTTTCATACTTAAACGAGACAAGACATCAAATCTCCTCCATATCTCCCTCGACACTTATCCCGTCCGAGATATTCAAATCTCACCCGAAATATTGATCAAAATCTCAATTCGAGATCTCACCCGAAATTATATTTTTTCTTATTTTGCATAATATTTTTTATTTTCATATTGATACAAAAGAAACTACTCAATCCAATTATAATTTACCAACTTCTTGAACATATTCTTTACTTTTTATCTTAATGAGTCATAGCGAAAGGTATCACTTCTTTATTATGTTTTAATAAAAAGATATTATTCAATCATTACCAAATCAATTAAACTAATCAAGCTACCACTCTTTTAAAAATATTCTTTTTTCCATATAAATCAAGTATGTTACCATTTTTATTTTTACTAAGAAAGTTATAACCGTTAAATAAATTTTTGACACATCAATTTTTGACATATAAGTACATTCGAGATATTCCCGAGATGCATTATAAGACCCAAGATGTCAATCCGAGATGTACATCCGATATGTACTCATCTCGTCCGAGATCTCCCCCGATACGAGATAACTTGAGTAAAAATTCCGAGACGAAACGTGACCGAAATCCGATATTTAAAACATTGGCTAATATACATACATATTAGACAATGCATAGCACTAATTGCGTATTTTTATTAAAATTAATTATTAAAGTCGAAAACCGGAACTTATACCAAAACTTCCGAATTTAGCGATATCGTCCAACATTAGTCAAATTTTAGAAGACCGTAAAGTGTAGCAATTGAGTATACTTCTTTAATCTATAAATACGAATATTTTGAAACTATTAAAGTTATATTGAGAAACCATCTACTTGGTCATTACTCTAGAATAAACCAGAAATTATCTCTAAATAAAAATATCCATTCACCATAAAATTTCAGTGTTATATTGGGAAATCATGTGCTCGGTCCTCTAAAATAAAACAGAAGTACCTCCTTTTGTGGAAACAAATGACCCAAAGGAAAAAGAGAAGGAAAAAAACATAGAACAAACATTCCACATATTGGAAGAGTTGACAAGGACAAACAAGGCAAAGGATTCAGAAAACATTATAAACCAAAAATATACATATTTTACATGTTATGGCTCCCAAAAGGAAATTATTTAAACTATTTTCACACAATAGCCTCACATCCATCTCAGGCCTGCTGCTCATATTTCAATATCGATAATTATGGCAAGCATAAAGATAAGCTTCCATTCTCAAATAATAATTAATCACAAAGTTGGCGTAACATGCAAGCATATGTGTGTGTGTAGAGAGAGACACACACACATGCATACAAGGAAAATAATGGGTTAAAAACATTGGATAATAAAACTAAATCAAAATTGTATGAGTGGTGAAATCCTTCGTGTCATAAACTTAGTGCTACAGGTATTAAGTATTGGAATGTAATGATGGAGGGAGAAAACATTTATTTTAGTAGGCTGCACATTAAAGCTCCACTTATAATTTCAGAAAGATACATAAAGTGATGCATATTGCAATACCACAATGCTGCTTTGCAAGATACTTGGTACAATATGATGTATACATTTTGTGAGAGCTAGTAGTAGCATCAGCTAGAACACGGAACGATCACTTCAAGCCTACCAAAGCAATTAGGTAATTTACAAGAAAATATTACTAATTTTTTCATGATTTTTGAATGTAACATCGCATATGAGAAATCATAATGTGAGGAGACAGAGTATGTATCAGAGAACAAAACCAGTAGGACATAAACAATAACGACACACTCAAAGAATACCTTTGATGAACCATTAGCTTTGAGCCATTTAACAGATGCAGATATGTCCTTCACAGCACCTTGCCAATCAAATCCTTCCATCAAATGTTGTGCCTCAGCAACATCCAAACCAACTTTTCCTCGATACAAACTTTCAAATGCAAAAATGAATTGACATGATCACAACAAGACAAATATTTTATTTTCAATTAACATGCAACAAAATACTTACTCTGGAATTAAAGCTCTATAACCTGAACCGAGATTCGCAATCTTCTTCGCATGGTTCTTAACTTCATAATCAACTCCCCACCACTCTTGGAGTACCACTATACCTGGTGCATTTTCCTTGCCAACAACATAAGCATCGAATGTCTGCACAGATTTAATAAACAAATTGTTGCTGAATAGTGGCTCAATGTTTCATATATGTCACAATCAGTTCTGTTCTTTTATGATCTTTTTACTTTTTTCTTCTTAAAACTTATACTTAACACCATCCTTCAAAATAAGTAGTCAAGAATTTCAAGTTACAATGACAGACCTACAAGAATAATTTATACTATTTTTAGACATGCTTAAATGCAGGTAACAGAAAGAAAGAAAAAATCGATACACACAAACACACACACACACACACAAACACACACTAATTATCATGGGAATTAAAATTTCTGAAGAAACTTCTCTAGTTATGCAAACAACCACTTATCTACAAGGTCTATGTAACCATCCTTTATTCCAAAGATGTCAAAGTAAACAGATTATTGCAGATAAAGAGCCAATGGCTGCCCCCCCCCCCCCCCCCCCAAAGGAAAAAATGGTGGCAACGAAGTTGGGAGGTGAATAACATTTTAATTTCAGTCAGTGGATATTGACAGGTAGCCTAAATTAAAGGGTAAACCCCAAAGGAGATCCGTATCTGCATAGGAATAAAGCAAAGGATCCATTGGTGTACCACCAACGTCAGTGCGCTAGAGCTATATATTTACAACATCAATTTAGTAAAACGAGGTAGCATCCGACAACGAAAAAAAAAAATTACTGTTGACATACAAAATTATCTAAACCGCAGAATAAAAAGGGCATCCATTTTCTAGGAAAAATAGATGAATAAAAATTGAAGAAAAAGGTAGATAACTGACAGTATCGTCCCGGGTGATCTGAATTTTGTGGAATCCATCAACAGTTGTAGAGGCGGACGCGGCTGCCATGGATCGTACGGAAATGGAAGAAGTTTGGAAAACTCGAGATGAGTAAGAAGTGGAGTAGGGTTTTGACAGGCAGGATAATGCTGCTCTTTTAAGAACAACGGCAGCCATTTTGTAGTTATTTATTTGCGTATCATATTTATCTGTTTATGCTAGATTGATGACACCGTGGTGCTCATGTTTAAACATGGCTAATTACATAATAGCCCTTCTAAATAAATAAAATTTTAAAAACTACATTACCCTTAGAAATCTGCATACCTTCTTTCTTTTCAATTTCATTGTCTTCTTACGTCGGTTTCTTACTGTCTAAACCACCGTTTCTTTAAAACCCTAGTTTCTAAATCAGTATAGAAAAAATTCTAACTCTAGTTTCTAAATCAATGAAGAAAAAATTCAATTTTTCACGTTTTGCGTGATATGAATGGTAGTTCTGGAAATGGTATGGGCTACTAAGTTATTTTTTGGGTTTACGGACTTTTTTAATTTTTGAAGGGCTACCAAGTAAATACTTGGATTAAAATAGAATTTGTCTTCAATGTATACCATTTAAAGGAAAATAAGATTATGCAAAGCTTATTAACGTTTTTGGACTGAATGTACGTTTTGCTTTTTGATTGTAAGGACGACATGTTTTTTTTGGTTGGAGGAGAAATATCATAAAAGATTGGGAAATTTGCTAATCTAGGCTCAGTTTTGAAAACAATAACTGGAATAACCTACTTTTGAAAATAATTACAAACGTAGACCTGTTTTTGCCAGGTAGACTTAGGCGAATTTTCAAAATGCGCCTTCGGGCGAATTTTTAAAATGCGCCTTCGGACGAATTTTCAAAATGCGCCTTCGGGCGACTTTTCAAAATTCGCCCGAAGGCGCATTTTCAAAATTCGTCTTTGCAAAAACCCTGCACACATAAACCCGAGAGTCGGTAGACAAATACCCCCACTCTCATTCCCTTTCTTTTACAGTTGAACCCAACATTCCCTAATTCCCCAAAACCTTCCACCACTTCTATTTCTTCAATTTTTAATCAAATTCTTCCAAAAATTTGTCAATGGCAAGCACGTCGGACATAGAACAAGAAATAGGCATGAATCTATACCCATAACTTATCATTTCAAATTTAGGACATGGATATTGTGCTTTGTTTCTTCATAAACAAAAAAATATTATGTTTGTAAAGTAAAGCGTTTTAATATCAATGTTGATAAAGCATTTATTTACAAAACTATCATTACAAATATTTGTACACATTTTGGTCTTAATTAAAAGCAATTTGAACTAGGTTAAAAGTAGTTTATAAAAAGCATATTAAAAAAGGTTCTTAAAGCAACTTAAGATTATTTTTATAAGTAATCTATATGAAGGACAAGGAGTTTACGTGCATTCATACTACTTTGTAGGTTATGGGGGTTGTCAATTTTTGGTTAGTGTATAATTTTTATTGAAATGAATTGATTTTTAATATTTGTATTTTGTAGAGTATGTTGAGATGTAGCCCGGATCCGTTGATGGTAGGGTATTATTTCTTCAAGCCCAGCATCGTACTTCTAACGACATATGGATGCAGGTGGTTTTAAAAAAATTGTAATTTTGTGTCAGTTGGTATATTTCCTGCTTTTAATTATGTATTTATCATTTGATCAGCGTGACGATCCAGATACCACTATAGATCACTCAACGTCGCTGAAGAAAGTGACTTCAAACCATCCAGGAGTATTGGCTGAGATTGAAAGGTCTGGTTTTTTTACACATAATGAAGTTAGGATACATCCAGCTTGACCACTATCTTATCACTGCTTTGGTAGACAGATGGGGACCGAAGACCTCCACTTTTCATTTCCCTGTTGGTGAGATGACGATTACATTAGGAGATGTAGCAGTGTTGTTAGGTTTGCCTATTGAAGGCAATGCAGTGGCTTATGAAGGAGTGGCATATGACTATATGCAATTGTGTCGTGATTTACTTGGTCTTGACCCACCCCCCGAACAAACAAGGGGCAATGAGTTCGTGGAAGTCATGTGGTATCGACGTCAATTGTCGCACGGTATTCTTGCTGATGCTACAAAGGCTCAGATTCAGCAGCGAGCACGTGCTATTATTTTACACATCATTATTTCCCGATTGATGTGCGACCATACAAAGACTCTGGTAGATTTGAAATGGCTACCATATATTGCTGATTTAGGAGAGTGTGGTAAGTTTTCTTGGGGCAGTGTTGTGTTATCTTGTACATATATGGAGTTATCTAGGCTCTCTCTTTTGGAGAATAAATCTATTGGTGGATGTCTGATACTAGTATAGGTTTGAAACAAATTTCAATAGTTTACTATTTTACATGATTTGTCTCATTTTTTGTCGTAATATTTTCTTTTAAATGTAGCTTTGGTCGTGGACTTATCTTCCGATCGGAAGATTGTTAGTAACAAACGTTGTTGTCGATCAGTCGATGCCGCTTGGGTCTCGGTATATTTTTTATCCTTTTAATTTAATAAAACAGTGAAATTTTCATGTGTAATATTCAATTGTTAACATCTTATAACAGGTGGGTAGGACCAAAAAAACGCGTCAAACTCCAAGACGGAGTGTGAAGTTCTACCGCAACGAGTTAGATGTTCTAGAGGATGACAAGGTGACATGGACCCCGTACACACAAGATGTGCTAGCATAGCTTCCAGCCATGTGTACAGCTGCTAGATACTTGTGGACTGCGAGAGTACCACTCATATCTTACACCCAAACTGCATTTCACTTAACCGACAGGGTTATGAGACAGTTCGATATGATGCAGCATATACCGGATGATGCGCCACCCTGAACGTCTACGTACAATGTAGAGAAGTATGGAACCCACATTCAGTTGTGGAATGAGCGTCATACAGCTACCCAGATTGAGAGGGAACCCACCATTACGCTAGAGCTGTACAAAAGGTGGTACTGGAACATAACACGACGATATGTTCTTACGGCGCCAGTAGAGGCAGTGTATAGAAGTCTGCACGTTCCCATAGCACCGTTTGAGAGGAACGTGGTAAGTTAATGTTGTAAGTAGTATATCAATTAGTTATGATAGTTGTGTGTGATGATAATTTTCATTCAACTTTACAGGCAGCTAGTATTAGCAGGGCTTGGGAAGAAGCAGAAAATCTTCGCAAACGACAAACCGACGAGGAGGGTAGGAGGATGTGCACTAACATCCAAAGAATTCTAGATGTTGTGTTGTGCAGGAATAAACTTGATAGGCCGAGACCTCCATCTCCACCTCCACTGCTTGTGTACACACGATGTCGTCCTAGAGGAGGTGCGGGTTCATCGTCATAAGGCACCTCGTCACAAGCTGCACCGGTACACGAAGAATTTGTTCCTGTCCCATCTCAACTAACGGCCGCATTACCTTCGTCCTCCACTGCGCGCAGAGAACGGAGTAGCAGTAGCAGCAGCAGTTCGAGACCACTGGTAACGCGTCGGCAAAGAAGAAGCCCGCGCGAATTTCATGAGCTTCACGACTAAATCGGTAATGTTGTTTGATGCGAATAGTTAGAGGTGATGTGGAAAGTGATATGTAATGTACAAACTAATGTTGTTGGATTTGTAAAATGATGTTGAATTTGTGTAGTTGTGTTTTTTTTTTGTGTGGTCCAAACTAATATTGTTAGGATTGGTAATGTTGTATGACTTTGTGTAATATGATGTAGTTGGGGGTTTGTAATTGCTGCTCTGTTTACAGCAGCAGGCTTCCTTTGGCGAATTTTCAAAATTCGCCAATGGGCGAATTCTTAAATTGCGCCCACAGGCGAATTTTGAAAATTCGCCCATAGAAACCTGCTATTTTAAAACCAGTTAGCCCCTTCTTCCTTTTTCATTTTTGTTTGCTTTAAGGTCGAATCAAAAACCCAAATTTGTGCAAAATCATTCGCAGAAGTCATTAAGGTTGGTATTTTGTCCAATTTTTTCCTCTGTACTTACATTTGTAGATGTAGTACGCCCTTCTTCAATTTTGTTCATATCGGAAAGTAAATCGACCCAACCCATGGTTGTATGTTTGTGAAATTTTGGTATTTTATTCAACTTTTCTTTTAGGCGAAAATGGATGATTGGGATCTCGATGATCAAACAATGATGGAAATATATGATGGTTACGAACGGAACAAGGGCGCGGATGATGAGGTAGAATTTGTTCCAGAGACCCAAGTGGAAGATCTACCAAGAGTGGATGCTACAGAGACAAATGAAGAAGTAGAGACCGAACTTGTTTGTGCTACGCAGGCAAATGTCGTAATCGAGAATCCCCAACTGGTTCAACAATCATTGCATTCCAGGCTGATGACTGTACTTGCTCATCAAAACCCTGATAGATCAAGTTCTAGCATCATGGGATGCTCGGTACTTTGCTATTGCGGAGTTGAATGCAACGTTGTTGTTTTCAAAAGTCAGAGGAATGCAGAACGTCGCTTTTACGGCTGTAAAGCGTATATCGATGCACAGACGCGTCATGGGGTGCATAGTTGTAAATATTTTGAATGGATCGATCCTCCACTGACAGAAAGGGGGGTCCAATACACGCTTGAGATGCAAGCTAAGGTTAGTCGCTTGGAGAGGATGAATATTGCAATTCGCAATGAAATGCTTGCAGGGTGCTACCGGTTACCACGTGATTGACCGTATGTTTTGTTGTATTGGTAGTTAAGTAGTATCAGGTGGCAGTTGTTTATGTAAACTTGCTTTTTATCATGTGTTAGTCCTGTATTTTCTATTGAGAAGTATCATGTAGTTGAACAGACTAATATTCTGTTTTATATCGTATTGTAGGGTGTTTCTGAATTGGCGACTTTTCAAAAGTCGCCTTTGGGCGAATTCTCAAAATTCGCCTTCAGGTGAATTTTCTGAATTCGCACATTGGCGACTTTTCAAAAGTCGCCTTCAGGCGAATTTTCTGAATTCGCACAAAGGTGACTTTTGAAAAGTCGCCAATTCAGAAACTGCTTTATATCTAGTCATCTCAAGCACTTGCATCCTCATAACATACCCTTAGTTTTTTTAGATCTAAAGAACCCATTTTTTCAGCTTACATCCCCAAACACCAAAACTCAATTTCTTTCGATAATCTGTTGGTTGTTGCCATAGAGTCCTTGCTGATCTACCCAGATGTCTTCACTGTATCTCTGCATCGAAATTGGAAAGAAAATTACAAACCCTAGCTTTGTTACATCTATTCAAATATTTCCATATGAATGGCTAGAAATTGGTTGGTCAAATAAAAACTATTTGTTTGTAGAATGGCTAGAAATCTCATTCCCACACTTTGCTACTACGACGGTGAACTGATCATCGACGAACAAAAAAACAGGAAGTATGTTGGCGGTTTTTGTAAACTAGGGAGAGTACGCAAAGGTTGCACACTATTTGAGTTGAAAGAATCTGTCTACAAAGCGACAAAAATAAGCGCAATCGAATTTGATTTTGAGTTGGTCATTAATTGGCCTACGGATTCGGGTTCAAAAGCAATAACACTTTCAGACGATGAGGATGTTGAAGTTATGTTTTCTGCAGTTACCAAATCCATTGAGTTGTATGTTGGGAAAGTTGCAAAAGAAAATCTGCAAGAACATGTACCATCTCATATCGTTAGCACATGAATAGGGTATTTTACAGATATGTTGGAAACCGATAATCCTTGAGCAAGCTTAGGTTCTCCTACTTACAGTAATCCATATGTACATGTTGGGGGTCATGGTCCTCCTCCCATAAACTATGGTTTCATGCCTTACATGATGTCGCAACCAACTCCAGAACAATACTTTCCATACTACGCACCACCTATGATGCTTCCAAGGTATCGTTGTTAACATTGGTATTTTGCGTGTACCTTTTTAAATTACAATTGCCTAATAGTTTCTTCTTGCATATTCAGCTTCCAACAACAAATGCATCTACAAAATGTACGTCTTGAACAACAAAATATTCATTTGTCGCAACCGGTATATCCTTCCATCAGAAATGTATGATATGAGTCAAAGATTTGTGTAGCAATTTATTTGGGTAATGTTTCCTATCTAATCTAGTTTCATATTAAAATACTTTTGTAAACAGATTTACAAGTCTTGAGGATACGGCTGCAGAATGTGGTGCTGGACCGTCGCAACACTCACATGATTCCAATATTGACATTGATATGGATGTTGATATAGGTAGAGACACCAGACATGATCCTCCAATTGATAGTATGGCTGTTGCGACGAGGACTAATAATGATGCATGTTGGGTAGAACGAATGCAGGTGAACAATGAATCGTTAAACTATGACTTTCCAAACGTAGATGATGTTGAAGTTAATGGTGAAGAAGCTCAAATGGAAGTACCGTTGGATGATGGTCTATGTACTGCAAAAATGATGGCAAGATCGGTTGTTGCTAATCTGCAATTTGCTGGGGTAAAATTTTCAACCGCGTGCATACAAAATGGATTTGCTGTTGGGATGGTATTTGAAAGTAAACAAAAACTGCTACACCAATTACCTGAATGGTCAATTCTATATAGAGTTTCGTACAAGCCGATCAAGTCGAATAAAACTATATACACTGTTATTTGTAATGTTGGCACTAACTGTCCATGGAAAATACATGCAATAGTCTCAAAGAAATCGCAGTCTGGCTGGTGGAAAATCAGAAAGTTGCCTAGTGAACATACCTGTGTCAATCCTACAACCAATTCCAACCACAAGCAAGCCACTTCTAATTTTCTTATGTCAAAAATCATGTCATTTGTCAAGGCCGATTTGGATATCTCAACGGGTACAGTCCAAGTGCTTGTCGACGACCAACTGTTCATCAAAATTAGTTATATGAAAGTTTGGCGAACATTAAACAAAACAATAGAAAGAATTTATGGTGACTGGGCCGAATCGTATGTGACTTTGCCTCAATATTTCGAGGAAATAAAGAGAAGTAACCCGGGGGCAGTCGGACATGTGACCCATGATGAAGTTGGAGTATTTGATCGTGCGTTTTGGAAATTTGGCCCTTGCATTACAGGTTTTCTACATTGTCGGCCATTGCTATGTATTGACGGGACACATTTGTATGGTAAATACAAAGGGACGTTACTTGTTGTTACTGCTGTAGATGCGGATGGCTGTCTGTTTCCATTAGCTTATGCAGTTGTCGAATCCGAGTCATTTGATAGTTGGGGTTGGTTTTTTTCTTACATGCGTGAATTCATTCATAGTGTTTGCAATCGTCGTATTACTTTCATATCAGATTGAATGAAAGGAATTCCGAAGGCTTTAAAGGAGAAATGGCGAGAACCACACAGACATAGGTTCTGTGCACGACATCTTAAAGCTAATTTTCAAACAGCGGGTTTTAGGGATAAACGACTTACAGCTTTGTTTTATTCAGCTGCATGTGCTTCAGAAGTAGTTGAGTATAACAAAATCAGAGAAGAAATTAAAGCTACAAATCCATGGGCTTATGAATGGATTGAAAGAAGTTTAGGGAATTTTGAAGAAAATTGGGCCCTATGCAAAGACGATGGAGGACGCTTTCTTGTTATGACCACCAATGCATCTGAAAGTTTTAATGGTGTACTGAAAGGTGCTCAATCATTACCTATAAAGGCGTTGGTTGCACGAACCTTCTTTCGATCGATTGAATATTTATGTAAGAGACGAGAGCCCACGGATGCTATCACAACACGTTTGACTCCAAAATGGGAAGCTAAAATAGCAGATCGGGCTATTGAAGCACGTCGTTGTAGACTAGTTCGATTTAGTCGAACAGAATGGCAAGTGATTCATTGCTACGGCGATGAATTTAAAGTGTTAATTGATGGTCCTAACTGTTCATGTACATGCAACATCCCCCTACTGCAAAAATTACCCTGTGCCCATGTAATGGCGGCTTGTTCAGCACACGATTACGGTGCTAACAGAGCACATCATGAGTTCGCATCAGAGTGGTACTCTGTTCAAAGTTACAAAGCTTCATATCAGCCAGAGTTTTATCCCATGCGTGATAAGAGATACTGAAGACCATACACCGGTCCACATATATTGCCTCCACCTACAAGAAGACAACCTGGACGACCTAAATCTACGAGGATAAAAAATGTTATGGACGAGCATCAAACGCCTAAAACAAACAGGTGCAGTAAATGTGGATCGCATGGCCATAACAGAAAGCAATGTACTTCAACGACCTAAACTTCCATTATCAAATGTATGACTGCATAACGAATTAAGATTTCTGTGTATTCAACTTTAAATGAATGTAATTTCTATGTATCAAACTAACTAGTTGTGTATCGGACTTAAATGAACTTCGCAATTGTTAGATTTAAAAGCTGATATTTATGAAAGTTGTTAGATTTGAAAGTATATATTTATGTAGTTGTTAGATTTGATAAACTCTTTGCCTACTGTCTTGTTTGTGTGCATGGTTTTTGCAAAGGCGTATTTTGAAAATGCGCCTTTGGACGCATTTTGAAAAGTCGTCCGAAGGCGCATTTTCAAAATTTGCCAACGTCTACTTGGCAAAAACAGGTCTACATTTGTAATTATTTTCAAAAGTGGGTTATTTCTGTTATTGTTTACAAAAACGAGCCTAGGTTAGCAAATATCCCTAAAAGATTTAAACTTCATGTGGTTTTTTTCCATCTCAACTTCATATCATTGAATCTTCCCTTTCAATTCTTTTTTTTCCTCTATAATGTTTACGTCGAATCTTTCTGGTTTCTCAACATCGAACATTCTGCATCAAAATTAATTACTTCAGCGATTTCGATTTACTGCAATATCATCAAAATTTTCAGATACTTCGATTTGCTTCAACGGTTTAGATTTTGCATTATCTCAACTATCGTAACGAGTTCAAATTTATTTTAGGTTTTTATTTTTATATTGAAACACGTTCACTGTTACATTCATTTTTACGTTTATTGTTCTACTTTGTTGAGTTTAGTTTTGTTTATCTTCCATTGTCAAATTTTGTTTTGTTGTGGGTTCAAACAATAACAAAAATATTTCCAGGTTTGATTTTTAATGTAACGTTGTGTTAATCTATCATTCTACATTACTAATTCATTATGGTGAATTTCAAACATAAAATGTTATGTTTATCTGTCATCGTGATGGATTTTAAAAATAAAACGATATGTTTATTTATCATTCTGCATAACTAAGTTGTATTATATATTTTGTTTATTTCATGTTTTTATTTTTATTTTATTTTTTTTGCTGATTTTTTTCTCCTTTTGCAATAATGATGGTAACAATATTCAACCAAATAGTTTGTTAGTTGTTTTTGAACATAATGAGAATTGTTATTCTACTCATCTTACCATAGATTTTTCTTTGTTTAGTGTCAAGAGTGAAATTTGTGAAATTTGGTCATATTTTAGTCCTTTTTCTATTGGGATATCTTATGTTCTTGAAAATAAAGTTATTATTCTTATAATTCTGATTTGCTTAGTATTGTATGCTTTCTATTGTATAGGAGGAGCCAATAATTTAAGTTTACCATTAAGTCAATGTTATGCATTGGAATTTGATATTGGTGACAGTGTTTTAGGTATTTCTAGTGTTCAAAGTACTTTATTTAGTAGTAATTCTGCTGAAAACATTGATTCACATGTCGATTCCTCTTGTTATTTGAAAGATACATTGAAGAAGAGTTCTCAAAAAACTCTTATGGATTTTCTTGGTTTTTGTTTTAATGGAGCCGAGGATTTTAGGGAGTATTTAATGGCTTATCAAATTAGAAGTGGATATGATTTAGCTTTTATTGAAAATTCTTCTGAAAGAATTTCGGTTATTTGTTCTTGGTCTAGAATGATTGTAAGTTTTATGTTAATGCTTCTCCAGATTCTGGGCAGCTTTCTTGTTTTTTATAAGAACCTGCAATTTTGATCGTTAATGTGGTGCTGGTCTTAGGGATGTTATTAAAGTTCATATTTCAAGTAGATTTGTGAAATCATTAATTATTGATCAAATTCAAGATGCTCCAATGAAGAAACCGAAAGATATTATGAAAGAGTTGAGTATAACTTTAGTTTGTCATATTATTTTACCTATAGTGAAAAACAGTTGACGTTGAAAGAAATATACAGAGATGATGCTATTTCATTCCATAATTTAAACTGATATTTTGAAGCTTTGCAAAAATATAATCTTGGTACTTACATAGCTATGGAAGTAAAATTTTCAAGCAATCAATTTGAAAGGGTATGTCTTAGTTTAATGCTTGTTTACTTGGATTCAAGCATTATCGACCATTGATTTTTTTAGATGCAGCTGCTTTAAAGTGAAGGTACGACGTTTTGTCAACTGCTATTGCTAAAAACGATAATCAACGTATGAGTATCATTTTATGTAACATCTCAAAAGTTAAATCCAGAAATTTAATAAGGACATTAAATTTAAAATAAAACAAGGACTAAAAAGAAATTTTACAGATGTCCAAATTTGGCTATGAAACTTGTACCATTGCGTTTGTAGTGATTTTCTATACGATTTCATGTATAACACTTCGTAATCGGAGTTAATACGTAAAAGTTACGGACGTTGAAAGAATTGAAAATAGAATAAGATAAAAATTTAAAATTTAGAAATTTACAAGGTGGCAGTTCGACCCAGAGGGGTCAAAGGTCGACCGATAATTGTCGACCTAGGGTGCTAGGCGGTCGACCGTGCTTGTGTGAAATCGGGCGATTACTGAGATGTTGTGACGTGTTTGAATGGGTAGGATTTAATTCTTGGGTCCGAAGAATTAGATAAGCGTGCGTGATCAGACTGAAGAGTCACCAACCTAAATCTAACGGCCTAAACTATTTTGCAACCCTAAATTTTAGTCTAAACTAAATCTAATTTTCACATAGCAACTACTGTAACAAAAGTCTGTCAAATTTTTCCTCTTCTCTAAACCCAAAAAGTTCTTAAAAATAAAATAAAAACAACCTAGAAATATACAAGCATTTGGAGATAGACCAATCAAGCGGAACTAAAATTCGAAGGGGCGATTCTTAGTCAAATGGTTGGGAAAAGCTTAGGCTTGAGGTGAGTGGGAACAATTTTAATTATGTGATTATTTACAATTAAAATTGGTATGTTCTCTATGATCTAGAATGATGTTAGAAACCCTAAATTGAAACTTGTAGCCTAGGATAGGAGTTAAAATTGCTATAAATTGTTAAACCTGATTTGATGCTAGTACACCTCTTTTATGATTATATTGCAATACCCTAAATTGATAAACCCTAAATTTATAAAATCCTAAATTGGACAATTTGACATAAAACTAGAATAGAGACCGGTCAATTAGTAACTAGGCTTCAACCAAAATAGTGAACGGCATGAATTAAACTGAAATCAACAATCGATAATGAAATTAGCAAAACACTAATTTTTGCCTATGACCGATCGACATTGATCCCCAGCGGTCGATCGGTTAGGGTTACTGGTTGGCCGGTAAATGTGTAAAATCTGAACCTTGGCCTAGGGCCCAAGTTTACCAATAAAAATATATATAAACGTCAACTGTTTGGGGGATTATTTAAGGGCATTTGGATGTATGTTAGGACTTATAGAGAAGTTAGTTCCCTATGAGCGGACGCTAGGTCATTGTGGGGTTGGATAAATGCTGTTTACCCAATTCAGAAGCGAGTAATTGACTAGAGGTAGTGTATTTTCGTAAATGGTACTCACATGATGTTCCACGGTGGACACACAACACCGACGAGGATGCCTGATGGAGAGTGACCCAACACAACAGGAGTCTTAATATGCACGAATACTGACGTGACATGATACGGTTCGAATGGAGGATCCCAGCGTGTGCAATAAGAGGCAACACTACGATCGAAAGGTGGATAAGGATGCAGACGATGGGAAACTTTAGTGAATTGGCATTGTGGGTTCTCCCTCGATGCGTAGTGAGGTTACGTTAGTAGTAATTAAGGGGAAATCGATCCCCCAATAGCATAGAGGCGGTGATATTGGTGGGAGTGGTTCCATAGTAGCCTAATGGTGGTGTTTCCATAATTAGTAGCCAAGAGGGCTGTGTTTTACATATTGAGTAACTCTAGGAACAGTGGTCGATCATTAGATGCGAGTTCTGATCCTTAGTTCAATCCATTGCAATAGCCCTATACAAATTGTAGTATAGGAACGTATTAGACAAGGACCCTTAGATAACAAACCTTAGGATTTCATGGACACTTGTATCACATCCTAGATCATCTAAAGTAGTATTAAAGTAACCGCACATGATCATCACAAATTAAACTTGTACTCATTCATCGGACTTTTGGTCTGACTCGTTCTCTTTTCTTCTTTTTCCCCACCGCAGGTGGACATGACAGCAAGTGATCGACCCATTCTTGATGCTTGGAGAGTCGAGTTTATCTTTGAAGACTACATTTTATCGTATTTCCTCTCCATGTATTTATCTGTCTTATCAGTATAGCTTATCCCTTTTATCAGACTTAGAGTGATATTTTCTATGTATTCTGTATTGGACAATGTACTGATTTTCTGAGACTGTGATTTGGATATTTTCTGAGATGGATATTTTTCTGTGCTGTATATTTTGTTCCTTTCGCTGTGAGTTCTGAAAGTATAGTATATCTTAGATTATATCTGCTTGTATTAGTCTCTATAACATAAAAATGTTACCACCCCGACGATCTGCATTTCTTGGCATAGCGCGAGTCCGAAAGTCAACTAGACTTTGTATTGATGTGTCAAGAGGTGCAGGTTGTCACATTATAATTATGTCTTTTTTGAGTTTTTTATTTTGTACTGATATATGTAGGTAGAATTTGCATGTTTGTTGTGCAATTTAGTTTGACAGTCGTTAAAATATTTTGTATTTGATGTTGAATGTTATTATGCTTAGTTTCAGGGTGTTCGTTTTACCATAATGCTAGTTATATATAGCATTGGTAATTCTTGCTAGTAGAGTTTATAAATATAATGCTATGTTTATATATTAGTATGTATTTCTAATGTATGTTATTGGACTTTAAAAATAAAAATGCTATGTTTATCTATCATTTTGCATTAGTAATGTGGGTTGCGGAATAATGTTTTCTAACTTATATAAATCATTTTTTTCTTTCAAGTTTGATATTAAATCACAGATAAAAAAAGAAGTAATAAAATAAAGTAAAGAGTTAGAGAGATGGTACTAGGTATCTTATACTAGTTCAGATTTCTCCTACATCCAGTCCCGTACAATTGCTTGTACAAATTTCTTTTCAAATGCCAATATTTAACAGAGCAGAAGGCAAACCTAAATACAATCTTGATTTCGAGGCTACGAGACACACCCTCCTAAATTTTCGAGCTTAGGGTAGACTCACTTGATTTGACCCGGCTACAAGCACACCCACTTGATTTGAATCGGGATACAAGCATGCACACTTAATTTGAATGGGCTATAAGCATACCCAAGCAAATACAAATAGAGTTAATAGTTTTTCCAAAGACAACTTTTTGTACTTTGGATACAATGGATCATATAGGCTCTTGGATGACACTTTGATCTTTGAATTGAGAGATAGAGATGTTTTCAAAACATTAGGCATGTAGTATTGAATCGATATAATGAAGTATGAATTGATTCTATATGATTTTGAAGACAATATAGTATTTTTTTTCAAGAGAATTTTCAAGAGAGTGAGAGGAGGGAAGAAAGTTAGTAATTAGTTATTGAAAATTTCATTTGCACTCCCCTTCATATAGAAAATGAATAGATGTGTCCGTTCATAAAGAGTTGCGACGATTATACACTTCCTTTCAAAATTTAAAAACTAATTAGTGGCATGTATGTCGACATACCCTATGCCTATATGTTGACATATGCTAATTAAAAATGAAAACTATTTTCTTTTAAAATTGTTTTGAAAATTCTATACCTTGTAAAATAATTTGATGCTTTGTAAAATGTTTTAAACATTGTTTATAAACATTTTGAACTTTGAAAAACTTTTGAAAAATATTTTGAAATATATTTTGGTTAAAAATATAAAAGATTAGAAAATTGGAGATAGAGATCAAAGATTGCTATCGAGGATTTTAACAATATATGCTATGACTCTATACACTAAATTATAATCTTGAGATCTTCATATCTTGTTCTCTGAACTCATGAGTTTTCATGTCTATCTCTTGAGCCTTTATACTGTATAGTCTTCGATTCAACACCCGTGTAAAATTCTGTACTATATATTATATAACTTGGCAAAACATTAGTATCTACATTTTATATGTTTGTATATGATTGTATATGGTTGTTGTCATCAAAAATCAATACCCGAGGTATTAACAAGTAATACATGCTAGTGGACTTAATACTATGTTTATCTTTCATTTTGCAGTATTAATACATGTTGGTGGAATTCAAGAATAAAATGCCATGTTTATCTATCATTCTGAATTACTATTACATGCTTGTGGACTTTATAAGAATAAATGCTATGTTTATCTATCATTTTGCATTATTAATACATGCTAATGGACAAAATTTATATTTATTGCCATCAGTTTTGTTATTAATCCTTTATTTTGTAGGTTTCTTTCCACTTGCAATGGATATTGTTTCATATGAAAATAAAGCTAATTGGTCTTGGTTTCTGTTTCGTTTAAAAGAAATGCTTTATGAAGATCATTTTTTAGTTTTTATGTCGGATCATCAATGATTGATTTTAGGTGTTTTGAATATATTATATTCTTCTTATCATATTTATTGTTTACTTCATACGGAGCAAAATATTGCTACCGTAGTTAAGGCGGGTAAAGGTGATTCGTCAATTGTTGAGTTGTTTAGCCTTTGTGCAAAAGCTTTTAATATATATGATTTTGATCGACATATTTGTAAATTAAAAGAAATTGGGGGTTTGGCTGCAGATAATTTTTTAAGAGATAAACCTTTTGACATTGGGGGGATTTATTTTTTAAAGCTAAGCATTATGGTGAATACTCTACTAATGCTGCCGAAAGTTTTAACTCATGGATTTTGGAAGATAGATTTATGCCAATTACTTCTTGTTTGGATGGTATTCGAGTGAAGGTAATAGAGCAAATGGCTAGAAAGGGAGAGGAATGTTGTTTGTGGACAACGGTTCTTTGTCCTGTTATGGAGGAACGCTTTTCAAAATTAGTTGACGATGGTTTTGGTTGGGATGTTTTAAATTTTTTAGAGTTTATTTTTAAAGTCGCTAAAG
The DNA here is from genome assembly GCA_030737815.1 of Allium fistulosum. Classification (NCBI taxonomy): domain Eukaryota; kingdom Viridiplantae; phylum Streptophyta; class Magnoliopsida; order Asparagales; family Amaryllidaceae; genus Allium; species Allium fistulosum. Next base: position 247,766,488 of record CM060905.1, on the reverse strand, counting down.
TCACATGTTATTAATCTTTAAAATCATTCATGTGGTTGCAATCAGTGGATAGTTACCGGTTTTCCATGTGCTCATACGATTAAGTGTATCAATAGGTCAAGGTTATCAGTTTATGATTATGTGGGGGCACTACTTTACTGTTGATACTTTTCGATCTTCATATGCTGAAGCTATTAAACCTATTTCTAATTTTGATAAGCCAGTTGGGACTGAAAATGATGTTATATCATGCCTCCTAAAAAAGTTCGTGGTGTGGGAAGATTTTCTACCAAGAGGCGTAGTGGATTTGGCTATTCTCAAATAAAAGAAACAAATGCAGTCAATGTAATGCAACATGCCACAACAAGAGGAATTGTCTTGTTTATTCAAAAACTTGAAGTTTACTCTATTCTATTTTTTATGAACTAGTTTTTTATATTGTATCGATCTTTAAACTAGCATTTTTGCGTTTGCTATGTAATTCGAATTTTTCAACCGTTTGAATATTGTATAATTGTTGTCTGCTTTTTATTTGGTTAGTTTATAGCTGTTGACCATGCATTTGGTTATATTTTTATTTGTAGCAGCATAATGCTAGTTGTATATATCATTTCATTTATATAGTTTAATATTTGTATTATGCATAATAATATATAATTGAGAGGCGTAATATATGTTTTTGATATATGAAAATACTTCTTGTTACGTGTATTTAGCAGTATAACAGTTTGTTCATTGAGAAGAATTATTAAAAATATAATGATATTTGTATATCGCATTATACTTTAATTGTATATAACATTATACTATTCTAGCAGCCTTCAGCTAAATCTGTTCTGAATGTTTTTTTCAATCACCGGCATAACTGGTTTTGTTCATTTGACAGTATATTTTTTGTTGCTTATGCTTCCTCTTCAAACAGAGATCTGGTTATGTATTTACTTGCATTTTGGTTCATGTTTATCTAGAACATGTTGCTCTTTACATTTATTATACCATTTTTATGTAAGTTAGCAATAATTATTTTAAAAAACCTCAATAGATACATATTACAACAATTTTTGTATATAATGGTAGTTGTATATAGCATTTCAGTATATACAAACTTTTTTTGAGGTAACGGTTGTGTTGTGCGAGACTACATAGCCAATAGCATAACTAGAAAGAAAAGAATAATCATATCAACATTCCTGACCGGTGGCAACAAAATGAGTTAAGTTAAGTGTTTAGGTGGCAGATATATCACCAACAGAGATAAATACAAACCACATAATATAGATAAACATCATAATAGAGCAGCTAAGCACAATATCAGAATATAGCAAAGTAATGAAGGCAATAGTAACCCAGAGCCCGAGACCACATCCTTTGCATGCTAGTCGACATCCGAGGGGTCCATATCATTAGGATCCATAGCCTGAATCACCTCGTAGTTGTTGACAAACTCATTATCAAACTCTGGGCCACCCAATCTTGGTTGAAGAGGAAGGTAACTACAACCTATCTAGATAGAGAATAGGTGTAAGACTTAATGACATAAATTCGGCGTAGAACTTGCGTTGTTATTGAAGCATCTAACATTTCTTTCTACCCAAATAACCCAGTTGAAGGCAAAGAGAAGAGTGTCAACTTGCGAGGAATTTATGATATTACCAATGATCATAGAAGGATGTAACGGAGGCAATCGCATGGAGAAAATGGATTGCGTAGGTGACCCAGATGTAGCGAGCAAGGTCACAGTCGAATAATAGGTGGTTGATACTTTCACGGTTGGAGTGGCACATGAGGCAGGTAGGAGCGATGCTGAGGCCTTTGCGAATCAAGCGGTCTTTGGTGTTAACCTTTTCGTGAACAAGGAGCCACACGAGAAACTTGAGACTCGAGGGGATCTTGCAATTCCAATAATTAGATAAGTAAAGTGTCTACCAGAGTCATTTAGGCGGTTGTAGAGAGACTTGACAAAGAACTGGCCACTGGAGTAGAGGCCCCAAGCAAAGCCATCGGTGGAGGAGGATGTAGGGAGGTTGTGAAGCCAGGAGAGGAGAAGTTGGAGTTGGGTAAGGGCAGGATCAGTGATAGCCTAATTGGAAGGAAAACTGCTAATACCCTGCTTGAAAGCCTCGTCAACCATGATGGAATGATCGTCAACAAAGGAAAAAGAGGTCAGGGAGAGTGTGTCGAAGAGGGCGTTGTTAAGCCAGATATCCCACCAGATATTACAGTTGTCGCCATTACCAATGCTGATAATGGCCTAAGATCTGACCTAAACAGATGAGGAGAGGACATCAGACCAGAATGGGGAAGGTTTACAATTGGTAATGGAGTAGAGGATAGCAGTAGGGTGCGGTCCATGGTACTTGTAAAGGATCTAAGTTTTTCCAAATAGTCTTCTCATCAGAAATGCATCTCCAGATTCATTTGGCAAGGAGTGCCAAGTTGAAGAGTTTAAGGTCAGTGACTCCTAAGCCTTCCTGAAAAGGAGATTTGCATACGATATTCTAACTTACAAGGTTGTTAATAGGAGAGCCGTGCCAAAGGAGGAAGTTTCACCGAAGTTAGTCGATCTTGGAGATGACCCAAGTAGGAAATTTATGGAAGGAGAGCCAATAGGCGGGAATAGCGGAGATGATAATTAATAAGAATGAGCCTCCCAGCCCTTGAGAGCGAAGAGGATTTCTAGGTAGCAAGGCAGATAGAGATTTTGGAAATAATCAGGTACCAATCATCATGCAGGAGCTTGGTATGGCGGATAGTGATGCCAAGGTTAAAAATAGGGAATCAGTCAAGTTTGCATTTTAGAGCCAAAGTGTGACGACCCACATCCCAATATGCCCGTGTTTTCGCTAAATCGAAAATTCAAGTCTACCAAAGTACGAATCATTGGTTTGATATCCTACAAATAAACAAATAAATGTGTATCAGAGCACTATTGATATAACTCACAATGGAATAGTAAAGTATAACAAATCATTTAGTTACCGACCAAGATTGACACTCTCAATATCTAGTGTCCTTGTTAGTGTTAAGATGCATAAGGAAGCCTATCCTTCCACCGTTCCCACCTTGCACTAGTACTTGTCCCTCTAAAGCTATCCTATGGATTGTAATGAGGAGGGGGTTAGAACAACGTTCTGGTGACTGGTAAATTATACATTTTACACATAGCACTAGTCTATGTTGATTGTCTTCCATCACATGTTATGTCTTTTTATTTACTTAGTCGTCTCGACTCCACTTAGCGTACGGCATGCCTCATCCACCCAAAGTAGACCATAACTACATACATGTGTGTGTATAAGTACCACAGTCCCCCTTTGAACCAAGACACTATCCCAACTATTATCCATAATCCAACACCCCGTCGGGATCCATCATAAACGTAGTATCACGTCCTCATCGTTGTGCATACCAAGAAACTCCCGCAGCGCCTAATAACGGCATCACAATAGTTTAGCAGTATTCTATATCACCTTGGGGATTTACTTACATGTATGCTTCCTATTGTGAACTCAGCTGCACGGACTACAGAGGACTCCGCTCCTGGACTACCCCACTCGTTTTGAAAGACCTCACTTAGGGGTTATCTAGCCTTGTCTCTAACAAACAAACTAGCAAACAATTATAGTGGTGCAAGACCTAAACATGACCTACACTAGTAGGAGGTATAGCCCGTCTAGGTGTAACCCTCGTCTTTTCGTTGATCGCTCGGAACCGATGACGTTCTCGACCTATGTACATCTCATACTACCTAGTATTGTACCAACACACTGATATTGCGCCGACCCTTGCTCACCATCCTATTTAAATTGACTAATGCAATCAAGGAAATACCCCTCCTAAAAGATTGAAGTAGACACCACTGAGGTATTCCTTCACCTGTACGCAAGTATATATAATTCCATGGGTCCTATAGTTAGATATGTTCTACATCAGTATAATGTATACACAACTACCGATAGCCCCTTATGGAGGACAGACTTATGTTGTGTAACACTACTAACCTCGCATTCCTATCCATTGTAATGACTATGTCATTTTTTTCCATCTAAGTTATTTACTAACTTTAATAATTCACAACCGTCATAAACGCATGCTTGGGGCCGTGTGTGTGTCTACACACACACATACACACACACACACATACATATACATATATGTATGTATGTATGTGAACATACACATATATATTCATTCATCCATGTTTGATTATTACGCCTCCAACTTTCAACTATTAATTACATTTATTTATTTTTTAATGTGTTTACTTCTTATTCAATTTAAGGTCATTTACCGCTTCCTTTTAAAAGATCCAAGTATCCATTTCCATTTACTTACTTTTTTATTATTAAACTTTTCCTTCTATTTCTTTTTAACATTTACTACCCTCCCTTGTTATTTTAAAGGATGCACTTTTATATTAAACTATTAAACTTTTCCTTTTATTATTAAACTTTTCCTTCTATTCCTTGTTATTTTAAAGGGTACACTTTTATTTATGAAACTTGATAATTGATAGAAATTTACGTTGCAACCACCTACGTTCCAATGAATTAAGATACTGCTTAAATCCTTACAATTTTATCATTATATCTCTAATTTACATTTTAATTGCATAAGTCGTTTAAATCTACATATCTGGAACTACACATAATTTGTTAAATTCAGGGACCACTATTACCCAATACTTTCCAAATTCACATACATGCTATATATAATTCAAGTTATCAATCATAGAATATATAGGCAGAGTTTATAAATTCATTACACATATACAATTTTAGCCTACAACTCCAATTTACATTTTAAGCATACATGAATAGATTTACAACGATATAAATCCAATATTACATAAATATATATAATTTCTCACCCACCTTTTTAGCTTACCAAATCTCCAAATCTAATTCATACTACTTCAGTTTGACTCTACTTTGTCTTCCTATCGGAATACATATACCGCAAACATACACATAAATTTTAGAAATTTAGATATGAGAAGAGATTTGAATTAAATTTAGATTTGAATTGAGATTTACCTTTTCTTCGTAGAATTGATTCACCTCTTATTCTTCTTCTTTGTTATTTTCAGCTATTCTCCATATAAATATTTATACAATATACTATTTTATAATTTTTTATATTTCCTAGAATTTATGGAGAAAAGAAAACAGCGAAGCTTAATTCTATATCTCTGTTATGGAACTTATGAGTGGCTTGGTATGCCCTTCGGGTTAACGAACGCTCCAGCTTATTTCGTTGATCTCATGAATCGAGTTTTCCGGGAATTTCTTGATCACTTTGTTCTCATATTCATTAATGATATTCTTATTTATTCTAAATCTGAGGAAGAGCATGAGGAGCATCTTAGGATTGTATTGGAGACACTTAGAAGAAACCAGTTGAAGGCAAAAATTTCTAAGCGTCATTTCTGGAAGAGGAAAGTAAAGTTCTTGGGGCATGTAGTTTCAAAAGAAGGCATTTTTGTTGATCCGTTGAAGACTGCAGCTATTTTGAATTGGAAAAGACCAGAGAATGTATTGTAGATTCATATCTTTCTTGGATTGGTGGGTTATTACCATCGATTCATAAAAGATTTTTCCAAGATTGTCTTACCTCTTACTTCTATGACTAGGAAAGGAGTTAAGTATGTTTGGTCGAATAAGTGTGAAGCTTCTTTCCAAAAGTTGAAGGAACTCCTTTCCAACGCTCTTGTTCTTATGGTTCCGGAAGGGAACCAAGACCTTGTGGTCTATATGGATGCAAGTAGATTTGGTTTAGCTGTCGTTCTTATGTAGTGGGACCATGCTGTTGCTTTTGCTTCAAGGCAGTTGAAGCTGAATGAGGCGAGATACACCCTGCATGATTTTGAACTCGCAGCTATTGTCTTTGCTTTGAAGATTTGGCATCATTATTTATTGGGTGAGAGATTGCTGCTTTATACCGACCATAAGTCGTTAAAGTACTTATTCACTCAAAAGGAGCTTAACATGAGACAACGGAGATGACTCGAATTCCTCGCTTCCTACGGTATCGATATTCAATATACCCTGGGGAAGGGGAATCGAGTAACATATGCTCTTAGTCGCAAGCAACGGGCAGTTATTTCTTTGATGTTATCCGAGTGGAAAGTTCTTGAGATTCTTTCATCTTGTGAGATTAGAGGGCGTATTCCAGATTCTAGTACTTTCGTATTATTGTTTAGCCTGGAAGCTCGTTGTAATCTTTTAGATCGGATTGCGGAAGCCTAGAAGCATGATCCTGATCTATCTTATCATTTTCAACAGTGTGGTGGTGTTTCTCGAAGTGATGGGTTGAGGGATTTGATAGTTGATGCTCATGGTTGTATTCGTAGGAGAGGTAGGCTTTTGGTGCCAGATGTTGGTGATATTAGGAGAGATATTCTTGAGGAGTGTCGTCACTCCAAGTATACTATTCATCCCAGTAATAGTAAGATGTATGCTGATATGAAGCGTCTCTACTATTAGGAAGGGATGAAGCAAGATGTGGTGGAGTATGTGAAGGGTTGCTTGACTTGTCAGCTTATTAAAGTCGAGCATCATCGTCCCAATGGTATTCTGTAACCATTGGAAGTCCCGGTGTGGAAGTCGAACCAGGTATGATGAGCTTATGTTCATATTTGAATCGTATTGTGTGTCAATCTAGTAATGATCGTAATCTTGTTCTTTTTTTTTCCTTTTAGGTTTCTATGGATTTCATTGATGGTCTTTCTCGTTCGAGGGACGGCCATGGCAGCTTGTAGGTGATTGTTGATCGTTTGACTAAATCAGCCCACTTTATTTTTGTCAAGTCCAATCGAACCGCCTCTCACCTAACTAAATCTATGTTAATGAGATCATGAGACTTCATGGCATCCCCGGTGACATCGATTGTGACCAGGATCCCTTGTTTATAAGCGATTCTAGAAGAATCTCCAGAAAGACTTAAGTTTGAAGCTTAATTTCAGCACTACCTATCATCCGCAGACGAGTGGGCAGATAGAGTCAGTTAATAAGATCTTGGAAGACTTACTTCATGCTTGTGTTTTTAAATTTGGTGGGAGTTGGGAAGATCATATCTATCTTTTCGAGTTTGCTTATAATAATAGTTTCTAGTCTAGTATTAACATGGCTCCTTTCGAGGCTCTTTATGGAAGGCCATACTGATCACCTTCGTGTTGGCTCAAGTCTGGGGAGAAATTCATCTTAGGCCCCGACTCTATTCATGAAGCTTTAAAGAAGATCGATCTCATTCGACAGAGAATGAAAGAGGCATAGAGCAAGCATAAATCCTATGTGGATAATATGAGGAAAGTATTGGAATTCTCTATAGGGGATCGGGTCCTCATTCGTGTATCTCCACTGAAGGGTGTGAAGTGTTTCAGTCGTTTCGGGAAGTTGGCTTCGGGATATATTGGACCATACCAATCACTAAGCGTATTGGCCCCTGTTGCTTATCGGGTGTCTCTTCTCACCCAATTCTCCGGTATTCATGATGTATTCCATGTTTCACGGCTTCAGAAATGTCTTCGGGATTCTGATTCTATTCTTAAACCAAGGATCCTTAAGGAGCTTGTGGTCTTACCCGACCTTACTAATGAGTAGAGACCTATCCATATTGTTGAATCAGAGGTTAAACGCCTTCGAAATAAAGATGTTTTGCTCATTAAAGTCCAATGGTATGAAATACAATGGACTACTTGGAAGACTAGAGAGTTTATCGAGCGAACGCATCCTGAGTTATTTTCTCATGCTCATTAGTGGTGAGACTCTTGCTTTATATTATTCTGTGCTTATTATTTTATTCTCTTTTGATAAATGCATCTTTTGAATTGTTATCAACTTTCCCTTCAGGAAATTGTAGGGATGCAATTTTTATAAGGAGGGGAGTTTGTAACAACCTTGGTCGAAATTACCTGAAATTAAAATTTAAAAAATATATGATTTAATTAATTGTAACTAATTAATTGAATAAATTTTGGGAATTTATAATTATTGTTATTCCAAATTTAAAATGGATTTGAAATAAAATAAATTGGGAATTTAATAAATCGTCCCTTTATGTAACTTAATTCTAATATTTAATAATATAAGAACAGTCTTAGAGAAAATAAATAAATTAAATATATGGAAATAATTTTTTCATTTGAAATATGATTTTTCCAAGGGTTATTCTCTTATTTGTTTTAATAGGAGATTTAGGAAAAATATCTTTTATTTCAAAAATTATCACAACAAGTGTTGTAAATTTAAATAAAGGTTGATATTGAGGTTTATTATTAAAAATGAGATTTTTCAATTAATAGTTTATTTTATTAAAACTATTGAGAATAACATTTATATTCAAAAGTTGCATTTAAATTTTATAAGATATTTCTATATCAATAAAAATGAGAATAAATTGTTATTTGTTTTGGCAAAATTGAAGAAATCAATGTTGATTAAATAGAACATTGTTTAATGCACATTGGTATTTATGAAATGATAAAACCAAATAAATTAGTAACGCTTTTCTTTTAGAAAATTATCTACACTTTGCTATTGGATCCATTCTTTAACCCATTTAGCCCAAATAAGAGAGATATGAGATGAGAAACATACGTACAAGTTTCTCCTTCTCATCCCGTAGACAGAAAAAAATGAAAAAATTCCTAGGTCCCAAAAACCCTAATCCCCAAATCAAAGCTAGAAATCATAGGGCTTTTGATTAATTCAAGGGTATATTGTGAAAAGGTAATCTCTTCCACCTATTTGTATATTTCTTTATTTATTAATTTCGGTTTTAATTTCTGATTTTAATCATTCCTCTCTAATCTTTGAATTTATCCTAGGTTGAAGCTGAAATAGAAAAGCCTAGGAGAATCCAAGCTTTAATCCTCAATTTTAGATTTTTTATGTGAGTTTATCTTTCAATTTCTAGTCTAAAATGAATGTGTGTTGCTAATATATGAAAATGATTGAATCTATAGCGAATATGATCTTAATAGGTTATTGAATATCCTATCACTTCTGATTGATTCTCTATTTGCTGAAAACCTAATTTATATAATCATAATTCGCATCCAATTGTACACGTTTATATGCTTGCATGATTGCTAATTCAGTACCTCAGACCTCATCTTCAAACCCTCTATGAACTCTTTGGTAGCGCAGGGGAACCAACAAAGAAGAAATGGACAAAATCAGATCGTTAGGGAGCTACCAGAGCCGTTTGGGAATCAACCCAGGCGATGCAACCAGCGGACCAGTCTACACAACTGGTGCACTGGTCATAGCCTAAGGTTGAGTCCCAGGCTGTATTGCTTTGGTCCCCGACCGCTCCCATTCGTCGCCCGTTTGTCTGGTTGATCTCCTGATGTTGTTTGGTTGATTTTGATGTTGCATTTCATATCAATTTCATTGCCTTTTTTGGATTTTGATTTGTGAATTAATGAATCCATTTTCGTGTTTCTATACCATAAAATTGTTCTATAGGTCCTATGAAGTAATACAAAACTTTTTGATGCATGTTTTCAACTTTGATTTATAAAAAAGCCGATTTCTAAATCAAACCATTTTATCGAAACCTTTTTAAGTGTAAATCTAATTTCTATATAAAGAATTTTAGAAATATGAATATATATATATGTATATATATATGTATATATATATTATTTGAGATCTAGTTCATTTTATCTATCATTCATCTTGCTAACTCGTTTATTTTAGCCTAGACTGACCCGTTTATTATTTTATAATACTCGGGTCAGATCGAGATGTTTCAGGTCCTTCAGCTTGATGATTTTAGAGCGGACTTCCTATCAGTTAGCTAGATGTTTACTTTTGTCATCACTATGTATATATTGATGTTATGTTGAATCTTATATCGAGCTAGACTTCTTTTACCGTATATTTGGGATGTAGTACAATTGTATATGTAGTCGACGTCATGTGTATATGTAGTCGACGTCATGTGTCAGTTCACACATAATTTAAATTCAAACAGATATTTTATTCAAACAAATATTTATTACAATTTTGAATAGTACAAATTTGAGCTCTCACTATATATATACACAATTTCAATTACAATACAAATTCAATTACATTACAATTTTCAATTTACATTTGCACCTTACTACATATCACTCATTCACTCGTATTTATCTTCAACTCTATTCCAGATTGAATCCATCATCTAAGCAATCTGCAAAATAAACACTAACGCGGTAAAATTGAAAAAGAAATATTTTTCCAGTGTAAAATAAAATGATTTTTGAAAATATTATTTGCCTTGGTTATTTGGGGTGTTCGTCATCATTTAATTTTGAATTCATCATACACGAACAACTTGTGACATGCACAGTGAATCACTGTACATGCCACAAGGCCATGCACACCAATATACACTTGATAAAATTACAGGGACAGGTGAGCACAAGGTCAAACCCAATCAAAAGCCGGGTTCGACTCAAGTGAAATACAAATAAAGTCACGATATAAACACAAGGTCAAACCCGAGCTTTAAGCCGGATTCAACACAGGTGCAAGTTCAATAAAATGGTCAAAAATCCAAAACCAACTTAAAACAAGCCTCGACAAAAATTCAGTGAGCGCACAAGAAAACAATGAACTGGTCACTGCAACCCAGACCAATATCACACTTATGTATATGCTATACACTGACTCATGCAACACATGAACATGTATGTATGCAAACCAAATCAATGAAGGTTCAGACATGAAGCATGGTCAGATTTCAAACCATAACCAGAACCAAGGCAAAATGAAGACAAATTCCAAAATCATCAACTCAGTGCAGCACAACCAAACTGCCCAGGCTCAAAGACATATATATATATATATGCTATGCACAACAATCAAATGAATCAAAGGAGAACTAGACCAACAGAAACCAAGTACACACACAAATGTACACATGGAAGGAATGCAACCTATACCAGACTACAAAGAGACAAGGCTGCGACTTCAAGTACAGATGCACATCAAACACAATACCAGAAGCAACAGCAAGCTAACAATCAAACAAAATGAAACCAGACTACATAATGAACACGTGAGTCAATGCTACAGAGACCGGACCCAAATGTACATGAACACAATGCAACAGTCAATGGTGAAGCAACTCGAACTAGAATAACATATATACAACAAGCTCCAGATGGTGCACAAGTGAGTGGAAAATACATAAAATGGCAGTGGAAAATGCAATGCACAAGTACAGTGATAGGATGAACAACTACAAGCATCAGGTTGAAAATACTACATAGAAATTAACAGTTTTACCAAAGTCAAATGCTAACAAAATTAAATTCAATATCAAAGCAATGCCGAAGTCATCAAAAATTCACGGAACCAAAGATGCCTGAAAATCAAGCCGTGGTTTCCAAGGAATCAAACAGTTCAAAATCAAAACTGTGTTAATCAAGTAAACGAAATTATACGAAGTGATCAAGTCAAGATTAATCATCAACATTTGAGCATAATCGTACGACCGAGCTTAAAATTAACAGACGAATTCGTATAAAATATATGAACGAAATTATAGGGGATCGAACCCTATTTAAACTGTAAACATCATTGGCATGAGGATCATCGAGTTCAAGCAAGCTAACCAGAAAAGCAAAAAGAATAATTCACTTACCACTTAGTCAAACTCGATCAAAATTGGAGCAGCCATGTTCAAAATGAAGAAAGAATCGATCGTCAAAGCAATCACGAGAACACCCACTCGATCGATCAACAAAGTCAGCTTCTTCAACTACAAAAGCACTAATTTCAGAACGAACAAGCAAAGCAGCCATTATCACAAACAAAAGAAGACACGAGCCGAATAATAGAAAAGAAAAAGAGGGATACTCCTTTATTTAATTTGGCCGGTTTCTTTACATTAGTATTTGGGCTTTAAATTATTTAAATTAGGGTTTTATTGTTTTTAGTTTTTTTTATTTTGTAATTTCTTTTTAACTTGTGAAATTGTCTAGTTGTGTGACTAGGGGACGAGCTACAGTGGTGTAGTTCGAGAATTCGCAACTCAGTGGCTGAGTTGTGGCAGAGTTTTGAGCGTAGAGTTAGGTTATTCAATAGCGGGTATCGTGAGTTTACGTGTGTAAGCGTCTGACTACTTAGTTTCTAGTAGAAACCTTGGGGGCAGCACGTAGGCAGGGTTTTGCCGAAGCTGGGTAAATCTGTGTGTTCTATTTTCTGCTTTTAATATTCTGCAATTATCTGTGCTGCTATTATTCTGCTATTAACAGAGCTGCAATTATTTTATATACTTCCGTAATAAATTTTTATAATTAATAGTATCACCCTATTCACCCCCCCTCTAGGGTGAAATCGATCCTACAAGTGGTATTAGAGCTAGGAGCAAAAGCCATTTTTGTTTTAAAAATTTGATTTTTCAAAAACCAATTTTTGTTTTAAAAAATTTGAAATTTTAAAATGGCTTCTTTTAATATTTCTTTTGCTGAGGGTCAGTCCATAGTTAGACCACCAATGTTCAATGGTGAATATACTTATTGGAAAAATAGAATGAAAATTTTTCAGAAAACCATTGATGCTTGGAATATAGTTGAGACAGGTTATAAAGCACCAACTATAGTAGTAGATAATCAGGAAATAGATAAACTGATGGATCAATGGATAGATCTAGAAAATAAATTACAGAATGCAAATGCCAAAGCTATGAATTCTATTATTTGTTCATTGGATCAAATTGAATTTAATCGTGTCTCACATTATCTAACTGCGCAGGAAATCCGGCACACATTAGAAGCGACTCACGAAGGAACATCTCAAGTCAAGGAATCTCGCCTTGCCATGCTGAGTAGCGAATACGAGAATTTCACAATGACCAAGGAAGAAAATGTCAAAGAGATGTACGGACGACTTTCCAATATCGTATACAAATCAAAAGCTTTTGGAAAATCATACACGGAGTTGGAAATAGTTCGAAAAATCCTCAGCGTCCTTCCACGGAGTTTTGAAGCAAAAGTCACTGCTATTCAAGAATCGAAAGATTTGAAACAGATTAAAATTGAAGAACTCATCGGAAATCTTACCACTTATGAGCTAGAGATGAAATTCAAGGAAGAACTAGAAGGAGGTGATACTCGAAAGAAATCAATAGCTCTTAAGGGAACAACGGAAACTGATGACAATGATGATGATGATGGAGCAGCTGAGTTGGCACTACTAATAAAAAGGATTCAAAAAGTGGAACCGCAAATATGGAAATCCAGCTCTAAATCAAAAATTGAAAAGCAGAATAGCCAAAGCACTAGACGACTCAGAAGAACGGGAGATCATCTGTCACAAGTGCAATAAACTTGGTCACATCAAGCCCAATTGTCCTCAAAATCGACTAGGCCAAGAAAAGAAATCAAAAAGAAGAAGTTTTGCAGCCACGTGGAATAAAAGTGATGATAATTATAAAAGCACTAGCAGTGAGAGTGAGAAAGCAGATCCGTGCCTTCGCGGTGATATAATTGATATCAATGATGACGAGCCAAGCGAGGTATCAAAACTTACTCACTCAGAATTACTTATATATTTCCACGAAGTAAATGGTTGTTTTGAACGACTTAGGGAGAAATACGCTAAACTTGAATCCCAAAGAGATACTTTGATAGATTTAAATGAACAGCTTGATCAATTGGTTAAAAACTATCAAAGCAAGAGCCCTAAGTGTGATAAGTGTCCATTATTTGAAGAAGAGATTAAAAAATTAGAAATTAAAATCAAATCACTTGAAAATGAAATCTTGATTTTAAAAGAAAGTGAAAATGCTAGGAGAGAGAATTCTATTAAAAAGTGCACACAATTATTGAAGGAAAATGAATCGCTCAAAACACAAGTCTAACAACTGTCTACGAAGTTAGGAAAATTTTCAAAAAGTGAAAGATCGATAAATATGCTATTAGGAAAACAAACAGTCAATATTGATAGACAAGGACTTGGGTATACTCACTTGAAACATGATAGAAATGAAATTAATCAAGTCAATTCAAAGTGCACAATATGTGAAAAAACTGGACACAATCAGAATATTTGCTGGTATAGACCCAAACATGTGAAAACCATTCCAATTTGGGTTCCGAAAGGCACGAATACAAAATTCCACAAAATCAAACAAATCTAGGTGCCGAAAGGAACATATATAAATAGTTTTGAGTCTCCACAAACATATTTTTCAAAATATTTTGCCACTAACAATCATGGACCTATAAAAACAAATAGGTCACAAAAATCTTTTCTCGTGTAGGTGTGGTGGCAGACTAAGGAACAACAACAGTGTTATATGGATTCTGGCTGTTCCAGACACACAACGGGCGACCAATAAAAGTTCCTTAGCCTAGTACAAAGGTGGCAGAATTACAATGGGCAATAACGAAATATTTTTGGTAAAGGTAAAATAGGTAACGGTATATATATCTTGAACGATTTATTAAATGTGATAATCTGCACCATAATCTGAATTAAATCAGCCAGTTATGTGATAAAGAAATGAATGATGATATTAATTCTGACTTATTCAAAATTGTTGGCCAATTATATTTTTATGCCAAGAACACTTTAAAAATCTCTAGATTCTTTGAACTACTTCATATAGATTTGTTTAGACTAATGATGGTGTTCTATTGATTGCTGATTACTCATGATACAAGTGGATATATTTGTTTATCTTATCTGACACTATGTTCACTGCTTGTTTATTTGCACGGTTTCAATTTCAAATTCAAAAGAATTTCATTAAAAAACTATAAAAAATGATTTTAAGATATTTTGTTGCACACATCACGGTCTGGTCTATGACATCAAACTAATGATAATCTTGAGTCAAAAAAAAATTTAGATGCAGATTACACTGGTAATCTAGTTAATAGAAAAATTACTAGTGGAACGTGATTTATGTTGAGACATTTAGTAGCTGCATCATTTTCAAAGAAAATATCTACATATTTTTCACCTCAAATAATTTTCAATTAGCATACATTTTTCTTTTATAAAACCCCTTCCAGAAAATAGTTTTTGTTGACCTTGTTTCAGATTAGTTATGTTAGTAAATTTGATTTTATAATTATTTTTGGATTTGATCTTAAATGACTACATTAACTAATCTGACTCCCTACTTATTATTGAAAAGATAAATAGTGATTGAAAAAGTGATGATTGTTGATATTAATCATATATTATAACTTGAAATAGTATAATTGGTAAATTTCTTTAGAAATTTAAACAAGAGTTATAAAAACTTTTTGTTGGTAAAAAATTCCATGACCATTTCTATTTCTATCATATCTTTATCGACCATCACTCATCAAAATCCAATATAGTATGTCAATATGTGGTATTTTAAACAGCAAATTATGCGCTTTCATTTTATTATATTTTTAGTAATAAAAAACATCCAAAGTATTCGCTCTCATTTAAAAGTCCTCACGGTTATGCATGGGTGAATTACTTGGAATTTTTGAATGTGTGCTTTCATGGTCATTTAAAAGTCCTCACGGTTATGCATGTATGGAACGCATATCAAAATTGATTGATTAAATAGACAAGTTGATTCTAATCCCATTTAAAAGTCCTCATGGTTATGCGTGGTTAGAAGATACTTGAATTCATTTTTTTTAAATTGGGAATACTACTAATCTCATTTAAAAGTCCTAACGGTTATGCATGGTTAGTAGATATTCAAATTCCTGATATAAATATACCACAAATAGACACAACTATATGGTCTTATGTGATGACATCATTCCTATCATTCTAAAGTGGAATATGCACCTAATAGAGTATTTATGATTTTTTATTGATTTTTTTATTGAAATTTAATATTTATACCCGATTGAGTATTAATATTGCATTAACGTCTATCACTTTATCTCTTTTTTCTAACACCATTACTCTTTTGCTGATAACAAAAGGGGGAGAGAAAAGTTAAGATTTTGGCAAATAAAGGTAAAATATTTTCTATTTGCATCTAGGCTCATTTGCATATTTTTTTCATGCATATATGAAGGGGGAGCTTTGTGTAGAGAGGGAGCATTCAAATAGGGGGAGCAAATTGAATAATCAAATACATCTAATAAATTCAAAATCTTAAATATATGTTTGTTATCATCAAAAGGGGGAGATTGTTGAATATGCAAGTATATGATTTTTGTTTGATGATAATAAACATATATATATTCATTTAAATGTATTTGTTAATGTACTATTTTATTTTTCACATAATTAAATAAATATTTGCTGAATAAAATAGATAACACAAAATTTAAATTCAAACAGATATTTTATTCAAACAAATATTTATTACAATTTTGAATAGTACAAATTTGAGCTCTCACTATATATATACACAATTTCAATTACAATACAAATTCAGTTACATTACAATTTTCAATTTACATTTGCACCTCACTATATATCACTTATTCACTCGTATTTATCTTCAACTCTATTCCAGATTGAATCCAGCATCTGAGCAATCTGTAAAATAAACACTAACGCAGTAAAATTGAAAAAGAAATATTTTTGCAGTGTAAAATAAAATGATTTTTGAAAATATTATTTGCCTCGGTTATTTGGGTTGTTCGTCATCATTTAATTTTTAATTCACCATACACGAATAACTTGTGACATGCACAGTGAATCACTATACATGCCACAAGGCCGTGCACTCCAATATACACTTGATAAAATTACAGGGATAGGTGAGCACTGAAAGGGAGTGCGGATTAAGGATCTTAAGGCTAATTTAGCATTAAAGGGGGGGGGGGTGAATAGTGTTTAATAGATTCTAAGACTTATATGGACTAAATTAAAATTATGACACAAACAAATGCAGAACTTAATCACAGAACAATCACAGAATCAAACACAGATGCAGAAAGTAAATAAAAAGCAGTAAAAGAAAAGAACACACTGGATTTTATACTGGTTCGGAGTTACCCTACATCTAGTCCTGTACCAAGGCAGAACACCTCATACAGATTTTTATTATATCAAAGTCGAGATTACAATCCTCAGTTTCTATAGGCCTTGAGGTACCCTCCTGACTCACGAGTCCGGGGCAAACTATCTTGATTTACGGGCCACAAGATTACCCAATTGATTTCCAGGCACAACCACACCTTATAGAGAGACTCGATAAACTTTTGATTACAAATTGATCCTATAACTCTGAATAGCACTTTGATCTTCGAGAGAGGGCAGAGAAATCAAACAAGAATTAGATTCTAATTTGATTCACTTGAGAATTCGGTAGAATTTCGGCACGATCTTAAAAATATGAAAATTTTAGAATATGGATTTGTGGAGAAGGAGTGAAGAAAATATGAAATTAGTTAGTTAAAAAATTCGTTTGTGAAGGCTATTTATAGACCAGTAACGGTCATAACCATTCGTGAAGAGATTTAAACGAATAGAAACCTCTTTTGAAAATTGAAACTTTTGAATTTAACGGCCACCGTGTCGACATGGGGTATCCCATGATGTCGACATCCCTTAGTTAAAAACAATGTAAAATTTGTTTTGAAAATGGTATTGAAAGGAAAACAAGATGAAATGATTCTGGAGTAAAATAAACTAATTTTCCTATGTTTTAAAATAAAGAAGAGTAGAAATATATTTTTAGAATGTATATATAAATTTGATTTTAAATCTCAAGTATATATATATTATAAAAGAATATTTAAAAATCAGAAGATAGTTTTAAAAACAAACGAAGTTTAAAACAAGAGTTTATTTAAAAACAAAGACAAAGAATATTTTAAGGCTAAAACATTTTGAAAAGTGGTTTTGAAAAACCATTTTGAAAAACCATTTTGAAGTAGTTTTGCAAGCTTCTTCCTGCAGAATATCTCATCACATCAGGACTCGAGAACTTGTACAAAACCAGGATGTTCGTGGGTTTGTAAGCCACTTGTCGTAGGTTTGTAAGCTACTTGTCGTGGGTTTGTAAGCCACTAAGAAGGTGGAAATGGGTTCCATCCCAAATGAAATATGGAATGAAGATTTCCGTGCTATTATGAAGTTTTAACAATAAACTAGACACTTATCTTGAAATTCTGATCTTGATACTCATGAGTCTTCAAACTTGATTTCTTCATCCTTGATCTTTATACTGTACAGTCTTCAATAATCAGTACCTTCCTTATATATCCTGCATAATAACATTCATAGTATTAGTATATAAGTTTTAATAAAATAAGTTACAAAGGTTGTTGTCATCAAAACCACTATCTTCAGTTCCTAATAATCTCCCCCTTTTTGATGATGACAACCTTATAAAATATACTTACCACTTCGACCATACCATAACTCCCCCTTACACCAACAACTCCCCCTTACTCCAAGCCTACTATTTTATATAACTTCTCCCCCTTTGTCATCAACAAAACAATAACCTATAATCCTTGAACTTAATAGAAAATGAGATAAATAAACATATGATATAAGAATAATAACTATGTATGAGTGAAATATAGCATCCTAAGTTAAATGGAATTCAAGATTTCATACACCAAAGATTGTTTTTAGAAGAAAATTAATTAAGATAACACTTTATATATAAACTAACAAACCAATATATAATCAAGAAAGAGAAAAACAAAAACGTAAAACACTTAACAAGGACCCTTAACAATTGGTGATTTATGGACCAAACAATTTGGATAATGGAGACAAAAGTTTCCACGTTGTTCGACCAAGTTTCCATTAGCGTCAAAAAGGACCTCTCCAATGCAAATCACGCCATCGTCTTCGTCCATATGAACATCCAGATTCGGCAGAGGATGTTCTTCTTCTTGATCCTCTTATGGTTCTTCCATAGGCTCTTCTTCTTCAGAATCCATGGCTTGTGATGATTCTACGATAACAATGGGATTGGCATGGTTATCCATAAGGAATTTTTGTAAATTCCTAAGAATTCTGCCTTGCATATCTTGTTCTCTAGCCATTCGTAGTTGACTCACTTGAATTTCCATCATCATTTCATCTTCTCTTGTAATTTGATGACTCGTATGTGTGTGGAACGTTGAAAAGGGCCAGAATGAGGAGAAGTGGGTGAAGAAGGTTCATTATTAGTAGAGGAAGCCATTAATTTACTGTTTTAGAAGTTTATTACAGAGAATAGAATAGAGGAAATGAGTAAAAGTCGAAATATAAATATATAACCAAATAACTAATTTTAGAGGGAAATTTAAATTTGAAAATCTCGGCCTGTATGTCGACATAAAGGGATGGGTCATGTTGACATGTCCAGTTCAATTTTTGAGAAATTTTTATTAATATTAGTTATTAACTATACTTGTATTATTTATAATTTATGTTTCAGTTAATGAACATATACCTAATTCTCTTCTAAATTTATTAAAGTATTGTTCATTTAATGGTTTGGTTAATATATCAGCAATTTTTTTTAGTATTAATATATTCAAGAGTTATGACTTCTTTACTTATATTATCTCTAAGAAAATGATGTCTAATATCAATATGTTTTGTTCTAGCATGATGAGTTGGATTTTTAGATAAGTTTATTGCACTATTATTATCACAATAAATTGGTGATTTAGTTATAGTTAATCCAAAATCTTTTAAAGTTTGTTGCATATATATATAACTTGAGAACAAGCCAAAGCAACAGATATATATTCTGTTTCAGTAATTGACAAGGATGCAGTGTTTTGCATCTTACTAAACCAGGAAACCAGAGAATGTTCTAGAAAGTGACAAGTTCCACTTGTACTTTTTCGGTCTGATTTACAACCAGCGTAATCAGCATCACAATATGAAATTAAATCAAATACATCATTTTATGGTAAAATAAACCATAATCTAAAGTATGTTTTACATATCTTACAATTCTTTATTCATTATGTTATTAGTTGACCCAAATATTATATCATCTACATATATTTGTACTAATTGAATATCATTTTTGTTTCTTTTAATAAAAAGAGTTGTATAAATTTTACCAATTTCAAAACCAGATTGTAGTAAATAAGATCTTAGTCTTTCATACCAGGCTCTAGAAGCTTGTTTCAGACCATATAAAGCTTTCTTTAATTTATATACATGATTTGGAAATTCATTATTTTCAAAAAGTGGAGGTTGTTTAACATAAACATCTTCTTTTACAAAACCATTTAGAAAAGCACTTTTAACATCCATTTAATATAACTTGAAATTATTGTAATTTACGAAAGCAAGTAGAATCCTGATAGCTTCTAGTCTTGTTACGAGTGCAAAGGTTTCGTCTTAATCAATTCCTTCTTCTTGACTATAACCTTGCGCGACTAAACGGGCTTTATTTCTCACGATCTCACCGAGTTCATTCATTTTATTTTTATAAACCCATTTTGTTCCAATTATACTTTTATCCTCAGGTCTAGGAACAAGTTCCCAAACATCATTTCTAGTGAACTGATTCAATTCTTCTTGCATAGCAAGAATCCATGAATCATCAGATAATGCTTCCTTTGGATTTTTAGGTTTAATAGTTCATATAAAAGCTACATTACTCATACTATTTAGTTGATTTCTTGTTTTAACTATAGATTCAATATTTCCTAGTATATTTTCTACAGGATGATCTTTTAATAGTCTAATTCTTTTATTAGGTTGAATGATTTCACAATTAGTTTCATTAGGTTCATTATTTAAAGTTACAAAATCTTCTTCATCTTCTATTTGTATAGTATCTTTAAAATTTTCATCAAAAGATACATGCATTGTTTCTTCAATAGTGTTAGTTCTTAAATTATAAACTCTAAATGCTTTACTTCTATTAGAATATCCGATAAAGATACCTTTGTCGGATTTAGGTTCAAATTTATCTAAATTATCTTTTGTATTAAGAATAAAAAACTTACTACCAAAAACTTTAAAATAAGCTACTATGGGTTTCTTATTGTAAAGTAATTCATATGGTGTTTTATTAGTTAATGGTCTAATTAAAATCCTATTTAATATATAACAAGTTGTAGCGACTGCTTCAGCCCAAAAGTTTTTAGGTAAGTTACTATCAGAAAGTATTGTTCTAGCACACTCTTGAATCGTTCCATTCTTACGTTCTACCACTCCATTTTGTTATGGAGTTCTTGGAAAAGAGAAATTATGAGTGATTCCTTTTTGATTACAGAAATTATCAAAATTTTCATTTTCAAATTCTCCACCGTGATCACTACGAATAGTTTTTATTTTTAAAGAAAATTGATTTTGAATTCTTTTAGCAAAATTCTTAAATAATTCAAAAGCATCACTTTTAAGTTTAAGAAAAAATGTCCAAGTATATCTAGAATAATCATCTACAATTACAAAAACATATTTATTGTGATTAATTGATTGAACTTGAGATGGACCAAATAAATCTAAATGAAGTAATTCTAGAGGTTTAGAAGTAGAAATCATATCTTTTAATTTAAATAACCTTTTCTTAAGTTTTCCTAATTGGCAAGCATCACATATATTATCTACTTTAAAGTTTAACTTGGGAAGACCTCTAACTAAGTCAAGTTTTGATAACCTAGATAATAGTTTGAAATTTAAATGACCAAATCTTTTATGCCAAATCCAAGGGTCGCTTGTATTAGCCAAAAGACATAAGTTATCATTTGAAACTTTCATACTAAGGATGTAAATGTTTTTCTTCCTAATTCCTTCAAAGATAATATTTGATGTGACACTTATCTTTTCCTAATTTAATTTTAAATCCTTTATCACATAGTTGATTTATACTAAGCAGATTATGTTTTAAATTCCTAATTAGCAAAATATCAGAAATAAGAGGAGTTTTAGAATTACCGACATTGCCGATGCCAATCACATATCCTTTTGAGTTGTCTCCAAAGTTGACCAATCCACCATATATATAATGTCATTGAGTATCTCAGGATTTCCAGTCATATGCCTTGAACAACCACTATCAACTATCCATTTATCTTTCTCAATTTGCACAGTTTGTCCATTGGTTGTTGATTCTTCAAAAGCCATGTAACATGTCTATTCCTGCATAACAAACCAATTCAGTAGATTACTTGATTTTTCATAAAAACTATATGCAGACTTATGATACTTTGATGAAATGCATAAATTCAAACTAGTATTAACAAAATTTTCTAAAAATGCCATTTTCAACTTTTCAAGTTTCAGATTATGAAAACTATGAAAACGTATGCTCTGATACCAATTGAAAGGGAGTGCGGATTAAGGATCTTAAGGCTAATTTAACACTAGAGGGGGGTGAATAGTGTTTAATGGATTCTAAGACTTATATGGACTAAATTAAATTTATGACAGAAACAAATGCAGAACTTAATCACAGAACAATCACAAAATCAAACACAGATGTAGAAAGTAAATAAAAAAACAGTAAAAGGAAAGAACACACCAGATTTATACTGGTTCGGAGTTACCCTACATCCAGTCCTGTACCAAGGCAGAACACCTTATATAGATTTTTATTATACCAAAGTCGAGATTACAACCCTCAGTTTCTAAAGGCCTTGAGGTACCCTCCTGTCTCACAAGTCCGGGGCAAACTCTCTTGATTTACGGGCCACAAGATTACCCAATTGATTTCTAAGCACAACCACACCTTATAGAGAGACTCGATACACTTTGATCTTCGAGAGAGGGCATAGAATCAAACAAGAATGAGATTCTTATTTGATTCACTTGAGAATTCGGCAGAATTTCGGCACGATCTTAAAAATATAAAAAATTTAGAATATGGATTTGTGGAGAAGGAGTAAAGAAAATATGAAATTAGTTAGTTAAAATATTCGTTTGTGAAGGCTATTTATAGACCAGTAATGGTCATAAACATTCGTGAAGAGATTTAAACGAATAGACACTTCTTTTGAAAATTGAAACTTTTGAATTTAACGACCACGATGTCGACATGGGGTATCTCATGATATCGACATCCCTTAGTTAAAAATAATGTAAAATTTGATTTGAAAATGGTATTGAAAGGAAAACAAGATGAAATGATTCTGGAGTAAAATAAACTATTTTTCCTATGTTTTAAAATAAAGAAGAGTAGAAAAATATATTTTTAGAATGTATATATAAATTTGATTTTAAATCTCAAGTATATATATATATATTATAAAAGAATATTTAAAAATCAGAAGATAGTTTTAAAAATAAACGAAGTTTAAAACAAGAGTTTATTTAAAAACAAAGACAAAGAATATTTTAAGGCTAAAACATTTTGAAAAGTAGTTTTGAAAAACCATTTTGAAAAACCATTTTGAAGTAGTTTTGCAAGCTTCTTCCTGCAGAATATCTCATCACATCAGGACTTGAGAACTTGTACAAAACCAGGATGTTCATGGGTTTGTAAGCCACTTGTCGTAGGTTTGTAAGCTACTTGTCATGGGTTTGTAAGCCACTAAGAAGGTAGAAATGGGTTCCATCCCAAATGAAATATGGAATGGAGATTTCCGTGCTATTATGAAGTTTTAATAATAAACTAGACACTTATCTTGAAATCTTGATCTTGATACTCATGAGTCTTCAAACTTGATTTCTTCATCCTTGATCTTTATACTATACAGTCTTCAATAATCAGTACCTGCCTTATATATATCCTGCATAATAACATTCATATATATCTAGACAATAGTGTTAGTATATAAGTTATAATAAAATAAGTTACAAAGGTTGTTGTCATCAAAACCACTATCTCCAGTTCCTAACAAGCACAAGGTCAAACTCAATCAAAAGCCGGGTTCGACTCAAGTGAAATACAAATAAAGTCACGATATAAGCACAAGGTTAAACCCGAGCTTTAAGCTGGATTCAACACAGGTGCAAGTTCAATAAAATGGTCAAAATCCAAAACCAACTTAAAACAAGCCTCGACAAAAATTCAGTGAGCGCACAAGAAAACAATGAACTGGTCACCGCAACCCATACCAATATCACACTTATGTATATGCTATACACTGACTCATGCAACACATGAACATGTATGTATGCAACCCAAATCAACGAAGGTTCAGACATGAAGCATGGTTAGATTTCAAACCATAACCAAAACCAAGGCAAAATGAAGACAAATTCCAAAATCATCAACTCAGTGCAGCACAACCAAACTGCCCAGGCTCAAAGACATATATATATGTTATGCACATAACAATCAAATGAATCAAAGGAGAACCAAACCAACAGAAACCAAGTACACACACAAATGTACACATGGAAGGGATGCAACCTATACCATACTACAAAGAGACAAGGCTGCGACTTCAAGTACAGATGCACATCAAACACAACACCAGAAGCAACAACAAGCTAATGATCAAACAAAATGAAACCAGACTACACAATGAAAACATGAGTCAATGCTACAGAGACCGGACCCAAATGTACATGAACACAATGCAACAGTCAATGGTGAAGCAACTCGAGCTAGCATATCATATATACAACAAGCTCCAGATGGTACACAAGTGAATGGCAAATACATCACACGACAGTGGAAAATGCAATGCATAAGTACAGTGACAGGATGAACAACTACAAGCATCAGGTTGAAAATACTACAGAGAAATTAACAGTTTTACCAAAGTCAAATGCCAACAAAATTAAATTCAATATCAAAGCAATGCCGAAGTCATCAAAAATTCACGGAACCAAAGATGCCAGAAAATCAAGTCGTGGTTTCCATGGAATCAAACAGTTTAAAATCAAAACCGTGTTAATCAAGTAAACGAAATTATACGAAATGAACAAGTCAAGATTAATCATAAACATTCAAGCATAATCGTACGACCGAGCTTAAAATTAACAGACGAATTCGTATAAAATATACTAAGGAAATTATAGGGGATCGAACCCTATTTAAACTGTAAACATCATCGGCATGAGGATCATCGAGTTTAAGCAAGCTAACCAGAAAAGCAAAAAGAATAATTCACTTACCACTTTAGTCGAACTCGATCAAAATTGGAGCAGCCGTGTTCAAAGTGAAGAAAGAATCGATCGTCAAAGCAATCACGAGAACACCCACTCGATCAATCAACAAAGTCAGCTTCTTCAATTACAAAAGCCCTAATTTCAGAACGAATGAGCAAAGCAGCCATTATCACAAACAGAAGAAGACACGGGCCGAATAATAGAAAAGAAAAAGAGGGATACTCCTTTATTCAATTTGGGCCAGTTTCTTTACATTAGTATTTGGGCTTTAAATTATTTAAATTAGGGGTTTTATTGTTTTTAGTTGTTTTTATTTTGTAATTTCTTTTTAACTTGTGAAATTGTCTAGTCGTGTGACTAGGGGACGAGCTACAGTGATGTAGTTCGAGAATTTGCAACTCAGTGGATGAGTTGTGGCAGGGTTTTTAGCTTAGGGTTAGGTTAGTCGATAGCGGGTGTCGCAAGTTTACGTGTGTAAGCGTCTGACTACTTAATTTCTAGTAGAAACCTTGGGGAAATCACGTAGGCAGGGTTTTGCCGAAGCTGGGTAAATCTGTGTGTTCTATTTTCTGCTTTTAATATTCTGCAATTATCTGTGCTGCTATAATTCTGCTATTAACAGAGCTGCAATTATTTTATATACTTCCGCAATAAATTTTTATAATTAATAGTATCACCCTATTCACCCCCCTCTAGGGTGAAATCGATCCTATAGTTTTGTTTTAGGACTGAAGTTTATACGTCGATTCCACTTGAGAAAAGAAATGTATAACATATTAATCGACATATCAATGCTCGCTTAAAGTAAAATTCATGGATGGTTGCTCCTAACCAGCCATATTATCTGCACTAGCAGATGTTATTACTCTATTATATCCTTTGTTAGTGTGAATCTTGGAGTGGGGCGTCACAACCTTTGACTAAGAAAACTTCTTATGAATTATTTCAGAACAAAAATGAAACCATATATTTAAGTTTAATTTGATTTGTTAGGATTTGATTTGGATTGTTTATTTATGTATAGATTAATAGTTTGATATGTACGGTTTGAAATGAATACATAAAATCCTATTTTATTTGTTTATCAATCTCCATATCATATCATGTTTAGTATGCTTAAATCATTTTTATTGATTTTGACTTTATAGTTTCTAAGTATTTTATTTAGGTGGAGTTTTTATTTTTCACCCCTTTTTGTTGATGATAAAGGGGGAGAAAAAATATAAAATATACATATGTATATATTCGAGGGGAGTTATTTAACTCATGAGGGTTATATCATATTTTATATATAGGAGTATTTAATGGCTGCCATCATCAAAAAGGGGGAGATTGTTAATACCTCAGTTATTGATTTTGATGAAAACAAACTTGGTAACAACTACATACATTCATATAAAATATAGATACTATTGTTTGCCAAATTATATAGTATATAGTGCAGGATATTACATAGGTGTTGAATCAAAGACTGTACAATAAAAAGACTCAAGAAATGGACATGAAGACTCATGAGTACAAAGACCAAGATATGAAGATCTCAAGGCTATAATATAGTGTACAGGGTCATAGTATATTGTTAAAGTCCCTGGTAGCAAACTTTGATCTCTATCTCTTATTACTCTATCATTTATATTTTTAAACCAAAATAAATTTTCCAAATATATTTGAAAATATTTTATAGAAGTTTTCAAAGTTCAAAATGTTTATAAATTATGTCCGAACTATTTTACAAAGTATCAAATTATTTTACAAAGTATAGGATTTTCAAAACATTTTAAAAGAAACTAGTTTTCAAAAAAATACATGCATATGTCAACATACATGCCACCAAATGGTTTTTCAAATTTTGAAAAGAAGTTTCTATTCGTCGCAACTCTTTGCAAACGAACACATCTATTTATTCACTATATAAAGGGGAGTTCAAACGAATTTTTAGATAGTTATTAACTTATTTTCTTCCCTCCTCTTACTCTTTTGAAAACTCCATTAAAAATATACCCCATTCTCTTCAAAATCATATAGAATCAATTC
The DNA here is from genome assembly GCA_030737815.1 of Allium fistulosum. Classification (NCBI taxonomy): domain Eukaryota; kingdom Viridiplantae; phylum Streptophyta; class Magnoliopsida; order Asparagales; family Amaryllidaceae; genus Allium; species Allium fistulosum. The sequence goes on along the minus strand of CM060905.1, from coordinate 247,739,546 downwards.
AAACTTCATTGCATTGATTCACTAATACTCTCTTACTGTTTTGGAATCATCTTTCTTTCAAATCAAAGATCAAAGTGCTGTCCAAGAGGCTATAGTACCATTGTATCCAAAGTTTAGGAAATTGTCTTTAGAAAAACTTTTGAACTTAATTTGTATTTGGTTGGGTGTGATTATAGCCCATTCAAATCAAGTGCGTGTGCTTGGTAGCCCGAAAACTTTGTGGGTATGCTCGTTGCCCGTCTAAATCAAGTGGGTGTTCCCTGAGCGTAGAAAATCAGGAAGGTATGTCTCATAGCATCGGAATCGAGATTGTAATTAGGTTTGCTTTCTGACTGTTTAAAGATTGGCATTTGAATAGAAAACCGTACAACCAATTATACAGGACTGGATGTAGGAGAAATTCGAACCAGTATAAAATCCCTGGTGGCATCTCTCTAACCTTTACTTTGCTTTACTGTTTTAATTTTATCTGTGATTGCATCTGTGACTATTTAATAGTATAATTCTGTGTTATTAATTTGAGATTTAATATTTAACTTGAAATAATTTTAAAAAAGATTTTCAAAAGTTAGAAAACACTATTCACCCCTTCTAGTGTTTAATTAGTCTTAAGATCCATAATTCCACAACCCACATTTGGTATCGGAGCACTAGGTTTTAAAAAACTTGTAATTTGATTTTTGAAAAGTTGAAATAGCTAGTAATGTTTTTAACATTTTTGCAGAAAAACAATTTTGTGAAACCAACATGTTACTAGAATTTTTTTTTTGGAAAGTCACTTGATATGTTGGAGAGGTATAATTTTGAATTGTAGGAACAAGTTTGTTATATGACTAATAATGAATTGACACTTTACGTTCAAATATCACAAATCAAGGACAAATGGATTCTAGATAGTGGATGCTCAATATATATATGATAGGAAATTCAGAGATCTTGAAGGATATTGTCTATAAAGATAGTGGATCAGTTAACTTGGGAGACAACTCAAAAGGATATGTGATTGGAATCAGAAATATCGGTAACTCTAAAACTCCAACTATTTCTAATGTTTTTCTAACCAGGAATCTGAAGCATAACCTACTTAGTATTAGTCAATTATATGATAAGAGTTTTAAAATTAAATGTGAAAAAGGTAAATGCCACATTGAAGATAATAAGTCAAACTGAAACACCCCACACCCCTTAGTATTCCCAAAAAGGCACACTAAAGGATGTGGTGCGTTATAGGTATAGCTAAAGCATCACAGAGACTAAGATTCACAAGACAATTAAGTAAAAGCAACGAAAAACATTTAAATAGTAACTCATTATTCAAAATTAAACTTCATAAAATAAGTCATAAAAGCAGAATATGTCTCAAAACCAAATATTCATGTCTTATGAAAAATACATCTCAGTCTTAGAATTAGAGTACAAAAATAATAATAATCATCCCTCTCATAAGTGCCAGTACGTCAAAAGCCAAATGAAAAGAAGAAGAATACATGAAAAACTCCGGGAATACATCTCCAAGAAATCTGAATCTACTGTCCTCGACTCTGCTGGCCTATGGGGGAAAAATGGGAAATAGAAGAGTGGGTCAGACAATAAGTCTGGTGAGTGAAAGTAATTACTAGCATTTCTAAGCAAGATAAAGATAATAGACTAAGCAATAATTATAGTTTAAAAGGAAATAAAGGAAAGATAAAACTCGCATAGAGTACTGTTTGATTGTTTGCTTTGATTATTTGCTTTGATTGTTTCGATTGTTTACACTTGTCTTAAACTGCTTTGATTAGGCTGAAATCCTAATTCTACCCATTGATCGACCTTTCTATCTCTGTTGTGCCATTGTGAGCCAATCCTATTGGTCCCACAGCAAAAGACACCTCTTTAGCGCTTAGGACGCGGTAGCGAATTATTTACCCTAATCGATGCCGCACGCTCGGTCATCGCCGATACACACTAACTGTCGCCCCCTATTTGACCCTTTATTTACCCTAATCAGCATAAGCGTGCCCAGCCTCACCTAACTATTGTGAGACCATCAGTCCTAGACCTGAAAGGGAATGTTGCCCAGCCTCACCTAACTATTGTGAGACCATTAGTCCTAGACCTGAAAGGGAATGTTGCCGGTATTGGTCCTAACAAACAATCTTCTAGTTTTGCGCCCCTTACCCAAATCCCCAGATTTGATCCTCTATCTATTGGCCACTTATTTACCCTAATCAGCATAAGTATGTCCCAGCCTCACCTACTATTGTGAGACCGTCAGTCCTAGATCTGAAAGGGAATGCTGCCGGTACGGGCCACTACTTCTATATTTGCTTATTAACTTAATCTAAGTTTTAAAATAAGCCTCTTATGTTATTTCTACTATATTTGCTTATTAACTTAATCCAACTTCCAAGATCTAAGTTTTAAAATAAGCCTCTTATGTTATTTCTTTCTTTCTAATTATAACCTATGTTATAATTGTTCTTGCAGCTGTTATTCTTCTATTTTCTCTTTTTAGTTATAACCACTTGTTATAATTATGCTTGCAAATATCTTAAATTTTCTTATTTTAGTCCATCTCTATTTTTATTTCAATTTTTATCATTTTACATCTGATTTCTGTAAATTTAGTGTTATTCTATTTTAATCCACATTAGCGAATTCTTCTCTTTTTAATTTATTCGCATAAAAAATGGATTAAATCTCTATAAAAAGAAACTAACATTTACAGGCTAAATTCCAACTTAAAACAGATGTAAATACCTGTAAATAACTATAAATAACTGAATAAAATAGCTGAATAAAATAGACTGAAAAGAACTTCTGAAATTTACTTAAAAACTGACTGTAAATAAACTTATATAAAAACTGTCTCAAAATTGTAGAAAAACTACAACTATTGAGAACTCTATTATTTTAAATTGCTTAAAAATAAAAAATAATTACTAAACACTCACTTGTGGTCCTTAGCTCTATTCCTTGACCTTCTCGGATCCACTTCTAGGGCGTAGAATATTTTTATCAAAAAGATTTCCTCCCTAGAATTTTTTTCTATTTAGAGTTCAGCCTCTGGCAATGAACCAAAATGGGAGAAAATATGAATGAGAAAAATAGCTAGGCCTAGGGTTCTATTTATAGTGTGACTTAGGGATCTCAGACCATTGGATTTGAAGATTAAATCTAGTGCAACCACGTCACAGGCTCTCTAGGAACCGTCGCATGCAGCTACGGACGCACGAGATTTGACAATAAAACAAAATATAGTTATCAGCTCGTACATGGACGTTTTTAGCTCCATGCAGAAAAGCGGGTCGACCTAACCGTAGTGCGGGTCGACCTATGAACGTGTATTTTTTTTCGTTTTCTTTTTATAAAATTTTGATTTCTTATTTCTTTCACAACTTCTTCATACTAGCTCAGATTTCGACAAGTTATATATGGAAATTGATCAGAAAATTACCACGGACCTAATGGTGCAACTCCAGTAGCTCAATTCTGACAATTTCACAAACTTATTTAATTATTTAATTAATTCGTTAATTAATTATTATAGCTCAAATTTTGGGTTGTTACATTCTCCCCTCCTTAAAGGATTTCGTCCCTGAAATCTCCAAGGACAGAAGAATGAAATAAATATTTTCATCCAATTTCTACAACTACATATTCAACCATCATCCGTTACATCCATTGTCCTTAAGCTTTCTAATGCAATTTATGTCATATGCAATAGTGTAGTGTCAATGTCCCTAACTAATGAAAAAGATTAGGCGGTCTACTGATTCAACCGACCTCCTTTTTATGCAATCATGTACATGCCATGTATCCAAATGAATGCAAGTTTCATAATGATAACCGATAGTTCTATATGCGTGCTACAATCATCATTTAAATGCAACAGTCATATGATAATCACCTATTCAAAGCAACCATGAAATAAAAATGCAAGTGCACACACATCCATATGCATACGCTTTAGTGACCTAGTTAGGTCGATCCCTAAGAAATAATAGTGCCTAGTGTGTGTATATGCGTCCACTAGCATCCACTAGCAACCACGAGCGTCCATCATACATAACATGTTCTAGTAACATGTTTACATTCAGTCCTACCATCCATAGGTTAAATCCTAAGATCTACTCTCCCAAAGGATACTAAATGAAAGAACCTATTCAAAACTAAAGATGGAAATAGGAAATTCAAAACGTACCATCGAAGAGATGCGGATAAGAGGTACGTATTTTCTCCTCAGCCTCCCACGTAGCATCTTCAATACTATCTCCCCACTGCACCTTAAGCAATGGGACTTCCTTATTCCTAAGCTTCTTGATATCATGTCCAAAGGGTCAAATAGGGAGCGACAGTTAGTGTGTACCGGCGATGACCGAGCGTGCGACATCGATTAGGGTAAATAATTCGCTACTGTGTCCTAAGCGCTAAAGAGGTGTCTTTTGCTGTGGGACCAACAGGATTGGCCCACAGTGCACAACAGAGATAGGAAGGCCGATCAACGGGTAGAATTAGGATTTCAGCCTAATCAAAGCAGTTTAAGACAAGTGCAAACAATCGAAACAATCAAAGCAAACAGTCAAACAGTACTCTTTGCGATTTTTATCTTTCCTTTATTTCCTTTTAAACTAGAACTGTTGCTTAGTCTGTTATCTTATCTTGCTTAGAAATGTTAGTGATTATTTTCACTCATCAGACTTATTGTCTGACCCACTCCTCTATTTCCCCTTTTCCCCCATAGGCCAGCAGAGTCGAGGACAGTAGATTCAGATTGCTTAGAGATATATTCCCGGAGTTTTTCATGTATTATTCTTCTTTTCATTTTTCTTTTCATTTGGCTTTTGACGTACTGGCACTTATGAGAGGGATGATTGTTATTATTTTGTGCTCTGATTCTGAGACTGAGATGTATTTTTCATAAGACATGAGTATTTGGTTTTTGAGGCATATTTTGCTTTTATGACTTATTTTATGAAGTTTAATTCTGAATAATGAGTTACTACTTAAATGTTTTCCACTGCTTTTACTTAATTGTCTTGTGAATCTTAGTCTCTATGATGCTTTAGCTATACCTATAGCGCACCACATCCTTTGGTGTGCCCTTTTTGAGAATATTAAGGGGTGTGGGGGTGTTTCACAAACATTATCTTTGAAGGTATTAGGAAATGCAACGTTTACATTTTAAGTATGAAAGTGTCTAATAACAATATGTGTCTTTTGGCTGAATCTAATGACCCTTGGATTTGCCACAAAAGATTTTGTCATTTAAATTTTAAACATCTATCTAAAGTTGCTAGGTATGAACTTGTTAGGAGTTTTTCTAAAATGAGTTTCAATGTCAGCAATTTATGTGATGTCTGTCAATTAGTAAAACTTCGTAAAATTTCTTTTAAATCAAAAGATATGATTTCTACTTCTTGAACTTCTTCACCTAGACCTTTTCAGACCATCACAAATACAATCAATAAATCATAATAGATATGTCTTTGTCATTGTAGATGATTTTTCTAGATTTACATGGACAATTTTCTTAAAATTTAAAAGTGAGGCCTTTGAAATGTTTAAAATTTTAACTAAAAAAGAATTTCAAAATCAAATGTCAATCAAAATTAAAACTATTAGAAGTGGTCATGGAGGAGAGTTCGAAAATGAGAATTTTGAAAATTTTTGTAATAAGAAAGGAATTACACATAACTTTTCTTCAAAGATCTTAAAGGATATTGTCTATAAAGATGGTGGATCAGTTAACTTAGGAGACAACTCTAAAGGATATGTGATTGGCATCATCAATGTCAGTAACTCTAAAACTCCTACTATTTCTAATGTTTTGCTAGTTAGGAATTTGAGCATAACCTACTTAGTATTAGTCAATTATATGATAAAATTAAATATGAAAAAGATAAATGCCACATCGAAGATAATAAGTCAAACATTATCTTTGAAGGTGTTAGGAAAGGTAACATTTACATTTTAAGTATGAAAGTGTCTAATAACAATATGTGTCTTTTGGCTGAATCTAACGACCCTTGGATTTGGCATAAAAGATTTTGTCATTTAAATTTTAAACATATATCTAAAATTGCTAGATATGAACTTGTCAGGGGTCTTCCTAAAATGAGTTTTAATGTCAACAATTTATGTGATGCCTGTCAATTAGGAAAACTTCGTAAAAGTTCTTTCAAATCAAAAGATATGATTTCTACTTCTCAAGCTCTTGAACTTCTTCACCTAGACCTTTTCGGACCATCACAAATACAATCAATAAATCATAATAGATGTGTCTTTGTAATTGTAGATGATTTTTCCAGATTTACCTGGACAACTTTCTTAAAATTAAAAGTGAAGCCTTTGAAATGTTCAAAATTTTAACTAAAAAGGAAAATTTCAAAATCAAATGTCAATCAAAATTAAAACTATTAGAAGTGATCGTGGAGGAGAGTTAAAAAATGAGAATTTTGAAAATTTTTGTAATAAGAAAGGAATTACATGTACTTTTCTTTTCCAAGAACACCACAACAAAATGGAGTAGTAGAACGCAAAAATAAAACTATACAAGAATGTGCTAGAACAATGTTAAATGATAGCGAATTACCTAAAACTTTTGGGATTGAAGCAGTTGCTATAACATGTTATATTTTAAATAGAATTTTAATAAGACCTTTGACTAAGAAAACTCCTTATGAATTATTTCATAATAAAAAGGAAACCATAGATTTAAGTTTAGTACTTATTAGTTTGATTTGTTAGGATTTGATTTGGATTGTTTATTTATGTATAGATTGATTGTTTTTTGATATGTACGGTTTGAATTGAATAAATAAAGTCTTTTATTTATTTATCAATCTCCATATCATATCATATTACATCATGTTTAGTATGCTTAAATCCTTTTTATTGATTTTGACTCTATATTTTCTAAGTATTTTATTTAGAGGAAGTTTTATTTTTCACTCATTTTTGTTGACGACAAAGGAGGAGAAAAATATATAAAATACACATATGCATATATTCAGGGGGAGTTATATCATATTTTATATATAGGAGTATTTAATGGCTGCCATCATCAAAAAGGGGGAGATTGTTAATACCTCAGTTATTGATTTTGATGAAAACAAACTTGGTAACAACTACATACATTCATATAAAATATAGATACTATTGTTTGCCAAATTATATAGTATATAGTGCAGGATATTACATAGGTGTTGAATCAAAGACTGTACAATAAAAAGACTCAAGAAATGGACATGAAGACTCATGAGTACAAAGACCAAGATATGAAGATCTCAAGGCTATAATATAGTGTACAGGGTCATAGTATATTGTTAAAGTCCCTGGTAGCAAACTTTGATCTCTATCTCTTATTACTCTATCATTTATATTTTTAAACCAAAATAAATTTTCCAAATATATTTGAAAATATTTTATAGAAGTTTTAAAAGTTCAAAATGTTTATAAATTATGTCCGAACTATTTTACAAAGTATCAAATTATTTTACAAAGTATAGGATTTTCAAAACATTTTAAAAGAAACTAGTTTTCAAAAAAATACATGCATATGTCAACATACATGCCACCAAATGGTTTTTCAAATTTTGAAAAGAAGTGTCTATTCGTCGCAACTCTTTGCAAACGAACACATCTATTTATTCACTATATAAAGGGGAGTTCAAACGATAACAACCTTGATAACAACTATATACATTCATATAAAATATAAATACTAATGTTTTGCTAAGTTATATATTATATAGTGTAGGATATTACACAGGCGTTAAATTGAAGACTGCACAGTATAAAAACTCAAGAAATGGACATAAACACTCATGAGTACAAAGACCAAGATATGAAGATCCGAAGACTATAATATAGTGTATAGAGTCATAGTATATTGTTAAAGTCCCTGGTAGCAATCTTTGATCTCTATCTCTTATTTTTCTATCGTTTATATTTTAAAAACAAAATAAAATTTCAAAATATTTTATATAAGTTTTTCAAAGTTCCAAATGTTTATAAACTATGTTCAAACTATTTTGCAAAGTATCAAATTATTTTACTAAGTGTAGGATTTTCAAAACATTTTAAAAGAAAAATTTTCAAAAAATACATTTATATGTTGGCATACATGCCGCCAAATAGTTTTTAAAATTTTGAAAAGAAGTACCCATTCGTCTTAACTCTTCACAGACAGACACATCTGTTTATTCACAATACAAATGGGAGTTCAAATGAATTTTTTGATAATTATTAACTTATTTTCTTCCTTCTCTTACTCTCTGTAAAACTCCATTAAAAATATACTCTATTCTCTTCAAAATCATATATAATCAATTCAAACTTCATTGTATCAATTCACTACTACTTTCTTACTATTTTGGAATCATCTCTCTGTCATATCAAAGATCAAAGTGCTATCCAAGAGGCTATAGGATTCATTGTATCCAAACTTCAAGAAATTGTCTTTGGATAAACTATCAAACTCTATTTGTATCTGCTTGGGTGTGCTTGTAGCCCGTTCGAATCAACTGAATGTGCTTGGTAGCTCGGAAATCTAAGTGGGTGTGCTTGTAGCCCATCCAAATCAATTGGGTATACCATGAGTTTGGAAAATCAGGAGGGTGTGTCTCGTTGCCTCGGAATCGAGATTATAATTGGGTTTGCCTTCTGCTCGTTTAAAGATTGACATTTGATAAGAAATTTGTACAAGCAATCGTATGGGATTGGATGTAGGAGAAATCCGAACTAGTATAAAATCCCTGGTGTCATCTTTCTAACTCTTTACTTTGCTCTACTACTGTTATTTTTATCAGTGATTGCATCTGTGATAGTTTAATAGTATAATTCTATGTTGTTAATTTGAGATTTAATATTTAACTTGATAGAATTTCAAAAAAGATTTACAAAAGTTAGAAAAAATTATTCACTTCCTCTATAGTGTTTAATTAGCCTTAAGATCCATAATTCCGCAACCCACAAAGTGATGCGTTAAAAATACTGAAGTATCTAAAATTATTTACAATTATTTTTGAATTATAGTCTAAGCCATAGTTCTAAGAAATAACTTTTATTATACGATTATGAATCATATGGTACTAGTTAATTATATCTTAAACATTCAACGACAATGAACCCATTTAGTAGGAGCGTCATAGGAGTTGATGAACTCTTCGGATTAATACATATAGATGCATGCAATTGTAAGTATATGAATACTAAAATGTTTCCACGTACTTCATCATATTCACCGATGAGTCATTACAGACATGGACATGTGTATGTGATATACATGTATAAGTGTAAGATAAGCTCATAGAATATAAAATGAAAGTCAATAATGTAACATGTGATAGAACTGATTTGATATGATCAAATAGGTGGGTATATTGGAAGGAGTTCCATATGTACCTAACATAAATAAAGATTCTGTCTCAAAATTTCATTCCTCCCTATTATACATAATGTTGTATTGACAAGGAGTATTTTAACTTTGTTGGACAAAGCACGATTAATGATGAGTGAAGTTAAGTTAAATTCTTTCTTTAAGGTGTGTACTTAAGAGTAGTACATAAGGTTAAAATTTATATCATCTAAAAAATAGTTTACAAAACCGTATAAGATAAGGGTTTATAAGAAACCCCTACATATCCCAGGCCAAAGTGTTGGTGGGTTGTGCGAGTCGAAAGACTGCATGTAATAATTGTATGTAAGGGATCTTGTATTAATCGTCCCAAAAGAATTTTGGGAACGATAGTCATTAGATGACTAATTTATGCTGTGAACATAAATAAATTATGAACTAATGCAATATCAGTTTATCTAATCCAATTTATGAAATGTTTATGAATGCCCATTCCATTGCACAGAGAATCAACTATTGTTTCAAGGAATACCAACTTCATAGCAAAGGAATTTCTTTAAGAAATTATTGGTATAAAAATGGATTTGGATATGATTTAATGATAAAATTGGTTACAAGGGACGAAATGAAATTGACTGAAGCTAAATGAACGCTAATATATTTGAACATCTAATGAGTATTCTTATACATTAAAGAGAAACTGTGAATTTCTTATCAAAGTGAAGAATAAATATTCCTCGATTGTTGGATTATACCATTAAGAGTATTGACTTTATAATATGGTACGATGCGCAAAGCCAAAATAGATTCCAAGTATATTATCAAAATATTATTTTGATAGTTATATCCAAAAGGATATGATCCTTTTGGCCACAAAAGTGTCTTTAAGAGAAAAACAAATACAATTGGAATATAGTGAGCCATAATGATAAGAATAATATTGTAAATTCCAATTGTTGAAATTAACATAATAGATTCACCATTCGTTGTGCTCAAGTAGGTTCGGATTTTACTCACAAAATTTTCGCATAGTATGACTTTATGTTTTGGTACGTATGCGTTGAAAGAAAAAATTCTAAATAATGATTTAGAGTAAACAATTTACATATAACAACCAAAGTGTCTCAAAGTCAGTGGGAGCGATATTGAGTTCATGGGTTTTTGGATATGATCCAAGAATAGATATGAAAGTGTCACTCAACAAGCATCAAAATTGAAAAAATGTTTTGATAAGAATATCAAATAGTCTGATTATCAATTAAAATGCAGAGGAAGCGTGGCTCCTAAGAAAGAAAGTCAAAAAGGTACATAGATATTTCTAAGCCATAACATGCTGATTGTTAACGATGTACTTGCGTTAAAAATCGGTTTTAGTTGTTTTAATACTCGACATTCGATTTATAAATAATGTCTTCTATAGTAAGTATAAAAGATGTTAGGAATGTCCCAAACGATATGCAAGGATACCTTATTAAAATATTTAACACGGAACATGTAAGATTGTTTCCTTATGCATTGGTAATAGGAATTATCATACATGTTATGTTGTCTATGCTATCTGATTTGTTTATGTATTTGATATATGAAGCAAATATCAAATCCAAATTGATATCACTAAATGGTTGTTTGAAGTGTTCTCGTGTATTTATGAAATACTGGAGAATTGTTTACAGAAACAACAAACTCCTTATGAAGGAGTTTTGGACTCAAACTTCATAGGTGACATTTAGTATAATATGTCAATAATAAATTCAAGTTAAGAATCTTTAAGTTGGAAATGTTCCAGATATAAAATCCATAAATGGTACGTTCTATGATAGTAGTTACAAACTATTGTAACCGTGAGTAACTTATAACAATGAAAAAAGATATACCATTTTAAATGTTCTTAGTCAAGGTGCATCGAGATTGGATATCGATGTATCCGTTGAGATTAAAGTACCTAACACTATCCAAATGTTGGCAGTGCCTTGCTCATGAGTGTTGGGGGCACCTAGGGGTTACATATTGATAGTTATTGGATACTATGGAACGACTCACTCAATAGCTTTCTGTTGGTTAATATAACTAAGGTCAAACAGAAAATATCGAGATGACTAATTTACACGGTTCTCTCGACTTGAGAATACTGTGGATCTTTAATATGAAAACTTCGATTTGATTATAGTCAAATCATGGCACGACGTACATCGAGTGACTATAGTTTGGTCGAGTGGAAGCATTGGAAGTGAAATACTATTTAATAGAGGATTCGTCTCCTCGGTTATATGCGGTTAGCATCTTGGCAACTCCAGTCAACTCAAAGTTAAAGTTTTTGGCCAGAGCATCTCGATTAATAATAATTGTTATTATTGAACCAAGGACTCCGTGTTTAGACTATAAGTTGAATGTGGACAATACTGGAATTTTAACCGTTGATAAATTCTATAAGTCCAAAGTGATATAGTTTTGACGAAGAGAATTTGTGTAAATAAAAGTCACAATCAGGTAACGCTTAATAAAATAAAATTGGATTTTTACCGAACTAAGTAAGCAATAAATTTGGGTAAAATGTCACGCCACCTACTAAGTGACATGTGAACATTAGTATTCGAATAGTTTAATATTAATCGCTGACTAAATTTACCCCTAACAAGTTACATAACCGAAATGATGAATTCTCATTAGATCTAACGATTTAATTAGTTTATAATTTTTATACATTAATTAAATTAATTAATATCTATGAAATATTAATTATAAATTTTTAATATGATTTGAGGAATAAATATTATTAAATATATTTATGGTAGTTATAAATATATAGATTTATCGAAAAGTGTTTTATACAAAACGTACGTTCATGGCAGAGGTAACCATACCCCTTTCCCTCTCCTCGTCCTCTCTCGTTGTCCCTTTCTTCACTTTGAGCCTCCCGCCCATCCCCTCCCCTCCGGTTTCAAATCCGCTTGTACTACCTCCAACCCCACCCGACCCTCCTCCGTAGCCACCCTACCCTTCTCCCGCCTGCTCCTCTCTTCCTCCTACCTCGGCTGGTGTTGTTCCACATAATCAGGTCTGTTTTTCTGCTCTTCCTCCTTCAAGTCAACCGGTATGGACTTCACTCTTCAAGAAAAACCTGCGCAATGCGGAGAAGTACATACCGGTTGACATGACACCCTCCTTCGATTGGGATGCTTTGCTCCCCTCTGATGAAATAGTGAAGGCTGGCACACACGTATGGAAGGATTACCTAGTAGGCTTCTTTCTCGACAAGCCTCTTTCATACTCTGCGGTTATCCATCGTCTCAAAGCTATCTGGAAACTTAGAGGGTCTATAAAAGTGAAATCTGATGGTGTCATCTTCTTATTCCTCATCTCGTGTGAAGATAGGCAGCACATTCTACAAGGAGATCCTATCATTATGAAAAATAAGTTTTTTTTATTGTTCAGCCCTATGACCCTTCTGTCAGTAATGTTTGTGGAGCTATTCCTTCTGTCCCAGTTTGGGTACAATTCTATAATATACCCTTATTTGCTTAGTCTTCCCTTGGTATTAACTGGTTGGCGAGTAGGTTGGGAAAACTGCTCTCTACTTAGATGAAATGACAGAGAGATCGGAGAGAATAGAATATGCCAAGTGTCTAATTGAAGTCAAACCAGACATTGTTCTTGTTGATGACTTCCTAGTTCAACTTGTTGAAGAAGGTAGTCAGAAAATTGTTGTTAAGTACTTGTGCCGTCCGGATATATGTAATACGTGCAAAGCATTTGGTCAAACATCAATAAACTGTGACAAAAATGGTTAAGGAAGATACAATGGCTGTAGACACAAGAAAAAGAGAGGATAGTAGAACAAAAAAAGGAGAGGGGTCAAGCTCTGGGTGAAATCAGAAAGTCAACAAGAGTTCAAAAATGGCAACTAGTTAGTAAAGGGAGGAAAAGATCTTCTTCACACCCAATAAGACAAACCGACAATAAAGCTATTATTAGTGATGAGAAGAATAGAGATGATAGTAATATAAATGAAGGAAAAGTTACAGAAAGGAAGAACGAGTTGATATGTGAAGTTACTACAGATTCAAATATAGCCAAGCAAGTTAAAAATGTTGAGAAAAGCAAGATTGTTAAAATGATCACTGTACAATCTACCACAGTAATTGAAAGGCCACATGAATTAATTAGTGATGATGAAGGAGCATTGATGGCCCATGCAAGTAATAAGAATGAAGTAGGGAATGTTAACTTCGAGTCCATGAATCCATTTAATATCCTTCAAGACATTTATGAGTTTGAATCAGAAGTCATCTTAATGAATGATGCACATGCCAAGTTTAATGTAGATGGGACTGAGTTAGCTGAACATCATATTTTGTTAGAACCATGTGCAACTCAAGGTGAACTCGAAGTAACATCAGAGTTAGCCAGGGTAAGTCTCGAAGGAAAGAACAAGCTATGTATTCTGGATAGACCAACAACTGGAACTGATACGCACCATGCAATCAAAGAATCATCTGAAACACAAAGCATTCTCCAAGAAACAAATGAAAATACCGGTACACTACTCGAAGAGACGAAATTGCAATGGAATCAGGTTAGCCCAACCATGCTACATAACAGGAAAAGAACACAAGATAAAGACAAATTCAATCCTCTTATTTATTTGCAAAAGAATGCCTCACCTAATACCAATCAACCAGCTGAACAGTCTACTGACTCAGAAAAACATGCAAGCAAAGTATCAATTGACGATGCAGACATGCACATGCACGTTAATAAGTGCACTCCAACCAACCCCTCGGGTTCCTATTCAACTCCCAACCTTTTACCTCCTCTTATATTTCATATTTCATCTGAACATGAGATTGCACCAACCCCACACAGTGATCAAATCTCCCCCCTCGATCCACTCTGTCTCCACCATTGCTCTCCTACCCCAGCACGTGTCTTCAAACCTCTCCCAAAGACACTCTAACAAACCTTATGCTCATCTTGACCCCCCTTTATCATGGAAACCCCCATGTCATGTGTCAGCTTCTCCCAACTTCATATCCCCCTCTATACTGTCCAAACTTCAACTATCTATCATCTCTTCTTCTCCTAGTTTTGAGGCCTCTTTTAAAGATGCAAGCAATCATCCCAATACCACCACTCCTCTCAAACAGCGCAGTTCCAAAATTTCTGACTCTCTCTTCTCTGACTCTCCTCTGAGCACTGTTGTACCTGGTTATAAAGAGTTACCCAACGCCCTTACTAGGGGTATGAAAGAGGAACTGCTTAACTCCACAAAGTCTAACCAATGACCCACAACATTAGGTTTTGGAATATTAGAGGGGCACACAGTCAAATTAAGTGGGACCAGTGCAAAGAATTAATTAAACAGTATAAACTATGCTTAGTAGCTTTACTTGAAACCAAATTAAGCTTGGAGCTCTCCTTTCAAGCTGCCAAGTGCATTATCCCTACCTGGAAGATGATACATAATCATGAGCATGCAATGTATGGTAGAATTTTGGTCCTTTCAACCCTACCATCATTGACCTCTCTCTCATTGACTCCTCTGATTAGATGATCCACCACAAAGCTCTCCTCAACATATCCTCCTCCATTTATCTAACATTGTCTATGCCCAAAACTTGGTCATCTCCAGATTTGTCCTCCTAAACTATATACCATTCCCATGTCAAGAAACCCACCCTTGGATTATTGGTGGTGGTTTCAACTGCTCCCTAAAGTTGTCTGATAGAGTTGGAGGTAACCCACTCTCCTTGAAAGAAGTTAAAGCTTTGAACGAGGCTACTCAACTCTCTAACCTTATCGAAATTAAATCCACTGGAGCGAAATTTTCTTGGAATAATAAAAGAAGATCTGGCTGCAGAACCTTCTCTAAGATTGACTATATTTTTTGCAACCCTCTCTATCCACCTGGCCATCCATGTACAATCACCTTCCTACACCTATGCTATCCGACCATTCTCCTCAAATCCTTCATTTGATGCCTCTGTCATGAATAGAAAAACAAGTTTTAAATTTTTTAATACATGGGTTAATGAACTCGAATTTCTAGGCTTGATTGAGGATGTGTGGAAAAAAATTAACTTTGGCAACCCTATGTTTGTATTGCAGAAAAAACTGAAGGAGACAAAGGAGATGCTCAAAGCGTGGTCTTCTTCAAAGTTTGGAACTGGTTCGAAACATTCGGACATTCTAAAGGCATGGCTTATTTCCATACAAGAGAGCATGCAAAATAATGTGGATGATGACTCAATGGATGGTCTCGAATCTGAAGTCTCAAAATAGTATACCGAAGCCCTACTCAGCGAAAATGATATGATAAAACAGAAGGCCGGACTCAAATGGCAAGTAGAAGGTGATCGAAACACAGCTTTCTTTCATGTAGCATTGAAAGCTAAACAAACAAATGAAAACATTTGTAGTATTAGTGATGAAAATGGAAAGCTCCACCAGGACCCCAAAAATATTGCAACGGCATGCATTAACTATTACTCTAATCTTTTTGGAAATGCTGAGAACAGTTTCCTAGACACTGACGCAGTCAACCCATTTCTACTCCCTAGACTAAGCCAGGAAGATGTGCATTTTCTCAGTACTGAAGTAACTGACGTAGAGATCAAGCAAGCTATGTTTTCACTTAATAAAAACTCGAGTGGTGGTCCGGACGGTTTTAATCCATATTTCTTCACTTCTTACTGGCGTATTGTGCAAAACGATATTATTAAAGCTATAACCCATTTCTTCAAAAGAGGTAAAATGTAGAATTCTTTCAATACTACTAACATTTCCCTAATTCCAAAGTCTAGAAATGCTGACAATGTGCAAGATTTTCGCCCCATTTCCTGCTGCAACACAATATACAAATGTATAACAAAAGTTATAGCTACTAGGATGAAAACTGTGCTGCCTAACATAATCTCTCATAATCAGGCTGCCTTCATACCAGAAAGAAGCATTCTCCACAATGTGCCTGTTTCCCATGAACTTCTTTATGGTTATAACTCAACAACTGTCTCATCTAAAGGTCTCCTGAAAATAGATATACGAAAAGCATTTGACACACTACACTGGGATGCCAAAGTTAGGATATTGGGACACATGAATTTCCCCAAGCACTTCATTACCTGGATTCATACATGCATTTCTACTACGACCTTTTCTATCAAGTTAAATGGTTCAAATGTTGGTTACTTTGGCAGCAAACGTGGCATTAGACAAGGAGACCCCATGTCGGCATACATCTTTATTGCTATCATGGTACTGCTTATAAGAATTCTAGAAGACCTTGTCGAAAAAAAGTTATTCAAACTCCACCCTAGGTGCAAGGATCCGCGAATCACTTCACTTATGTTTGCAGATGATCTTGTTATCTTCTGCAAACCTACCCTTCATACCATCTCTGCTGTTCTTGAGGGACTTAACCTCTTCTATAAGATAACTAGCCTAAAGGTGAACATGCAAAAATCTACCATCATGTTGGCAGGCCTTGAGCAGGAACAAAAAGAAATTATTTACAACTTCACTGGCATGAGGTCGAGTGAAGAGACTGTCTCCTACCTTGGTGTTCCTCTAGCTACCTCTCAAATCACTACAAATCAATGCATGCCGTTGTATGAAAGAATTACTTCTAGGTTGGAGAGTTGGTCCAATAGAAAACTTAATCAAGCTGGCAGACTTACTTTAGTTAAAGCAGTTCTATTTTCTATGACTGTTTATTAGGCTAGGACTTTTGTTATGCCACAAAATCTTACTAAAATGATTAAAAGTGCGGTTATGCATTTCTTCTGGAAGGGGAGTACTCAAGGACAATACATGGCACCTATTTCATCTAAGCAGATTGAAAAACCCCTGAAGAATGGTGGTCTGGGCATTATTAATATCTCACAGTGGAAAAAAGCAGCTATATCCAAGTACTTCGATGAATTCGTTAACAAAAAGGATAACCTATGGGTTAAGTGGTCCCTTAAATATGTCACTAAAGGTAGGAACATTTGGAAGATGGAGCCACCTCAAAGCATTAGTTGGACTTGGCGAAATATTTTCAAGCTACGTGAAGTTGTTCTTCCTCATGTTCAATACGTCATTGCTCCTCACAAAAAGGTTAGTTTCTAGGAAGATCCATGGGGCAGGAAAGAATGCATTCTTAGTAGACTGTTTAATCATCATGAGTTAATTCAAGCTGGAGTTAGGGAGAATGCAGAAGTTAACTCGTACATCGCCAATGGCAGATTAAACCTCCCTAACAATTCAAACCAAAACATAAAAACAATCTGGAACTCTTTACAAGAGCTGGTTTTTGATACGTCCGTCAGTGATAATATAATCTAGGGTACTTCTAAGGCGAAGTTCAGCACTATGACTGCCTACAATTTATTGTCAGGTCTAAACACTCACGTTCGCTGCAAATGGCATACATTAGTTTGGAGAAAGGAAAGTACTGCTGCTGATAACCTTATGCTATGGAAAGCGATTAATAATGCTCTCTTCACAAAGGTGAAACTTGTTTGTAGAGTTATGAACATGAGTATTAGTTGCAGCTACTGTAGTGATCTTCCAGAAACTTTTTTTTTTGAAATAAGGTTAATGGGCTGAGCCCTGTACAAATCGGGTAAGGATAAAACCAACCGCATCTCTTATGATATCACTTAAGAAAACATAACCCTAGCCGACATATCACAATACATAGCCTCAAGCCCTAAAACTAATAATGGCGACGAGAAAATCTCGAACGCGAGAGCTTAGATCTCCTCAGTCTTCTCCTTTCCACTACTCTCACCCCTCTCCCAATAAGAAAGCCCATGATTGAGCTTGCTTCTCATGCTACTATCAGCTTTGCTAGAGTTGGCGTAGTTATTCAAACCAGCGCTTTGATTTCTTAAGCTAAGATTTACAGATCTGGTGTCATCGCGACCCAGATCTGTAGATCTGTAGCTATAATCTCCAGCTCTACGATGCCTGATGATTTGGAGCTCATTGTCGCTCTGGGTAGACTGCTGATGAGAGCTTAAGTCGTTTTGATGAGCCTTCGAATTGAGGAGATAATGTTCTATATGCTTGCAACCAGCCTCTTTGCTCCACAGATCCGCTAGGAAGTCAAAATTGGTTTGGTCTTTAATTTTTTTCTTTGATTTCTGAAGAATGATTCTGCTATCATTATCAATAATCAGCCATCTTTGTTCTTTGGACATCTTAAGCTTGTTATGAGTACGATTATTTCTCTCTTTCCAAATATGATATACAGCTGTGGTTATCAGAACATGAGCAAGATCTTTTTCAAGAGATTTTCCTTTGAAATGTTTGGAGATGTCCATGATAATCTGCTTTAGATCCATGCTGCTAACATTGTTTATGTTCATCTTAGTTTTTATCTGGCTCCATATGTAATAACTGAAATTGCATTCAAAAAATAAGTGAGAAACAGTTTCATTTTCTAAGTTGCATAAGGAACAAAGTGAAAGATTATTCCTCCCCCATTTATTGATTAAATCCAGAGTTAGCAATCTGTTTTTAATAGCAAAATAAGTACAGATAGCCATCTTAGGATTGTTCACTTTGTTCCAAATGCACTTATACCACTCAACAGTAGGCTGCTTGTTTCTAATATGCTCCCAAGTTTTCTTAAAGGAGAACTTACCATTGATGCTAGCTAACCAATCCCAATGATCACTATCTGCATTAGGGTCTAAAGGGATATTAGTTATAAAGTTTTTATGAGGATTAGTAATTGGGTGCAGGTGAGGCTGCCATTGATTGTTTTTGATTATGACATTAACATTAGCTTTAGCTTCAGCACAAATAACAAGATTATCCCAACCCACTCTATTAATAAAAGAGTCATTTTGAAACCACGGATCAAACCAAAGACTAGTTTCACAACCAGATTTGAATTTTCTTTGAATAAGAGATTTACCCAAGTCTCTGCATTTTAAAATTTGATTCCAAGCATTTGATTTATTATTTTTTGGTAAAATTGTCCAAAAGTTACCATTTTTGAGATATTTACAAGTCATCCATTTGGTCCATAAAGAATCTCCACTAATAAATCTCCAAAAAAGCTTTAATTTGCAAGTTAGACTGAGATCATTAAGATTTCTGATACCAAGCCCACCTTCATTTTTTGGTTTGCAGACATTGTCCCAACTAATTTTATGGTATTTACCACCCCAAAGAAATTCAGCACATCTGCTCTCAATTTTTTTAATTGTAGCAATAGGGATGTGGTGAGTTTGAAACCAATATAAAATGATAGCATAGACAACAGTTTTGATTAATTCAATTCTGCCAGCAATGGATAGAAGCTTGCATGACCAAGTTTCCATTTTGCTTTGAATATTATCAATCAGAAAAGCACAATCACTATCTTTGATTTGATTAGCAGATAAAGGAAGTCCTAGATATTTGATAGGAAGATTACCTTCATTGACTTTCAGAACTTCTAGAACATCAATTTTATGTCTGCAGTATTTACTAAAGTATGCTTTTGTTTTAAATTCATTAATTTTAAGCCCAGCAAAATTATACATTTTTTCAAAAATCTCACTAATGGCCTCTGCATTATCTTTGTTAGCTTTAGAGAATAACATAAGATCATCGGCATAAATCAGGTGAGTAATGGAAGGCTGAACTTTATTAATAGGAGATATGTTGTTTTTAATAGTTTCAATATCAATAAGAATAGAAAAATATTCCATGGCTAAAGTAAAAAGATAGGGAGAAAGAGGGTCTCCCTGTCTAATACCCCTATAGCTCTTAATAAAACCCTCAGGTTTACCCTGAAATAAAATCGAGAATGTGGGAGAATTTATGCATTCAAAAATTAACTTACAAAATTTATCAGGAAAATTCATGCATTTCATGATATGGATAATAAAATTTCTGTTAACTTTATCATAAGCTTTTTGAAGATCCACTTTAAGACACATATTATCCCCCTTTTTAGAATTGAAATTCCTGACCATTTCATGAGCAAGCAAAGAGTTTTCATAAATTAATCTGCCAGGAATATAAGCACATTGATTTTTAGAAATTAAAAAGGGGAGAAAAAGCTTAATTCTATTACTTAAAATAGTAGCAATGATTTTGTAAATGAAATTGCAACAAGAAATAGGTCTGTAATCTTCAATGCAAGATGGATTTTTATTTTTAGGAATTAAGGTAATGAAAGTATGATTAAAACTTTTGAGCAACTTACCATCATTCATAAATTCATTAACAACATTAGAAATAAAATCTTTGATATTATCCCAGTGAGCTTTGAAAAATTTAGCATTGAACCCATCTGGGCCAGGACTTTTATTGTCTCCAGCATTAAAAATGATAGCTTTAATTTCATCAATGTTAACAGGAGCAAGCAGAATGTCAGAAGCATTATCCTTTAACACATTTTTACAGACAATATTGGGAAAGCTGGTTTCAATATGGTCAGAGGAAAATAAATGCGAATAGTAATTAATAGCTTCTTTGACAATTTTTTCAATGCTATTAATGCATTCCCCTTTACTGTCAATGATTTTACCAATATTGTTGACATGTTTTCTGCAACTCATTTTAGCATGAAAAAATTTGGTACATTCATCCCCCTTAGTAAGCCAATCAACTTTAGCTTTCTGTTTGTGATTAATAGTGTTAATATAAAGTTCATGAGACAGCTTAGCTTGATTAGAAAAGAATTTGTCAATAATTTCAGTGTTACCAGGGTTATCATTAGCAAGCTTTTGTAAAATTTTCCCATCTTCCCTTAAATTCTTTAAACAGTCATTATTATTAGAGTTAGCCTTATTCCAGTTTTTAATAGTGGTTTTAGTATTTTTAAGAAATTTGCTAAACTGGGCCTGATAGGAACCAATATTAGAAAAAGTAAAACAATCTTTTACAATATCATTATAATCACTGTTTAAGACCCAACCATTTTTAAATCTGAAAGGAGCAGCTTTAGGATTATTATTAGTAATAGATTGGTTTTGGAAAAAGTTTATCAATAAAGGAGTATGATCACTAGTATTTTGCTCAATAGAGTAACAACAGAAATTTGGAAAAGAATTACAAAATTTGTCATTAATTAATACTCTATCAAGCTTGCAATGAATATTTTTCTCCTTCCCAGATTTCCAAGTATATTTATTGCCAATCACATTGGGCTCAATAAGCCCAGATTCAAGCAAAAATTTATTAATTTTATCAAGCTTACTGAGGGGAATTTTATTACCACCAAATTTTTCCTTAACATGAAAAACAGTATTAAAATCACCCAAGATAATCCAAGGGAAATCATAGCTATGACTTAGGGCTTTTAATCTATACCAAAGACTGTTTCTTTCGTTTTCGAAATTACTACCATAAATATTGGTAATCTGCAGAGAAAACCCACCAACATTTTTGAAATTGCAATCAATAAATTGAGTATCTTTATTAACATTAACTAAATTCCAAATATTAGAATCCCAAATGACAAGGATTCTACCTTTACTACCACAGTCATTATTGTTAACAGATTTCCAGTTATTAGAAAGCTTAAAACAGAATTTCTCAGTGTTGTTATTATCCATTTTGTTTTCAATAAGGGCAACAACAGATGGTTTGTAAATACTAACCATATTTAAAATATCAGTTTGTTTAGCAGGGGAATTCATACCCCTAACATTCCAGGCCATGATAGTCATATAAAATAATAAAAGGTTGAACAAAAAGAAACAGAGTTTCAGATCGAACCTGAAACATTGCTACCCTTACCTTTTCTCTTTTTGTCTGATATCTTAGCTTTTAGCCTAGTAGTCATTTCATTCCAGTCAGGATTGATTGATATGTATTTCTGCCCAAAAGCTTTCTTCTCTTTACCCATGCTTTTGTATTTACCAATAGCTTTAGTCTTATGAATATGAAGTTCTGATATATCAAATTGCTTCTCAGGTTCCTCCATAACATTATCAGAAGTAGATGCAATGTAACTTTCTGGGATTATAATGCGAGAGATGTCAAACTCCTCAGTATTGCGAGGCAAGGTTGAGTGGATTCCACCATTGTCCTCAACTTCTGCAGCTATAACTGGTGGTGGTTCGCTCTCCATTGTAACTTCAGGACTTTGGTTGGCATACAAAGGCTGAACATTGATTGTGATATTCTCATGATTGTTTGTAATTAAACATAACTCTGAAATTGGGGGGATTTCGGAGTTAAAGACCTCTTTACTATATATTCCCTCCTCTGATCTGCATTGAGAATTGTCTTTTAAATTCTCTATTATTTTCCCAGTATGTTGAACTTCCTCAGCAAGGATCTGGTCATCTTGATTAGTGAGCAAAAGAGATGTTGTTTTTTGATCGAGTATGATACCATTCTGGTTGATTCGATCTTTATTTTTTTGAATATTTGATTCTTTTGGTATCTCTTTGTTGAGATGCAAATTTAGAAGAGTTGTGTCAGCATCATTTTCTCGGTCAATGACTATTTCTTTATTTTGATTGAGAGTTTTGGGTATCCATCTTTGTTCAGTGACACATTGCTCTCTGATGTGTCCAAAACATTTACAGATACTACACTTCAGTGGAACCCATTCGTACTCAATCTTTTGGGTGATGTTTTCTCCATTGTATAACGTAAGATTTATTTCTTGAGGAAGTTCATCATTTGCAGAAACCTCCACCAGAAGACGAGCATAATTCAATCTCGTTTTCAAGGTTGTAGCTGCATCCATCTTAATAGGTTTTCCAATAATGCTGGCCATTACGCTGAAGGCTTCGCGATCCCAAAGTTTGAGATTAACATTGGGTAGCTTAACCCATATCGGCATCGTACTTAGGAGATCCCTATCCATATTAAGGGACTCAGACCATCTTCTCATTATGATGAGCTTTCCATTATAAAAGTATGGGCCATTCTGAATGATCGAATCGCAATCTTGAACTTCTTTGAATTTAACAATAAAAAACCCATTTTCTCTGGTAAAAATTTCGAATTCTCCAACAGGTTTCCAAACACGTTGAATATAAGCTTTGAAATATGTATAATACGATTTGGTTCCAACAACATAAACTAAGATCGAATTACTCCAACAGTCAATTGCTCTTTGGCAAACAGATTCTTTAATCAAACCAAATTTCTTACTGTTGATTTTGATCGGAGCAATAGTTTCAAGATTGCATTCATCATTGTTAGGTTCTTTAGATTGCTCAGAAACGATTTCAGCCCAAGATCTTTGCCCTTGCGTCTTGTTCAGAGAAATATTTGTGGGTTTCTTTTGTTGGTACGATTGATTTCTTGAATTTGGAGGAGGAATGGTTGAATTCTGACCATTTGTCTTCCTTGTTTGAGAATAACTGCCCCACGAATTTCTCTGATACTCATTCAACATGGGCTTACGTTTCTTCTGTGATCTTGATTGAACCAACTGAAACCCATCTTTATCTATGATGATTCCATTGCTTGATTCTCTGATGTGAGATTCAGGTGGTCTGTTTAGGAGATTTGAGGAAGAAAGATGAGGGAGATTTCTGTGAGGAGAGAGATTTTCCCCCATGGCTGAGGAAAACCCTAAATTTCAATTTTTTCCAATGTTATTGAAGCAAGACATCTTCCAGAAACTTTAAAACATCTTTTTTGCTGCCATATTATTCGTGGCCAATGGCACAAAGTGAAACATGTTTTAGAAATTAAAACTATTGGCATGTTAGGTTTAGATGACTGGGAGATACTGCATAGAGTTAGTACAAAAAAGGATAATTTCTCCAGGATATACGGTATCTTATTCAAAAAGTTTGTTCGTCTGGTTTGGTTGGAGAGAAACACCAGAGTCTTCGATGGTTCGAGCAGGAAAACCAGTACGCATTTAGAGGATTTTATCGTCTCTGAAGTTCGAAGAGGTATTCTTGATGTTAATATCCCTTTTGAACCTGGTCCTGCTTCTTAGAGGCGATGACTGAGCGGCTTTTTCTGTAAAATGTGTTCCTTTGTTTTCTCTTTCTTTTTTTCTTCAGTTCCTTCTTTTTCCTTGATCCACTTTTCCTCCTTCATTGTCTTTGTTTTGTGTCTTTTTGTGTCTATATTTTGGGTTTTTCCCCAAGTGGATCAATAAAATGGTAGGAGACCATTCAACCCCGTCGGCTTTGCCAAAAATAAAATATATCGATCTATATGTGATATCGATAAGCAATTAAATTAGATTTAATTTATTTGGGTTTAAGTGGGATGTTAGCCCATGATGATATGATAATAATTTGGCTATTATGAAGGTTATAGGAAGTGGAAAAAAATAGGCTAGAGGGTTGTAAATGGATGGTTCAGATTTAGTGAGAATTGGTATGAGATATGATCCATATCTTTCTCTCTTTCATCCATTATAAAACGACCTCCAACCCTAATTGTTTAAAGACTTTTTGGCTGCCACTATCTCTTCCATTGCTGGCCGATCACATCCCCTTGGAGCTAAAGAAAAACCAACTCAAATCAATTCAAAACAAGTACTATTTGATAGTCAAAGGTCTACGATTCAAGGATTAATAGTCTGCCAAATCGAAAAGCTTTCAAAGGAGAGAGTTCATCATTACTAGGTGTACTTTAAGGCATTAGTTTCACGTATGTCTTTACTATATTATTGCTTACAATTTCAGAATATTATTTTATTACACACACAAACATATATATATATATATATATATTAATAGTTAGGTGACGATTCTAACATGTATTCATGTTGTCACATACTAGATTGGTTATATGAATATAATAAAAAACAATTTCTTTTCATATATAAATCCGATATGCACAGCCAAATATTATATATATAGAATAATTATTTTATTAATCAGTATATATATATATATTAATATGTCATTTAATTATAATTATATGATTTGGATTTATTTATATCTTCATATCATGCTAATAATTGAAAATATATTTTATATATGTATATTTACTATAATTTAATTTTTGGTAAGAGTAAAGTATTTTAAAATAATTATTTACTATTATTTAATATTAATTAAATTAATATAGTATTAAATAATTATATAAAATAAAATATGTTTCAAAAATTAATTTTTAAATTTTTAAAAATTATTTTATCATGAGATTAGCTCTTGGCCAAAAATTGAGAATTTAATAATCAATTTTTGTATTTTTATAATATCATTATAATATACAACCAAAATATGTTTATAAATAAAACTTACTTTGACCAACAAGGCTAGTCATGGCAGCCTATCCCTCTCCACTGTCCAAATCACTCTTTTAACTGTTCCATCTGTCCTTCTTCTTCCTCAACCACTCCTCCTCTACCACTCTCTGACCCTCCTCCTTCTCACTCTCCTCCTCCTCTGCCTTCTGATCCTTATCCTTTTCCTCCTTTGCTTCCTGCTTCCTCCATTCCCTCCTCTTCATCTATCCCTCTCACTCTTCTGTCCAAGCTCAAGCTTCTCTTAGTGGTCATCCCTTTTAACTCTAAACCTAAAAATGCTATGTTTTATCAACCAGTTGACTTTAACATTGTCTAAAAAGGTGCAGCTCTAGAAACCACCACCGGAAGTTATCAATGTTGGTACCAAGTCTTGGTCTGGTTGGCATCAAGTCTTGGTCTGGTTGGCTAGTGGTATTCTTCTTAGGTGAAGCAGTGAATTTTATGGTAGTAAAAACCCACCTTGCAAGGCTCTGGAAACTTAAAGGGTCATATAAATTGTTATCAGATAGGAAGAACTTCTATTCGGGTTTTCATGTGAAGAGGACAAACTAAAAGTTCTTAAAATGGATCCTACATTCATCAACGGTCAAATGCTTATAATTTCTTCCTAGAACCTTAGTTTTGGATCTGCTCAATCTAAAATTAAAAGTACTCCTGTATAGATCCAACTCTACAAAATTCCATTAATGGCTTGGACATTAATTGGTATTAACTAGTTGTGTTATCACTTAGGCAAGCTTATATGTTATGATGAAAATATTTAAAAATGAAACGATTTGAGTATGCTAAATGCTTGGTTGAGATCTCTCCTGAAAAGGAATTACCTGATTTATACATGTGGGTGATGCTATTGTGAGAATGTTCAAATTGAATACTCTTGGCGCCTTCTTATTTGTACCCACTGAAGATTTTTAGCCACTCCACTCTTAACTGTGAGATGATACTAGACAATTTAGGTAATGATTCTGATGGACATGATATTATAAAAGGGAAATTTATTGATCATGGTACTGTCAAAGATGTTATTGTGAATGATAAGAGTGAAGCAAAGTTCATTGAAGTTAAAAGAAAATAGAAAAAACAACAAATGGTTTGGAGGAAAATTCCACAAGACAAATCTGGGAAAGATAATATTTCAAACTCTAATTTATCCTTTGGTACCATTGTTGATGATTCTAATGAAGTATAGAAGGATAATCTAGTTTCATGTGCCTTTATTCCCGTTTCCAAAGCTAATATTATAAATAACAATATGTGCATTAATGAAAATATGCATGTTCTTTTGCATGACCAAAGTGGAATTAAAATGATTCAGCGAATGACATTTTAGTGGAAGTTCATTTCAGTAATTTTGTTGTTCTTAGTGACTTGGAAGATGGTGAATTTACTATTGAAATAGATGCATGTATTGATTTTGGCTATCAAAACACTCCCATGCAACTAAATCTGTTCGTATAACAAATCTCCCCACCTCTTCAATTTCTGTTCCAAGCATTATTTCAGCTTCTAGTGCTTCTATTCTAGTTAAGTCCTCTCAATATTTTTCTTTACCCATTTACATGCACTCTGACATGCACATCATTCCTCAAGTCATAAACCAAGCTTCCACTTCACTTATTAATCCAAAAACTCAATCAATTCTAATTCCACATCTCCTTTTCAATTCCTTTACAACTCTCTTAAGCCCACGGACCATATTCTTGAAGATCATCATATTAATGAACCTTCTGATCTTATAATTGAACTATCAGACCCGGTTGAAAAACCCTTTACTCCTAGGAAAAGAGGCGGACCTAAGAAAATTTTCTCCCATTCTTCTCTTCCTTATGATCTTGACAAAGGAAAAATCTTCTCTATGGATCAAACTGGCCTTACTCTACTTGACATATTTTCTTTCGCTTTTGGTGTTAAGACCAGATCAGCCACCAAATCATTGTTTAATGATTGACAAGACGGGTTTTTGGAACATAAGGGTGCTCACTCTTATGACATGCATATTGAACTAAAGAACCTTATTCATGTTCACAATCTTCAGCTCCTTATTATCTCTGAGACCAAACTTTACTATGATCTTTCATTCAAAGCAGCTCATTTTATTAACCCTAATTGGTCAATTCTCCACAATCTTGCTCAAGCTCCATATGGTAGACAGCTTATCATATGGAATCCATCCATCTTCTCTATTTCTCCTCTTTCTGTTCATAGACAATTTATCCATTCTTTTATCACTCACATCCCTTCTAACTCATCATTTAATCTTACCTCTTTGTATGCTGAAAATAGTATAGATCACAGACAAATGTTGCTTAATATAGTTCCTTCCCTTAAACCTCTTAACTCTCCTTGGATTTGCTTTGGAAATTGGAACTATATGCAATTTTCTCATAACAAATCTGGTGGTACTCCCCTTTCATATCAAGCTACTGAACCTCTTAATAATTGCATCCACAGTACTGAACTCCACCCAATTAACTCTGCTATTTGCTTCTATTCCTAGAACAACTGCAGTAGATTAGGCAATAGAACGTACTACAAACTTGATAGAGCTTACCACAATTTTGAATCAGTATCCACTTGGCCAAATCTTGTGGCTCACTTTCCTACTCCTTCTTTATCAGACCATTCCCCTATTATTCTAGATTGGGGTAAAGCTACCATGAAATGCCACTCCTCATTTTCATTTTTTAAATCATGGGCTGACCATCGTGATTTTAAACAAATTGTTAACGATTCTTGGAATATTGCTCAATATGGTAACCCCGCGTACATTTTCCATGCTAAGTCAAGAAGGTTAAAAGGTACTTTAAAAGAATGGTCTCAACAAAATTTTGGTGATGGAACTAGGATCTCTCCAATCATTAGATTCAATCTCTCATCTGTTCAGGCTTCCCTGCTAATCAATCCTTCTGACTCCTTTCTCTCCAATGATGAACATAACCTTAAAGATGCTCTTAAAAAGGCTATTGTCGAGGAAGGAAAAATGGCCAAACAGAAATTAAAACACCAATGGAATGAATTTGGTGACGAGAATTCTAAGTGTTTTCACTATTCTCTTAAGATAAAGCAAGCGGGAAATAAAATTTGGTCCATTATGGACATGAATAATCGCCTCTGTGATTCTCCTGATTCAATCAATGAAGCTTTTCTGGATCATTTAATGTATTCTTGCTAACCCTAATCTAGTAATCCCCTCTCTGTCTTCTTTAACCTAGTACAACTTGCCTTCAATATATGATAATTCCAAATAGCTCCTTGTCACTGAAGTTACCTCCATGAAACACATCAATCCATATTTTCCATGAAATCCTCAAGCTCCTAGGCCCTGATGGCTTTAATGATTTTTTTAAAAATTACCTGGAACATTATTGGTCTCTGGAATAAATTCTACAAATTGGCTTTGGTCTCTAAATCTACTCAACCTTCTAGTGTTACACAATTTTGACCAATTGCATGTTGTAATGTTATTTATAAATGCATTTCTAAAATCCTAGCCAACATAATGAAATAAGCACTTTCACCTAGAAATATAGCTAACAATATTCTCCTCACTCAGGAATTTATGGTGGGTTATTCTAGGAAAAACATTTCTCCAAGATGTTTGTTAAAGCTTGATATCTAAAAAGATTTTGATACAACTTAGTGGAAACCTATAATCAACATTCTTCGTATTATGAACTTTCCTCTCTCATTCCTGTCCTGGATATATACTTGTATATCTACAACATCATATTCATTGTCTTTGAATGGCAACACCTTTGGTTACTTTAAGGGTACCTAAGGACTTAGGCAGGGAGACCCTATCTCCCCTTATCTCTTCATTGCCGCTATGAAACTTCTTACTAGAATGATTAATAAGACTGTTATTTGTAAAGAGATTGATCTTCATCCCAAGTGCAAGTCTCCCATAATCTCCACTTTAATGTTTGCAGATGATCTTATCTCTTCACTAAACCCAATGCAAAGTCTATCTCAAATTTCTTTCAAACCCTGGACTATTCCCATTGTATTACTATTTTGTCTATTAATAAGGCAAAATCAGATTTACCGATTGCTGGTATTCCAGAACATGATAAATCTTCCTTCCTCACCTTATCCTCCCTTTCAACTCTTCATCTTAATGATATTTATCTTGGAGCCCCTCTCCTTTCTTCCAAAATTTCCACCAGTCAATGCTTACCTTTATATGACAAAATTATTAACAAACTGTCTTCTTAGCCTTCCTCAAGATTATCTCTTGCTGGTAGACCGATTGTTGTGAAATAAATTGCCACTTTCATGTGTCTATATTATGCCTGGATTTACATTCTTTCTTTCAAACTTATTGACATGATCAATTATGCTATTATTCACTTTCTCTGGCATAGAAATCCTCATCCTAACAAGTTGATGCCTATATCATTCAAAAAAATTGCTCTGCCATATGAATATGGTGGACTTGGAATAATAAACTTAAAAACTTGGAATAAAGTTGCCTTTTCTTCACTCATTAATAAGCTGCTATCTGATCCCTCAAACCTATGGGCTTTCTGGACTAGATTAAATTTAATAAAGGATAAATACTTCTGGACAATTCAGTCTCCTATGGACTGTAGTTGGACTTGGCAAAGTATATTGAAATTGAGAGTAGTTTCCTTCCTTTTTCCAGAGCTTCTTATGCGATTCTCTTAAACCTTCTTTCTGGCACGATCTTTGGTCTTCTAAAGGATTTAATTTCTCTGCATACATTGGCTGTAGTCTTAGACATCTCTTTGGAATACCTAATTCATCTTTAGCTTCTGGGTTCTTCAATGATTATAGATTGGTGTTGCCATACTCTAGTTCTGCCTTAGTCAGATCTGTTTGGTCCTCTATTGATGGTTTATATCATGACTAGTCTCATAATTCAAATTTATGGTGTGATAAACCTCTGTTAACAAGAAAACTTGTTAACATCCCCAAAGTTATGTAAAAGATAAATAAGGTTATATAAAATAAGGCTGTCGAAAAAGATTGCTTCCTTCGAAACCTTCCTTTCGACTAGGTTGACTTGATCGAAACATTTTTAGAAGATAGCTTAGAAATGAAGGCAATGGTAGAAGCATCTTACTCGAAACCCCTTTTTCGAATGAGTCGAAAACAGCTATCATACTGAATATCCATCCCTTTCGATAATGTTAAAAGGTCAATTCTAACCCTTTCAACCATGTCAGAAAGTGTGATTGGTTTATTAAAGTGAAGTAACTGCTTTCGACCTTATTGGTTTTGTTTCTTCTATGGAGGAACCCCTTCGAAAGGATTGTTGGTGCAGTTGAGTGTTGGTTCCTTTCGAATGAACTCCTCCTCATATGATGGATTGCCAATTACAAACCAGATTTTCTTCGTGACATCCCTTTCGAACAGGTCAAAAGGGGTTTTTCCTTTCGAATTAGATATAATTTACAATTGTTCAAGCTCCATTTAGTATACTTGATATGAGATCATCTTGGATATTTGTAAGTTCTGTAAACTTGTCAGTGTCGAAACATCATCATCCTTATTGATCATTGTATGGTACTTGACATGATGATGAAGTGTTTCACATGTATATTTTCAAAGTCAATCTTATAGAATTGCATAGACAAAACGAAGTTAAGAAAATAAGAGTATCGTGTGCAATTGATCATTAGTCTAGCTAATGATTGTTATGATCTTCCTCGTAATCGAAATCCTTAATGAATCCACGCATTTCTCCATTTCCGTTATTCCAAAATGAGTTACAAGTTTGAGAGATTTTCCCCAAATTGATTTAGGGTTCAAAGAATTTGTTATTGCAAAGAATTAGAAGTAAAAGAAATGAGCTGTGGATTCCAAAATCCGATCCCCAAAATCGGACCTCTTGGGTCTTATTTAAAGATGCAGGTCAGCCCCCTTCCGCACCAATGCTTTCGACCTAGTCAAAAGGTCCTTTTATCTTCTGCATCATTCCTTTCGACACGGTCGAAAGGCCTCGCCTGCCTTCGATGCAGTCGAAAGGCTTCTCTTTCGAGTCCTCTAACTCATCCTTGTGCTTCACTTCTTCTCATTCCAGACCCTTCGACCTTGCCGAAGGGGTCTTTTGTCCACCTTTCACTATCGTCAAGTTTTAAGTGTTCCTTCTCTCTGCTTTTCCCTGAATTGCTTTCAACATCATCGAAAGGGCCACATATACGCTTTTCTCTTCATGTTGCTTTGTTGTTGTAAGAGGTACAAATAAGAGCTTCCGACTCCATCGATAGGTTGTTTACTAGGGTTTCGAGAGCGTTGAAGTATCGATGGCTTCGATGCAGTAGGTAGCTTCCGAATTCATGTTTGTGGATTGATGTAGAACCTTCCCCTGATTTTATTGACTTTGACCGGTTCGAAAGGCTCGGTTATGCTTTCGAAAGGGTTGTCTTGAATAATTTGAATGAAGGTGAAACCTTTGGTTTCGAAAGGTTTGGCGCGCACATGAAAGGTTATTATTCATTGCCTTCGAAAGGGGTTCTGAGCTCGTCCTTGCTTTTCCTATATACACGAACCCATCTGCATTGAAAGGCTTGGATGAGGCGGAAAGGTAGCCCCACTTTCTTTTTCATCTTTTTCAAAAGCTTTTGGACTGTTTATCTCTTGCGGGGGTGCCTGGTGCTTGCGACTCGTTCGAAAGCCTTCTCAATGCCTTCGAAATGCTTTCATAATCCTTATCGAAACCCGTGCCTGTTATTTCGGTAGAGCCTGGCATTTTCATTAACCTTCTTTCATAACTTTGTTCTTGAGTGGATTTTATGGTTAACAACCTCATTCAATACTCTATGTACAAGGCAGTTTCTGATTTCTCTTCATTGTAAGTCTTTCCTTAGCACTCTAGAGTTTGGTCTTCTGATTCTAGCTCGAAAGAAAACATATTGTTATAGAAAATCATTAATAATGCAGTTCATACTCAAGACAACTTGAAACACGAAGGAATGCTTCAAGCTTCATCATGTTTATTCTGTTTCAGCTATCCTGAAAACACTGGTCATTTTTTCTTCTCCTATCAGTTTTCTTTTCTGATACAGAAGAGGTTGCTTAGTACACTTAATTTACATAACTCTACAACTGACTCAAAACTTGAATGGTACTATATCTTTAAGATACTAGAGGGAGAGGTAGTAAATGCATGTTGCTTCTTAGGGTTTTGAAGAGATATGCATATGTCATATGAACTGGCAAGAGAACGTAGGAGTTCTGTTTAATCAGGTAGATTGCTAGTTCTTTTTAAGCCAAATTTGAAAACTTATTGATTCATTTCTTTGAATTGGTAGGGTTTCTATTTTTGGTTTGTTGTTTTTTCTTTTTAGTAGTTAGGAAACTTGCCTTGCTCCTGTATTATTGTGTTATGTTGCTTTTATAGTAATAAAAGTGGATGGTCCACTATAATACCGGCTGGATTTTCCAAAAAAATGTTTACAAATATATAAATATATATTAAAAAACCTTTTATATATATTATGTATAGGTAAATATTATTTTAATATTTATTAAATAATACATAACTATGTGTGTGTATATATAAATTACTAATATTTTACATATATATAAGTTATATATGTGTGTATATATAAGTGTTCAAATATTATCATCCTCATAAAATTATTCAAATAAAATTTACCTATGCATTTACATACATATATATATATATTTATAATATTTATATAAATAATAAACTTATATATACACACACACATATATTTGGACAACATACAATACATATCGGATGAGCTAACATGTCCGAATCGCAACATCTATATACGGGCATGTTATTCCTTGCACGGGTTATCATGTTACCATGCACACACATACATATATGTATATGATACATATGTGTACATTTATACGTATAAAATATATATTAAATAAATTTTTAAATAATCTATAAATTTAAATAAAATAAGTGATTTTATTTAAATAAAAATTAGAAGTGTTCTAAATAAATTATACTTCATAGGCCCATTGTAGATCCAATAAGAGAATATTTTTTGAAATTCACTTATAACTTTCGCTGTGGGCCTGCTAAGTTCCAACAAATGTATGCTACCACATTTAAAAAATAAAAATGCTATGTTTAATTATCATACGCATATTCAACACATGCTACTATGTTTTAAAATATAAATGCTATATTTAACTATTATTATAATCTATATTCACCACTGCAATGAAAAATTACAGCTTCTATGTTCAACTTCATTCTTGATATTAAGTGCATGTTTATTTTTTGCCTAGGCAAGTCGGTTTTATAGTATCATCCACTGCCTTATAAATAAAAAATAGGTGTGAGGTTTAAGTACCTCAGCAACTAAATCAACATAGTTAAAAGATAGGAGCAAGACCTAAATGTCTCGACTACTAACAATAACGAACTATCCCCTCTCGTGAGAAGAGGAATCACTCTCATCCTCATAAGAAATAGAGGATTGAAATGGATAATATCTCTAAATAATCTAGTAATGTTGGAAACATAACCAATTGACTCCTTGGAATATATATTTCATATCCCAACTATCGTCTTCCAATGTTACCTTTTTCAACTGAGCATACTTACCCTCCACCGTGAGCACTAAAGCTTCACCAGAAACATGGTAGAATAATGACCTTTGTTTCCCATCAATATCTACCACAAACTTGAGAAATGTATCATCTAAAGGGTTGTACCTAAACTAAGTAGCTTCAGGGACCCATGTCTTCTCATTTGGATTCCAGGAGATAAGCTAGGGAGGCGTATGGTGACTAACTTCCGACTCTGTACTTTTAACTATGTTAGGTAGCTTGGGAATTCGCTTATGTTTCACTACCTTCGGTGATGAGAGCTTATTGGGGATAAGAATTATGATATCTTCTTTCTCAATAGGCGCAATAGGGGTCTCAGAGGGAGTATGCTTACAACAGTAGTTAGATGACTAAAAGAGGGTCGAACAGATCGAAGATTTCCATTTGTAATGGACATCTACTAGGGCAACATGCCCCTTAATGGGCTCATCAGATAATACAGAAGGCAATAAACGATCTGATTTTACCTCGATCAATGCAACAACCCATATTTTTAATTATTTTTAATTATTGAATTTAACATAATTATTGAATAAAAATGGTTAGAAATAAAATTCATTGTTTTATTAATGTTGTTTGTTTACTATGAACTTGAATAAAATTTTGAAATAACCAATTTCGAAGATTTAGGCAATAACAAGTATTGAATGAAATTCTATGTACCGGAAGTATTTATAATCAATAGTATGAATTGAATAATAAGTGTTGAATTATTTAGGTGAAAATAAAATAATTGTTGATAACTAAAATTTATTTGAAGTTCAATGATTTATTATGTGATTTATTAGATAATTAAATTGTTTAAATTTAATATTGGAAATTATCTAAATAATTAAATTCCGAATTTAATGTAAATGAAAATGATTTCAAGAGTTGATTAAAATTTGATTTAAACAAAAATGAAAATTGTTAAATTTTAAAATTTAATTTTAAGAGATCAAATTGATTTTAAAAATTTCTCATTTTAATTAACGAGTAAAAATAGCCATTTTGGCCACTGTTTCGGATTTCGACAAAACCGGTTTCATCGGATCCGTAATAGTGAAATATTATAGGATTTCGAGTTTCGTAGTGATCGCACTTATCGTTTCGCCGTGCGAGTTTGAAACGCGTAGAAATTAATTAAAGGATTTAATTAAAATAAATTGATTTTGAAAAGCTATCTTTTCCATACAATCAAATTAGGCCTCGAGACTAGTTCCATTGTGTTCGGAATTGGGGTATAACATATAGAATGCCAAGCGGCACGCCTCGTTTGGAGTTTGGAAATTTCGCGGTCAATCCGGTCGGAAACTTATATAAGGCCACGTTCATTTTAGTCAAACCCTAGATATAAACGTGGCCATTTTCTCTTAAGCGATTTTAATGGCCGATAATCCTCAACCTTCTCCCTTCGATTTCTCCTCATTCGTTCAACGAAATCGATTGACTCCAAAAGCAAAGTTGTAGAGCTCAATCTCCTATACATATCCAATGGTTGGATAGAGTCGATGTCTGTAAAGACCCGCAAATCCGTCTTCCGAAAACTCGACACTGATACGTCCACTGTACCAAATTGTCGAATAATCGAATGGCGGAAACGCGAAACTTTAGGGTTAAAAGAAGAGGTAGAAGAAAAGATAGAAGAAAAAGAAAGAAGAACAACACAGAAAACACAGAACAGGAACAATATCGGAATCTCACATTCGCAGCGGAGTAATATATAATAGATAAATCAATAATCTTTAAAACAAAAGACTATATCAGTTTATACATACATCAATCATCAGAGTTTACAACAATGGACAGTTATATAAACTTGTCCTCATACAGAATACACAGCGGAATAAATAACAAGTACGATAGTACGCTTCGCCATCCAGCTCATCTCCAAAGCTCTAGAATATCCAGAATATCCTGATAAAATAACTCTAGGCTGCCCGTGTGGAAAATTATGGGCACCCAGAGTTTAGAAAGGGAACAATAAACTCCAGGTCAGTCATGGTGACTGGTGTGAGATCGTAAAACAGTTATTTTCGCAAAGAAAATAAAACAATTTCGCAATGCTTTTGGAAAATGAAACTACCATAAGGCCTCCCGCCACACACACAATGCAAACGCAGAATTGGAGGAGATTTCTCCTTATGATAGTCAAAAATGCTTACTACGCAAAAACAGTTGATATTATTATTAATGTCTAGTGTGGAAAACATTTCGAAAATATAATATCAATCTTAGCCAACATACAACAATTGTTGTATGTCTACTATAGCTACTATGTTCAGTAGTAGGTTACCGCCACATTCCATAGCAGGTAATACAATAAAAAACCGTACGGGGTTCGTATTGTTTCTTTGGATTTCCAACAAATGATCAGGCTAAGGAACTTCCTTACCGAAATAGAAACGCCTCTGGAAAGACGCCCCGGATCCTAACCGGATCTCCGCAAACAAAAGGCCGACGCTACCTCACACTCTAACCGAGCTGTAACTAGGTAACTAACACACGAGCTATGCCATTCCCCGGTCGTTACCGACCTTTATCCGAGGATCCTCAATCGAAAAGCAACAGCCGCAAAATATAATCCACATAGGTAAAATATCTGGGCTCCATACCATGATATCACCTTTTATCCAGAAGGAAATGGCATTCCCTAGGGGCGCTACCCCTACAAACCTTTTCCGCACATTCCTGTTTCAACCATTACCGGGTTGTGAGGCTCGACGAAGTCTCGTCCACAAAGCTACGCTTTTTCACAAAGCCACGCTTTTTCACAAAGCCACGCTTTGATCCACCAATGATCATCAGCACTTCGTGTGCCACATTACCAAATTGGGAATGTATCACTAGTAACCATCAACTACATAACCTCTGAGCTCGTACGTCTCAGAGAAGGGTGTTAAGCTAAGAGAATAAATTCTCCGCCACCAACAGAAATGTATTTGATAGAAACCAGCTTTACATCTCAAAGTGTAACGTCAGACACACATCCATATAAGTCCGTTCCGGGATCGAACGGAACCGAAGGCACTTCCAAAGAAGCCCTTGCAATCCGGATATTCACTAATCACGTCCGGACTTCCCGTCACAAAAAGAGTGATATAAATCTCTATACCGGAGCAACTCGGTGCAGAGACATTCGACAGGTTGTCCTTTCATTTTCACAAATATCCGGTCTTCACACCGGTCTTCAAATGCTATCCATTCGCGACGTATCACTATTCGGAATGGGTTATATGACACAAAGGTCCTCTCCCGGCTTAACCGAATAATGAGCGTTTGTTTTAAAAACAAATCAAGTGTCATTTCAAAGGCAAATATTGATAGTTGGTTCTTTAACTATCAATAACATTCATAACCAACATCCAATTCAAATAATTTTTCCCAAATTATTAAATTTCAAATCTTTTCACAAGATATATATTTTTCCACACTTCACATTTGAAAATCCATTTCAAATCGTATTTCACACTTCACATTTGAAAAATCAATTCCAAATCACATTTTCACACTTCCCATTTGAAAATCAATTTCAAATCTCAAAACGGTCCATTTAAACCAATTAGATAAATCCTTATCGATTTATTTCAAATTTACATTTCAAGTTTGTAAATTTATTTCCACACTTCATCGCTTTGAAAATCCGATTTCAAGCCATATTTTCCACACTTTTAAAAATAAATCAATATTTATTTTTAAAACAAATTTCCCTTTTCTTTACAAATTCTATTCGGAATTTACATTCCTAAAACTCCACTTTTACCCGATTTTCAAATCGTTTTCCAAATATTCATTTCAACCCCGAATCAACTTCCCAATTGATTTCTAAATTTTATTTCAAATTCCAAATCGAATTTCAAATTGATTTCTGAATTTACTTCAACACCGAATCACATTTCAAATTGATTCTAACTTTAATCCCAAAGACTAAATCGTTTTCACAAATCGATTCCCAAATTTATTTTCAACACAAAAAATCAATTTTTCATTCAACATTAAATTAGTTTTCATATCGATTCCTCAAAGATTTATTTTAAATACCCAATCAATTATCAGTTTGATTTCAAATAAATTTATCTCCTTTAAAATAAATTCTTTTATTTTCCCAAACCATCTAAAATTCAATTTTAATTTCAGAAATCCAATTTCATTTATTTCTGGTATCCAACGATACCAAAAACACATTCGGCTAAATTTTAGCTCTCAATACATTCAATCACAGATATAATCATACGCAGATTATAAATAATCAATCAAAACAACATATGAAATTAATTCAAATGTTTTGAGGAATCCTGTTGGATCCCTCCAACCTGTTTCCCTGCATCCACAGATGTTAGCACAATACCAATTCCGCTCCAGTACGGAATTATCGCGGTATATAGGTTTTATAAAAATCCGCTTACTAACGGCGCAATAGGGTCTCATCCGCTATACGGGGCGGGAAATCATCAATCCAATATATACATATGCCAATATGTATATATTGCTAT
Organism: Allium fistulosum; assembly: GCA_030737815.1. Lineage (NCBI taxonomy): Eukaryota > Viridiplantae > Streptophyta > Magnoliopsida > Asparagales > Amaryllidaceae > Allium > Allium fistulosum. The sequence continues at coordinate 247,701,004 of CM060905.1, read as the reverse complement.
ATATATATAGATATCCTACTATATCTAATATCACATCCAAACAGTCAATCAAATCAATAACTGAAAATTTCCACTTTTCAAATTGAGTGAGAAGATCTCACCTTAGATTTTATTTTGCAGTCCATTTTCCATTTTGACCATTTCTTCACGGTTTCGAACCTTGTATAAATAATTTATACAATTTTATCAATATTCGAATAAATCGAACCGATTAATTTCCATTTAATAGTTTTAAATTTTAACTAATAAATTTATTTTAAACCAAAAATTTTCCTCTTAAAAATCTTTTAGTGGCTAAATAAATTAAATAAGTTTATTCATCAAATTAATCACTTCAATACATTATATTTATTTATTTATTTTCGAAACTACACATATATAGATTCATAAATCTAACTTTATATAAACACAAACATTTGAGAATTTCTACCCTTTTCCAAAATTTATCTATATATATATATTTACAAAACAGAAAGAAAAAAAAAAGTTTCTTTTATTAAACCCTGTTTATTTATTCCGGCCTACATATGTATCTATATGTGTAGAATTAAAACTAGGATGGGTTTTACAATTTTCTGTGAAATTCTTTCTGCTCTTTTTTTTTTATATATATAGAAACATTTATTTATTCAACTTAAATTTTAAAACAAAAAGGAAATCGTTACCTTGCTGTCGTCGAGCACCCCCATACGAACACCAGAACAATGTCACGGCCTCGACTACGAGCCCACGACCTGCGAGCAACCCTAAGTCGCGCCTCCATCTTCGAAACCCCTATCTCAGCCTAGGCCACTTCGCTGCCCACTGCCTCGCCCCATCTCATGATCAACTCCGCACATGATTCCCATCGCAACCCTATTCCGCCTCACGCACGCATCCCCTATCAACTCGAACTTCCTAGATCGATCGCCAGAACACAGCTAGAACTCACGAAATTCGCCACGACAACGTCGCTTCCCCACGCGCGAACGTGGCCTCGTGCTCGCGAGCGCCGCCATCTCCTATGCAGGTGAGAATTTAAGTCGAGAGTTCGATCAGAAGAATTTGGGGAAGCCATTTCTCTTTTTTTTTTAGATTGATTTTCGAACAAATTGACAAGAGGAAGAGGGTTTTCGAATTGCTTGGCCGTTAGTTTATTTTTTTGAACGAGAACGTGGATTTAATCTTTGTTTTGGCTGAGGAAATCGTGATTTTGAAAAGGTCGCCATTTTTTTTATCTTCGTTCTGCCTTGTTTTTAAATAATCTCTGCGTGAATATAAAAAGAAGAAGGAAGATACTTTGCTTTGCGTGAGATTTGTAAAGAAATGGGAAGACAAGAAGTGATGGTCGCGTGTACAAAGTTTTCTTGCTACATGGATTCGAAAAAGTTTAGATGTGATGGAAATTCAGCTGAGGCTGACTGGTATAAATATCCCATTCAAATTCAAATTCAAATCGTCACGAATTTGCAACTCAAAATTTCAATATCCTATCGAGGCGTGCCGCCAGGCGTCTATAATGTTATACGCCTATTTCGAACACAATGGAAAAGGTTTCGGGTCCAAATTTGATCGTATGGAGAAGATAGCTTTTTGGACCAGTTATTAAATTAAAATTTCGATTTAATTTCAGTGCGTTTGCCTATCGTACGGCCAAATGATCACTCCAAACATCACGAAAATTGAAATCCGATAATAACAAACTATTACGGATCCAATGAAACTGGTTTCGTCGAATTCCGAGACTGTGCCTCGGAACGCTATTTTCAAACATCGATTAAACGATAAAATTTCAAAACTGAACAAAACAGTTTCAAATTCAATTCCGACGCTTTTATTATCTTCAATATTATTAATATGAATTTTTCCGAGACTTCGGATTATTTTTAAATCAGCCTAAACTGTCAATTCAAATTTTTACCCAATTTCAATAATTAAATTCTATAATTTAATCGTCAATTTCATTCTGATATTTGAGTTTCAATTTAAATTATCATTCGAATATTTAAACTCAATTAAATATTCATATTTTAAATGTCAAAAATTCAGGGTCGTTACAATCTTCCCCCCTTAAAAGAATTTCGTCCCGAAATTACAAGTTAGGAAAAATGGTCCTTAACTCGTCTACTATTTTTCACCATCCAAATAGTTTGATCTAATTTTCAAAACAAATCTTTTTATTCAAGATTCGTTATCACTTCAACTAATTTTCTAACTTCAATTATAAGTTTCAAACAACATTGTTTAACTTTTCAATTCAAATTCGAGTTCAAATTCAAATTTTAAACTTTCAAAATTTCTCTAAAATTTTCTAACACTCGAAATTTTTGAAAAATTTCGCCAGCGTCTCCTTTGCGCGGCTAATACGGTACGACTACAAAACGTCCCTACGGACTCTCAAATCTCAAAAGAAAACAAAACGCCAAGCGGCAAAATCAGAAACTCATCAAATTTCATACTGAAATTTAAATACATACCTTTTTGTCGAGCAATTCAAATTTATTTTTGAAATCAAAATTCCAATTCCTGTATACACCTGTATATATCCTACTAGCCATAATATCTAGTTACAATATTCAAATCATTTTGCAAATTCCACTACACAATTTTTTTTTAATGTATGCTTCTTATACATTTTTACTTCACTATTGAAGTTACATATCTATTTTCATTCAATTTTGCATTTCCAACTTCATTTGAATTTACTTTACTATTTCAATTCAATTTGAATTCATTTTATCTTCAGATTTTTCATTCAGATTTTCATTCCGAATTTTACTTGAATTCGATTCATCTTCTATTTTTGAATATTGAGTTCCATTTACCTTTATCTCAAATTCAATTTGAAATCACTAAAAAAAAATCCTTTTAAAAATGGATATGGAAAGCACGTTCCCCCATGGATCACAGTTACTCGGCGGTTTCGCTACTATCCCAGTAGAGTCGCTCGTAATCTGTAGATTTCTCATCTCTTGAATTTCGCCATGGTTGTTGCCATAGATCGTAGTTCACACGGCGGTTACACCACTATCTCAGTGGAATCGCTTGTAACCATAGGCATCTCGCCCCTCGAATTTTGCTGTGGCATCTAGATCGCAGTTTACCCAGCGGTTGCGCCACTATCCCAATGGAATCGCTTGTAACTGTGGGCATCTCGCCCCTCAAATTTCGCTAGCATACGTCGTGATCAATCAATATGATCCCATCACGATCAAACGGATACTCATACTGAGTTCCAACACCTTCACTATTTTTTTCAATGGAAGGTACTTTTTCATATCCTTAATTTGGAAAACATATGTCATATATGTATAGTACTTCATTTCCAATTGATTCCATTCAATTTTAATTGGCATTTCATATTCACATTCACCAACTTAGAATATTTTCAATATCAAATTTACTTAAGAATTTCACACTTATTTCTTAAGTTCAATACAAGTATTTTCCATACTTTTGATATTAATTTTCAATTACCACTTATATTTAAACTGGATTACCAATTCCATATAAATCCAATCAATCCTTCATTTATAATTATTGAATTCAATTCGTTTCGAACCTTATTCATTTGGTCAATCTCAATTAGCTTCACTTACTAATTTTAGTTTAATACATCACTTCGTTTTCCACAAATCAAATTCAATTCCAGTTCTATTTACTTACAAATTCAAAATGAATTTTAACACTCAATTTCATTTCTTGCACTTGCAGTTGCAAATTTATTTATTCATTCAGAAATTCATTCATTTTCAATTTGAATCTCATTCCAATTAGATTTCCAATATTTTATAAGTTATCAACTTATTTACATTCCATTAATGAATTTATTTCAAATATTCTTTCTGAAATTGTATTTCAATTTGTAAATTACATTTACAATTTACTCTTACAAATCTCATTCGTATATGGATTTATTTCTTATACTTTTAATTCATATTAATAAATTTCATTTGTTAAATGAATTTATCTCCAAATCTTTGGTTATTATTTGAATTTCTTATTCAATTCCATATATCAATGATAATACTTCAATATTATCTTTTCCTAACAACCAAGCATCCATATACAATAATAATTCATAGAAAATCATTTCTTTTCTATACAAAAATAGTTTTGGGCAAAATTATTTCATTTACCCTATTTAAAACAATACTATGTCGGTTTATCTTGTTTAAGAGTTTAGAAACCCCTATCGATTACAGTTGGCCACCCTGCATCGACCAGAATCTATAAACAATCAACCGGTAAGTCAACACAATACAAAACAAATTTTGTATTCACTAACAAATACGCGCTCATATCTATTATTACACTCACACTCATTCTAGAGTACTACTGACTCTATCTCTAATGAGTAACACCCAACAGAGCAGGGTTGTCGCTTAACCGGATGCTCTGATACCACTTGTAAAGACCCGCAAATCCGTCTTCTGAAAACTCGACACTGATACGTCCACTGTACCAAATTGTCGAATAATCGAATGGCGGAAACGCGAAACTTTAGGGTTAAAAGAAGAGGTAGAAGAAAAGATAGAAGAAAAAGAAAGAAGAACAACACAGAAAACACAGAACAGGAACAATATCGGAATCTCACATTCGCAGCGGAGTAATATATAATAGATAAATCAATAATCTTTAAAACAAAAGACTATATCAGTTTATACATACATCAATCATCAGAGTTTACAACAATGGACAGTTATATAAACTTGTCCTCATACAGAATACACAGCGGAATAAATAACAAGTACGATAGTACGCTTCGCCATCCAGCTCATCTCCAAAGCTCCAGAATATCCTGATAAAATAACTCTAGGCTGCCCGTGTGGAAAATTATGGGCACCCAGAGTTTAGAAAGGGAACAATAAACTCCAGGTCAGTCATGGTGACTGGTGTGAGATCGTAAAACAGTTATTTTCGCAAAGAAAATAAAACAATTTCGCAATGCTTTTGGAAAATGAAACTACCATAAGGCCTCCCGCCACACACACAATGCAAACGCAGAATTGGAGGAGATTTCTCCTTATGATAGTCAAAAATGCTTACTACGCAAAAACAGTTGATATTATTATTAATGTCTAGTGTGGAAAACATTTCGAAAATATAATATCAATCTTAGCCAACATACAACAATTGTTGTATGTCTACTATAACTACTATGTTCAGTAGTAGGTTACCGCCACATTCCATAGCAGGTAATACAATAAAAAACCGTACGGGGTTCGTATTGTTTCTTTGGATTTCCAACAAATGATCAGGCTAAGGAACTTCCTTACCGAAATAGAAACGCCTCTGGAAAGACGCCCCGGATCCTAACCGGATCTCCGCAAATAAAAGGCCGACGCTACCTCACACTCTAACCGAGCTGTAACTAGGTAACTAACACACGAGCTATGCCATTCCCCGGTCGTTACCGACCTTTATCCGAGGATCCTCAATCGAAAAGCAACAGCCGCAAAATATAATCCACATAGGTAAAATATCTGGGCTCCATACCATGATATCACCTTTTATCCAGAAGGAAATGGCATTCCCTAGGGGCGCTACCCCTACAAACCTTTGCCGCACATTCCTGTTTCGACCATTACCGGGTTGTGAGGCTCGACGAAGTCTCGTCCACAAAGCTACGCTTTTTCACAAAGCCACACTTTTTCACAAAGCCACGCTTTTTCACAAAGCCACGCTTTGATCCACCAATGATCATCAGCACTTCGTGTGCCACATTACCAAATTGGGAATGTATCACTAGTAACCATCAACTACATAACCTCTGAGCTCGTACGTCTCAGAGAAGGGTGTTAAGCTAAGAGAATAAATTCTCCGCCACCAACAGAAATGTATTTGATAGAAACCAGCTTTACATCTCAAAGTGTAACGTCAGACACACATCCATATAAGTCCGTTCCGGGATCGAACGGAACCGAAGGCACTTCCAAAGAAGCCCTTGCAATCCGGATATTCACTAATCATGTCCGGACTTCCCGTCACAAAAAGAGTGATATAAATCTCTATACCGGAGCAACTCGGTGCAGAGACATTCGACAGGTTGTCCTTTCATTTTCACAAATATCCGGTCTTCACACCGGTCTTCAAATGCTATCCATTCGCGACGTATCACTATTCGGAATGGGTTATATGACACAAAGGTCCTCTCCCGGCTTAACCGAATAATGAGCGTTTGTTTTAAAAACAAATCAAGTGTCATTTCAAAGGCAAATATTGATAGTTGGTTCTTTAACTATCAATAACATTCATAACCAACATCCAATTCAAATAATTTTTCCCAAATTATTAAATTTCAAATCTTTTCACAAGATATATATTTTTCCACACTTCACATTTGAAAATCCATTTCAAATCGTATTTCACACTTCACATTTGAAAAATCAATTCCAAATCACATTTTCACACTTCCCGTTTGAAAATCAATTTCAAATCTCAAAACGGTCCATTTAAACCAATTAGATAAATCCTTATCGATTTATTTCAAATTTACATTTCAAGTTTGTAAATTTATTTCCACACTTCATCGCTTTGAAAATCCGATTTCAAGCCATATTTTCCACACTTTTAAAAATAAATCAATATTTATTTTTAAAACAAATTTCCCTTTTCTTTACAAATTCTATTCGGAATTTACATTCCTAAAACTCCACTTTTACCCGATTTTCAAATCGTTTTCCAAATATTCATTTCAACCCCGAATCAACTTCCCAATTGATTTCTAAATTTTATTTCAAATTCCAAATCGAATTTCAAATTGATTTCTGAATTTACTTCAACACCGAATCACATTTCAAATTGATTCTAACTTTAATCCCAAAGACTAAATCGTTTTCACAAATCGATTCCCAAATTTATTTTCAACACAAAAAATCAATTTTTCATTCAACATTAAATTAGTTTTCATATCGATTCCTCAAAGATTTATTTTAAATACCCAATCAATTATCAGTTTGATTTCAAATAAATTTATCTCCTTTAAAATAAATTCTTTTATTTTCCCAAACCATCTAAAATTCAATTTTAATTTCAGAAATCCAATTTCATTTATTTCTGGTATCCAACGATACCAAAAACACATTCGGCTAAATTTTAGCTCTCAATACATTCAATCACAGATATAATCATACGCAGATTATAAATAATCAATCAAAACAACATATGAAATTAATTCAAATGTTTTGAGGAATCCTGTTGGATCCCTCCAACCTGTTTCCCTGCATCCACAGATGTTAGCACAATACCAATTCCGCTCCAGTACGGAATTATCGCGGTATATAGGTTTTATAAAAATCCGCTTACTAACGGCGCAATAGGGTCTCATCCGCTATACGGGGCGGGAAATCATCAATCCAATATATACATATGCCAATATGTATATATTGCTATATATATATAGATATCCTACTATATCTAATATCACATCCAAACAGTCAATCAAATCAATAACTGAAAATTTCCACTTTTCAAATTGAGTGAGAAGATCTCACCTTAGATTTTATTTTGCAGTCCATTTTCCATTTTGACCATTTCTTCACGGTTTCGAACCTTGTATAAATAATTTATACAATTTTATCAATATTCGAATAAATCGAACCGATTAATTTCCATTTAATAGTTTTAAATTTTAACTAATAAATTTATTTTAAACCAAAAATTTTCCTCTTAAAAATCTTTTAGTGGCTAAATAAATTAAATAAGTTTATTCATCAAATTAATCACTTCAATACATTATATTTATTTATTTATTTTCGAAACTACACATATATAGATTCATAAATCTAACTTTATATAAACACAAACATTTGAGAATTTCTACCCTTTTCCAAAATTTATCTATATATATATATATTTACAAAACAGAAAGAAAAAAAAAGTTTCTTTTATTAAACCCTGTTTATTTATTCCGGCCTACATATGTATCTATATGTGTAGAATTAAAACTAGGATGGGTTTTACAATTTTCTGTGAAATTCTTTCTGCTCTTTTTTTTTTATATATAGAAACATTTATTTATTCAACTTAAATTTTAAAACAAAAAGGAAATCGTTACCTTGCTGTCGTCGAGCACCCCCATACGAACACCAGAACAATGTCACGGCCTCGACTACGAGCCCACGACCTGCGAGCAACCCTAAGCCGCGCCTCCATCTTCGAAACCCCTATCTCAGCCTAAGCCACTTCGCTGCCCACTGCCTCGCCCCATCTCATGATCAACTCCGCACATGATTCCCATCGCAACCCTATTCCGCCTCACGCACGCATCCCCTATCAACTCGAACTTCCCAGATCGATCGCCAGAACACAGCTAGAACTCACGAAATTCGCCACGACAACGTCGCTTCCCCACGCGCGAACGTGGCCTCGTGCTCGCGAGCGCCGCCATCTCCTATGCAGGTGAGAATTTAAGTCGAGAGTTCGATCAGAAGAATTTGGGGAAGCCATTTCTCTTTTTTTTTAGATTGATTTTCGAACAAATTGACAAGAGGAAGAGGGTTTTCGAATTGCTTGGCCGTTAGTTTATTTTTTTGAACGAGAACGTGGATTTAATCTTTGTTTTGGCTGAGGAAATCGTGATTTTGAAATGGTCGCCATTTTTTTTATCTTCGTTCTGCCTTGTTTTTAAATAATCTCTGCGTGAATATAAAAAGAAGAAGGAAGATACTTTGCTTTGCGTGAGATTTGTAAAGAAATGGGAAGACAAGAAGTGATGGTCGCGTGTACAAAGTTTTCTTGCTACATGGATTCGAAAAAGTTTAGATGTGATGGAAATTCAGCTGAGGCTGATTGGTATAAATATCCCATTCAAATTCAAATTCAAATCGTCACGAATTTGCAACTCAAAATTTCGATATCCTATCGAGGCGTGCCGCCAGGCGTCTATAATGTTATACGCCTATTCCGAACACAATGGAAAAGGTTTCGGGTCCAAATTTGATCGTATGGAGAAGATAGCTTTTTGGACCAGTTATTAAATTAAAATTTCGATTTAATTTCAGTGCGTTTGCCTATCGTACGGCCAAATGATCACTCCAAACATCACGAAAATTGAAATCCGATAATAACAAACTATTACGGATCCAATGGAACTGGTTTCGTCGAATTCCGAGACTGTGCCTCGGAACGCTATTTTCAAACATCGATTAAACGATAAAATTTCAAAACTGAACAAAACAGTTTCAAATTCAATTCCGATGCTTTTATTATATTCAATATTATTAATATAAATTTTTCCGAGACTTCGGATTATTTTTAAATCAGCCTAAACTGTCAATTCAAATTTTTACCCAATTTCAATAATTAAATTCTATAATTTAATCGTCAATTTCATTCTGATATTTGAATTTCAATTTAAATTATCATTCGAATATTTAAACTCAATTAAATATTCATATTTTAAATGTCAAAAATTCAGGGTCGTTACAATGTCGCTCGAGATCGCCGGAATCTGGGTTTGAAGGCTTGCGGGTTTCTCTCCTTTTGTGATAAGACAGAGGCGGCGGAGTCGACGAAATTTCTGATGATGGTGGCACTCGAGCTGGCCGTCGCAATGGCGTGTCTCAATGGTGGTCCAGTCGCGCGTGGGGTGGCGCGTGTGGAGGAGTTCATGGGTGCGGGATTGGTTTTATGGGCCTGGGCGTTGGGGAGAGAGAGTGAGGTTTTGTTTTTTATTTTATTTTATTAATTAAGTTAATTTTATTTTAATTATCGTTATCTTTACAAAACCATATCTTTTTCATACGAGGTCCGATTTGAGTGAAACAAGTCGCGTTGCGACCATATCGACGTCGTCTACATCATGAAGTAGAAGTGGAATTTATTTAAAGCTGAAATATTTTCAGTTTCAAATAAAAGGTGAGTGTTTTATATGCTCACGAATGACTAAATATTTTTATGTTAGTTAAATTAAAATCATCAGTGATTTATGTTTGTTGACTGTTGTTGGTAAATTTAACGGACATTTAAATTGAGATGATTTGAACTGATAGAAATTTAAATTGACAGTTCAAATTTGAAATTGAAAATAAATTGCTAGTTAGACACCCGATGTCGATAACTAGTTAATTGTTGTGATATTTTGTTTTTTTGGATGTTGATTGTGATGGATGCCTATTGGTTGATATTTTGAATGATTGGATGTTTATTTATTTTATATATATCCTGTTATCACCCTGTAAATTATTGATAGTATAAAAATTGTTAATTGAATTATTTTGAATAAATTAAAAAATAAGTTGAAATGATTTATACGTATGACACTGTGATTTAGATTGAAATAATATATATCCATCCCTGGAATTAAAAGTCTAAATAAATAATCACTTGGCCATAGGATAGAAAATTATATACGGACACCGGAATTGTTAATTAAATGATTTTAAATTCTTAGATTTGAATTTATTCAAATGATTTCGTTTTATTAAAATAAAATTGAATTGAAATATGGAATTAAATTAATTTCGAATTCAAGTTTTGAAATGTTGAATTTAAAATTTGTATAAGAAATCGTTCAAAGAATTCAGTTTGGAATTTGAAGTTATAATTGAATTATGGAAATCAAATTTGTTTGAAAGTTGAACTTTATTTGAACTTCGAGATTTGTCTTAGAAAAGGGATTTAAATTGATATTTCGAAATTTGAGCTCGGAATTGAATTATTTTAAAAGATTTGAACCTTAAATTGGATATTGAAGTTTAATTTGATTAAAGTGATTTAAATCAGTATTTGAAATCGAACTCGAAATTGATATAAATTGGAATGGTTCAAAAATTTAGAATTGAATCGAAACTTAAACCATTTGAATTGAATCGATGAAAACCAAAATTGAAATTAATTCGAATTGAAATTGAAATTGAAAATTTGAAATTGAAGTTGATTCGGATTGAAGTGGAAATTGAAATTGATTTAAATTGAAATCGAAAGTGAGTCAATTTGAATCAATTTGAGATTGAAGATGATTTGAATTGGAAAATTTGGAATTGAATCAGTTTGACTTGAAACTATTTTCAAGTAAATTATTTTAATATAAACTGTTTAAAAATCAACCTTTTTAAATATTCAAATTATTTTGATTTTCCAAACTATTTTCTTATATAAACCATTTTTAATATCTAAACCATTTTATCAAACTATTTTAACTTTTTAAACTATTTAAAATTATTCAAACTATTTCTAAAAGTTCAAACTGGTCAGAGTGGGAACTGTTTATATTTATATAGTTGATTAAATGCGAACTGGGTTAAAATGAAGTTATAACCTAAATTGTAATTCGAATTGAGTTTTGAAGCAAAGATGATATTTTGAAGTAAATATGATGATTTTGAAATAAACGATATTTTAAAGTGAATATGATATTTTGATATCAAGTATGAAGTTCGAAATGTAAAAGTACCAATGGGTGTGTAAAACGACGTTTGGTTGTTAAAGATACCGGGGCCTCTTATTGGCACTCTCTCTGTCAATATTGGAACTGCTTTAATAACTGTGTACGCGGAGGAGACTCCAAAATGAAGTGGTTGGATTTGGCGTACGTTTGCTGGATTTGAAGAAAGAGAACGATGATGGATAGACCCCGGCACTTGTGCCAATTTGAAACGACTAAAACATGACGGCTTGACAGGGCCAAGCAGGCTAGCTACTCCTAGCGGACATCCGTTCTTTGATTTTCTTTTTGGACTTGGTCCATACTATTACTCTTGTTGTTGTTTTCGATTGGTGCACCTTGATTTGGGATGACCTCCCTTTTGACTCGATATGGGATGCATGGACGCGGTAGGCGATCATGGCTACAATGCGTTACCACAAGCTCTACGACCCGAACTGGTAGTATCCTACCTTAGGCATTGCCTCATGTGCCTTATCATACTTTTATCCCTATATGAGCGAGATTGGTTTAGTGTTGTCGTATCACGTCGCATCCCTATTCCTCGACGTGCTAGTGGGGCATTATATGGAAACTGTATGACAATGCTTAAAAACGTGTTAAAGGGGATTAATGTAAAGCCTTAAGGCTAAGAAAAATATTTATTTTACTGATTAGACATTATATATATAGCGTATTCTACTATATGTAAATATTTCGACAGATCCTTACGAGATGGAAAGTCCCGTAACATTTCTTGAGTTATTGCACACACGTTATACACTGGGTAAGAGATGTGAAACCCCGTAAACATCTCTGATGCTATTACACTCATGTTATATGCGATATTGATTTGACTTACATAAGGATATTTTAGTCCTGACTTGAATGTTTTGTCTTTTCATTACGCTCAGGTCTGTCATGAGTTTTCAGTACATTGAAGACTATTTCTAGAGGACGAAGACGAAGATTGGTATATTGTTATTACTAGTATTATTTCACCACATTGTTTGTTCTGCTGCATTATTCTATTATTTTGTTGTATGTATAACCCTGATAAATGTCGTATAAATTATAATCAAATGTATATATAAACAGCTTCATGAACTATTTATTTGATTATTATATTTTGTCATTCGCTTGTAAGATTCTGTATTTGTTTTCTTCTTTTTTTATTTTTCTTAATTAACCACACTGATTATCTGTGTCTCGGATTGTTTGAGTTCGACATGTGTGGATTATTGTTGATTAAAACCTTCCGAAATATGGGTCATCATAGTTGGTATCAGAGTTTTGGTTTAGCGATAACCTTAGCTTTGTGGGGTTTGACTCATTAGAGATAGTATAGTAATACCATAGAATGAGTTTGTTTGAGTGTATATATATGAGAGCGTGTACCTGTTAGTGTTATAAAAGGTTTTATATCATGTTTACTTATCCATTGGGTTGTTTATGAATTTTCGTTGGTGCGTGGGACGCCATATTATCGATAGGGGTTTCTAAACACTTAAACGAGGAAAGTCGACATAACATTATTTTAAAATCCGGTAAATGAAATAATTTTTCCTAAATTATATTTTATATATAAAATGATAACTCTCGTAAACATGTATGATTATTAATGAATGTTAGTTGTTAGGAGATGATAATATTTAGTTAGCATCAATTATTGGTTGAATTAAACTAAAAACGAATACTTTATGAACTCTATTTCATGACGCGTTCGATAATTAAATTGAATTGAAATCTAATTACAATAAGAATTGTTTGAAATAAAAAAGATGTAAATTAACGAAATGTTTTCATAATAAGGAAATGAAATTGTATAAGTATATTTATAGTATAGCTTATAAATAGAAAGGATTTAAAAGCTGAGAATTTTAGAATTTAAAATCATGTTGATTTTCAAAATTGTTTTCAAAGCCTTCAAAATTAATAATATTATTATTTGGAAGTGTTTTGACTAGAAATATATTTTGAAACGATATTTGAAAGAAATAAAAGCATTGAACTCACTTAGTCGCTGGGAAATAATTTTGGAGATGACTGCAACATCGCCGGTATTCATTTTTGAGTTTTTGAGTGAGAATTTCTACCAAAATAAATTTATTTCCAGTTAAAACAAGTTTTGATTGTGAAAAAAAAAATTCCAAGTATGATTTGATAAATATATGAAAATACTTTTGGACTTATAAATTGAAAATAGTATAGATAAGTAATAAGTTTATTACTTATAAATTTGAACGAGAAAGTAAGACCGAATTTTAAAAACGGTTGAACATTTTGGTTAAGTAAACAAAGGAAAATTTGAACTTGAGATATGAAATAAAAGAATTAACCTAAGAAATGTTAAATAAATCGAGTTAGTAAAATGAAGTTTAACTTAGGAAGCTTAAATGAAAGTGAATTGTATTTGAAATGAATTAGATAAAACAATGAAATGAATTTTAAGTGAATTAATTTTTATAACTTATTGATTTGAGAAATATTAAGGTAAAAACAAATTTTAAATTTGTTGAATATGAATGATAAGAAAAGAAAATTTAACTTAAATAAAGTTAAATAAACTGAGTAATGGATTAAATGAAATAAAGGTTAACTTAATAAAGATTAAATGAATTGAATTGGACTTGAATTGGAACTAGATGAATTAGTAAAGTGAATTAATTCCACTTAAGCTATAAAATTAATTAATAGAATGAATACAAACTTGAATTATAAAATGAAATGCAATTTGGATGTGAAAGAAATTAAATGAGAATAAACGAGTGTAAGAAAAATTAATGTGAGTAATTGAATTTGATTTAAATTGGATGTAAATAAATTAAATGCAAATGGAATGAGTTTTAATAAGATTGAATGGTAACTAATTGAATATGAAACAAGTTAATGGAATGAATTATAAAATGAAAGTTAACTTAAGAAAAGTTGAATGAAATTGATTGTGATAAAAAAAATATAACCAATATGAATTTGAGTTATAAAATAAAATTTACTGAAGTAAAATTAATAATATGAATTTGTGAAATGAACTAATGAAGTGAATCAACGAATTAATATGAACTTAAGTTATGAAGTAAGAAACAAACATGAGTTGTGTTAATCGACAAAATTTCTATCGGATTAGAAATTTGCTGAAATTTTTTGAAATAAAATTAACCACAAGCGCACGGCGTACTATTGAAGTACATGGCGAGTACGGGTCGATCCGTAGGGAATTGTTGATTTTAAATCTCTATTCAATCAAATTAACCAAAGTTGAAAATGTGATTAGCTAAAAATGTAGAAAACTAGCAAAAGAAAATTGATAAAAATATGAGAGTGTGAAGGCAATTTAGAGGCAATTTACACTCTCTAGATCACATAAATCAACAAAACGAAGTTATGATCTCTCTTTTCTTGTCATTAGTGTAATTAGTTGATGTGCTTATCATAAGTATGGTATATTTGTGCTATTAATTAGCACAATATAAACCATCAAACTATAACACAACCACTAATACACATTTAACTCTCATGAAATATGACAACAAAGTTGAAAGCAAAATCTATTTTAAGCATTACCTATTAACTATTGTTTAGAAATATAAGCCATCAAATTTTAATTTCAACAACCACTTTATCACCATCATCATATGTAGATGAAGAGGTAATCATTGTTTGTGATTGTTTAAGCATAGCCTATTTGGTGTCAACAATATAGGCTATCAAAGTCACATCAAAAACAACAAGTTAAACCACTTGAAATGATTCATTAAGCACAAAAAGAGAGCATAAACATCAAAATGTTGCATCTACATACTAGAGAGCTTCATTACCCCTAAATTGTAAGGATTAGCCTCTCATATTTGTTATCATATGAACAAATGTAGAAAGCAACATGAAACTAACAAGAGGGAAAAGAGAGAAAAATGTAAGGAAAACTATTCTACTTGCATAAAAGAAAAGAAATCTACACTACAACATAAGAAAGAGAGCATGTAAATGTAAAGAGCATATATTGCATAAGAAAGAAAAATTACAAGAAATAAAAATGGCTAAGTAGACATGAAAAGAGAAAGAGAGCTTTCTTTTTATTTTGAGCGTAAACTAAAACTAAGAGGAACAAAGGAAGAAGGAGGGTTACATGAAACATAAGGGGTACTTATACATGTGTTAAACCCTAATTCATATTTTTGGGGAATGCCCAAAATACCCTTGAGAAAGTGTGGAGGCCAAGTAATCATTAACTTCTACTAATCATCATTTAAGTGTACATGAAGCCATTAATTCCATAAGCATGTGCATTAGCCTCTAATTTGTACATTAAGGTAGGTGGGTAGGTGAGGTCTTCCATTGTTTTCACTTTGAATTATTTCCATCTTCATTTGTTCTCTTCACTCTTGTGCATGCATATATCATCATGAAACCACTTGTATATGAATTCAAATTCCTACAAAATAATATAGAAATTTTCAATTAAATTTTAGAAAATTAATATATGCACAAAATGACCATTTTGCCCTTGGATGAAGATGAATATGTGACAATTTGAAATAATTTGAATTTTGGTTTAAACAAGTTAAAATACCCGATATGATCATTTATTTAATTTAAATACATTAAATATGGTGGTAAAAATATGCACATTTACGTGCACATCAAACACCCCCACACTTATCTTTTTATTCGTCCTCGAATAAACTAAAAACTAAGATAAATCCGTTTTCGTAGGGAGCACGATTGCATTGAGCGCATGCAACAAGCCGTTAAACCTCTGGGTGTCCCCAGTAGGACGAGTGTTGTCTCGTGAGGGTTTTCAGCGGATACTACCCACAAAATCCAAATGCAGGATGAAAATATTTACAAAATGCAAGATTTATTTACAAGGAGATGAATGTGAGTTTTTAAAAATAGTCACAAATGAAAGATATACTTTTAAAATAGACACAAATAAGTTAAATATAGGTTTTGGTCATTATCTTGAAATTTAAGTCATTTACTCGTCAAAATTTCCAACAAAAATTAAGTTATCATAACAAATAAACTATAGTTTAACTCGTTGTTTCAGTTGATAACAAAGTGTAATTATAAAATGGATCCTTAGTTGATTATCAAAGTTTATCAAAGTTTATCAAAGTGGTAATTTTATTTCTTTTCAATAACAAGTCAAATCAAATAAGTTAAAATAGTGCTTGGATTTCAATTGCCTACTCTCTCCATTTCTTTTGAAAATTTTGTTGATATTAGCAATATTTACGTATGCCTAACTCAGATAAACTGAGGCCAGATATATTACCCATGCACTACCTTGCGGACTGATGTCAGGGGAATACAGAGCGTGGCGAGTGAACACACAAGTGTCAACAGTTATTGACTGTAGGCGTTGTTAGTAAAATAATTTTTATATACACACCTAACTCAGATAAACTGAGGCCAGATATACCGATCGTGCACCGCCTTTCGGGCTTACGTGAGAAGGGTACAGAGCATGGTGAGTGAACACACGAGTGTGAACACATGACTCTAGGTGTTTATTAAGAAAATATATACATATATACAAGAATTTTTTTTTTGTGTGTATTTGTTTTTTTAGAGAGAGAGAGTTTCACAAAATCATCTTAGCATCATTTAACTTAGAAGACAAAAAAATGTTATATCCTTTACTTTAAATCAACCACTTTTTAAAACAAAGATTTTCAATTAGGATATATTTCATAATTATCACGTATGAATCTTCCTATATACTAGTTAAACCATTGTTATTTGTAATCAAACTTCATTTTTATTTTTGTTAAGACTAATAAATTTTCAAATATTTCAATTTAATTAACCAAAACCATATATTTATCCTATAGTGTTTCATTAAAAATAAATAAAAAATGCTTTAAAAAAATTTGTTTTTTTTTGTTTTTGAGATTTTTTTGAAGTTTTGGAAAGAAAAATTAAAAATAAACCATGAAAAATTGAAAAATGATGATGAGTCTCCCCCCACACTTAATTTTTACTGTGTCCCCACAGTCAACCCAAGTGAAAGGAGAAAAATAAAACAAAAATAAAAAGATGACCTATATTTACATGAAGGTGAACGGTATTTACACGAGATCAGAAAGTATATAGTCAAAGCGTAAATGAAACGGTCTTCCAAAAACCGATTCATTTGTCTCGTCAAGTATACGAGACACAACTTTAGCTCGAAAAACCAAACCATGAAAGATTTCAAAGTTGAATGTTGATTTGGAAAAACGAATGTCGTTTTATTAAAAATCGTACGAGTTGTTTTTTTTCCGATGATTTTTGGGGTTGATAAAATAATTGATTGAAATTCAAGTTTATTTTCACCAAATTGAAAGTCAAGTTCATCATCAACAAATTTTTCAAAATTATTGATTTCAAAATTGAAATGGTGATTTAAATCTTCCCCTTGAGAATTTAACAACTCGTCATCCAAAAGTCCAAAAAATTCGTGTTCATTAAATTCGTCTTCCTTTGTTGGATTATCAACAACTTCATTGCGTATCTCAAGTTCAAAATCCAAAGTTGTTGTATTCAAATTTTCGAAATCGAGAAAAGTAAGATCGAATTTTAAATTTGGTTCCACACCCTCAAAAGAACTGAAATCCAACTCAATTACTGTGTTTTCAACAACTTCATTAAGATTATTATTTTCAATTTCAAAAGTTGTTATTTGAAAATCGTCGATTTGGGTAAAAGATGGATTATTACTTAACTCGTCACACGTTGGAATTTGGTTTTGTTGTTCACGTTGTTTCATATAAGTTTCAAACAATGAATCTGTGTAATCATCGTAAATTTCGTTCATTTGCTCAACAAATTCCAATTTATAGTTATTAGCTTAAGGATTTTCGATTTGGATTTGTTGAGAACAAAAATTTTCACTTGCATCATAGTCGAAATTATTCCCATTGCCAAAATTCAAATTTTTTTGGAAAGGTTTTATAAATTGTTTTACGGTTTTTTTTTCTAATTTTTTTTTTGGATTTTTGAAATTTCAAAGAAAAAGGATTTAAAAATTTCAAAGGAAAAGGAATATATACAATTTTTTTAGTTTTTAATTTTTAATTTTTTTTAAATATGCATGAACTAATGCAACTAAATGAATGCAGTGGTTAATTACAAATGATTTATACTAAGTTAACCCAAAATTGTATAATCACACATTGTCTTAGATAAACAAGATATTTCTCAGCCAGGTAACAGACATGATTTATCGGTGCACCACGAATCACCGTTGCAATGCAGCCGAAGGTTTAAGTACCTTTAGAGGAACAACCACTATAATATTTACGAATCACCGTAATATTTATAAATGGTTATTACTCTGCCGTAGCCTAGACACCAAGAAATTAAATTGTTCAAAGAAGACAAATTGTCAATATATAATTAAAAGTTATCGATGTCTAATCGTTATTATTAATCAAAATCTAGGATGAAATGCAAAGTAGAAATTAAATGTGTATTAACAATGCAACTACGAATGAATTTTTGTTTTTGGTTTTTGAATTTTTTTTAAATGCAAGCAATCAATAATGCAAAGCAATAAAACAATAGACAAGGGTGCAAAATTATTTTTATAAGCAACCAAGTAGTTTTTTTTGCCAAGCTTAATAGTGCAATCCCCTTATTCTTCCTTATCTGCTTCTGCAACCTTAAAATAAAAACACGATATATACAAATTTATTGTATATATATATATATACCAAAGAAAAATGAAAAACTAGAACAAACTAAATGTAAACTCAAAACAACCCCCCGTTTTTTTGAAAAGAAAACTTAAAAATGAAGTTTTACTTAAAAAAAAATTTGTAAAGGAAGAAACTAAACAAATTAAAAACAAACTAAACAAAAGAAAACAAAAACTAGAAAGAAAGAAGGAAAAAAATTTGTTTTTTTATAACGATGAAACAAAACAAAACTAAAGGGAGAAAACTCTATATATATATATATATATTTTAACAGAGAAAGAAGTGAAACAACAACAAACTTGTTTTGTTTTGTTTTTTTTAAAAAGAAGAATTGAGACAAAAAAAAACTTACCCACAACTGAAAAAAATTTGTAACCAACCCGGCCCAATTAAATAATACAATTAGCTCTTCACTTTCATCCAACTCCCTATTTAAAAGAAACGTCTTGCTCCCAATTTAAACAACATTTCACACTGCAACTCTTACTTTATCATTCACGTATAAAATTTCGCACTTCAAATTCGTGAAAAAGCTAGATGGTTAGGTTACAATCATGTCGCGATTCAGGTTGTGGGTACGATTGTGAGGAGTTTGGCGATTTTGTAGGTCGCAATTTGAAGATGATGGAGGCGATGGAGATTTGTTCAGTGAAATGATGCTCGAATTGATTGCTAGTTTTAGGCGGTGGTTTTCAGATTCTCGATGATTGCTAGTTTTGCTCGATTGTAGCATGGAAGCAGTGAGTGGATTATCAGGGTAATGATGGTTGAGTTGTCGAATTGGGGTTTATCGAGTTGCAAAGTTGATGCTCGAAATTTTGGACGGTTGTCGATTGGTAGATGGCGCAGTGATTGGGTGGTTCAGGCGAGAGCGATTGAAGTCGCGGTTGTTGTAGGCTGTTGGTTGGAAGACTGGAGCGTTGGTATGGTGGTAGTGATCGGCAATAGTTTGTGGTGATTAGAGGTTTGCACCGTTTGAAGTGGGAAGGCGGCGTTGCTGTGTGAGGTAATTAACAGGGAAGTGGTTGAAGAGGTGATGCACAATAGTGGGCTTGTCAGTTTGTGAATGCGGTAGGCAGTAGATGGATTGAAACGTTGATTGGCGAGTTGTTTATGTGGGGTTCTGTGATATGGGCGAAGTGGTACATGAAAATGGCGGCTTTTGGTTTAGCAGTAAGCTGAGGAGTTTGGTGGTAATATGATGGAGAAGTAGTGGAAGTCTGATGAAGCAGGTAATGGTTAATGATAGTGTGGTAATGATAGTGTGGAAGTGGATGTTATGTTAGAATGATGATGAATGGATGAAGTAATTGTGGGTTGGTTTATTGAACAAGCAGTGGATGTGTTCAAATTATGTTGAGCGAAGAGGGGCAGCAGTGGACAGAACTGGTGGTATGTATTGATGTTGGATTTGGTTGTAGTTGTTTGGTGCAGTTTGAATTAAACCAAGAATTTGTAAGGCAACTGGTTTGCAAGGCAAGGCAAGTTGTTTGTAGTGGATAAGTGGTTGATATGTGGTTGTAGTGGAAGGTAGTAAGTACCTTGACAGTTGCTTTTGGTTGGTGGTGGAATGTTTGTAGGGGTTAAAAGAGGAGATGTAACAGTGCTTTTTCAAGGAAGAATGTGATCTGGTATGTTGTGGTTTGTATTGATGTTTTGTAGTGGCAATGCCAAGTTGATGGAGGAGTGTGGTGGAGTTACTGTTGTTGAACAGGCAGGGGTATGTTGCACTGCTTGGTTGTCAGAGAAGTGTGGTCGAGGTTTGAGTTGCTAGTGAGAAGGGAATCTGTAGTTGACAGGGCAGATGGCTTTGTGGTTTGAAGTGAGAAGTTTGGTGGGTGATGTAGAGGGTAAGGAGTAGCAGGCAGAGCTATGGGAAGGTAGTTTGTAATGTTTGTAGAGGTTCTTGGTCAGTTGCTGTTGATGTAACAATATGGTTGTGATGTTGTAAAAAAAAAGTGTGAACAACTTTGCAATGTAAGGAAACAAAACAGTTGTAACAATGTTTTAATGCAAAGAAACTTTGTATAAAAACAAATTTTTTTTTCAATGTAATTGTTTTTCACAACAGGAAGTACCACTGAAACAATAGTCAAACAATTCTTTCACAAGAATAACACAGCAACACAGTAAGGAAAATTGAACTTGAATTATTAGCAAAGAGATGAACTCTTGAGTTGAATAAACACAAGTTACAAGTGAACAAATGCAAATACCTTTTTCTTATAATCAAAACAGAAAACTGTTCTTTTGTTTTTGGATTTTTTTCTAAAAGAGAAATGCAAAATGAAACTAGAAAATAAGAAATACACACAATCACACAAATCACACACAACACACAACAAATTTTTTTAATATAAAATGCAAACACACACAAAATAAAAACACGCAAAAACTACACAAAAATAATTCAAAGAATAGAAAATCAAAATCAAATCAACTCCCCAGCAACTGCGCCAAAAACTTGTTAATTGACGAAATTTCTATTAGATTAGAAATTTGCTGAATTTTTTTGAAATAAATTTAACCGCAAGCGCACGGCGTACTATTGAAGTACGTGGCGAGTACGGGTCGATCCGCAGGGAATTGTTGATTTTAAATCTCTATTCAATCAAATTAACCAAAGTTGAAAATGTGATTAGTTAAAAATGTAGAAAACTAGCAAAAGAAAATTGATAAAAATATGAGAGTGTGAAGGCAATTTAGAGGCAATTTCCACTCTCTAGATCACATAAATCAACAAAATGAAGTTATGATCTCTCTTTTCTTGTCATTAGTGTAATTAGTTGATGTGCTTATCATAAGTATGGTATATGTGTGCTATTAATTAGCACAATATAAACCATCAAACTATAACATAACCACTAATACACATTTAACTCTCATAAAATATGACAGCAAAGTTGAAAGCAAAATCTATTTTAAGCATGACCTATTAACTATTGTTTAGAAATATAGGCCATCAAATTTTAATTTCAACAATCACTTTATTACCATCATCATATGTAGATGAAGAGGTAATCATTGTTTGTGATTGTTTAAGCATAGCCTATTTGGTGTCAACAATAAAGGCTATCAAATTCACATCAAAAACAACAAGTTAAACAACTTGAAATGATTCATTAAGCACAAAAAGAGAGCATAAACATCAAAATGTTGCATCTACATACTAGAGAGCTTCATTACCCCTAAATTGTAGGGATTAGCCTCTCATATTTGTTATCATATGAACAAATGTAGAAAGCAACATGAAACTAACAAGAGAAGAAAGAGAGCAAAATGTAAGGAAAACTATTCTATTTGCATAAAAGAAAAGAAATCTACACTACAACATAAGAAAGAGAGCATGTAAATGTAAAGAGCATATATTGAATTGCGTAGAAAGAAAAGAAAAATTACAAGAAAGAAAAATGGCTAAGTAGCCATGAAAAGAGAAAGAGAGCTTTCCTTTTATTTTGAGCCTAAACTAAAACTAAGAGGAACTAAGGAAGAAGGAGAGTTACATGAAACATAAGGGGTACTTATCATGTGTTAAACCCTAATTCATATTTTTGGGGAATGCCCAAAATACCCTTGAGAAAGTGTGGAGGCCAAGTCATCATTAGCTTCTACTAATCATCATTTAAGTATACATGAAGCCATTAATTCCATAAGCATGTGCATTAGCCTCTAATTTGTACATTAAGGTAGGTGGGTAGGTGGAGTCCTCCATTATCTTCACTTTGAATTATTTCCATCTTCATTTGTTCTCTTCACTCTTGTGCATGCATATATCATCATGAAACCACTTGTATATGAATTCAAATTCCTACAAAATAATATAGAAATTTTCAATTAAATTTTAGAAAATTAATATATGCACAAAAATGACCATTTTGCCCTTGGATGAAGATGAATATGTGACAATTTGAAATAATTTGAATTTTGGTTTAAATAAGTTAAAATACTCGATATTATCATTTATTTAATTTAAATAGATTAAATATGGTGGTAAAAATATGCACATGTACGTGCACATCAAATTTTATAAAATGTTTATAATAAACTTAAATGGTTTTATGAAATGGTTTATAAATGATATTAGTATTAAAGAGAATATACTAAGTCGTAATGAAATAAAATTTAACTTAAATAAGATTAAATGAAATGATTTATAAAATGGTCCACAAATAAATTAATATGAACTGTGTTAAACATAAAATGAAATAATTGAAATTTGAATAAATTGAATATAAATGAAATATATGTGAATAAATTTGAAGCAAACCAATTACCGTTAATAAGAAATGAAGTGTATAAATTAAATATTGACATTGGGTAATGTAAATTAATATAGTTTGAATTAATTAGATGTATATTAATTGTTGAATGGTTTCTTTGGTTGTACATCATTGTTATAACTGCTTTTGGCTGCATATGATTGTTTTGTTGTGTATTGGTGCTTATGTTTATGGTTTGGATTCAGGATTTATGTTGTATGGTTTTATTAAACTTATACATGTTTCTATATCTTTTATAAGTGACTAATATTCTAAATTGAGTTGAGATAGGTACATACGAAGATCGTTTGGACGTATACGCGGATTTGATTTGCTTTTGCTTGCTTAATATGAGCGAACTCGCTCGTATTAATAATAATAAGGTACATATCTCGAATTACATATCGCACATTTATATTTTTCCCTATGGGATTCCTCATCATTGAGATGAGATGTATATTTGGTATATTTGTGATATATATTTATATTATAAAAATTTTCCGATCGAGCCGCGCAAAGGAGACGCTGCCGAAATTTTTCGTAATTTCGGATGTTAGAAATTTTTTAAGATTTTAAAATTTTGTAACTTGTTTTTATAACTAAATTGTAATTTCCGTAAGCCAATCGAAGTGACGTAGCGGAAATGTAGTAAAGGTTTTCAAATAGATTTTATGCTTTATAAGTTGATTATTTTGAGTAAAATATATCGTATGTTAAAATCCTTACTTAACCCCTTTTCGAGGACGAATAGTTTTGAGTAGGGGAGAATGTAACGACCCGTATTTTTAATTATTAAATTTAATATAATTATTGAATAAAAATGGTTAGAAATAAAATTTAATGTTTTATTGATGTTGTTTGTTTAATATGAACTTGAATAAAATTTTGAAATAACCAATTTCAAAGATTTAAGCAATAACAAGTATTGAATGAAATTCTATATATTAGAAGTGTTTATAATCAATAGTATGACTATGGATTGAATAATAAATTTTGAGTTATTTAGATGAAAATAAAATAATTGTTGATAACTAAAATTCATTTGAAGTTCAATGATTTATTAATGTGATTTATTGGATAATTAAATTGTTTAAATTTAATATTGGAAACTATCTAAATAATTAAATTATGAATTTAATGTAAATGAAAATGATTTCAAGAATTGATTAAAATCTTATTTAAACAAGAATGAAATTTTTTAACTTTTCAAATTTAATTTTAAGAGATCAAATTGATTTTGAAAATTTCTCGTTTTAATTAACGAGTAAAAATAACCATTTTGGTCACTCTCTTGGATTTCGATGAAACCAGTTTCATTGGATCCGTAATAGTGAATTATTATAGGATTTCAAGTTTTGTAGCGATCAGACTTATTGTTTGGTCGTGCGAGCTTGAAACGTGTAGAAATTAATTAAAGGAATTTAATTAAAATAAATTGATTTTGAAAAGCTATCTTCTCCATACAATTGAATTAGGCCTCGAGACTAGTTCCATTGTGTTCGGAATGGGGGTATAACATATATAATGCTAGGCAGCACGCGTCGTTTGGATTTCTGAAATTTTGCGGGACAATTGGCTCAGAAACTTATATAAGGCCACATTCGTTTTAGTCAAACCCTAGATATAAACGCGGCCATTTTCTCTTAAGCGATTTTAATGGCCGATAATCCTCAACCTTATCCTTTTGATTTCTCCTCATTCATTCAATGAAGTCGATTGACTCCAAAAGCAAAATTGTAGAGCTCGATCTCCTCTACATATCCAATGATTGGATCGAGTCGATGTCGCTCGAGATCGCTAAAATCTGGGCTTGAAGGCTTACAGGTTTCTCTCATTTTGCGGGAAGACGGAAGCGGCGGAGTCGACAAAATTTCTGTAGATGGTGGCTCTCGAGCTGGCAGTCGCGATGGCGTGTCTCGATGGTGGTCCGGTCGCACGTGGGGTTGTGCGCGTGGAGGTGTTCGTGGGAGCGATATGGGTTTTGCAGGCCTGGGCATTGAATTTGAATGGGAGAGAGAGTGAGGTTTTGTTTTTATTTTATTTTATTAATTAAGTTAATTTTCTTTTAATTATCATTATGTTTATAAAATCATATCTTTTTCATACGAGGTCCGATTTGTGTGAAACAAGTCGCATTGCGACCGTATCGATGCTGTCTACCTCATGGAGTGGAAATGGAATTTATTTGAAGCTGAAATATTTTCAATTTCAAATAAAAGGTGAGTGTTTTATACGCTCACGAATGACTAAATTTTTTATGTTAGTTAAATTAAAATCATAAGTGATTTATGTTTATTGACTATTGTTGGTAAATTTAATTGACATTTAAATTGAGATGATTTGAACTGATATAAATTTAAATTGACAGTTCAAATTTGAAATTGAAATTAAATTTCCAATTAGATACCCGATGTCGATAACTAGTTAATTATTATGGTATTTTGTCTGTTCGGATGTTGATTGTGATGGATGCCTATTGGTTGATATTTTGGATGATTGGATGTTTATTTATTTAATATATATCATGTTATCACCCTGTAAATTATTGACAGTATATAAAACTGGTAATTGAATTATTTCGAAAAATTTAAGAAATAGGTTGAAATGATATATACCTATGACACTGTGATTTGGATTGTAATGATATATATCCATCCTTGGAATTAAAAATCGAAATAAATGATCACTTGGCCATAGGATAGAAAATTATATACGGACACCGGATTGGTTAAATTAAATGATTTTAAATTCTTGGATTTGAATTTATTCAAATGATTTTGTTTTATTAAAATAAAATTGAATTGAAATATAGAAATTGAATTAATTTTGAATTAGAGTTTTGAAATGTTGAATTAAAATTTGTAAAAGAAATCATTCAAAGAATTCAGAATTTGAAGTTGTAATTGAATTATACAAATCAAATTTGTTTGAAGGTTGAACTTCATTTGAACTTCGATATTTGTCTTAGAAAAGGGATTTAAATTGATAATTCAAAATTTGTGCTCGGAATTGAATTAGTTTAAAAGATTTGAACCATAAATTGGATGTTGAAGTTTAATTTGATTAAAGTGATTTAAATCTGTATTTGAAATCGAACTCGAAATTGATATAAATTGGAATGGTTTAAAAATTTAGAATTGAATCGAAACTTAAACCATTTGAATCGAATCAATGAAAATCAAAATCGAAATTAATTCGAATTGAAATCGAAACTGAAATCGAAATTGAAATTGAAGTTAATTCAGATTGAAGTGGAAATTGAAATTGATTTAAATTGAAATTGATTTAAATTGAAATCGAAAGTGAGTCGATTTGAATCAAATTGAGATTGAAGATGATTTGAATTGAAAGATTTGGAATCGAATCAGTTTGACTTGAAACTAGTTTCAAGTAAATTATTTTAATAAAACTGTTTAAAAATCCATCTTTTTAAATATTCAAATTATTTTGATTTTCCAAACTATTTTCT
The DNA here is from genome assembly GCA_030737815.1 of Allium fistulosum. Taxonomy (NCBI): domain Eukaryota; kingdom Viridiplantae; phylum Streptophyta; class Magnoliopsida; order Asparagales; family Amaryllidaceae; genus Allium; species Allium fistulosum. The sequence goes on along the minus strand of CM060905.1, from coordinate 247,674,244 downwards.
TATATAAACCATTTTTAACATCTAAACCATTTTATCAAACTATTTTAAAATTTTAAACTATTTAAAATTATTCAAACTATTTCTAAAAATTCAAACTGGTCAGAGTGGGAACTATTTATATTTAAATCGTTGATTAAATGCGAATTGGGTTAAAATGAAGTTTTAACCTAAATTGTAATTCGAATTGAGTTTTGAAGTAAAGATGATATTTTGAAGTAAATATAATGATTTTGAAATAAATGATATTTTGAAGTGAATATGATATTTTGATATCAAGTATGAATCGTTTTCGAAATGTAAAAGTACCAACTGGTGTGTAAAACGATGTTTGGTTGTTAAAGAGACCGAGGCCTCTTATCTGCATACTCTCTGTCAATATTGGAACCACTTTAACAACTGTGTATGCGGAGGAGACTCCAGAACGAAGTGGATGGATTTGGCGTACGTTAGCTGGATTTGAAGAAAGAGAACGATGATGGATAGTCCCCGACACTTGTGCCAATTTGAAATGACTAAAACAGGATGGCTTGATAGGGCCAAGCGGGCTAGCTATCCCTAGCGAACATCCATTCTTTGATTTTCTTTTGGACTTGGTCCATACTATTACTCTTGTTGTTGGTTTCGATTGGTGCACCTTGATTTGGGATGACCTCTCTTTGACTCGATATGGGATGGATGGATGCGGTAGGCGATCGTGGCTACGATGCGTTACCACCAGCCCTGCGACCCGAACTAGTAGTATCCTACCTTGGACATTGCTTCACGTGCCTCGTTATACTTTTATCCCTATACGAGACCACTACGAGTTTGGTTTAGTGTTGTTGTATCACGGCGCATCCCTATTGCCCGACATGCTACTGGGGCGTTATATGCAAACTGTACGACAATGCTTAAAAACACGTTAAGGGGGATTAATGTAAAGCCTTAACACCAAAAAATATATTTATTTACTGATTAGACATTATATATATAGCATATTCTACTATATATAAATATTTTGATAGATCCTTAAGAGATGGAAAATCCCGTAACATCTCTTGAGTTATTGCACACACGTTACACGCTGAACACGAGATGTGAAACCCCGTAAACATCTCTGACGCTATTACACTAATGTTATATGTGATATTGATTTGAGTCACATAAGGATATTTTAGTCCTGACTCGAGTGTTTTGTCTTTTCATTACGCTCATGTCAGTCCTGAGTTTTCGGCGCATTAAAGACTATTTTTTTGAGGACGAAGACGAAGATTGGTATGTTATTATTACTAGTATTATTTCACCACATTGTTTGTTTTGCTACATTATTCTATTATTATGTTGTATGTATAACCCTGATAAATGTTGTATAAATTATAATCAAATGTATAGTATAAACAGCTTCATGAACTGTTTATTTGATTATTATATTTTGTCATTCCGCTGCGAGATTCTGTATTTGTTTTCTTCTTTTCTTATTTTTCTTAATTACCATTGATTATCTGTGTTTCAGATTGTTTGAGTTGGACATGTATGGATTATTGTCGATTTAACCCTTCCAAAATGTGGGTCATCACAATCAATGATCTTATGAATACAATTCAATCTCTTTTAACAGTTTCCATATCAAAACAGACCAGATCACCTAATAAGCTAGCCAACCAATCAATACCAGTCAAAGATTGCAAAATTGTGGGAACTTTCGAAAACTATACCCAAACAGGAATAAAAAGAACCTTTTCTCTAGTAGAATCAATAGATGGGCTCCATTATGTTAAAATGAAATTTTTTCCTAGGATAATAATAGGGTCGATCTCAAGTATCCGTAGCTTATCTTCTAAATAAGCGAATTTAAAGAAAAACATGAGTTATCATAACATATTGTGATTTTTCCTTTAAGTTTCCACGTCTTCATCGAATGAAACTTAACAATAGAAAAAGGTGGATTGTCATATAAGAAGAAACCAATTAATTGATTACCCCAAAATACACAACCTGCGTCAATAACATTAATGGAGGAATATTGACCCCATTAACACAATTACATTCAAACTTCTTTGGAACATAGAGACCGACATTACGGGATTTTGATGTGTATAATGACGAGCATTTTAAAGAATTTGGGGCTTGAGAATTCAAAAGGGTCTTGCTTTGATTAGGAAGGAGAACAACAAGGACAACATCTATAAATTCCTCGGAGCTAATAGCATCCTGATGTTTCTTAGTTACATGTGCATCAATGCAAGCAGCATTAATGTCAACATCTAGCACATGAGGGTTACAAGTAAGATAAAACTCACCAAGGGTAGCAGAGATGCGAGGAATGTCAACATGCCTAGGTGATCTTCCTATTTATGATCGTTTTTTTAAATGGAAATTTGTATTGCCTTTGCATGATTGTTTTATTTTTAAAAACTAATGACCAAGGCCGATTGTTATCTCTGAATGGATTTTCATACCTATCTATTTATGATCATCTTTGTACGATTGTTGTCATCTTCTATATATATATTATGATCATTATCAATCGTTAATTCACATAAAGGAGTTTTCGGATCGTTCTTGGTAGTGGAACGATCGGTAGGAATTCTAGTTTGAACCATCGGTATATCTCATGGGTTGAACGATCGGTATATGCTCTTCCTATAAAACTTTCATCCTTAACCATTTTTTATAATCTTGCCCGATCGTTTCTAGGCTTGCAAAATTTTGGATCATTTTAGAACGATCGGTGTAATTTCGAGGCTACAAAGGATCGGCCTGTCCATCCATATAAAAGCATTTTACTTAGCAACTTCGATCTCCACTTCTCACTTTCGTATCGTTCAAACTTTCAACTGGAAAAGAAAAGGAACAAATTGTTCTCCCTCCTTTCTTCCATTGCTTCAAAAAATGACCATAATTCACCAACTAAGAAACATCTTATCTTCATTCAAGCTCTAGTCGATCGTCCCCTTCTCTTATCCATTGTTGTTGCTTCAGATCTCGCTTCGAATCAAATTCGAGTCTAACTTTTCCCATTAGATCTCATGCTTTGGTAGAATGACTTGAACTCGCTTGATGATTCAAGAATGATACTTCGAGTGCCTTAAATCTCATATTAGTTAGTTTAGTTGGTGGAGTCGTTCGATCTACATCAAGTTGGAGAGGATGGGAATTGAGGAAGATGGAGTAGCTAAGTGCGGTAAATGACGTAGATCGACGCATGACAATCGTCCTTGGACGACCGGTAGAGCTTTGGACTTAGATGACTTCGGAGTGGGTGATGGTGATGATCTACCGATCGTTATGGAGTGATATTATCATTTGGGTGTTTTACGATCGTCTTCGAATGATCGATGGTGCATTGGAGGATTTAGAGTAGCGGTTGAGCTTTGGACTTAGTGAATTTTGAAGCGAAGGGATCAATCGGTATAACGATCGTATGGATGGAGTAGAGACAGCGATTGGTTTAGAAGGCTAAGGAGAACGATTGATGGGAAGAATCGATCAGGAACGACCAGGACTAGGCCTAGGATCGATCAATTAGGGTGAAGCTTGAATGATCAGTTTAGGAGAGTTAAGTTGAACGACTGGTAGTTAGGCATGGGGAATGATCGGTGATGCTAAAATGAATGATCGATTGTCTGCACATGAATCTTAAAAGTGGAATCTAATTAAATAGGCTTAAATCCAATGTTGAGCTTCGACCTTGCACATTCAAGTGAACTCATATGACTTGTATAGGACTTGAACTGCATATTCGGTATTATATGACATTTGAACTTTGACATGAACCAATGCCTTCAACTGTTCTCTTGGATCTCATCAATGACTGAAATATAAAAATTGTACTTTCACTTGCTGACAATCGATCATGAAACTCAAACTGCATCGTTCCCTAATGATAGAGAAACGGTTAGGACGGTCAAGAATGACGGTCTCTTTGGTTGAACCTTGAAGTCTTGTCGTCTTTTCCATTTTTAATTTCGTACAACTTATTACTGTATTGTATAGCACTTCACCGCACCACAGTAGCACTCACTATGCAGTGGGGGTACAGGTTACTTTATCTAATCATGATTTTTATTGAGTTTAATAGCAATGGGTTCTAGATGTTCTGGGCGTCTTGCAGCTATGCCAGCTGGATCATCTTCTCAGCAAGATAATCCTGACGTGGAACCAAGTTCTACAACCGAGTCTGATAGTCCATTCTTTATTCATCATTCAATACAACCGGAAAGCCTAGGCCCATAGTTTGATTTTTCTGATGCAGTTCCCATTCTTTCACCTGAAGTTATTGATCCTGCTCCCGACACTTTGGAGGATGCAATTATTTTGGAGGATCCTGCTGATTCCATTGCCTCTAAAATTAAGGAAGACGCTCTTTGCTGAATTTGTGTAAGGCATGGAATTTTCTTTGATGGTCTATTGGTTCCGTCGTAGGATGATAGGGCTCATAGACCTCCAAAAGGATATACGGCGTGCAACAAATTCATGTGCTGGGCCTTATGCATCCTGCCATTTAATTCTTACATCCAGGAAATTCTCCATTATCTAAGGATAGCTCCAACGCAGCTTCATCCCAATGGCTACGCTCTTCTCAATTGTATTTATATAGTATTTATGGAGTTCATGCATCGTCCTCTGACCATCGATGACATTCGGTTCATATTCTCTTTCAAGCGACGGATAGGGAGTCTTTCATTTACATTTCTTGAGTCACGAAGAAGTGTTAGATTCTAACTGGCGCATGGAATACATTAAGCGCTTTTAAAAGCGAGTGGTTCTTTGTTCGATGTCCTTCCAGTTTTTCTCGACAATGGCTGGAAATATTTAAGTGTTATCCACCATCTTTATATTAGCGTGGAAAATTGATATTCAGATTGTATTCCTACCTAAGTAATTCTTTTTACAGGCACCGTCACATAGCGTAGTTGTAATCTTTTTGGAGAGGCGGTGATGACTCTAAAAAATGCACCGCCTGAAGATAGGAACATCGAATATCTTCTTATGGACGAACGCCTTGTTACTTTTTGTTTAATAGTAGAGGGCCTCAGTGTAGGGCTAACAAAATTTTCTCAAACTACAGGGGTAAGACCATGGGCTGAGGGGCAATCGAATCGGTCCCATCGTGCCCCCAGCCATGGGTGCTTAGGAATTCATCGGTATTGATGTCGAAGGAGATAAAAGCGATGTACCAGGTCGCAATGATGACGAATCTAGTCTTGAAGTCAAGGTTAGATTCTCGCAAACCTCACAGCCTTTGGCTCCCGATAGAAGAAAAAGGAAACGTTTTTTTAAATTTTCCAAAAGTCGCCTTTCTGATCAACTCAAGTCGTCGATGACTCCTAAAGTTGTTCAAGATGAATCCTCTTCTCAACCGTCAGAACGTTCAAGTATGCCACTTGATTCTCTGTCTGGTCTGCCAATCTGCATGACCTTGACGCTTTCCACTTCACTGACCTAAGTATTGATGGGTTGGATACTCCCACCAGAGCTGGCACTGAAATTCCAACTTCTAAAGGGGAAGTTACTCCAATGTGCAAAGCTCCTACACCTGGTTTGTCGGGGCTAACACAAGGACACTTGCACACACTTGCACCCCTCAACATTGCATTATGCTCAACTTTTGCCTTTTAATGATTAAAGTTGATTAACTTTTGTTTTCCTTTGTAGAAATGATGGTAAAGAAAAGGAACATGTTTAATTCCTTTCGGGATATACACCACCAATCCTCTGGTTCGCGCTTTAACTCATACCGTCAAGGTGGTAATCGAGATTATTATGATCCTAGTTACCAGTGTAGTTGGGACCATGGTCATCAAGATAGGGGTGATAGGGATAAACCATCTCAAGATAAACATCAATCAAGATCTAGGTCCCCTCCTCCAAATGGTTTTGATAAGCCAATTGATCGTCGGGACTCACCTGTCGATCCCTCTCGTGGTCCCCCTCCCGTCATAGTTCCTCCATGGTCTTTAGTTCCTTCTCACTCTCAGTAGTACAGTGATCGTCATCGCCATAGCGAACATGTTGCTGCTTATAGGCCCGACAAGGAAAGTACTGAAGTCAAAATCGCTGCCGTAGATCGTATGATTGATCCAGTTTCTCGCATGGCACAACTTCGAGAAGAGTTTCCAAACCTATGCTTTGAAGGGTTCTTTTTCCTCCTAATCTGAAGAGGGTTCCAGACCATGTCCATAAAATGACTATCGATTCCATTATCGATATCCATAAGCAGTACCATGAATGGATGAAAGCAGAGGAAAATTGTCGAAAGTGACTTTCGAGAGCGCGGTGGAAATTAAAAATTTAAAATGCCTAGAAGATCAAAATAAAAGAATTATCGATACTTTGACAAATGAGTTCGAGGCTTCTAGAACTTCCCTAGCATAGGCTGAGGGAAAAGCTAATGTTGCCATCAAATCCATGGAGGAGATGAAGTCCAGTCATCTTGACATTGTGTAGGTGTTACATCATCGAAATCAAGAAATAGCACTCAAGAGAGATACAGCTCGAAGTAATGAATCAACAACCTTAAAGGAGATAGCGGAAATCAAGGCTAAGCTCGAGTTCGCAAACAAGGAGAAAGATGATGATCAAAAATCACTCAAGATGCTTGTGATGAGCTATTGAGTGTTAGACTTGAAAGAGATACGGCCATTGAAAGGGCCAAAGGTGTTGATGCGCTCATTCAGTGCAAAGTAGAAGCTACCAAGGATAAGGTTAGGGAAGAGATAATGAATGAGCTCGACCCGCTTCTTATTCTTTACAATGCCAATGTTCTCAAGCATATAAATCTAACATGGCTTGGCGATGATTACCCCTACCAGCTCTAGGACATGTGGGAATTTCTTGTTGCAGAGGAAAAGAGACTCCTTAATACTGAGGAAATTGACCCGTCCAGGCTTGAAGGTGAAATGCTATAGGGCGATAAATCCAAAACATTGCATGATATCCAGCTTGCCCTTTAGAAAGTATCTACTGCTGCCTCTTTACATGAAGTGGGTGAAGGATTCAGGTCAGCACAACCTGACGTTACAACTGAAATGCCCTCAACATCTGAGGCTATCCCTAGTTCCATGTCAGATTCTTCAACCATCCTTGGGTATGATCCGGACAAGCCTCGGCTTTCTCCAATTCCTGAACCCAGTTCTGAGGGTATTTTGGCTCAACTTGGGAGCCACACTGAGGATGTCGTAATCATGGGATCTTCCCACCTTACCGATGAGCTTAGCATGAAAGAGCACATTGAGAAGGAAGGAAGAGTTGTCAAAAAAGAAGGCGAAAGCTGAGCCTGTTGATATGGATTTCAATGAGCCGATTTCTATCCCGCTCCAGATGATCCCTCATAGCAGGACAATTCCCTGAGATGAGATCCCATCTATTTCCAGTGTTGAGAGTGCCTCGATCCCTCCTACTTCTAAAGATGATGCCGCCTCAATCCATATAATTAAAGATGCATCTTCGAACAAAAGCCGAGGCGAAAAAGGATCAAAGAGTGGATCGAGTGGCAGTTTGGATGGAGCCACTCCCAAGAAATAAAAGAAAGATAGGTTATCGAGGAAATAACCGTCGGGTCGATGTGATGTGTAAATAGTTTGGATGGCCACTGTTTCTTTTTGTTTGTCCTGCTTGTTCAGGTATGATCCCCGCTTTTATTTCTCATTTTGGATAAACTTGTATTGTGAACATCAAGTTTAGTGTGAATAAGAATTCTTTTATTCTTGTGTAGAATTCTCGCACATACTTGCTTAAATGATCGAGCTATTACGTTTTCCATTTAATGTATTTGTGATTCATTGCTCGTTGGGTCGGATATCCATCCGACTTATCCATCCCAAGGCCTCCCTGAGGTCGTGGCTTCAGGTCGTATCAAACACTGGACTCAAGCCTTAGTGTTACGCCGTCGAATTTAGCGGTTTGAGTAATTATACTCCTGCCCCTAGTCTCAAGTTAACAGACTTAGATAGTGGACGATCAAACTCCATCCTTACCGAGTTTATACTCTTCCTATCTGTTTCAAGCCAGAGTTTATAGAATAGTGAGTGGTCAAACTGCACTCATCTATTTGTTTATACTCGTGTCCACACTTTGGGGATAAGAGTTAGTTAATGGGTAGTCGGATCACACCCTTTTAGCATCATACTCATATCTGCACTCTGGGGACATGAGTTATTTCATAGGTGACCAGTTGCACCCACTTAGCATTTATACTCATATCCGCAATCTAGGGATGTGAGTTTTTTAAAAGACTGTCGAGTTCAGTTCTCTTTGGTCAGTTGTTCTGCCCTCAAATATGGGGTTTGACCCATCAAGTGATCGGTTGAATCTCAATCACTCCTGAATTATGTCAGTCTCATCGAACAATGGGATTTAGTCGGTCATATATTGCAACTAACATGTACTGCGATGGAGAGTCACAGATATGATGGAAAATTCAAAGCTCTATTGCTGAATGGAAAGAAATGACATAATTTGTCTTATTACATATTTGAAAAACCAAATGCTAAAGAAAATCCTAAAATTAAATACAACTGAATGAAAAAGGAAAACTAAGTGAAATAGCATCATAAATGCTTGCTATTTCATGCCCTTGGGAGTGTGATGCCATCAACAGTTGCTAGCTTAAAAGTTCCCTCTCTAAGCCTCTGCTTAATGACATACGGTCCTTCCCAAGTTGGATTTATATGCAACGGGATAGGTAAAACCCATTTTAAAACAAGATCGTCGACTTCAAAGGTTCTAGGTCAGAATTTGATGTTGTAGTATCAAGTGACTCAGTGTCGGTGTGCAGCTACCCTCAAATCAGCTTCCTCACGCTTCTCATTTATAAAGTCTAAAGATTCCAAAAGGAGATCTTTGTTGTTCTGGGATAGTAATAAGTTACTCGGTGAGAAGGAATTTCGAGCTCAATAGGAATAACGGCCTTGGAGCCGTAAGCGAGGGCGAATGGAGTATGGCCAGTCGCAGACTTGTGTGTGGTCCTGTAAGCCATAGTGTTATTGGGAGTTCATCCACCCACTTGCCTCTAGCTCTTTCCAAATGCTTTTTCAAAATGGATTTTATGATTTTGTTCATAGCTTCAACTTGTTCATTTGCTCGAGGGTGAGCAACTACCGCAAACCTCTTTTCAATACGATACTGACAGTAGAAATCTTTAAATTCAATACCGTCAAATTGAGTCCCACTGTCTGTTACAATAGTTCGTGGAAGACCAAAATGACAGATGATGTTCCAGACAATAAAGTTGATTACTTTCTTGGTTGTGATCGTGGCTAAAGGTTTCGCCTCAGCTCATTTGGTGAAGTAATCAACTACGGCAATAACGCACTTTACACCACCTTTAGAGATCTGTAAGGAACCAATAATATCTATACCCCCACATGGAAAATGACCATGGGCTAATCATTTGTGTAATTTATGTTGGTGGAGCTCTTGGAACTTTTGCATATATCTGAAACTTGTCGCATCGCCTTACATAATCGACAGCGTCTCAATTAACGGTCAGCCAGTAATACCCATAACAGAATATCTTCTTTGCTAGTGTTTGCCCTTTAGCATGATCACCATATCCCCCTTCATAAACTTCCTTTAGTACTCGTTTTATTTCATCATGAACGATACACCGGAGAAGGGGAATGGAGAAACCTGTTTTGTACATAACTCCTTTCTGTATAATATACCGTACAGCTTTGCGAAGGATTTGTCGCTTTTCATTCCTTCTTTCAGGAAGAACTCCCTGTAGTAAATAATCTTTAATCAGAGTCATCCATGATTCCTTCTCAAGTTCTGTCTCTAAGACCCGGTCAATTTGCATCAGGCTTATACTCGGAGCACTTAATACCTTGACCAGAACCAAACCCATTTGTTGTGCATTCCCAGTGCTAGCAAATTTTGCCAATGAATCGTCCTCTCTATTTGATCTTGAGGAATGTGTGTAATGTCTTAATACTCAAAGTCAGTCAACGACTCTTGGACTTGGGTAAGGTATGGAGCTAGTCATTATCCTTTAGCTTGATAATATCTCCTGACTTGGTATACTACCAATTGTGTGTCACAAAAGATTTCAAGAGACTTTATTTCTAGTTTGCTGGCGAGTTTAAGTCCAATAATTAGAGCCTCATACTCGGCTTCGTTGTTGGTTATAGGGAAATTAAGCTTTAAAGCATAGAAAATTGACCGATTTTCGGGAGTTACAAACATAATCCTAGCTCTAGAACAACGATGGTTGGATGATCCATCTGTATACGACTTCCACCGTATGGTAGGGACTTCACTGCTCTCCAAGAAATCATCCTATACAGTAAATTTGCTATGAAATCTACTAGTGCCTGACCCTGGATAGTCCTCCGAGTAAGATAGATGATATCGAATTGGCTAAGTTCGATATTCCACTTGAGTAACCTTCCAAACGTCTCAGGTCGCTGCAAGACCTGTTGTAAGGGCTGGTCAGCGTAAACATTAATAGGATGTGCCTAAGTAGGGGCGAAGTTTTTGTGATGCAATCAGTAAGCGGTATGCTAGTTTCTCTATCTTCGGATAGTTCCTTTCAACCCCTGTCAATCGCTTACTAACATAATAGATCGGTCTTTGAATTTGATTCTCTTCACGAAGCAATGCGGCACTTATAGCATGTACTGACACGGCTAAATAAACATATAAATCTTCATGATCCACTGGCTTTGTTAAGTTGGGAGGTCTCTCCAACTGGTTCACCAAAGCTTGAAATGGGTCTTTATAATCTTGTATCCATTCAAAATTACTTTTTCCTCTCCTAATCAAGTCAAAGAAAGGAATGCATTTATCAGTAGCTCTGGAAATGAACCGCCTTAGGGCAACGACCTTCCCATTCAGGCTCTGTAGTTGTTTGATAGTCTTTGGTGCTAAGATATTGCGAATAACTTGGATCTTCTCAAGATTAACTTCGATTTCACGGGCATTAACGATGAAACCTAAGAACTTTCCTGATGCAATGCTAAAGGAACATTTTAGAGGATTAATCTTCATTTTATAACGTCGAAGGATGTCGAACATTTCTACCAAGTCTCTAATGTGATCGCTAGACTGTCATGACTTCACGAGCATATATCCACATATACCTCCATCGTTTTTCCAATTTGATCATTAAACATTTTGTTAACTAGGTGCTGGTAGTTCGCCTGCATTCTTTAGTCTAAACGGCATCACCACATAGTAATATAATCCAACATCGGTAATGAAGCTGGTGTGCTCTTGATCGAGAATGAGCATCGGAATTTGGTTATATCCTTAGTAGGCATCCATGAAAGATAGTAATTCATGTCCCACGATCGAGTGTACCAACTGGTTGATCCTTGGAAGGGGAAAACTATCTTTTGGGCATGCCTTGTTCAAGTCAGAGTAATCAATGCATGTTCTTCATTTCCCGTTTGCCTTTCTCATAAGTACATGATTAGATACCCATTTAGGGTAGAGGGCATCGTGAATAAACATGTTGTCATTGAGTCTATCCACCTCCTCTTTAAGAGCGGCAGACCACTTCGGATCCATACCACGTCTTTTTGTCTCACCGGGACATACCTCGGGTCGATATTCAATGCATGGCTCGCAATGGCAGGCGCGATCCTACACAAGTCTGAGTGAGTTCAAGCAAACATGTCAAGATTCGCTCCGAGAAATCCAGTAAGTTCATTCATCATCTGGGGGCTGAGCTGTGATCTGATCTTTAGGACCCACGACGGGTCGTCGTGGCTAACTGTAATGTCAATCGTCAGCTCAGCCAGTGCAGCCTTGGTCTCTTTGGGCTCCTTTTGGTCATCTCTCAAGTCTATATCTTTATAGAACCGACTATGGCGCCTGAGGCAAGGCTCGGGCGCTAGTTGTCAATCCTCCGTGGCTTGGATGTGGACTGACTTGTCTGTACCCTTACCTTTTTCACTCCGTTGAGCATCCCTCAACTCAGCTACATAACAGGCATGTCCAGTCGCATGACCTTTATGAACAACTCCAACGCCATTATCTATTGGGAACTTCAAAGTCAAATAACATAGGGGCAAGAGCTGCTCGGAACTCAGCTAGGGTCGGTCGGCCTAAAAAAACGTTATATGGCGAGTCAACATTCAAAACAAAAAAAGGAAAAATCTGTACTCTCCTACGGTCAACTTCCCAACTCTATAGGTAATTCAACATAACTTACAGCTTCAGTTGCAGCACCATTAAAGCCATGAATGCAGGCTTAGACGGTTTCAAATCCTTTGCTTCCACCCTCATTTGATCATAAGCTTTCTTGAAAATTATGTTTACAGAACTTCCACAGTCAACCAATATCCTTCACACAAAAGCAGAGCCAATCATGTCCCAAATGACCATCGGGTCGATCGTTGGAGCCTCCACCTTATCTGCATCTCTACTTCTAAACACGATATCATCTACTATTGTTCATTGCGGTATTGCCAGAGCTCCATCCTCCGTATTTGAACAATGTTCAAAATCCACATGCTTAATCGTGCTAGCATAGTGCTCCATCTCATGCCAAGTTTTATCAACCGGATGCGGTCAGTCCACGCAGGTTCCTTAGCCCTGTGCGGTGCTTGTCCTCGGTTGGGGTCAGATGTCCCCTACTCGCCATCCTACGGGGATTTTACGAACTGCTGTGAGTTCCTTTCTCGAATCATCTTTTCGATAATATCCTGGAGATGCCTGCATTTATTGGTGTTATGCCCATAACATTCGTGGAACCGACAATATTTCCCAGTTTGTTTCTGCTTCTTTATTGATTCTTTTGGAGGCGGCTTCCTGTACTGCATAGTATTGCAGGTAGACAAATAGGCATCCTCCATGGATAGTGGCATGTAAGTGTTGTACATCGAAATCCTGGGTTTTTGTCTTTCAGAATCCCTCTTTCGTTCTCAGCTCATATCTCCACCTTTCTTTTGCTGATTCGGTTTGCTCCGGACATTCACTTAAACTTTTCCAAAGCTCTCATTAGACTGTTTTACTGCAATATTACTTTGTACTCCCTCTCTATTTGGTCCTGCAACATTCTTCTTCCTAGAGGATTTGGCTTCCTTCTTTCTTAAATATTGAGCCGCCTTTGCGTAAAAGCATTCCAATATTGCGGGTGGTTTGTCGGCTAACCAATCACCGGAATTAGATTCTGGATCAATCCCTCTTGTCATGGCCATCAATGTTGCATGGTCATTTGGATTACTGATTTCTGTAATAGCTGTGTGGAATCTCTCCAAATAATCTTTTAACGATTCGCTTGGAGCCTGGATCACGCTGGAAAGGGACCATTACATCATAGGGGCGAGTTGCATGCATTCGGAATAGCTCCACAAACCTTGTTTCCAGATCATCGAATCTAGAGATTGATCGTGGGGGTAGCCTTGTAAACCACATCGTTGCTATTCCAGAGAGAGTTATAGGAAAACATCTACACTTTATTGCATCATCTACTCGTATGGAATCCATCAGCTATTCATATCTCATGATGTGCTGCCTGGTGTCGGTTTTTCCCTCATAGGTAGGCATCGACGACATGTTGAACCTCCTGGGATATTCTACATGCGGGACATTATCAGTGAATGGGGTATGGTTTCTCGAGATTCCCCAGTTATCATTGGTCAAGCCTTGGATTTCTCTCACTAGCTGTCTGACCATAGCTGACAAGTCCGGTGTTTGGATAGTTGGCGCCAAGCGGTGGTCGTGTTCCACCTCACATGAATGGTCCGGTCGATGTCTATGAGTCGTTCCACGCCTTCTTGGTTCAACATCTTCTCGATGTGTAGCTCGTAAATTCACTTCATCGTCATTCTGGGGAAGCATTTGGTCAATATTTATCTAAACTCCATTATCTAAATTAATCCCAGCAGCTCCAGTTTGAATCCCAACATGCATAGGTAAGTTCCCTTCTCTAGTGGAGGGGTTAGAACTGATCGTTCCTGGCAGACCATGACGGTCTGCCTGTTGACGCCCCGAAGTTTTTACATGATAACCATATGCTCTTCGATGCCTATGCCTATGATACTCATCTAATGAACTAGAACTCTCTGATGCTGAGTAAGGCGTAGGGTCCCTTCTAGCTTTTCCTCGCTGTTGCTGACTGAGTTGGTTCATTAGATTGATATTGGCCTGAAACTGGCGATTTAATTCTGGACGGCTATTCATTAGCTCTCACATCAAATTCTGGAATTAGGCTCTCGTAATAGAATCAGTTGGATTCAGGACTTCAACTTGTTCGACATTCACATCCATTGGTTGAGTGCTCGGGCCTCCTTGCTGGATACTAGCGTTTTCATTTCCTTCCACATTCTGAGAAGTAGATCTAGTGTTCCTCACCATTGTTGATAGCTTTGCTTAGATTTGTACAAATCTGAGTAGAACGAGCAATCTTCCTAAAGATAACTATGGATCTCCTTCAAAGGAATTTATGCAATTCAGTAGTAACAAAGGGATCCTAATAAGCTGAGAATCAAGGTTCTTAGTGAAAGCACCAAAATGCTTGCACCAAAAATGGTTACAAACACCAAAGAATAGTGTTTGTAGAGAATTAAATAAAGAAAAGAAAAATTAAACCGAATAAAAGAACAAGTAAGAAATAGAGAATAAGCGATAATCAAAGACATAGAGGTTTATAGTGGTTCGGCGTTGTATGCCTACGTCCACTTTGAAGATTATCTTTTATTACTCTCTTATGAATCTGATTACAACAGTAGAACAAAGCTAGCACTTGATTACAATGGAGTCTATAGTAACAAGCAGTGTAAAGATCCATAAAATGAACCAACAGGTCTGTAGTTATAGGGTGAGATAAAGAGTTATTTTGCTAAGATTTCGACAGAAGGCTCTCCAGGTCCATAAGGGCCCACCATAACGATTGGTGAACATAACTTGTTGTTTTGGAATGATTGGTATAAATTACGATGATTGTTATTTTTGCCTCTGAAATCCATGTGGTCGTTTATAGGGGGTCCCACATGCGTCTATGTCTTGCTCCTAAAATATGAAGTTATTCTGAGTTGTAGATTGCGAAATATGGATCAACCTTTGTTGCATCTGGATCGCTTGTTGAGTTACACCGATCGTTAGGAAGGATCGACACAAAACGATCTGCATAAAATGACAGGCACTTCCTGAACATTAGAGTTTTGTCCTGCAATCGTTTTTGTGGGCTTCATCCTTCAATATATAGATGCCCTAAAAGCTTCAAGTGAAGTGGCCTTATGGATTTTGAGATATCGATCTTCGCTGATTTGAGCTGTTTTATAGATCGTTTCCGATCAATCCTTATAAATCCTTGCTTTGTCTGTAACTCGAGCATATGAACTCCGATCGAATTGAAATTTGGAATAAAGCTTCACATGGCTATGCCTATCACTCCATACTGATTGCACCTCGATTGGGTCCTAGTCCGGATCTACTCGATCATCGTCCATAGTATCATATACAACTGGTTCTCAAGGCTGGTAACCATCCGTTTCTAGCTAAGTTGATGATATCATGACCTTGCCAAAAGGTGGGATAACATATAATATTATTTCTAACTTTCATTTAACATTAACTTGTTGAAAATTAACTGTATAGTAAACTTAAACTTAAGTATACCTTCGATGTTTGATTTTTTTATGTACTATTTCGTTGAAACTAACCCCTATTTATAGAAGAACAACAGTCATGTCCATTCATGAAAGGTTATGGCGAATAGACACTTCTTTTGAAATTCAAATTTTTGAATCTAACTGACACTATGTCGACATGGGGTACTAGGGCATGTCGACATCCCAAAGGAAATTTTGATGTTTTGTTTTTCTTTGAAAATAACCTTTATCTAATATTAAAACTATTTTAAACTTTATAAATATACTTGACTATAGATAAAATACATAGATGAATATAAAGAATAATATATATAATATTTTACTATAATTTTATATTTAAATCTAAGTATAAATATATTATAATTAAAAGATAGTTTAAAACAACCGAAGTTTAAAAACAAGAATATTTAAGGCTAAAACATCTTTTTTGAAAATCATTTGAAAAGATAATTTTTAAGGCTAAAATATTTTGAAAAACAATTTTGAAAATCATTCTGAAGTAGTTTTGAAAATCATTTTGAAGTAGTTTTGCAAGCTTCTTCCTGTAGAATATCTCATCATGTCACGACTCGAGAACTTGTACAAAACCAGGATGTTCGTGGGTTTGTAAGCCACTTTCCGTAGGTTTGTAAGCTACTTGTCGTGGGTTTGTAAACCACTAAAAAGGTAGAAATGGGTTCCATCCCAAAAGAAAATTGGAGTGAAGATTTCAGTGCTATTGTGAAGTTTTAACATAATTCTAGACTCGATACTTATCTTGAAATCTTGAGCTCTTAATAATCTTGATATTCTTGATACTCATGAGTCTTCAATCTTGATATCTTGAATCTCTATACTATACAGTCTTCATTCTTGGTACCATCATGGTTAAATCCTCCATATACATATATATCTAAACTATAGTGTTAGTATTTATATTTTATAATCTTATTCTAAGGTTGTTGTCATCAAAACCATCAACTCATGGACTAACAATCTCCCCCTTTTTGATGATGATAACTTTTGTTTATAAAATATTACTTCTATCCTAATAACTCCCCCTAAATCTAATAACTCCCCCTTAATCTATGCCTAACTCTCCTATTTTATATTTCTCCCCCTTTGTCATCAACAAAAACAAACAAACTTTAAACTATACAACTTCCCTTCATTCTTGTACTCAAGTACCTGCATTAATAAAATATATAATAGAGTATATAAGAAATAACTATACTTATAGACATGATATTCAATCAATGATTATAAATATATTAATGTATATTTATACAATCATCAAACCACACCAATGTATAAATCAAATCAATCAAAACAACCAATTTCAATCAAAACAATCAATTCAAACAAAGTAATAAAGCAAACAAATTAAACGTTACGGGGAACTTCCACCCATCCTTCTTCTCCGAAAATAGGGTCTGCTTTGATGGCATCCCAATTTTCATTGTCATTTGTGAGAGAGACAGGAGGATGTGCTTCGTTATCATCCTTATGCAGGGAAGAAATCATCCATCGAATTGCATCAAAATGCCTTTCTTGCTCCTTGATCATCTGCATTTGACTTAACTCTAAGTGTCGCTGGTTACGAAGAATGAACGAGAGAATATTCTTGAATGAATTAAGAGTTTCTTCAAGATTCTCAGATAAGTTATGAATTGGATTAGCCATTTTTGAAATTGTGAGAAGAATGAGAGATAGAATAGATAAGAAATAATATTCAGTAATGAATTCTGAAAGAAATGGGTATTTATAGGTGTAGAAATTCGTTTGAAATGAATAGACATATGGTAGTTATTCAAATTTCAAATTCAAAACGAAGTGTCATTTCTGACCAGTATATGTCGACATGGTCAAGGGGAGTATGTCGACATACGACAGTGAAATATAATAGTAATTTTGATTTTGTGAATAATTGTATATATATATTATATAATATACTAACATTTATTCAAGAGATAAGATAAGCTAGATAACAGAAAGGAAATTCAATTTCATTGCATAGAAGAGTGATACAATGATTAATCATAAACAACTACATAAACACTCAAATTAAAACAAACTTAAACTAATTCGATATGATATGAAGATATAGAACTAGTTAGAGGATGATGAAGATGAAGATAATCCAAGTTTCTTGCTGACTTTGGAGAAAAAATTGTTCATCATGGATGATATTTTGTCCAACTTCTTACTAACGGATCTTTTAAGAACCCGTTGATTCTCTTTTGGTTTTTGAGAAGGATTTTGTTGGTAGGATTGGAGGGATATTCAGTACTTTCTAGGGATGTTTCTCCTTCTTCTTCTATTTCCATTTCATCCCTTTCTTCTTCTTCTTCTTCCTCTTCCATTTCTTCATGAGCCAAATGCTCTTCCTTTTCGACAAGAGTCTCATAAGGTTAAAAAACATATGGGATTTTCATGAGAGAAATGTTTGAGATATTAAAAACTTTTCTTGAAATAAATTCTTCTCCTTTTAAATTTACTCCAAAATAGTTGAAAATCCGAGTAAGGTAAATTCCATGGTATAAAGTGTTTTCTCCCATTTCAAAATTTTTAGGACGAAGTTCATCCAAAATAACTTGCGCCCAATTGATATCATAATTTCCAAAAATAGCAAAAGTGCTTTGCACACTTTTGAAGTAGGATTATTAAAATTTCCCGATCTTGGGGTCAAAGTATGTTGTAAAAGAAGATTGACAATTCTTGCTTTAGGATGAAAGTTTCGGTTTTTAAATTCAAAGTTTTCATCTCCTTCAAAAATATGATGAAATGTCTCACGATCATGTTCATCGATTTGAAAACTAGAAAGATCCATTCCCGTATTCTTACAATTGAGAATGGTACCCAAAAGATCACAATTTAAAACAATTCTAGTGCCTTTGACAGTACTCCAAATTTCATTATCATTTCCTTCATAAAATTCTCGATTGAGAATTGCATAGAAAATTTTAACAAGATTTGGGTAACAAACAAAATCATTTTGAGAAGAATCAACAAGGCTAAGAATTTGATTGTTTGAAAAAAGAGTATCAATTTCATAAGAAGCAAAATCTTGAAAAATAGTAAACTTTCCGGGATGGACTTTTCCATAATTAGCATAATTGATGTATGCTTTTATTGCCTCCGGATTATTGAGGAGTTGCACTTTCAAGTTTCTAGAAAGTCTCATGGTGGAGGAGTTGCTTGAAGAAGCCATTAAAGTAGAGAGTAGAGAGCTTGGAGTTTTGAAGAGAGAGTTTGAATTTGAAAATGAAAGTGAAAAGTTGTGATAAAAGATAGTGACTAAATAGATTTTTGAAAGACATGTTCTCTGGTCAAAAGATGCCTTTTCAGAGTATTGAATGAAGTGAAAAGATGGTGGGAAATTCAACCATTTGAATTCAAATTTTGAATTTCAAAATTTGTACCCATGTCGACATCATGGTAGGGACCATGTCGACATGTGCCTATGAATTTCTATGATTTATTTTTCCTAAGTATTGTAATATATATATATATATACTTATTGTTTTAATGTTTATATATATATATATATCTGGAGTATTCTTATAGTATATTCCAAAAAATATTATTATATTAAAAAAATTATAATAATAAAAAATAAAAAATAAATTTAAAATTCAATCAACACGCCAATTCAAAATCAATCAATCAGTCATCTAATTCTAAGCATGCAATTTCAATCAATTGTATTGTAAATGTGTACCTTTTTCTGAGTCCGTTTCCTTGAATTTGTTGAAGTCGTGAACTACCGTAAAACACAAATTTGAGTTATTTGTCTTCTGATCATCATCGCTTGAGGACGAGTCTGAGTCATCTAGAGTAGCGGTAAATGCACGCTTCTGTTTCTTTACTGAATCATTGTTTATAGGAGGATTTTGCCTTTCTTGATACAGACAGTCTCTTTTGATATGGCCTGGTTCATCACAGTTGAAACATTTGACATTGTTTGGCACTGCATTCTGATTTCCAGAATTCTTATAGTTGTTTCTCTTGAGATTATCCATCTTTCTGTATTTCAGGAATTTCCGAAAATTCCTGGTCATAAATGCTATCTCTTCATCATTATCACTGTTTGAGTCTGATCCGTCGGTTAATGCATTGAATGCCATTGATTTCTTTTCAGATGCTTTGCTTTCTCTTCTCCTGATCATTTGAACTTCAAACGACATTAGATTTCCAATCAATTCTTCTATCTTTAAAGTACTGATGTCATTTGCCTCTTCAATTGCAAGTGTCTTTTGATCCCATTCTAGAGTGAGAGAATTTAAAAATTTTCTGACTTGATCTTCTTTCGAAAATTCCTTTCTCAAGGATATTAAAGAATGCACAATATCTTGAAATCGACTATACATATCTAAAATAGACTCATTGGTATTCATTTTAAATAACTGAAACTGATTTGTGAGCATGGAAATTTTGGTCTGTTTAACTTTGCTTGTTCCTTCGTGAGTTACTTGCAAAGTTTTCCAGATTTCATATGCAGACTTACAAACTGACACTCTATTAAATTCATTTCTTTCAAGTGAACAAAACAAAATATTCATGGCTTTAGAATTATTTTGTGCAACAGTCTTTTGCTCAGTGGTCCACTGTGCAAAATTAGTTGTGGGTTCAGAATATTCAGTTTGTGTGATATTCCAAGTATCTAATCTTACAGATTGTAAATATATTTTCATCCTACATGCCTAATATGCATAGTTACTGCCATTAAAAAGTGGTGGTCTGGCAGTAAACTTTTGAAAACCTTGCTCTGATACCAAATGTGAGGAATGCGGATTACGGATCTTAAGGCTAGGAATAACACTAGAGGGGGGGTGAATAGTGTTTTTAAGAAATTACTAAATCTTTTTGAGTTTATGTTAATTTGAACACAAATGTATGCAATATTCAAACACAGATATAATCACAGAAACAAACACAGATGCAGAAATAAAGTAAATGCAGTAAAGGAAAGAACACACCGGATTTTATACTGGTTCAGGGTTACCCTACATCCAGTCCCGCACAACTAAGTACGGATTTCCTTTAGAAGGCAATTCAACAATTACAACCCTCGATTTCAAGGCTACGAGGTACACTCTCTAGAATCACAATCCTCTGGGTAGAGATACTTGATTTCCGGGGCAACAAGTTCACCCAATTGATTTCCAAGGCTACAATCACACCTTTTCTCGCTTGATTGATTTCCAAGGCTACAATCACACCTTTTCTCGCTAGATAGATTACAAAGAAGCCTATAACTCTGAATAACACTTGGATCTTGTTGAGATAGTGATAGAGAATCAAACCAGAGATAATCTAGTTAGATTCAATGTTGATTTCGGCAGAGTAATGATAGGATTTTGAATAAGAAAATGTTGAAGAAGAAGAGAAGTGAAAAACCAGAAAAACTGATATTAAATTCGTTGAAACTAACCCCTATTTATAGAAGAACAACAGTCATGTCCATTCGTGAAAGGTTATGGCGAATAGACACTTCTTTTGAAATTCAAATTTTTGAATCTAACTGACACTATGTCGACATGGGGTACTAGGGCATGTCGACATCCCAAAGGAAATTTTAATGTTTTGTTTTTCTTTGAAAATAACCTTTATCTTATATTAAAACTATTTTAAACTTTATAAATATACTTGACTATAGATAAAATACATAGATGAATATAAAGAATAATATGTATAAAATTTTACTATAATTTTATATTTAAATCTAAGTATAAATATATTATAATTAAAAGATAGTTTAAAACAACCGAAGTTTAAAAACAAGAATATGTAAGGCTAAAACATCTTTTTTGAAAATCATTTGAAAAGATAATTTTTAAGGCTAAAATATTTTGAAAAACAATTTGGAAAATCATTCTGAAGTAGTTTTGAAAATCATTTTGAAGTAGTTTTGCAAGCTTCTTCTTGTAGAATATCTCATCATGTCAGGACTCGAGAACTTGTACAAAACAAGGATGTTCGTGGGTTTGTAAGCCACTTGTCGTAGGTTTGTAAGCTACTTGTCGTGGGTTTGTAAACCACTAAAAAGGTAGAAATGGGTTCCATCCCAAAAGAAAAATGGAGTGAAGATTTCAGTGCTATTGTGAAGTTTTAACATAATTCTAGACTCGATACTTATCTTGAAATCTTGAGCTCTTAATAATCTTGATATTCTTGATACTCATGAGTCTTCAATCTTGATATCTTGAATCTCTATACTGTACAGTCTTCATTCTTGGTACTTGCATGGTTAAATCCTGCATATACATATATATCTATAATGTTAGTATTTATATTTTATAATCTTATTCTAAGGTTGTTGTCATCAAAACCATCAACTCATGGACTAACAGGAGTGAAATGATTTTGTTGGAAATCGAAGCGGTTTTGTTAAAAGGAGGTTGAAAAAGTGCGCACATCCTTCTAATTTAATTTTAAAATTAATGTCCTTGCAAATAAAACTATTTTAATATTTTTCCTTTAAACTAATTTTCTTTAAGAAAAATACAGGGAAAAGAAATAAAACTAAATAAAAAACGCATTGAGAACATTTCGTTTGCCAATTATATTTTGTTACATAAACTAATTGTTTGAAAACTAAAATTTCACACTCTCGAGTATAATTACTATAGAATTATGTATTTAAAGATTAATTATTATATCAATGGTTAGAAAATCATAAGGGCTTTCAAGTGGTTATGACAATTCTTCTATTTGTATCATGATTTTAGCATTTCAAGGGATTCCAAGTGTACCTAATCTAATAAGTTCAAAAACAGTAATGACATAATAAATAATATGATTTTCCTTTTCTTTAATGAACAAAGTGAATGCAAGTACTTTATTCTTGGAAGCATAAGTTTATAATGGAATGTAATTATTATGACCAAAAAAGATCAAACAAACATATTTTTATCTTGAACTTTCAAAGAACATATAATATATATTTATCTCTTGAAATGGTTTTTTAAGATGAGCATATTTTTTACATCCATCAAATAATCTAAGCTATAATTAATATTATGTAAGAGATATCAAACATATTTTGACTTAAGCTAGAATACCTTTATCATGAATTACCGGTCTAAGCTCTAGAAGCGAATTACACAGGCTTCTATATCTATTCATGTGAATGAAAACAGATATAGCAATAAGTAAAACTCACATATTAAATTTCTCCAGAAGGTAGCATTTTAATGACATTTCTCCATAAAGTATCATTTTAATGACATGTGATAAAATACCAAATATAATCCCACTCCAAATCATTTTTTCAACCAACATATAATTCATAACAACCAGTTGCTCACCAAATATTTTGAAACTTGTAGGGTGGCTTATATTATTGCATAGACTGGGCCTATCACTATTATATTCATATTTTGTAGAAATCATGTCTCATACGAATATTATTTTTCATTAAATGCTTTGTTAACAAGCTTATTAGCTTAAACATAAATATACTTTTCTCAACCCAAGATATATTTAACAAAATAATACCAAGTTGTATTGAATTTGATTAGTTATTTAGTAAGGTAATATGTTATTTAGTACAAATGTTTGGTAACTTTTACAGAACCACGATAGAAAATAGATTAATGTTAAAACTGAAATTAGTCATCTAACTTAAAAAATATTGTTCAAGCATAACCGCATTTAAATAATTCTTATTTAAAAACTTAACGGAATCAGTTATCAAAATTAATGGAATTAATTTTTTTTTATTAACATGATGGTAGGCATTTTTTAAACCGTTAATGTAACACCCCCACCTCTATACCCATACTAGCCAAGAGTATCACAAAGTAATATTGTTGAGTAATACAGAGAATGAGGCGATATGGGGTACAAACATGAATATCCCTTTAGATTAACCCGTACATGTCTCAAATTTCAACAATACTTACCACAATTGTACATGGTCTCAGTACGAAGCAATAAATACATGTGCTCCTAGGACGAGCAATACATAATCACAAATAATAATATCAGAGAGCACATATTCAGAACGCAGCAGATAAAATATAATAGATTACATAACACATAGTCCAGGGCTACAAAATGCTAGTCTCTAGCCCAATATACAGTACATCATCAACTACTACATAATAGATACATCAACGAGGCTACAAAATATATAGGTTATGTATTATCCTATATCTACTACTAGCCACCCCAAAAGACCTCCAAGTTTCGACAACACTAGGTACCTGCACTTGAAATCCCTCGATTGACCCGAGTATTATAAAAAACAAACGTGTCAGACTATGTCTATAATGATGTATTAAATAAATGTTATGTAATTAGCTCAATTAGAATCCATAGGCATGTAAAGATCAATAGTCCAAAGATACCATATAATCAAGTGTAATATGAATCAAACAATCATATCATAATACATTCCCATATAAAGTATATATATATATATATATAACTCAAATCTAGTGGTGACGAGAATCGATTGTACGATGGACACAAGGTCTCAAGTAAAGTCATCTCATAGTAATTATGTTACACCCATATCTATACTTAAGTGTGGTTATATACAATATGTACTTATCTACCACTTAGTGTAGAACCAGATAGGAGACTAACAGCTACACCGTCTGCTCTAGGAGCCTAGGGCTACATTTCTCGGATCTGTTCTTATAGTCTTCAGTTACCTCCCTAGTACCATGACTATATCCACCTAATGTGCTCGTTGACACAAGGACTCTTAGGCACGACCCGGATCATGCCCCGATGGTAACAGACCGCTGGCCTAGTTGACAAAAAAGGGCTAGGGCTACCCCGCCCTATGAGCGACACCCTCTCCATCAATCATCTAAATAAAATGTCATAAATTTAAGGCATGACCCCACATGATTAGCCCGCCAAGATGGACATTAGCCTAATATGGTTCTCGCAAACTGCTAATTATATCCCGGAGCACTTCATGATAGAAAAGTAGATTATATATATATATATATGGGTACACCCCATAACTCAACATCTATAAACTTGCTCTATACCGAGCATTACCTCACATAAGTATAAAACATATCCATATCCCCATCTATTGAGTGCCATCTACTTACACCGAATAATCGAATAAGTATCACATCGGCATCCCATACCACCATGCCATACTAGTCTGTTTATTCAATGCCCAGAAACTACACTCAATCCACTCAATATTTCTATGCAACAAGTTCGATGAATAACTGAAAAAGTGTTACTGAAAGTCCCATACCAAACATATCGCTAATTCGTAAATTAAAATTCTTCATCACACGGAAATGAAAAGATATGTATAATAACCAAATTAATATATATATATATATAATACATGTAATATTCAAACAAATATACAAATATCATAGAATTCCTTTATAAATTAATAAGAGGAATTTATTAATCGTTAATAATATTAAACATCTATACACAATTATTTAAATTCCTAAAATTATATTTTATAACCAAGTATAAGATTAGTATGTTAGTGTATATTACTAAATATAAACACACACACACACACACACACATATATATACATTTAATTAATTTTATTTTTGTTTATATGTTTTTTTAGAAATAGGCAACCGGTCGCCTGACCGGTCTCAACCACCGGTCGACCGATGGCGGTCGACCTGTCGATTGAAGGCAGTTGATCGGTCAGGGCTTCAGGCAAGCGATCATCAGTGCCTGTATATATGCACTTCTGACCAACTCCTCCCTCATTTCCGCCTTCTCCTTCCTCTACTAAGCGCACACAACATTTCACAATCATACCATACATCAATCAATCCAAACATCAATCAATTAACATGTAACAGACAAATATACAATCATAGAGGATGTGACTAGCCGCACCTCCAGACACGCTTCAAATGTGTCGCGTCGATAAATATGGATTGTTGGGTTTTTAAAACTTTAAAATCTTAGGGACTAAGATAAATAGATATAATCTAAGATAAACCAACTATCAAATATGTATCACAACGGAAGAAATAAGACATGTAAATATCACTGAAAATATCAGTCTAAAAAAATATCAAATCATAGTCTTAGAAAAATACCAGTACGTGATCCAAATCAGAGTACATAACAAAATATCCCTCAAAGTCTGATATAAGAAAATAACTGTACAATATGATAAAATGATACATGAAGAGAAGATGTGGCAAAAGCAGTCTCCAAGAATAGTATGACTCTCTCCAAGTATCTGAAACGAGAAAATCACCTACTACCCTATCCACCTGTGGTGGGGAAAAAGATGGAAAAGGAATGGGTTAGACCAAAGTCTAGTGAATGAGAACAAGTTTAATAAGTGATGACTAAGTGCAATTAACTTTATATCTACTCTAAATGATATAGAATGTATAGCAAGTGTCTATGAACTCCTAAGGTCAACACATATAGATTCTTATCTAACACAATGGGTCGATCCCACTGATTAAACCTAACACTAACGATTGGCCAAAATGTCTCCTATTGTACTGCACCAGGGTTCATCTCATAGGAACTCCCGTTAGTACCCGGCTCAAATTTAATCGATACCTATAGCCACTTATTGTACTGCACCATGTCCACCCGTACCACATTGCACCAAAAAACATGCGTACTTGGATCTCCCGTTAGTACCCAAACTCTCTTAAAAAGCATCTTCGATAGTGCCGCACTATCCCATACGGAACACCCCTGATCCTAAGCAAAATAAATCGCCCTAATCAACTCCGTTTATGTGTATATACCAAATTAACTATTGCAAAATATATATTTGCCCATACTAATATGAAACATTGCAAAGTGCTTAGCCCAAATTAGTCAAATCAATAGTCCAAGTTTCATACTGAATTATATAAATTTTATTATTAAATTTGGGCCCTAGGCCGAGGTTCAGGTCATACAATTTCTGTATTGATCGGTCGACCTTTGGTGACCTAATGTCAACCGCTATCGATCGACCACTGGTAATCCTAGGTCGACCGGTTGCGAGTAAAAATCAAGGTTTTAATTCTTATCCGATGTTGATTCATTTCATAGTTGATTGGTGATTCTTAGCATATCCATTTAACCCCAATTTTATTAACAACCAGTTAAATTCTCAAATTACAATTTAGTTTAGGGTTTGTTGATTAGGGTTTGCAATTTGATGTTGAACCAAGTATTTATAAAAATAATTACATTATCGATTTATTGTAATTTTATTTCTAGGGTTCAAGCATATTCAAATTGATTCAATATATTAGATTCAAGGTTTCTAATATCCTAGCACATTAGAATAATTTAAATTTAATTACACTAATCAAATAACCAAATTTGCGCCCAATCACCTCAAGCCTAAGCTCTTCCTAATGCTTGCACTTGAAAATTTGGCCCCCAAATCGATTGCTTCTTCCCTAGATAATCTTGGTCCTCCCTTGATTGTTTCCTTTAGCCTCTTAGACTGATTAGGGTTTTAAAAAATTACGGTTTGGAGAAAATTTGATAGAATGTCGCTACTGTTAAGTTTTAGCAAGGGAATTAGGGTTTCACTAATGTTGTATTTATAGAGTAAGAGTTAGGTTCGGGGCCATTAGATTAGCTTAAGGAAATTCTGGTCCAGTTATCCTGGTCTTAGTTTGTAAGCAACTAATCTATCCCGTTGAAATATGTTACTACAAGTCGTTAATCATATGATTTAACCCCCTGACGGGTCGATTGCTCCTAAGTTGGGGTCGACCACTACCGGTCGACCTAGGTTCTTTTCGGGTCGACCATAAGCTTGTTTATTTTTAATTTTTAAGTTTTAAATTCTAAACTAGTTCCGATCCCTGCAACTCTCTCATATTAACTCGTATTATGAAAAGTTATATTTGAAGATCGTCCAAAAAATCACTACGAACGCAATGGTGCAAGTTTCCTACCCAATTTCGAACGTCTATAAAAAGTTTTTTTAAGTCCTTATTTTAATTTAGTTAAATTTTCATATTAAATTCTGCTAAATTTTCAAGGTGTTACATTCTCCCCCCTCAAAAGGATTTCTTCCCCAAAATGTCCTAGGATGGAAAAATGTATCTCACACACAGCAACCAATAACTACAACCATCTACTCATCGTCATCCACAAGCAATCACGGTACTTAAAATTTTTCTAATGCAACATGTTTATATATATGCAATATGAAATGCACATGACCCATACTAATGCAAAAGAGTAGGCAATTTACTCATCCAGTCGATCTCCTGTTATGCAAAATGATCATGCTATGCATCCAAATGTATGCAACATCCTAAGTGAATACACTTGCAGTTCTATATGTAAGCGCAGCGATACAACTCACACATATGCATAACATTCATTAGTGCAACAACAACTAAGAAGTAATATGCAACTAGATATAAGTATGCCTGTGTGTACTGTAAGTTGTAACAACCCGCATATTTTACAATTATATATTTAAATGTTTTATTTAAATATAGCATCGTTAATCGGATTAAAGTTCGAAAAGTTACTTTTTGTAAATAGTCAAATTGGGACTCGAGACCACTTCCATTGAGTCCAAAATGGCGTTTACAACTTTTTTGAGTATAAACATCGATATGTTTGGAGTTAAGTAGAATTTTGCTATTTTTCTATTTGGGCTTTGGGTTTGGGTTTCAGCCTACTAACCCATCATAATACCCTAACTCCTCTACTCTTCATCCATTCACTCATTCTATTTCCTAACACTCAAGCTCAAAGTAAAAATGGGAGAAAGAAAGGGAAATGAAAATTCCTAAACCCTAGTTTTGTTTAGGAAACTCAAATTCAAGTCCAAAATCAAGGAGAAGCTTAGGTAAGCATCCTCTTCATCTTCTCCATCTCAATCTCTCTCCAATTTCTGAAATTTCCTATAACCTAACTTAGGAAAAACTTCACCTTTGATAATAGATTGAAGATTCTAGAGGTGTATTGAAGAGGAATTGGTCTTTCCTTGTTTTAAAACTTCTCATTCGTTGTTTTTGGGTTTAAAGGTGAGTTCTTTAACTCACATCTATGTATATAACTTTCATTGTTGTTAGGTATGATTTCCTAACATTTTTGCATGTTCATTTGCTTTTGATTTGAATTGACTGGGTAAATTTTCCAAATTTTGGTGTTTTGGTCAAATTTTATGAAAATCCTACTATGGATGTTTGGACATGATATTTGGGGTGTATCGAAGAGCCTATAAGGCTGGGTTGTCGCTTGGCATAAATCCCCAGTCGTCGTTGCTCGTCCAATCGCTCCCGAAACGTTTTGGCCATCTTGGCCTAGGAAAACTGTTGCCCAGGCCAGGTGACCAGACGTCTGGATATCAAGTCCAGACATCTGGTAATAGACCTGGAGGAAAAAAAATATACACGGCACAAATAAAATAAAATGGCAGAGACTAATTTCAAACGTCTGAAATATAGGTTCAGACGTCTGGATTGGGTCTCAGACGTCTGCTCCGAAATTTCAGGCGTCTGGGAGGTTTTTTGAAAATTTCCTGAAAACAAATCCAGACGTCTGGATTCTAAACCAAACGTCTGGAACTGTTCTGTTTTGCCTATTTGCCTATGTTTTGAGTGAACTTCCAATTTTAATCGATTTTTGTTGATCCGGATAGTTGTTATCACTTATTATCGACTTTGATGACTTCTTTCTTTGGATTCTTGGGAATATCCATTTGATGGATTTGATATCGATTTCTATGGTTTTGATTCACGTCTTTGAATGTGAATTTTTGGTGATTGATTGTTTCTACAATCATTTCTATGATTTGTCACTTTAAAAATACAAAGGTTTCTATACTAGTAGTAAATACTCAAACTCTTTCGCAAAAATGATTTCAACGTTATTTTTAATACAAAGCTTGCTTTTAAAACCATCTTCCAATCTATTAGTATATACAAACCTTTACCTCATTCGTATGAGAAATCTAATTAAACGACTTAACAAAACAAGTGCTATGAAATGCTTGCGTTTACTTCATCGGTTAATTCTTGGACTTGTTCGATTGAACTCTTGTGATAATTTTTGAGTGGAAATCTACAATCTATTCGTAAATATTTAAGTTAAGCTAGTGGTTATAGGAAATGAAGCTAAACTCATTTATTTACTAGCTTAGTGTAATTTACACTTATCGATCAATGATGATCCTTTGGTGATTTAGACTAGCGATGTGCGATGTATCTTTGTCCGCGTAGGGGACTATACCCTGTTTGGAGGAGTTTCGGCTCATAGTCCGCAAGGGGGACTATACCCTGTTTGGAGGAGTTTCGGCTCATAGTCCGCAAGGGGGGACTATACCCTGTTTGGAGGGGCTTCGGTTCATAGGAGGAGCTTTGGCTCATAGTCCGCAAGAGGGGACTATACCCTGTTTGGAGGAGCTTCGGCTCATAGGAGGAGCTTTGGCTCATTGTCCGCAAGGAGGGACTATACCCTGTTTGGAGGAGCTCCGGCTCATTTGTGATACACGTGTTGGGGAGTTTTCATGCTCCCGTTTGTGATAGGCCTTCCCCTTTTTGGTGATTTCTGGATTTCTAGTTGATGATTTCTAGAATTTGTGTTTCACCGATTTTCGTGGTTTGCATTAATAAGCTTTATCAATATTTTTGGTTTGGTGAATAATTTAAAGAATATGACATTCTTTTTAGTGTTTAAGAATATTGGAGATATTGTATGATTTTTGTTGTTATCTGATGTATACTTGTCACAGTATGGCATTATTGTTATCATACGTTTTTGTGATATCTCTTATCCTATCTCATTTTCTCTGATATTTATAGCTAGACTGATCCGTTTATTATTTTCTTCTTAAATAATGCTCAGGTCAGACCAAGGTATTTCAGGTGCTTCTGCTTGACTTCTTATCAAGGTTCGTCACCTGACTTTTGGCTAACTACTTTAGCTTAGTAGTTTTTGTTATTATACATTTGACGTAGAGACTCCTTGATGTATACATATTCTTTTGTCTAGCACTTGTACCTATTCTTTTGTGATGTAGTGGATCTTGTATGACCACTATTTTGATGTACACCTTTATGTGTTATATTCATATCTGTTTTCGCCTTTGTGGTATGAATATCTGTGACTGATTTGTGTTATGCTTATTTCTATATTTGTTTCCGAAGGCCACATAGCCACTGTGTGGTAGCTTTGAGTTTGTATTTGATATGTCGGATTTCCTCTTGAAATGAAATGTCAGTCATATTATCTGACATATCGGTACTCGCCCAAAGCAATTACACAGATGGTTGCTCCTCAACAGCTTTATTCTTCGTGCTAGTCGACGGCATTACCCCGTAGTGTCCTTGGCTAGTGTGAGTATAGAGGTGGGGTGTGACAGCTTGGTATCAGTGCCAAACTTCGGAACAGTGTAGAATAATCTAGCAAGGATCATTGTCCTAAGTCTTTCTTAGGAGTCGTGCCTTAGGATTTATCCGAGTCTTTGGACCGTTCTATCCTATTTTCTTTGATGATGCCTTGTTTATCAATCTAGTTCATTTGAATTTAGTCTGAGAATAACCTTTTTCCTCTTCTTTCTTTCTTTCTTTCTTAAAGTAGAAATGGTTAGACAAGGTCGTCCCAGCGCCGGTCAATCCAGTGCTACTCCTCAGGATGGAGTATTCATGTCTGCCCTTGATAGTATTATTTTGTTTCGTGATTATCCTATTCGAATTCTTTTGATATGGGTGCATCTCCTTCTTTTATATCAAAAGAACTCGTTGATACCTTTTCTTTAAATATTATTGGCTTGATGACTTCATTGAGAATTGCAAATCCGGTTGGTGGATCCGCAACACTCATTTCACTTTGTTGAGATGTCGAGATTATTTTATGTGATTATGCTTTCCGATCTGGTTTGCATATTATGCGCTACTTAGGTTTCGGAATGATTTTTGGAAATGGATTGGCTTAATCGATATGAAGCCCATATACTATGTCCTGTGAGGACTATCCATCTTCGACATTCTCAATCTGTTAAGCAGAGAGAGAGAGCAGTTTTTAGCACCCCTATTTATGATACTTACGATTATAGAGAGAACATAAAAAAAGTGACTTTCTTATAGTAATTTCTATATAATCTTTAAAGAGCTTTTTTTTATGTTCTCTCTATAGTATACACGGGATCTACTCCAGGGTATTCTTGGAATAGTCATTGGACGGGGAATATAAATTAGTGTCGAGTTAAAATCCTCTCTCCTCCCCCGAACCCCCTCCACTCTCCTAACCAGGGAAGAACACCCCCCTGCGAGTCTGCCATTGTACTGAAAAAGTTCAACGAAAACAGGACGAAGGCCTTGAAAAGTATAAAGAATGAAAAAAATGCCCTTTTTTACGTGAAAAAACTTTTTGATTGATATCAGGAAATCAAATAAGTTTATCATTCATTCATTGAATGATAAATGACTACAAGCGAAGGAGATACGCGATTTATTCTATTGTTCTTAATGATTTTGATTTCCAAATTAGGTGGCATCATTTTATTCTTTAAACCCACATGATGAGGAAGATGTTATTTCTCTCATTAAAGTGGTTTGTGAATTTCCCGGTATATTAGAGCTTGTCTTAGGATTATCACCTAAGCAATCTATTGAGTGGTGCTAAGGTCTTTTCAGCTCGACCTTGCCACCGGTTTTCATCAGCTACGAGTTGCGGAGGGTAGCATTCCACTTACCGCATTCCACACTCATTATGATTCTTATGAGTGACTCGTGATGTCATTCGGTTTGTTCAGCTTATTTCATCCATCTTATGAATCGAGTATTCTGCGAATATCTCGATGAGACCATCCTTGTATTCATTGATTATGGATGAAAAGAAAAAATTTAAAATTTGCAAATCTTTTTAATAAGATATTTATAAGTATAATTGGATTTTGTTCTTAAAACGAGCAAAGAATATTCGTAAAATTTTTAAGAGACATGTTTATCATATAGAAGATAATTTTGTGTTGTTTTTCCCATTGAGTGCTTTAAGAATTCTAGTCGATGCGCTTGATCAACGTTATTGATAAGAATCTCCTAAACGCTATGATGAGACAGTCAGACACAATAAATTGACTTGTAAAAAGTATTTTTTTCTACAAAGATGATTACACAAAGTTAATTATAATTTTGAAAGTCTTAGCTTTTCGGGAAAGAGGATCAATTAAAAGAACTCCTTTTCGATGCTCCTATTCTTGTGATTCCCGAAGGGAACCAAGACTTTATTGTTTATACCGATGCTAGTCATGTTAGTTTGGGTGTCGTTCTCATGCAAAGGGAACATGTTATCACTTATGCTTCTAGGCAATTAAAGCCTGTCGAGACTAGATATGCCACTCATGATTTAGAGCTCGCAGCTATTGTTTTCGCCCTTAGAATTTGGCGTCATTATCTTTTGGGAGAGAAGTTTGTTCTCTACACCGATCATAAATCTTTGAAGTATTTATTTTCTCAAAAGGAACTTAATTTGCATCAACAACGTTGGCTCGAGTTCCTTGCAGCTTATGATCCTGATATTCTTTATACTCCCGGAAAGGGAAATCGTGCTGCCGATGCCCTTAGCCGAAAGCAACAAGCGGTTGTTTCCATGATGATATCCGAATGGAATGATTTCGAGACTTTATCCACTTGTGAGATTCGAGATTGTGAATCCAATTCATGTTTATCTCTTGTTTTATGTAGCCTTGAGGCTCATCCTTCTCTTTTAGCACCGCTTATCATCCTCAATCCGATGGACAAACCGAGCGTGTGAATCAAACTCTTGAATATCTTCTTCGTGCGTGTGTTCTTGATTTTGGTGGAAGTTGGGAAGATCATATTTCTCTGGTTGAGTTTTCCTATAATAATAGCTTCCAATCTAGTATTGGTATGGCACCTGTCGAGGCACTCTATGGAAGGCTGTGCCGATCTCCTTCGTGTTGGCTTGAAGCCGGTGAGAAGTTGGTTTCAGGTCCAGATTTTATTCGTGTTTTCCCATATGATGGGTGTCGTGCGTTTCAGTCGATCGGGAAAATTTATCACCTCGATATATTGGTCCATTTCCCATCACTGAACGCATTGGTTTCGTGGCTTATCGCATTGTATTACCGGCTCAATTTTCGGCTATTCATGACGTATTCCACGTCTCTCAACTACGAAAATGCCTTAGGGATTCCGATTCTCTTCTTGAGCCTGATGTTATTGAAGAAATTAGGGATTCACCTAATTTGACTTATGAGCGACATCCTATTCGTGTCATTGGTTCGGAGGTTAAGTGCCTTCGAAATAAAGATGTTCCGCTTGTGAAAGTTCAATGGTCCTCAAATCCTAAGGATCGCTCTTGGGAATCCAGAGAATTCATCGAGCGAACACATCCAGACTTACTCTCTCGCGCTCTTTTAAGGTGAACTTTTCATTTCAAAATTTCTTCTTTTGTGTTGTTATGCCTTAGTATGGTTGTTACTTTTTAATTTCCTCTTAAGTATTGCGAGGACGCAATTTCTTTAAGGAGGGGAGTCTGTAACAACCCGCATATTTCACTATTATATATTTAAATATAGCATCGTAAATCGGATTAAAGTCCAAAATGTTACTTTTTGTATATAGTCGAATTGGGACTCGAGACCACTTCCATTGAGTCCAAAATGGCGTTTATAACTTTTTTGAGTATAAACATCGATATGTTTGGAGTTGAGTAGAATTTTGCTATTTTTCTATTTGGGCTTTGGGTTTGGGTTTCAGCCCACTAACCCATCATAATACCCTAACTCCTCTACTCTTCATCCATTCACTCATTCTATTTCCTAACACTCAAGCTCAAAGTAAAAATGGGGGAAAGAAAGGGAAATGGAAATTCCTAAACCCTAGTTTTGTTTAGGAAACTCAAATTCAAGTCCAAAATCAAGGAGAAGCTTAGGTAATCATCCTCTTCATCTTCTCCATCACAATCTCTCTCCAATTTCTGAAATTTCCTATTACCTAACTTAGGAAAAACTTCACCTTTGATAATAGATTGAAGATTCTAGAGGTTTATTGAAGAGGAATTGGTCTTGCCTTGTTTTAAACCTTCTCATTCGTTGTTTTTGGGTTTAAAGGTGAGTTCTTTAACTCACATCTACGTCTATAACTTTCATTGTTGTTAGGTATGAATTCCTAACATTTGTGCATGTTCATTTGCTTTTGATTTGAATTGATTGGGTGAATTTTCCAAATTTTGGTGTTTTGGTCCAATTTTATGAAAATCCTACTATGGATGTTTGGACATGATATTTGGGATGTATCGAAGAGCCTATAATGCTGGGTTGTCGCTTGGCATAAATCCCCAGTCGTCGTTGCTCATCCGATCGCTCCCAAAACGTTTTGGCCATCTTGGCCTAGGCAAACTGTTGCCTAGGCCAGGTGAGCAAACGTCTGGATATCAAGTCCAGACGTCTGGTTATAGACCTGGAAGAAAGAAATATACACGGTAGAAAAAAAATAAAATGGCAGAGACTAATTTCAGACGTCTGAAATATAGGTTCAGACGTCTGGATTGGGTCTCAGACGTCTGCTCCGAAATTTCAGACAGGGAGGTTTTCTGAAAATTTCCAGAAAACAAATCCAGACGTCTAGATTCTAAACCAGACGTTTGGAACTGTTCTATTTTGCCTATTTGCCTATTTTTTGAGTGAACTTCCAATTTTAATCGATTTTTGTTGACCCGGATAGTTGTTATCACTTATTATCGACTTTGATGACTTCTTTCTTTGGATTCTTGGGAATATCCATTTAATGGATTTGATATCGATTTCTATGGTTTTGATTCACGTCTTGGAATCTGAATTTTGGGTGATTGATTGTTTCTACAATCATTTCTGTGATTTGTCACTTTAAAAATACAAAGGTTTCTATACTAGTAGTAAATACTCAAACTCTTTCGCAAAAATGATTTCGACGTTATTTTTAATACAAAGCTTGCTTTTAAAACCGTCTTCCAATCTATTAGTATATACAAACCTTTACCTTATTCGTATGAGAAATCTAATTAAACGGCTTAGCAAAACAAGTGGTATGAAACGCTTGCATTTACTTTGTCGGTTAATTCTTGGACTTTTTTGATTGAACTCTTGTGACAATTTTCGAGTGGAAATCTACAATCTGTTCGTAAATATTTAAGTTAAGCTAGTGGTTATGGGACATGAAGCTAAACTCATTTATTTACTAGCTTAGTATAATTTACACTTATCGATCAATGATGATCCTTTGGTGATTTAGACTAGCGATGTGCGATGTCTCTTTGTCCGCGTGGGGGACTATACCCTGTTTGGAGGAGTTTCGGCTCATAGTCCGCAAGGGGGACTATACCCTGTTTGGAGGAGTTTCGGCCCATAGTCCGCAAGGGGGGGACTATACCCTGTTTGGAGGGGCTTCGGCTCATAGGAGGAGCTTTGGCTCATAGTCCGCAAGGGGGGACTATACCCTGTTTGGAGGAGCTTCGTCTCATAGGAGGAGCTTTGGCTCATTGTCCGCAAGGGGGAACTATACCCTGTTTGGAGGAGCTCCGGCTCATTTGTGATACACGTGTTGGGGAGTTTTCATGCTCCCGTTTGTGATAGGCCTTCCCCTTTTTGGTGATTTCTGGATTTCTAGTTGATGATTTCTAGAATTTGTGTTTCATCGATTTTCGTGGTTTGCATTGATAAGCTTTATCAATATTTTTGGTTTGGTGAATAATTTAAAGAATATGACATTCTTTTTAGTGTTTGAGAATATTGGAGATATTGTATGATTTTTGTTGTTATCTGATGTATACTTGTCACAGTATGGCATTATTGTTATCATACGTTTTTGTGATATCTCTTATCCTATCTCATTTTATCTGATATTTATAGCTAGACTGGTCCGTTTATTATTTTCTTCTTAAATAATACTCGAGTCAAACCGAGGTATTTCATGTGCTTCTGCTTGACTTCTTATCAGTGTCCGTCACCTGACTTTTGGCTAACTACTTTAGCTTAGTAGTTTTTGTTATTATACATTGAGATAGAGACTCCTTGATGTATACATATTCTTTTGTCTACCACTTGTACCTATTCTTTTGTGATGTAGTGGATCTTGTATGACCACTATTTTGATGTACACCTTTATGTGTTATATTCATATCTGTTTCCGCCGTTGTGATATGAATATTTGTGACTGATTTGTGTTATGCTTATTTCTATGTTTGTTTCCGAAGGCCACATAGCCACTGTGTGGTAGCTTTGAGTTTGTATTTGATATGTCGGATTTCCTCTTGAAATGAAATGTCAGCCATATTATCTGACATATCGGTACTCGCCCAAAGCAATTACACAGATGGTCGCTCCTCAATAGCCTTATTATTTGTGCTAGTCGATGGCATTACCCCGTAGTGTCCTTGGCTAGTGTGAGTATAGAGGTGGGGTGTGACATGTACCTAGAGGATATACTGTCCTAATCATGTAAAAGAGCATAGTGCAAACAGTACACATATATACACCATTAGCATCCATCATTCATAACACGTCCTATTGACATGTTTACAACCATTCCTAACTTCCAATGGTTTCTACCTAAAGGGCATACCAGCTAAATCCTATAAATAAGAAATCTACACTTATGAGAATTTCAAATTTAAGACGTACCATTAAAGAGTTGTGGGTTGGTAGCTCGGATCTTCTCCTTTGGCTCCCATGTACTCTCTGTTGTATTGTCTCCCCATTGGACTTTAACAAGTAATCGTCTCCCCATTGGACTTTAACAAGTCTAGTCTCCTTGTTGTAGAGTCTCTTTATACCATGCTCTAAAATACAAGTGGGTGCACGACAAATAAGCAACCCTCGATCAACCTCAACTTCTTCCGGTTGACTCGGCTCGACTATGGTAGCCATATCGTGTAAGCACTTTCGCAAGTGCGACACATGAAAATGATCATGTACCCCTGCCAACTTCTTCGGATGCTCAACTTTATATGCCAAATTCCCTACTCTAACTAATATCAGGAAAGGTCCTACAAATCTCGGTGCCAACTTCCCTGATGTACCAAATCTCATTACATGCCTAAGGGTTTAAATCTTCCCGAATATCATGTCTCACGCTACGACTTCTAGCTCCATACGCCTCTTGTCAACATACGAATTCTGCCTATCTTGAGTAGTCTTCATTCTTCTACGGATCATATCCATCCAATGTCTCGCTCACTATGTCTGACCCAAGAATAATCCTATTTGTCGTATCCCGCCAACACGGCGATGATCTACATGGTCTACCATACAACACTTCAAATGGTGCCATCCCAATGCTAGCTTGATAGTTATTGTTGTAAGTAAACTCCACTAATGTTAAATGATCCTCCCAAGAACCTCCAACATCTATAATGCACATCTAAAGAAAGTCCTCCAAAACCTGCTTCACTCTCTCCATCTATTCATCCGTTTGCGGATGATATGCATTATTTAAACTCAACTCATTTCCCAAAGACTCATGTAGACTCCTCTAAAACTCACTAGTGAAAAGGCATCTCAGTCACTAACTATGCTAATAGGGACTCCATGTAACCAAGTGACCTCTCTCACGTATAGAGCCGCCAATGATGGTGTTGTCCTAGTACTCCTAATTGGTATGAAATGAGCGCACTTGGTCAACTGATCTACTATGACCCAAATGCTCTCATTCCCTCTCCCACTCCTAGGTAGAACATCCATAAAATCCATGGAAATACTCACCCACTTCCATTGAGGAATATCTTGTGGTTGTACTAATCCTACCGGCTTCTTCTACTCTGCTTTCACCCTTTGCTAAGTCATGCATCATGTTACATACTCCTCCACTTGCTTCTTCATACTGGGCCAATAGAAAACTCGCTTCATATCATGATACATCTTTTCTTCACCAGAATGAATGGTCATCCTAGAATGGTAAGACTCTGCTAGTACCATATCTATCAAATTCACACTACGAGGAACACAAGGCCTATCATCTCTTCGTAACCATCCTTTCGAGTCAATGGTATAACCCTCAAATGACTCGATGATTCGCCTCTACCAATCCTCTAAAAAATATCTATTATCTCCTTATCCTCCTTTTTCCTAGATCCGATACGCTCCATCAATATAGGCTGAGCATCCCTCAAGGTAATATCGGTCGATGGTCTAAACTCAAAGGTAGAAATATACTCCAAATGTCTCCACTCCTAGAACAAGGGACTCAACACTGCATGCCATCTACTTAAAGCATCTGCCACTACATTACCCTTGCCCATGGTATAAGAGATACCAAAATCATAGGATGCTAAGAACTCGATCCAATGCTATTGCCTCAAGTTCAAGTCCTTTTGGGAGAATAAATACTTTAAGGACTTGTGATTCGTATATAGCTCAAATCGCACTTTGAAATATAATGCCTCCACGACTTGAGCACAAAGACAATGGCTGCCAACTCAAGGTCATGTGTAGGATAGTTCCTCTCATGGGTCTTCAAATACCTGCTCGCATAACTCACCACCTTTCCTTCTTGCATCAATACCATGTCTAACCCTGTTCCACATGCATCGGTATAAACTATAAATGGCTTTGCCCCATCCGATGGCACCAAAACTTCTACACTAGTCAATGCCTCCTTCAACTTGATAAAAGCATCTTCACACTTCGCACCCTATGAGAAAACTAATTTTTTCTTGGTAAGACAGGTTAGTGGAGCAGAAATCTTCATGAAGTTCTTAATGAACTTCCGATAATAACCCTCCAGACGGAGAAAACTCCTCACCTCTGTGGCATTCTTCGGAACATGCCAATCCTGAACCATTGCCACCTTACTAGGGTTAACTGCTAAGCCAGTCTCTAAGACGATGTGTCCTAAAAAGTATACCTCCTTTCTTCAAAAGTAGCACTTTGAAAA
Source organism: Allium fistulosum (assembly GCA_030737815.1). Classification (NCBI taxonomy): domain Eukaryota; kingdom Viridiplantae; phylum Streptophyta; class Magnoliopsida; order Asparagales; family Amaryllidaceae; genus Allium; species Allium fistulosum. The sequence goes on along the minus strand of CM060905.1, from coordinate 247,634,895 downwards.
ATTTGCCTTAAGCTTATAAGCATGGAGGGTCTTGAGAACCTCCTCCAAATGCAATTCATTCTCCTCTACACTCCTTGAGTATACAAGGATATCATCTACAAATACCTTAACGAATTTGTTAAGCAACCCCTTAAATACTCAGCTCATTAAATTAACAAAGTTGGCGGGTGCATTGGTCAGTCCGAAGGGCATGACTAACCGCTTATACAATCCATCGTGTGTATAGAACGTTGCCTTCTGAATATTGTTCGCGCCTACACGCAACTGATGAAATCCGATAGCTTAATCCAACTGAGAAAATACTCTAGCTTCAACTAACTGATCAAAGAGATCGTCTATGCAGGGAAAAGGATAACAATTCTTCTTTGTTGGTTTATTAACTCCCTATAATCAATGCAGAGTTTGAGAGAACCATCCGCCCAGGTGGCAAAAACGACTGGTGCTCCCCACTCTGAAATGCTCCGAATGAAGCCCTACTCCAATAGCTCATTAACCTGCTTATTCAACTCATGTCTTTCCTTTAGAGCCATATGCCTCAATGGTAAGGTGACATGTCTAGCATTCTCAACTTGATATATCCTAAACTCAATCTCTCTCTAGGGCAAGAGGCCGTTGACCTCAGCAAAAATATCAGGAAAATCTCTAACTATAGGCACTGCACTAAGCTCGTCATGTGATAGGTCCAAGGAATATAAGTAGCTCAAGATAACAGATCTTCAAGGTTCACAATGAATCTCCAACTACGCCCACTACATATGCTCAACCTAACATCTTTCCTATCACAGTCTAAAATAGCACCATATATAGTCATCCAGACCATTCCTAATATCAATCCAAACTCAGAGAATCCCAATACAAAGGCATAACAATCAAACTCTACCCCCTACACAACATAGATAAATATGTCGATCCCCATACGAGGTTTGACACAACTACATGGTCTGTGGCAATAACAGTGCCTAAGTGAAAGTCATCAACAAGTCTACTAGAGATAAAAGAATGTGAAGCCCCAATGTCAAATAATGCACAAATAGATAAACATGAAATAATTAAAGAACCTTCTATCACCACTTTCTTATACTTATCCACCACTGGTTGTGCATTCGAGCTAGGGACTGCCTTTAGTGCATAAACCAGAACCGCCCAAGTAGAAGTCTGAGTGGAAGCTCTCGGTGGTGCGGTGCAAGCTCGCTTCACATGCCCAAACTGATCATAGTTATAACACTTCATCTTGGAGAGATCCACCATGCAATCCTTAGCCAAATGTCCTTGCTTGCTACACTTATTGCATCTCAAGCCCTTCTTCTGAATCTTCCCCTTTGATCCAAATTCTCCCTTCTTCTTATCCTTTTGTTGCCCCTTCTCCATAACCTTCAGAGCCTCCTCCTTCACTTCCTTCTTGGAGATGGTGTTTAGCAAGGCCATCTCCACTAGCCTCTCATAGGTAGCATCCATTGGAATATGACTCACAACTAAATCCTGAAGTGGCTGATTCAATCCCTTAGCAAATTTAAGAGCTTTCTTGTGTGGTGTGCAAATCAACTCCATACTAAACCTAACCAGCTCATTAAATTGGTTCACATACTCCGTAACTGTCATATCTCCTTGCTCAAGATGGATAAACTTCTCTAACTGCTTGCCTTCCTCTGCTCTAGAATGGAACTTCATCTCAAACCTCCTACGAAACACATCCCAAGAAATATCAGCCTCATTAGCCTCATCCTCGATAACGTCCCACTAGCTCAATGCCTTACCTTGCAGCTGCCAAGTAGCTAGCGGTCTCCTTACAACATCAGTCAAGCCCATCAAACCAAATATCCTCTCACAAGCGTGGATCCATGCTCTCGAATCCACATAAGACTATGTCCCCAAATATGGTTTGCCTCTGAGACTAGAAAAATATTTGCACAGCTTAGCAAAGTCTGGAGCGATAGGTAGGTAGGTAGGAACCTCACCCGTCGCTCTCTCGTAGGCTCTCTAGTGGGATTAAGTTCGGCATGTCCTCTAACTTGAAGATGTCGGCGAAACCATGTGGGAATGTTCACTCCAAGGAATTCGGCTGCATCGCCAGAGCTAGAACCTACAGGATCAGACATTTTCTATCTATGATTGTTAGGGACTTCATTAGTAACTTCCATAAACAACATAAACAGAATTAAGAGATAAGAGATAACATATGGATCTAAGCCAACATTCAATAAGGAATTAGATCTTGGAAACTTTTTATCACATTGGGCTGGCATCCTAACACACAATATGGATATATTCTACCTCTCAACACACAATATGGAAATAATGTAATAATGCACTATCTTAAATCTTTTGTATTTTACCACCTTCGTCCGAAAGCCATCACAAATCGTAAGTATATATATAAGTATTCTTTAGAATACTTTATAATCATTAACCAATATAGATTATTCTTTCTTTCAAACAATCAAGACATAAATCATATACACTTGGTTGAGGTCAAAAATATTATAAGCAAAGGTATGTCTATAATACCAAAAGGTTTAAAATAGTGCAACATATAGATTAAACATATTACAAGTTACACTACTTTATGGAATAACTTGAAAATTTAAAATTAGATAGTTTTCCCCACCTTAGCAACTATAGTTTAGGCCTATGGTTTAGTTCCTTGGATTTCACCGAGATCTTCCTTGTTTTCTTACTTTTTTTAGCTTTTAAATTTATGGAAGTATGAAAACCAAATGAAATTACCATCCTATTTATAGCCTTTCTTCAAGGGTATTTTGGTCTTTTCAAATAAGGACACTTGTCCATTCTTTTTCATGCATACTTTGGTGTATTGACAGATGCCCCCTTGGTTGTCGCCTTAATAAGCATGGTAGCCTTATAAGCTTACAAATCATTAGCCTGTATGTCACTCCCTTATTTTAAGTGCCATGCGTAATGACACCTTATGCTTTTAGCTTACACCTAATCAGCCTATGTGTCACTCCCTTATTTTAAGTGCCATGCGTAATGACACCTCATGCCTTAATAAATAAGGTGTTATTACAAGCTTACACATAATCGGCCATGTAGCACCTTATTTAAATGCCATACTCAATGCCATTTAATGCTTCAAGGTGATATTACAAGGTTACACCTAATTAGTCTATCAGATCATAAAATCTTTTAGTCTTTGAAATAGAGTTGTAACTTTGTATTTCATCTTTCAAATAATTATAATTTTATTTCATTTGTATATATAAAAAACACAAGAAAAAAATAAGTTGTCCGGGTTCTTACATTCTACCTCCCCCCTTAAAAGAAGATTTCGTCCTCGAAATCTAGTCTTCAAATAACTCTAGATACTCTTTAAGCATTTCTGATTCAAGTTCCTATGATGCCTCATTTTGATCATGATTATTCAATTGAACTTTTACAAATTGAATTTCCTTTGTTCGTAATTTCTTAACTTTTCTGTCGATAATTTGGATTGGTCGTTCAATGTATGTGGTACCTTCTTAACTTTGATGTTATTCAAATCAACCACATGCGATGGATTGTGAATATACTTTCATAGCATTGATATATGGAAAACATCTTAAACATCTAATAATTTTTCAGGTAATGCAAGTCGATATACAACCTTACCTATTCTTTCAATGTTTTGAAATGTCCCAATAAATCTAGGTGACAAATTTGCCTTTTTCTTTCCAAATCACATTACACCCTTTATTGGAGAAGTCTTTAAAAGAACCTGTTCCCCTACTTCAAATTCTAAATCTTTCTTTCTCTAATTTGCATAACACTTTTGCCTACATTGGGCAGATTTTGGTCTTTCATGTATGTTTCTATCACTAGATCAGGGCTAAATAGTTGATTATCTCCTCCCTTTGTCCAACAAATCGGTGAACGACATAGCTATCCATTTAGGGCTTCAAATGGCACTAAACCAATACTTGTATGGTAACTATTGTTATATGCAAATTCAACTAATGATATGTGTGTTTCTTAAGTACTTTCAAATTCCATCACACAAGATCATAGCATATCTTTTATTACTCAATATACCCTTTATGTTTGTCCATTTGTTTGAGGATGAAAGGCAGTAGTACTCATATTGAGATTTTTACCCAAAGTCTTTTGAAAACTTTTCCAAAATCAAGAGGTAAATCGTGAGTCTCTATTTGAAACAATTCTGACTGGGACTCCATGCAATCTAACAGTTTTCTTTTAAGTAGATTCTACTTAGTTTTTCAATTGAGTATCCCATACTATTGGGTATAAAATGAGCTGATTTCGTTAAGCGATCCACCATTACCCATATTGCATCATGCCCTTGGTTTGACCTTGGGAGTCCCACAATAAAATCCATTAAAATTTGTTTCCATTTCCATTCCGCTATAGGAAGCGGTTACAACAGACCAAATGGTAGTTATTGCTCAGCCTTAATTTGTTGGCATGTGAGGCACCTTGAAACGAATCTTACAACATCCTTTTTCATTCCATTCCACCAAAATTGATTCTTTAGATCTATATACATTTTCGTGCTTCTAGGATTTATAGTGAGCCTTGAAAGATGTGCCTTATTTAGAATCTCATTCTTCAATCCTACTTGATTTGGCATATAAAGGCTATTTCGATATCTATATCCTCTGTCATTTCCAACCTTCCAATCTACTGGGTTCATGTCTTTTATTTTCATAAACCTATCCTTTAACTTCCCATTTTGTCCTTGGGCTTTTTTAATTCTACTAACTAAAGTAGGCCGAATGACCATAATACATATAAGAGTCTTTCTTTCACTATTTATTTGATTACTCATCCTAGGTCGAGCATTCATTTCTACTAAATTGCCAAATCTCTTCATTCTATTATCACCATGTTAGCAATAATTCCATATGGCTTTCAACTTAATGCATCTGCTACCATGTTGGCTTTTTTGGGATGGTAATGTAATGTGAAGTCGTAATACTTCAAAAATTCCATCCATCTTCGTTGTCTCATATTAAGTTTCTTTTGAGAGAATAAATACATTAAACTCTTATGGTTAGAATAAATATCAAATTGTTCGACGTAAAGATAGTGTCTCCATATCTTTAATGCAAACACTATTGGTACTAACTCCAAATCATGATTTGGATAATTTACTTCATGCTTCTCTAATTGTCGAGAGGCATAAGCAATAACTTTACCTTCCTGCATCAGTACACATCCTAATCCCTGACCACATGCATCACAATATATTTTGTATCGTTCTCCACTCCTTAGTAATGTTAGAACCGGTGCTTCAGTTAAATTTTTTTCAATGCCTGAAATGCTACCTCACATTTCTCACTCCATATAAACTTTATGTCCTTTTGTGTTAACTTAGTTAGTGGAGCTGCTAACTTTAAATTTTTTTGAATAAATCTTCTATAACAACTAGCCAATCCAAGAAAACTTTGAATCTCCGAAGGTGTTCTTGGAGGACTCCATTTGAAAAACTGCTTTAATTTTTGACGGGTCTACTCCTATCCCATCTTTTGAAATAACATGCCCGATAAATTTTACTTCTTCCAACCAAAACTCACATTTACTTAGCTTCGTATACAACTGGTGCTCCTTTAATGTTTGTAAAGTTATATGAAAATGTTTCTCATGCTCTTATCTTGTCTTAGAGTAAATTAAGATATCATCAATAAATACTATGAAAATTGATCAAGGTAAGGTTGGAACACACGATTCATAAAGTCCATAAAAACTGCTGGTGCATTAGTTAGTCCAAAAGGCACGACCAAAAACTCATAATGTCCATACCATGTTTGGAAAGCTGTCTTTGAAATATCTTCTTCCTTTATCCTTAAGTGGTGAGAACTAGACCTTAAATCTATCTTTTAGAATATAGTAGCTCCTTGGAGTTGATCAAATAGATCATCAATCTGAGGTAATGGATACTTATTCTTAATTGTAAATTTATTTAGTTCACGATAGTTAATACATAATCGTAGGGACCCATCATGCTTCTTTACGAATAATACTGGAGCTCCCCAAGGTGATTTACTTGGTCTAATAAATCTTTGATCCTCAAACTCTTGAATTTGCTTCTTTAGTTCTTGATTTTCTAGTGGAACCATATGGTAAGCTATTTTTGCTATTGGGTTTGTACCAGAGACCAATTCGATACAAAAATTGATTTCTCATTTTAGTGGTAATCCTGGTATATCCCTAAATACTTCTTCAGATTCACTGACTACTTTGATTTGGTCTAGTTGTTGGCCTGCATCTTGAATGTCTATATGTGCTAGGTATCTAGATATGAGTGCATGTCCAAATTTATTGCACGGATATATGAATGTCTCATGTCTCGGAATGGAAAATGTTATAGTCATGTCATCACAATCTAGTTTAGCATAATGTTTGTAAAGCCAATCCATTCCAAGAATGAGATCAAAACGGATCATTGGGAAAAGGAAAAAATCCCCAGGCATTTTCTTATCTTCGATATAAAGAGGACAATTCTTACATATACTTCTAAGTTCAGTTTCTCCTTCTACTAAGTTATCTATTATTAGGGGATTTGTTAGTTGCTCAATTGGTAATCCTAACTTAATAGCGAATACTACAAATATTAAGCAATGTGTGGTGCCCGGATCGAATAAAACTTTAGCTTGAAAATCAAAAATAAATAAGGTACCTTTCACACGTGGTGCCCGGATTTCTTGATGTTGCTTTATTTTTCTTTTTTGGCTTTTTACAGTCCCTGCTCATGTGTCTAGGTTCATTGCAATATTAGCATATAATTTGTTTTCTTTCCTTAGGATAGTTAGGAGTAATATGACCCTTCAAATTACAATTATAACATGTTTTTATTTTGTTTTGAGCCTCTCCTTGTTCTGCCCCTTCTTTCTTCTCTTCCTGGTTGTACTATGGCTTCTTCCCATTGAATTTCTTTTGATTATTGAATTTCCCTTAATTGTTATGATTTCTCTTAATCGAAAGGTTCCTTTCTTGCTGAAGTTGAATGTAGTCTTCTTTGAGGTTAAGAGATTTAGATATAATTGCCTCATAAGTCTTGCAATGATCACCAATTAAGTGCCTCCTTATGGGTGGAATCGGTCCTTTTACAAATCTTATGGTCCTCTTTTTAGGCGTATTAATTAAGTGACATGCAAATCGAGATAATGCCTCAAATTGATTTTGGTATCGGGCTACTGTCATGTTTACTTATATGCGAGCTTGAAATTTTATTTCCATCTTCATTCTTTCATGTTCTAAAAAATACTTTTCCAGAAACGTTTCCTTAAAACTTTTCCAAGTCATCACACTTGAATCAGTCATGGTCCCGATTAACTCCCACCAATTCCTTGCCTCTCCTACTAATTGAAATACAGCCAACTTCCTTTTATCTATTTTACTACAATCCAACACTTCAAAGATGTCTTCTAAATGCTGGACCTATTGTTCAGCTTTAAATGGATTAGTATCTCCAATAAATTTGTTTGGATGTAAATTCTTAAAATGACTCAATAAATTATCAAATGGATTATTCACAGGCCTTGAGGAGATTTGTTCCATTTGTTTGATGAAGAATGCGAACAACTCCATAGGATTTTGTTGTGTTGAGGCTTGAGCCTCTGAATTATGAGTTAAAGAAGTAGTTTCCCGGTCTCCCATAACCTTAAAGAACAAAAAGGACTTTGTTATGGTCAAGACCATATATAACCGCATTATTTAATATGAAATATTGATCAACTAAACTCAAGTCATACACACAAAGGATATACTATTTATAACCCTTTTTCTTTGTACAAACAAAATTTGGGTTATTATTTACAAACTCCCATATACATCTCCAATATTTATAAGTCAACCAAAATGGAGATTAAACCATCACACTTTAAGTGACCCTAAATTTCTTTATATTACATTCTCCTTGAAGTCATAGTGTAGGAAAGAATCCCGCAATATTGTTCATTCCATGGGTGCTTCCATAAGTCCCGTAACTTCTTTTGAGACCTCATTTGATCCTTGTGATTTTGACTCCTCTTTATCCAATTGTCTTCTATATACCTTTGGGAACATTTTCCTTTGTATAGGTCTTACAAGTGTTAGGATTTCACCTCGCCTTTTGAGAAATTCTCGAATTTCTCCATACTCGGTTCTCTCTGTGATTTTTATAGCTTTCACTATTTCCTTCCATTTTTGGTGCAGGTGGTACAATACAAGGTCTCTTTGCAGTACCTCTTCATAGACGTATCTATTTGCCAATTATATCATTTCCCCCACTAAAATCTTTTATGCCTTCCTTCTAATCATCTTCTTCTCGAATTGTGGAAAGGTTGGGGTTAATTGTTTTTCATGATTAATTGTGCACTTAACCCCTCCCCATAAATCTCTAGTATTTCTTGTCTTTTGGCTTGTCATTGTTTATAACTATAGAAATTATAAACATGTCAACGAATAAAATAAACTTCCTATTCTGGCAAAACCCAAACTATAGGGTTTCATTCTTGCGACACGATAAAGGGTTTTCTACTAAGCACCACTTAAATCTAGGCTCTTATACCACTTTGTAACACCCCACGCCGACACTCTTAGTTAGACTCGAGAGTGCTACCCTCATAATGTGGTTCTATGATATCAGTATCATAAATTCACAAGGTAAATGACATAATCTTAAATCATTCATAACAAATGATTTCAAGCAGAAGAAATATTGTACATTCATATTTGCAATACAAGTTAATTTACATAAGGTCTTGTCTTCGACTTCATACATATATGTACATCAAGATTTGCAATATTAAACAAAATCTAAGTAAAATTGTTCACTTCCGGTTTTCCATGAAAGTTCCTCCTCTTACTCTACTTATCCAAACTTGAAATGTTTATGTGTAGCGTCATGAGCAACACTGACCTTGTGAAGTAGCTATTTAATCTAAATCTCAGATCATGTCACAAAATTCTCCAAGATGTCATAACCATATTTTAAATATATTAGTATATTACATAAGTAAAATAGGTAAATTTTCTCCAACCATAATTTTCAAACTCATTCGACATATATAAATATCTTCTGTAAACCAGGAACATACGAAATCCATAAAAAAATCAATTTGACTACATATGGATCTAAGCCAAACATGCAATAAGGAATTAGATCCTGGAAACTTTTTATCGCATCGCTGCTGGCATCCTAACACACAGTATGGATATACTCTATCTCTCAACACATAGTATGGAAATAAAGTAATAATGCACTATCTTTCTTTCAAACAATCGAGACATAAATCATATACACTTGGTTGAGGTCAAAAATACCATAAGAAAAGGGCATGTCTATAATACCAAAAGGTTTAAAATAGTGCAACATATAGATTAAATATATTACAAGTTACACTACTCATATGGAATAACTTGAAATTTTAAAATTAGATAGTTTTCCCCACCTTAGCAATTATAGTTTTCCCCACCTAAAGGTTTAAAATAGTGCAACATATAGATTAAACATATTACAAGTTACACTACTTTATGGAATAACTTGAAATTTTAAAATTAGATTATAAAGCTTACACTATCTTAAATCTATTGTTTTTTACCGCCTTCGTCCGAAAGTCATCACAAATCATAAGTATATGTATAAGTATTCTTTAAAATACTTTATAATCATCAACAAATATAGATTATTCTTCCTTTAAACAATCGAAACATAAATCATATATGCTTGGTTGAGGTAAAAAATATTATAAGCAAAAGGTGTATCTATAATACCAAAAGGTTTAAAATAGTGCAATATATAGATTAAACATATTATAAGTTACACTACTTCGTGGAATAACTTGAAATTTAAAATTAGATAGTTTTCCTCACCTTAGCAATTATAGTTTAGGCCTATGATTTAGCTCTTTGGCTTTCCCTGAGATCTTCCTTGTTTTCTTACTTTTGTTTAGCTTTTAGATTTATGGAAGTATAAAAACCAAATGAAATTATCATCCTATTTATAGCCTTTCTTCAAGGGTATTTTGGTCTTTTCAAATAAGGACACTTGTCCATCCTTTTCCATACAAACTTTGGTGTATTGACACATGCCCCTTTGTTTGTCATCTTAATAAGCATGGTGGTCTTATTAGCTTACACATCATTGGCCGATGTGTCACTTCCTTATTTTAGGTGTCATGCATAATGACACCTCATGCTTTAAGCTTACACCTAATCGGCTGATGTGTCACTCCTTTATTTTAAGTGCCATGCGTAATGACACCTCATTCTTTAATAAATAAGGTGTTATTACAATCTTACACCTAATCAACCTATGTAGCACTACCTCATTTAAATGCCATACTTAATGCCATGTTATGCTTCAAGGAGATATCATAAGGTTACATCTAATTAGTCTATCAGATCATAAAATCTTTTGGTCTTTGAAATAGAGTTGTAACTTAGTGTTTCATCTTTCAAAAATTATAATATTATTTCATTTGTATATATAAAAAATCACAAGGAAAAAATATAAGTTGTTCGGTTCTTACATAAGGTCAATACCTAAGGATTATTATCTAACACAATAGGTCGAACCTACTTATCGAACCTTACACTAACGATTGGCCAAAATGCCTCTTATTGTACTGCACCGGGGTTCATCTCATAGGAACACCCATTAGAAACGAGCTCAAATTTAATCGATACCTATAACCACTTATTGTATTGCACCGAAGTCCACCCATACCACATTGCGCCAGAAAACGTGCGTACCTGGATCTTCTGTTAATACCAGACTCTCTCAAAAAGCATCTCCGACAGTGCTACGCTAACCAGTACAGGGACCCCTGAGCCTATGCAAAATAAATCACCCTAATCAACTCCGTTTATGTGATATACATTGCCTATACCAAATTAACTATTGCAAAATATATATTCGCCAATACCAATATTAAACATTTCGAAGTACTTAGCCCAAATTAGTTAAATCAACAGTTCTTGGTTCATATAATTCCCAACTGAATTATATAAATTTTATTATTAAATTTGGGCCTTAGGCCGAGATTTAGGTCATATAATTTATTTTCTGATCGGTCGACCCCAGGTGACCCAAGGTCAACCGGTATCGGTCGATCGCTGGTAATCCCAGGTCGATCGATTGTGAGTATAAATCAGGGTTTTAATTATTGTCTTATGTCGATTCATTACATAGTTGATTGATGATGCTTAGTATATTCAGTTAACCCCAATTTACTAACAACCAGTTAAATTCTCAAATTACAATTTAGTTTAGGGTTTGCAGTCTAAAGTTTGCAATTTGATGTTGAAACAAGTATTTAAACAAATAATTAAATTATCAACTTAATGTAATTTGATTTCTTAGGTTCAAGCATATTCAAATTGAATTCAAAATATTAGGTTCAAGGTTTCTAATATCCTAGCCAATTAGAATAATTTGAATTTAACTAGAGTAATCAAATTACCTAATTTGTGCCCACTCACCACTAGCCTAAGCTCTTCCTAATGCTTTCACATGAAATTTTAGCCCTGAAATCGATAGCTCCTTGGTCCTCCCTTGATTGTTTGCTCTAGCCTCTTAGATTGATTAGGGTTTGACTTAGGGTTTTTGAAAATTAGGGTTTGGAGAAAATTTGACAGATTATCGTTACTTTGAAGTTTTAGCAAGAAAATTAAGGTTTCACTAATGCTGCATTTATAGAGTTAGAGTTAGGTTCAGGCCATTAGATTAGCTTAGGGAAAATCTGGTCTAGTTATCTTAGCCTTTATTTGTTAGCAACTAATCTCCACCGCCAAAACACGTCACTATTGGTCGTTAATCATTTGATTTAACCCCATGTCGGGTCGACCGCCTCTATGTCGAGGTTGGCTGCTACCGGTCGACCTAGGGTTTTTTCTCAGGTCGACCCTAAGCTTTTTAATTTCTAAGTTTTAAATTCTAAACTCGTTCCGACGCTTGTAACTTTCTCATACTAACTCACATTACGATAAGTTATATATGAAAATCGTCTAGAAAATCGCTATGAATGCAATGGTGCAAGTTTTGTAACCAAATTTGGATATCTACGAAAATTTTGTTTTATGTCCTCATTTTATTTTAATTAGAATTTCTTATTAAATTCTGCTAAATTTCGGGGTGTTACAGAGGAAGGATCGGTATATCGTTGTTCGGGGTATACATACAAGTATCCAATTCCAAGTATTATGATATCATAAAAACAGACATAGTTAATGAGTGAATTACTCACCTTTAGTAAAGAATCTCGCTTATTCTTCAAAGGTCCTTCTTCCTATTTTTCTCTCCTTCATTGCCTCTCTTTTGCTCCTCACTGTAAATAGCTGCCTCCTCAAATTAATGAACAGACTATTGATTTCTTATTTGATATTTGGTGTAGAGATTGTTGAGAGACTATGGTTTTATTTGTAAGAATTTATAGATTTTATTTTGGTTTTAATTTGAATTATTGGAGAGGTAGGGTATGGGGAAAATGTAGATTTCTAAATTCAGTAGATAAAAACGTGAGTGTTATATTTATACAAGTGAATGAAGAATCATGCAACATAATAGTTTAGAGATTAGAAGAGTCAGGAAACTTAAGTACTAGGGTTTGGTTTGGGCTTAAGCAAGTTGGTCCTTGATTCGTTCATTTTCTTCTTCTTTTTCTTTCTTTTCTCTTCTTTACTTCATGAAACAATTGTATTTCTAAGGCCCATTTTAAAACAATTATTCTCTACTAAATTTCTTACTAATAAATTACTTTACTATTTATTTCATAAAATTATTTCCATAATTTATTTATTTAATTAATCATTTATTTAATTTCATTTACTAATTAGTTCCAAATTTTAATAATAAAATACATTTTATCGTCTAAATAAATCTCAAATTTAATTTAACATTTTATTCTAATTAATTAATTTAAATTTACGTATTTCAAATTATTAAATCATTATTCCTTTCATATTTAATTCTTATCGTTTTAATAAAATATTTCTTATCTAATTTCCAAACCATTTCCAAAATTAATATTAATTAATTCTAGTCTCATTTAATAAATATTATTATTGTCTAATTATTAATTAACTGCTTCTTGACAATGGGTTGTTACGGTTAATTTATGAAAAGAGAATTCAATTTTAGTTCCCAGTAATTTTCTACCTTTTAAGCAGTCTAACTATAAAACAAATTTATAACCCATAGATGGTACAAGTTCCGATCTGTTTACAACCTCAACTGAAAAATGGACTTCCTAAGCTCGGACATATATTTGAACAAGCATACTTATGGAATAAAAGAATTATACATCGAGGCATGTCACGAAATTGAAAAAAAAATGAAACAAAAGAACCTCTTAGATAAGAAACTTTCAATTTCAGTCCTACTTATGCATAAAATATGGAAATCAAATCTGTCGGCTAAGTAGAAAACAAATAATTAGTAATAGGATTTCAAAGGAACAAGCCCATGTTTGTTTATTTCTTTAATATTATTATCTATTAGCATAATCAGTAAGTTGTTAGCCAATAGCATAAAAACAAAAAACCAAAATTTTATATGAATTTAAATATAAGGCAAAAGTTCTTAGTAGCAAAAGTGTATGTGAAATTCATAGTGCAATATACAACTAGAATTATAGTATTCATGAACGATAATATGATACTTAAAGTGAATTTATGACATTTTATTCTATTGTCAATTATAAATATATATACAGTTTATCAGCCAAATGTACAAGCACCGTCTAACAAATATAATTTTATCATAAGCAATAATTTTATGGTTAGTTTAGGTTAACATCAATATCTAGCAAATAGACAATAATGGATTTCTAGTAGCCAAATCCTTATGATAAAATCAATTATATAATATGAGAATACCTAGTTGAAGTCGGAGAGGCATGACAGAGGAGGAGCCGACGTCGCAATGATCGGAGAGGATATGTGTGGAGGTGCGGCATTATAAGCATCGGTTTCATGGGATTAGGGTAATTTGGGTTTATACTATTAGAAGATGGAGAGATGATTTGGGATCTGATAATTTTTTTCACAGTAGGAAGATAAAGGAATAGGGTGCGGTAAAGCATGAAATTTTTTTATCAAGCGATATCAGAGGAGAGCATAACTCTAGATGAGAAAGGAATGTGGGGAAGATGCGGTAAAAGTAGTTTGCTGTAAACATAAAACGTAAATAACAAATCTCTCCTCTTTAGTTTAATTTATTTACATAACAACCAAATTCCATCACAGTTATAAATGTTACCATAGAAAAAATTGTTAGCAATTTGTGACACTAATAACAATTAGAAAATTATGTATCTCTAGGATTATTCCACCCTACACTCTACAACACAATGGTGTTTCGAAGAGAATGAATCGAACCCTATTAAATATGGTTCATTCCATGATGAGTAAGGTTGAGTTACCTCTTTCCTATTGGGATATGCATTGGAAACCGTATCACATATGTTGAATTTAATACATACTAAATATGTGCCTAAGACCCTATATTAGATGTGACATGGGAGGAAACCCTACCTCGTACATTTGAAAGTGTGGGATTTTCCAGCCAACGTTAAGAATGTTGGCCACAACAAACTTGAGGCAAGATCGTCTCTATGTAAACTTATAGGATATCCCAAGAATTCCATGGGATATATTTTCTATAACACCGAGGAACAAAATGTTATTTTTTCACAACATGTTGTCTTTTTAGAAAAGAAATTTATATCAAAGGAAATTAACAATGAAGTTTTAGAGTTGGATGAGGTCTGAGAAGTTAACACAAAGGCCAAACCAGCAAAAGAAACAAATCCACTAGCATATAAAAATATGCAACCTATTAGAAAGTCTAGTAGGAAATCTCACGATCCAAAGAGATACTATGGATTTCTCATGGATGGTGAGAAAGATGATTGTGACTTTGAAGACAACACTCCCTTCTCATTCCAACAAGCACTACAAAATAAAGACTCTGCACTTCGGGTTGAAGCGATGAAATCTGAGATGAATTCCATGTATGACAACGAAGTTTGGACTATAGCTGATATACCGAGTGGATTAAACCCATCGACTGCAAATGGATTTTCAAGAAAAAAGGAAATGCAGATGAATAGGTACAGACCTATAAGGCAAGGCTTGTCACAAATGGGTTTCTTCAAATTCAAAGTGTTGATTATGATGAAATGTTTAGTCCATAGCCATGCTTAAATCCTTTCGGATAATGCTTGTTGTCGTTGTGTTTTATGACTATGAAATATGGCAAATGGATGTGAAAATGACATTTCTAAATGGTGATTTATAAGAGACCATCTACATGTCTCATCCCAAGGGTTTAAAGGTTAGTAAGAGCATGGGAAAGGCATGAAAATTATTAAGATCAATTTGTGGTATAATCAAGCTTCAAGGAGTTGGAATAAGTGTTTTGATAATGTAATCAAATAGTTTGGTTTTTATTAGAATACAACGAAAGTGTGCATATATCGGAAAGAACAAGGAAATATTATAGTGTTCATAGTCCTGTACATCGATGACCTACTCCTGATTGACAATGACATCACATTATTGCAATTGATGAAAGCGTGGTTGTCCAAGAACTACTCTATGAAGGATTTGGGAGAAGCAGCCTACGTATTGGTATTAAAATCTATAGAGACAGATCCAAAAGGTTGCTAGGATTATCCAAATCTATATACATAATACTGTATTGAAAAGATTCAGTATGGAGAATTCCAAGTGCAGAAATGTTCCGGCGCAATTTGAAATTGTCCTTTCTAAGAAGGATGCTTCTCATACCGATGAGGAGAAGGAGCGTTTGAAGATGATACTGTATACATCAGCTAATGGTATCATAATGTACATTATGCTATGTACAAGACCTTATATAACTTATGCATTAAGGTCCATAAGTCGATATAGTTATAACCTTGATGAGAAGCATTGGACCGACTTTAAAATGTATTCTTAAGTATTTGAGAAATACTAAAGACATATTCCTCATTTACGGGAATAAAGACCTCCTTATGAAGGTTATTCTGATTCAAGCTTCAAGAGTGATATCGATGACAACAAGTTTGTATCTGGTTATGTTTTTACATCAAACAACGGGGCTATTAGTTAGAAATGTTCCAAATAAGAGACAATAGCTAATTCAATGATGGAGGCCTTGTACATTGCCTTGAACAAAGCAGCAAAAGAAGCGGTCTAGAAGCACTAGTTTATGACTGAGCTGGCGACATTTCCAAACATTGAGAAACCTATAACATTGTTATACGATAACAATGTCATGATGCAAGTCATGAAAGAGCCCAAAATTCATAAGAAGCCAAGGTATATTCATCGAAAGTTCATCCTGATAAGAGAATCTATCAGTATGAAGGAAGTATGAATTGAAAGAGTAGACACCAAGGACAACAAAGCAGATCCATTCACAGCAAGACTAACTTGACTAGTTTTGAGCAAACTAATCGAAGGTATGGGAGTGAGAATCTATAATTGGCTCTAAGTGCAAGTGAAAGATTGATAGAGTTGGCAATATTCCCTAAGGTACTCCCGAGGATCAATTCTGTAATTATTGTTAATTTTTATCTTTATGATAGAATCTCGTTTGAAACAAAAGGTGTTTGTCTTTCTATTATATACTTATCATATTGTGATATGTTAATTAATTAAATAATTTAAGTATATTAAATAGAAAATATTTAAGTGATGTGTTAAATGAATGTAATTACAACGTGTTGTAATCATGAGAAATTTATTACATCAAAATAGTATATAATTTTTAAATATCCCTTGTCAGGATAATTCGAGAAAAGATATCATTTCATCAATTGAGAGTAGAGTACGCAACACTGACCAAATGTTGGGTAGTGTATTACTCATGGCTATAGAGGCACCAAATGGTTATGTATTAGCGGTTATTGGATAACTACAGAATGACGTGCTTGAGAGTTTTCTGTTGGTTAATATAACTAAGGTCAAATAGAGAACCTCGAAGTGGCGATCTTACACAGTTCTCCTGACATGAGAATACTATTAAACTTCAGTGTGGACACTCCACTTTGATTATAGTTAAATCATGACATAACATCCATTAAATGACGATAGTCGGGTCGGAGTTGAAGCACTAGAAGTAAAACACTATTCAATAGAGAATTTGTCTTCTCGGTTATATGGGTAAGTATCATGGTCAACTGCAATCAACTCAAGTCAAAAACTCTGGCCAGAGTAGTGCGATTAATAATAAATATTATTATTGAACAACAGTTTGTTTATGGTCTAGCTAAGTTGAATATGGACGACATTGGAATTTTGACCTAAATCAAATTCCATAAGCAATAATGTGATATAGTGCCGATGAAGAGAATTGGTGTAAATAATCGTTGCACTGGGTACACATAAAATGAGTAAAACTGGATTTTAATTAAAGGATGCGTATGCAATAAGTTCGGCCAAAATATCACACCACTAGTTAGGGTGACGTGTGAACGTTAATATTTGAAGTTTTTAACATTAATTGCTGACTGAATTCACACCTTTGAGTCGCATAACCAAAATGATGAATACTTCGAATGAACCACATGATTTAATTAATTATAATATTTGATGTTTGATTGCTATTATTATTTAATATAAAGTGCATATATAAAAACTATAAACATGTTTATCAATATAGGATATCGGTGGAATGTTTAAATTAGATTTAAATGAAACAAATATTATGTGATTTTATAAGATTTTATGGCTCACTTCTCTCCATCCATGGCAGGCCAAGAGGGCAAGTGAAAGGTTTTCAAATTGGATTTGAAAAGGCAAGAAATTAATTAAAAGGAAGAGAAAAAATGTAACGACCCGTAAATTTTAACTGTTTTAATAACGTAATTAGTTGAAATTTTGTGAAATTTTAAATGATAAAATTTTGAAATAAAAATTTCATATTTGGAATGTGTCTAATTAAACATAGCAACTGGTAAATTTTCATCCGAAAATATGAAGTTTATTTTCGTGCGTAAATTTATTCAATTTAATCAGTTAGGAATTGATGAAAATATGATGTTTTCGAAACCCAAATATTTTTATATAGAAAAATTCTAAACCATCTTCTGAGCAAGACGTCATTTTTCTTTTTTCCATATTCGGACTTCTTTGGCTCCGTCGATCTTATTTTTCTATGTTTTTCCTACATTTTCCGCTAGTTGAAATTTCGAATTTTTTTTTATAATTAAATTGTATCACTGATATCCATATACCGTTTTGACCGTCTCGTCGTGCTGATCTCCGCAGTATATTCGATTGCTAATTTTGATGTCCGGTGCACGATGGGATTTATGAAACATATAACTATATCAGAACCCGTTGTGCCTTTTCGGTTCTTGTGTCCTTTTTCGGTCAGTGTAACTATAGCCATTAAAAATTTCGAAATTCACTGCATGATTTTTATTGTTCAACTAGTGCATTTATTTGAGTCGTGTCGCATTATTTATTTTCTCTAACGTTTCAATTGTGAAAATATAACAAATATATATATATATTGTTGAGGCTGTCAAGCTTCCCTCGAACAGAACTCCATATCCTCATTCCCACCGCTTCCGTTCTCCTTCTCCCAATGTAAAATTATTCAACCGTCACCATTGTTTGTTTCCATAACTCATCACTTCCTGTGCACTTTCATTTTGGAAAACAGGGGTTCTTCATTTTTCAGTCTTCAAACTTTTCACTCGCCTGCTCCTTTATTTCCTTACCTTTTCCACGCCTTCCAGCCTCACCGATGCTCCAAGCAGCCGACTCCAACACCACCCGATCTGGCCAAAGCTCCTTCACCCCGTGCTCCGCCTCGGCCCACTCTCACTCCTCTCTCTGCCGTAAGTCTTCCTCACCGGCGTATGGCCTCCACCCGCCATCAGTAGCAAAACCGAGTTCGTCTCAACCGAACCTCCACGTCGAGCACCACAACAGCTGAACCTCCATGTCTTCCTCCCTATGCTTGCTTCGCCGTGCCTCTCCTTTATGCTAACCAAGCACACATCTAATCCCCTCCCTCAGCCGAGCTTTCATTGCATTAAATAGAACCGACCGTGCCCACCACCTCCTCTGACCCTTCAGACACGCAAGCATCAGATCATCGAAGCCGACAACAGTCAGCACCTGCCTTCATCCTTCCTCCGACGAATCTTGCGCCTTCATCGTATCCTCTCTTACAAATAGCAGCCTTCCTCTCTGTTGAAAATGTAGGTAATTATATATATATAGTTATATATTAGTTCTTAGGCATGTTTATATATAGAAGTGAAGTCTTTATTGGTTTCAAATATATGGTATAATATTGGGTTGCAGATTTTTAAACAAGGATATATAATAGTTGTTTACTATATATATTTGGTTATATATATTTTGTGTTTTGAAAGGAGTATGGGTAAACCGGTTAGTTATATGCATTATATTTGTATACTTTCTATTGTTTAGTACTACATATGTAAACTTATATTTGTTATGTGACTCAGTTTATATATAATCTATTACTTATATATGCAACCTATGTGTTATATAGAAATTTTAGTTCGTATATCTATATTGGTGTGTACAGTACCTGATATATAAAGTGGATATATGTTTAAGCTTATGAGTTATGTATTGTTAAATTATAATACTATGTATTTTATTTTAAAGGTAATATATATGCCTTGTTCATAATATAAATGTGTTTACTGTATATATACATTAGATTTTATATGGTATATTGGATATGGAAGCTTATACAGTTATCTATTTTTAAGTATATATGTATATATGTACATTAGCTATATTGGTTTATGTGTATATTATTGTATATTAAGGCATATGTTTTGATTTTATGAGTGTAATATGTAGATATGTTAATATAACATGTAATTTAAATCGAAGGTTGGTTTTAAGAAAAATAATAATATAATATACCTTTACTTCGATTATACCTGCATCAATTCATTTCTGATTTGATTTATTCTACATCTTGTATATCAGATTGTCCGTCGAATTCGTGCCAATCATCTTTGATCGTTGAATTCGTGTCGATTTTGTTTTACTTGGATTCGTAATTCAAACCCAGCATCCGTATCAGTGTGCGTATCCGTGTCATCTTCTCGTTCGTCTCTAGCCTCGATAGGTGAGCAATCACTCACGATTAATGTTCTTTTATTTATTAAATTTGATTTCAATTGAAACGACAATTGAAATATGTTGCTGTTGGTTATTTACACTATTATATATGCTATTACTTGTATCTGTTCACCCATGACATCTGACACCATTATCTGTAATTATTTATGCGATGATAATACAGTTTGATTGATAATTGATTGATTGTTGTTTATATTGGATGTTAAATTGTAATGTATAAAGGGATAAATATTATGCAATTGAATTTGACGTAGGATAGTAAAAAATTTGAATCGACATATGTGTTGAATTTGATTAGTTAAATTTGTATAATATGACCCCTTAAATGTTTAGTAATTTGACACATAGAAAAATAGTTAATTACCCTTGAACCATTTGAATTTATGTTGTATTATTTATGAATTATGAAATTGAATAATTGATGTCAAGTGTAGAATTGCATAGAATAATAAGTGTAATAATCTTTAATCTACATGAAATGATAGTGTGGATTCTAGAAATAATTATATTAATTTGCACAAACAACAATGTGAATTAATACGATTATTTTGGGATTATTTGAATTGATTATTGGATTGATATTGGTTGTTGTTATTGCTTGTTTATTTACTTTGACACCATCCCAGTTATCACACTGCAAGTTCCCTTTGCTATGCTTTGATTTTGAATTGAATTGGAATCGGGTTGAAATGATAAATACCCAAATTGAACTTTGACCTAGGATAGAGAATTAAATAAAAACCGATTGGTCAATACTTTGATTTAAAAATAAAATGAAGATTTTATTTTAATAAATAATATGGTTTTGAAACAAAGTTGGAATTTGAATTTTAATGAAAGGAAATGTTAATATTTAATAATCTGAATCTAAATATTAACATGATAGTTGATGAAAGAACGTTGTTTTAATTTAATTATTTAATAATAAGCTTGAAATTATTTAATAATTAAGTTTTGAATTTATTTAATAATTAAATAAAATTGAATTATTTAATAGTTAAATAAAATTGAACCTCTTGAATTAGTGAAATTTAGTTCTTTATTAATTGAGCTTTGAAATTGTAACTAAGTAAATGAATAAGTGAAATTTAATTTCTTTAACAAGAAATGAAAATGTGATTTCTTTGAAATTAATGTAAGACTTGTAATTTAAAGAACTTGATTCGACGAATTTAATCTAATTAAATTTTTAAGTTTGGATATAATGAAGTTGAACTTAAGTAATTGATTTAATGAATTGGAAATTTAATAGAAATTGTTTTGAATGACAAATTTACTAAATGAATATTGAATGAAATCGATCAATGAAGTTAAATTGATTTGAATGTTAAACTAAATTAATTTAAATGATTTCGGAATGAAACTTATATACGAACTTGAATCAATATTTGAATTGTTTTAAATCAAATATTTAATTTGAATTATAAGATTTTGAAATTGTAATTTGGAAGTGTTGAAATGTAAGTTATGGAAATTGTTTTAGAAAGACAGATGGAATGTTGGTTTACAAATTCTAATTGAAATTGAAATTGATTTGGTTTTGAAATATATTAATCGACCAATCGGTGAAATAATGTCGAAGGTTATTAAAGAGACCGGAATCGGTTAGGGACATACTCACTGTCTAAACCGAATACCACTTTAATAACTATACGTGAAGTGTGATCCAGAATGAAGTGGTTGGAAATGATGTACGTGATGACTGAAGAAAGAGAACGATAATGGATAGCCTTGACACTTGTGTCAAATTGGAAATGACTAAAACAGGAGCCATGCCGGGCCAAATGGGGTTAGCCACCTCGAGCGAACACACTTCTTCGAAACTACTCATTACTTGTTGTCGATTGGTGCACCCTTGATTTGGGAGTGTTGTTTCACGGTGTTGCGATCGCTGCGGCGATGCGTTCTCACCAGTCCGGATCAGGCGAACGGTAGTTTCACTACCTTGGGTATTGCCTCATGTGCCTTGTCATACGTGTAACCCTATATACGCGACCACTACGATTTGTTTTGTGTTATACCTATGGAGTACTCCCTGATATCCCACTAGTTTACGGTGGAGTTTACAGTGTTGTATAGTCTATAACGCTTATATAAAATGTGTTAAGGGGAATAATGGTAACGCCTTAACACTATTTTGATACTTTATATTACTGATAGGCATTATCTACTTATCGTACACTACTACATAGTAGATAGTTTAACGGATCCTTAAAGGATGGTTATTCCAAACATCCTTTGAGTTACTTGTTTTTCAGTTGCTATTTCACTTGAGTTGGATTTATTGATATAAGAATGTTAATCCTGACTCGAGTGTTTTGTGTTTTGCTTTACGCTTGGGTCAGACTGAGTGTACCGGTATTCGAGACTCACCTTTGGAGTTGGAGCTTCGCTTGGAGATCCAGCTATCTATCCAGCTTTCAGATATCCAGTTGATTCCAGTGATTGTATTCTGATTCTTGTATTTGACTATTGTATTCGAGACATATGTTGTACCTTATTTAACTCTGATATGTATATAGTAGCTTCATGAACTACTATCTTTTGTTTCCGCTGCATTTATTACTCTGTGTTTGTGATATGTGATTATTTATTTACTGTATATGTTCAGTTTTGCCAAATTTAAATTAACAATTCGGTATTTTGAATTATTCAAGTTCGACATGTGCTGATGCGAATAATCCAAAACAGCGGGTCGTTACAAAAAATCTCTAGCATTTATTCTCCTTTTGTTACTTTCTTAAAAACTGAAATTCATTCAGTCATTTCCTACTTTTCCTCTCTTCCTTGGCTGAATTTTCAAGGTAGCCTAGGGTAGAAAACTGCATAAAGAAAATCAAATAACAATTATAAACAAAAGGTTGTTTTCATCTCCTTATTCCTACAAATTCCGAAGATTGATTCTATTAAGTCTAGAGCTTTTTGATTCATCGTTTTAAGATGTGATTTACAGGCAACATTCAAGGTAATTTTCAATTTATTTATTTATATGTCTCATCATTCATATGTTTGTTTTGTATGATTCATTATGTATTCAATTTATCATCATGTAGTATAATCAAAATCCTCTTTTATTTCAATTGAATATATAAATATTGAATTATTTAATTTTTTATCTACATATGTTTTTCTTCCTTTTAACATATTGTTTGCACAAAAAATGGACAAACACCTCAAAGTCATATGATTTAATAGATTTTATGTTGTTCTTAGTGATTTGGGTGATTTATGTAAATATATGAAAAGTAGGGGCTGAACTATAAAAGACACGCAGTTTTATAGTGGTTCAGCCAGAATGTGCCTACGTCCACTTTATATGTTATTTCTCTTTTCTTGTTTAGATTATAAGTACAAAGCTTTGATACAAGTAAAAGAAAGTTGTTTGAAAGTTCTCTCCGTGCTTGAACTCTCAAACTTGTCCCCCATTGTTGTGCCCCTGCCCCTCTATTTATAGAGTGAGGTTAGGGGCAGGGGTCTTGGATGTATATAGCAGCTGGCGGGCTTGGGTTGATGTAGTCTGGCCTGGTGGAGTTGGTCCGGTTTACCTTGGTTCGGTGGAAGGTGAGTGGACCGGTGGAGCTTTGGTTCGGTGGTAGGTGAGTGGACCGGTGGAGCTTTGGTTCGGTGGTAGGTGAGTGGACCGGTGGAGCTTTGGTTCGGTGGTAGGTGAGTGGACCGGTGGAGCTTTGGTTCGGGGGTTCTGGTGGCTCGTCTCTTGCTTCCTCGTGTTGGCTCGATGATGGTAGAAACGTACCCAACATTTACCCCCCAAAGTAGGGCATATGTTTAACATATGTCGTGCTTTGTTTTGGTTTGACAACCATATCCGGCCTGAGAATCCAACCGGCTGGTCTAGTTATCCAACCTTCCCCTATAAGTAAGAGACACAGGCCTCCGTCTTTTCTTACCGAACGAGATAGCCGAACCATCTTTCGAACTGCCGAATCAACACGTGCCGAGCCACTCTCATCTGCCGGACCAGGTTAGTTTACTTCTGCCGAATGACTCCTTAATGTTCTTCATTTTACCGAACGGGTTCGACACCGAATGGTCCCGAGGATTTTTAATACCGAATGAGTTTGGAAGTGTAAGGCCGAATGATATCAACGTTTTGAATCGCCGAATGAAACCTGGGCTAGAATTGCCGAATGAAACCTGGGCTAGAATTGCTGAATGAAACCTGGGCTAGAATTGCCGAATGAACCCTAATACCGGACGGTCTTGATGTAAACTTGCTTGTTTTATACTTCTACATCCTTCGTTCTAACAACGTGCCTTTTTGTGTTTGCAGATAAATGTCTCACAAAGTGGAAACCCGATCAGAGAAAAAGAGATCTCATGACAGAGAAGAGCCTTCCTCAGTGCCCCTGGCTCAGCCAGGACCTGCTCGTCATGGGCCCACCTCAAGATCATTGGTGGATGGATACGGTCCTCAGGAACTTCTTAACTTGCCTCCTGATTGCTTCCCTAGCTTACTCAAGGGCAAGCAACTTGATGTTATATCTCGCTCTTTTGGGATCGACCGAGCACGCATGTTATTGCCGGATGCGGGAGTGATGCCGTATGATCCTCACGAAGGATATTTTGCCTACAGCAGATACCATTGCATGTGTGGTGCCATCCCACCTCTCAACGCCTGGGTAGTCAGCTTTCTCACATATCTAAAGGTAGCTCCATTCCAACTTCAGCCCAACTCTTATGCCATTCTGGTGAGTCTCTTCGTCATCTTCCAGAGGAGATACGGGCGTCCTCCTTCCAACCGAGAGATCCGGTATTTGTATAACTTGAGAGGCTATAAGAAGGGGTCTCCATACATCAGCTTGGAATCGGCCGTAACCTTTAAGCCGGTCCTGGATTTATACTCCTAGTACAGCATGTTCAAGAAGGAATGGTTTTTTGTTTAAAACATAATTTCATGACTTGCAATGTTAGCGTGAGGTGTGAATAAATTACAGTCATGTGTTTATACATGAAAGAAAGAAATACCGCCCTTTATATTTTGCTTGTGGATGGCAGCTTTGAATATCCTGTGTGACCGAGTAAGGGATGCGGTCCAGTATCTTGCTGTGAGTATCCGCTTCTATTAGTGAATGTCTCCTGTTCTGTGTTCTATACTTCAGGGATTGTTACAGAGGATAGGAGAAAATTTTCTTAAGTAAAATTGAAATATGTGAAAAAGTAAAACTTCTAATCACGGAAGGCCTTCGATGTGCTTAAGTTCATGGCAAACGGGTTTTGTAGTCACTTTCCCTAGTCGTGGGTCTTAGAGACATTCGTCACCCATCTTACGCCTCTGCGGAGAGTTAATTCTTTTTTACCACAGCCGCACTTAAGACACATCGGAGCCGAGATCGCGCACAGTAACTACCCGGGCCATTATGGCCCGTAACCATGGGTATTATTCGATTTACTGTGGCCGGCTAGCGTGGGTGCCGATCGTCAACCGTGAACTGCCCCTGGCTGGCCACACCTTATGTTGGGGCTTATAGTCGGTTCACAGTTGCCGGCGAGCCGAACGCCGTAATGTGCTGCCTCGGCTATAGTCGGCATTCTCGGTGGCTTATAATCGGCTCATTACAGTTGGCTTTGAGGGCCGTCGCGAGCAATGAGTTAACCCGCAGCAGAGGGATGCTGGAGCAAAAGTGTCTCATTGGCGAGGGCATAGATTCGCATAGTACCTATTAGGTCTTGTCCAGGTGAAGTTGCGCTGTGAGGTGCTTTGAGTGGAAATGCTATAGGATTTTGTTCAACAGAAAAGGATAAAGTTAACAAGCAGCCAAGATATAAAGGAACAAGTTAAATAAGAGACAAGGTTTTTTAAAGTGGTTCGGCACGAAAAGGCCTACGTCCACTGATTCTCTTTGTTAATTCACTTCATATGGGCAGTACAAGTTAAGAAAAGTATCGACGGAGGTGTTGGATGTTCCATGCCCTCTGGAACACCTCTCCGTCCACTGTTGACAAAATATAAGCTCCATTGTGGAGATCTTTATGAATTACATATGGTCCATCCTAGATTGGATCTAGTGCTCCGGGGCGAGGGAAAATTCGTTTGAGGACCAGATCCCCTTCTTGTAAGGTACGATGCTTGACTTTGGAGTTGTATTGTGCTGCCACTTTTTGCTTGTGGGCCGCTGCTTTAAGGACTGCATCATTTCTTCTCTCCTCAACTAGATCCAAAGACATGTGAAGGAGTTCTTCGTTCTCTTCTGGGTTATAGTGGATCCTACGGTGGGAAGGCACAATGGTTTCAACTGGGAGCA
This sequence comes from Allium fistulosum, assembly GCA_030737815.1. Lineage (NCBI taxonomy): Eukaryota > Viridiplantae > Streptophyta > Magnoliopsida > Asparagales > Amaryllidaceae > Allium > Allium fistulosum. Next base: position 247,608,547 of record CM060905.1, on the reverse strand, counting down.
TAGCCTCCGATCCGTATGCCAAAGAGAAAGGAGTATGCCCCGTTGATGTTCTGAAGGATGTGCGATAGGCCCACAGTGCCATAGGGAGTTCATCCACCTAAGCGCCCTTTGACTTTTCGAGTTTCTTTTTTATTAGAGTTTTCAGAATTTTGTTGACGGCTTCGACTTGTCCGTTTGCCTGGGGATACGCTACGGATGAGAAGCTTTTGTGAATTCCGTGCTCTCGGCACCAGTTGGCGAATTCCTCGCTGTCAAACTGAAGTCCATTGTCTGATATGATTTTGAGTGGGACTCCGTACCTGCACAGAACATTTTTGATCAAGAAGTTAATAACTTTTGCTGAAGATACTTTATTCAGAGGTTCCGCTTCCACCCATTTGGTGAAATAGTCGACTGCCACTATAGCATATTTGGCCCTGCCTCGGCCCTTTGGTAGTTCACCGATTAAGTCAATTCCCCATATTGCGAAGGGCCAAGGGCTGGTCATTTGAGTAATCTCAGTTGTTGGTAGCCGCGGAATCTTAGCAAACTTCTAGCATCTGTCACACTTTTTGACGAAATCTAAGGCGTCCTTGCTTAAGGTGGGCCAGAAATATCCATATCGGAGTATCTTTTTTGCTAATGTTTGCCCTCCGGTGTGATCTCCGTAGCTTCCCTGATGAATGTTGGATAAGATTTCCTTGGCTTCCCTCCCAGCGACACACCTTAATAACGGGTTAGAGAATCCGCGCCGATAGAGGATTTCTTCTTGTATTGTGTAGCGGGAAGCTTTCCTCAAGATTTCCTTGACTTCGTTACGCCCGTTAGGTAGTGTGCCGCTTTGTAGGTAGTCTTGGATGGGAGTCATCCAAGTTGCTTCTTCGGTTGCAGCTATCAGATTCACTTGCTCAAAACTTGGGGTTAGTTGCTTTGAGATGGTTACTGCTCCGAAGATGGCGCTGTCTCTCATGCTTGCTTGCTTTGCCAATTCGTCGGCCTCTTGGTTCTCTTCCCGAGGGATGAGTTTGACTAAGTAGTGGTCCAATCGGCTGAGAAGTAACTTGGTCTTCTTTAAATATGCTATGAGTCGTTCTTCTCGAGCTTGGAATTCTCCTAGTATTTGATTAACAATAAGTTGAGAATCGCTATGAAGACACAAAGAATTGGCTCCGATTTCTATGGCAAGTCCTAATCCAACTATCACTGCTTCATATTCTGCATCGTTGTTGGTGGTAGCGAACTCCAACCTTATAGCATAGTGCAGCTTATTTCCCCTGGGAGTGATTATTACCACACCTGCCCCCGAACCTTGTTCGTTTGATGCACCATCCACAAAGAGATTCCACTTGATGTCTTCTGCTATTTTTCCAATTGCTCCTTATCTTCGTTGGTAGTGAATTCTGCAATGAGATCAGCCATGGCTTGTCCCTTGATGGTGGTACGAGGGTGATAGGTGATATCATACTGACTTAGTTCAATGCACCATTTAAGTAGTCGCCCAGAAGTGTCGGGACGATGGAGTACCTGCCTCAGTGGTTGATCGGTCAGAACTTTGATGGAATGGGACTGGAAGTAGTGACGCAGTTTCCGTGATGTGATTAGTAAACAGTATGCTAGCTTCTCAAGTTTAGGATATCTGACTTCTGCCCCCATAAACCTCTTACTTACGAAGTAAACTGGCCGCTGCGTGCGGTTGTCTTCCCTTACCAAGGCAGCGCTCAGGGCGTGAGATGACACAGCAAGGTATAGGTATAACTCTTCGCCTTCGCTTGGAGTCGAGAGTACCGGTGGTTTCTGGAGGTGTTCGATTAAGTTAAGGAAAGCAGTTAAGCATTCGTCTGTCCATTCGAACTTTCCTTTGTCTTTCTTTAGAGCTTCAAAAAAAGGGACGCACTTGTCCGTTGCTTTGGAGATGAATCGGCTTAGGGCGGCCACTTTTCCATTCAGGCTTTGCATTTCCTTTCGAGTGGAAGGTATCCTGATATCCCTTAGCGCTCGGACTTGTTCAGGGTTTGCTTCAATCCCTCTGGCATGGACGATGAATCCCAAGAATTTTCCTGATGATACTCCGAAGGAGCATTTTAGAGGATTGAGTTTCATTCCATATTGGCGAAGTACTTGAAACATCTCGCCCAGATGGCTTACGTGACCGTCGGCTTTCCTTGACTTTACCAGCATGTCATCCACATACACTTCCATAGTTTGTCCTATTAGCCCTGCAAACATCTTGTTGACGAGGCGCTGGTAGGTGGCTCCTGCATTTTTAAGCCCGAAAGGCATTACCTTATAGCAGTATAAACCCCGGTCAGTGATGAAACTAGTGTGGTCTTGATCGGGAGCATGCATAGGAATTTGGTCATATCCTGAGTATGCGTCCATAAAAGATAAGAGTTCGTGCCCAGCTGTGCTGTCTACAAGTTGGTCGATTTGGGGGAGTGGGAAGCAATCCTTTGGGCAGGCGTCGTTTAAGTTGGAGAAGTCAATGCATGTTCGCCACTTCCCATTAGCCTTCTTTACTAGTACCGGGTTGGCGATCCATTCTGGGTAGATGGCTTCTCGTATGAAGTCATTGGCAAGTAGATTCTTTACTTCTTCATCGAGGGCTGCTGATCGTTCTGCCCCCATACTTCTCTTTCTTTGTTTTACGGGCGCCTTGGTAGGATCAATGTTTAGTACATGGCATGCTACGTCGGGGGAGATTCCGGTCATGTTAGCGTGTGACCATGCGAATACATCCAAGTTGTGGCGGAGAAAGTCGATGAGTTGCTCCTTCAACTCTGCTTTTAGCTAGGACCCAATTTTCAATAGTCTACTCGAGTCGTGCTTGTCTACAGATACAAACTCCATAGCCTCTACAGGCTCGGCGGTGGACTCCTCCTCTTTGTCCCTGGGGTCTAATTCATTGAAAGGGTCGCTGGTATATCGGAGAGGAGGGGCTTTCTTTAGTTGTTATGCTTCTAGACTTTTCGTGCAGAGGGCAACCTCTACACCCTTCCCTTTATCCTTCCTGTGGTTGTTGCGAAGTTCAGTCACATAGCAGTCTCGAGCAACGTCCTGGTCTCATTCTACTTCCCCTACTACATTGTCCGTTGGAAATTTCATCTTTAGGCACCATGGGGCTAGGACAATTTGGAAGTCAGACAAGGCTGGCCTTCCTAAGAAGGCGTTGTAGGCCGAGTGGTTTTCTATTAGCACAAACGTCTGTTTCCGTACAACGGAGCGGGGATGGCTTCCAATTTCAACAAAGAGGTCCAGTTGCCCGAGGGGTATCTTCGCATCTCCAGTGAAACCGTGTAGTGGTTTATCGCAGGGAGATACATCCTTCATTGATAGTTTCATTTTGTCGAATGCATGTTTGAACAGGATATTCACTGAGCTTCCAGTGTCTACTAGAATTCGGTAAACTTCGGCGGGACCGAGCCGGGCAGAGATAACCATGGGATCCATGTGAGGGTATTGCCTTCCTTCTAGGTCACGCTTACCGAAGGTGATGTCATCACTTTCTTTCCGTTTTGGGCGGCGCTCTTCTATAACCGAATTGACATAGTCTTTATTGTCTCTAAGCGATTTTCCATATCTTTCCATCTCTTTCCAGCTTTTGTCTGCGATGTGCGGTCCTCCTGAGATGGTATGGACCGCTATCTTCTCTTGACTAGAGCCGCTAGTGTTGCGGTTTCCTCTGCCTATCTCCGGTGAGGGTAGCCTTGGGTTTTCATTGGCAGGAGCTGGAGTCCTGTCCTGACCTTTTACATAGCATTCCAGTTTCTTCCTTTGGATGTGTTCATCAATCAAGTCCCGGAGATGATGGCACTCATTGGTATCATGCCCATGAGATTCGTGGAAGCGGCAGAACTTTCCAGACTTCTGTGCGTTATCTGATTCCTTCTTGTATGGTGGTCGTTTGTATCTAACTTCGCCTTGGGTGGCAAGGAAGATGTTTTCGACGGTTTCGTTCAAAGGAGTGTAAGTGTCGAATCTCGGTCCTGGCCGATATAGGCGCTTTTCTCCCTTCTTGCCCCCAGCATTGTCTCTGGAATCATTTCTTCGAACGTCCCTTGCCACAGCAGGCGCGTTGCTGTGAGTTGCCTTATTTTGTTGTCCTGACTGCCCCTCTACGGCAGCATCCTCAAGCCTCATATACTTCCCGGCTTCATGGAAGAAATCGGGTAAAGTAGCTGGTTTTTCTTTTGTCAACCTTCTACCAAATTTAGTGTCCAGATGCACACCACTACATAGGGCCATTAGGATAAGCTTCTCATCGGCGTCTTGGACTGCGGCCGCTGCGGCATTGAATCGGGTTAGGTATTGCTGCAGTTTCTCTCCGGGTTTCTGTTTGATGCTGGATAAGGAATAAGCGTCCTTAGGTTGTTCCACATGAATGCAGAACTGACTGATAAACTTTTCTTTCAACATTTCCCACGAGCTGATGGATCCCTGGGGTAAATGACAGAACCAGGAGGTAGCGAGATCTGCTAAGAATAGTGGAAAGCATTTGCACAGTACTCCCTCTGTTGCTCCACTCATGAGCATATGTTGTGTGTATCTCTGTAAGTGTACAACGGGGTCGGAGGTTCCTTTGTAAGGCTCCATTGTTGGCATCTTCCATTCTCGGGGGGTGATAGCAATTTTGATATTGCGGGCGAAAGGGCTGGTTACCCTAGCGCCTATCCCTCGATCCCTTTGCTCCCGTTGGACGCACTCTCTGAATAAGCATGCCATCCTTTCATCAGAATTTGGAGCAGATAGAAATGAGTTTGGTTCTGTTCTGTGGGATTGATTCCGTCCAGATGACCTGTAGGGATGGTATCGTCTATCATTCCTCATATTTTCCAATGGCTACCTTTGGTCTTCTGGGAGCATGCTAGGGTCAGCCACAGTTGGCCCTTGCCTTGATCTTCCCCTGCTGGGTTCTGATCTAAGCACTTCCTCGGGTCCAACTTCGGGCTGGACTCTAGCTCGGCCCCGTTCACTGGCGTTTCCGTGGTTAGGCAGTATGACAGGCTCGGCTACAGTTGACCTCCGCCCGGTACCTCCCCCGTTGGGTTCGGTTCCAAGCGTTTCCTCAGGCCTAACTTCGGGCTGTGCTCGATCTCGGCTCCTACCATGGCTGCTTCTGCTGTTAGCTCCTTCGAAGAAGGAAGATCTTTGTTGTCTCTGAGATCCTCCAGACTGGGACTCGCCCCATGATTCAGTGTTGCGGTTGAACTCTTCAGCGTCCCTTAAGCGTGACATGAGATGGTCCACCAAGGCTTCCTGCTGGGACGTGAAGCGGTTAGTTACTTCAACCACAACCCTGTCTAGATCTGCCCTAGTAATTGCTGCGGGCTGTTCTGCGGCTGGAGTGGTCGGATTAGCATGTCCTTCATTTGGTACTGCTGCTAGAGGAGGACGATTTACTTGATCCGTGACCGCTGGATCTGGAAGACTGCCGGATGCGATGTTTTTTCCTTTGTTAACATCTTTTTTCTACTTGGGAGGCATGTTTTCCAAATGATGAATGATGCTGTTAGGAAAAAGGTTAAGTGGAAGAAGCTGAAGCTCCTGAGTTCAGCTTCTTAGTGAAAGCACCAAAAATGTTTGCACAAAAAATGGACAAACACCTCAAAGTCGTATGATTTAATAGATTTTATGTTGTTCTTAGTGATTTGGGTGATTTATGTAAATATATGAAAAGTAGGGGCTGAACTGTAAAAGACACGCAGTTTTATAGTGGTTCAGCCAGAATGTGCCTATGTCCACTTTATATGTTATTTCTCTTTTCTTGTTTAGATTACAAGTACAAAGCTTTGATACAAGTAAAAGAAAGTTGTTTGAAAGTTCTCTCCGTGCTTGAGCTCTCAAACTTGTCCCCTATTGTTGTGCCCATGCCCCTCTATTTATAGAGTGAGGTTGGGGGCAGGGGTCTTGGATGTATATAGCAGCTGGCGGGCTTGGGCTGATGTAGTCTGGCCTGGTGGAGTTGGTCCGGTTTACCTTGGTTCGGTGGAAGGTGAGTGGACCGGTGGAGCTTTGGTTCGGTGGTAGGTGAGTGGACCGGTGGAGCTTTGGTTCGGTGGTAGGTGAGTGGACCGGTGGAGCTTTGGTTCGGTGGTAGGTGAGTGGACCGGTGGAGCTTTGGTTCGGGGGTTATGTTGGCTCGTCCCTTGCTTCCTCGTGTTGGCTCGATGATGGTAGAAACGTACCCAACACATATGTTTATCTCAAATTGATATGTTTGGTTTCTTTGTCACCTTTGTTAATTTGTTGCTATTCTATATAATGTTTATATTTGTTTATTCTTGTCGTGAATTTACGCATGCCTAACTCGTCTGGTTCCTTTTCTTTTGTTTGGTGATTTTGTTAAAAAAGGGATTTGAAAGTTAATTTTGATTTAAATCTACTTTTTACTTTTATAAACTTACATATACAATTGTAAATAAATTGGTTGTGCTAACTATTTATTATTCCTTGAAGATTGTTTTCTACAATTATATAGTTAATTTTGAATATAAACATTTGAACATTTTTCATTTAAGAATAAATATTTTTTGATCTAACATTTATAAATGGACTTTTGTACAAATTGTAGGAACGGGTAATATAACTTAGAGGGGGGTGACTCCCTATCGCGAACAATCTCTAATACCCAATCTGTCTCCATTCGATCGATGCTCGGGGAAGATAACATCTCTACGGGAACAAGTCCCATTTATTGTGCCTCACCGGTACTGGCTAACTTTGCTAATGAATCGGCTTTCTGATTTCGCTCTCGGGGGATGCAATAGATAGCATAATAATCGAACTGATTAAGTATCTCCAAGACCCGAGCTAGGTAAGCAGCCAGTCTTCAATCTTTCGCCTGGTACTCCCCCCGAACTTGACACATAACTAATTGTGAATCACAATAAATCTCCACAGCAATGATTCTCAAATCTCGGGCAAGTCTCAATCCGGCAAGCAGGGCCTCATATTCAGCTTCGTTGTTGGTTGCACGAAAATCAAACTTCAAAGCATAACATATAGATCGACCTTCGGGGGTTTCAAGTACAACTCCAACAGCCGAGCACCGGTCGTTTGATGCACCATCAGTATGCAGCTTCCAGATATACTCGGGAGATTCACTGGTTTCGAGCAGGTCATCTGGGATAGTAATTCGGCTATGAAATCTGCTAGGATTTGTCCTTGAATGGCTCGCCTTGGAGTGTAAGTAATTTCAAATTGACTTAGCTCGATATTCCATTTGAGTAACCTACCAGACGTCTCAGGCCGTGTAAGGACCTGTCGTAACGGCTGGTCGGTGTAAGCGGTGATAGGATGAGCTTGGAAATACGGACGGGGCTTCCTCGAGGCAATAACAAGACAATAAGACAGCTTCTCTAGCTTCGGATAGTTTCTCTCAGCTCCGGCTAACCGTTTGCTAATGTAGTAGACCGGCTGTTGTATTCGGTCTTCCTCCCGAATTAGGGCAGCACTGATTGCATTTTCTGATACCGCCAAGTAAATGTACAATTTCTCGCGATCAATAGGCTTTGATAGAATAGGCGGTGTGGAGAGGTGTTGAATAAGCGCTCGGAATGCGCCCTCACATTCCGTAGTCCATTCAAAATTTTGTTTCCCTTTTCGGATCAGATCGAAGAAGGTAATGCATTTGTCAGTAGATTTTGAAATGAACCTGCTCAGTGCTGCTACTTTCCCATTGAGGATCTGGACTTGCTTTATAGTTCTCGGAGTTTCAAGGTTTCTAATCGCCTAGATCTTTTCAGGATTGGCTTCAATTCCTCGAGCGTTGATGATAAACCCAAGGAATTTTCCTGATGCGACCCCCAAGTGACATTTCAACGGATTAAGCCTCATTCGGTATTCTCGAAGAATATTAAACATTGACTCCAGGTCCTTGAAGTGGTCAGTGGAGAATCATGACTTGACTAGCATGTCATCCATGTATACCTCCATGGTTTTCCCAATCTGATTGGTGAACATTCGATTAACTAATCGTTGATAAGTTGCGCCAGCATTCTTGAGTCCAAAAGGCATAACTTTGTAGCAATAAATTCCTATATTGGTTACGAAGCTGGTATTCTCCTGGTCGGGTAAGTGCATTGGTATTTGATTGTAGCCGGAATACGCATCCATGAAGGATAAGAGTTCATGCCCGACCATTGAATCTACAAGTTGATCAATTCAAGGAAGTGGAAAACTGTCTTTAGGGCAGGCTTTATTCAGATCAGAGTAATCAATGCACGTTCTCCATTTCCCATTTGGCTTTCGGACAAGTACAGGATTTGACACCCATTCCGAATATAATGCATCTCGAATAAATCCATTCGATTTAAGCTTGTCTACCTCTTCCTTAAGGGCGGCATATCTCTCTGGATCCATACCACGCCTTTTTTGTTTGACCGGGACATGCCGCGGGTCAATGTTCAATGTGTGGCTCGCGATGTCCAGCGAGATCCCACACATGTCAGAATGCTTCCAGGCAAACACGTCAAGGTTCGCCCGGAGAAATTCAACCAATTCCTCTTGTATTTGTTGGCTTAACTAAGATCCAACCTTTATCATTCTAGAATCATCGATATCATCGATCGGGACATCGATCGTCAGTTCGGCCGGAGAAGCTTGACTGTCTTTACTTTCGTCTTCACTTTCGGTGTCTCTCGGGTCAAGATCTCTTTGCAATTGGTTGGGGTGCCCAGGCCTAGGCCCAGGCGTCAATTGTCAGTTATCAACAAAAAGGATGCAGAGAGATTCCTCTACGCCCTTTCCTTTCTCCTTTCGCTACACCTCGCACAGTTCAGCAACATAACAGGCTCATCCAGCAGCCTGATCTCCTTGAACGACTCCCACTCCATGATCGGTGGGGAACTTTAGAGTCAAACACCATGGGGCAATAGCAGCCCTGAACTCAGCTAGGGCCGGTCGGCCCAAGAAAGCATTATATGGCGAGTCTATATCCAAACCAACAAACTGCAGTATCCGGACTCTCCGGCGTTTTCCAATTCCTAACTCCACTGGCAATTCCACCACTCCAGTGGGTATAGTTGCACTCCCATTGAAACCATGGATACGGTATTGACAAGGTTTCAAATCTTTAGTCTCCATTTTCATCTAGTCATAGGCTCGCTTGAACAATGTATTCACCGAACTTCCACTGTCTACCAAGATCCTCTTCATCCAAGCAGGACCTACTTGAGCTAATATGGCAAGTGGATCGATGGTTGGGGATTCGATCCTATCGGCATCTCTGTCTCGGAAGATGATGTCGTCAGTCATCATCTTCTGTTGCTTGGCCAGAGCCCCATCTTCCAAACTACTACAACGCTCGAAGCTCGCATGCCTCACAGAGCTTGCATACGACTCCATTTACTTCCAGCTTCGGTCTGCTGGATGAGGACCACCACTAACGGTATTTATCACCAACCTCCCACCGGTACAAGCGGGTTCCTCCTGTCTTGCCTGATTCGGTGTATGGTTCTGATTCTATGGGCCCGCACCTCCAGACTGCGGCGTCCGCACAAACTGTTCCAACTTCCTTTCACGTATCAACTTTTCATTGAGATCCTGCAAATGACGGCACTCATTTGTGTTATGGCCGTAGCTTTCGTGGAATCTGCAAAACTTCCCTCTCTGAATCTGTTTCTCCGATGACTGTTTCGGAGCAGGTTTCTTGTACTGAATAGTATTGCAGGTCTATAAATACACATTCTCCAGCAACGTATTCAAAGGAGTGTAGTTATCAAACATAGGAGCCCTACGTCGTGGACCACGATTCTGATCCCGTTTCCTATTTTGATTACCATTGCCTTTCTGCTGATTTTGTTTATTCTGAATGTTCAATTGTACCTTTCCGGAGCTCTCCCCAGATTTTTTAACAGCAACATTACTTTGAATTCCTTCCATACTAGGCCCTACATCATCCTTTTTCCTAGACTGTTTCGCATCCTTCCTTCTTAAGAATTGGGCTGCCTTGGAATAGAAACAGTCCAATGACGCAGGAGGTTTTCCGGCCAACCAGTTGCCGAACTCGGAATCGGGATCAATCCCTTTAGTCAATGCCATTAGAATGGAGTTATCATTAGGGTTGCTGATCTCAATGCATGCAGCATAAAATCTCTCTAAATAACGTCTGAGTGTCTCTCCTGGAGCTTGAGTGACACTAGACAAAGTATTAACATCTTACGGTCTCGCAACATGCATGCGAAATTGCTCAATAAACTTTGTTGCCAACTGATCAAAACAAGAGATATATCGAGGTGGTAAATGAGTAAACCGCATAGTTGCTATGCCCCCTAGAGAGATCGGGAAGCTTCGGCACTTAACAGCATCATCAGCTCGTGCAGCATTCATCAACCATTCATACTTCAGGATATGTTGATTAGGATCAGAGCTCTCTTCGTAAAGGGGTAAAGTCGGCATCCTGAATTGCCGAGGTGGTTCAGCATAAAGTATCTCATTAGTAAAAGGGGTATGACTTCGGGAGATTCCCCAGCCGTCATTGCTAAGGCCCTGACTTTCACGGATCATTTGACGGATCATCGTCGGAATGTCAGGCATTTGGACATTTTGAGCATGTTGGGCCAAGGTGTGGTCGGGTTCCACAATGCGAGGAGGGGCCGGTCGCTGTCAACGGTCCATGTCTCGCCTCCTTGGTTCTACGTCTTCGGGGACGTAAGGCTCAGGATTACGGTTGCATTGGCGGTGGATCGGATCCGTTTGGTTTCGAGCGTCAACTCCTAAATCGGTAGTAGTGGTAGTGCGGTTGTCAGTAATATGGTATGGGGTAGCGCCTTCTCGGGAGGAGGGTCCAGTCTGGTGGCTGGTTGACGGGCCAACTCTCGGTTGCCCAAGACTCAATGTATGCTGATGCCCAGTGGCCTATGTGTAACTTTCGTCTAGTCGCGAGGGCGTAGATCTATGATGATAGTCGGAAGAGGCTAAACTTTCGGTGGATGAATAGGAAGCCTGATCCCTCCTAGATCTCCTTCGTCGTTGATGATTCAGTTGGTTGGTCAGTTCCGCATTAGCTCGGAGCTGTTGAGTGAGTTGTTGACGACTCTGAGTCAGTTCTTGCATTAGCATTTGGAATTCTTCCCTAGTGACAGGGCCTTGCGGATCTGATGGTCCGGTGGTATCCTGATCAGTTGGAGGCAGTTGTACGGGATTCTGTCTGTCCCATCCTTTTGGATCTGCGGCAGTTGAGGTAGTCCTTCTGTTAACCATGATGGATAGCGAAGCTCTTTCCTAGACTTGATGTAAATCTAAATAGGATAAAAGAACTCTAACTTGAAATCTGGATCTTCTTCTTAGATTTGTGCAATCCGATATTGATAGTAGATCCAATGAGCAGGAAAAAACTTTGTTTGCTCAGTGAAAGCACCAAAGTGTTTGTACCAAAATTGGGCACAACACTCTTCGGAAGTGTTTGAAGAGATAAAATGAAGAAAGTAAATGTAAAAAGAGGATTATCTAACAAACACTCCAGACAATAATAAGAAAAACAACAAAAGAACACAAAGATTTAGAGTGGTTCGGCGTGTTGCCTACGTCCACTATGAAATGGTTGACTTTTATTAACTTTTGCTTGCTGGTTACAGCGGATTACAACAGTAAATCTCGAGTACAACAGCGATTTTTGAGTGCAACAATGGTTTCGGTAGAGTCTGGACATCAAAGAGCCAAAAGATCCCTTTTCTGTTAACTCTGGGATGCTATTTATAGGCGTAGGGTGCAAATATCTTGCTCGGATCTCGGGAGACCTCTTATGGCATGTGGGTGGGCCCACGCGGTCGATCCCATGTGGTTTGCACTCGGTCCGTGATCGATATGAATGAATTTCGTATTGATCAAGATTTGACCCAATCGAGTCGAAATTAGGCATGAACATTCTTTAGGTCGTACGTAAGCTCCTGTGAAAATTTGGTGGCATTTAAACTTGTAGATTGTGAGTTATGATCGATGCAAATTTGAGTTTTCGGTAGGCTGTGTGATTCATATCGATCCTTTCATATCGATCTGTTCGTATCGATCCGGGCACGTGCCTATAAGTTGACGTGGCACTATCACCTCAGAACGATCCATTTTTTATGCCGAACGATCGAGTCTTCCCTATGTATACGCCTTGTTCGTATCGACCTGGTTGAGCCCCATTTCGTATCGACCCAGTCTGCCTCTGCTCGTATCGATTGTAACTACTTTGCTTTGTTCGTATCGATGGCAACTACTCTGCCCTTTTCATATCGATGGCAACTACTCTGTTCGTATAGATCACTAGCCGATCGATACAAAGTAGTGGCTTTGTTTGGTTTTGATGGATACAGAGTGAAGTTGGTTGATCGATGCGAACAGGTTGAAGATTACGGATACGAAGAAAGCCGCTTCCTATGGATACGAAGTATGTGAATCTGGATGGATACGAAGTGGACTTACTTGCTACTGATCGATATGAAACCATTCGCAGTTGATTGATTCGAATAGGATCGATGCGAATGAGGTCCTTTCCTGTTTGTTTGATGGATACGAACAATGGTTGCCTGATGGTACGAAGTGATGCTCATTGATGCATACGAAATGAGCATGCTTTTCACGAAACTCGCATCGATCATATCTTGAGCATACAAACTCGGTTTGGCTTGAAATTTGGAACGTTGGCTTTCATAGCTTTGCTTGTCTCGTCATATCAATTGTAGCCTGATCCAGACTCGGATAAAACTTGTCGACATCAAAAGTGAACCTGTGTATAATCGATCTTCGGGATGAACTGTCCTTGGTTTCTAGTCACTTCCTTAGTGTCACGGCCTTGCCAAAAGACGGGATAACACCTACCATCAGCCTGGACAGTTATAACAGCCTTTCCTTACAAATGCTAATAAATACAAAACAATAAATGTAGTGGAAAATAAAATATGGGAATACATCTTGAGGCACCTAGCTCGACTCCTGAAGCCCCAAAGCACCCATAACTAAATATGGAAATATACTCAGGTCTCGCCCGAGTATTATAAGGATATAATTCCCGAATCAGTCTAGTAAACCAGCATGAGAAACTCAAATCATAGGGATTTTTATATTTATCAAACCCTTCAAAAATAAATGTATCTCATTAGACCATGCCGTATATAAACATGGATGGGTTTTTACCTTACGATAACTAAACCAATTTTATTAGAAAATCCAGTGATATTATAATGATGTCTAGGGTTTAAAATAAATATAGAACATAGCTGGTATGCTTGCATCTCACATTCTAGCATATTTGGTATACAACTAAGTCCGTAAGGCACATATTGCAAAATGGATTCCAACAATGAAAAGGTAAGGGACTAACTTCCTTACAATACACCTCTAGAGAAAATGTACTGAGGCTACAAACACATTGCACCTCTACCAACAGAGAACTGGCCTACCCCATCTTGGATAGTATCGAATATGATCATCACCCCGACTGTCGACTTGACAAACCATTTCCGTAGGCCCAGCATACAATATCCATAAATATTGGTCTAGATACAAGTGATGATCATACCTTAATGGTAGCGACCCACATAGTCATGCCGCATCTCCCTTGTTTTAGTCATTTCCAGGTGTAAGGTTTGTGGCTACGTTTTACCATTTTGCAAATCCCTCTTGGAATGCTAACACCACCCTCCAGGCAACAATGCAATGCCAACATTCATCCATATAAGTTGTTCTTGGACCGAACAAACTGAAGACACTACTTCTACTACATCCTTTTTGGAATCACCCTCGAGATAGTAGCAAGTAGCCATTGCACTTCAAAGAACTCCATCTATGATTTCCATCATCTTTAAAATGTTTCCAATTTCAAACTTGTACTATCCCTCAATTAACAATATAGTTGGAAAAGTTAGCGTGTTATCCTTGCCTCAACGTACATTCTTAAACTCTCACGGATAGTGACCAGTTTCCCTACCTTGGAATATGGTGTTAAATATGAAAAGAATACTTTCCATACCACCATAAATTACGAAGATCATTTATAGAAACCGATCTCCTCTGCTTGTCATGTTTCTAATATTCCAACTTACTCTATCCCTCGCTAAGAAATGAAGCTAGGTAAGTCAAGACATTGATTGCTCCTAGCCTTGCTTAGTTAAACACCCCCGTTCTAGGTCTCATAGATAGAGGATCGATCTACTCATCGGCTTTTAGTGCCAAGTATAGGACTACTTAATTTCCATAAATTACCGAATTCGCGTACAGAAATAATACTTCATATACTTAACATAAATCTTCGATTTTAAACTAAAACTATCATTTGGTTAACAATGAAACCATTTAAGTTGGGGTATTATTACCCCTCAACCCTTGACTCGACAGTATTCTTATCTTTCAGCATAGGTAGAAGCTTCCCTACCTTGAAGTTTAATGTCGAGGATAAGACCTCATAATCTCGTATACTATTTATAATAAACAAAATATTATAAACAAACTCATTTCCATAAAAGTACACTTGCTTTATTATATCAAATAAAAATCACTTATATACATTTCAAATCTCGTTTAAAAGACTTTAATCAAATTTTAAACTTCCATTCAAATCATTAGTTAAAACATCACCCTTTTTTAAAAAGAATACAACTTTGACAAGTAAAGGAATTTTCTCTATATAAACTACTTGTTTAAATATCTCAAATTAAATCCTTCAAATATCAAACCCTTTACGAACACTCCACTTTTCAAAAGTTCATTTTTAAAATACTTAAATTGTAATTCAAAACTCTTATACAAAACATTACTTGAGGGTATTTAAATAAAAGCCAACTTTGATTTGAAAAGATAAGATTTTCTTTTATAAAATGTAAAACTCTTATTTAAATAATTAAAATAAACTCCTAAAATTATATTTAAAAACTAAAAACTCCTTTTTAAATACTTATACAACTTTTAGAAACACATTTGAAAAGAATTTTAAAATATCTAAAGTAGATAACCCTTTTATACTTTACTAAAATCATAGATTTTATAACGACCCAGAATTTCAGTCATTTGAATTTGAAATATTTAATTGATTTTAAATATTAAGTTAATTTTATAAGTTAAATAATTTGATTTTTGAATATAAGGTAATTGAATAATTGGAATTGTTTAAATTTTTAAATCTTTAATTTAATATGAATGAAAATTTCGAAAGCTGATTTAAATTCTATTTGGACAAGAATGAAGATAGTAAACTTTTAAATTTGAAATAACAGTGAATAAACTAGTTTTTATAATAACTCGTTTTAATTAACGGATGAAAATAGACTTCCAGGGCACTGTGTTAGAATTGGACAACAAGTTCCACTGGATCTATAATAATGAATTATAATATACCATCGATTTCGAAGCGATTGGACGTATCGTTTGGGCGTGCGAGATCGAAATGCGTAGAAATTAATTTTAGGAATTTAAATTAATACAATTTGATTTTGAAAAGTTATCTTCTTTATATGATCGAATTAAGCCTTGAGGCTATTTTCATTGTGTTCGAAATAGGAGTATAACGTATAGAACGTCAGGCGGCATGCTTCGATTGGAGTTCAAGATTTTCCGATGTGTTTAGTGCTGAATATTTTAATATAAAATTAACATACCCTACTTTAGTCACCATACCCATAGCCATACCCACCCCATGTCCTACCATACCTCCATCTCCTTTAAAATCGCATTCACCAGAGAAGTTGGCTTGTTTTTCTTTTTAAATTTAAATTTAAACCCTCTCACATCCAATGGCCCTCCTCCATCAACGCCACCACAAGCCAAATCATCCTTCGACCATAACTAGGAAAGTGTAAAGCTCGTTAAAACATAGCAAATCAACGGTTGGATTGTCGTATGGCATGGTGTGGAGGACGGAATTTGGCCGCGTTGGTGGCTGTTTTGGGGTGCGATTTCCCATCGATGACGAGGCTTTGGGCGGCGCGTGGGTGGTGTGAGCATGGGTGAGGGCAGGCGACGTTCGGCGTGGGTTGCGGTGGCCTTCGACGGTGCGACGGCGGCGGCGGCATGTGAGATTATCAGGGTCAAATTTGGTGCCTAGAAACGAAAGCATGAAAGAGGGAAGAGGGTAATTAAATTTAAATAGTTATTAATTTAAAGTTAATTTTAATTTAGTTGTTTAGGTCGTTCATTAATTCGTAACTTTTTCGTACGAGGTCAAAATTGAACGAGACAAGTTGCGTTGCGATCATATCGACGAATAATATGCTATAGAGTTGGATTGGATGGATTTGGAGTTAGTAGAAATTTGGGTTAAAATTGAAACCTGTTCAATTTTAACTCAAACTGAACGTTTTGACGAAACTGAAATCAAGGTGAGTTAAACTCGCCTTTTGGTTAACTCGTATGATATATAGTTGATAAAATTTGCTGATTGAATGTTTGGATGATTTACTATTTTATATTGTTGGTTTGGATATATTTCCGGCCCTAGAGCGAATGAGACCCTATTATGTTCCCTTGTAGGAACGGATGACTCTTTTTATACAATCCCGCCTCGAAGCAGTTGATTTATATTATTTGGTTATACATTGTATGTGATGCAAGGGGATAGGTTAGAGGAATCCAACCGGATTCCTCACACTGTTGATTTTATTTTCATATAATTTGATATATGATATGCTGGATGCTATATTTGATGACGTGGATATAATTTTTCTTATCTAGTGCTTTAGTAACATTGGACCTTATTTTTGGAATTTTAAAATATTATAAATTAATGATCTGATTTAAAAAGGGATTTCAAAGTGATTTTTGAAATTATATATGTTTTAATAATTTTTCTTGAATTATTTAAAGAAGAAATTTATTTTAAAATAAAAAATATGATTTTTTTAGAGATTGTAAATTTATAGTTTTATAAAATAATTTAGATAGAGATTTTGAACTGTGATTAAGATTATTTAAATCATAAAGATAAGTTCGCATTTTATATGAAGGGATATGGTTTTAAAAAGAAAATAGGAATATTTTGGTATAAATATTTATTGACCATTTTATATAAAGTGATGTGTGTGTGTGTGTATACACATGTATTTAAGATTTATTTACAAATGTGGAAATTATAGATGTGATAATGTATCAATGTGGCATTTTACAAATAAAGCGAGGACTTGCTAATTCTTATTTTATTCATAAAATGATAGATTTATAAACGATGTTTATAAATAAAGGGAAACATTTGTCATTGGATAAATTAGAAAATAAATCACAGTTGTGGATTTATGATAATATGTAGGATGTTGTTTTAGAAAAATAATTTATTCTATTTTGGGAATTGAAAGTGATGATATATTTGAAGATGTTGAACAATATGTTATAAAATAGAAAGTAATTTATAAATATAGTTTTGTAGATATGGAAATGATTATGTTGAAATTTAAGTATGGCTTTTTATAAAGGAAATATACTTATGTTTAAAAGTTGTTTATTTATATTAATATTGTTTTAAAGTTGTTTATCAATATTTTAATATTTTGAAAAGTTAATTATTTAAATTATTAATATGGTTTGAAATTAATTATAATTATTTATCAATAAAGTTTTGGAAATTAATTACAAATATTTATAATAATGTTTAAGATAAATTATTGTTGTTTTATTAAGAATGTTTTGAAATTATTAATTATTATCTTTAAGATGTTTTGAAGTTAATTACTATTTATTTATACTGTTTGTTATTATATAATAGTGTTTTAAAGGATTAGAATTTATTTATGAATGTTCGAGATTTATAAATAGAGTTTTATAACGGACTTTGGTTTTATATGGAAACTTTTATAAAATGGGTTAAGGGCTTAAAGGAAGATTTTACAAGGTAAAAGAGTTTTGTAAATGGTTAGATATTTATAAAAGAATTTTAGAAATGGGTTTATAGATTTATAAAAGAAGTTTATAGAAGGTTTTATGGACTTATAAAGGGGTCATAAATGATTTTTGGGATGTATAGAGGATTTTTATAAATGGTTCATGAGAATTATAAAATAGTTTATAAATGGTTTTATAAATTTATAACGGAGTTTATAAATGATTTATAATTGTATAAAAAGGAAATCTTCCTTGGTGTTTGGTGAATATGCTTATGCCGTTGAGATAAGTAAATGAATATTTTTCCAAGTATTGAAATATAAGGATTTGTGGATATACATACATACATACATACATACGTACATACATACATACATACATATATATATATATATCTTTGTAAAAGAATTTTGCTACAATATTTACATAATGAAATTAATAAATGAATTTTTTTATTAAAAGAGGCTAGTGATTGCTTACATGCCTAACCAATGTTGGTTTTCCCAATGGAATTAAATCCCTGATTGAATGTTTGTTATTCGATAGTTAAATAAACGACTATCGAATTTGGACCCAAAAAACAACTTTGGAAATATCTAGGAGAAACATGTGAGTTATATGGCACAGACATCTCTGATGATGTTGTACTATGCGTATAAATCTTGTTTTGTTCTTCTAGGACAAAAGATAAGGAAATCCGTCCACTAATGGTTAGGAGGTGATCTCCGCTCTTATCTTTGACTGTTTATTTCCTAAAGAATCGGGGCTGAGTCTATCTGAAACTATCAGATGTTGTTTCGAAGAGACGGGGATCAGATAGGTTATCCGAAAATCGCTTTGATCCAACTTAAGTGTTTCGAAGTGAAGATGATGGAGTTGAAGACGGAGCTCTCAAGCGTTTTGTTCAGTCCCAGAAAGAACTTGAATGGATGAATGCTGATATTGCACTGTTGCCTTGAGGGCAGTGTTAGCATTCCAAGTGGGAAGTGCTATATAAAAGGTAAAACTTAGCCTCAAGCCTAACCAACCGGGACTGACTAAAACATGGGAGATGCAGCAGGGCTAAGTGGGTCGCTCCCAAGTAGGGTAAGATCATCCCTATTTAGAGTCGATATTATCTCTCATTTGTATGCTTCGGGGCCCATTAACGGAGGGGTGATCATATTCGATACTACTAGTCAAGTAGTAGGCCAGTTCTGTGTTTGCAGGGGATCCCAGCGAAGTCCTCAATGTTATTTTATCTAAAGATGCACCATGACGTGCGGTACCCCAGTAGCCCAGTTATTATATGGAATACATTCTCCAATAAGCGTCGTACGGACTTAGTTGTGCCCAACTATGCTGAAATGTGAGATGTAGGCATTTCAGGTATATTCATATTTTACTTTGACCACTAGACATTATTATAATATCAATGGATTTTCTATAGAAAATGATTTGGTTATCGTAAGGTAAAAAGCCGTCTGTATTTATGTGCGGCGTGGTCTTACGAGATACTTTTGATTCTAAAGGTTCTTATAACTTTAAAAATTCAATTGAGTGTGTTTACTCATGCTGGTTTTCTAGACTGACTCGGGTGTTATTTTATGATAATGCTCGAGTCAGACCGAGCATATTACAGATTTAGTTGGGTGCCTTGGAGCTTCAGGAGACAAGCTAGAGGCCCAGAGACGTATTCACGTATATGGTTATTTTTCCGCTGCATTCATTGTTGTATTTATCAGCAATTGCGAGGACAAGCTGTTATAACTGTCCAGGCTGAAATAAGTCAGTATACTCTGATTGATATCTATATATACATATATTACAGTTTGTTTTTGGGTAAAGATTTATTGTATATTATACATTATTCGTTCCTTTGTAAGATTCTTTCTTGTTTGTCTTCTTTCTTTCTTCTTTCTTCTTATTTGCTTCCTTCTTTTTTTCCCCTAACAAATCGGGTTTTCCAGCATTCGATTGCTTGACACGCAATACAGTGGACGTATTAGTATTGATTCTTGAGGGGCAAAAATCCCAGTTGTTACACTTGGTACCAAAGCGCAAGGTTAAGCGAGAACCTTGGCTTTGATGGGGCAACTCATTAAGCGATAAGGTAATGGAGTGCCTTATTATGAGTTTGAGTGTATTATATATATGAGAGCGTATTTGTTAGTGATATAAAAATGTTTTATATTATGTTAATTTATCTGTTGAGTGGCTTATAAATTTCGGTCGGTACGTGGGATGCCACGATATCGATAGGGACTTCTAAAGGCTTGAACGAGGCAAACCAACACGGTATTGTTTTGAGAATTGGTAAATGAAATAATTTTACCTAAATTATATTTTATATATAAAAGAATAATTTTTTAGAGATTATTATAGTTATATAAAGTGTGTTTGGTTGTTAGTGAATGATACTATTTGATTACTATCATTTGTTGTTGTTGTTGTTGTACTAATATAAGTTGTTATTGTTATAATCTAACAAAGATAAACATTTGTAAAATTGAGTTATATAAGAAAGTAAATTTGTAAGTATATAGTATAGAGTATTGATTATAATTAAAATAATCAACATTTGTGAAATGATATTACATAAGAAGTGAGATTATATAAGTATTATTTATAGTTGTTATTTATAAATGGAAAGGAAATGAAATGGTATAAGTATATTTATAAATATCATTGTAAATAAAAATGGGTTTAGAACAAGAATTTGAGAATTTAAATCCCATTTATTTGAAAATTGTTTTCAAAGGTTTTGGAAGAAATAATAATAGTATTATATTGAAAATATTTTGGTTAGAAATATTTAAAATGGGATTTAAAGAAATAGAAAGCACTGAACTCACTTCAGTCGCTTGAAAATAATTCTAGTGATGACTGTAGAATAATCGGCGTTTATTTTTTAGTTTCTATGTGATGAATTGCTACCATTGAAGTTTTGTTTTGGTAAAAACTAGTTTTGGTTTTAAAATCCAAAGTATGATTTGATAAATATATTGAAATAAGTTTTTGAACTTATAATTTGAAAATGGTATAGATAAGAAAGGAAAATTTGAAATTGAGGTATGAAATTAAAATTTAACGCAAGTAAAGTTAAATAAATTGAGTTAATAAAATGAATTAAATGAAATGAAGTTTAACTTAAGAAAAGGTTGGATGAAATTGAATTGGATTTGAAATTAATCAGATGAATTAATAAAGTGAATTAATGGGATGAATAATGGAATGAATATGAATTTGAGATATAAATTAAATATGTTTGGAGTGTTGTTTGGTAAAATTGAATATGAGCTTAAGTATTGAAATGATAATAAACATTTATGGTGTAGTATAAGATGTTTGTAATAAATTTAAGAAATTTTTGTATGAAATGGCTCATAAACGAATTTAGTATGCAATGAAATGTTGTTAGACATAAATTGAATTTAAAGTGAATTTTATGTAAAGTGAATGTTAATAATTGAATGAAATCGAATGTAAATCAATTGAATGGGAATAAATTGAATGTGGATTAATTGAATTTAAATAAATTGAAATGAATCAATTGAATGTTAACAAGAAATGAAAGTGTATAAATATAATGTTGACATTTGGAAATGCAAATTGATGTGATGATAAATAAATTGGATGGATATTATTTAGTTGATGGTTTATCTTGTTACATTTGCTACATTTGCACATAGTTATTGTATATTCTATATTATATGGTGACGTTACTTTCTATATCATGTTCTTAGTGGTTGTTGAGTGATTAGTAAGTGCGGATGGCGTAAGCTTCGCATTTGGAGCTTGCTTTTGCATTATATTTGTTGTATATGCTTGCTAATACTAAAATAAGGTACACATCTCGGATTACGTATCGTATTTTTATATTTTTTCCTGTGGGATGCTTCATCCTCGATGAGATGTATATTTGTGATTATATATATATATATATATATATATTTACATATATATATATATATTTACATATATATTGTAAATTTTTCTAATTGAGCCGTGCAAAGGAAAGACTAGCGAAATTTTCCGTAAATTTAAGGTGTTAGAATTTTTTTAGAATTTTGATAACTGAATTCTGATTTTGAGTTATAACTTGGAATGAATGAATGGAAGGGAATTAGTTAGTATAAGTGGGTGAATTTAAAAGACCTATAAATTTTATAATCTATTTCAACTAATTGATTTTGAAAGTTAATGGGTTTGGGGCATTTTTCTTACCTTGGAAATTTCGGGGACGAAATTCTTTTATGGGGGAAAGAATGTAACAACCCATAATTTTAGTCATTTGAATTTGAAATATTTAATTGATTTTAAAAATTGAAAAGTTAATTTTATAAGTTAAATAACTTGAATTTCAAATATAAGGGTTATTTGAATAATTGGAATTGTTTAAATATTTAAATCTTGAATTTAATATGAAAGAAATTGATTTTGAAAGACAATTTAAATTCTATTTGGATAAGAATGAAGATAGTAAGCTTTTAAATTTGAATTAAAAGTGAATAAACTAGTTTTTACAATAACTCGTTTTAATTAAAGGGTGAAAATATCCTTCCAGGGCACTGTCATGGAATTGGACAAAACCAGTTCCATTGGATCTATAATAATGAATTATAATATGCCACTGAATTTCGTGGCGATTGGATGTATCGTTTGGGCATGCGAGATCGAAACGCGTAGAAATTAATTTTAGGAATTTAAATTAATATAATTTGATTTTGAAAAGCTATCTTCTGTATATGATCAAATTAGGCCTCGAGACTAGCTCCACTGTGTTCAGGGTAGGGGATATAACATATAGACCGCTAGGTGGCATGCTTCGATTGGAGTTCGAGATTTTTCAATGTGTTTAGTGCTGAACATTTTAATATAAAATTAATATACCCTAATTTAGTCACTATACCCGTGGCCATACCCACCCCACATCCTACCCATACCTCCATCTCCTTTAAAACTGTGTTCACCAAAAAAGTTGGCTCGTTTTTCTTTTTAAATTTAGATTAAACCTTCTCACATTTAACGGCCCTCCTCCATCGACCCGACCACAAGCCAAATCAGCCTTCGACCATAACTAGGAATGTGTAGAGCTCGTCAAAACATAGCAAATCAACAATTGGATTGTCGTTTGACGTGGCGTGAAGGCCTGAATTTGGCTGCGTCGATGGTTGTTTTGGTGTGCCATTTTTCGTCAACGACGAGGCTTTGGGCGGTGCGTGGGTGGCGCGAGCATGGGCAAGGGCAGGCGACGTTCGGCATGGGTAGCGGCGGTCTTTGGCGATTCGATGGCGGTGGCTTGTGAGATTATCACGGTTGAGTTTGGTTCCTGGAAACAAAAGCGTGAAAGAGGGTAATAAAATTTAAATAGTTATTAATTAAAAGTTAATTATAATTAAGATGTTTAAATCATTCATTAATTTGTAACTTTCCCATACGAGGTCCAAATTGAACGCGACAAATTACGCTACGATCACATCGATGAATACTACGCTATGGAGTTGGATTGGATGGATTTGGAGTTAGTATAAATTTGGGTTAAAATTAAATGCATGTTTAGTTTTAACTCAAACTGGAACGTTTTGAAGAAACTGAAATCAAGGCGAGTTAAACTCACGTTTTGCTTAACTAGTATGACAATAGTTGATAAAAATTGTTGATTGAATGTTTGAATGATTTACTATTTTATATTGTTGGTTTAGATATATTTCCACCCTTGGAGCGAATGAGACCCTATTACGTTCTTGTGTAAGAGCAGATGAACATTTGTATATGATCCTGCCTCGAAGCAATTGATTTGTATTATTTGATTATATACTATATGTGATGCAGGGGGACGAGTTGGAGGAATCCAACAGGATTCCTCGCACTGTTGATTTTATTTTCATATAATTTGATATATGATCCATTGGATGCTATATTTGATGACATGGATATGATTTTGGTTATTTAGTGCTTTAGTAGCATTGGGCCATATTTTTGGTATTTAAAATGTTATAAACTAATGATTTGAATTAGAAAGGGATTTTAAAGTGATTTTGGAAATTATATATGTTTTAATAATTTTTCATGAATTATTTAAAGAAGAAATTTATTTTAAAATGAAAAGTATGATTTTTTAAAGATTATAAATCTATATAAAATATTTTGAATAGAGATTTTGAACTGTGGTTAAAGATTTTTAAAATCTTAAAAATAAGTCCACGTTTTATACAAATGGATATAGTTTTAAAATGAAAATAGGAATATTTTGGTATAAATATTTATTAACCGTTTTATATAAAGTGGTGTGTATATACGCGCGCGCACACACACACATCTATATATACCCACATACACATGTATTAAGATTTATTTACAAATGTGGAAATATAGGTGTGATAATGTATCAATGCGGCATTTTATAAATAAAGTAAAGATTTGCAAATTCTTATTTATTAATAAAATGGTAGACTTATAAATGATGTTTACAAATAAAGGAAATTTTTTATCATTGGATAAATTATGAGTATTCGATATGATCCAAGAAGTGATATGAAAGTATTATTCAGTAAGCATCAGCGCTAATTAACTACTTTGACAGAGAAATCAAATAATTTGAATTTTAGTCAAAATACAATGGAGCTTGTGTCTATAAAAAAGAATATTAATTGGTACTAAAATATATTTCTAAAATTATAAGTAAACAATGAACTTATGATGTAATAATTTCAATTTGGTTGTTTGATACTCAACATTGGTTTTGAAAATGATATCTTTTATAATCAATATAAATGGATGATATGGAGCATGTAAGATGGGTTTCTTATGCATTGGCAATAGAAATTATCATTCATGTTATTGTCTACAATATCACATTCACTCATGTATTAGATATATAAAGCAAGTAACAAATCCGAATTAAGATTACTTAATGATAGTTTAGGGTGTTCTCCAGTATTTATGAAATGCTAGAGAATTGTTTAAAGAAACAAAGAACTCCTTAGGAAGGAGTGCACAGACTCGAACTTCATTAATTATATTGAGTGTAGTATGTCAATTCTAAATTCATGTTCAAACTTAAGTTAAGAACTTTAAGTTGGAATTATTTTAAACAAGAAGTAATAGTTGATTCAACCAAAGGCTATTATGATATAAGAAGTATACATAAATGCACAAATTTAAAACTAAGCCGAGGGTGATTCCAAATGTTGAAAATCCCATGAAATTGTTATATGATAACAATGTAGTGATGCAGTACATAAAAGAACATAGGGCTCACTAGTAGTCGAGAGACATACACCGAATAGTTTCACATGATAAAGGCAGTATATCATCATCGAAGAGAGTTGATTGGCAAGTGGATAATTAAAACAAAATAGCATTCCCGTTCACTAAAGGACTGACCCAATTAGTTTATCAGAAAACCGATTGATTAAGTTGGAATAAGATTTTAAAATTGACCCCAAGTGCAAGTGGAAGATTTATATAGTTAGGGGTATGCCTTAGAGGCAATTATATAATTTGTTATATATATCTAACTTAGTGGCCAATCTTGTTTGAAATAAAAGGATTTTTTCTTTCTATTATATACTTGGTATGTAATGATATAAATATTAAGTAATTAATTTAAAGTAATCCTTAAATGATATGTTATGTGATAGTAATTACATAGTGTTGTAACACACTGAAAATAACATATTGTTTTAAATATTCCTAGTGAAGATGTTTCGAGAAAGGATATCAATTCATCCATTGAGACTAGAGTATGTTACGCTTGCCAAGTGTTGGGCAGTGTATTTCTTGTGGTATCTGAGGCACCAAGGGGATATGTACTAATAATTATTGAATAACTTTGGAATGACTCACTCGAGAGTTTTCTATCGGTTAATAAAACTGAGGTCAAACAGAGAATCTCAAACTGACAATGTTACACAGTTCCCTCGACTTGAGAATATCATGGAACTTCAATGTGGACACTCCACTTTGATTATAGTTAAATCATGGTGTGGCATCCATCAAACGACTATAGTTGGGCTTGAGTTGAAGCATTGAAAGTGAAATAATATTCAATGGGGAATTCATCTCCTCGGTTATGTGGGGTTAGTATCACGGTCAACTGTAGTCAACTCAAAGACAAAGTTCAAAGTCAAAGTCTCTGGCCAGAGCAATACGGTTAATAATAATTGTTATTATTGAACCAAGAATTTATTGTTTGGACTTACAAAGTTGAATGTGGACAATGTTTGAATTATGACCAAAACCAAATTCCAAAAGTCCTAATGTAATATAGTTTTAACGAAGAGAACTTGTGTAGATAATCATTACTACCGGGTACCGCTTATAATAAATAAAATTGGAATTTACCAAAAGATGTGTAAGCGATAAATTCAGCCAAAATATTACACCACTATTTAAGGTGACATCTGAACATTAATATTTGAATTGTTCAATATTAATCACGGACTAACTTACACTTTTGAGTCATACAAATGAATGATGAATATTCTGAATGAACCACGTGATTCAATTAATTAATTCGTATATATGAAATATTAATTATTGAATACTATTTAATTTGTTTGAATACCATTAGTATTTAATAAAGTGCATATATAAAATTTATGAATGTGCGTACTGATATAGGACTTCCATAAAATGTTTAAATTGGATTTAAATAGAAAAATACTAAGTGGGCTTTAAATAAATTAAATGAACTAATAATTATGGAATATTAAGTGTTAATTGTTTTTTATTTGTGTTGAATACCATTAGTATTTAATAAAGTGCATATATAAAAGTTTTAAACACGCGCAACGATATACAATTATCATCGGAACATTTAAATTGGATATAAATGAAATTAATGCTAATAGGATTTTGTAAAATTTAAGGGACCATATGGAAACATCTAGGGCGAGCCATGAATGTAGAGGAGGGAAAGAATTAGTTGAGATTTAATAGAGAATTAAAGTGAGAGATTTTTAAGGAAGGAATGTGAAAGGTTTCTATTACTTCTTTAAAAAAAATCCCTTTGTTTCTTTCAGGCTATTCATTTTTCTTTCATAATAATATTTTTCTCCTCTCCTTCATCTTTATGGCTGAATTCACATGGTGGCAGAGTTCCTAAAACTCGAAAACAAAATAAGGTAAAGAATGGTTCTCTCTCGATTGGTTGTAAGATCTAAAGATCAATTCAATGAATATAGGAATTAATTCTTTATTCAAAGTGTTTCTTTTAGCTGGATCTTAAAAGATAATCTTCTTCCTTTTTTTATATATAATTTCATCTTCTTCGTTCATTTCTATTCTTCACCTATTCTATTTATTCATTTGTATGTATTTGGATAATGTTTTGGATATTTAGTTTGTTCTCTTGAACCAGTTTTATCCCCATCATGTTAATATGATTAAAATCACCTTATTTATATCTTTTGTTATTCACATGTCGCCTATGATAATAATTTTGGATTTTGCTCTATTTTGTTTAATTGTTTACACTGTGTATTTCACTTGGACCTGCACCTCATTGTCTCGATTTTATGCATGCCTATGTCATCCAATTATTTCATATTGAAACTATTAATTGAATAAAAGTTTGAAATAATTTTATCAATAAAATTTTAGATTATAAGATTGAAAGTTGTTTTGAAATAATTTTGGTTGTTTTTTACATAAAATTTTAGGTGGATTTTGTTAGACCAAAAAATGGTATAGCACTTTGGATGTCAACTGTGAAAATTAGCTCTTGATTTGAGCATTTATAGAGACATGATCAAGTATGAATTGATCAATATCGCCCTGATGGTGTATTAAGAACCAACTCATCATTTGAGACTAATCTTATGATAGAATCATTGTGGAATGGATGACATTTGGCCCTTACTACGAAGCCCCTGGGTCCATATTTAAAGGGTTCAGTAAGTGGCAGGCTTCGGTAGTTATTAACTTCAACACAATCAACATTATCGAGCATTAAGGCCGGCATTCTTGTGTTTATATAGTGGGACTTCGGTACTGGCGCAATAGAGCTAATATTCGGCATCATTAAGCTCGGCATTGATAATCCCTTCTCCATTGATCGACTTTCACTACATCCATATATTAGCATTGACGGAAGGCGACGTTATTAAGAAGCGGCTTCGACAACCCTTTTGGATACATCGACGACTATAGCTAATTTATATTGATGATGAGAACTCCATGTCTTGAGATCTTCTTGACTGATGGTTGGCGGCATCATCCGATACTGAAGAAGGATGTGGACACAGAACAACATCGACACTGATGACCCTCGATGTCGATATTTAGTAGCTGATGAAATGCGGCATTGGCAATGCCTATAGCAGTCGTCAATATGTTGTATGTAGATGTACAGCGCCTTCTAAGTATGAAAGTTGACATTATATCAGTATTGAACATTGGTGGTTTTTATGCCTTGCGGTTCCCCTTATGAGGCAGTTTCATTGAGTAGCAACGTTGAGATAGAAAAACACCATCGTTACTAAATAATTTTGGTCATAAGAGGCATTGTTGACATTGATAGGATATGGTATTTAACGTTGCTTCATAAATCATGAATCTCGATGTCAATGTCTAGTAGTTGTTGGAATGTGATAACATAGCATCACTTGGTAGCACTGGCGGTCGACATGGCAAAGACTGGTGCTTCCTTATGAAAGACAACGTCGATTCCTTAAAGCATCGTGTTTTATTGGTGCTATCAGATTTCTTGTTATGTCGCTATTCTTTAACTTCGCCCATTATAACTCTTACACAAATGGTTCTCGACATTATTTCTTTGAACATCCTCGATGATGCTGACAGTAGTAGAAGTATTTATTGATGTAATGCCAATGTGCTGTATGTCTTTGATGTTGATGAAACCTTACTGTTGACATTCATCCTTAGTGCTATCTTAGCATCCATAATTTGAACTTCGACACAAGCCTTTAGTCTCGGCATTGGCTTCTCAATTTATATCCTTTGAAAGTTATAGGGATAACATTTTCCCTCCTCCTTGTGTAACCAATGCTTTTTACTCTTTAGGGTAAAACCAAGTATTCCTTTGGATCGCCCGATTCTCAATAAGATTCCCGTGCTGGCCATATATTCCTGTAAAACACAAAGCAAATGGTACTTACCATTAGCAACTATCCTTTTGGACTCAATTAAGTTATGAATTAGCATTTATTTTCTATAGTATCCATTTCAGTTTAAAAATTAATAAATATGATAAGTTTTCAAGCAAAAGCCTTGAAACCAATGTTTGATTGTAATTGAAGTCCAAAAATCCTCATCCGAATATGGAAGTCCGGAATTTCACATCAGATAATAATAGAAGTCCAGAAATCCATATTTGAAAATAATAGAAGACCAGAAATTCAAATCCAGTACTAATGGAAGAAGATCGAAAATCCGTATGTGGAAACAACAGAAGAAGACAAGAAATCCATATTTGAAAATAATAGTAGAGTTTAGAAATCCATATCTGGCACTAACTAATAAAAGAAGACCATAAATCCATATCTGGAAATAATATTAGAAGACCATAAATCCATATCTGGAAATAATAATAGAAGACTAGAAATCCATATCTAATAAATGAAGACCAGAAATCCATATCTGGAAATAATAGTAGAAGTCCAGAAATCCATATCTGGAAATAATAAAAGAAGATCGAAATTCGTATCTGGAAATAATAGTCGAAGACCAGAAATCCATATCTGATAATAGAAGACTAGAAATCCATATCTAGAAATAATAGTAGAAGTCCATAAATCCATATCTGGTATTAATAAAATAAGACTAGAAATCCATATCTAAAAATAACAGTAGAGATTTAGAAATCCATATCTAGCAATAATAAAAGAAGACTAGAATTCCATATTAGAAAATAATAGTAGAGGACCAGAAATCCATATCTGAAAATAATAATAAAAAACCAGAAATCCATATCTAATAATAGAAGACCAGAAATTCATATCTCGCAATAATAATAATAATAATAGAAGACCGGAAATCTTTATCTATGCATTTGTCGGGAAGCATAAATAGCTCACATTTGATGGACCATCCTCTAAAAGTTTTTGATTGATTTGAAGCTCTACCTGGGTCGGATTTTGATGGATCTTCCTCTAGAAGACTGATTGATTTGGCGCTTTTTTTGCTCTAATTTTGATTCATTTGGGAGCACTACTTGGCTCTGATTTTGATTGATTCGAAAGCATTACTTTTCTCTGATTTTGATTGATCTTCCTTTTGAAGATTTTGGTGCTTTAGTGAGGCCTTTGATGATGACACTAAAGGCTTACTCCATCCTCCCTCTAAGAGGTGCTTCAGTAAGGCCTTTGATGAAGGCACTGAAGGCTTTCCCGGTGCTTTGGTGAGGGATTTGATGATGGTAGTAAAGGCTTACTCCAACCTCCCTTTAAGAGGCGCTTCAACCAGGCCACGTAGGCAGGGTTGAAGGCTTTCCCCAGTGCTTTAGTAAGGTCTTTGATGGCGGCATTAAAGGCTTACTCCGACCTCCCTCTAGGAGGTGCTTCAGTGAGGCCTTTGTTAATAGCACTGAAGGCTTAGGGCTTTTGATGGCCAGGGACCTCTTGCGGTCATGAGCCTTTGATGGTCAGGACCTCTTGCAGTCATGATCCTTTGATGGCTTTAGGAGGATATTACTCCTTTCCAATAAATTCTTTTTATTCATCCATGGTCAAAAATTGGGCGCAAGTGCTTGACATTCCATGTTCTTGCTATGACATTGCCACCTAGTTGGCAAAGTTTATAGGTCCTAGGCGGGATTACCGCGTGTACGATTAAGGGCCCTTCCCAATTTGGTCCTAGTGGCCTGTCCGCCGGATTCTTGGTATTTTCGATGAGTCTTTGGAGCACTAGATCTCCCTTTTGAAATGATTTTCCTCATACTCTAGAGTTGTAGTACTTAGATATTCTTCATTGATACTCAGCCGTTCGTATAGCTGCTTCATCTCTTAACTCACTGATCAAGTCTAGGGATTCTTTCTTTAATTCTTGATTTGGATCGAATATATATGCAATCCTTTGATGGAAAGATACTTCAACTTCATTTGGGAGCAAGGCTTCGCATCCATACGATAAGGAATAAGGGGTATGACCCGTTGTAGTCTTAATCGAAGTTTCATATGCCCATAGAATAAGAGGTAGTTCTTCTACCCAATTTTCCTTCACCTTGTCTAATCGCTTCTTTAGAATAGTTTTTATGGTTTTGCTGGTTGCCTAAATGGCTCCATTTGCCTTGGGATGAGCTACAGATGAAAAGTTTTTAACGATTCCATTCATGTCACAAAATCGGGTGAATTCTTCACTCTTAAATTGTGTTCCATTATCGGATATTATTCGGTATGGAATTCTAAATCTGGTAATGATATTCTTGATCATAAATTTGAGAACTTTTCCTGATGTAATATTCGAAAGTAGTTCGGTTTCTACCCACTTTGTGAAATAATCAATAGCCACCACTGAATATTTATCCCCTCCTTTAGATGTTGGAAGTGGCCCTATTAAATCAATCCCACATACATCAAAGGGCCTTGGACTTGAAATAGAAGTCAATTCACTTGATGGTAAGCATGAGATTTTAGAGAACTTTTGACATTTTTCACATCTTTTAACGTAATCAATGACTTGACTAGTCATCTGGGGCCAATAGAAGCCTTTCGTGGGCAACTCTTAGTAATCATGTCCCTGTTTTTGGATTAACATACCTTAAGGAAGCAAGTATCCCTTTTTATAATGTATCATGTTTGTTATGATAAAAGTCGGGGCTTGACGTTTCATCCTCCTTGCCTCCTTTTTATTTGTTGGTTGTGTTCCTTTTGTCAAATATTGGATGATAGGTGTCATCCAACTATCCTTACATTGATCTCTTATTCCCGCATGAGGGGGTCTTTCTTGGTGAACCTCATCTTCCTTTCCCTTATCGTTTGTTAAACCTTAAGATCTGGTTAGCACTAAAGCTTCATTTTTCGAATTGGAGCCCTTCTCCTCTATACTGGATTCACTTGGTAGCCTACTGGCACAATTCGGGCTTCTGGTGCCCCTCGTGTGCTGGCTAACTTAGCCAAAGAATCGACTTGAGAGTTCTTGCCTCTAGGCACATGATGTATTGAGAAATCTTCGAACCGAGTCAGCATCTTTAATATCTTCTTGACATATAATGTCAGTTTGACATCTTCCGTCTGATATTTCTGATTTAGTTGGTGCACCTTTGATTGTGAATCACTGAAAACTTTGATTCTAGGGATTTTCAACTGGAGGGACAAAGAAAGTCCTGCTATCTTATATTCATATTCTGCTATATCGTTGGTGGTTGGAAATCCTAACTTTATCGCATATGTAAACGATGTCCATCAAGAGTTACCACATAACCAGCTCCTTGTTCATTTGAAGCCCCATCTATGAACAATTTCCACTTAGGTTTTAGGTCTTACTCTTTCTCTAACTGCTCTTTGATGAAACTAGTACATTCGTTCACAAAATCAGCTAGTGCATGCCCTTTAATTGACGTTCGGGGTAGGAATTCAATATTGTATTGGTAAGTTCAATTCCCCACTTAACCAACCTTCCTAAAGCTTCTGGTTTACTAAAAACTTGCTTGAGTGGGAAATTGGTTAGGACTTTGATTGGATGTGCTTGAAAATTAGCTCTTAATTTGCGTGCGGTAGGCATTAAACAGTACACCAATTTCTCTATAACTGGGTATCTAGTTTCTGCATCTATGAGTCTCATGCTAGTATAATATACGGGAAGCTGAATTCCCTTTTCTTCTTTTATCAGTACTGAGCTAACTGCATGTTCGAAAACTACTATGTAGAGATAAAGACTTTCTCCATCTGCAGGACTAGAGAGAATCAGCGGCTTTTCCAAATGATCTTTTAGTTTTTGGAAAGCCTTTTGGCAATCCTCACTCCATTCGAAGCCTTTCATGTTCTTGATCACATTGAAGAAGGGAATGCATTTGTCGGTAGCTTTGGACATTAATCGATTCAATACTGCTACTTTTCCATTCGGGGTCATTACGTCTTTGCTTGTATTTGGCTCTCTTGTTCCTCCTATAGCTTGAATTTGGTCAGGGTTTGCTTCAATTCCCCTAGAAATAACGATGTATCCCAAGAATTTGCCGGACCGGATTCCAAAGGAGCATTTTTGTAGGTTAAGCTTCATCTAATTCCTTCACAAATATCGAACATTTTTTCTAGGTCATTTAGATGATTGTTTTTCTTCTAGGACTTGACCAACATGTCATCTACATATACTTCAAAGTTTCCACCGATTTGTTCCTTGAACATTCTATTTACTAGTCTTTGGTATGTTACTTCTACATTCTTCAAGCCAAAAGGCATCACCTTGTAACAATACATTCCCCAATCGGTTGTAAAGCTGGTGTTTTCTTTATCTGGTTTGAATATCGGAATTTGATTATATCCAGAATATATGTCCATGAAGGATAAGAGTTGATGTCTGCTTGTTGCATCGACTAGCTGATCTATCCTTGGAAGAGGGTAGCAGTCTTTTGGACATGCTTTGTTCAAATCATTGTAATCGACACACGTTCTCCACTTCCCATTGGACTTCTTGACTAGAACCGGATTGGCCAACCATTTTGAGTAGAAAACTACTCTGATAAATCCATTCTTAAGAAGTCTTTTGACTTCTTCTTTTAAAGCATTAGACCGAATCCTATCGAAATGTCTCTTCTTCTATCAAACTGGTGTGATATTTGGGTCTATTTTTAAGGCGTGACACATGACGGTTGGATCTATTCCGATCATATCTGAGTAAGTCCAAGCAAATACATCTTTGCTAGATTGAAGGAACCAGATTAAATCTCCCTTGATTTTGCATCTAATTCTTTTCTAATCTTAACTGTTTTTGTTGTATCAGCCGAATCTAAGCATATTTCTTCAAGATCCTCCATTAGCTTCATCCTTTCCTGTTCATTTCTACAATCTAATTTGGTGTCAATTTAATCATCTTCCATTTTATCTTCTACCAAGTTTGCTTCTTTCCTTTTCTTCTTGAAGAAGTTAATTTTCTC
This sequence comes from Allium fistulosum, assembly GCA_030737815.1. Taxonomy (NCBI): domain Eukaryota; kingdom Viridiplantae; phylum Streptophyta; class Magnoliopsida; order Asparagales; family Amaryllidaceae; genus Allium; species Allium fistulosum. Next base: position 247,574,748 of record CM060905.1, on the reverse strand, counting down.
AACACGCGTTTAGCTGTCCTAACGGGCGTTGTTTTTGCTTTAAGTGACGAATTTGAAGAAATGTCATCCAAAGGCTTTCTAGTATAAATTCTGATTAACTCGTTCCTTCCTGAATTGTAACGAGAAAGGGTGTCTTGTTTATATTGATCAACGGTTATAAATACATCTCTCGAGAACTAAATGCACCTCTCTTATGGTCCCCTCCCTTTTGGTCATGAATTTCACCATCAGGTACTTCGATGAAACAAAAGAATCAACTTCATCCAGGGCCGGTTTTCAAAAGAAAGCAATATAATAAGAAGGTCGGTCCATGACGACAAAGAGGGTTTCAAGGCTCGAGAACACAATGGCACTCCCATTTGTACGAGGAGCTATATTTGTCCCACTAGAGTTAACCCTTTATTATTGAATCCAAAGATAGGCTCGAAGATCGGTTCAAGTTTCTCGTTTGGAAGTCCCATCTGATCAAATGCATGCTTGAAAATTACGTCAACCGCATTTCCAATATCCACTAAAATTTAGAGACCATAGAAAGTCCAATTTGTGCGGTGATCATAATTGGATCATTATGTGGATGGTGAACCCCCCCTTAGTTCCTAAGGAGTGATGGTCAAAGTATGCATTTGTATTTGAAATCTTGGATTCTTGAGTGGTAGTGCTTCTTAGATAGAGAAAATCCCTTCCTTTGCTTCCTTAACATATTGATTCCTAGCTCCTTTGCTCAGCCAAATGTGGGCCTCCATGGATTACATCAATTCAGTTTAGAGGTGGGATAAAGTTAGACTGAATATCATCTTCTATCATATTTGCAGCGTTGCTTGGTGGCCTTTGGTTGTGGTTTCAGAATGAATTGTCTTCTAACCATCTTTGACGAATTCCTTTAATTGTTCGAAATGGATCGTACATTGGATTATGCTTGCCAGTACTCGGCATTCATCTATTTTATGCCCATTCAATTTATGATTAGTACAGTAGTCTCCTCCTCTCCTTGGCTCTGGATTGGTCTTAGCTTTGTAAGAGATAGGGCAGTTATCTTTTTCCTTTATTATGGCATACATATAAGATAATGGCATGTTCTAAGCAACATGGTTAGCATTTGAATCTTCTTTCCATCTTGGCTTCTTATGATTGTGGTTGTTGTTATTCTTCCCTATCTCCTTCTTGCTTTAGGCCTTCTTTCTAGCATGATACATTTCATCCATGTGAATGAACTTATTAGCTTGAAAATGAAAATCTTGCAAGACTTTGCACCCGTGGATGTAGAGCTCTTGCTAGAATGGGGTTTGTTCAATCTGCCCAAAATGTATTGCTACTGACTTATCTCTAATAGTCATATTTTCGCCTTCAGGACTTCCATATTGAATGTCTTAAGATAGTCGCTCAACAGCTCTCCCGGCTGATATTAGCTACTACAGTGTAAGGTTCTCTTCCCCTTGAGGTTAAGCATGTCTTTTGCCATTTTTTCTGCCAAGTCTCTCAAGTAAGTCTCATCGTTGTGATAGTTACTCCTTTCAGGTTTGTACCTTTTAGAAATTGAGCTTCCAGATTGTTCCTTGAGCTTTGCTTCTAATCTTCCTCGGTAATTACTTTAGCTTGCTGATTTCCTCTTCTTTTTTGTGGAGTCGGAATGAGTTTGCCTTTGCTTTTATCCCTAAGCAAAGAAGCATTCAAGTCCCTTCTTGGAGATTCTGCTTCATCTCCCTCTATTGGCCTGGTAGTTTTGGAGGATTTCTGAGCAAGTAATGCTTCTAAAAGTCCCTTTATCTCTAGCACTTGTTGTTCTAGGCTTTTAATCTTGGCCTCACTGGTGGTTGGTTACGCCGGTTCCGCCGGTTGCCTTGGTTCTGCACTTCCCAAGTTGAAGTTGGGAACTACATTCTCTTCTAAGGTTGCTATTTGGATGACCTCTTCATTTAGGGCACTAAGTCGTCTTGATCTCATTTTCATGAAACAAAAAATTTCTTAATTACTTTAAAGAAAGGGTTAAACAAGTCAGATCTTCAGGCCATCCTTCTAGTGCTGGAAATGTTAGACCAAAAAATGGTATAACACTTTAGATGCCAATTACGATAAATTAGCCCTTGGTTTGTGTATTTATGGAGACATGGTCAAGTATAAATTGATCCATATCGCCCTTATGGTGTATCAAGAACCAACTCATCATTTGAGACTAATCTTATGATAGAATCATTGTTGAATGGATGACAGTAGGCCCTTAAGGAAAGTTATATGAAAGTCCATTAGTTATCCTTGAATTGTTATGCTCGAAGTCCTTAAAGTTATTATGCATATATATATTTAGGCTCTTAGATAAGATAGTCCAAAAAGGCCCATGTCACATTATATGTTCAATAGTGATATAGAAGATAAGTGACATGTTCGAGCTATAGTCCATTATGCATGATAATAGGCATGTAACTATGCACGATAATAGTCCTTATGTTCAACGTCCATAGTCCATATAGTTATGCATATGTATGTTCGTCGTAGTTCAAAGCTCGTCCAGATTGTTCATGTCGAGCTTCGAATGAGTTCAAGTATACGCAAGTCCAAATCAATAATGCTCGATAGGATCATAGTCAAAGTCATATTATTCAAGTCATTGTTTAAATAAATCATATATGATTACAATCAAGAATAATTCGTCCCCAACTTGATTTAGGGTTTATGATAGCTTGATTTTGAAAGTGAGAGAGGGAAAAGATTTTTTAGCCCCCACTATAAAGCCCTTGGGTCCATATTTATAGGGTTCGACAAGTGGCAGGCTTCGGCGGTCATTAACTTCGACATTATCAGCGTCGTCGTGCATTACTGCCAGCATTCTTGTGTTTATATAGTGTGACTTTGGTACCGGTGCAATAGATCCAATATTCGACATCATTAAGCTCGGCATTGATAATTCCTTCTCCATTGGTCGACTTTCACTACATGCATATATTAGCATTAATGGAAGGCGACGTTATCAAGAAGCGGCTTCAACAGCCCTTTTAGATACATCAATGACTATATCTAATGTCTGTCAACGACGATAACTCCATGTCTTGAGATCTTCCTAATTGATGGTTGATGGCATCATCCTATACTAATGAAGGATGCTGATACAGAACAGTGGCAACATTGATAGCCCTCGATGTCAATATTCAATAGCTGATGAAATGCGGCATTGCCAATGCCTATGGATATTAACAAAGACAGTCGTCAATATCGTGTATGTAGACACGAGACGTCTTCCCAGTATGAAAGTTGACATTATATCAGTATTGAACATCAGCGACTTTTATGACTTGCGGTTTCCCATATGAAGGAGCTTCAATGAGTAGCAACGTCGGGATAGAAAATCACCATCGTTACTTGATAATTCTGGTCATAAGCGGCATTGTTCACATTAATAGGATATGGCTTTATTTAATTTGGAAATCATGAGTCTCGACGTTAATGTCTAGTAGTCGTTAGAATGTGATAACATTGCATCACTTGTAGCGATGGCAGTCGATGTGGCAAAGACTAGTTCTTCCTTATGAATGACGACGTCAATGCCTTAGAGCATCGTGTTTTATTGGTGCTATCGGATTTCATGTGATGTTGCTATTCTTTAACTTCGCATATTAAAACTCTCACACCAACGGTTCTCGACGTTATTTCTTTGAACATCCTCGATGACAGTGACAGTAGTAGCAATATCTATTGGCGTAATGCCAATATGTCATATGTCTTCGACGTTGATGGAACCTTAATGACGACATTCATCCTTAGTGCTATCTTTGCATCCAGAATTTGAACTTTGACACAAGCCTTTAGTCTCGACATTGGCCTCTCGACTTTTATCCTTTGAAAGCGATAGGGACAACAATTTTAAATTCATAAGCTGATTCAATAACAACAACAACAACAATAATAATTTGATTGAAGTAGAGGGAGGCTGCAACTTGATTTCAAAGTTTGAGATTAATAATGCTAAGACCCCCATACTTGAATGTAACCGAGTTCTTTTATAAGCTATATGTATTAGCTTTTTGGAATAAGGATTGACATGCCATAAGTAGTGATTAAAAGCCTTATTCAGCATTGAGATCGATTTAATTGGGACCATGAAAATTCTAAAATAATAAGCACACATAGCAGATGCCACACTTCTGATAATAATAAGCTTTGCAGCCTAAGATAAAATGTTATTTGACATTGACTCTAATTTTACAAAAAATTTCTCAAAATAGGTAGGCATTGGGCTGAACCCTAGATGAACACATAGGAGCTCGAAGATAAATAGCTTTTGAACCTAGAGGTTGTAATCTACATAAAGTTAACATTTCATTAGATGCATTCAAAGCTAAGCCTGCTACACAAATTTGGGATTTCTGCCTTTTAATTTGAAGACTAGTCATGCTTTTAAATATATCCAAAGTTAAAATAAATGGTTTTGTAAAGTCAAGTAAAAGTATATTAAATTGTTGAGTTAATGTAAGATTATTATTAAGAAAATAATTAAGATTATAATTAGGATTAAACATTAGGATCATACTTAGGAATATAATTAGGTAATGATGAATATTTAAAGATAATTATAAGTGAATAGTTTTGGGTTGTTGTGACAATGTTTAAGTAACACTTGTCTTAAACCATTTTAAAAATAACTAAATCTTTAAAAGAGAGTTTTAAAGATAATGATTAAGTGGAAAGTGATTGGGTTTTCCGTAAACAAAATTTTATAACTTTTGTTTTTAGACCCTAGAATTATATTCTAAAGTGGAAAAATATTGTTAAATGATTTAAAATATAATTAAATATTTAATGATGGAAATTTAAAGATAATAACAAGTATGAAATATTTTGAAATAAAGAGAAAGTCATACGTTTAATTTATAAAGGAGAAGGGATTTATAGTAACAATGTTTGAGTAACGTTTGTTTTTAACCTCTTTGATTATATCAAATTCTCAATAAGAGTAGTAGCTTATGGACCATATGGACTATTCATTATAATTTGAAAAATAGAAATTTTTGGTCTATGAGCATTCCTTTGGATTCTAGTTAGATCTGGCAAAGCATTCTTAAGATCAAAAATACATTTCTTCCCATGATCAGATGCAATCAATTTGAGTCATTTTAGCATTCTCCTTGGAGTAATAGTGGTATTATTTTATCTGCCCTAATTGACTATAATGTGTGTGCCCTTTTTGGAATTCCTAAAACTACCTTAGCTGATGATTTCATTCACCATTGGACTATAATCTTACTAGCTTTCCTATAGTCAAATCTTTGTGGAATTCTATTCGAAATTCCTACTTCCTTTCAACAAATTTGAATATTCATTGGAATAATAAGAGCAATCACTTAATCTCTTCTATGTACAAAACTATGTTAATTAATCATCATTCCAACATTTTCCTATGGCATAGAAGAATTTGGAAATTAGGTTCTAAACCTAAGGAAAACAATTGATATAGAAATTAATCAATAATGCTCTGCATACTCAAGACAACCTTCTGAATAAACAAATTATCAATTCTTCTGATTGCCTGCTTTGTTCTCGAGCTTCTAAAAATATAAGTCATTTATTTTTTAACTACTTGTACGCTCATAAATTATGGAGAAGGATTTTACTTCACTACAACCTGCATATTCTAGCCATAGACCATATGACCGAAGGGATATTTATGGAAAGCTACAAGATAGAGAACTCCTAATTTGAACCTTCTGCTAAAGTTATTGAGAAAGTCCTCCATGCAATCTGGGAAGAACGGAATATGTGTCTGTTTAAAGGGACTAAACTCTCTATTTCATTCATTTTTCAGAAAATATTGCGACGTTGCCGCATGCTTAGGGTTAAAATTCTTGTTAATTCTCCTAACATTAACTGAATTTTTATTCTGGGCTGGTTTCTTTTGGGCTATGGCATTTTATGTTGTTTCTATTTTTACCTATTTTCTTTATTGTAATCTTGATTTGGTAATAAAATGGATGTCCACTCTAAAACCGGCTTGCTTTGCAAAAAAACAATTTTATTGAAATCTAATGTTAAATTAATTAATATAATTTTTATTGCTAGTTATGTATATATTCAAAATTGAATAAAATGCACATATTATTTATTTGAAATTATTGGAACTTGAGTATAAATTTTGTATGGTTGTTGTTTTGAATATAATTCTTTTCAAATATTAAAAAAGCATAAGTGGACTTTTATGCAAAATTTCATATGCCTTTTTGATCCCTTTTTAGTTGAGGTTTCATTTTATTTTATTAACCTTAATTTTATATATATATATATAATTGTATATCTTTTTAACTTAAATTTTATAATATAGATCCTTGTGTGAAATCCTTAATTAATTTCAAACCCTTATTAATTTATATCTTGTTTTAAGTTTTGATTTCAAAGTGTATAAAACATTAATCTTAGTTTAATATATATATGACGCCACATATGTATGTATAATATAATTATTATAGATCTACATATGCATATTATATTAATAAAAAACTTGGACAATAAAGGCATGTGTAAATTTAGTTATAAATACCATTTAATATGACAACTAATCTAATTCAATTAAAGAGAGAGAGAAATGAATGGTTCCTCTCTCTACATTTATTACATCATCTTCTCTTAATTAATTATATATGTTAAGAGAAAGAAATAGCTATATCTTCAATTTATATTGTCTTCTACTTAGACTGATAGATCCAAAGGAAATAGCTATATCTTCAATTCAAAGAGGACAGATGCATCTAGATGTAATGTTGATTCAGAAAGATCTAACTCTTACAGAATTGGTAAAAAGAGGCATATTTATTGTCGAACCAATTCGTCCAATAGGCGATGGCATTCTGCCTAAATAGTAGACACAGGTGATAAATAAGAGAATACTAAAGATTCTAGCCATAGAATTTCTCAATTCTGACACAAGGTACTTATTAGATCGAATCAAATGATTTTGCCGTATCCAGAATAATACCAATCCAACCCATTTCATGAATAAAATGTGACCAATTAACCAACCAACAAAACTACTTGTTACAAATAACATCTTGTTGTTGCATCGAAACATATAAATGTTGACTAATCTGGCTAACGTTGAACTTGGTAAAATGAAATGTTTGAATAATTGAAAAATGAGATTATTCAGGAATACACATTGAATGCTGAGATTACGCATGGAATTTCTGGTAGTAGATCCATAATCAAAAAAGTTTTTGTTATTGTTCTAGAAGAAATGAAACAAAAGATACGGTAGAACTAGGACAGTTATTGTATGAGGTCTACCCAATGCTAGATGCAGAGGCGCATAATAGATCGATATGAACATCATGAGCTGCCCCGTAATAAAACCCGTTGTTGCTGATATCTCCTTCTCAGTTCCTTCTTCCATAACCCGAGCTCGGAGAAGGAAGAGATAAGAGGGCCCTATGGAAAATGTGGTCAGAAATCCATAATAGAGTCCGACCACAACGACCGAATTTATTATCTTCATGCATAAGGAAAAGGTTTCCTTCTTTAACAAATTTACATGTTTATTTACACATATATACATTGCTTTTATGTTGCACTTATACTTCACACATATAAATGTATTTGATACATTCACTATAATATATACAAATTTAAGTTAAATTTAAATATCCTTTTAACCAAACTAAATAAAATATGATTTTATTTAAAACTTCATTAGATTGGATCTAATAATCTTTTAGACTTTAAAGGCCAATAGATCCAAAATACGATTTATTTTAAATATACATACTTTACCCGCTTCCGACCGGCCCAGTTCCATAAATGTACACTAGAAAAATTCTAGTGTATAGTGCAGTGAACACTATGAAATGCTGAAAATCTAGCTTCATAAGCATTATAAAAGTTTGAGCCTCGACATAGCAAAGGAGATGTGTATAATATAACAACCATACTTTCAATGAGTATGGGTAATTATGAATCAACTTTTGAGGAAACAAGATGACCCTAATGAACTCCAATTGGTTCTAAATATCCATGCTAAAAATGAGGAGATATTAAAACTGTTCTCCTCCAAACCCTAACCTTAAAGATCAACAAACCATATACCTTAATCTAAATTTATAGATAAATTACCTATTTTAATATTAGATCTTGTTTCCCTCTTCATTTTCAATGCAAATTTGATGAAGCAACATCAAGAATTTTGATAAGAACGATCTGATGATAATAAAAACACCGTTCAGGAAGCAAAGTAAGGGAGGAAGAAAATAGATGATAAAACATATAATATGAGCATATTCAACATATAATGAGTGGAAAAATAAATATATAAAGTGTATTTTTTATTACTATAAATAACGAGGTGATAAAGAAAATATTTTAGTGCTAGTTGATTTCGAAATAGATTAAATATTCAAGAATTTAGTGGAATAAGTACTAACAAAGTCCAATATGATGGTTGTTGCATTTAACTTTCGTCCTATTAGAAAAAGTTCAAGTTATTTATACTTCAAAAAATAACTTTAATACCAAACAAAATTAATCAACTATCGAAATATCAATATCTCCTTTCGTACTGATTAACTTCCACTTTTACCAATCTCTTCCATTCAATATAAAATGCAACGATCCAGAATTTTGAACACTTCGTATTTAAATATCTGATTATTTAAATATTTGAATCTTAGATTTAATGCGATTAAGTGGATTTTATAACCTTGTTAACCCCCTTTTAATTAATAACTAATGATGATAAACCTTTTTTTGAAAAAAAAAATTTACAAAAATAAATACTTCGAAGAAATATCGATAATGTGACCAAAAATCATTTTATCGATAAACAACTTTTTACTCAATAAATGTTGTTCGAACTTTTTGGACTTGTTTAATATATTAATCTATAATTAATTAGAAACTAAAAATATTTTGCACTAATGGTGATTAGTGTGGTAGGATGATATCATGGGTGATGTCATATGGTAGAAGATATTTTGGTGAGTGGTGTTTAGATATTTGTTTTCAAGAGTGAGGTGGAAAGGCTGCACATGAGAGGAAGCATGCTTAGTGACCTTCCAAGGATGTTTGGAGGTGGTAGTGACCTCTACAAATACATTCTTAAGGTTACATTAATCACTTTGTACAAAATTAAAAAGGCGGAAACAACTTAGTGTTAATTCATTTCTATCTTCACTAATCAAATTTTAATCAAAGTAAATCTTCTACGATTTACATCAAACTTTGGCAAAGGATTGAGATCATCTTGGCAACATGAAAAAGTAACTCAAAAGTGGAAGATGTTGGAAAAATTGGTGCACTTATTCTAGGCCGTGAGCAATAATGGCGGTAGGAGGAAGCCAAATGCAAAAGTGAAGCAAAGGTGAAGTCCTTTGGATGTTTGGTGATGGTAGGAAGTCTTCATGTGTTCTTGATAGCTTGTTCTTGTGTTAGCTTGGTTGTGGGGTGAGTTTATTCACCAATTAATAATGTATATTGTGATATATTTGTTGTGCTTGAATATAATGTTGAAGTGAACTAATAAAGTTATAACTTTGGACCATACTTGCTTTTGAAAGCACATGACAACTTTATATCGTATATCATCACTTCTAGTACCCTTTACAACATGTAACATATCCTTGACTTTGTGTTTACATGTTTGGTGTGATTTCATGTGAAATTGAAGTGTGTTTGAAAGTGGTAGAAGCGAGCATAGTCGCTATAAGCGCACTTTGAATCCCTTGTGTTTTAAATTGCTTTGAAATGGCTATATGTGAAAATATTATGAAAGTGAATATGTTGGCTATACTAACACTTATAATAGTGTATGGGACAAGGAGAAAGTGGTTTGTAAAGTTATAGAAATGACAAAACAAAGTGGCAAAAGTTATAGCGAAAAAGGTCGCTATATGGGCACTTTGAAAATGCCTTGTGTTCAGCGATTTTTTGTATGATTTAAGAGACATCCTTAAGGTTTTATTTGATGTTTTAATAAGTAATTTATGTTTGCCTATTACTATAAAAATATCAAAGTTTAAATCATTTCGTAACTAATTGAACGAAGTTGAAAATGATAGGAGCGAAATAGTCGCTATAAGTGTACTTTGAAATAGCTATTTTTCGGTGATTTTTATAGTATTTTGTATAGACATCCTTAGAGGTTTCTATGCATGGTTATTAAGTACTATGAGTAAAGTACACACTGCAAAAAAATTGGACTTTAAATCAATAATAGCTAGTTGAAAATTGGTCATACATTTAAGAGTTTAAAGCTGGTTTTGTGGCAAAAGTAAGAAACTGCAACAGTTAGCAGTTGAAACACTTTCTAGGTGATTCTAAACTTTAGACAGCACTTCTGTAAATGTTGTAGTTTGTAATTTGAGACTTTAAAATAGTTAAAAATGTTATTTAAATAAAGTATATTTCCAAGATATTTTTAAGGATGTTTAGTAACGTTGATTAAAGTATTTCATAAATGGATTCAAGTTTAAATATATTTTTAATAATGATTTATGAATTTTTAAAGTAAAGGGTTTTTAAATGTAAAACATGTTTTTTATTGATTTTTGTTAAATTCTAGTTCAGTTATTTTTATGTAATATTTTATATCGATATTTAAAACCTATTTATAAGTATTTTTAACGTATTTATATATATATATATAGGTTGGAAAATTAAGTTAAGTAAATTTAATAAGGGGTAAAAATGGTTTTTTTATAACCTTAAGTTATAATAAATGGTTTTAAGAAGTTAATTAAAAATACATTACCTTGTTAAATAAATATAGATGTAACTAGATCTTTGAAAAATGTATTAAAGATAATGCTAAGTGTGAAATGTTTTGGGTTTATAGAAAAACAATGTTTTAGTAACATTTACTTTTACCCCTTAAATATACTTATTCTTTAAAAAGAGTAATTTAAAGGTAATGTTAAGTATAAATGGTTTTGAGTTTATAGTAACAATGTTTTAATAACATTTTTTTTAACCTATTTGAATATACTTTTGAAAATGTGGAATCTTGTAAGAGGTTTGTAAATATTCTTATACCTTTGGGATAAGAATATGAATACATTTCTAAGTATTGAAAAGACAGAAATGAATAGTGAAATAATAGTATACATGTATATAGCTTTTGTAAATATATTTTAAATATATATACAATTATTTAGAAAGAAGTTTAATTAATAAAAGGAATATTTAAATAAGAAGGGGATTAGATGTCGTTTATGTGACTTAATCATGCTTTGTGTGTTTACTTGTTTATGGAAAGTATTTAATCCTATACTTAGCACTAAAAGCCGACAAAGTAACCTTGTCCTATATATGAGACTTAAGAATGATGTTCGAGTAGGTTTTAGAAGCAAACAGTGCTCTAACCTACCTGCTTCACTTTTGACCGAAGGATAGTGTAAGTTGAGAAGATCAAAAACATGATAAGTATACGAGACTTAGTTTTCATATGCGATCATTTTCATTGTTATCAAATTTGTGCAAGTTAACTTAAGAAGTATATAAAATCTTCGCGGCTTCATACGGTATGGTCTAAGGTCTAGTATGAAACGTTTATCGCTTTAAGAATGTATATATACAAGATCCCCTATGGAGGACTCCATTAAACCATTCGCTTACTTCTGAAAGATCCAGAATTGAGTTAACCGAAATTTTATCAATTTAGTCCAAAAGAGTCTAAGATTGAATAAGTGTATTACTTATCGAAAGCCACTTCAGACTTAATATACTAGTTCTATGTTTTTGGAAGCAGTTATAGGGTGAAATGTTATAGAGTTGAACTATTTATCCTAAGTTAAGTCTAAGGGAAATGTCAGCCTTAACATTTCAAACAATGCAAGTGAGGTTATTGTCTATCTTGAGGTTGATTCCAAGAGAGAGGCCAAAGTTAACATTCATCAAACGACTTATGCTGGAATCTAGGAAGAGATTTGTGATCTGTTCAAGTGATGAAGACTCATGTGTTGAGATGTTGAACGTGACTTCAGCATCTGAAATGAAAGAAAACAGAGTAGGCCTCATAGCCAGTGGGTTTAGTGAACCCGAAAGGGTATATCAACTCCATGCTTATCGATGTTGCTAGCATGAGTTAATGATATTCGATATCACGTGTTAGGACGTGAACCAGCTATGTTTCTCCTTATTAGTATATTCTATCTAGAGATATACGATGCTCGAAGGTAGTTTCTGACCCTTGTCAGGAACCCCTCCTCGATGTGCCGAGGGCACCTCCAATGGAAATCCACATATGAACGTATCATAGCGGTTTTAGTTGTACTTCTAATATTGATATGTTTTGGGATGCAAGCAGCACGACTATTTTCTGATTTATATTCTACACCCTAGACACTATCTATTTTACCGCCACATGTACTTATTAGATGAGTTTGGTTCTTTTGAGGGGAAAATCATTCTGATGATTCAGATGGTCTCGAAAGATACTATTATATGTTGATCACATATTTCTTGAGTTTCTCATACCACTATAAGAAAACGACTCTATTATAACTAGTTATTTACAACTAGCGCTAGGTGACAGTTGTAATAAAGGGTTTTTGACAACTAGTATTTACTGATAGTTGTAATAAAAAGTTTTTAACAATTGGTTTTTCCTGACAGTTGTAATAAAAGTATTTTTAACAACTGAGTTTTCCTTCCAGTTGTAATAAACGTATTTTTAACAACTGTTTCTTTTTGCCAATTGTAATAGTGATCTATAACAACTAACTAAGTTTGACAGTTGTAAATATTTATTTATAACCATTGTCCTACTCATATGTTTTAAGTGATTATGTGACCACTTTCAAGTAAACGTTGTTAATTGCAAACAAAAATCTGAGTGAATACAAAGATTTTCACTTGGATATTTTAATTTATAACAAATAATTAATATTTGCTTAATATTTTTTAAATATGAACTAATAATTATAAATGATAGCTTATATATGTCATTATTTATAATTTATTATAATTAATGGTTATCAATAAATAATTTACAATTACTACTTATTATCAATAATCAATAGTTATTTTTATATTTAATAATTTATTATAGTTATTTATTAATAATTAGTAAATTATAGTTTTTTATATCAAAATATGGCACAAACAACCAGAGAATGAAAGTAGAGAAAATAAGTGAAGAAAGTAAATAAAAATAAAGAAAATCAAGACACATAAGAGGTGTTCTTATGGATCAGTAATGATCCCTGAAATTACAAGAACAATATGTAATTCATAAACAACTGAAAAATATTCCTCAAAATATCTCCCTATCTCTCTATTTATAACTGAAGGTCGTCGAAATCATCTCCTTATGGCTCACCCGGAGAAAACCCATCAACTCTTTCATCATTCTCATGTTGAGCTAAGATCCGATCTTCAGGACCCATGTAAGTTTATCCTTACTGACCGGGACGTTGATTGTCAACTCCGCAGGGGCCGGACCTCGCATCCTTTGACTCCTTCCTTGGGTCCATATCCTTATGGAACCGGTTGTGCTGCCCGAGCTAGGGTTTAGGCGGTGGTTGTTATGCGTCCATTGACTTGATGCAGAGAGTCCTCTCTCCATTCCCTTCTCACGTTACTTTGCCTCTTTTAGCTTCACGACGTAGCACTCACGTCTGAGCCTTTGATCTCCCTGGACAACTCCTACTCCATTATTCATGGGGAAATTCACGAGCAAGCACCATGGGGCGATGGCTGCTCGGAAGCTGGCTAGGGCCGGTCGGCCCAAAAAAGCATTGTAAGCAGACAATATATCAAACACGATAAAGGTCACAACCCGCACCCTCTTGTGGTCACCTTCTCCTAACACAACCGGCAAATCTACACATCTGATAGGTTATGTCACTATACCATTAAATCCTTGGACACAAGATTTACACGGATTTAGATCTTTTCCATCTAATAGCATCTGATCATAAGCCATCATGAACAGAATGTTGATTGAACTGCCATAGTCGACTAATACGTTCCTCACAATCGTCGGCCCAATCATGGCCATTATCACCAAAGGATCCAAGTCGGGGCTTCAACCCCCATCAGTATCCATGTTCCTGAAAACAATATCATCTGTCATTGTCCTGAGCTGCTTTGCCAGAGCACCGTCTACGATGATAAAGCAACCCTCGCTCACGACATGTTTTAAAGTTCTTGCATATCTTTCCATTTCATTTCATCTCTTCTCAACTAGAAGTGGTCCTCCAAAATTTGTATTAATAATCAATCATTTTTCAAGCCGCCCGGGCTCGTCCTCACAAGGCTCGGCTTTCCCTTGTTGGAACGACGGTCCTTGGGGGTTAGAACTTCCTTGCTCGCCATCCTATGGGACTTTGACAAACTGCTATAACTTCTTTTTCCTTATCATATCTTCAATTACATCACGTAAGTGTCTGCACTCATTTATGTTGTGACCATGGGTTTCATGAAATCTGCAATACTTCTCAGACTTCTTCTCTTTCTTAGTCGATTCCCTTGGAGCCGGCTTCTTATACTGTTCCATACCTTGGGGGCAAGGTAGATGTTTTCGATTGAATTGTTCAGCTGAATGTAACTATCATACTTTTGAACTTGGGGTGCCTTTTGCAATCAGGCTTTCTATCTCTGGCCCAATGATCATTCCTTCTCTGACCACTATTCTTATTCTCAATATTCACATCAACATTCCTGGAATTCTCTCTAGACTGCTTCACTGCAACATTGCTCTGAATCACCTCGGCTAACTGCTCGGTACTGACTTTCTTAGCGGTAGTATTTTCCTCTTCCAAGCGCAAGAATCAATTCGCCTTTCCATAAAACACATCCAACGTTGGCTGGGGTTTCATTTTCAACCATCTCCTGAAGTCAGTATCAGGATGAATTCCCTTTTATCAAAGCCATCAGAACAATATCTTCTTGTGCATTATTCACTTTCATTACAACCATATGGAATCTACTCAAGAAATCTTTCGACGACTCTCTCGCTTCTTGGAAGAGGTTTGATAGTGACATAACGTCCTTATAATGAGTGGTGTGTAAATGGAACTCTTAATAAACTTCCATGCTAATTGATCAAAAGAAGATATGGATCTCGGCGGAAGCCGGGTGAACCACGTCATCAAAATTCCTTCGAGGAAGATTGGACAACAACGACATTTGACAGCATCGATGTAACAACCTGCATATTTAATGATAATATATTTAAATACTTAATTAACATATTAAGTCATTATTGAATTGAAAGTCTAAAATGTGACTTTTTGCATACGGTCGAATCAGGACTTTAGACCACTTTAGTTGAGTCTAGATTGACATTGCGAATAAAAATGAGTATAAGCATCGATATATTTTAACCAATGGATTTTTAGCTAGTGGCCTGCATTCGATTTGTAAATCAATCCAAAATGCTAACTTTTGTATACGATAGAATTAGGTCTCAAAACCTTTTCCATTAAGTCTGGAATGACATCTAGAATTTGAATGAGTATAAGGTTCGATATGTTTAGAGTTTGGAATTTCGAGGATGAATAGTGCTGGATGAAGAGGGTTTGGCTAAGCCCACTAGCTTACCCTCACTTAACTTATATGTAGCTAAGCTCTTCATTATTTCCATTTCACTTTTCATTTCATGTTCATTCCTTCTCCTTTTTCTGTAATGGCCTCTAAATCGCTCCTTAATCATAATCTTAATCCCCAAACCCTAAACTCATTAAATAAAATTTCTAAAATCAAATAAAAATCATTATAGTTCCTCTCTTCCAATTCTCTACCAAACCCTTGAAGAAATTGGCTTGGATCGGATTATTGATGTGCATTTCAAAATTTAAAGTAAGCAAGGATTAGTACTTTTGTGATTAGAGCTTGGCTTGGGTTTAATTATGGTGACTGGGGTGATTCTCCTTACTAATTTATGTGTTATACTTCATATATTTGATTATTGATGATTATATAATTATATAAAGTGATTTGGAGATTGTTTGAGTTGATCTGGGTTCATGCTTGTGTTATAAACATGCCTTTGTTAGCTAATTAATTGTTTAAGACTCTAATTGTTATATGCATGTTGCGAGCATTTCACGTAGCCATAGCGACTATCGTGTGCGCTAAGTTACATCAGAATATACCGGGTCGAGCAATCGTCCCAATGAACTTTGAAATGTAATTTGTGTTTGATTTTGTGTCGTGTGAGCGTATGTGCATCGATGTGCACAAATGAGTGCATCGACACACGTATAGGTTACGCACAAGGCCGGGTATGTCGTTTTGGCGTGTTAGAGGAAGCCGGGTCGCCATAATCGCCCGTAGAACTCTACTCGGACAAAGTGTGGATTTTAGTATTGAAACTGATTTTCGATTACTTATGGAATTCACTTTCAAAATGTCAACAAATGAACCTCAGAAGATGTCTGGTAGGATTGAGGCAAGCTCTAGTAGCATGGTGACTCAGCGGACGAAGCATCAGAAGAAATGGCGTGTGAATCAGCATCCGTTCAAGGAATCTGCTCCCTGCCAGGCTCACTGCTTGGAACCTATCAGTTTTAGTTGATTGATCTGGTCCATTCAGTCGACTGGTGGAGAGGGAAAAAGTCCATCTTGGCCCTCATTTAGTCGACTGACCTGTTGTGTGTTGTGCAAACTTCAAAACTCGATAACTTTAGCATACGAAGTTGGATGGAGGTGAGGTTTGGACCTTTGTTTACCATTTATCGAGGGCTATAACCTATAAATTTTGATGGGTTTTGGAGTACTTTGATTTCCGGGTCCATGTGGGACGCACCCGACACGTATTCCAAAACTTTAGAGTTTGAGGTAGACCGAGAGGGTATACTGGAAGTGTATTATGACATTGAGGCCATGAATTCTATTTGGAATGTGATTTGGGTCAGCATGGGGTTTAGTTAGAGTTGTTCGGTGAGTTTTTAGGTCGTGGCGACTGGAGCTAGGCATGGAGATTCCACACGTTACACATGGAGTGAGTTCGTAATCTTACGAATGTTTGGTCTTAGCAGTAGTGACCATACGCGTTGTGGCGTACCTATTTAGTCTTAGTAGCAGTGATCCTACGCATTGCGGCGTACCTGTTTGGTGTTGGTACTAGTGACCATACGCATTGTGGCATACCTATTCGGTTTTAGTAGTAGTGACAATACACGTTGAGGCGTATCATATCGATCTTAACAGTAGTGATCGTTGTTTTCGGATCACGGTTTGATCATGGTATATTTGTACTATATTATTAGTAGTTTTGGGCTAGTGCGGTGTAATAGAAGATATTGTTGAGATGGATTTACTGTACTTGTTTATATACCGTCTGGATTTCCCCTGAGCCACGTTTGTGGAGAGGGTCGGCTATGATTTAGTTGTTTCTGTTTATTTGTATATAGTTTTTATATACAATATTTTGAGATAGTTCTCCTCACACTAGACTTTATGTCTGACCTGAGTTTTTTTGTCTTTGCCTGCTTATGTCATGACAACTCTCGGATACTCGATTCAGTAGTTCAGGAGTCGGGTACTTTTGGGGATACGCTAGCAAAGTAGCACAGCTGGAGCATTTTGGAGGCATGGCGTCGATGTTTTTAGGATATATATACTTGTCATTTATTGTACGTAACAGACCTTTTATTTATATATGAGACTATTGTATTTGATATTTTTTCAGAACTCCTTGTTTATTTTGGTGTTGATGTATTCTGACTATTCTGTACTTATATTTATCAGTCAGTTGCTTCCGCTAGTGTGGTCTCTTATATATTCTCATCTTATTCTGTTCATGTAAGTATATTATATATTGTCATTCCGTTATGAGACCTTATCGATGTCTTGGTTTAGTGTTTTGTTCTAATTTTACCTCGACGATCTGTCTTTTGTGGTATTTGAAAGTCGTGTGATGATGTAGGGCGCATACTTTTAGGTATTACGAAGGGTGGGTTGTTACAGTTGGTATCAGAGCTTAGGCTCAACAATCGGACCAAGTAGACCAGTATGAGTTAATCAATCTGGTAGTATGAGATACGTTAAGGGAGCATACTTGTATTTTTCTACTGTATACACCGCTTGTATTTTGAACTTAAATTGTTTCTACCGCTAGTTGTTAAGGTATTTTCGTTAGGCTATCGTATGAGTAGACGAAATACAAGAGTGACCATAGATAGGCAGTCTGAGATGCCAGATTAGTCCAGAGACTATTTAGCTACAGCAAAAGATGTTCCGTCGCTTGTGAACATTTCCAGTTGATTACGGTTAGCACCAGAAGTGGTGTGGTCCATTGGGAATCGGTATTTTTAGCTCCACCAGCTTTAGACTTTCCAAAGCAGTGCCGAAATTTCCATAGCCTTGGAGGGGAGCCATATCTGAGCCCTGAGGCTGTTGTTGAGGCGCGGTCTTGGACACATGCATGAGAAGGCTTCCATCGATAAAATCTCGGGAATGTTCTCGTAATTGAGATTATTTCTCGGCATTTAAGGAAGGAGACTTTGGCTGGGTAGGATGCAATGTTTTTGTGGATAATAAGTAGATTTGTCATTCATAATTTGTTTAGGTGCCCCTTTAAGTTCTCGGTTTATTTCTGAGATCGAGAAGAGTGTGTAGCTTGAGTATTCCATCCATCCTGAGTAGGATAGCTTATCAGTGTAGGAGTGCTGACTGGTTTAACCTTTTGTTTTGGGGTTTGAATTGGTCGGTACTCCATTGTTGTGGGCAAAGAGATTTGCCTTGGGTCTTAAGCATTGGTTAGGGGTTCATTGCTTAGCCTTATCCCTATTAGGGTCCACTTTTGAATATCCCATTGGGATGGTTCTCCTCTGAGAGAATGCCCATGAGATACTGTTTAGGTAATAAAAGTTGAAATCAACTGAAGCTCCAACCGAAGCGTAATAACCATGATACAAGGAAGATCGAGCTTATTTGAAAAAGAAAAGCTGGCCTAATATGTCACTCCTATAGCATACAAGAGGCGTTTCGCAATGAAATGTCATCCAATTAAAGTGAATCGTAAGTACTTCATTTGCGATCGTCTTGATCACTTGAAGAAGGATTTCTTAAATTTTTCGAAGGGTGTGTAAGTGATGATGACATGTGTCTCTTAGGCATTACCAGGTCCTGGCGGGCTTATGGCTCAGGTAAATCGGAAGGAGCTTATATAGTGAGGTATGCTGTATTTTTGGAAACTCACTTCTGTTCCATCCGACACTTGAGCAGTATATTTTTTCTATTGCTAGTTACTCGGTAGATAGGCTAAACTTGACACATTTCATAGTAGGTAAATCCTTCGGTAGAGATCAACCTTGTATGTGTCACATTAGATGCAAAGCTGAGGTGAAGTGATCGAAATGTCACCATTTGAACTTTATGCACGAGCTTTCAAGTTGAGTGGGTTTGGTCGATGAATTGTGACTTGGATTTATATCCAGGTAGGGTTCGGTGGATGCCCAGTAATGAGCGGATGACTTATAGGCGTTTGTCTAGAATCGTTTGGGTTATCATTGTTTTCCTTTGTGTTAGTAAACCTCAGGTGATGGGAGTAATCCCATATGCCGAAAGGGACATTTTCTAAAGATTTTCCCATTCACGTGCCAGTTCTTAACCTATAGTTCGAGCATAGAATTTCTAAGTGATTTTCATCAATTAGGATAGGGTTTTTCACTTGAATCTAGTAGACGAGCACTAGAGTCGAATTCTTGGGATGATTGAGAGATTTCCAAAGTAGGACCTTAGTCGTGCAAGGAGATCTCTTTAGTCCGATCAAGGAACCAAATCAGAGTTTGGACGGATGGAGTCAGGTGGCCAACCCTAATTTAACAAAGAAATCTTGTGAGAAAACGAAGGGTTGGAATGGGTATTGTGTCATTCAGAATGATCTTTAGAAATTATAAAATTTAGTGTAGTATAATTATTATGGCATGGGATAGTTCGGGGAAGGATTTCTCGACTAGCTTTATGGCGATTCGGATAATCTTCTAAGTGACGAGATAATGCTTGCCTAGGTGAGCATTGGTAGTGCACTTAGTATATTATCCTTATTAACATTGTGCGGTCGAGGTGGATTTGAACCCGAGAAAACCTAGGCAATTGTAAATCTTTATTTAATGATGAGTTAACTAGTGTAATTTTCTCCTTTGGAGAATGAGTTTTGTTCGAAAGAAAAAGGAAAGTAGAGGCATTAATTGCTGGATTTATTCGAGAGTTTAGAGACTCGATGATCTTGCATATTGTATAGGTTTTCCTCTTTGTATCCGAGAGGTGTAGTAGTCGTTCATGAGTTACATTCACGAAAGGATTTGCATCACTCAGGCGTTTATTCCTCTTGAATGTCGAATGGACTCAATGGAGTTTATGGTTCAACATGCGCATTTGACTGTTGATGGTTACCAAGCATAATGTTGTAGACTCTTTTAAATATTTCATTGTTTGTATTCTTGTTTTGTTGGTTGTTATTGCTTGTTGTTTGTTATTGCTTGTTGTTGTTGCTACTGTTTGTGTTTGCTTGCTATTGTTTGCTGCTTGATGTTGCTTGTTACTTGCTTTTGTTTTGACTGTTTGATCTTGGTTGTTGTTGTTGTTTGATTTTGATGCTGGTTGATTTTTATTGTGGCTAATTTTGTTGCTTGCATGTTTGATAGTTTGAATGCTAGTTATTGTTGCTTATCATTATCAGCTATTGTTTGATGGTTTTTTGCCGCTTATAGTCATTTGGTTTGCAATGATGGATTCCTAGCTTCGAGGGCTTAATCCGAAATATGTATAGTTAAATAAATTGTATCGGTCTTATAATAGTGACCGTACATCGTATCGGTCTTGTATTAGTGACTATGTACAGTTTTGGTCATATATTACCGACTATACATTGTATTGGCCTTGTAGATCGTGGGCCTTATATTAGTAGCCATGCCTATTATTGGATTGAGATAGATGTCTAGGTACGTTAGTACTAACTCAATTTTTAATTGAGTCGCGACAAATATCTGAGTACGTTATTGTACTAGCCCTATTTATCTGGAATCGTTGGATTGCAACAAGTGTCCATTATTGATTCTACCCGTCAGTAATGACGGGTATTTATTTTTATTCATAGCTATCTAGAATAGATCGCATATCATCCATGCTTGCTATGGGGCGAGATAGGATCTATACGAGTCCATTTCTATTTGATGTGACTCGGAGTTAGTGGTTTATTTTGGTACTGACTCGCTTGATCTTACTCTCCAATTGATTGTCGTGTATGAATATAGTAGTACCGATTACCACACTGAGGTTATACATGTTTGAATTTTGTGTTTGAGCAGTCCTCTTAGTATAGTACAATAAGATAATTGAGAACTGATGTATAGCTATTTAAATGCTTATTTCCTTAAATTGGCATTTAAGTAGTTAGAAGCTTTCTTACAAAGAGGTAGGAATTGTTCGGGAATGTGGGATGATATGGGTCATCGCATATTCCTTGTGTGTGATGCATTCCAATTTGTAAGTTCTGAGATGCTGATAGCATAAGGGATGGTACTATTGGAAGTTTCCAAAGCTGAGATTCGAAAAGTTTGGTCAATCATGTTACTTTCTCGTACTCATGTGAATTTTGAGGACGAAATCCTTTTAAGGAGGGAAGAATGTAACAACTTGCATATTTAATGATAATATATTTCAATAGTTAATTTAAATATTAAGTCATTATTGAATTGTAAGTATAAAGTATGACTTTTTGCATATGGTCAAATTAGGACTTGAGACCACTTCCGTTGAGTCTAGATATATGTTACAAATAAAAAATGAGTATAAGCATCGATATATTTCAACCGATGAATTTTTAGCTAGTAGTATGCGTTCGATCCGTAAATCGATCCAAAAGGCTAATTTTGTATACAATGGAATTAGGTCCCAAAACCTTTTCCATTGAGTTTGGAATGCCCTCTAGAATTTGAATGAGTATAAGGTTCGATATGTTTGGAGTTTGGAATTTCGAAGATGAATAGTGCCGGATGAAGAGGATTGGGTTAATCCAACTAGCTTGCTCTCACTTAGCTTATATGTAACTAAGCTCTTCA
Source organism: Allium fistulosum (assembly GCA_030737815.1). Lineage (NCBI taxonomy): Eukaryota > Viridiplantae > Streptophyta > Magnoliopsida > Asparagales > Amaryllidaceae > Allium > Allium fistulosum. The sequence goes on along the minus strand of CM060905.1, from coordinate 247,552,771 downwards.
TTCTTCTATTTCACTTTTCATTTCACATTCATTCCTTCTCCTCTTTCTCTAATGGCCTCTTAATCACTCCTTGATCCCCAAACTCTAAACCCATTAAAGAAATTTCTTAAAATCAAACAAAAATCACCATAATTCCTCTCTTCCAATTCTCTACAAAACCTACGAAGGAATTGGCTTGGATTGGAGTATTGGTGTGCATTTCGAAATTAAAAGTAAGAAAGAATTAGGATTTTGGTGATTAGAGCTTAGCTTGGGTTTAGTTAAGGTGAATGGGATGATTCTCCTTGCTAATTTTTTTGTTATACTTCACATATTTGATTATTGATGATTATAGAATTTTATGAAGTGATTTGAAGATTGTTGGGTTGATTTGGGTTTATGTTTGTGTTATAAACATGTTTCCTTACCTAATTAATTATTTAAGATCCTAATTACTATGTTTGAAAATATTATTTAAGCCCTAGATTTGATTTGGGCTAATTGGGTGATTAGTTGTGAAGTTATTGTTTGATTTTCGGTTAATTAAGTAGTGTAATAATGTGCACATCATTAGAAATTATTAATTAACCCATCTGAATTGATTTTCAAAATGCTAGTAAGCTAATTTAAGGGATTTGTGAACTCTACACTTATTATTAAAGTGATTGGAGGCCCCATAAGCCTTAATTAGTACTTATAAAAATGGTTTCATGATTTTATATTTAAGTATATATTTTATAAAATGGATATGAGATTTTATCAAATAGTAAAATGGTGAATACTTGATTTTTAATAAAGTGATTAAGTATTTTAAATGCTACAAAGTGATTATAAGCTAGTATGGTATTTTATAAAATGGTTTATGATTTTATAAAATGATATAAGGAGATGTTTCACTTTTATTGAAGAAGTTTTGTAAATAAAAGTAAGTTTTGATTTAAGTAATAATTGAATTACATATCCAATATACGTATACATATTTGTGCATGAGCAGGTATATGTATATGTGCATTTGGAGCAAAGCGACACTTAAAACAAAGACAGTATTGTAGTTAGAAATTTTTTGTGATTGTTTGTTAATACAGATATATAATTGATTACAAGTCCGTCGCGGGCATTTCACGTAGCCATAGCGACTATCACGTGCGCAAAGTTGCGTGAGAGTATACCAGGACGAGCAATTATCCCGGTTAAGTCCAAAATGTAATTTGTATTTGGTTGTGTTTTTCATGAGCATGTGTGCATATGCATGCACAAATGAGTGCATCGACACACGTATAGGCTACGCACAATATCGGGTATGTCGTTTTGGCGTGTTAGAGAAAGCCGGGTCGCCATAATCGCACGTAGAACTCTACTCGTGCAAAGTGTGGATTTTGGTATCGATTCCGATTTTGATTACTTGTGGAATTAACTTCCAAAACATCAACAGATGAACCCTGGTAGATGTCCGATTGGATGGAGGCAGGCTCTAGTAGCATGGCGACTCATTGGGTGAAGCGTCAGAGGAAATGAGCCGCGAATCGGCATCCGTTCAAGGAATCTACTCCTTGTCCAGGCTCACTATCTGGAACTTAATAGTTTTAGTCTACTAACTTGGTCCATTCGATCAACTGGTCAAGAGGAAAAAAGTCCATCTCGGCTCTGGTTCAGTCGACTGAATGGCCCTTCGGTCGACTGATCTACTGTGTATTGTGCAAACTTCAAAATGCGATAACTTTCGCATGCGAAGTCGGATTGAGGTGAGGTTTAGACCACTGTTCACTATTTTTCAAGGTCTTAAACTTAGGAAATTTTGATGGGTTTTTAAGTAGTTTGATTTCGGGGCCCATGTGGAACGCACCCCGGCAAATCCGTAGATTTTAAGGTAGACCGGGAGGGTATACTGGAAGAGTATTATGACGTTGAGGTCATGCGTTTCATATGGAATTCAATTTAGGTTAGTATGTGGTTTCTTTTAGATTTTTCCGGTGGGATTTTAGGCCATGGTGACTGGAGCCATGCGTGGAGATTCCATATGTTACATACGGACTGAGTCCGTACTCTAAGTTATCAACCTTAGAGTAATATATGATTTGTTTGGTGTTGACTTGTTGTGACACACCAAGGTTAGGGACTTATGTGACCTACCATGGTATCGACCTTATTATGGTGTACCTAGAGTGTTGTTAATGGCCATGACACACTCGACATGGTATTAGAGGGACTGTGAATAGCTTTATCTTGTTGTGATCACTGGGACATTTTTGGGTCCTACATTCGTAATCTTATGAATATTTGGTCTTAGCAATAGTGACCATATGCGTTGTAGCGTACCTATTTGGTCTTAGTAGTAGTGACTAAGTGCATTGTGGCATACCTGTTTGGTCTTTTTAGTAATGACCATACGCATTGTGGCATACTTATTCAGTCTTAGAAGTAGTGACCATACACGTTGAGGCATATCGTATCGATCTTAGCAGTAGTGATCATTGTTTTTGGGTCACGATTTGATCATGGTATATTTGTACTATATTATTAGTAGTTTTGGGCTAGTGTAGTGCAATAGAAGATATTATGCTAACTTGTTGCTACAGGAGAAGAGCAGGTTATGGTATGATCCCCTACCTTTGAGATGGACTTACTGTACTTGTTTATAGGCAGTCCAAATTTCCCCTGAGCCACGTTTGTAGAGAGGGACGGCTGTGATTTAATAGTTCTTGTTTATTTGTATATAATTTTAGTATATAGTATTTTGAGATAGTTTCGCCCCTCACACCAGACTTTATGCCAGACCTGAGTTTTTGTCTTTGTCTACTTATGTCATGACAGCTCTCGGGTATTCGTTTGAGTAGTTCAGGAGTCGGGTGCTTTTGGGGATACGCTAGCAGAGTAGCGCAATTGGAGCATTTTGGAGGCGTGGCATCAATGTTTTTGAGATATATATACTTGTCTTTTTATTGTACATGACAGACCTGTTATTTATATATGAGACTATTGTATTAGATATTTATTCAGAACTCCATGTTTATTTTGGAGCCGATGTATTCTGACTATTCTACACAGATACTTATTTGTTAGTTGCTTCCGCTAGTGCAGTCTCTTATATATTGTCATCTTATTATGTTCATGTGTATTTAATATATTATATATTTTCATTCCATTGTGATACCTTATCGATGCCTTGGTTTAGTGTTTTGTTCTAATTTACCCCCGATGGTCTATCTTTTGTGGTATTATAAAGTCGTGCGATGATGTAAGGCGCATACTTTTGGGTATTACAAAGGGCGGGTTGTTACAATCGGTCGCTCCAACCAAATTTATATGTCATTCATACTTCATCAAGTGTTGTATAAGATCCATCCTTCCATTATATGATGGCATCGTTGGCATTACAAATCTTCTGGGGTATTCTTCACGCAGTATTTGTTAAGTGAATGGGCTCCGAATATGGGAGGAGATACATTCATCATTACTTTGATGCTGATTTTCGCATACTAACCTCCTTACCATTTCAACCAAGTACCCCGGCTCTGCAAGATCTACTAAACAACAGTAATTATGGTCCACCCCAAGTATTTGGCCCAGTAAACGGTCTTGGTTAGGCTCACGATACTTGGGTTCTCCTGACTTCGGGAGAACTGTTCGTCCAATGGTTTTGTTAGTATGGTTTCTGTGTGGTGGATCGACAACGGCTTCCTGATCTCCATCATTCTAGGCATCAACAGCACGACCAGATGTACCTCCAATATCATTATTCACAACATAACCTCGTTGAATCGCTAAACCGAGAAAAGTTGGTTCAGTACCGATACCTGCATGGGGTTCGGTATCGACCCTCGTGCTCTGCCCACGACTGGTCTCCAGCATTTGCCTTGAAGTGCCAGCCTCATTTCTAACCATCTTTTGCTTCCTTCCGCTCTGTCTTTGGCTCAATGATGAGGAACTATCATACTTTGAATCAGAAGGAGTAAACTCCTTCCTGCTTCTTTTGCAACCATGGGTCGATTCATTTAGAAATCGATGCTCTCCTACATCTGTTGTTTCATCTCTCGTTGTGACACTTCTGCAACTTGTCCTCTGCTTCATCATTTCCATTTCAACCCTCGTTATTAGCTCCGATAGGTTTTGAATTTCGGCGTAACAACCCTAAATTTGACCAACATTATTTAGAATATTTAATTGGGTAAAATAAATAAAATAATGAAGAGGGTTGAGGAAATTGAGATTTGGTAATTAGTATGGGTCGTGCCTTAATGAATGAATTAACGAAGAGAATTAAACTTAAACAAGAAGAAGAAAATAGGCTAAGGGTAAAATAGGAAAGGGGTTATGTTTCCTAATACAAACCCACACCACCATTCTCACTTATTCATTTCACACTTTCACAAACCAAAAAAGTTTAGGCAGGCCATTGCTAAGGTTTCATAAGGAAGAAAAAGCTAAGGAAATCAATCCAAATACAAATCTCAACCTTCTTAATCCATTCAAGGTGAATAATAACTAAGTATCTCACGTTTTTATATGATAATTTCCTTTTTAAGTGTAAACCCATTTCTTTTGCAAGTATTATGCCATGTTTTAGAGATTTGAATGATTATAAGCTTATTGGTGATTTTCTAGAGTTTAAATATTAAATTTAGTGATATGTTTGAGTTGGAAAACCTATCATATGATAACAAAATGACTTGAAATTTCAATATGATGTTAGAAACATTATTTTGGAAGTGGATTTTTAGTTTCATAATTTTCCAAGCAAGTATGGATTTTTTATGAATTTTCTAAGTGGAGAAATTGGTATATTTCGGGTTTTAACTATTAAAAATAATTGAATAAGGTTTTCGGCCCTGAAATTTTTATATAATGAATAATATTATTAGTAAATTTATTGTAATTTTTGGGATTTTCTTGAGTGCTTATGATTTAATATGAATTATTTAATTTAGAAAGGCTTAATTAAGTATTAAGATAATATTAAGGGTTTGTAAATGTTTTTGGAAATGATAAAATTGCTCCTTGGTAGATTTCTGAAAAGGTACTAAGTAAAGGTAATGTTATCCAATAGTATTTTGACAAATAATTGGGGTTTGGTGAAAAGAAACTACTTTTAAAGGAAATAAAACATTTTTCATTTTAATTACGGTTCTGCTACTCAGGTATGATGCCGCTCCTCATCTCTCCGCACCTATGGTCTCCAAAGTTAATCACAAATGATATCAACGGATAGTTGATATGGAATGGATCGGTGTGATTAAAGCGAAGCATATAGCTTCGAAGATGACATCATGGTCTTCGACATGGTTGACGTAGAATGGCTTAAGTGCCACTTGTTTTATGATTCTGACCCTAATGCTTTCGAAGAGGTATACAGTGGCGATAATGACGCTGCCAATTTTATTCATGACTTTGAACCTATACTTTCAACGTCACTATGGCTCTATAGACACAATGCCACTTTTAATGATTCCGGCAAGAGATGATGCCGCCTCTTTATTACTTCAAATTTATTCCTTTTAGCTGTTAGGAGAGGGATATGACGCCGCTCTTATTGACTTCGGCACTAACGAGGCCGTTATTTTCTTTTAGGCAATGACGCCAACGTTGGTGTCTTCGACCCTGTTCTTTTATTGGTTTTAAACTATAAAAACCTAAGCTCTTCGACTTCGACACTATAAGAAGTGCGAAGAGGAGTTTTGGACTTGTGTTTTGAAAGTTAAGGGTTTTAACTAGTTTTGAGGAGCGAAGACCCTCTTCAGCAATACCCCTTGCCACTTTTATCGATATAAAGGCTTTATATTGTTCTGGCCTTATAGAATATGGTTTTGAGAGGCGATGACCTCAAATGATTTCAAACTTCACCGGTATTTTTTTATTAAAGCATATATCATAGCATAATTATTTTGTATTAAGTAAAGGGTTATAACTTTCCTTGTTTTTAAATATAATTTCAAGGGTTAAATCATTTATAATGAAAAGTGTTTTCAAGAAAATAAAAAGGGTACTTAGCCCAGTATTTCAGTAAAGAGATTATTGTTCTTATTACTTTTGGGTAAATAGTGATAGGATAAATTGACTCAGAAAATAGAAAGCCAGATGAGACTGGTGTAGGGTAGCGCCCTATACTTTAGCTAGTAGCCCCTAGCTAATATAAGTCCAAAATTCCAATGTGTAGGGCTTTGTCATGGGTATGTGTTAACAAGAAACTTGTCGACACCTCAAAGTGGAGTTTGAAGAATGGGTAATCTCTTTAAAAGCTCCTTTCGATGTAGAAGAGGGTAGCCAAAACCTTTCGATCAAATACTTGGTTGTAAACGCTTCTGTAACACTTTTCGACTCGGTCAAAAGGCTAATTCCTTGGAGAGAAACTCCTTCCGAATTTGTTGGCTAATGACTATGTCGATACCACCTTTCGAAGTGGTTAGGAGTCCTAGAGATATGGTTCGAGTGAAATGGCTTCGAGCTTGTCGAAAGTTAACCTCTTTGAGGGCTTTGATTACACCTTAATTGGTTGGGTTGTTGGTTTCGACACACTCGAAGGGTGTGTGTTTAATCGGTTGTGTTTTGAGACAAAGGACTTAAACGAATCAGAAAAGTGAGAAGTTTTGACCACGTCGAAAGGAAGAATCTTCACTTTTCGTTGCTTTACGTTGAAGCTCTTGGAATATGTATTTCAGGGGCTTCGACTTAGCCGAGGGGTAACCTTCCGACTAGATCGAGACACCGAATAACAGAGATCACGAAAAGTAAGAACCTCATAGTTGCAGCATAGTCAAAATTATCTTCATCTCTCTTTTGATTAAACGGAGATATATAAGTTGACCAATCCCCAATTTGATTTGGGAATTAGGGTTTACAAACTTCAGGAAGTATAAGGTAGAAGTGAGTGAAAATTCGGATCCCCTATAACTGACCCCTGGGGTCTTATTTATAGGCGCGGGTTGGCGCCTTTCGTCCCCAAGCTTTCGACATGGTCGAAAGGTCATCCTCTTTGCTTTCGTAAGTGTCTTCTGAATCCTACCTTTCAACCTGGCTGAAAGGGTTCTAGTTAATCTTCCGCTGCCGATGAAGGCTGGGTTTCTTTCTGACTTGCTTTGTCTTCTTTCGACTTCATCAAAAGGTGTTGCTTGAAAGTCTTCGACCTCATCGAAAGGTCTACTGATGCGCTCTTCACTTGGATGCTGGTATGTCGAATGAGTTGGCCTAGGTGTTGGCTTTCGATGCTGTCGAAACATGCTCTTTATCCATTTTTATTGAGTCGAAACTCCCTTTTGTTGTAAATGACTCTCCTGGCTAGTGCGGAACCTCAGCTTTTGTTGTTGATGTATGCTTAATCTTTCTTTTATAAATAAGAGTGGCCTTAACCAATTCGAAAGGCTTGTCAAATGCTTTCGAAAGGGTTGCTTTCGCCGGATATTCTTCTGATGATCGTAAATGAAGACGAAACCATCTGTTTCGAATGGTTTGGTGCATGTGCATATAATATGCTATTTAGTGCCTTCAAAAGGTAGCTTTTGACCTCGTCGAAAGCTCTCTACTTATTGATTTCAGGAGATAGCCTTCGACCTCGTTGAAAGCTCTCTGTTTACTCTGTCGAAACATCCTCTTGACCTCTTCGAAAGGTACTGCTGGCGCTTCCATCTGCTTGTCGAAGGCTTTATCTTATGTTTTGATATACCATCCTGATGCTCTCTGGCCTTTGCCAACGCTTTTCCTCCTTCTTTCATACCTTTTCTCTTGTGAATATTTTATGGATAACAGTATGACTAAAAGTAGGTATGCACATAGAAGGGAATACATAAAGATGAGATAGGTTATTGGTGAGCCCGCAAAACTAGTAGGATCAGTTGACCCTAGGAATAGTAAGTTTGGATACACTGCCCAGTTGTCTTCTAATAGTAGGTTAGATAATTTGACATACCTGGTAGGCCTGAGTCAGCCATTGGTTTATAGTTAGCCTGAGAAAACTATGATGTTGGGATGGATAGTCCATTGATTTAAACAGATTGTTTATGATTACCCATGTTGCATGCTTGCATGCATATTATTGTTTATATTGTTCATCTTAACCAGTTTGGTTGCATGATTTTGATTTGTAAAAGATTTGTTTTAAAAGGATACTCGTGAGGGGAAAACCCATTCCTCTTAGCAGCGTGGTCTCACTAGATATCAATTAACAGAGATGGATATTATTATTCATACTAGGCTTTATGTCTGACTTGAAGTTCATGTTTTTTCCCTAAAACTCTTGGGTGCTCAAAATTTAATTTGAGTAAGTTGAGAGTAGGGGTTTACAGGTTTAATACGTTTAGCGAATAAAGCTTTTGAAGGCGTGCAGGAGGCAAGGGCTAGCTATTTAGGACACTAACTATTAATTATTACCCTTATGTTATGACATTTTGGTGTATGTATGTATTGGTAGAAGTTGTATCTGTTTCTTTAGTAACTGTAATCAACAAATGGGGTATCTTCATATGTCGCACTTGGAGTATGTTGTAATAATTATATTTTATCTAAACCTGGGAAATGTCTGGGATTATGTACTGAATATGAAATTATGACTGAAATGAAATGTGAAATTTGCTTTTATTTCATATTCTTGTGCTTATGATATTGTGGATACCATTAACATGACCGCATTTTGCACCGAAAATTAATACTATAGATGACTGCAGCATCTGTAGCACTTAGTTTCGAGCCTTATGATGAGTGATGTTACATTCAGCAATGATTGGTTGTGCAACCTCTTCCACATTTTGAGAGTCAACATTCTCAACACTAGTTGTAGCTCTGAAGCGGTGGAAGGTCCCTTCGTGGGTCCATAGTTTAAACTACTTTCTATAGATTCTGTTGAAATCCGAGTAGTTTTGAATGCAAAAAAAAAGCAAATAGATCAATCCCTCGGATTAAAGTAATCCAACTGTAGATTATTGATCCAAATATCGTAATAAATTCTCTTCTTGGTGAAAGTACCAAAATGTTTATACCAAAATATGGCACAAACACCCATAGAATGAAAGTAGAGAAAATAAGTGATGAAAGTAAATTAAAACGAGGAAAAGCAAGACATACAAACTTTATAGTGTTTCGACTAATCGTTGTCTACGTCCACTTAACTTTGTTGCTGATTTAATTGATATTTACAAGCGGTGTTATTATGAATTACAAGAACAATATGTAAATTCATAAATAACTGAAAATGATCCCTCAAAACATCACCCTACAGCTCTATTTATAGTTGAAGGTTGCCGAAACCATCTCCACCACATTCACACCTACGTTCCCCATGTCCAGGAAGAGTAGTGCTGAAGAGGTCGTGGCTATGTCGCCAGGAACCAGGGATCAGTAACGAACCCTGCTTAGGGATCGGTACCGATCCGTGTTTTGGATTTTTGGAGTTGCGCTTGACTTTGGCGATTGTATGACATGTTAGTATCTCCACATTCATAGCCTCATTTATATAATTAGGGGCTTGGTTCTAAATGGACTTCTTGGTTCAGGGTTGGAATGGCAGTGCTTGGCTTATGTATTGATGGCGTTTGATGATACAAGCTTGCAAACCATTCAATAGGGGATGGAAATGGTTGTGAACATCTTTATTTTGAAAGTGCATGGGATGAAAGGCAATCTTAGCAATCATTTAGGGATCTGTACCGAACCCTAATAGGGATCGGTACTGATCCAACACTTCCTATGTTCGTGGTTTATGTTCTGTTGCTCATGGATGTAGGATGTGTGGGCTTTCCCTTGGAGTTCATTCGCTACGTTTTGGGTTTGTCCCCATTGTTTGCTTCTGCATCAGAGTTTGATAGTTACCATTCTTGGCTTTTCGCCTTGATAACCTTCAAGTTTGACTAATCAAGTTCTTCCGAACGCAGCCTGGTCACAAGGCTGGATAACATTTAATATTAATTTATAATTACTAATTATTTTCAATAATCAATAATTATTTTTTATATTTAATAATTTATTATAGTTAGTTATTAATAATTAGTAAATTATAGTTAATATTTATTAATTACATTTAATAATTAATCAATGTAATTAATAATTAACATTAAATAATTACTATTAGATAATTAATAATTAAATTTTAATAATTAATGTTTAATAATTAATGTTTAACATTTAATTAATTTATAGCTTTAATAATTAATATATAATAATTAAGTAATAATCAATTTACTATTCAATAGTATATTCAATATTTATCATTAATAATTTATGATTATTAAATAATTGATGATTAATAATTAATTTATTATTTATAATTTATTATAACTAATGATTGTTAATAAATAATTTTTAATTACTAATTTTTATCTATAATCAATATTTATTATAGGTCATTATTTAATAATTTATTATCGTTTATTATTAATTAGTAAATTGTAGTTAATATTTATTAATAACATTTAATAATTAATATTAAATTATTACTAGTAAATAATTAATAATTAACTTTTAATAACTAATGTTTAATAATTAATGTTTAATATTTAATATTTAAGCAATGTACTATTTTAATAATTAATATTTAATAATTTATTATAGTTTAATATTTAATAATTAATACAAATATTAATTTACTATTTAATAATATATATAATAATCAATAATTAATAATTAACAATTCATGATTAATAATTACTATTAATAATTAATAACTAATAATTAATAACTAATAAATATTATTAATAATAACTAATATTGATTATTTAATAATTAATAACTAATAAATGCTATTTATAATTTATAATTAAGACTGTTATTTAATGTATACTATTAATAATTAATTTTTAATAAAAGTTAACCCTCACAAATTTTGAAATATATAAACATTATGTCACAAATTATTACTTCCACGTATGCATTTAGAGGTTTCTTTTGTTACTGTCTTCTTCGGTATGCTCTTAGTTTTCTATATGATCGACGCAAATAGGGTTATTTGCTTTAGTTTATTTTATGGGCCGAAGCAATTGATTTTCAATTTTTTATCCCTCTGTATCTCACTACCGACACAAACAACATTCATTGAATCAACTTAACGAGCGCCATGAACGGTTAACCGATACAAATAACTAGTATGTTGATCAATCTTAGCCGATCAAATTATTTATCTCAATAGTTAAAGGATTAACCAATAATCCACCCACCACTATTTATAGTTATTTTTGTAAAATAAATAAATAATTAAAACTCGATTTCATCCGTTTGGCGGTTAAAATTCCCTCCCTCCTAAATCATAACCAAATGAAACTCCCTCCCTTAAATTTTACATTCCCTCCTAAGTCAAAATAATCTCCTAAACCTAGTTTTACCAAATCCCTAAATTCAATTTCACTTAGCTCGAAGCTACTTTCTCCCTTTGCCCTCTACCACTTACCCTCCCTTCGCCCAACTTGGCGTTACACCCTCCTGGCCTCTTTGCCCTAGTTGTTTTAGGCGGTTGCTATGGAAGTTCGTTCGAGACCTAATTGAGCATCGTCAAATCTGGCTTGGCCGATTAAACTCCTCAAATTTCGTTTTTGCTTGTGCTCGTCAATTATTGCATATTAGGATTATCTATTTCATGTGGTGCATCCACGAGAGGAGAGGAGGCGTTCCAGCATTGGTTAATGGATGGGTTCAGGTTACGCTATTGCGTTGGATGATTGGAGGGTAATTTGGAGTCGGGTTTTGGGTCTGGTGTTGTGGAGTGGGTTGGAAGTTTGGTGGTGTGGTGGTAATAGGTCCATTCTGAAGGAATTTGTAGATCTAGAGTTGGTTAATTTCTCGAGTTATTAAATTTGTGCTTATGATGTGGCAGTCCAGTGTTTTGGAGTATTTTTATGATTGCAAATTTGGGTAGTCATGGGTATAGGTTTCAGGAGGTAGATGGAATTCGATTAGGTTTTAGGCCTACGTTTTACTGGCTGTTTGGTTGTTTATGGATCTGATGGGTCGTAGAGGAGGTTGCGGTGGAATTTGGGAGGTCTCAATACTGTTGGGTGTAGTGACGCCACCGCTATGCCCATATTATTAATGAACATTATAAATAATGTTATCTAAAAATACGGAGAATACGGCTTGTTAAGGGTGATCGACTTTGAATATATCTTTAAACTCACACTGACACGTCATACTTACGGTTTTTCTTAATCTCTGGAATAAAATTTGATGTATACAGTCTTAGTCTAAAGTAATAATCACAATGGTTTCTCAGAACCAGAACAGTATATCGTATAAACAATAACCGCATATCACAGTGGAATAATAAACATCATATACATATACAAAACCGAGTGTCTATCAAATTTAACACTAGATTCACATAATATACATGTGTTACAAATCATTAACTTAAATATACTTCTCATATACAAACACAAAATCCTACATGAGATAAACTAAAGGTCAAAACGGTTTATCCCTCCCTACTAGCCCAACCATCCAAAGGCCTACCTGTCCTGTAACTTGAAAAGTCTCGGCCTGACCCGAGTATTATAAAATAAATGGGTCAGACTATGTCTAAATATCCAAAAGGGTGAGAACAAGATGTAACACAAGAAATAATGGCATACAAGTAAATCCAGATGTCCAAGATATAACAAGTTATGGAATTAATTTAACTTAGAATTTATCTCAAGGCACAGGGTGATATATTTAGGTCATAAACACAGATTAGTCACTAAACGTAGAATTACATAGTAAAGCACAATATTCATATCACAAAGAAACCAATTCCATACCGATCACTTAGACCGTCCATACCAATCTTAATGATTGTCCATACCGTGGCAAACAAATATGGTATCACTCGTACCGATCTGATACCAAGGATCGTCCATACCGTGAAACAGAATCACAACCGGTCTCAAGGATCATAGCAACCATGACTCGAAGATTCCAGATTATTCATTATTATTATATATTTATGATCGTAAAGAAATCCATGAGTATACCTCTTAATGATCTATCGGTCCCATCAAACACCAAAATAAAATATAGTCTAAAGTGTCAAATACTATCACTTTTAGTAATCACTAGAATTTAACCAAAACGTCTCATACCACCTAGTGGAATTCAAGTATTTACTAGAAGCTAGTAAATCTCACTCGTTATGGATACCACTAGAAAACCTGAACTATATTCTCTTAAGGATCTATCGATCCCACCGAACACCAAAAGAGAATACAACTCTAAAGGGTTAAATACCTCCTAATAGCAATCATAAGAATTTAACCAAGGCATCCCATTCTACCCGGTAAAATTCGAGTATTCGCTAATGGACTAGTAAGTTCCACTCAAACATTCTATTCCATGAGTTGTACAATATTCGATGAAGCGTTATTCGAGAGCATTTAAACCAATCGGTAAGACTAAATTGATTATTAGTGCTCCCCATATTATAGAACTAAGGCTATCAAAACATTTTTCTCTTTTGATTTTTTAGTTTAGAAATCCAATAATATAATTTTCCATAAATTCCTTTATTAGTTATCTTTATATAAATATTCACTATTTGATAAAATCTTCCATGAACCTAAATTGTTCCAAATTGTATTTATATGAGCACACACATAGTTGTCTCAAAATTCTATACAAGATACTTAGTTAACAAACCATGTTTTAAAATCTCATATATATATTAGTCCATTGTATAAAACTATATTTATTACTTTTCTTTACCCATTTTGATATAAATAACCATTTTATTTAGAAATAAATTAGTTTTATATTTTAAAAACCTATATTCCAAAAGCCACTTATAAAAGTACCCGTTTATTTACGAATCCATAAACTCAATTTCCAAACCCAATTTGGTATTGTAACAATTGTTTAAAAACAACTTAAGTTTATATTTTCAAAACCCATATTTAAAATCCATAACAATTTCTACTAAAAAATACTTTATATATATATATATATATAATTTGCTTTCCAAAATAATTTATAAAAGAAAATAATTTAGATTGATATGGAAATTTAATTTGAAATCGATATATTATAATAAATTACCCTTTTGCAAATCTCTTTTTATTCTAAATCATATGCATATTAACTAGGTAGACATATGTTTACAAACTCCAAAATAAATTCATAAATTCCTAAATCAAAATCCGAAAATAGCATTGAAGTTGGCATAAAATAGTACATCAAATACAAGCAAATATCAACAAGCGATCAAACGGGCAAACAGGATCCATCGGAGGGTAAACTAGCACGTCCTAGGACTCAGCCCAGGCCATGACCGGTGCACCAGTCTGGTGAGACCGGTGGATCGGCGGCGTTGCCTGGACTGAGTTCCAAGCAGTGTCGGTGGCCCTTCGTCGGTCCGTTGGTGATGGTTTTTCCAACGCCGTTAGTCTAGACTTCTAGAGCACTGAATTAGAAGTCATGCAAACATAAAAACATCTATAAATTGATGATTCAAGGTACCATATGACTAAGGTTTTCAACAAGTAGAGAATAAAATAGCAAGAGATGTAAACAATACAAGAAACTGAGATCAATTCAACAACAAATTCATCCAAACAAACATACGCAACCAATACGATTTCAAAGATAGATTGTGTGAGTGTTAACTCACCTAATTGGACTCGAAATGATCACCAAAGACCCAGATTCTCCTAAGCAAACACCTTGCAGCTATAATCCTAAGTTAATTTCAGCAATTTTGAAAAAGAGATTACTAACAAGTCAAAACTGAAATTGAATCCTCTAATAGATGAAATAGAAGATGGAAGAGATTACCTTTCAATTATTTATCAAAGCCCTTTAATTAAAGCTTGGTTTGGTACTGAATTAGATTTCTAAAGTTTATGAAACAAAGATGGTTTATTCTCAGGTATTATCACTTGGCTGAAATGAAAATAATGAGAAGAGTATCGATGTGTTTATGCTTATCTTAGGTTACTACATGGGCCAAATAGTTACCTTATAACCTAATAAGAAAAGGGGAATATCATTTTCTTTTATTTACTTTAATTGTACACTTATAAACCAATATATTCTTTAGTTGGTTTTACAACTAAAAACCCATATCTTCTTATCACTTTAAAATTCTAAATTAATTCTAAAATATCTCATTTCATTATCAAAATCTTTAATCATAAGATCAACAATACCATAATTTTTAAATTAAAATCCTCTTTAAGAAATAGTAACTTCATTCTTTTTATTAATTTAAACCAATTTTCAAAACTGAATTTAGTTACATAGTTAAATTTCAAAAATCACAATTTATAATTAATTATCCATAATTAAATTTAATTAATTAGGTAATTAACAATGGGGTTGTTAGGTTGGGTCTATAAGATGTTCCGAAGTGGGAACAATTAGAGGAGAATAAAGTGAATGAACAAGTGGTATTTATATTTTATGAAAGTATTTCCAATTTATGTTTTTGTGAATTTTTGATTTTATATATGTGTGTGTACTACTTATATTAAGTCTATTTTGGTCTAATTATGTACCATTTAGATATAGTACATTATTTTTATATAACATATTGTTGAAATTTTGTTTATCCTAGAAAATACTAAGCAATGACTTATGTAGTTGTTGAAATATTTCAAGGTTGAGTTGCTTGTTCTTTGAAAAGTTCTAGAGTTAGTAGACTCTTGGAAGTCAGGATTGGCATAAAAGCACATGGAATATAAAGAAAAGGCTAATCAATGTAAATTTGATGTTAATTCCAGGGACAGTAATGCTTCAGAAGTTGTTATACACAGGTGAAGCATTTTCAAAGTTGAAATTTTAATAAATTGAAACAACGTGTTATATGAATAGCCATATGTTCTTTTATATAATTTAAATATAACTCTATTTGCCATTTTATTTATAATATTATTTTCCAAGTTATGAAGAATTGGTTGAGGACTCATGTTTTGGTTTGCAGGGAAGCAGGAACCGAGTTCTATGAAAACCTTTTCATGGGTTTTCCAATACAAAATAATGATTGTGTGCAGTTAATTATTAGAAAAGGAGTTTTTTTGCTAAGAGAAGATTACAAGAAAAGATTGATTTGTGGTCACTTAGATTTACCTATCAGAAGTGATGTTATCGATTGGATTTGGAAGATGCATGTACATGTTTTTAATTCCAGCTTTGTTTGTTATGTTGTTCTTCTTCCTTTTTATTTAAGAGACAAAGAAATTTCGTGCGATAAAAAGAATTTACTCTGCCACCCGATCTTTCTAAACTCCAATTAAAAGTAAATAAATAACAATTCATATAACATGAAATAGGCTATGTTATAGCTAAAAGCTGATTAAGTTGTGAGATTTTAAGAGCTTTGATGCATTCATTTGTTGCTACAATGCTGCCATATATTTACTATATTTTTTCCTCACTTATGAATTTTTACAACTTAAGTATATAAATTTTTGCACTAAAAATTAGCACAAACACCCAATAGAAACTTTTTGAAGAGGATTAAATGAAGAATAAAATGGAAAAAGAATATAATAATAATAAAGAAACAGCAAATAATCGAAAGAAAAGGGCACACACAACGATTTATAGTGGTTCAGCGTTGTTTACCTACGTCCACTTTGAATAGATTGCTTTATTAATAATTTTATAATCTGAGTACAAGAGGGATTAGATTAAAATCCTTAGTTACAAAAGAATATAAAGCAGCATAAAAGTCTCAAAAATGAACAACCAAGCCGGTATTTATAGGTGAAAATGGCTAAATATCTCTCCGAAAACTCAACAGAAAAACCTTCAAAACCATATGGGCCCACAGTAGGGGCCGCATTGCCCAATTCCCAAATAAGAGGGATCAGTACCAATCCCTTCTTTGGTTGAATTTTGGGATGTGATCTCTATGATGGCTTCCTCATGCTAAAATATGCTTAGCCTCCAAATTTTATGTCAATTGTATCAGTGGAGCTCGAATTATTGCTTGATCTTTGTTCTACATAGTTTGCATGCTGTTTTCTGCCAATCCCTTCCTAGGGAAGTATATGGATCCCTCTAACTTTGTAATCTCATGGTGCGATCCCTAGTGTATGGTCTCCATTTCTTGCTCACCAAATTTCATATGCATTGGACTTTTGGATCTTAAGATATTAATTGTTTCCTATAAGAATGCCTCCACACCGTGAAGCATACTGATCCCTCTTGTTGGAGCTAATTTTATGCCAATCACCCTTATGCGTTGAACCATATGAAATACTTCAAACATTCTACCTTTTTAAAAAAAAAAACAAACCAGTATTATTATAAAAAGGAGAAACAAGCCTTTCTCCAACGGCTCACAAAACACGGCAAGGCATACAAAATATGCCTCCCACAAACCCGAAAATAGAAACAGAAGCTAAAAAACACAGGGAAAAGAAAAAGCTAAGCTAACAGCAGCACCATAATACAAAGCTGAAAAAGAAGTAACAAACACCCGCTCAACCATCATCCCCGCTACACCAAAAATGGTGTAGGCCAGTCCACCAGATAGAAAACCACCCACTGACAAAGGGAGAGAACACCAATAGAGATCCGCAAGCCAAATCACGCTAATCCTAGAGACCCATAACATGCGGCCTCAAGCAAACCCAACCAGTCAACCAACAAGACCCGATGAGCTCCGAATTCCAACAGCCGAACAGAAGAACGGAAAACTGAAGTGCAAACCGAAGGAAAAAACCCCAGCCAAAGATAGCGACCAAATCTTCCTACAAAGCCTGAACCTGAAAAACTAGCAACCACATCAAAACAAAAATAGTGGGGGGATGAGATAGTCAAGAGCGTCGGCTGATGACCAACGCCCCGACTGGATCACTCAACCAACGCCAGTTCGAGTGGAACTCAGCGCACAAGTAATAGACAGAAGGCCCGCGAGATGATGGATACGGGGGCTCATGTGTCCCCTGAAAGGCCGACCTCGGAAAGCAAGGAATACGTCATTCCTGACGCGCCGAATAATGGCCACGGGTTCCATAGGAGAACTGTCGAAGGTAGCCTTGTTCCGAGCACACCAAATGTGCCAGCAAAGGAGACAAGGAATCAAGCGATGAATGATCGAACGAAGAGATTTCCTGGAGTTCCCAGACCACCAGGTTGCTGGTAGATCGTTAACAGATCTGGTAATTCCTCGGACACCAACCAAATTTCCGAAGAAGTTCCAGCAAGATCTGGTTGAGGAACCAGCGAAGAATAAATGGTTCAAGGATTCTGATTCCCCGCTGTCGCAGCAACTGCAACGGGAAACTAAGGGGATGCCTATCCGCTGGAGATTCTCGTCTAATGGCAGTCCATCATGGAGGATACGCCACATCAGGGTCGAAACTTTTGGAGGAGAGCGAGAATCCCAGATGAAGGAAAACAAAGGACGGATGGGGGAAGGAATTCTAATCGACGTCCAAGCTCTGAGGATGGAAAACGGGGCACCGTCCCAGCCTAAAAGACCGCCATGGGAATCAGATAAAGATTTCACTGACCGCATGTGCTTCTAAGTCTCGCTAGCATAGGACGGAGAACCCGTATAATTAGAGCCCGCTAGCCTATGGTACTTAGCGTGAAGGAACGAGGACCATAAAGAGTCGTTAGTACCAAATCTGTACCACAGTTTGCAAGCAAAAGCAGAGCAAATGTCCTTGGGGTTGCGCAGCCCCAATCCGCCCTCGTTCTTGGGGCGACAAACCGTGTCCCACGAGATCCAGTGATGGCGGCGTCCGTCTTCCTTGTTGCCCCAGAAAAAGGAAGAGGCCAAAGAACGATACGACCGAAAGAAAGAGGAGGTTGGGGTCATAGTCGCAAAGACATGAGTTCCCATCGAATCTAACATAGACTTTATGAGAACCAGTCTGCCAGCCTGAGAAAGAAGAGCCGCATTCCAACGAATGACCTTACCCCTCACCTTGTCAGCTAAAGGGTCGAAATAAGCGTTAAGCTTCCTACCTCGGTACAGAACGATACCCAGGTAGGGTAATGGAAGCGAGGTTTCGATGAAACCAGAAATTGTCTCAATCCAGGAAGATCGAGAGGTGGAGCAATCCTTCGCACGGACGAAACAACTTTTAGAAGCGTTTACGAGCTGACCGGAGGATCTCTCGTATTGATGTATGAAACTAAGGAGCCTTCGGATAGAGGAGCGACTACCGTTAGAGAAGATAACAATGTCATCAGCAAACGACAGAGACAAAATGAGAGGACAGCCCCTAGGAATCCCGAAACGCTGAATCTGACCATAAATCGTTAAGGTATGTAGGCCGTGAATGAAAGCCTCGGCCGCAATCACAAAAAGCGAAGGCGAGAGCGGGTCTCCTTGGCGCAGACCCCTCCCAGCCCTGAAATACCCATTAGCCGAACCATTAATGAGCACAGAGAACCAGCAGTTGGAGATAAGCCTCCAAACAAGGTCAATGAAGGTTTTCGGGAAACCGAAAGTTCTCAAAACCTTTATGATGAAAAACCATGACATACGATCGTAAGCCTTAGCCATGTCCAGTTTGAAAACAACATTAGAGCCCCGCACTTTCCTATCAATCTGGGAAATAAGTTCCTGAGCCAACATGACGTTGTCGGAAATTAAGCGCCCTTTAACAAAACCTGCTTGAGACGAAGAGATAATACGCTTAAGGAAAGGGGCCAAACGGCTAGCCAAAATCTTGGAAATAACCTTATTTGAAAAGTTGCAAAGGCTGATGGGCCGAAAGTCTCCATAGGATCGCGGCTGGTCGCACTTAGGGATGAGAAAAAGGTTGGTGGATGTCCAGCTGGAGTGGAGGAAACTACCAGCGAAAAAAGACTGGACAGCAAGACAGAAATCAGCCTGAATAATTGGCCAACAGCAGCGGTAAAAGGTACCGTTGAACCCGTCAGGGCCGCTAGCACTATCCTTACTAAGAGCGAAAACACTAGCTCGGATTTCCTCAGGCGATGGGAATTCCGCAAGGATATCACTTTCAGGCGAGAGAACCAACCTGGGAATGAAAGCTAAAAGAGAAGGGTCGGTTCCGGCAACCGATGGCGATCCTAGGAAGGATTGGAAGTGAGTCACAATTGTATCTTTGACTTCCTCAGGCGAGGATGCTAAAGATAGATCAGGGCGCAAGATCTCCCGAATGGAAAGAAGGTTGTTTTTCTTCCGAATAAAAGAGTGGAAGAACTTGCGCATCGCCGTCGACCACCCACTTGACCCTCGCCTTTTGACGAAGGAAGTCATTCTCAATACGAAGTTCCGAAGCAAAGAAGGATTGAGCAGAAGCCCACGCCTCCTTGTTGGATAAAGACGGAGACTCGTCTAACAAAGATTCAGCAACGATAAGAGAATCTTCGGCAGACCGAACACGGTCGAAGATGTTCTTGAAAACGTTCGTGTTCCAAGCCTTAAGACAGCACTTGAGGCGCTTCAGCTTGCGACTGAAAACAGAACAGGGAGGACCAACGATGGGATCGGACCAAGAATCAGCTACCACTTGAGGAAAAGTATGGTGAGATCTCCACATACTTTGGAAGCGAAAAGAAGAGGGCCCCGACAGAGAGAAAGGAGAGCATCGAACTAACAGAGGAGAATGGTCAGAAAAAGTCCGATGTAGATGAACAACCGAGAAGGAGAAAGGTAAGCGGAACCAATCCTCCGAGCCGAAAACCCGGTCTAGCCTGGAGAGAATACGACTAGGGCCTACTTGGTTATTAGACCAGGTGAACGCCGAGCCCACGAACGGGAGCTCAGAGAGACCAGATTCGACAATGAACGAGTTAAAATCCGCCATCGCAAGATGGTTGATGGCTGCTCCACCCCGTTTCTCTGCCTGGCATGCGACGATATTGAAATCGCCGCCAACCACGGAGGTAGAAAAGCCCAGTGAACCGAGACCTAAAATGTCGGTCTAAAGAGTTAGCCTCTTCGAACGAACACATTTGGCATACACAGCCGAGAACAGAAAAGGTGAAGTAAAATAAGAAGAAGTGTAGGCTACCGAGAAGAGTTGAGAAGAGTCAAAAATAGAGTGGACCGAGTAGGATTTGGACCATAAAATCCAAATCTTACCCGAGACGTTGGCAGACCCGCCGCCAAAACCTAAAGATAAAACGGTACTGTTTATGCCCACCGGATCTAGAAAAGGTTCCAGAATAGCAATCAAACCCACCGAGTGTTTCCGGACAATGCGTTTTAGCCTAGCCAAAGACGCATCGTTGCCAATACCGCGAACATTCTAGAAGAGAAAGTTCGACATGACGAAAAAGCAGAAATAGGAAAAAGCAGACCACAACAAGCAGGATTACCGGGCGAGCTCAGACAAGATATAGTGAGTATCGAGTAGATCTGTCGACCTCTCAAACATTCTACCTTGCATATCTATCAATTCCATTCAACCTTGACTTCATATTATCATCTGCACCTGACTTCTGGGCCCCACAATCATCACTATGGGGTCATCGGCCTTGATGGTAATTGAATCTAACTCGTGCAATTAGTTCAATACAGTCGAGCTAAAATGCTGGATAACACTTGCTCCTAAAGTACGTCTGGCGATGAACATGACGTGCTCTCAAAGCCAGTTAGAGTCATCGAGAAGAAACCTATCCAGCTTCCTGAATAGTTGTCATCCCTTTGTCGAATTATTTTTCCAAGGTGATGTATTTCTCATCAATCGCCATGATGCTTGGTCGATTTCCAATAGTATAAATCCAGGGCTATACTCCATCAGTTGATATATATATATATAAGTCTGGTTCTATAAGACTAATAAGCTTTGGTTATCTGGTCCAGCCTCGTAGTTGAGGGCTTCAGGCTTGACTTCAATTTCTGTCGGTTTCCAAATTAAACTTTTTTAGGTCATGCACGTGCACATTCATACACACATTCTTTGTCGTTAGCTCCCAGACGTTTTCGTATGTTCACGGGTCGTCGCCAATTTTCATTGCAATTTCTATGTTCATGCTTTTAATAATTTTCATGCTTGTATTTATTTGCGTATATGTTTATGACCGATCCCTCTTTTTTTAGATGTTTGTAGGGATCGGCATATGTTTAGCCGATCCCTCATTTCCATTCCTTATGCTCATAGAGATCGGTATCTTTAATGTCGATCCCCATCTCTTTTTTCTTTCTTATTCACATGCTTATAGGGACCAGTATCTTTTATGTCGATCCCTTATATCCACGTTTCATGCCGAAGACATAGGCGGATCCCCTTGTCCACATATCTAAATTAGCACTCCAACTTCCCTTCATCCTTACTTACTTCATTTTCCTGCTATCCTCCATAGCACCGAACCCTCTCATTCCTTCATCAAAAACGAAACCTCCTACCCTTTTTCCCTTAGCTCCAAATGAAATCCTTCTACAATTAAACCTGCCTCACGAACCCACTTCCTCTCACCTCCCATTTCGAACATCTCCAAACCATTTTTCTACACCTTTAGCTCATACATTCACGTAGGTAGGTTTTAACTAATAACTTTCAATTTTATGATCAGATAACGGATTCCATACCACGATGATCGAAGTGGCTTGGAGGATGTGAGTCGTAGGGTGTGAAGGGTTCGATAGAATAAGTAAGGGGGAAGAAGAAGGGAGAGTAGAGGAGGGATCAGCGTGGAAGCTTGATGGGAGGAAGTTCAAAAACAATGGAGTGGAGGGATCGGTAGAGTGGACTATCGTGGAAGTAGGGATCGGTAGGATTAGCTAAGTGGAGTTAGGTGGAGTTGGATAATGTGAAAGGGTCGACAAATTTCGATAAAGGAGAGAGATAGACATCGTTTGTATGAAGAGAAGGATCAGTATCATTGCTTTGGGGTAGGGATCGGCATATATGATTCGATGTAGAGGGGTCGGTATATAGGGATCGGCACATATGTACTTGGCCTTGATACCTAATCCATAATCACTTGTTTGTGCAATTACAACTGATGTGCACTTAAATGTGCATATGTTTACCACCATATTTAGTTAATTTAAATTAAATAAATGATCATATCGGGTATTTTAACTTGTTTAAATCAAATTCAAATTATTTTCAAATTGTCACGTATTCTTCTCCATATAGGGGCAAAATGGTCATTTTTGTGCATATATTAATTTAAGCAAATTTAATTAGAAATTTCTATAATATTTTGTAGGAATTTGGCTTCATATGCAAGTGGCTTCATGAAGATATATACATGCACAAGAGTGAATACAAAGGAATGGAGATGGAAATAATTCAAAGCCATGATCATGAAGGACCCCACCTACCCACCTTCCTTCATGTACAAATTAGAAGATAATCCACATGCTAATGGCCATTACACTTTCATGCACACTTAATGGGTGATTATTGAAGCTAATGATAACTTGGCCACCACACTTCCTACAAGGGCATTTTGGGCATTCCCCAAAAATATGCATTAAGGTTTCTAACTTGTATAAATACCCCTTATGTTTCATATAACCCTCTTCCTCTTAGTTAGTTTTTAGGCTCAAAATAAAACACAAGCTCTCTTTCTCTTTTCATGGCTACTTAGCCATATTTCTTTTCATGTAATTTTCCTTTTTTATGCAATGTTAAATTAATGTTCTCTCTTATTTACATGCTCTATTCCTTTCTTGTTAGTAGTTATTTTATTTTTCATGCAAGTGGATTAGTGTTTGATTCTTTTTACTTAGCTTGTCTTTTCATTTTGCTCTCTTTTTCCTCTTCTTTTAATTTCATGTTGCATGCTACTTGTGTTGATATGAAAACACAAATGAGAGGCTAATCCCTTCAATTTAGGGGTAATGAAGCCTCTAATCATGTAGCTTCAACATTTCGATAATTATTGCTCTCATTTGTGCTTAAATGAATGTTGATGTGATTTATTGTTTTACGATGAATTTGATAGTCTATGTTGTTCATAACAAATAGGCTATGCTTAAATAATCACAAACAAAAATTTCCTCTTCATCTAAATATGATTATTGCAAAGAAGTGAATGTTGAAATTGAAATTTGATGTCTATATTTCTAATTAATAGTTAATAGATCATGCTTAAAATATATTTTGCTTTCAACTTGTTGTCATTTTTCATGAGAGTTGAAAAGTAGTTTAAATGGTGTGTTATAGTTTGATGGCTTATGTTGAGCTAATTAATAGCACAAATGGGCCATACTTATGATAAGCACATCAATTAAACTTACTAATGACTAAAAAAGAGAGATAATAATTTCACGTTTTGTTGAACTATATGATAGAGAGAGTGGAATTATCTCTAAATTGTCATTTATTCTTATATTTTTATCACTTACTTTGTTGTCATTTTTCTTACATTTTCTAGCTAATCACTTTCAACTTTGTTAATTTGATTGACTAGAGATTTAAAATCTAACGATTCCCTACGGATCGACCCGTACTCGCCACGTACTAACTTGTACATCGTGCGCTTGCGGTATAAATTTAATTCAAAATTTATCAATGGTTTTCTAATTCGATAGAAATTTTGTCGTTAAACAACAACCAACCCCATTTCAATGAACTTGAACATATGACGATGATGAACAACGGGACATGCATATCCATTATTATACTCAAAACTGAACGATCAAATCCCGGGAACTTAGAACATGAACTAAATCTTAGCATATAGACTTGAATAACAAATTTCACACTTTGATATGCTGATAGTCGATCCCAAAGCTTTCACAACCAATCAATATCTTCGCTAGTTGAGATGGTCAGTAATGACAGTCACTCTGGTCGGAATCCAAAGTCTCATCATTTCACTTCGCTTTCTTACTTTAAGCTGCTTATTTTTGTAGCACATCACACTGCACTACATTAGCTCGGACTTAGCCAGGGGGTAGGTAAACTTTTCTAATCTCGAGTATCTACTGAGTATAGTTGACAAGGAATTCAGACGCTCAGAATGTCTAGCTACAATGTCTTCTGGACCAGCCTCGCAACATAGCAATCCTCAAGATGAGTCGAGTTCTGCGACCATATTTGGCAGGCTTTCTCCTGGTCATCAAACTGAACAAGCGGAAGTATCTGGTCCGCCATCCAACCTTTTTTCTGATGTTCCTATCCTCCCGAGGAAGAGGTAAGTCCTGCTCCTGACGTTGTAGAAGGCGCTATACTCTTAGACAACCCGATAGATTCTCAAGCCTCTAGAATTGGTGAGGCACCCCTTCGCAGACTATGTTCCAGACATGGAATTCCATTCAAAAACGTCTTGGCTCCTTTGATAAATGACAAGGCTCACTTGCCTCGGGAGGGGTACACAACATGCAACAAATTCATGTGCTGGGCCGGATGCGTGCCTCCCTTCAATTCATTTATTCAAGAAATGTTAAGATACCTTGGAATAGCTCCCACTCTACTTCACTCGAACAGCTACGCCTTTCTCCATGGAACTTTTTTTACTATTCATGAGCGTTCTGTTTCGTCGGCCAACTTCTGAGGACATAAGGTTCATATATAATTTATAGCAATGATCAAGAAGTCCTTTCTATGTTTTCCTTGAGCCTTCAACCAACTATCAAGTCTTAATGGGTGCTTGGAACAAACTTACCCTCTTCGAACATGAATGGTTCTACGTTCGATGTCCGCCTAGCTTTGCAAGGCGATGGTTGGAAGAACTTAAGTGTCGTCTTCACTTTATTTTCAAATTCTCTAATCCAAGTCATAGTCTGGATCAACTAACATCCTAAATATCTACAGGTGTTCATCCGCATCTAGAGGGCAATAGTTTTTCAAGAGCGATCTCCGCAATTCGTGCTACCCCTGTCGAAGACAGGGACATCAGACTCCTCATCACCGATGAGTTATTTACTCTATTTGGGCTACTGAAAGAAGGCCGCAACATTGGGATCCTTGAAAGTGCTGCATTACCAAGGAGCCCTATCGAGCAAAAAATGGACATCAATTACCATGTCGTGCCCCCAGTCGAGGGGACTCAAGATGAGGCCGAAGAAGGCAAAATTAGGGGTACCCAGATTAATAAGCCTAGCGATGCTGGTGCAGGCCCAGGCAAGGCAACTTTGGTCGAACCATCACAGGGCGCACAACCCCACACACCTGCTAAGGGAAGAAAGAAGCTTGCATATAAGCTTCGCACGAGAAAAACTGTTAAGGATCTGGAGTTCGTTATCACTTCTATTGACGAAGAGTCATCTTTCTAACATATATAAAGCTCAGTGAAGGGGTTCTCAAATCTCATAATTCCTGATGACATTATGACTTATAACTTTTCCAATATCAGTATTGGTGGGCTTGACTCTCCTCGTAGAAGTGGTGATGGCGTTCTTCCTACCGGGCAAGGAGAGAAAACGCCTATAAGCAAGGCTACAGCTACCGGTCGCTCGGGGCATTAGGACACTCACTATCACGTGCACTTCACCACATGCTCTTTATCTATCTTTTGTACAATGGTTACTTATACACTTTTGTTTGGTTTTTGCAGGTGCAATGTCTCAATTTGGAGCCTTTGATCGCTTAAGGAGCTCCTCAATGCAATACGGATCAAGACGTGATTCAGAATTGGGTAAGCATAGAGAGAGGGATGATGACCGAGAATGAGGTCGTCGCTTTAGAGAATCTTCATCTTCAATACATAAATCCTAATCTCGGTCATCCCATCAGGAAGTGCAACCTAATCTTCCTGTGCATAGTGGCGATCAGACCTCTTTTCACGGTCCTCCAGCTCCCGTACCACCTAAGCAATATTCAGGTTCATCTAGCTCCCAGCAATCTCGTGACCGCAGGTCGAGCAAACGTCCAATCGTTGCTTTTGATCCATTTTTGCCGACCTTTGCTCTTGAAGCTTCCACAGCAGAGAAATTGGCCAATCTTAAGTTCATTTTCCCAAAGATTTGTTTTAACGGGCTTAAGTTCCTCCCCTCCATCCATACAATCCCAGGGATTGTCAAAGAAAGAGCTCTCTCGCATGCATCAATGATGTTTTCATGCAGCATGAATCATTTTATCACTTAGCAAAAAAAATCTCTGAGATGTCTATTGAGTGAGAACATAAGATAGATCGTCTCAAGCTAGAGGCGATCCATGATAAAGATATAATTAAGCACCAAGATAATGAGATTTCGGAGTTGACGACAAAACTAACTGAAGCAGAAAAAAGTCCAAGGAAACGTCTGAGGCAGTGAGTTGTTTGGAAGCTGCCCATAAAAAAGAACATGACGCTGCCCTCAACCGCAGCGGTGCACTCACCTAGGAAAAAGATTCCTTGCAAAAGGAGAAAAATTTCTTGGCATGCCCCGTTGAGGAGTTGAAGAGCTTTTGAAGAAAGAGAGCAAAGAGAAGATCGAAGCTCAAGAAGAATCACGGAGATATTGCGAAGAAGCTGTTGAAGCCTAGAGTTTGAAGATTTAAATTGATGAGCAACTTTCTCAGATTGAAGTCCTCAAAGAAGAGGCAAAGGAAGCGGGCCACAACAAGGTGGGAGAGCAGCTCGAAGCCCAGGTAGAGGATGCCAAGGAAGCCGATTGGAATGAAATCAAGGACATGTTCGATCCCCTGATCATCGAATACAATGCTAAAGTCCTTCTCCACCGTGATCTGAGCTTTCTTGGTGAGGGTTATCTTGAGTCGCTCACCGAGGTCTGGGAGTATATAGCTGAAACAAAAAAGAGAGACCTAGCGAAGCCGATTTAGATAAAGAGAAATTAGTACGAGAGATCCTTCATGGAAATGAACCCCTAGACCTTGCCGCCGTGAGACTCCGATACTTTGACATTCTAACATCTTCCGGCAAAGGGAAAAATATCGTCGAATCTTTGGAGTCTGGTCCCAAGGGCCCCTCCTCTTTTCAGGCAGCCGGAGCATTAGTTTCTTTCGGTCCAGGACAGGATCTAAGCTATGATCCGGATAAACCCAGTAATCAATCTAAAGTGCTGACCCCCATACTGGAAGGAGGGACCCCGGCGATGACTGCAAGTCAGTCGGATGCAGGTATTTCACCTTATCTTCCACTTTTCGATTGGTTTCTGTCTTCATGTCCAATAGCATAGGCTTATCTTCTTGTTTTTGCGAATCTACAGGTCTTCCAAGTCCCAATCAAACTCCGAAAAGCAGTGCCACGATGGAGCAACAACAGCATCAATTGAGATCCTGGTGGCCACCGATGCTCAAGTCATTGGAGCACTTGATGAAGATAAGGCTGAAGATCTGCTGCCGCTGGACGAATTTGATGATGTTGTGATCACCAGCACCACTAAACACACTGATGAGCTCAGCCTAAAGGAGCGCATTAAGAGGGAGAAGTTGTTTAAGAAATAGGCCAAGTCTGAACCCGTCGATGCGGATATTGATGATCCAAATCTCATCCCATTACAAGTCATCCCACCTAGCGGGTCAATTTTTGAAAAACTCCCTCCTACTTTTGAAAGCTCCCCAGCCAAAGGTGATAAAGGATCAAGGAAGTAAATAGGTGGAAGCTAGGGTGGCGCCACTCCCGAAAAATCCAAAAAGGAGAGAAGACAAAAGAAATAGCCATCATTTCGGCCCTGTTTGCACATAGCTTGTATAGCTGTTTTTCTCTTTGTTGGCTGTGTTGTATGGGTACAGCCCTGTTTTCTAAATAAACTTGCATCTCAATTTTGAAGCTTATTATGTGAATAAAGGGTTTTTGTTTTCTGTTGAACCCTCGTGTGAATTGTTATCTAAGTAGTTGAGTTATTACTTTCCATTCAATGTATTTGTAATTTGTTGCTCGTTGCTTTGGATGATAATTTGTTAATTCTATCCCAAGGCATCATGCGGTCCTGGCCCCGAGTCATATCAAACACGTGGCTTGTGCCCTAATATCGTGTTGTTGGATTCAACGGTTTGATTAATTATGCTCCTACCCCTAATCTCGGGTTAGCGGAGTTAGACGGTGGATGGCCGAGCCCCATTCTTAACGAGTTTATACTCCTCCTATCAATTTTAGGCTGGAGTTTGCGGAATAGTGAGCGGTCAAATCCCACTCGTTTATTTGCTTATACTCATATCTCCACTCTGGGGATAAGAGTGCGGGTAGTCGATTCATTATACACATAGCCCCATTCTTAACGAGTTTATACTCCCCTTTTCAATTCCAGTCCGCACTCTAGAGACTTTGAGTTAGTTTGTGGGTAGTCGATTCATTATATTTATACTCCAGTCCACACTCTGGGGACTTAGAGTAAGTTCAAAGAATAGTCGGATCGTACTTTTCTTAATTGGTTGATTTTCTCCCAGGGTCCAGGGTTTGATTTAGCGAGCGATCGGTCGTGTCACAATCGCTTTTGATTTATTTCAATCCCATCATTCAGTGGGACTTATTCGGTCATCGAATGGTCGAGTCACATCCATTCCTCATTAAGTATTTCGTCCATCGGGTTATGAACGAGAGTTATTAAATGAACGGTTGGACCAACTCATCTTGTTTAATTCAATCGGGAGCTAGCATAATTGGTTAGTCCCAAACTCTGGGTACCTGTTCGGACTTATCAACATCAGTATGTTTCATAATGTAACTAACACGTAACGCTATAACAAGCACAGATATGAAGGAAGTTAAAAAATTTATTTGCTAAATGGAAGGAAATGACATAATTTGACTTATTACATATCCAGAAAATCAAATGCTAAAGCAAATTCTGAAAGTAAATACAACTGAATGAAAAAGAAATAAACTAAGTGAAATAGCATCATAAATGCTCGCTATTCCATGCCCTTGAGAGTGTGATGTCATCAACTGTCGCTGGCTTGAAAGTTCCCTCTCCAAGCCTCTGCTCAATGACATACGGTCCTTCCCTGGTTGATTCATATGCGACGGGGCAGTAAAAACCCGTTTCAAGACGAGATCGCCGACTTCAAAGGTTTTAGGCCGGACTGTAGTGCTATAGTATCGGGCGATTTAGTGTCGGTGTGCAGTTGCCCTCAAATTAGCTTCCTCATGCTTCTCATCTATAAAGTCCAGAGATTCCAAGAGGAGGTCTTTATTTGTTCTGGAATCGTAGTAGGTCACTCGATGAGAAGGAACTTCGAGCTCAACAGGAATAAGAGCCTCGGAACCGTAAGCGAGGGCGAATAGAGTATGGCCAGTCGTGGACTTGTGGCTGGTCCTATAAGCCCATAGTGCTGTCGAGAATTCATCCGCCCACTTGCCTCTAGCCTTTTCCAAATGCTTCTTCAAACTGGATTTTATGATTTTATTCACAGCTTCAACTTACCCATTCGCTTGAGAGTGAGTGAGTGCCGCAACTCTCTTTTCAATACGATGCCGACAGTAGAAGTCTTTGAATTCAGCACTATCGAATTGAGTCCCATTGCCTGTTACAATAGTTCATGAAAGACCAAAATGACAGGTGATGTTCCAAATAATGAAGTTGGTTACTTTATTCGTTGTGATCATAGCTAATGGTTCTGCTTCAGCCTATTTGGTGAAGTAATCAACTACGACAATAGCGTACTTCGCACCACCTTTAGAGATTGGTAAGGAACCGATAATGCCTATCCCCATATTGAAAATGGCCATGGGCTGATCATTTGTGTTATTTCCATCAGCGGAGCTCTTGGGACTTTTGCATATACCTGGCACTTGTCGCATCGCCTTACATAATCAGCAGCATCTCGATTGATAGTTCCCTAATAATACCCGTAATGGAGTATTTTCTTCGCTAGGGTTTGCCCCCCAGTGTGATCGCCACATTCTCCTTCATGAACTTCTTTTAGGAATCGTTTTATCTCATCATGAGCGATACACCGGAGCAAGAGAACAGAAAAATCCTTTCTATACATAACTCATTTCTATATGATCTATCGTGAAGCTTTACGAAGAACTTGTCGCTTTTCATTCCTTTGTTCAGGAAGGACTCCCTATAGCAACTAGTTTTTAACCAGAGTCATCCACGATTCCCTCTCAGGCTCCATCTCTAATACTCGGTCGGTTCCTGGCAGGTTTATACTCGGGCATTCAATACTTCGACTGGAACCAAACCCATCTGTTGTGCATCCCCTGTGCTAGCAAACTTTGACAGTGAATTAGCCTCTTTGTTTTGATCCTGAGGAATGTGCACAATGTTGTAGTACTCAAAATCGATCAATAACTCTTGGACTTGGGTAAGGTATGGAGCAAGCCGTTGTCCTTTAGCTTGGTAATCTCCCCTGACTTGGTATACTACCAATTGCGAGTCACAAAAGATTTCAAGAGACTTTATTCACGGTTCTTTAGCGAGTTTAAGTCCAGCAATCAGAGCCTCATATTCGACTTCATTGTTTGTTGCAGGGAAATCAAGCTTTAAAGCATAGAAAATTGATTGATCTTGGGAGTTACAAGCACAATCCCAGCTCCAGAGCAATGATCATTAGACGCTCCATCTATATACAACTTCCACCATATGGTAGGGGTTTCACTACTCTCCGAAAAATCGTCTTGGATAGCAAATTCTGCTATAAAATTTGCCAATGCCTGACCCTGGATAGCCCTCCAGGGAAGATAAGTGATGTCGAATTGGCTGAGCTCGATATTCCACTTGAGTAAGCTTCCGGACATCACAAGTCATTGCAGGACCCATCGTAACGGCTGGTCGGTATAAATATTGATAGGGTGCGCCTGGAAATAAGGACGGAGCTTTCATAATGCCATCAGCAAACGGTATGCCAGTTTCTCTATCTTCGGATATTTCCTTTTCTCTCCTGTCAATCGCTTGCTAACATAATAGACTGGTCTTTGGATTTGATTCTCCTCGCGAAGCAACGCGGCACTTATAGTATGTACCGACATGGCTAAGTAGATATATATATCTTCATGATCCACTGGCTTTCATAGGATGGGGGATTTCTCTAAGTGATTCACCAATGCATGGAATGCGTCTTTACAATCTTGTGTCCATTCGAAATTCCTTTTTCCTCTCCTAATCAAGTCAAAGAAAGGAATGCATTTATCAGTAGCTCTGGAAATGAATCGGCTTAGGGCAACAACCTTCCCATTCAGACTCCGTACTTGTTTAATAGTCTTTGGCGCTTGGATATTGCGAATAGCTTGGATCTTCTAGGGATTAACTTCGATTCCGCAGGCATTAACGATGAAACCCAAGAACTTTCCTGATGCAACGCCAAAGGAACATTTCAGAGGATTAGTTTGCATATTATAATGTCGGAGGATGTCGAACATTTCTACCAAGTCTTTAATGTGGTCACTATACTATCATGACTTCACGAGCATATCATCCAGATATACCTCCATCGTTTTTCCGATTTGATCTTTAAACATTCTGTTAACTAGGCGCTGGTAGGTCGCTCTTGCATTCTTTAGCCCAAACGGCATACCAAATAGCAATATAATCCAACACTGGTAATGAAGCTGGTGTACTCTTGATCGGGAATGTGCATCGGAATTTGATTATATCCCGAATATGCGTCCATGAACGATAGCAATTCGTGTCATGTGGTTGAGTCTACCAGCTGGTCAATCCTTGGAAGGGGAAAACTATCTTTTGGGCATGCCTTGTTCAAGTCCGAGTAATCAACGCATGTCTGATACTTCCCATTCGCCTTTCTCACAAGCACAAAATTGGATACCCAATTAGGTAGAGGGCGTCGCGAATAAACCCATTGTCTTTGAGTCTATCCACCTCCTTTTTAAGAGCTACAGGTCTCTCCGTATCCATGCCACGTCCTTTTTATTTCATTGGGACATGCCTCGGGTTGATATTCAATGCATGGCTCGCAATGGCAGGCGAGATCCCACACATGTCAGAGTGAGTCCAAGAGAACATGTCGAGATTCACTTGGAGAAATCCAGTAAGTTCTTTCACCATCGGGGGGCTGTGCTGCGATCCGATCTTTAGGACCCGTGGTAGGTTGTCGTGGCTAATGTGATGTCAATCATCAGCTCAGCCGGTGCAGCCTTGGTGTCTTTGGGCTCCTCCTCATCATCTCTCAGATCTATATCTCTTTAGAGCCGACTATGGCGCCCGAGTCAAGGCTCAAGCACTAGTTGTCAGTCTTAGTGGCTTAAATGCGGACTGACTTGTCCATACCCTCACCTATCTCCTTTCGTGAGCATCCTTCAAATAGGCACATCCAACCACTTGATCACCATGAATAACTTCGACTCCATTATCTATCGGGAACTTCAAAATCAAGCACCATGGGCAATAGCTACCCAAAACTCAGCTAGGGCATGTCGGCCCAGAAATGCGTTGAATGGAGAGTAAACATCTAAAACAACAAAAGGAAAAATATGTACTCTTCTACGGTCACCTTCTCCCAACTCTATAGGTAATTCAATGTAACCAACGGCTTCAGTTGCAGCACCGTTAAAGCCATGAATGCGGGCTTTTGACAGTTTCAAGTCCTTGGCTTCCATCCTCATCTAATCATAAGCTTTTTTGAAAATTATATTTATAGAACTTCCACAGTCAACCAATATCCTTCTCATTAAAGCGGGACCGATCATGGCCGAAATAACCATTGGGTCGATCGTTGGAGCCTCCACTTTGTCTACATCTCTATTACTAAACATGATATCATCTGCCATTGTATGCTGCTGTTTGACCGAAGCTCCATTTTCTGTGTTTAAACAACATTCAAAATCCACGTGCTTTATCGCGCTAGCATAGCGCACCATTTCATGCCTACTCTTATCAGCCGGATGCGGTCCTCTGACTATTGTATTGATTACCAGTCTTCCACCAATTCGTGCAGGCTCCTCAGCCCTGTGTGGTGTTTGTTCTCAATTGGGGTTAGATGTCCCCTGCCCGCCATCTTGAGGGGTTTTCACAAACTGCTGTAACTTCCTTTCTCGAATCAGCTTTTCGGTATCCTGGAGATGCTTGCATTCATTTGTGTTATGCCCATAACATTCATGAAACCGACAATATTTTCTGGTTTGTTTCTGCTTCTCATTTGATTCTTTTGAAGGAGGCTTCCTGTACTGCATGGTATTGAAAGTGGACAAATAGATATTCTCTATGGACGTATTCAGTGGCATGTAAGTATTATACATCGAAATCCTAGGCTTCCCTCTTTCAGAATCCCTCTTTCGTTCTCGGCTCCTATCTTCGTCTTTCTTTTGTTGATTCGGTTTGTTCTGGACATTCACTTGAACTTTTTTCAAGCATTCATTAGACTGCTTTACAGCAATATTACTTGTACTCCCTCTCCATTCGGTCCTACAACATTCTTCTTCCTTGAGGATCTGGCTTCCTCCTTCTTTAAATACTAAGCCACCTTTGCATAAAAGCATTCCAACATTGCGGGTGGTATGCCAGCTAACAAATCACCAAAATCAAATTTTGGATCAATTCCTCTTGTTGCGATTATCAATATTGCATGGTCATTTGGATTACTGATTTCTGTAATAGTTGTATGGAATCTCTCCAAATAATCTTTCAGTGATTCTCCTGGAGCCTAGATCACACTGGACAAGGATATTACATCTTTGGGGTGAGTTGCGTGCATTTGGAACCTATCCACTAACCTTGTTGACAAATCATCAAATCTAAAGATCGACCGCGAGGGTAGCCATATAAACCACATCGTTGCTATTCCAGAGAGAGTTATGGGAAAACATCTATACTTGGTTGCATCATATGCTCATGCGAAATCCATCGGCCATTCATACCTCATGATATGCTGCCTGGGGTCGGTTTTTCCCTCATAGGCAGGCATCGACATCATGTTGAACCTCTATAAATACTCTGCATGTAGGACATTATCAATGAACGGGGTATGGCTTCTCGAGATTCCCCAGTCATCATTGGCCAAGCCTTGGGCCTCTCTTACTAATTGTCTAACCATAGCCAACAAGTCAAGCATTTGGATAGTTGGCGCCAAGCGGTGGTCGTGTTCCATGGCACGTGAATGGTCTGGTCGATGTCTACGGGCCATTCCATGCCTTCTTGGTTCAATATCTTCTCGATGTGTGTCCTGTAAGTTCACTTCATTGTCATTCCGGGGAAGCACTTAGTCAACGTTTAACTGAACTCTATTATCCAAATCGGCCGCAGCAGCTCTAGCTTGTACCCCAGTGCGCATAGGTAATTTCCTCCTCTGGAGGAGGGATCGACACCAGTCCCTATGAAGGGTCGACATCGATCGATCCTAGCAGACCACGATGGTCTGCTTTTGACGTCCCAAAGTTTCTACATGATCTTCATCTGTTCTACGATGCATGTGCATGTGATACTCGTCCGATGAACTAGAACCCTCTGATGTCGAGTAAGGTGTAGGGTCCCTCCTAGCTTTTCCTCGTTGTTGCCGAGTAAGTTGGTTCATTAGGTTGATATTAGTTTGAATCTGTTGATTTAATTGTCGATGGCAACCCATTAGCTCTCTCATCAGATTCTGGAATTCAACTCTTGTAATAGAATCAGTTGGATTTTGGACTTCAACTGGTTCAACATTCACACCCATTGGTTGACTACTCGAGCCTCTTTGTTGGAAACTAATGTTCTTGTTTCCCTCTATGTTTTGAGAAGTAGATCTAGTGTTACTCGCCATTATTGATAGCTTTGCTTAGATTTTTGAAAATCTGAATATTATAAGCAAACTTCCTGAAGATAACTATGGATCTCCTTCAGGGGATTTATGCAATCCAGTAGCAATAAAGGGATCCTAATCAGCTGAGAATCAATGCTCTCAATGAAAGCACCAAAATGTTTGCACCAAGAATTAGCACAAACACCCAATAGAAACTTTTTGAAGAGGATTAAATGAAGAATAAAATGGAAAAGGAGGATAATAATAAAGAAACAACAATTAATCGAAAGAAAAGCACACACACAATGATTTATAGTGGTTCGGCGTTGTTTTCCACGTCCACTTTGAACAGATTGCTTTATTAATAACTTTATAGTATGAGTGCAAGAGGGATTAGATTAAATCCTTAGTTACAAAAGAATATAAAGCAAATAGCAGCATAAAAGTGCTAAAAATGAACAACCAAGCGGTATTTATAGGCGAAGATGACCAAATATCTCTCTGAAAACTTGGTAGAAAGACCTTCAAAACCATATGGGCCCAAAGGAGGGGTCGCATGGCCCAATTCCCAAAGAAGAGGGATCGGTATCGATCCCTTCTTTTGTTGAATTTTGGGGTGTGATCCCTATGGTAGCTTCCTCATGCTAAATATGCTTAGTCTTCAAATTTCATGTCAATTGGGTCAGTGGAGCTCGAGTTATTGCTTGATCTTTGCTTCTACATAGTATGCATGTTGTTTTCTGCCGATCACTTCCTAGGGAAGTATACCGATCCCTCCAACTTTGTAATTTTTTGGTGCGATCCCTAGGGTAGGCTCCCTAGGGTTCCTATGTCTTGCTCATAAAATTTCATATGTATTGGACTTGTGGATCTTGAGATATTAATTGTTTCCTACAAGAATGCCTCAATACCCTGAAACATACCAATCCCTCTTGTTGGAGCTAATTTTATGTCGATCCCTCTTATGCATTGAACCATATTTCATACTTTGAACATTCTACCTTGCATATCTATCAATTCCATTCAACCTTGACTTTATATTATCATCTACACTTGACTTTTGGGCCCCACAATTATCACTCTGGAGTCATCGGCCTTGATGGTAATTGAATCTAACTCGTGCAATTAGTTTAATATAGCCAGGCTAAAATGCCGAATAACAGTAATTTAACTAATGGTGTCATTCTATCAATTAGGTTAAACCACATTACAATTTTGGGCCATTGACTGCTTATTCTATCAATTAGGTTAAAGCATATTACAACTTGTGTTCTACCCCTGTTTGGTATACTACACAAGTAAACTTCCAATATGCAACATTTTTTCTAAAGTACACTGCACTTATTTCAGTTTAGTTTTACTTGTTGTTTCTGAAGTTTCTTTTATCCATCAATATTACTTTAGATTGATGTTTATGAATATGGGAGCTTGACATAAGTCTTAGAGTTGATAGGAAGATATTCTTTGAGCATTATTATTCTTGGAGTTTAATAGGTATGATTGTCGTTGGCAGTTCAAGTGTGTGGTGGTAGGGTGAGGTTGGGGTGAATCTGTAGGATGTTGTTGTTGGAGTGAAGTTGCAGTGAAGAGTTCGAGGATAAGGGTGTTGCTCAAGAATGGGTTTCATGTTTTGTATTTTTGCCATGTTGTTAGTTCAGTTGGGTTTCATGTTTTGTATTTTAACTATTTTTGATGTGTATGATTCTATGAATGGTCTTTGGTGGTGTAATTTTGTATCATCTTCTTGTATTAAGCAAACTTGTTATTTTTATGCACTGAACACTTATAATGAATACATTAATTTTGCTAAGTTTTAGAGATTGTGGTCTACAATAATGCATAGGTTTTTTTTATTTTTTAACAACGGATAAAAATAGTTGTAAAATATGTATTACAACGGACAAAAATAGTTGTAAAAGATCTATTACAACGGACAAAACCAGGTGCGAAAGACTTAATACAGCTGGCAAAAACAGTTGCGAAAGACCTATTGCAACCGACAAAAACAGTTGTAAAATGCTTCGATCCTATTACAACTTCGCATATTAAGACTGGTTGCTAACCATTGTAATAGGTCTATTACAATGGACATTGCCAGTTGTGAAATGGATATTTTGTTGTAGTGTACCGGACTTACGTCTGACTCGTGGTTTTATCTTTCCCTTAGTTCCTCAAGTGCTCTACCGAGTAGTTTGAGAAAAGCAGGTTTTCATTGATATTCTTTGGAGCTTCAGGAGACGAGCTGGATGCTTTCACCTACCTTAGTATTTTATTTCGGTTGCACTACTATTACGTATGTAACGACCTATATTTATGTTTCGAAGGATCATAAAATATTTTTATTTTATCCATATGAGGTCATATAATTTTGGGATATGACTCTTAGTGATATTTTACACACCTATGATTTTTCCTAAATTTCTATGTGACCATTTTGACCCTGAAAATCTTGTTTGTGCTATAACTTTTGATGAGAGTCAAATTAGAGTATCAAACTGGTTCCATTTCTTCAGGATGATGGTTTCCCATTTCGTAGAGTGATGATATTAGAAAAGCGGACTTATGGTTAGGAAGTTATAGCTGTTTTAAGTTTTTAACAACAGTTGGCCAAAATTAATGTGTAATTAATTAAGCCCATTAGTTGGCCCATTAGTCTAATTAGAGATTACTATAAATAGGGGCTATACGAGTCAAATTTAAATGTTTCCTTCTCGTTCCAAATTAGGTATAAACCCTAATTAGCCCTAGATTCATCCAAATTGCTCTCTAAATCAAACTTTATTGTGGATTAGAGATTAGAATCTCAGTTAGGAGGTAGAGATCATCGATTTGTTTGATTTGGAGTGTTTTTCTTTGCTGTTTGGATTAGATTTGCACACAAATTGGTTGTTGGTAATTGATGAGTGGTTTATGTCTTTTCACTATACTACACATGTTTACAAGGTAGAATTATAGGATTTAACATGTTTTAAATTGATTTTTGTCCATAAAAACCTTTTCTAACTTTAATGACATGCTAATCCATGCATATGATATAGGTTGACTAGAAATCACCTTGATTTATGTTCATATATTCATGTTATCTACAGATCTATGTTAGAAATTGACTTGTTTATCTTATTTTAATGAATTGCATGTTAGGATGGATTAAATTGCTTGTTATACATGTTTGTATGTTGTGATTTGATAGTGTTTGTCAGTGTTGTGCATGCATTGAAAGATAGGTCGGAGAAATGAGTAAATCGAAAGCAAAGTTGGTCGGAATTGGATGAAATTTGGTAGGTGTGCTTTGGAGTATTGTGGAAAGACACATGATGAATTGCAACTTAAATGGGGCTAAGTAAACAACTCGGCACCGAGTTATGCCAATAACTCGATACCGAGTTATGGCGAAGGAGGCTATGAGTCGGTGGTCGGCATGGATGGATATAGTAGGGCTAGATGAGGTGTTCTATATCAAAGATGCAAGAGAGATTTGGCTAAGGGTTGAGCATACCACTGAGCTATCTCTAGAATTAGAAGAAGGAGCTTTGGATTAAATGTCTAGTTATCAAGGAGGGATGAATCGGAGTCCAAGACATTGGAAGGGGAGTACTAGAGACGTGAAAGAGGAATTGGCCATTAGTTGGCTAAATGTATAACACGAAACCGAGTTATACCTATAACTTAATACCAAGTTATCCTGATGCATGATATGGAGTTTGAACTTCTAGAGACTATTGTTGAGGTTCCGTAGATCGTGTGGAGGTGTTGGCTCGTTCGTATCAGGTTGGATGACAATATAATAACATAATGGAAAGCTATGGTCTTCAGATGTTGGCTTGTGTTGGGTGTAAGTTCTAAAGATGGCGGCTCGTAAAGGAGGAGGCCATATGATCGAGGAATGTGTAAGGGTTCCTTATGAATAATGGAAACTGGATTGAGCAAGAAGGGCTTGGTATCCAAATCGAGCAAAGGTGGGCTTGGGTATATGTGCTAAGGAATCATTGATGCTCAGAGAGTTTTCAGTTGTACTCAAAACAGGGGTATTGTAAGTGGGGACGCCCATGGGTCAATTGCACCTATATACCTTGGACCTGTAGCTTTAGGTCTAGTGTCCAGCTTTGGGCTATGAGACATGTATCCAGCTTTAGGCTGCGAGATACGAGAGAACAACAGAGAACCGAGGTATCCATTAGTCCCTGGCTTGGGGGCCATATGAGTTATCATATATTCATGGCACAAGGAGTGATATTTAGGATTGTTGATGGATGTTATGGATGTTTTGGTTGTTTTCTTTAGTAGCTATCACTCTTAAATATCATGGGAAGTAGGTATTCAAAATAGGAATACTCGGAAGATTGATATCCTTTATTTGGTTTGTTGTATATCTTTAAGATATTGTAGAGTAGCATATTATATTATTATATTCTAACTCTTTGGTTGCAGGAACAGGTCGGGTATGGTTCATGTACTCTTGTTCCTTACTATATTTACCTGTATAGTATTTTAAGACTCATTTACCGCTCACACCAAACTGTTGTCTGACCTAAGGTTTTATGCTTTGCTTCTTATTATCTTGGGTACTCTTAAATGAGTGACTAGATAACAGGTCTAGGTGACGCAGCAGCTATTCGGAGGACGAGCTGGATGGAGCTATCTCGTATTATATACTTATATGGATTCGATGTTTATTTCGCTGTGCAGCACTGGGGAGCCTTAGCAGTGACTGCTTATACTTGTATTTGAGACAGCGATTGAGTTTGTTTCAATTGTATAAACTCTACTACTTTTGATGTATAACTATGTGGATTTATACTCTAATGATTCATTCACATAGTTATTATTATCTCTTCTTTTATATCGTTGATATTATATTTTATCCATACACTATGAAATATCACAGGTTATATGCTATGTTTATTATTTCAACCCTAATGATCGTCCTATATTGGTCGGGCATGATGTAGTGCACTATTTAGTTATATTTATGCTAGTGGTATAGGGCAATCGTCACATTTGGTATCAAAGCTTTGGTTACGTAATTAGCTAGAATTGATAGCATGATCTAGTAGAGATAAGGAAGTTGTTATTGCCTTAGACTGGATAGAGAGTATGTATATACGAGATTGTGTGTACTTGTTATAAGTTTTGTTTTCAGAACTATATAGTAATATATTATATAGTATAAGTCGAATGCACATGAGCACCATATACACAGTTTTCTTTAT
This sequence comes from Allium fistulosum, assembly GCA_030737815.1. NCBI lineage: Eukaryota > Viridiplantae > Streptophyta > Magnoliopsida > Asparagales > Amaryllidaceae > Allium > Allium fistulosum. Next base: position 247,512,249 of record CM060905.1, on the reverse strand, counting down.
GAGAGACCGATCATTCTTGTTACAAATAAGAACGAGCCGACATACAAGGTATGCTGTGAGGAATTCTACTTCAGGAGTAGAGGTAGGAACGGGATCATGAGCTGCTACGCTTGATGTTCAAGCCATGTTCAATGCTATGATGGCTAATATGATGAGAAATGCTCATGGAGTGGGGATAGGTGGAGGTGCTCCCGTGTAAGCACCAAGAGCTGATTTTGCCAAGTTGAACAAAGATTATAATACTCTTGGACAGAAGTCATTTTATGGAACAGAGTCAGCCATAGAAGTGCAAGATTGGTTGGGTACTTATGAGTGCATCTTTGATGATATGGAGGTGGAAGATGCTATGAAGGGAAGTTGGCTTCAAGACATCTACAGAGCCGAGCCATGAATTAGTGGAATGCTGGTACTATTACTACTCCAGAGGATCAGTTCAGTTGGGAACAGTTTAAGGTAAGGTTCGAGGAGAAGTTTATTCTGGCTGCTCAGAAGTTGGTTCTGTTCAGAAAATTTGCTGATCTCAAGCAGGGAGAGATGACATTTCTTGAATATATGGCAGAATTTAATGCTTTGTCTAAGTATGGGATGTTGTTCATCGACACTCCATTGAGAAAGAATGAGAAGTTCGTCATTGGGTCAGACGACTATCTTGGAGAAAGCTAGTGGATCATATTGATGATCCTTTTGGAAAACTAGTAGAGAAGGAGCTTCACCATAAGCCCTAAAGCTAAGACTGCTATTGTTGTTTCTACTGAAAAAAAGAAGCCAAAACTGCAGCAAGGCGTTGAAGACAAGAAGAAGTGGAACAGAAAGAGAAAGCAGTTCCAGGGAAAAGGTGGTAAGAAGAATGGTAAATGGGAACCTACTTGCTTTGGATGCAATGAAAAGGGTCATTTGATTAAAAATTGCAAGGCAAGTGAGAAGAGGAAATGTTACAACTGTGGCACGCCTAGGCATTTGAAGAAGAATTGTCCAGAACCGATAAAGGATTAGCAAGTAGTGAAAGCGTATGCTTTGGAAGAAGTCCCAACTTCGTCGAGTGCTCCCTCGACGAAGGAGAAGAGAAAGGGAGCCGTCATTCAAGGTATGCCTTTATTGGTGGTATTCTTATTCAAGTTTTGTTTGATACCGGTGCTTCACATTCATTCATTTGTAGTGACCTGGTAGATAGATTGGGACTGGAACTCGAGATAGTTGAATGACCTTTGATTGTGATAGACGTTGTTGGAGGTTCTACTAGCCTTTGCATGGTTTGTCATAGTCTAGTTTTATCGAGTCATGGATGTTCTTTGGTTTGTGATTGCTTTGTATTGAATTTTTTTGGGTTCGAGATTATCTTGGGAATGGACTGGCTTAGGAAGTATGCGGCCACAGTGGGTTGCGAAAGGCTATTGGTGACAATTGGAGATGTCGATGGGCGGACGGTAGTGATAGCTGCCTCCTAAAGGATGAGGTGATGGTTAACTTTCTATATTCGCTTGAGGTTCCATAGGATGGGTTGTCATCCGTGCCTATCGCTAGAGATTATCCAGATGTTTTTGAGGAAGTGACTGGATTGCCGTCGCATAGAGAGATTTGGTTTCAAATATACTTGGTAAAGAAAGCCAGACTGATAGTTATGCCTTTGAGGCGTATGGCACCCAAAGAGCGGAAGGTATTGGAGGTGCAAGTTAATGACCTATTGAGGAAAGGGTTCATTCAAAAAGCATATCTGAGTGGGGTGCACTTATTGTATTCACGACTGAGGTGGATGGATCTTTGAGGTTGTGTGTGGATTATCGTGAGCTGAACAAAGTGATGAAGAAGAACAAGTATCCACTCCCACGTATCGATAATTTATTCGAACGGCTGCATGGTGCGAAGGTGTTCTCTCAAATGGATTTGGCGATGGGAATTCACTAGCTTAGAGTAGCAAAGGAGAGTGTGTCTATTACTGAATTTCATACATCGTCTAGATTTTATGAGTGGTTGGTGATGTCATTCGGGTTAACCAATGCTTCGGCATACTTTGTGGATCTCATGAATTGAGTTTTCGAAGACTTGCTGAATCAGTTCATGCTTGTGTTTGTAGATGATATTCTGATCTACTCTAGAATTGAAAATGAGCACAAGACGCACTTAAGGATTGTATTAGAGACGTTGAGAAAACACAAGTTGAGAGCGAAGTTCTCGAAGTGTCACTTCTGAAGAGAAGAAGTGAGATTCTTGGGTCACGTCATTTCAGAACAGGGTATAGTTGTGGATCATGCGAACGTGGCAGAGGTCCAAGATTGGAGTCAGCCCGAAAAAGCTATGGATATGAGGAGTTTCCTAGGATTGGCGGGATATTATAGACACTTCATCAAGGACTTCTCAAAGATAGTAGCAACGTTGGACAATTTGACAAAGAAGAATCAGACTTTTGTTTAGGATGCGAAGTGTGAGCATGCATTTGTGAGTCTGAAAGAGAGGTTGACGAATGCACCGGTGTTGACCATTCCAAGTGGAAATGAAGAGCTAACATTATACACTGATGTCTGTGGTACTGGGTTGGGTGCGGTGTTAATGCAGAAGGGAAGAGTTGTCGCTTATGCCAATCGACAGCTAAAACCACACGAAAGGAATTACCTCATGATTTAGAATTGGCGGCAATTGTTTTTGCTTTGAAAATGTGGATGCACCATTCGTTGGGAGAAAGGTTTGAGCTGTTTAGGGACCACAAATCCTTGAAGTACCTTTTCTCTCAAAAGGATCTCAACCTTCGTCAACGATGGTGGTTAGAGTTCTTGACCTCTTATGATTTCAGTACTTTCTATACTCCAAAAAAAGGGAATGCAGTCACTGATGCATTGAGTAGAAGATATGATGGGTTGGGAGCAATGTTCTTGGAATGGAAGCAGATAGAGTATATTGCTAGATTTGATTTCAGACCTCACTACGAGCTAGAACCTGAAATGTTAGCGAGCTTATTGATTAGACCTACTCTAATTAAAGGATCGGTACTAGTCAGAAGTGGGACGCTAGGCTAGCGGAGATCATAACAAAGATAGAGGAAGGAGTAGAAACCGAGGACATGAAGCAATATGAACTCGACCGAGAAGGTTGGCTTCGTAAATATGGGAGGTTGTTTGTTCCCGATGTTGAGATAAACTGCTAAGAGAGTGTCATCATTACAGATTGACTATTCGTCTTGGTGGTAACAAGATGTATGAAGATATGAAGCGAACCTACTACCGGGAAGGTATGAAGAGGGATGTTGAGGCATTCATCTCGAAGTGTTAAACTGTCAGTTGGTGAAGGCAGAGCAGAAGAAACCAAATGGATTGTTGCACCATTAGAGATTCTTGAGTGGAAATGGGAGCAAGTATCGATGGATTTTATTGATGGATTGTCGAGGACTCGAGCAGGGTACGACGACATTTGGGTCATAGTTGATCGGTTGACCAAGAGTGCAAGGTTTATACCTGTCAAGTCAAGTAGAACGGCATACAAGCTGGTAGAGTTATATGTAAAATAGATAGTACGATTTCACGGTGTGCCAAAGGGCATTGTGAGTGACCAAGACCTATTGTTCACTAGTGGGTTTTGGAAGAGCTTACAAGAGGCGTTAGGGATGGAGCAGCATCTTAGTATAGCATATTACCCACAAACGGATGGGCAAACTAAAAGAGTAAATCGTATATTGGAAGATCTCTTGCGAGCATGCATTATAGGCTTTGGTGGATCATGGGATGATCATTTGCATTTGGTGGAGTTTGCATTCTATAATAGTTGTCAGTTGAGTATTGGGATGGCTCCATATGAAGCCCTGTATGGAAAACCGTGTAATGCACCTTCATGTTGGTGGGAAGCGGGCGAGAAATTGATACTTGGACCAGATATGATTAGAGAGACATTAGAGAATATTGAGGTCATTCGGCAACGAATAAAAGCTGCTTAGGATCGACAATAGAGCTATGTGGATAAAAGACAAAGATATTTTTGGAGTTTTCTATCGGAGATATGGTATTTGTAAAGGTTTCTGCCCTAAAGAATGTAGTTTGATTCGGTAGAGAGGGGAAGTTGGCACTGAGATTCATAGGTCCTTTTCCGATAATCGAGAGAATCGAGGAGCTAGCATACAGGGTCGACTTAACTTAGAAGATGGTAGGCATGCACAATGTTTTTCATGTCTATAATCTATGGAAGTTTGTGCATGACTCAGACATGATGAACACACCGAATCAACTAGAAGATGTTGAGGTAGAACCAAAAGTTTCTATTCCTCGTAAACCGCTTGTATTGTTGGGTACGATACGAAATAACTTAGGAGAAAGATGGTGAAACTAGTTATGGTACAATGGAGCAGTGACAATTATACATGGCAGATAGAGGAGAGCATGAGGACTAAGTGTCCGGAGCTCTTTGAATGGTATGACCCAACGTTTATCGTATCTACTTTCACCATTATTATTTTTTCAATAAGTTAGTATTCTGCATGCTAGGATAAGTTCACTATATTATTAGTTGCATGGCCACTTGTTTGATATGTGTGATGGTTGTTTATGATTGGTAGGCATGCGGGGTGATCATGGTTGCTTATACTTTGGCTTGTCTGGGGATTTCGAGGGCAAAGTTCCTAAAAGGGGAGAATGTAACGACCCGTATTTTACATATCGAAGTATCGTAAAATATTTTTATTTTATTCGTATGAGGTTGTATGATTTTATAATTTTTGGATATGACTCTTTGGGTCATTTTACACACCTACGATTTTCCCGAATTTCTATGTGACCATTTTGACCCTGAAAACCTTGTTTGAGCTATAACTTATGATAAGATTATAATTAGGGTCTTAAACCGGTTCCATTGCTTCAGGATGATGGTTTCCCATTTTGTAGAATGGTCATAGTAGAAAAATGGACTTACGGTTAGGAAGTTATGGTTGTTTTAAGTTTTAACAGCTACTGGTCAGAATTAATGTATAATTAATTAAGCCCATTAGTTGGCCCATTAGTCTAACTAAATATTACTATAAATAGGGGTTGTAGGAGTCAAATTAGAACTTTTTCCTCTCATTTCAAATCAGGTCTAAACCCTAATTAACCCTAGATTTAACCTAATTCATCTAAATTACTCTCTAAATCAAACTATATTGTGGATTAGAGATTAGATCCTCAATTAGAATGTAGAGATCATCGATTTGTTTGATTTGGAGTGTTTTTCTTTGCTATCCGGATTAAAGCTACAAACAAATTGGTTGAATTTGGTAATTCATGAGTGGTTCATGCCTTCCCACTATACTACACATGTTTATAAAGTAGAACTATAGGATTTAACATGTTTTAAATTGATTTTTAGCCATAAAAACCTTTTCTAACTTTAGTGACTTGTTAATCCATGCATATGATATAGGCTGATTAGAAATCACCTTGATTTATGTTCATATATTCATGCTATATGTAGATCCATGTTATAAATTGACTTGTTTATCTTATTATGATGAATTGCATGTTATAATGGATGAAATTACTTGTTATGACTTGTTTATATGTCGTGATTTGATAGTATTTGTTAGTGCTATGCATGCATAGAAAGATAGGTCGGAGAATTGAGCAAATCAGAAGCAAAGTTGGTCGGAATTGGATGAAATTTGGTAGATGTGCTCTGGAATATGGTGGGAAGACACATGATGAATCGCGACTCAAATGGGGTTAAGTACATAACTTGGCACTGAGTTATGCCTATAACTCGCTATCAAGTTATGGGGAAGGAGGCTATGAGTCGGTGGTCAGCATGGATGGATAGAGCATGGCTAGATGAGGCGTTCTATATCAAAGATGCAAGATATTTGGCTAAGGGTTGAGTGTACCACCGAGTTATCTCTAGAACTAGAAGAAGGAGCTTTGGATTGAATGCCGAGTTATCAAGAGGGATGAGTCGCGGTCCAAGGCACTGGAAGGGGAGTACTAGAGACATGGAAGAGGAATTAGCCATTAGTTGGCTAAGTGTATAACTAGGCACCGAGTTATACCTATAACTCAGTACCGAATTATCCTGGAGCATGATATGGAGTTTGAACTTTTAGGGATTTTTGTTGAGGTTTTGTAGATCATGCTGGAGGTGTTGGCTCGTTCGTATTAGGTTGGATGACGATATAACAGTATGATGAAAAGCTATGGTCTTCGGATGTTGGCACGTGTTGAGAGTAGGTTTCGAAGATGGCGGCTTACAAAGGAGGGAGCCGTATGATCAAGGAATGTCGAAGGGTTCCTCGTGAATAATGGAAACTAGATTGACCAAGAAGAGCTTGGCATCCAAATGGAGCAAAGGTGGGTTCACGTATATGAGCTAAGGAATCATTGATTCTTGGAGAGTTTTCAATTGTACTTAAAGCAGGGGTATTGTAAGTGGGGATGCCCATGGGTCAATTGAGGGACCTGTATACCTTGGACCTGTAGCATTAGGTCTAGTGTCTAGATTTGGGCTACGATATATAAGAGTACAATAGAGAACTGGGATTTCCATTAGCCCCTGGCTTGTTGGCCATACGAGTTATCATATATCTAGGGCACAAGGAGTGATAGTTAGGATTGTTGATGGATGCTTTGGTTGTTTTCTTTAGTAGGCTATCACTCATGGGTATCATGGGAAATAGGTGTTCAAGATAGGAATACCTGGAAGATTGATATCCTTTATTTGGTTTGTGGTATATCTTTATGACATTGTAGAGTAGCATATTATAGTGTTATATTCTAACTCTTTGGTTGTAGGAACAGATCAGGTATGGTTTGTGTACTCTTGTTCCTTATCATATTTACCTGTATAGCATTTTAAGACTCATTTACTGCTCACACCAGACTGTTGTCTGACCCAAGGTTTTATGGTTTTCTTCTTATTATCTTGGGTACTCTTAAATGAGTAGACTAGATAACAGGTCTAGTGATGTAGTAGCTTTTCGGACGATGAGCTGGATGGAGCTATCTTGTATTATATACTTATATGGATTTTACGTTTGTTCCACTGTGCAGCACTAGGGAGCCTTTGCAGCGACTGTTTATACTTGTATTTGAGACAGTTATTGAGTATATTTCCATTGTATAAACTTTACTACATTTGATGTATAACTGTGTGGATTTGTACTCTAATGATTTGTTCATATAGTTATTACTGTCTCTTTTGTTATATCTGTGATATTATATTTTATCCATGCGCTATGAGATATGACAGGTTATATGTTATGCTTGTTAGTTCTACCTTGATGATTGTCCTATATCGGTCGGGCATGACGCAACGTACTATTTAGTTATATTTGTCCCAGTGGTATAGGGCAATCGTCAAAGTATACGTCAGCATTTGTGAGGACAAACTATTATAACTATCCAGGCTAATGATAGTATTTAGGATTGTAACCGTTAAATGAAATGTATCTTAGAGTGATGGTGTTATCCCGCCTTTTGGCAAGGCCGTGATACCAAGGAATTGACTAGTAACCAATGATGGTCCGTCCTAGAGATCAGTTATATACAGGCTCACTATGGATATCGACGAATTTTGTCCGAGACCGGATCAAGCTAAAATTGATATGACACGACAAGCGAAGCTATGAAAGCCAATGTTCCAAATTTCAGGTCAATCCGAGTTCGTATGCTCAAGTTATGAACGATACAAAATTGGATGAAAACCAACCACCGGTCGAATCGCTCAGTTCGAATCCATCAGGGAAGCCAACTTCGACTCGCTTCGCCTCCATCAGAAGTGCCTACTTCGACTCGCTCCACTTCGACTCCATCTCCGAACCTCTGTTCGACTCGATCGTCTAATGCCTACTTCGACTCGCTCCGCTTCGCATCCATCAGGAGTGCCTATTTCGACTCACTCCGCATCCTTCAGAAAACAACAGTTCGACTCCATCTAGTTCGACTCCATCAGAGAGCCACATTTTGACTCGCTCCACTTTGTCAACTTCGCATCCTTCCGAAGACTCCTACTTTGTGTCCATCAATGCGAAGCAAGGCACAGCAGTCAATACGAATAAACGCCACGTCACTGAGTCAAACAGAACCGAGTCAAACAAAGAGCGAGTCGAAACAAGAGCGAGTCAAACGAAACAGCCAACCGAGAATCCCAATTCGTATCTCCTAATCTACAAGTCCAAATGCTATGAAATTTTCACAGAAGACTACGTGCATGCTAAAGAATGTCCACGCCAAATTTCGACTCCATTAGATCAAATCTTGATCGATATGAAATTTGTTCGTATCGATCACGGATCGGACTGAAACTTCACGGGCCTGGGCGTGCGGGCCTGGTCACGTGCCAGAGAGGGTCTCCCGAGATCTGAGCGAAATATCAGCCTCCTACACCTATAAATAGACCCCCAAAGCCAACAGAAAAGGGGTTCTTCTTCTTTTTTGAGATCTCCAACGCCTAGACTCCGCCGGATCCAGATCTGAACTCCATTGCCGCTGCTACCAACGAATTTCACTGCTGCAAATCAGAATTACCTGCTGTAATTTCTTGAATTCACTTGTAATCATCAAAGATAAATCAATAAAGCAAACTACTTCATAGTGGACGTAGGCAATACGCCGAACCAATCTAAATTCTTGTGTCTCCTTTCATGTTAATTATTTTTCATATCTGGGATTTGGAGTTTTTGTTAGATAATTCCTCCTTTTTTATTTAATTTCTTCACTTTATCTCTTCAAAAACTTCTGAAGAGTGTTGTGCCTAATTTTGGTACAAACAATTTGGTGCTTTCATTGAGAGAAAACCCAAATTTTCTCCTGCTCTTTGGATCTTTTATCTATATCGGATTGCATAAATCCAAGAAGAAGATCCAGATCTAGAACTTTGAAGCCCTTCCATTCTATTCAGATTTGCATCAGATCTAGGAAAGGACTTTCATCACCTCACCATGGTAAGTACACGGACTACTTCTACAGCTGCTGATCAGGGAGGACGGGACAGACAGAATCTCGCGCAATTGCCTCATCAAACCAAAATGCCGCTGGACCTTCAGATCCAACATGTCCGGTTACCAGACAAGAATTCCAGACGCTGTTCCAAGAATTGACCTAGAGTCGACAACAGCTAGCCGAACAACTGCGCGCCAACGCAGAGTTGACCAATCAGTTAAATCGCCAAAGGCGCAGAAGATCCAGAAGAGACCAAGGTTCTTATTCCTCCACAGAGAGTTCAGCCTCCTCTGATGGCCAAATCAGATCCACACGCCCACGACTAGGTGTAAGTTACACCCAAGCCACGGGACACCAACCTGCTTCGAATCTTGGACAACCCAGAACTGGACCATCCACTAGTCATCATACAGGCCCTTCATCCTGAGGAAGTGCTGCTCCTTATCATGTCACAGGCAACATTGCTACTACCACCACAACCGAACGAGGAGGTGATGCTGGAAACCAAGCTGATCCTCGACGTAACCAATGGGAACAGACTCCTGAGCCTTATGTCCCTGAGGATGTTGAACCAAGGAGGCGAGGCATGGACCGTCGACCGCGTCCGGTCCAAACTCGTGCTGTGGAACCCGACCACACCTTGGCACAACATGCTCCTAGTATCCGCATGCCGGATATACCAACGATGATCCGCCAAATGATTCGCGAAAGTCAGGGTCTCTCTAATGACGACTGGGGAATCTCCCGGAGTCATACCCCTTTCACCGATGACGTTCTATATGCTGAACCACCTCAGCGCTTCAGGATGCCAATTTTTCCAGTCTATGAAGGAAGTTCTGATCCCAATCAACACATCCTGAAGTACGAATGGCTGATGAATGCTGCAAGAGCTGATGATGCAGTAAAATGCCGTAGTTTCCCCATTTCCCTAGGGGCATTGCCACCATGTGGTTTACTCGCTTGCCACCACGATCCATTTCCAATTTTGATCAGATGGCCACCAAGTTTGTTGAACAATTTCATATGCACATAGCAAGGCCTAAAGATGTTAACACTCTATCTAGTGTTACACAAGCTCCCGGAGAAACACTTAGACGTTACTTGGAGCGATTCCATGCTGCGTGTGCAGAAATAAGCAATCCCAATGATAACTCTATCCTGATGGCATTGACTAAGGGGATTGATGCTGATTCTGAGTTCGGAAATTGGTTAGCTGGAAAACCACCTGCGTCATTGGACCGTTTCTATTCTAAGGCAGCCCAATTCTTGAGAAGGGAAGATGTGAAACAGTCTAGGAAGTAGGATGATGCAGGGCCCAATATCGAGGGAATCCAGAGTAACATCGCTATTAAACAGTCCGGAGAGAGTTCTGGAAAAGTTTAGTTGAACGTACAAAATAAACAGAATCAGCAGAGGGACAATGGAAATCAAAGCAAAAAACGCGATCAGAATCATGGTCCACGGCGTAGAGCTTCCATGTACGATAATTACACTCTATTGAACACGTCGTTGGAAAATGTGTATTTGCAGACCTGCAATACCATGCAATACAAGAAACCTGCCCCAAAACCACCAAATGAGAGACAAATCCAAACAGGAAAATTCTGTAGATTCCATGAGAGTTATGGCCACAACACCAATGAGTGTCGTCACTTACAAGACCTCATTGAAAAACTGATACGTGAACAGAAGTTAGATCAGTATGTGCGGGCACCGCAGTCTGGTGGTACAGGCCCATTAAATCAAAATCGTGCGCCGAATCAGGAAAGACAGGAGGAACCCACTCGTACAGGCGGGAGGTTGGTTATCAATATAATAAGTGGTGGTCCTCGCCCAGCAGATCGAAGCTGGAAAGAAATGGAGTCGTATGCCAGTTCTATGAGGCATGCGGACTTCGAGTGTTGTAGTAGTTTTGATGAAGGGGCTCCGGCCAAGCAACAGAAAACGATGACAGATGACATCGTGTTCAGGAACAGAGATGCCGATAAAGTCGAAGCCCCCGCTATCGATCCACTAGTCATCTTAGCACAAGTAGGTCCCGCTTGGATGAAGAGGATCTTAGTTGACAGTGGAAGCTCTGTGAATATTTTGTTCAAGCGAGCTTATGATCAAATGAAAATGGAAGCCACGGACTTGAAGCCTTGTCAATCCCGAGTCCATGGTTTCAACGGAAGTGCTACTATACCCACTGGAATGGTGGAACTGCCAGTAGAGTTGGGAGTTAGAGAACGTTGGAGAGTACGGATGTTACAGTTCATTGTCTTGGACATAGACTCCCCTTACAATGCTTTCTTGGGCCGACCGGCCCTCGCTGAATTCAGGGCAGCCATCGCCCCGTGGTGTTTGACTTTAAAGTTTCCCACTGATCATGGAATAGGAATCATTCAGGGAGATCAGGCTGCTGCCAGAGCCTGCTATGTTGCTGAGCTGCGGGAGGCGCAGCGAAAGGAGAAAGGAAAGGACGTGGAGGAATCTCTCTGCGTCCATTTTGCCGATAATTGACAATTAACGCCCGGGCCCAGGCCCGGGCACCCCAGCCAATTCCTCAAGGATCTTGACCCGAGAGAAACTGAAGACGAAGGAGAATCTAAAGAAAGTCAAGCATCCCCGGCCGAACCGACGATTGATGTCCCAGTTAGCAATAACAATGATTCGAAAATGATAAAGATTGGATCTCAGCTAAGCCAGAAAACTCAAGAGAAATTGGTTGAATTTCTACGGGCAAATCTTGACGTATTTGCCTGGACACATTCCGATATGTGTGGGATCTCGCCGGACATCGCGAGCCACACCCTGAACATTGACCCGCGGCATGTCCCGGTCAAACAAAAAAGGCATGGTATGGATCCAGAGAGATCTACCACCCTTAAAGAAGTAGTAGAAAAGCTTAAAGCGAACGGGTTCATTCGGGATGCCCTATATCCTGAATGGGTGTCGAATCCCATGCTCGTCCGAAAACCGAATGGAAAGCGGAGAACATGTGTCGATTATTCCGATCTGAATAAAGCATGTCCCAAAGACAGTTTCCTACTTCCCAAAATTGATCAGGTAGTAGATTCGACAACTGAGCATGAACTCTTATCCTTCATGGACGCGTATTCTGGCTACAATCAGATACCGATGCATTTACCAGATCAAGAACATACCAGCTTCGTAACCAATCTGGACTTTACTGTTACAAGTTTATGCCATTCGGACTCAAGAACGCCGGGGCTACTTATCAACGATTGGTCAATCAAATGTTTGCCAGTCAAATCGGGAAAACAATGGAAGTATATGTAGACGACATGCTTGTGAAGTCGCGACTCTCCACCAACCATGTTAAAGACCTGGAAAATATGTTCAACATACTTCGGGAATACAAGATGAAGCTAAATCCACTGAAATGTCACTTTGGAGTTGCATCTGGAAAATTCCTTGGGTTCATCGTCAACGCTCGAGGGATCGAAGCTAATCCTAAACAAATCTGGGCTATCAAAAATCTTAAAACTCCAAAGACTATAAAGCAAGTCCAAAGTCTCAATGGAAAAGTAGCAGCATTGAGCAGGTTCATTTTAAAGTCCACTAACAAATGCATTCCCTTCTTCGATCTGATCCGAAAAGGAAAACGCAACTTTGAATGGACCACGGAGTGCGAGGGCGCTTTCCAAGCACTAGTTCAACATCTATCCACACCGCCAATACTGTCAAAGCCTATTGATCATGAGAAGTTGTATACATACTTGGCGATATCAAAAAACGCTATCAGCGCTGCCTTGGTTCGAGAAGAAGACGGGATACAGAAGCCAGTGTACTACGTCAGCAAACGATTGACTGGGGCTGAAAGGAACTATCCAAAGCTAGAAAAGTTGGCTTACTGCCTTGTAATTGCATCAAGAAAACTTCGACTGTATTTCCAGGCACATCCCATTGTTGTTTACACCGATCGGCTGTTACGATAGGTCCTTTCGCGGCCTGAGACGTCCGGTAGGTTACTCAAGTGGAACATCGAACTGAGTCAGTTTGATATTACTTACACTCCAAGACGAGCAATCCAAGGACAAGTCCTCACTGATTTCATAGTTGAATTTACTGTTCCAGAGGACTTTCCCAAAACCAGTAAATCCCCCGAATACATCTGGAAGTTGTATACCGATGGTGCATCAAACGACCGGTGTTCGGGCGCTGGTGTTGTGCTCGAAACCCCCGAAGGCCGATCTATATGCTATGCTTTGAAGTTTGACTTTCATGCAACCAATAATGAAGCTGAATATGAAGCCCTCATAGCCGGACTAAAACTTGCCAGAGATCTGAAAATTATCGCTATGGAAATTTATTGCGATTCACAACTAGTCGTGTGTCAAGTTCGAGGAGAATATCAAGCGAGAGACCGAAGACTGGCTGCTTACTTAGCTCGGGTCCAAGAAACACTGAATCAGTTCGATTATTATGCTATCTACTGTATACCTAGAGAGCGCAACCAAAAAGCTGACTCATTGGCGAAGTTAGCCAGCATAGGTGAAGCTCATCATATGGGACTCGTTCCTGTGGAGACGTTATCTTCTCCAAGCATCGAACGGACAGAAATAGACTGGATATGCGAAACCGTTCCCGAAAAGGATTCGTGGATGACTCCACTCAGAAATTACATTGAGCACGGAACCCTGCTGGAGCGCAGGAGTGAAAAGAGACAAGTCCTTCGGAAGGCCTCACGATTTACCATCCAGAATGGGATCATGTACATAAGAGGGTACTCAGTCCCTCTACTCCGGTGTATCGCTCACCATGAAATTAAATGAGTATTGCACGATGTGCACGAGGGAGAATGTGGTGATCACACCGGGAGGCAAGCACTTGCCAAGAAAATACTTCGATATGGATATTACTGGCCGACCGTGAATCGCGATGCGTCGGATTATGCAAAGAAATGTGATAGGTGCCAGAAATATGCCTGAATTCCTAGAGCTCCTCCTACCGAGATAACGCAAATGGTCAGCCCACGGCCGTTTGCAATGTGGGGCATCGGCATCATTGGAGCTCTACCTTTGGCAAAAGGTGGTGTGAAATACGCCATCGTCGTAGTTGATTACTTTACAAAATGGGCTGAAGCCGAATCTCTTTCTACCATAACAACGAAGAAAGTAATCAACTTTGTGGTTCGCAACATCATCTATCGATTTGGTCTCCCACACACCATTATTACGGACAACGGAACCCAATTCGACAGTGCTGAATTTAAAGATTTCTGCAAACGATTTCACATCCAAAAGAAATTTTCTGCAGTTGCACACCCTCAGGCAAACGGACAGGTCGAAGCAGTGAATAAAGTTATAAAATCCATTCTGAAAAAACGACCGGAAAAGGTCGGGGGCAAGTGGGTCGATGAACTTCCTATGGCTCTATGGGCTTACCGAACAACCCACAAGACCGCGACCGGCCACACTCCATTATATCTCTCTTATGGTTTAGAAGCCGTTATTCCAGTTGAACTAGAAGTACCTTCTCATCGTGTGACATACTATGATCCGAAGACAAATGCTATATTACTTGCTGAATCTCTCGATCTACTAGATGAGAAGCGTGAAGAAGCTGATTTGAGGGCTGCTGCGCATCGAAGTCGAGTCGCCCGATTGTACAACGCCAAGGTCCGTCCGCGAACCTTCGAACTAGGCGATCTCGTCTTAAAAAGAGTCTATCCGGTTCCTTTGCATATGAAGCCGACATGGGAAGGACCGTATGTCATTGAACGAAGACTTGGAGATGGCACATTCAAATTATCGACCGTCGACGGTCTTACTCTGCCAAGAGCCTGGAATAGCGAGAGCCTTCGCCGCTATTACACATGACAGGCTATCTTTATCCATTTAGTTTACTTTCCATTTTGTGATTTGTTTATGCATTTCGAAATTAGAATTTGTAATAAGGCAACTGCTTTTCCATATTTTCTTATTTCAGCAATAAAATGCAATCTCTTCGAGCCAGAGCTGTGATTTACTTGAAATGCTTCATATGATCATCACTATGCACAGAGAGCTAAGTTTCACCATACGGTGGAATTTATTCAAATAGGGAGTGACTGTGATGCGACCAATCACTCGCTAAGTGAAACCCGAGCTCGAGGACCAGCCATCACATCAGAATCAAAAAAGGATTGATACACGACAATCCTTCATTCAACTTCGAATTCCCAGAGTGCGAAACGGAGTATAAACATCAACTCCGAATTCCCAGAGCGTGAGTCGGAGTATAAACACCAACTCCGAGTTCCCAGAGTGCGAAACGGAGTATAAACATCAACTCCGAATTCCCAGAGTGCGAAACGGAGTATAAACTTCAACTCCGAATTCCCAGAGCGTGAGTCGGAGTATAAACACCAACTCTGAGTTCCCAGAGTGCGAAACGGAGTATAAACATCAACTCCGAACTCCCAGAGCGCGAGTCGGAGTATAAACATCAACTCCGAGTTCCCAGAGCGTGAAGCAGAGTATAAACACCAACTCTGAGTTCCCAGAGTGCGAAACGGAGTATAAACACCAACTCCGAGTTCCCAGAGTGCGAAACGGAGTATAAACATCAACTCAGAATTCCCAGAGTGCGAAACGGAGTATAAACATCAACTCTGAATTCCCAGAGCGTGAGTCGGAGTATAAACACCAACTCTGAGTTCCCAGAGTGCGAAACGGAGTATAAACATCAACTCTGAACTCCCAGAGCGCGAGTCGGAGTATAAACATCAACTCCGAGTTCCCAGAGCATGAAGCGGAGTATAAACATCAACTCCGAGTTCCCAGAGCGTGAAGCGGAGTATAAACATCAACTCCGAGTTCCCAGAGCGTGAAGCGGAGTATGAACATCAATTCCTAATTCCCAGAGTGCGAAACGGAGTATAAACATCAACTCCAAATTCCCAGAGTGTGAAACGGAGTATAAACATCAACTCCGAATTCCCAGAGCATGAGTCGGAGTATAAACACCAACTCCGAGTTCCCAGAGTGCGAAACGGAGTATAAACATCAACTCTGAATTCCCAGAGTGCAAAACGGAGTATAAACATCAACTCTGAATTCCCAGAGTGTGAGTCGGAGTATAAACACCAACTCCGAGTTCCCAGAGTGCGAAACGGAGTATAAACATCAACTTCGAATTCCCAGAGTGCGAAACGGAGTATAAACATCAACTCTGAATTCCCAGAGCGTGAGTCGGAGTATAAACACCAACTCCGAGTTCCCAGAGTGCGAAACACAGTATAAACATCAACTCCGAACTCCCAGAGCGCGAGTCGGAGTATAAACACCAACTCCGAGTTCCCAGAGTGCGAAACGGAGTATAAACATCAACTCCGAATTCCCAGAGTGCGAAACGGAGTATAAACATCAACTCCGAATTCCCAGAGCATTAGTCGGAGTATAAACACCAACTCCGAGTTCCCAGAGTGCGAAACGGAGTATAAACATCAACTCCGAACTCCAAGAGCGCGAGTCGGAGTATAAACATCAACTCCGAGTTCCCAGAGCGTGAAGCGGAGTATAAACATCAACTCCGAGTTCCCAGAGCGTGAAGCGAAGTATAAACATCAACTCCGAGTTCCCAGAGCGTGAAGCGGAGTATAAACATCAATTCCGAACTCCTAGAGCGTGAGTCGGAGTATAAACATCAATTCCAAATCCCCAGATCGCGGACATATGATTGAAACTTAAGCCGGCGTGACCAACCGCCAGTAAACGTATGAGAATCCCCGGAGTGCGGATATGATCGTCGACGATCGAACAAGCGTGAATAAACCGCTCAATCTCTGTTTGTCTCAAACACCCATACAGTGGCACTAGACTCAACATGTTATAAGAAAAGAGCAATCACTGACTGATGTTCTACAACTCATCCACAAGGCTGGAGGGCAGGACTTAAGCATCGACCATGGACTGAAACGGTGCGACATCAAAATTCAACTCGCCTCCCAATCGCAAACCATGCCCACAGTTTTCGAACTTGGCAAACAATAAACAAACTTGACTCGAAAGCTGAAACTTTACAAGTACATTTCAGACATTGAAACACTAAAACAAAGGCATAAAGAAGCTCAAAAGGAAAAAGTTTCATTTCCACTATTCATAAGGGAAATTCGTATACAAGTTTGTTCCAAAAAATTCCTACTAGCAGGAGCCGAACCCGCATCTATACACGGCCAACAAAATGCAAGTCAAAATAAACCGGGGAAGCATGTTTAATCTTTCTTCTTCCTTGGCTTCCTTCTCGGTGTAGACCCGCTGGAACCACCGCTAATCTTCCTCTTCGAACCTTTGCTTTTCGGCGGTTAGTCTTCAGGCAAGGGCATTATATTAACATCCTCCTCCGAACTCGAGTGGATAGGAATGCTCCCTACGGGCGGAGTCGGAGGGACAGGATCAAGTACAGAAGGTGGAATGGTCACGCTGGTGATGAAAATAGTACCACTAGGAGATATCATTCTAAGCGGAGCAGGTCCGGTGCTGCCATCCCACCTCCAAAACTACCACCATGAGCCACTGCTGCCATTTCAGCGTCAATTTGAGCGAACATCTCCTCTTCAGTTACCGCTCGAGCCCCGCTAGGAGCATCAGCAGTCGGCATTGAAGAGCTTGTAGCAGGATCAGTTCCACTCATGACAGATGACAAGTCAACGAGGGGATCGCCGTGACGGCGAAAGAGTTCATCCATTAGCTGCTCATCAAACACAATCGTACTCCCCTGCATGTCGTCAAGCGGGGCTGCTGTACTCACGGTGATTGCTTCGGTCACGATAGCCTCCTGTGTTTGATATGATTCTTGAGTAGCAGGAGGCATGGTCGGTGCAGCATCAATCACTGGACAAAGAATAAGAGAACTGTTAGAACTTAACTCGATCGAAGATTTCGACTTAAGAAAGATACGTGGAATGTTCAGAATACCTTCCTCAGTTTGACTCGTAGGTGGCAGAGCGACATCAGTGGCTTGCGCTGCAGCCGGAGACATCTGCGGCTGATCTGGATTGTAAGCAGGAATGGCATGGGGATCGACCGCAGACGAGGATTCGGGCTGGGTTGACGCGGGAACTTCAAGACTTGCTTCATGGTGGTCAACTCCAGGACCCTCTCCCACTTCAAAGTGCTGGGCGCCAAGTCTTTCCTTCTCATGCAGAATCATTGACTCGTGAAGAATCTTCTTTTCATCTTCAGTCAGAATGCGATTCTCGAGTTCAAATTCATCTACAGACTCTCCCTGATGCGCCTCCTTCTCTTCCTCAACCAGTTGGCCCCAAGCGTTGTGAAGATGCATCGAAAAATCATCGAGCCAGGCTAGACCCCTGTGCCTCAGCACGTTAGCGTTGTAAACAATGAGAAGGTCTTCGATGTCAGCCTTTAGCCTGGACTCGGCCAACTTCACTTTCTCCTTGACCTCAGTCTCCACCTTGTGGACTTTAGCCACAGCCGCATCTCGTTCACCCCTGAGCAGAACAGCTTGTTCGCACGCCTCCTGGGCTGCGTTGTTCGTATCATCTTTTTCCTTGGCCATGTCGGCGAATTTGGCCTTGAGTTCATTGAGTTCCTTGACCGCCGCGTCCCGCTCGGCGGTAACTGTAGTGTTCCGGTGGCCCATCTCCTCCACCAGGGCAACATGTGTCTGCCCCAACCACTCCATTGCCGCCTTCGCTTTGTCAGCTTTTTTGGTGGCCTCAATTTCCGATTTCCGAGAAGACTCGGCCTCAGCAGTGAGCACTTGAATGATCCGATCCCTTTGAGCGAGCTCGGTCTCCATCTTCTCAAGCGCTTTGGCTCGCTCAAAGGCCACCTTGGAAGCTTTTTCTGTAGCCTTTGCCCACTCTCTGTACTGAGTGTAGATGTCATGAACATAATCATGCACCGTATTCTCCACTCCAGATGGAATTCTCTTTAAGTGAGTTGGGAAGACATAGCCATCAAAGCAAATATTCGGAAAATCCTTCTTCATCTAGGTCAATTTAAGGGCCCCTTCTCCTGTGGGCTCAGCAGGGACCTGCTCTGCAATTATGGAAGCCATGGTCTCAACTCTCTGGAGATGAGTCTCGGATCTAGAGGTATGAGAAGATAGCCTGTGACGAGGAGGCTCCGGTGGGTGTGGAACAAAAACAGGGGGTGGAGACGGAAGTCTAGGAGGAGGAGAGCGTGATCTAGACCGATGTATGTATTCTCTATCCCTATCACGCCCGTACCTATCTTGGTTAGAGTACTCGCGATCGCGATCTCTATCCGAGTCTCTCCTACGAGACTCATAATAGGAAGACGCCTTTCGGGCCAAGCAGAGATTCCCGAGCATCGACCCTTTTCCAGACATAGTACCTGAAAATGAGAAACGAAGGAAGAGTTAATGATTTCCTAAGTTGGACAATTTACAGTTGTGAATCATGTAGTGTAGTGAAGTGTATGCATGTGCAACCCCCCGACCAACCAGAAATGTCGGCCGCACTCACAGCAAGCGACCCGCTTAGTTCAAGAGCATTATCAAGCTCCTCCATCCCGGCGTCATGTTGAGACGACACAAAATCCGGAATCAGAATATCAGCAAGCTCTGCAAAAGGACTCTCTACTTGCGGGGGAGGAGCCTCCGAAATTCTAATCCCTAGGAAAGGTAAAGACACGACCATAGATTTAAATCTGTCGGATTTAGAGCATTTGTGAGCAACAGCCTTGCCTTTTCTTTTTCCTCCTGAATCCTGGACATCCGAAGAAGGCCCAGTTGGGAGCTCGGTATCGGTAGGCGTTCTTTCTGGATCAACTTCTTTAGTTATCACGACTGCGGGTGCTTTGCGCTTCGCCCGTTTCTTCGAGACCACTCTAAGTGTCCCTTCCAGCCATATGCTCTGCCTCCGTTCTATCAGCCCGACAGTCCTCAAGTTTCTGTCGGTCAGAACCAAGTCAATATGCCTCTCTTCGCCTGGATACGCTTGGAGGATCCGAACTAGCTCTCTGAAGTATGCACCGTCAGGTCAAGAGATTGTGGCTGTAAAAGAGGAGAAGTGTATCAGTTTTGAAATAAGTTATTATTATCTCAATAACTCAAGAGAAAGATTGCAGCGCTTACGTCTATCCAACCATCGCCTAGCAAATCCAGGGGGCACCGAACGTAGAACCATTCGGTCTTGAAGTAACTTAGCCTTCCCCAAGAGCCCATTACAATGTGACAGTTCCTGACCGCTTCCAAGAAGGTGAAAGAAGGGCCGTCTCCATGGCTCTTAATGTTAAATAAATATCTGATCTCGATCAGCTTCGGTGGTCGAAAGAGGATCTCCATAAACAGGATAAAGGTGCTATTCAACAAAGCATACCCATTGGGGTGCAGGTGGGATGGGGCTATCCCTAGGAATGATAACATCTCCCTTATATATTGATTGAAGGGAGGAAGTGTCCCCGCTGTGCAAGCGTGACGGTTGAAAGCAGTAAACCCCTCCGGGGGATCATGTGGCCTGTCATTTGGCCCAAGCAATAACACGTCGTCAAGCGACAAACCGTGCCTTAAACAAATTCGTCCTAACATATCCTCGGAGATACCAGACGATACATAATCTTGCGGACGACAAATGAACCGGGCACCTAGACGCTCGTCCGAAGCTGGATCTATAACTTCGGCTTCAATAACCGGTATCTCTATGGTTGGAGGAATAGAACTCGGGAGTTCCGGCTACTAAGAACTTGAAGGTTCCATGACTAGCTAGCTTATAAAAAATCATTGTTAAACTGACATTAACGCTCGTGCATCCCCCTGTGTAAAGTGTGTGAGTGTGTTGTGCAGTGCAGTACTGTATATCATTTGAGAAGATCTATAGGATTGAAGAAAGCATGTAAACGACGAGACTTCGGAATTCAGTCGAAAGGACCATCATCGCTGACCGTCACAACCGTGCCATCCAGCTATTAACTATCATTCCAAGTTAAAGTTTTTTATCATTTTGATAAGTTCCAGTTTCATCGACAAGCTTAGATAG
This sequence comes from Allium fistulosum, assembly GCA_030737815.1. Classification (NCBI taxonomy): domain Eukaryota; kingdom Viridiplantae; phylum Streptophyta; class Magnoliopsida; order Asparagales; family Amaryllidaceae; genus Allium; species Allium fistulosum. Next base: position 247,491,417 of record CM060905.1, on the reverse strand, counting down.
GCAATCAGATATGCAGTGAAACGATTAAGTCCAGTTATGCAAGTTTGAAGCTCGTCGGAGTCAATTGTTCAAATGTGCAAGGAGTTTCAAATTTTTTAATGTTCAATTCGTATCGCTCACGAGAGCCGTGTTCGCATCGATAAGTCATGGTCATCTGCGTATGAGTTAGACTTGGTCAGAAGGTTGGCGTGCAAGTTCAACTCGATCAAGAGGCTGGGGATTCGAATCGGTCGGAGCGCAACACTTCGAATCGATGAAAAGCCTCCAGTTCGAGTCGATCCGAGGGCTGCGCAGTTCGACTCGTTCCAAGGCCTCCCCTTCGACTCGTTCCCAAGCCTCCACTTCGACTCGTTCCAAGGCCACCGCTTCGAATCGATCCAAAGCCATCCTTTTCGACTCGATCCAAGACCATCATTTCGGATCGATCAGACGCAACCCCTTCGTATCAATCCACATTTACGAAGCATTCGATTCGATGCAAAGCTCAGCCATCGATCAATACGAAGGCCTCCGTCTCATCATCTCGAAGCCCATACTCCAGATCGATGCGAAGTTGAGGCCAAGGAATATTCGAGCGATCACGATTCCGATTGATTTGATGCTAAAAATCGAGTCTCATCGTTTACGCTTTGGATTCGCTTAGGGGATTACCTAAAACTGGCAGTTAGTTTAAGTAATTAAGGGTATGAATCGGTTCGAAGGAAAGATTGTTTCTTCTTTTTTCCCAAGTCTCAGAGCGATACGAAAGCAAGGCAGGAAAACAGAAAGTGAACAGTGAAAAAATGACTAAGTACGGAGTATTTATATGGACTCGAGCACAAAGGTAAAAAACGCTTCGCATCCCTGCGGGTTTAACTGGCTACGAAGTGTCACCACAAGATCGAGTCGAACTGGCAGCTCGAATCCATCTGGGAGGCCTACTTCGACTTGCTCCGTTTGAATCCATCATAGAAGCCTACTTCGACTCGCTCCGTTCGAATCCATCATCGAGTCGAACAAGCGCTTCATGTCCATCATCGAGTCGAACAAGCGCCTCGTGTCCATCGACCCCTACGTTCATCGATACGAAATCCTTGTTCGCGTCAATAGTTTCCAACTCCTTCCCCAGAGCATCGATACAAACGGTCAGTTCGAATCCATCGAATCACGGCTTCCAGAGGCCAACTCCATCGATTCGAAATACTCATCTCGCATCCATAAAGTCAAGAAAAATCGTCTTCAATGTATCAACCCTTCACATCGATTCAGGAGAGGATCGTTATGAAGGAACATTCAAAAACAACCATCGGGTGTTGTTACAACGAATTACACGTCGGTTCAGGATAGGATCGGTACAGAATTCAATATAAAATAAACTGACAATGACTCGTGAACGTACAAACGTCAATGAGAGTCAGATTAACATATATGCATGTATGTCGGGCTAATATTCAATATTCCAGATTTCCAGGAATTGGAAACTCATTTGATAACGATTACAACAACAAACAGCTAATCACTAGCATACAGCAATCAGTTGCAACAATACAGGGTACAGCAGTTGACAGTCAACGGTTTACATTATCAAGAAAAACAGTCGAAGGTTACATCTTTCATCGAAAAGACGATAACTATTCAGAATAAAGATTGCAGCTTTTCAAAGCACATCATGTTTTCACAGGACGTACTTTGGGGGGAAAATGTTATCCCGCCTTTTGGCAAGGTCGTGATACCAAGGAATTGACTAGTAACCAATGACGGTCTGTCCTAGAGATCAGTTATACACAGGCTCACTATGGATATCGACGAATTTTTTCCGAGTCCGGATCGAGCTAAAATTGGTATGACACGACAAGCGATGCTATGAGAGCCAACGTTCCAAATTTCAGGTCAATCCGAATTCATATGCTCAAGTTATGAACGATACAAAATTGGATGAAAACCAACCACCGGTCGAATCGCTTAGTTCGAATCCATCAGGGAAGCCAACTTCGACTCGCTCAGTTCGACTCGCTTCGCCTCCATCAGAAGTGCCTACTTCGACTCGCTCCACTTCGACTCCATCTCCGAACCTCTATTCGACTCAATTGTCTAATGCCTACTTCGACTCGCTCCGCTTCGCATCCATCAGGAGTGCCTATTTCGACTCGCTCCGCATCCTTCATAAAACAACAGTTCGACACCATCTAGTTCGACTCCATCAGAGAGCCACATTTCGACTCGCTCCACTTCGTCAACTTCACATCCATCCGAAGACTCCTACTTCGTGTCCATCAATGCGAAGCAAGGCACAATAGTCAATACGAATAAACGCCACGTCACCGAGTCAAACAGAACCGAGTCGAACAAAGAGCGAGTCGAAACAAGAGCGAGTCGAATGATACAGCCAACCAAGAATCCCAATTCGTATCTCCTAATCTACAAGTCCAAATACTATGAAATTTTCACAGAAGACTACGTGCATGCTAAAGAATGTCCACGCCAAATTTCGACTCTATTGGATGAAACCTTGATCGATACGAAATCTGTTCGTATCGATCACGGATTGGACCGAAACTTCACGGGCTTGGGCACGCGGGCCTGGTCACGTGCCAGAGAGGGTCTCCTGAGATCTGAGCAAAATATCAGCCTCCTATACCTATAAATAGACCACTAAAGCCAACAGAAAAAGGGTTCTTCTTCTTTTTTGAGATCTCCAATGCCTAGACTCCGCCGGATCCAGATCTGAACTCCATTGCTGCTGCTACCAATGAATTTCACTGCTGCAAATCAGAATTACCTGCTGTAATTCCTTGAATTCACTTGTAATCATCAAAGATAAATCAATAAAGCAAACTACTTCATAGTGGACGTAGGAAATACGCCGAACCACTCTAAATTCTTGTGTCTCCTTGCATGTTAATTATTTTTCATATCTGAGATTTGGAGTTTTTGTTAGATAATTCCTCTTTTTCCATTTAATTTCTTCACTTTATCTCTTCAAAAACTTCCGAAGAGTGTTATGCCCAATTTTGGTACAAACAGATGGTTTGTACCGTCCTTTTGATATTACATCTTATCGTTCCGTTGTGAGATTCAGATGTTTTATTATCTTATTTCTTGTTCCTTTCATTTTTTTAATTTACCTTACACTTGGGTGCTCGACACATGAATACCATGGATGTATTAGTGTCCACATTTGGAGGTCAAAAAGGCGAGTCGTTAAACTTTGTATCAGATCTGAAGGTTAAACAAGAACGTTGGCTTTGGTTGGGTATAACTCATTAGAGATAGGGTAAGCTATGCCTAGAATGAGTTGAGTGTATTACATATATGAGAGAGTATTTGTATTGTTATAAACGTATGCCTTGAAGGTAATTCCAAAATAAAAGATTTTATATAAGGTAACTATTATAAATATGAATTATTAAAATGTAGTTTAATTAATGTAGGGACTAATGATGTTCATTCATTATCGCTCATTGATTAGTTTAGCCATGCTCGGCCAGTTTATGAGCATTGTTATCCTCTATTAGATTGATTAGCCTTGCTCGACCAGTTTACAAGCATCGTTATCATTTATTAATTAGATTAGTCATGCTCGACCAGTTTTTGAGCATTTATTATCATTTATTGATTTCTGCTCGATCGGTTTATGAGCAATTTTACCTTTTTACTCAATGGGTTGGTTAGACAGCAATTAAATGGTGCATTGAAACAAACACTTTGTGAATTGAGTTTCATTGTTTGACTTTAAGGCGTTCGATGATAATGTTGGGTTAGAAGTTTACTTTAATAAAAGAAGTTTATAATAGATTTTCAAGAAAAGTAATTTTATATAAATATGGTTTATAAATGAAGAGGATTTAAATTGATATTTTGAGAAATTAAATCCAGATGTCTCTGAAATTGTTTTTCAAGATTTTGGAGAAAACAATGATGGCATTATTTGAAAGTATTTTTGAATACTAATATTTTGAAAAGAGTTTTAAGATTTGTTCAAGTTCGATGTTACTCTTGGAATCGACGAATCAATACGGGAACAAGGTATTTTTGTGTTATTTAGTTCAAGTGGCTCAGAAGTGACTAAAAATGGGAAAGAGATGTGTTCGGTTGGTGAGCACGTCTCGTGAGCATTTCCCTACATAGTTTGGGGTTATTCTTGGTAGGACCTATTTCTATGGTATCATTTTTGTATTACTCGATCTATATGTATATTTTTTGTGGATTTTAAAGTAAATATTTAAGAAATTGGTGTATGAATTAGGATCATGATATTTAGTAATATTTAGGAATTATTCGATATAACTTTTTAAATGATTTTGATTTAATCCTAAAAATTATGATTTGACATACAAAAGGTATATGTATATATTATTATTTCAAATAATTTGAAGTAGGAACCCGGAGTTTGGTTCTTTAATTTTCTATAAAAGAAATTTGATAATATGCAGAATAGTTTGTTATAGAGTAGTTTTGGTAATACAGATTTTGATATAAATCTTCTATAGAAATGGTTTGAATGTATGCTATGTTGGGGGCCCAAGTGGTAGTCCCATAACCCAAATAATTAAGAAACATTTTTATGTTTTCTCTTTATAGTAAAGTGTGTCTAATAAACAAGTGAAACTTTGATAGGTTATTTTATTAACCCATGTATCTATATGTTAGGATAGTTTGGTATTTTCATTATATTTTAGTGTGGCTGTTTTCATTTGTTAGAATGAAATGGATTTTTCGATGATTTTGGACCGTTTGAAACTTCTGAAATGTTATAGAACTTAAGCTAAGTGTTGTTGAGAAAATAAATACAGGTTTATATAACTCTTGAATTGAGAAGGTAGTAAGTTAAAACACGTTTTAAATTTTGTTAAACATCCTTGTTAAGTAATCATTCAATGTTATTGGGCCAACTAATAAACATCTTTACCTTAGAAGTGTAAAAAGGAAAGTATACTCTAGGCGTAAGTTTTGATACTGGTGTCCTGCTCTTCCTAGCTACTTGCCTAACCCAACCGTTAAAGAAGTCGAAAAAGTTAATTCGGTTATGAGACCTAGATTTATTTTGGGACTTCATCTAAATTTTTGAAAGTAAAATGAACATGATGTTTTGTACATACTCCTAGGATGTAGTAGAGTATTATGGGAGTAATAACTTGAAGTAAGTTTTTATGAAATGTTTTATAAATAAAGTTATGTGTTTATAATTAAGTAATGCTTTTATGAAATGTTTCATAAATGATTTTTGTATTAAATAAGATATACTAATTATGTAAATGAATGTGATACAAAATGAGATTGGTGTATTTAAGAAACCAATAGGATAAGATACGTAAGTTCTACGTATATTTTACTCATATGACTGTTCTTGTTCTAGGATTCAAGCACAAGATTTCTAGGTGATTTACACCGCTCTGAACAAGGATTTTTCACTTGATAGTCGACAGCGAATATTTGAAATGGATTCTTGATATGATCCTAAGGTTTATATCATAGTATATGGCCATGTAAGGGAAACAGGAGGTTCTAATCAAGGAACCTAATCGGAGTCTACAGTAGAGAGATCAAGTGATCTATACTAGTTATGAAGTGAAATTTATACGATCGAGCAAGTGATCGGATCAGATATTGCGTACGGATAATCCATGCACATCGTACGGCTTAAGTATATGCATACTATATTTTTTTGGCTTATGGAGAGTTCAGGGAATGCCCTTTTGATTTGTTTTGGTAGCCTGAATAATCATATAATTAATAACCTGGGGCTACGCTTAGTAGATTGTTTATCATCCTTATGCGATGAGGGAGTTTTTGAACCTGAGCAAACCATGAGCTTTGTTTGCTAGTAGTTGTGAATACTGCTAAATATTGTCTTGTGCTTATTTCTTTTTGTGTGTTGGTCGTGTTGGAATTTCTTGGACGAATGTTTTAAGTGGGAGAGAATGTAACGATCCAGAATTTCGAACATTCATATTTAAATATCTAAATTATTTAAATATTTGAATCTTAAATTTAATGTGATTAAATGGATTTTATAATCTTGTTAACCTCTTTTAATTAATAGATAATGATGGTAAACCTCTTTTTGAAAAAAGTTTATAAAGATAAATACTTCGAAGAAATAACGATAATGTGACCAGAAATCGTTTTATCGAAAAATGTGTTTTAACTCGATAAATGTTATTTAAACTTTTTAGACTTGTCTAATATATTAATGTATAATGAATTAGCAACTAAAAATATTTTTCACTAATGGTGAATGGTGGGGTAGGATGATGTTATGGGTGATGTCATAGGGTAGAATATATTTTGTTGAATAACATTTAAATATTTATTTTCAAAAGTGAGGTGGAAAGGTTGCACATGAGAGGGAGAATGCTTAGTGACCTTCCAAGGAGGTTTTGAGGTGGTAGTGACCTCTTGAATAAACTCTACAAATACATCCATAAGGTTATGTTAATCACTTTTTACAAAATTAAAAAGGTAGAAACAACTTAGTATTATTCCATTTTTATCTTCACTAATCAACCTTTAATCAAAGTGAGTCTTCTCCAATCTACACCAAATATTGGAAAAGGCCTTAGATCATCTTGGCAATATGGAAAAACAACTCAAAAGTGGAAGAAGTTGGAAAAAGTGGTGCACCTATTCTAGGCCATGAGCAATAATGGAGGAAGGAGGAAGCCAAGTGCAAAAGTAAAGCAAATGTGAAGTCTTTTGAATGTTTGTGATGGTTGTGTTCTTTGTGGTTTATACATGTGTTAGCTTGGTTGTAGGGTGAGTTTAGTTACCATTTGATAATGTATATTGTGATATATTTGTTGTGCTTGAATATAAAGTTAAAGTGAGCTAATAAAGTTATAACTTTGGACCATACTTGTTTTTGAAAGCAAATGACAACACTATATTACATATCATCACTTCTAGTACCCTCTACAACATGGAATGTGGCCTTGACTTTGTGTTTTAATGTTTGATGTGATTTCATGTGAAGTTGAAGTGTGTTTGAAAGTGGTTGAAACGAGAATAGTCATTATAAGTTCACTTTGAATCCCTTGTGTTTTAACTGCTTTTAAATGGTTATATGCGAGTATATTGTGAAAGTATATTTTTTGGTTGTGCTCTAAACTTGTAATAGTGTATGGGAAAATGAGGAAGTGGTTTATCTATAGAAATGATAAAACAAAGTGGCAAAAGTTATAGCGAAAAAAGCCGCTATATGAGCACTTGAAGATGCCTTTAGTTTGGCGATTTTTAATACGATTTTGAGAGAAATCCTTATGGATTTTTTTGCTGTTTTAATAAGTAATTTCTATTTGCATCTTACTATCAAAATATCAAATTCTAAATCATTTCATAACTAGTTGAAAAGGATAGGAGCAAAATAGTCGTTATAAGTGCACTTTGAAATTACTAATTTTTTGGTGATTTTTATATGATTTTGTAAAGACATCCTTAGGGGTTTCTTTCCATGGTTATTAAGTACTGTAAGTAAAGTATGTACTATAAAAAAAATGGGACATTAAATTGATTCATAGCTAGTTGAAAACTGGTCAAACATTTAAGAGTGTAAAACTGGTTTTGTGGCAAAAGTAAGAAACTTCAACACTTAGCAACTGAAACACTTTCTGGATGTTTCTAAACTTTAACAGCACCTCTGTAATTGTTGTAGTATGTTGTTTGAACTTTAAAATGGTTAAAAGTGTTATTTAAATAAAGTACTTTTACAAGTTCTTTTAAGGATGTTTAGTAACATTGATTAGAGTATTTTAAAAGCGGTTTCAAGTTTAAATATATTTTTAATAATTATCTATGAAATTTTAAAGCAAAGAGTTTTTAAATGTAAAACATGTTTTTTTATTGATTTTTGTTAAATTCTAATTTAGTTATAAGTAATATTTTATATAGACATTTAAAACCTATTTATTAGTATTTTTAAAGTATTTATATATATATTTGGAAAAGTAAGTTAACTAAATTTAAAAGGGGATAAAAGCGATTTGTTATATGCTTAAGTTATAATGAATGGTTTTAAGAAGCTAATTAAAAGTACGCTACCTTGTTAAATAATTATAGGTGTAATTAGATCTTTGAAATGAATGTTTTAAAGATAATGCTAAGTGTGAAATGTTTTGGCTTTATAGTAAATAATGTTTTAGCAACATTTGTTTTTAACCCTTAAATATACTTGTTCTTTAAAAAGAGTATTTTAAAGACTATGTTAAGTATAAAATGGTTTTAGGTTTATAATAACAACTAGTGTGGCCCGTGCTACGCACACGGGCAGTGTCAATAACTAACATTTTATGGGATCGCATGTTTGTAACATGTTGATTTTTGTTTATCCTGAGGAAATAGGCAAGGATGAAGTTTAGAAATGCTTTAATTCATATGATTTGGATAGCGTCGGATCATAAAATGGTCGGATCAAAATTAACCTAACCTCAATTATAACCCAACTCATTCAACTCACTCAATGACAGAGACAATCTGAACCAATAGACATAATATATAAATCATCTATTTAAACTATATTTCGCTTTTAAAAATAAAAATAAAAAAATCTCAAGTTTTGTTTTTACTTTAAGGTTTCTAAAGAAATCAAAATTCGAAAGTCAAATTCAAATTTTCTTATCTAGTTTTTCAAATTCGGATTTGCAAACTCAATATTCAAAATTTCAAATAGTAAATTTAAAATTCAAAATTTCGAAATCAGAATAAAAATTCTAAATTTCAAAAATCAAACATTCAAACAGAAGTTTAAATTTAGATTTAGTATAAAATCCACTTTGTAAATTCAAACTTCAATATATAAATTTTCAAAATTCAAATTTTTTGGATATAAATTTTTTAACTTCAAAATTGAATTTTGAACTTCTGAAAATCAAAACTTTCAAATTTCAAAATTAGATTTCAAAATTTAAATTTTAACATTAAAGTTACAAAAATTAGTTTTTCAAAATTAAAATTCTTAGATTTTCCATTTATAATAAGAGTGGTATTTTGTTAAGCCAGAACAGTCAATTAATGTCTCAATGGTTTGAACCCATGACCTATAAATATTTAGGTTTCAAACTCTCAATTGTTGTTTTCAAAACCTTGAAATTCTAAAATTATAAATTCCAAATTATAATTAAAAGGGATAAAATGTGCTATCCATTTATGACTATTTAATAAGCAGTTAAATTTAATGGTCGTTTATTTACGATCATTTACACCATCTTCGGTAAATAGGTTGATTCAACTCATTTACAAAAGACGCAGGAGGTTAGGTAATTGGAATTGATTATATTCTGACAGTTGAAGATGTGATTAGGGAATATTTTCTTTTACAAAAAAAAATCATGTATATTTGAGGTATGTTGTTCCTTTGTGGTATTTATCTAATATTTTTTAAGCTCTCCAACTTAGTAGTAAGTGGATAATTATGTGTAAATATTATGAGTTAATTTATCAAAAATCAACTATAAGCATTTATAAACTCAAACTGAAAGTATCTGTGTCTATTTTTCCTATGGAAAGGAAAAGAAAATCAAAGAAGAAAAAATTGTGTGCACTTATAATAAGTTGAATGTAGACTTTATGTTTTTATTGTAAACTCCAAATAATAACCGTTGGAAAAGAATTTAGTGTATTATGTTTAGTCAAACTGCCAACGTGTATAAGAATGCTACAATCATCATGTTGCATAAGTGCATTTTTGCAGGTACTTGCAAGCTAAGGGCTGCTCTATATCTTTTACCACATCCAAGTCGGGTCACGTAAGCTGCTGCTAAGGTCATACTTAGCGAAGGCCAACGGCTGGCTATCCAGAAGCACCTGCTTAAAACTTTCCAATTATAAAAAATATGAGAAATCTTATGTACTTCTAAAAATAATAAATTAAAATGTAGCATAAATAGTGTAGTAAAGAAACTTGGTTATGAAAAAATATTGCGAGTACATTCACAGTTTAGATATAATTTAAGCATCAAAATCATATTCTAAATAGAAAGCTTTAACTCTTCGTAATCTAGAAAAAAGATCTCTTTCTTACTTATCTAATCCATGGACACTGAAAAGTTGAGAAAAGGAAAAATTAAAAACATAATATTGTAAAATACTAATATATTAAACTTATGAGTTTCAAAAGTCAACAACAAATCAAATCAGTAGAGTTGCAAGCTGTAACTACCATGCATTTAAAAAGGGGGAAAAAGTGAGAAACAAAATAATATTATTACCTACATCAGGAACATGATATTATAGACATGATTTTTTCTTATGTTGACCAAAGAGTCATTTAAATGGATGATGATTTGATATCTCTATCGATCAAGATAAACCTCGTGTCTTGCAAATATTCCAGGTTATCAACAATTTTCACAGCATAAAAGCAAGCATCTTTCTTTGATAATCCATCTTCCTACAATTTGTATATAGATTACCAACTGATAAGCCATAAAATAACTCAAGAGTAATATATAATTACACAGATATAACAATAATATCCTAATTATTTGACTAAAAAACTCAACAACCACCCAGAACCAAACACCATGTAGCTGTTAACTTAGCAGCAATCACACAGAATACTTATCATTATTCAAATTAAAACATTCCCATTGGTATTATGCACTACAGAAGCATCCTTCTAAGAGATTCATAGTTGTAGTTCGACAAATTGAATTGAACAAAATGTTAGCTAATCTTTCATGCAAGACTTTGCAATAAATTGATTTATTAGGAAGAAGAGGGTAATGAAGGGCTTACTTTATCAATCTCTTCAGTAAATGTGATTACATCATTATATGCATTGTAACCCATTGCATGTAGAACTACCTAATCAGTAGGTTTAAACCTCAATGAGTATTTGAACTTACTAATTAAAATGGGAGCGTTTCTCATACTCTTTGTCATCTACATTGCTCTTTGCATCATAAACAATGGCATGGGAGGACAGTGCAAGCTATCAAACATGAAACTTAGGGAGCTTGAAATAGGGGAGACCTTCAATGGCATGCCTGAGTTCAAAGTGATAGTAGAAAACACCTGCAGTTGCACTCAGTCAGGTATAACAGTCAGTTGCATTACTCTAGTTAGATAGGTTCAAGAGAGTCGATCTTCCTTTCCTTAAATAAAAAGGCGACACCAAAAGCAATGAGAACGATGGACAACCAATAAAAGAAGGAGATTCTGGCATGTTTGTTTATGTTTGGGAGAAGATTCCTTAGTTTTTTTAAGTTAGTAATTCTAAGATTCAGTGTTAGTGGAATTATTCATTTGCTAATGTTTTAATTAAAAAAATTAAGTTTGCTAGTAATAAGTAATGTTGAACAGTTTTAATATTTGTTGGATATTTGAGTTCTAAAAATACATTGAATTATGCTATTTCAAAAAAAGGAGAACATGTCACTGATTAATCAAAGTAAGAAGAAAAAACCAGTTGGCCATCTATAAGTTTTCATGCCTCTAAAATACAAATATGGGTATGACCATGGAAGTACTTCACTCTACATAAAGAATTTCTGAACTAAATATTTGAAGTTTCAAACTTTGGCTGGGACCAAACAAAAGTGGGTTATGAGTACCCACCGGTGTTCATATTGTTGACATAAGATTAACTAAGTTAGTGTCTATGCTGCAAGATATTGAAATACTCGAAAATCAATATGCATTTTCAATGATATATTATGCTGGATTAAGTAATCCCTCACACCAAAGTGTCTGCAATGTACAAATACAAAAAATAAAATAGCATGTTGGTGTCAAATGATGGTGTGATGTTTAAACACCACTGTTCTTGTGGCTAGTCCACCATTGTTGACAGTAGGCCTAAAATTTCAATATTGCTTTAGCCTTCATTATTTTTACTTTGGATAGTCATGAATACTATACCTGTAGGTCACCATGCCATTAGAATAAATATTTTGTACGTCACCAAAAATGACAGTCCTGTGGTCCAACTTTTAGATGTAGAAGAAAATCCCCACACCCAAACCACCCCCCAACCCCCCCCCCCACCAACCCACCAACACACACACATGTGAATATAGTGTCCACGATCTTGACTATATAATGTGTTCAAATACTAAATAAAACTGAGAGTGCATGGTGTTCAAGTACACCCCCAGTTGAGAAGTTGTCAAGTTTATATAATAATGCGGTTGTCAAGTTTATATAATAGTGTGGGTGTGTAGTTTAATTCAATAGTGTGCTATTGTTCAATTATTAATTATATTTGTTCTTCTATTTATCATGTATACAGAGTAAATTTATATTAATTATTTTTTGCCTAACTGTTTTTTTCCTCTATCGCTTTTAAAGAATAATTTTGAGAAGAGTCGAATACAGTTTCCATAGACATGAATATAATTAAGCATTTAGATGCATGTATATTGAAAACCGATTTCATAGACCTTAATAACCCAATGAGCAAAATGATTTGGAAATATTTGGAATGGCATCGGTGAACATAATTCTACTTATTGTTTTTGGATCCTATACAACATCAACAAAACTGTCGAGTATATCTTCACTTTATAAGTATAAGATGTGTGATAATTGTTAACGAATATAAAGCGAAGGTAAACAACGCACATCTCTTACTCAACTTTTGAAAAGAACAGTGCAATATATGAGAATATGGAGAAACTATCAAACTTGGTTTTAATACTGCACTTCAATTAATGTATGTAATAATTTACAACACACATCATCAGAAAATCCACCACAGATGCAAGAAATTTAACTTTGGTTAAATTTAATAATAAATAACCCCAATCTCTAATAAACATTTACCTTCCCTCCATGTCCTACGCACCAAGCTTGGTATACACCATATGTATTGATTGTTTTGGTCAAACAATAGTGGACTATATCTGTGTAAAGGGAATGTAAAATCATCTTACAACTGCAGCAAGCTTTTGAGACTTTCTGTGCTTCAGTTTTGCTTTCTTCTATTCTTTATTAGCTCTTTGTGCATCTCCCGTTTCTTGTTTCATAGCAACCTACACAGGGTTTGACATAATAATATTTATTAGATTTTCTCGAGTTAATGCACAAAAAATAGCTGCAAATTCGAAAAAAATAACCATAAGGCTGGTTATAAGACTCAAAATTTGATGCTGTCTGACCTATTAATCCTAAATTCAATGCATAATCTTCTTTAGAACGTATAATAACTGTAATATAATTTAATAATGCAACTGTTAAAAATGTATGTATTGGCCTAATGCCTTTGAAATTTACCTTATGCTCTTTCTTTTCCTCCTTCAACTCAAGTTGTGTATCCTATGTTTCAATATGCAAGTTGCAAGTTACAGCCTTCACTTTGTCAATAGCTTTTGAAGGGTTTATTTATACTGAAAGTAATAGTGTACTTTGGTCCATGGAATCGAATTAGATGCACAGTATTTCGTGCTTCGTGTGGTAAATTTCCATAACTTTGGGGAATCAGATATTGGTCATCTAACATTTGGAATGCTGACATATCTAGTTGCATGATATGCTTTTTCATAAACATGAGAAGATCATAGGTCGGTATCTCAATTCAACTGAAATATGTTTATATATTAACATGATTAACGAACTTCTTTAAAGGACACTGAACAATATTTCTTCCATTAATTACCGCATTATAAAAAGGAGTTGCATGAATAAACCTTTCGACTTAACCAATTTAATCAACATCACAATTCATTTTACTAAACGCTTCAGCCTCAATGTTGATTGTAGAAAAAAATTAACCAAAAAACTGTGTCATGCAACATGATATACATCATCATTTATATTTTTTAAGTTGGATTTTGTATGATATGATTCATATTTTTTGTTGCGAACAGGTGCAAAAAAATATAGCACTTATATAACTATTATTGATTGCTTTAAAAATATTGATTTTGGCAGAAAGACAAAAAACATAGGGGATTGTCTCAAAGATAAACATAGGGGATTGTCTCAAATAAAAAAATCATGTAAAACTTAAAACCAACATAGTAAATTACTAAAGGGGTATTTAGATTTAAAGGACACGTTTCTTTAAAAAAAATTAGATCCAAGGACAACAAACTTTAATAATTAGATTAAGGACGAAGAAACTTTGGTTGTTATATTCTTTTTTACTATTTGTTCTATTCTTTTTTCTCACATTCCAAAAAATACGTTTCGGTAATTAATTATTATTATTTGTGAAATGCAGATATTCATCATTGGTTTAAAATATTTGGATATTATCCGAATAAAATTTGAAAGTCGTCCTTGATGTCAAAGTTATCCATGATGTGAATAACGGAACTTGGTTGTCCTTTAAAATAAATAAATATATTCGTCCTTGAAAAAAATATCCACATTATTAAATGTGTTGATCTAGTAACATAGTTCATAGTGGCCCAAACTTGTTTGAATTTAGCAAAGTGATTATTTGCAACTGTTTAGTTATATGCATATAGTTCTTTCGATTTGATTTTGGCCAATGATAACTCCAAAACATTTTAAAGAAATTTTACTTTTGTTGACTAATCATGAAACCAGATTCCCATGAACATGTTTTCTGCACTTAGATTTCCACATGAGGGAAGGGTGCATCAAACCTCAGTTAATTTCCTTTCCTATGGCCTTAACCTTTCGGTACTTCTTTTTATGTCAACATGAAGTTAGTTATAATGAACTCATTGATAAATATAAAAGTTAAGCAATAGTAGTATTAATTGGGGCTTTCAATTTTTTCTTTATGTATAATTTTCATATAACCAAAAAAAACTCTCGACGGAACAATTAAATGGAAAAAATTATGATGATTTGTAATGAATGAAGAAATAATGGAGAAGACAATCATCCAAAATCAATATAAGCAAGTATTTATCATTAAAAAAAAGTTGATGTGATTAGTTAATTCATTTTACATAATTTGTATTCCTATTTAAGGCATGAATAAATAATGAATCCACATAAGAGTGACTCATCTACTGAAGTTAATGTGAAACAATGAACTACATGCTATGAATAAAAAGATCTTTCAAAGGATATTGACGGACTCTTACTTGTGTGATAACAATTGATTTTATTGATATTTATGAAAGTAAATTTTTTAGGAAACATAATATAAAAATTCATAATTTGTATGTAAAGGCATTATAAATTTATGATAGTTCAATATAGTTAAGTACAAAAATATATCCTTTATGAAAAATAAATATGTTATATGTACTATCCACCCGAGTTAGGTATTCTATCCAACATACCTGTTTCCCTCAGCATAATAATTCATATCACAGTACAAACAAAGAGAAATTCCATCTACCTCGTAATAAAAGTCACAAAAATACTGCAAGGTAAAACTGTGGATGATAGGAATAAAAGATTATTAGCATCTTCATCTAAATAACATGAATTACAAAAACCTACCAAAATATTATATTTCTACAAACAGTGCAGTAGCATCTATTTATATAATAAACATAAAGTCAACTTTTCAAATTAGAAGTAGTCATATTTAAGCACTAATCGGTATGAGATGGTACATTTGAAGTGTTTTGTTGTTTCATCATTCGAATTTTTGATTTTTGTTAGCAAATTTCAATTTTGATGATCTTGTATGTTTTGTTTGTTTGCTGCTAAGTGAATGAATCCTAAATCTTGGAAGGTAAAACGTTGTTTTGTTGTTTCTTCATTCGGTTTACATGTTGCAAAGTGGTATATTTTGTATGGGTATGCCATTTGACAAAATTAAAACCAATTGTACAAATTTTTGAACACACTTATTGAAACAGTAAAACGCGATGAACTTATTTGGAGCAAAACAGATCACAGTACCAGGGTAAATTCTATTTCAACCCTTAAATTTTCTAAGTATATTACCAACCAAAATTAACATAAAAAATTGGTAAAATTTTTTTGTAATCTTATTTTTCTTTATTACTTATTTTAACTCATTTTTTCTGTAAATCCTAACAATGAAGACAACAACAAAATATTTACAAACAAAGATACATCTGCAAGTAAGTAAGATATTAAAAGACAGCAATCACTGAAGGGACAGTGGAATTGGCTTGGTAAAAGAAACGTATAGGAACATAAATTAATTAATATCCTTTATGTATATAAATAGAAGATAAAACCCATTTTTACTTTATTCAGAAGTAGATTAGTAACAACTAAAAACAGATAGGAATATAAAATAATTAATTACCCGATTTCATCATAAAACCCAGAGATAGAGATTGCAAAATCATAATGACGGGTTTGAAGTGGGGTTCATAAAACTTCAAATAGAAAAAAATGATAAACAATATAAACTTTTGCAATGTCATAAGAATTTTTTTCACTCATATTAGTTCAAGAAACTACGATCTTTAGAGACTCTAATCTATTTTCAAATTGTAATCAATTCTAATTCTATACTCAAATTGTTCATTATTTCAAGGCTATTGTAGTATAAAGATACCACCTTTTCAATCCAATCAAGGAACTCTATTCTTCATAAGCCCCACTTCATTCTAGTTAAATAAAAAAATAAAAAATAAAGAAAAGAAAAAAATTAACATATTGAAATCGTAGAATATGGTTTGTTAAATATGTATTTAAATAACATAAGGTAATGTATTAACCCTCACATATAGTATTTAAAAGGAAAACAAAGTTTCAAGCATGATATTGGTAGTAAGATGTAAAGATATCATCAACACCACTTACAACCTTAAATATTGAACAGACCTTCATTGAGTAAATTCATCAACAACATAATCTACAACTGTAATCTTCATGCTTGCGAACAACAAATAGGTATGATTAATGAAAGATAGAGATAGATATGAGTTAATATGACAAATACTGTATTGTAAGCAATGTGAATTATTCATGTTCAAACAAATTATACAACCAGAAAATATGGAATAATTAAGCAGAGAGGAAAATCTAGTAAACCTACTTACGTGAATAAGTTTGCAAAAAATAGAAGTTTTTAAATACTTGATATGTGAAGCCACTTAGTTGGAGACTGAAATCTATCGGTATAATAGATCATCAGTCTATCTACCTAAACAATCCCTAACAATTACCTCTTTCGATTTATGCATAATTTTTAGTTCGAAACGGAAAACATACATGACCTAAAAGAGGAATAACAGTAGATCATGAAATTATGTTGTACCACACATCTGACACGGTAAATCATCAAATCCATATAGAATCCTAGGTTTTAATTACAAATGTACCAAATTACTAACCTGAGAAAACCCTAGTTTTCGAATTTGTCGAATTTATGTTTGAACCGATGGCTGGAGACCATGAATGCAGATATTGCTGAGGTATGAATAGTCGGTACGCCAAGAGAAGTAGAGAGAGATAGTTTTAGGGTCCTCTGAAATACGGTTTTCATATTGGGAAGATGAGGGCAAAGAGCGAATATGGGATTTGGGGGAATGAAATGAAATGAACACCAACGGCTAGTATAGATGGATTGCAGATATATTTCAACATAAATGGGGATTTCGTAAATAGGACACGTGTTGGCATATAAATTGCTTGGTTTCTCCTTTCCTTTTTAAGTAATAGATGTTTTAATAACATTTTTTTAATCCATTTGAATATACTTTTGAAAATGTGAAATCTTGTTAAAAGATCTGTAAACATCCTTATTCCTTTGGGATAAGAATATAAGTACATTTCTAAGTATTGAAAAGAGTAGAAATGAATAGTGAAATAGTAGTATACATATATATATCTTTTGTAAAGGTATTATATATATATATATGTATGTAAGTATTTACAAAGAAGTTTTAATTAATAAAAGAATTAATTAAATAAAAAGGGATTATAATTCGTTTATATGACTTAATCATGCATTGTTTATTTACCTGTTTATGGAAAGTATTTAATCATATGCATAGCCATAAAAGCCAATAAAGTAGACTTGTCCTATGTATGAGAGTTAAGAATAATGTTCGAGTAAGGTTTAGAAGCAAACAGTGCCCTAACATATCGGCTTCACCCTTGACCAAGGGATAGTGTAAGTTGAGAAGGTCGGAAACGTGATAAATATATGAGATTTGGTTTCCATATGCGATCGTTTTCATTGTTATCAAACTTGACCAAATTAACATAGGAAGTATATATAAGCTTTGTGGCTTTATACGGTTTGAGATCCCTCGGGGAGAACTCAGTAGTATGAAACGTCTCTCATTTTAAGAACGTGTGTATGTGTGTGTGCGCGCGCGCGTATGAGATCCCATAGGGAGAATCCCCTTATATTGTTCGCTTACTTCTAAAAGAACCGAAATTAAGTCTAATCGAAAATTCATCGATTTAGTTTAGAAGAGTCCGAGATCAGATAAGTGTATTACTTGCGGAAAACCACTTAAAAACCGATATACGAGTTCTATGTTTTCAGAAGCGGTTATGGAGTTAAATGTTATAGAGTTGAACTGTCAATCCTAAGGTTAAGTCCATGGGAGAGGTCAACATTAACATTTCAAGAAGGTACAGCCTCTCTTGAGGTTGATTCCAAGAGAGAGGATAGAGTTAGCATTTGTTGGACGACTTATGCTGGAATCCAAGGAGAGATTCATGATCTGTTCGAGTGATGAAGACTCGTGTATTGAGATACCGAACGTGACTTCACCCTCGAAAATGATAGAAAATGGAGTAAGCCTTATAGCCAGTGGGTTTAACAATCCCGAAAGGGTATATCAACTCCATATCTAGAGATGTTTATCGATGTTGCTAGAGGGAGTTGATTATATTCGGTATCACGTATTAGGGTGTGAACCAGCTATGTTCCTCCTTATTAGTATATTCTATCTAGAGATATATGACACTAGTAGGTAGATTCTAACCCTTGTCAAGAGGCCTGTCCTCAATGTACCGAGGGCACCTCTAATGGAAATCCATATGCGAACGTACCTTAGCGATTTTAGTTGTACTTCAAACATTGTTGTGTTGTGAGATGCAAGCAGCATAGCTATTTTGTGATTTATATTCTACACCATAGGAACTATCTATTATATCACCACATGTACTTATTGGATGAGTTTAGTTCTTTTGAGGGAAAAACCATTCCGGTGATTCGGGTGGTCTCGAAAGGTACTAGTATATGTTGATCGCATATTTCTTGAGTTTCTCATACTAGACTTATGTCCGACTCATGTTTTATTTTTCCCTTAATTCCTCGAGTACTCTTTCGAGCAGTTTGAAAAAGGCACATTTTCGTTGATAATTTTTAGAGCTTCAAAAGATAAGGTGTATGCTTTCACCTACCATGGTATTTTATTTCCGCTACACTATTATTATGTATATATCAGCATTTGTGAGGACAGACTGTTATAACTATCTAGCTGATAATAACACTTAGGATTGTAACTCTGAAATGTTATGTATCTTAGAGTGATGGTTTGTACTGTCTTTTTTATATTATATGTTATCGTTCCATTGTGAGATTCAGATGTTTTGTTCTCTTCTTTCTTGTCCTTTTTCTTTTTTTTATTTACCCTAACAATTTGTCTTTTCAGCACTTGACTATTCAACACGCGAATACCGTAGATGTATTAGTGTCGACATTCAAGGGTCGAAAAGGCGAGTCGTTACACAAAATCTCTTTTTCATGTATGTATCAAAATAAACTTTTTACATTCCTCGTTGCCCTCCAATCACATTTTCTTCTTCAAGCACTAAACACTCTTTTAGCGTCAAAATTGGTCGCTAACCCCAACTGTGTGAAAGCACCAATATCCAGGTAGATCCAATCACATATCTTATGATAGTTATATGTAGAGAGTAATAAAGTGACGAGACAAAAAATGAAAATGAAAGCAAGTAAGTAAAGAACACAAGAAGTTTATAGTGGTTCGGCTATCTCCTGCCTACGTCCACTTCAAGAGTTTTCTTTATATTCCTTTATACTATGATTGTAGTTATAATGGAGTGCTATTCAATAGCTAAAATGGCAGAGTTTAGCCAAGCTTGAAGATAAAGGAGAGCAGAGAGAAGAAGATGCCTTTTCTTGAGCCATGCTCTCTCTATTTATAGGTGGAGATCTGCAAAGATCTTGCTGAAAATTAAGCAGAGAAGTCTCTTGGTCCATGTGGGACCATATGCAGATCAGTGGGGCCCACCTCTAAGCTTTGGATCAATCAATAAGCCCTTTGTATCGATAATCCCCACGTTAGAATCAGCTGAGATCGATCATGGTGAAAGATGACAGTGTAAAGTCCTTGTTCTCCAAATTTCATGAAATTCCATGTGTACCTTTTGAGATATGATTGATCCAAGTTTGTCTTTGCAAATGTAGGCTGATGATTTCATATCCATGAAGAGTTTTGTATCCATCAACAGCACTTCATCATTTGCGTGTCCATCCGAGTCTTGCGCTGTGATCCATGCGATGTGTTCCAGTCTTTGACCGCTTCTTTCGTATCGATCATTTTCGTATCGATAGATACGAATGATCGATACGAAATACTTCCAAGTGCAGTTGCCTCCGTATCCATCGGTTGCTTTATTCCTCATATCGATCCCAGCTTTGGTCGATATGAATTGTATCGATCGAAACCATTTTCCTCGAGTCGTAGTCAAATCTGTATCGGGTCTTCAACATGCTTTGCCGTATCCATCCGATCGATACAAAAATAACAATCCACATCCATCAACCTGTATCCTTCCTGGAGCTGCCTGATTGATACGAATTGTATCGATACAAGATGTATCGATACGAATATCGATCGATCCAAACCAAATGTAAAGCGCATGTGTTAATCCAAATCTGTATCCATAGTGATCGATACGAGCCATTTTTCATGAATATTGATCCATCCATAACTCGAGCATATGAACTCCGATTGACTTGAAATTCGAAGTGTAGCCTCATTGAGCCTTGTTTATCATTCCTAATCGATCCCACCTTAATTGGAGCTTGGTCCAATTTTGACAGTATCGATCATAGCCTTGTTTCCAATCGGTCTCCAATCCTGATATCCATCCTTTTTAGCCAATTTGTTGATATCCTGGCTTTGACCAAAAAGCGGGATAACATTTTCCCCCCAAAACATGTCTTGTGGTAGGAAGGCGTGTTTTGAATAGTTGTAAACCTGCAATTCAATTCATTGATTCTCAAGATTATCATTTATGGTTGTTCAAGACCGTTAGTTAAAAATGAGGCCATTCAAGGCAGAGCTTTTATTACAAGATGAGCGGTGGTCATTCGCGACCGATAGTCGTTCACGACGGACGAGGGCCGTGCGTGGTCGAGTGTCGTTCAAGACGAGGTGAGATCATTCAAGATCATGCACCGTTCAAGGCGTGACATAATCGTTCAAGATCAAATGCTGTTTGAAGCACAATATGATCGTTCGAGATCGGATGTCGTTAAAGACGTAAAATGATCGTTCGAGATCAAGGATTGTTCAAAGCAGATGATGATCGTTCGTGACCGAGTGCTGTTCAAAGCAGAGTGTGATCGTTCAAGATCGAGTACCATTCATAGCGGATGGTGATCGTTCGAGATTGAATGCTTGTTCAAAGCAGAATGTGATCGTTCGAAATCGAGTGTCGTTCATGGCTTTAGATATGCCCAATCCACTCGTTGTTTCTGATGAGAGGGCTTGCTTACATTATTCTATCTCTCCTCTTAGGGTGAGATTATGGGATTATCATTATCAGGTTCCACGTTCGAGTGGGTTCACAATCAAATAATTCAATCAAATAAATAAATAGAGTTTAGAATGTCCATAGAAAATAAATAAAACAAATGTCCAAACAGTGCAGTGTGTGCGCCTTTCGGGGTGTGACGGTTTGTCGTCATCTCAGAGCATGCCTGGGGACTGTTCATAATCCCGTACATGTGTAAGTGACTTAGCCGTTTTATTGGAGAAGCATAATAAAAGAACCTGTTATGTGGTCAAGGTTCAAGTCCTGAACCTGCCCCTTATCATCACGTTCAACTGATGACGAGGCATGACCCCGATCTAGGGTTATTCCTGTTTTCTAATGGTGCAGGCGAGGGTTGTGCCTGTTCTGCCTCTGCTCTCCGAGCTCTTACGTACTGTGATAGCCGGCCATTCCTGACATGATCTTCAATTACATCTTTCAGATGCATGAAATCATTTGTATTGTGCCCATTTAACTCATGGAACACACAATATCTTCCTGATCTCCTTTCATTATTAGTGGGCTCTCACCTCATCGGCTTGTGGTAGGGAACCTGCCCCCGGGTTTCCAAGTATATTCGTTCAGGAGTTTGAGTCAGTTCAGTGTAGGAGGAGAATCTCGGTTCCCTCTTAGGTTGTCTCGGTACATCGGAGCTATCAACGGCTTTTCTCTTTCCATTGTTTACCTTGGACCCTCCTCCAGACGGTCCCTCATCTTGAATAACATTGTCATCTTGCTTTTCGGCCCGTACATCTTCTTGCCGCAAGAACCTGTCCGCCTTGTGGTAAAATTCTCCGAGGTTCTGTGGTGGATCCCGTGCTAATGAATCCTTGAATTATGTATTGCCAGCTATTCCTGATACTACCGCCATCAGTACTATGGATGGATCTGGCCGATCCACCGATGCCACTGTTGTATTAAATCTGGTCAGAAAATCTCTTAAGGACTCTCCGGTTCTCTGCTTTAATGCCACCAATGTCATAACATTTTTGGGTCTTGTGATGTGGACCCTGAATTGCCTCATGAACCATTCAACAAGCTCGGTCCATGTCCTTATAGATGCATTATCCAGCCGTCTGAACCAAAGTGCAGCCAAGTCAGTTAGATATAACGGAAAACATCTTGCCATTACCTCATTGGATGCCCCCAAGACTTCCATTTGCCGGGTGTATCTCATCATATGTGTGGTTGGATCCGACTTTCCATCGTACATATCCAACGTGGGTAGCTTGAAGTCTGGCGGGTTCTTTGCGTTTCTAATGTTGGGGGGTGAACGGGCTTCTATTCACATCCTCTAAATCCTTATTTGTCAATCCTCCACGTATGGTTTGTCTGATGATCTCTGTCCATCTGTCCTTGTCATTCAGGAGTAGTCCCTGGTTTCCTTCAGCTTGCCCCCCGAGCCTGCGAGGGAAATCTGGCAAACTCTTCATGTTTGTGCTGTCTCCATGGCAGGTCTAGCATTACACGGGGGTGTGCCCCCGAGTCTGGATCTATCCAAATTGGTAGTTGTTGGCTGATTGGGGGCTGCCCCCTATTGGACCACTCCATTTGATTGTCTATTGAGTCCTTCTGATCCAGCTCCGTGGATCCTACGACAGCTCCTGCTGCTCCTGCCTGCCCAAACTGTCTGAGAAGATTCTGCATCATCTCCTCCTGCCTTTTCAGCAACCGTTCCTACATGGAATCCATCATAGTCTGCACCTCATCCCTTGTGATGTAGATGGATGCCTGATCTGCTCCAGCTTTGGAGGAAGCCTCTTGACTTCCCTCTTGATGGATCCTTTCTGGTAATGTCCTTCTAGCTGATTGCCTAACCATAGCTTCAGATCCAATTCTTTTCCAAAGTAGCGGGTGCTAGAGTTCTCAGTGAAAGCACCAAAGTGTTAGCGTCAAAATTGGTCACTAACCCCAACTGTGTGAAAGCACCAATATCCAGGTAGATCCAATCACATATCTTATGATAGTTATATGTAGAGAGCAATAAAGTGAAGAAACAACAAATGATAATGAAAGCAAGTAAGTAAAGAACACTAGAAGTTTATAGTGGTTCGGCTATCTCCGGCCTACGTCCACTTTAAGAGTTTTCTTTATATTCCTTTATACTATGATTACAGTTACAATAAAGTGCCATTCAATAGCCAAAATGACAGAGTTTAGCCAAGCTTGAAGATAAAGGAGTGCAGAGAGAAGAAGATGCCTTTTCTTGAGCCATGCTCTCTTTATTTATAGGTGGATATCTGCAAAGATCTTTCTGAAAATTAGGCAGAGAAGTCTCTTGGTCCATGTCGGCCCGTATGCAGATCGGTGGGGCCCACCTCCATGCTTTGAGATCGATTAATAAGCCCTTCGTATCGATAATCCCCACGTTAGAATCAGCTGAGATCGATCATGGTGAAAGATGACAGTGCAAAGTCCTTGCTCTCCAAATTTTATGAAATTCCAACGTGTAGTTTTTGAGATATGATCGATCCAAGTTTGCTTTTGCAAATGTAGGCTGATGATTTCGTATCCATGAAGATTTTTGTATCCATCAGCAGCACTTCATCGTTTACGTGTCCATCCGAGTCTTGCATTGTGATTCATGTGATGTGTTCCAGTCTTTGACTGCTTCTTTCATATCGATCGATATGAATGATCAATACGAAATACTTCCAAGTGCAGTTGCCTCCATATCCACCGGTTGCTTTATTCCTCGTATCGATCCCAGCTTTGATCGATATGACCTGTATCGATCGAAACCATTTTCCTTGAGTCGTGGTCAAATCCGTATCGGGTCTTCAACATGCTTTGTCGTATCCATCCGATCGATACGCATGTATCGATACGAAAATAACAATCCACATCCATCAACCTGTATCCTTCCTGGAGCTGCCTGATCGATACGAATTGTATCGATACGAGATGTATTGATATGAATATTGATCGATCCAAACCAAATGTAAAGCGCATGTGTTAATCCAAATCCGTATCCATAGTGATCGATACGAGAGTATCGATATGAGCCAGTTTTTCATGAATATTGATCCATCCATAACTCGAGCATATGAACTCCGATTGACCTGAAATTCGAAGTGTATCCTTACTGAGCCTTGTTTATCATTCCCAATTGATCCTCCCTTGATTGGAGCTTGGTCCAATTTTGATGGTATCGATCATAGCCTTTTTTTCAATCGATCTCCAATCCTGATATCCATCATTTTTAGCCAATTTGTTGATATCCTGGCTTTGACCAAAAAGCAGGATAAGACACTCAAACCTATAAATCTTCATCTCTCCATTATTATAGAGAGTTTCAACTTTAGTTCATTTTACTTTCCTATTTTAGTGTTTTTAATTGGACGAAAATGAAGTGTTTGGTTGTATATAGAAATTTAAGTATTTTGGGCTAATTTTTCTTTATGAAATTATATCTAAAAAATTGTTGTTTTCCTCCAAAAAGTGACTATACATAGGAAGAATAAAAAAGAGATATCTCTCTTTGTCTCTTTTTTTATCTAAATTAATGACCATTGTTAAAGAGACTCCGCTTTTGGATACGAGGAGATCAAAAAGTTCAGTAAGTATCCATTGAATTTTTTTATATAATACGCACGGTAACCCTATACCGAAAAACAAATCCAAATTCAGTGGCTCCTACCAAAATCGCTCATGTCCAATGCCCACAATAATTATGTCATAAGATAATGGATCAAAGGATGACATATTGAAGAAAAATGGATCTAGTGAAGAAGGTTCCGAGATGATGGTTCAGATAATGGTTCAAATGATGGATTGAGTTCAAATAACTCAAAGGCCGAAGAGGTGCCATCGAAGAATTTAGAAAATGTGAATCCTTCTACTTCAATTGCGGCTATTGCTTCCCCATCGGTTAATGCTTCTTCTATACTTAAAAATTTCGAATCTTATATCGCACATACTATTTGGAACAATAAAGAGGTAGTTATACATATTTTAACGTTACAACTTGTATATATTAACTATGATTGTATTATAATTTGTGATTTGTTTATTACAAGAGAGAGGGCCACTCAAATGTATCGCACATTGGAGAAAGCTAAATGCATGGAAGTTAGAGGATTTGCCAGTTCAGGTTGTTGAAATAGTAAAGGATTCTGGTTTGTACAATTTGGCTCAATATACATATAAACACATAGATTATGTTGCTATTTCAGATTTTATCGAGAGATGGCATCCAGAGACTAATTCATTTCATATGCAATTCGAAGAGTTGACAATTACATTGGATGATTTAGCTTAAATCTTGAAAGTTCCGATTGTTGGTCATTCTATTTATAGGGAAGAAGATGAGTGGAATTCGATTAACCTTTTGGTGGAGTATTTCGGAGTTACATAAGTAGTTGAAAGGGAAGAATTAAAAGATTCGTACTCTGTGAATCATAATTTTATGTTGGAAAGATTTAATGAAATAGCTAAGAAAAAAGAAGTGACCGAGAATGGCATGAAATCATTACCCGTGCATGCCTACTATATTTGCTGGGATGTACTTTGTTTTGTGATGAGTCTGGCATGAAGGTATTAGTTAACTATTGAAATGTTTGTCAGATGTTCATAGTTTGGGTGAGGAAGATTGAGGAATGGAGGTATTAGCATTTTATATCGTCGACTTGGATTGGCATCTCGACGTGACGTTAGATAGATGGTTGGTAATTTGACATTATTGACGGTACATGCATTATCATTTTTTTCTTATATAGACAATGTATAGCTAACATAAGTTATTTTTGTAGGGGTGGATTAATGACCACTTCCCTATGATACAAAATGTCGTTCCTTGCCAAAAGTATGGTAACAATATTCCTAGAATGTGCCGGTAGGAACATAAGAATCGGTCTGGTGATACAGAATCTGTTATAATTCGACTTAGAAAACAACTGGATGATTTAGTTTTTATTATATCTTAACAAGAATTAGGTGATATTTACTATCTTACTTTTTTTCCAATTTGTAGATATGTTGGGATCCTTATCACAGTATTAGATATCATTACCCTTTACCCAAAGTTGCATTCTATAATGGTGTTATATTGTGTTTTGACATTGCCAAACTCTGTTATCCTAATAGAGTTTTATGAAAATTTGGAATTTGTCAATGAATACTGAATAATCCTATGGAGACAAGAAAATGTTGTAGGGGATTGACTGCTAATCAATATCGGGTTGAGTATAGTAATAAATTTTGGTGGTAAGAAAATTGGCAGGATCATTTGCTTTCTATGAAATCGCGATCCCCAGCTGCATTAGGATTGTACTGTCAAATACTTTGCATGGTATCTTGATGTTTCACATTCGATTGTTCAAAATCCTGAAAAGAGGCAGAGCACTAGCAGAAAAGTTGATGTTAGTGACATGTTTGTAAATTTCTACAACTTTACATAATATATTATACTAATTCTTTACCTGAATGTCATTGTTACTATTTTTTTAATAGCTTGGTAGAAATTGGCTACGAGTAAAGCAATTGACTTGCTGAAGAAAACTTTAACTACTTATCGTCCTAACGAAAGTTATGAGTTTGTTGAATGCACAATGACAAGCCATGAACGTGTTGGAAGAAGCCTTAAATGAATCAGATAAATGGGAGAAACGTAAGAAGGGGAATAATGATCTGAGAGGATAAAGTATGCTGTGAAGTTGGAATATATTTTGTTAGATTTTTCTTTGTTTCATAAATGTGTATGAAACGTTGTGGTATTTTGTATGGTGTATGAAATGTTGTGGTATTTTGTTAGTGATGTCTACTTTGCTATGGTGTAGGAAATGTTGTGGTATTTTATTAGTGATGTCTACTTTGCTATGGTGTATGAAACGTTATGGTGTTTTGTTAACGATATCTACTTTTGTTGTTTACTACTTTGTGTATTATTTAGTTTATTACTTCGTTTATTGCTTTTGTATTGCTTTATTTATTGATTTGTTTATTACTTTGTAAGGATGGCATGGTTACTGAATATCTGTGCTTGATGTTTGATGATTTGGATGTGAGAGTTGTGAAGATCTATACATGGTTAATGAGATTTAGATGTTAAGAAATTATGTGAGTTGTGTGAGAGTTCTATGCATGGTTAAGGTTGTATTTTGCTAGATCTGTGCATGATTTGGATGTGAGTTGTATGAGAGTTCTATGCATGATTTGGATGTGAGATTTAGATGTTAAGATATTTTGTCAAATATGTGCACACTTTTAAAACTCCTCTGGTCGGCTATACAATGTCGTGGTTCAGGTTGTACGCAAACTGTTAAAATGGTTCTGGTCGGCTATACAATGCCATGACTACTTGAAGATTAGTCGGTGAAATATAGCCGTGGTAGTTCAACCATTTACTACTCGGCCTCTCTAACAACTGTATGATGACATATCGTCAGGGATTGTTGTGACGGCTACCCTACACCTCCGATATCCAATATACCTAAGTGATGCACTGTGGAGGTACCCTACCGATGTACTACGGTAGCTAAGAATACAAAATGGAGAAAAACCCAAACGCGAAACCTGTAGAACATCTCATAGTGCACAGATAAAAAATATATACATCATAGATGTAAAATAGATGAGACAGTAATATAATCAAATGAACCATAAATAAGAACATCAGAGTGCATAGGTTCATAGATTATACAAAAACAGAAATAAAGAGTTTACACATCCCAAAATCTCCATAATGAACTTTATAACTATCTCTAATAATACAAGTACTAATATAGCTCCACAGTACTGCATATCGGACTATAAGCGATAGTAAGCTCCAAGTATAGATATATGAAAGCGTAGCCTTCTTCTCGTACTCCGTACAGCTCCATGCGCTATCGAGACCTACTATCCCTAATCTACTCATTTAAGAGTACCCTAGATAAGAAGAAGCAAAGCATAAAACCTCGGGTCAGACAACAGTCTAGTGTGAGCGATATGTCATCTCAAAATACTATAAAACTCATATATAATGAATAGGGTATAGGGTATGAATAGCCATATCTGACCTATCCCTGAATCCAAAGAGTTAGCACATAAACACAATATATGTTACACTACTATCACAAGTGGAAAATATAGGGTGTATGGGTATCACACAACATATCAAACACCCAGCAAACATAGCATCCATCAGACAACCTTGCATCACTCACTCAAATGCTTCAGATCTATGATAACTCGCTCAGATGCTCAACTCATTGCCCACACAAATGGCTAGGGACTGGACACACGTAGACATCCAAAATATGGGTACACACAGACTACACTGGGTACACATAGACTACCATGTTCCGTTAATGAGCATCACAACCATAGAGTTATCCACCAATCCCTTAGCACATGTACCGATAGTAGAACTGCCTCATAAATGCTCAACTCTTGCCCACACAAATGGCTTAGGACTGGACACATGCAGACGTCCAACACATGGGCACATACAGACTAGCCTAGGTACCATGTCCTACTCACGAGCATCACAACCTCATGTTCTACTCTACGAGCTATCATGCAGAACTCGTCCTCTCGGTCCACCACCATATGTTATAGTCACTCATCACATCGAGTCGTGGAAGTCTTCGTCCTTCGTTGGTTGCCATCCTAAAGTCATCTAGAGCCATCATGGGGTTGTCCATCCTTACCTCGAACCAACTCTTCAGACTACCAAGCAAACCCATGCTCCGAAGTCCATAGCTATACTCTGTGCTCTACCCTTGTCGGTCCAACTCTTGACCGAGCCAAGCTAGGTCCGAACCAAATCCCACTGCCGAACCGACATCCGTGCTTAGTCCGCCGAACATCGCCAGCAGCAAACGTACTTCACCTCCTAGCCACCGACCATGTCCCACTGCCCGGCCACTGACCAGGTTTCACCACCCGATCACCGACCAGGTTTCGCCACTCTGTCACCAAGCCATCCACCCCTGCCCGACTACCAACCACGTTTCACCACCCAGCCACCGACCATCACTAGCCGACCAACCTCCCCCGACCAGCCACCACCGGCCGACCCAAACCCCTGTAACTCTTTCAGCCCTTCAGCTCACGATGATTCCATCACTACACTTAATGCTTTGACCCTCATCCATCGTATATACAACGATATGACCCCAAACGCTCTAAAGCTAATCCATAGAAGTCCATCACTACGGTTCTTACCAGTAGTTCGCTCCGATGAGCGTTTTCAACAATACAAGCATATAAACAAACACTATACATGCACCAAACAACATTCAAACATGTAAATCACGCAATCAATCATAGCAATCATCACACAATGTGTATAAAATATAGCCTAATATCTATCAAGGCAATTCCATATCCAAATAACATGTCTAAAACGTCAAAAATCCATTTATTCACGTTTTTACTGCAGGTTGGGTTTTAAAACAGCATTAAAACTAAATTTTGACTTTAAAAATGGCCTACTAGCATCTCTCAAAGATAATCATCCAAGCCTATGATGAACTTCTCATTCTTCTTAAGCGGTGTATCGATAAAAGACAGGTCGTACTTTGACAGTGTGTCAAACTCAGCCATGTACTTCGACATGGACATATCCCCTATCTCAAGTCAGTAAACTTTCGGAAGAGCACCGACTTCTAAGCGGTCGGTATATACTTCTCTTCAAATATCGCCTTGAACTGCACCTAAGTAATCTGGTCCTTGGGAGTAGTAATCTTGATGGCGTTCCACCACCCCATGGCCCTTCCTTGAAGCTGTCTAGATGCCAGATTCTTCTTTATTGCATCTTCTAACTCTATATCCTCAAGGATGCGTTTGCAGGCGTCTAACTAGTCCTACACTTCGATGGCTGATTCCGTTTCAAGAAACGGTTTGCCGCCCAAAGTAGAGTAATCCTTGCTCAATTTGGCAAATTCGGCCCTCGGTGCTTGCACCGGAGCACCACCACCAATAGCCGCAGTAGGAGAAACTTGGGCATTCTGAACCATTTTTTGCACCATCTCAGCGAACATGTTCTACAAGTCGGGGTTAGCAAGCTCCGATCCCATCCCCTCCTCAACTCTAGAGATGGAGTTCCTAGCAGCGTTCCTTTTTAGCCGACTCATTTTTATAAGCTATAATAGGAATGATCAGTCTCTCTAAAAGGAATAAGATGTGCCCATGAATGCAATGCAACTTATGTACTATATATATATATACTACAATATAGTTTTGAAAATAAAAATATAACAAGTATGCTCTCTCATATATCGCTTGATCCATTTTAAGACGATAGATCCTTCCTGGTCTCTAATGGATCCAAATACCAACTTAGGATGTCCACACAACCTAGCCTCTGATACCAAATGTGACGATCGCCCTACACCTCCGGTACCCAATATACCTAAATGATGTGCTGTGGAGGTACCCGACCGATGTACAACAATGGCCAAGAATACAAAATGGAGACAAATCCAAACACAGAATATGTAGGACATCTCACAGCGCACTGATCAAATATAATATAACAACATAGATGTAAAACATGTGAGATAGTAATATAATCAAATGAACCATAAATAAGAACATCAGAGTGTAGGTTCACAAACTATACAAAAACCGAAATAAAGAGATTATACATCCAAAAATATCCATAATAAACTCTATATCTATCTCTAATGATACAAGTATCGATATAGCTCCACAATACTACACAACGGACTATAAGCGATAGGAAGCTCCAAGAATAGATATATGAAAGCATAGCCTCTTCCTCATACTCTGTAAAGCTCCATGCGCTATCCAGACCTGCTATCATTAATTTACTTATTTAAGAGTACGCGAGATAATAAGAAGCAAAACACAAAGCCTTAGGTTAGACAACAGTTTGGTGTGAGTGATATATCATCTCAAAATACTATAAAACTCGTATAGTAAATAGGGTATAGGGAATGAATAGCCATACCTGACATGTCCCTACATCCGAAGAGTAAGCACATAAACACAATATATGCTACACTGCTATCACAAGTGGAAAATATGAGGTATATGGGTATCGCACAACATATCAAACACCCAACAAACATATCATCCATCATGCAGCCTTGCATCTCTCACTCAAGTGCTTCAGATATATGGTAACTCTCTCAGATGCTCAACTCATTGCCTACATAGATGACTAGGGACTAGACACACGTAAACGTCCAAAATATGGGTACGCACAGACTACCATGGGTACACACAGACTACCCTGTCCCATTAATGAGATCACAACCACAGAGTTATCCACCAATCCCTTAGCACATGTACCAATAGTAGAACTGCCCCATAGATGTTTAGCTCTTGCCTCCACCGATGGCTTAGGACCAAACACGCGCAAACATCCAACACATGGGCACACACAGACTACCATGGTACCCTGTCCTACTCACGAGCATCACAACCTCATGTTCTACTCTACGAGCTACCATGCAGAACTCGTCCTCTCGGTCCACCACCAGATGTTATAGCCACTGATCACATCGAGTCGTCGAAGTCTTCGTACTTCGTAGGTTGCCATCCCAAAGTCATCTAGAGCTATCCTAGAGTCGTCCATCCTTACCCCAAACCAACTCCTTAGACTACCATGCAAACCCGAGCCTTGTTCCGAAGTCCATAGCTATACTTTATGCTCCACCCTTGTCGATCCAACTCCTGACCCAGCCAAGCAAGGCCGAAACCAAATCCCCCCTACCGAACCGACTTCTGTTCTTGATCCCTCGTACACCGCCATCACCGAACGTGCTTTACCTCTTGACCACCGACCATGTCACCCTGCCCGGCCACCGACCACATTTCACCACTCGTTCATTGACCAGGTTTCCATACCCAGTCACCTACCAGGTTTCGCCACTCGGTCACCAAGCCCTCCACTCCTTCCTGGCCACCGACCACGTTTCACCACTCGGCCATCGACGATCACTAGCCGACCAACCTCCCCCGAATGGCCACCGAGCCACCACCAACCATCCCAAACCCCGTAACTCATTCAACCCTTCAAGTCACGCTGATTTCATCACTACACTTAACACATCGACCCTCATGCATCGTATATGCAACGATATGACCCAAAACGATCTAGAGCTAATCCGTCAAAGTCCATCTCTACTGTTCCTACCTCTAGTTCGCTTTGATGAGCATTTTCAACCATACAAGCATATAAACAAACCCTATACATACAAACAACATTTAAACATGTAAATCACGTAATCAATCATAGCAATCATCACACAAGGTGTATA
Source organism: Allium fistulosum (assembly GCA_030737815.1). Lineage (NCBI taxonomy): Eukaryota > Viridiplantae > Streptophyta > Magnoliopsida > Asparagales > Amaryllidaceae > Allium > Allium fistulosum. Next base: position 247,458,628 of record CM060905.1, on the reverse strand, counting down.
GAATATAGCCTAACATCATCAAGGCAATTCCATATTCAAATAAAATGTCTAAAATGTCAAAAATCCATTCATTCACGTTTTTACCACATGTTGGGTTTTAAAACAGCATAAAAACTAAATTTTGACTTTAAAAATGGATCCAAAACATGTTAAAGCCTATAGATACATATATAGTAAGATGATATATGATAAATCACTCACAAAAACCCCAAAATCCAAGTTTTGCACGCAAATCGAGGTAGATCCAAAAATGAACATCAAACATGTAATTTTTCTTCCCAAATAATATAGATTTGAAGCTCTCTAATGAATCTCTCTCTAATGATCTCATTGCTAATTTACCGCTAATCTATGATTTAGACTTGATTTGGAGGAGAAAAGATAAAGTTTTGGATGGATAATGGATTAATGGAAGCTTAGATCTATGGGAGAAGGTGTAAAAGTGATTTGGTGATGATGGTTCAGCCATATAAGCTCTCCAAACCCGAAATAAGTTAGTGGACTTGCCCCCAAATTCACTAATCACCCACTAAGCTGCTCCAAAACCGCCAATGTTCAAATGGCCATATCTTTTAGCTTTGAAGTCCAAATCTCTATTATGACCACTCTACGGGAAGGTAAACTATCATATCTTTCCAATGAAAGTGGTATCGAATGCTAATTAGACTTCTATCAAAAGTATGGACGATACAAGTTTCCAGGGGTAAATTTGTCCAGAAAAAATCTAAAGATAGGAAATGTCACTAATAGGCATTTCCCAAAGTTATAGAGTCATATGACCTCATATGGATTTAAAAATAATATTTTACGATATTCCGATATGGAAAATACGGGTGGTTACAATTGTTTTTTCCTACGCTGGGATAAAGACGTGGAAATGGGCTATGGTTATGGTCAGCCACACTTTCCATATGCAGTTACATTATGCTCTGGGTTTGTAGAAATGTACGACCATGTATGGCCGTTCGTTCTGTCAATTGAAGTTTATTGTGAGGAGTGGATGAGTGATGGTGGTACATCATGAAACAATATTACGGTCGGTTGAACACCACCGTTGGTTGTTTCAAATGGATGGCGATGTGTTGTCGTACGATCATTGATAGCCGTAAGTTTGCTTTCCCGTTCGGTTGCAAACTGTCGATTGCGCTATAAACTGTTTTTTTATATTACACAGTATGCTAAAAAAAATTCTATAAGTAAACAATAGTGACCAATAAAAAAATAACAACGGCTCGCTACAAATGTCAAGTTCTACTTTCATTACAAAAACATCAATCGTTCAGTAGATCGACTGTTTAAAAATGGATCAACTTCTTACAAAATAGTCAAACTATGCTTTCATTACAAAAAAGTCCGATTGAACCTCTAAATATGTGCATCCTTGGTTGCCAAATATGGTGGTTTTATTTTTGACGAATTCGACTTGCCGGTCAACATAAAATTCACTCCATGGTTTTGCTTCTGTAGATGCAAATCGACACCAAAAACTAGCCATAAGGGTAATTGGTGCATCATCTTTTAGAGTTAATTTGACAAAACGATAATAAAAAATATTGGCAAAACAAACAAATCGATGTTTTTCAACTGACCAATACATACCTCATTTAAATTATTGGAGTTTTCTTCTTCTTTTTCATTATTTGAATTCATCATATATAATGTCTCATATCAATCAAGTGAGAAAATCAATAATGAAACACTAATTATAATTTTAAAAAAATCACAAAAGGGAATGAACAAAGCATGAACAAATAAGCATTGGAAATAACATTAAAATTATACAAACTTAATTTAAATCAAAATCACCTCTTCTCCTTCCTTGGAGCGTTGACTAATCACTAAATCGTCTTCTTCCTTAAAAAAGTTCTCACACTTCATTGGTTAGCAATCCAAAAAATTTAATCGCTTTGATAAGGTGATTTTCAACTATGGAGAATTTGGGTATTAGGGTTTAGGCTACGATGTGATGAAGAATCATGAAGTTGGATATTAGGGTTTTTGGTTTAAACATTTTGAAGAAAAAGAAGAAGAAACTTGGTTATGGTTTAGGTTTGAACGTGAAGGAGAATAAGGTATCGTCTGTTTAAAATGCCGAATGCTGAATGCCGAATGACGAATGTTGAATACTGGTTGCTGAATATTGATTGCTGAATACTTATCATATTGATTGTTTACATTATGATTGGAAATTTGTTATGTAGATATAAATTTGTACTTTGACTATATTACCCCTCAAAGTTAAAATTAATCACTGTTCAGTACAACTGTCATACAAAAATAACTTAATCATCTTATTTTATGTCTTATATTAATATACAAACAAAAAACAACAAATGCTCACGTGTGCAAGTATTACGAAATCTGCAAAAAACGTCAAAATAGAAAATTTGATGACATAAATGTATTTAATAAAAGTTTGGTCAAGAAAAAATATTTCATTATAATAAAATTGAAGTTTATTTGTGTTTGGATTATCAATTAATGTTTTCATCTTTATTAATATTTATATGTTTAATGTGTTGACACAAGTTAATATAAAAATATCAGACAATTTTGTCCAACATTTCGTAATCATAAAATATGCTGATTTTCTATGTATGTATTGCAGTTTGTTTAAGTTTTCATTTACCTTAAATAAATCAGTATTGTTCAGCTTGTCGAAATTATTTATTTAAAATTTTTCCACATCTGCATTACATATTTTAATTTATTTAATTTTTCATTTCCATTTTTATTAACCAATTTATAAATTATCATATTTTAACTTCAAATTGTATACAAACGTCGCACTAGATTGACATTACTTTTTTATTTTTTCTGTCATCACTAGTTTTTAATATATTCGTTTTTAGTGATTGAAAACCACACTGTAAAATTAAAATCAAAACAAAACCATAAAAATCACCAACTAAAAACAAAATTTACGTTATGTTTGAACTTTTCTAATTGTTTGATATAGTCAAGGTTTCAAATCTCGGATTTTGGCCAATATCTCGGGCAAATATCTCGGCTGTCTCGGGCGATATTTAAAAGACTTATAACTAACCAAGCTGCCAAATCTCGGATTTTGGCTAATATCTCGGATTTTCATCTCGGCTGATCTCGGGGAGATTTAAAACCTTGGATATAGTTAAAAAAAATTTAAAACAAGTACGTATTATGTTACATATGAGTATTTATAAATTATCATATTTTAACTTCAAACTACATAATTGACATTAATTTTTTTTTCCGTCATCACTAGTTTTTAGTATATTTGTTTCTAGTGATTGAAAACTACACTATAAAATTAAAACCAAAACAAAACCATAAAAATTACCAACTAAAAACAAAATTTACGTTATGTTTAAACTTTTCTAGTTGTTTGATATAATTTAAAAAAATTATAAATCAATTACATATAGGTATAATCGGAAAATGCGAAGTAAAAAGTGATCAGCAATTACAATAAACATTAAAAATTTTGCTTATTCAATTAAGTGAATAGAAGAGCTTAATGAAATTACTTATTAGAACACGCATTAATTAATTAAGACAAATTAATCTTTTATACGGTTTAATTAATTAAGACAAATTAAATTTTTATACGGTTTTAATTAATTAAGACCAATTAATTTTTTATACGGTTTTAATTAATTAAGACCAATTAATTTTTTTTACGGTATTAGTAAGCAGGCTTTTAGCACCCCACGGAATAAAAACTCAACCTGTATTCTCATCTCTCCTCTCTCAACCCTAGCAAACGGCCGCCATCCATAGTTCTCTTTATCTCGAAGTATTCTCTAAAGCTTTTTTCCCTCTGGTAAACAACATAAATCGATCCTCTAGGTTTTTGAATAATTTGTTTTTAAATTGTTCCTAATCTATACAATTCTATTTCTTTTGTTTTTAACTTGTTCCTAATCTATATACAATTCTATTTCTTCCAGGGTGTTTATTTAGTTCGAGCAGTAGTAAATCTCACGATAAATCATGGCTTCTAAATTTTGGACTCAGGTATGTATATGTTTTCCAATTTACAGACTTAACTCGCTTGAATCTGACTCAAAAGGCATCAAAATTTTGATATAAAACTACAAAGTTCTGTGCTTTAGTGATCGTTTATATAGTACAGTCGTAATATTATTTTCTTCGATTAGAATTATTCTCTATTGTTCATTCATTTTGTCCCCATAAAATTTTGGTTTTTGATTGTTAGGGATTAGCTCAGTTTCATCTACAGTTGCTCAGTGGACTAATAAAACACTTTCATTTTTTTTCCGCTGACGCTGTAACTAAACTTGCATAATCCAAAACATTTTATTATTATTGTCATTTCTTTTTCCACAGGAAACATGGATTACTAGACCACTCCGAGTTTACAACCAAAACTTGCGTTAAGTCCATCTTGAATATGCCCATCAGGCATAATTATGCCATTTTAGTTTTACAACTTTCGTTTTACTCTTTGAAAAATAGATAATTTTACCTAATTTGGCAGCGTTCATATATTTTTCACTTGATAGTCTAAAACAGAAATAACTTGGACAATCTGGTCTATATTTTGATTTTCTTATTGATCATTGCTACTGTAACGTAGAACCAATTACAGCTAGTTTCTACATAAGTCGTTGCACTGTTTGCAATGCATAGTTTTTTATCCTAATTCACCTTAATTTTGAATCATGCATTTTGCACGTTATAAATTATTTAATGTAAAAGTCAATGTTCTTGCAATTCAACCATGTAGCCTAATTAATCTTATTTTTACTTTACATATAGGGAGGAGAGAGTGACACTGAAGAGGAAGAAACAGCAAGTGATTACGATGACAATGCAAGTGATGCAGCCCCTGAACCGACTACCAAAGGTGCTAAGAGCTACCTTGTAGGTCATGGCAGTGATAGCGACGATTCAGATGAAGGACATCGAGTTGTCAAATCCGCACGGGATAAAAGATACGAAGAAATGGCATCCACTGTTGATCAAATGAAAAATGCTATGAAAATTAATGATTGGGTCAGTTTGCTTGAAAGCTTTGAGAAGATAAACAAGCAGTTGGAGAAGGTTTCTAGAGTTACAGAGTCTGACAAGCCTCCTAACATGTACATCAAAGCTTTAGTCATGCTTGAGGACTTCTTAACCCAGGCATTAGCAAATAAAGAAGCAAAGAAAAAGATGAGTAGCTCTAATGCGAAGGCGCTCAATTCCATGAAACAGAAGCTGAAAAAAAACAATAAGCAATATGAAGAGCTGATTATTAAGTTTAGAGAAAACCCCGAGAGCGACGAGGAAGCTACTGAAGATGAAGAAGATGAAGATGAAGAAGATGAAGTGGATTCTGATATTGAAGAGGACCCAGGGAATCTTTTATCCGACGAGGATGAAGAGGGTGAAAAGAATGATGCTCATGTCGGTCAAGCTAAGGGTTCTGAGAAGGATATAACCATAGCAAAGCAGTTCAGTAAACATCCAAGTGAAATAACTTGGAGTGATGTTGATAAAAAACTCAAGGACATTGTTGCTGCTAGGGGTAAGAAGGGGACCAGTAGAGTTGAACAAGTAGAGCAACTTACATTTTTAACCCGTGTTGCCAAGACACCAGCTCAGAAACTTGAAATCTTATTCAGTGTCATATCTGCTCAGTTTGATGTGAACCCAAGCTTGCTTGGTCATATGCCTATAAATGTTTGGAAGAAGTGTGTTTCCAACATGCTTCTTATTCTTGATATACTCGAGAAGTATCCAAATATCATAATTGACGACTCCGTCGAGCATGATGAGAACGAGACACAAAAGGGTGCAGATTTTAAGGGGCCGATTAAAGTTTGGGGAAATTTGGTCCACTTCATTGAAAGGCTCGATATCGAATATTTCAAGAGCTTACAATGCATTGATCCCCACACTAAAGATTATGTTCAGAGGCTTAGAGATGAACCACTGTTTTTTGTTGTCGCTCAAAATATACAGAACTATTTGGAAAGGATAGGGGATTCTAAAGGAGCTGCAAAGGTCGCATTGAGAAGAGTTGAGCTTGTGTATTATAAACCTCAAGAGGTTTATGATGCCATGAGAAGACTGGCAGAAGCAGAAGAAACCGAGTCTGGAGAAGACATGGAAGGAGAAGATAATAGTCAGTGGGTTGAGAAGCGTTCTCCACCAGAGTTTGTAGTCATTCCGGAAGTTGTGCCAAGGAAGCCTACATTTCCTGAAAATAGTAGAACCCTTATGGATTCATTAGTTTCTCTCATTTATAAGTTTGGAGATGAGAGAACTAAAGCTAGAGCAATGCTGTGCGATATTTACCATCATGCGATATCAGATGAATTTTCTATTGCGCGTGATCTTTTATTGATGAGTCATTTGCAAGATGGAATTCAGATGATGGATATCAATTCTCAGATTTTATTTAATAGGGCTATGGCTCAACTTGGATTGTGTGCATTTAGGTCTGGGCTTATTGTTGAAGCCCATGGCTGTTTATCTGAGCTGTATAGTGGTGGGAGAGTGAAGGAGTTGCTTGCACAAGGCATTTCTCAAAACCGTTTCTATGAGAAGACTCCTGAACAGGTATGATAATAAATAACGACTTTTTTTTGGCAAACTTATTTAACTGCTTTTTTGTCCACGTTTTTTCACATGTAACAGTAATTATCAAAGATAACTTTTTGTTCCAACTTAAATCAGTGTTTCAGAACTTCTAACACCTTGGAAGAAAATGGAGGGGCCATTTTTTCTCACTAATTAGATGCATACCTCTAATTGTAGGTGAACTGTAATTTTACTCGAAACAGATGATGCATTTCAGAAGAAATATATTTATTAACTATATTGGGTATGGCATGCACAACCAGTGAGGAATAGGAAGCTTACTACTACTTAACTTAGACAGTAACAAAAAGAAATCTCATTTTAACATAGGTCAACACCTTGCACTCTATTTGACGTTCCAGTCTAAAAATATAAACTACTTTGCATAACATCACCAGAAGTTGCCTTTTTCTCCGATTTTACAATTACTTATTGTTAGTTACAAATCTGTAAGTGTTAAAATTCTCAAAGTGGCTGAGGAATGAATACATATTACTTAACATGAACTGTATATGCTCACTTTTACCTACACTTCACTCCACTCGGTAACAAACGGGTTTAATCCCTGTCTAAACGTAATATCATTTTATTTTGATCTAGTATATGGATCATTCCTTCAGATATCCAAACTATGATTGTGGAAGTATCTTGATACTATTTGTCAAATGTCAACCAAACTCTCCTATAAAACTTCAAGCTCTCAAGGAATAGAAACTTTACTACTTAACTGGATGGTAACAAATGGAAATCTCATTTTTGTTTTTGCTTGAATAGTAGTTAGGTTAGATAATTACTTGTCCATCGTCAGCTGTTTTTTTCTTCATATGAAATTGAGAAACTTAGAGTTGAAACAGGTTTGAAAGTAAATAGAAGAATAAGAACATGGAAGCACAATTTCTATAGAAGTCTTGTACTGAAACGAGATGGAAACTTGCTTTAAAATAATAATAATAATAATAATAATAATAGCATTTATACATGGATACGGTAATACTTTTAAAGATGCTCAAGGTATAGCTTGAATGTTTCAATCTGAGTTTCTTGTTTAAATGTTGGAAATGTAAATTTGTTCGAAACCATCTAAAGCATGAACATGAACTGCTATGACTACATTAATCTGTTTGATTACAGCTTCTTTGCTTCCTTCTTGCGGTCATTAATCAATTTCAAAACAATAAATATACCAATATTTCAAGCATAATTTCTTGTATATATTATTATCATTGATTTCAGACCATCTGATTTGACTACAGCTTCTTTGCTTCCTTCTTTGCCGTATCATCATTTAAGTGAATTTTGCATATTTGCAATAGTACCTTCTTGCAGATGACCTCTTGTAATACAGTGTTCTTTGAAGTAGTCTTTTTTTTTAATGTTCAGGAAAAACTAGAGAGACAGAGACAAATGCCCTACCACATGCACATAAACCTAGAGCTTCTGGAAGCCACCCACCTCATCTGCGCAATGCTTCTAGAAGTCCCCAACATCGCGTCAACCTCCCACGATTCAAAGCGCAGGATCATCAGCAAAACTTTCCGGCGTCATCTAGAAATAAGCGAACGCCAGACCTTCGTGGGCCCTCCCGAAAACGTCCGGGACCACGTCATGTGTGCAGCCCGTGCCCTCGCCAAGGGCGACTACGTAAAATCCTCCGCCACCCTTAGGTCCCTAGACACGTGGAAGCTTCTAAGAAACCCCGACTCCGTGCTCTCCATGCTCGATCTCAAGCTGAAAGAAGAAGCCCTCCGCACCTACCTCTTCACATACTCATCCTGCTATGAAACCTTGAGCATCACCCAGCTCACTGCAATGTTCGACCTACCCGAACCTCAAGTGCACAGCATCGTAAGCAAAATGATGGTTAATGAAGAGCTTCATGCAAGCTGGGATCAGCCTTCCAAGTGCATAGTTTTTCACAACGTGGAGCATACTCGTCTTCAGGGCTTGCTGTTCCAGATGTCTGATAAGCTTAATGTACTTGCTGAGAGCAATGAGAGGGCGGCTGAGGTGAAGACAGGTGGAGGGCTTGATGGGCTGCCACCTAGGCGAAGAGGGGATGGTCAGGATTACACGAGTAAGTGGCAGGATAACTTTGCGAGTTCCAATCAGGGTAGGCAGGGCGGAACCCGTTATGGAACGGGTAGCACCCGGATCAACTATGGTGGGACCCGAAGTGGGCAAGCGGGTAGAGGTGGGTATGCAGGTACTAGGTATCAGGATGCTTATGGGCAGAGAGCCGGGTATCAAAGTGGGTCTGCGAGAGGCGGGCAAATGGATGGTTCACGTATGGTTAGCTTGAGCAAGGGAGTCAGGATTTAGTAGTTACAAGGAACTGTTTGAAGTGATTTTAAGAGTATTTTGAGGGTTTTATCGATTGTTGTTTTGGTCTCTGGTACTGTAACTTTATTTAGCTTTTGGCACTTTAAGTAACTGTGAGTCTTTTGTTGGATGTGTTCATGGATGCTTGCATTTTATTTATTTTGTATTTTGAAAAATTATTTGTTTCTGCTGAAGTACAATTTCTTTTCTGTTCTAAAAGAAAGAAAAATAGTATAATGATTCTAATATCTTATTATCAGTTGCTATTACTATACTCGCTCTTTCTTTGATTGTGAAAGCGTTTTATTGGCTATGGATTAAACCACGAGTGATATAAATGCATTCGAGAAAGGAAGGGATCAATGGAACTGATTATAAGTCTGTATGTCTTAACCATCAATTTGTGTCTAAGATTACCTTTTGGTATTGTGCTTATTCACTTGATAATTTTCAGGTTATTTTATTTGCCAGTCATTGTTAGCTATGTCTGCAATTAACAAATATTCTTGTTGCGTATGAATTGATATACTGAGCATGTTTAGTTTTCTAAATACAAATTTTCTTCCATGATTTTTATACCCTAGTCATTTTGTTTAACCTACTTATGCTGCTAAAATTCGTTCAATGTGTTCAGTTGAGAAAAAAATGACATTAAATTCGTTAAATGTAATATCCTTCATCCTACTTTTTTTTCCTTTTTTTTTTCTCACGCTGTTATATTCTATTGGATTTGGTGATATAGGTTTCTTTCCGAAGTTGAACTCCATGAACTACACAACGAGAACTGGAATTAGTTGGAACAAAGAGTCTTGTTAAAAGCTATAAGCGTTCCTTGTATTGCATTGCTAAGCATTTCTTATGCTGGTAAATCTAGAATAGGCACATTTTCAAAAGTTTCTTATAAACCAATGATTAGTGTGTTTGATTTTGTTCTAAGTTCAATTATCTTTGATTACCATATTTTTTTGGCAATTTTATGTTTTTGCTTTATAAAGCTGTAAGAAATATCCTCCAGGCATACACAGACTTCAATGGTACCATATTTTGCAGCAACCCTTAACCCCATATGATTTACACCTTACATTCCGGTTTAAATAATAATGCATTCTTTCTCTCTTCATTATATATGTTTTTTAATTCGAAACTCGTGATGGAAATCAAAGGATCTAAATGGGTGCTGTAAAAATAGGAGCGATATTGAACGCTCTTCATACACACACGTCGATCACCTCACTTTTGCTATACTTTTAAATCCATTTAATTTCAACCACATGTTCCGAATTAAGTAATACATCTTCTCTCTCCTGGAGAAAGAGAAGAGAGAGAGAATGCGTGTGTATGTTTAAACCAAAAATGACACAAACACCAATAGAAAGTAGAAGAGAATAAAAAATGAAGAAAACAAATTAAAATAAGTAAGAAATGAATACATAGAGATTTATAGTGGTTCGGCAAACTCTGGCCTACGTCCACGTAATGATTTTATTGCTTATATTCTGACTTGGGGGGCAGAAGTTTTTCGAAGTCGGTATAACTCCGACACTTAAATTTTCAGAATTACAAGAATATAGAGTTGAGTGGAACTAGAGCCAAAAGATCATGAAAAATAAGCCATACCCTTATATTTATAGAGGTAGGAAGCCTAAAGTTTCGCACAAAAGATCTTCAGGCCGTTCTCCTTGCTATAGACTAGTTCTCCATGAAAATAGGGTGCCACATAATCACTTTGGTACGGGTCGGTACGACTCCAAGGTTATGGATCGATACCGACCCCTAAAATGGCCAAACTAGTCGTCTTGAATTTTTCGGTTCGTCTTGTGGTTAGCTTCGTGATTCCATAGTTGTTTGCATCAATATTAGCTTGTTTCGAAGTCCAAATGATGGAATTGTAGAAGAATTTAACCGTTGATTCAGGAGTTCGTGGAGATTGGTGGAGAATTGTACTGGATCAACAAAATAACATTGGAAATGAGGTCTTGACACTAAGAAGGGTTCATAGGTAGAAGATGGGCCCCCCTAGGAGGAGGTTCTATGGGTCGGTACCGACCCCACATTATGAGGCTTCGGGCCTTTGGGTTCGTGTGGTGGTTTGGTATTTGTGTTGCGATCTTGGTTGTACTTTGGTTTTTGGGCTTCGTGGTCATCTCTCCGGACGCCTTGCCTTGACAACTTTGAAGTTTGATTCGTCAAGTTTGTCCATATACTGCTTGGTCAAAAGACGGGATAACACATTCCTCCCAAAACACGCCTTGCGAATGGAAGGTGTGCTTTGCTCGAGAACAAATCTGATGTCAGTCTCCGATAGTTGAGCTCTTTGGCTAGTTCAATCTTGGTGAATCGTCCAGCTCCTTCGAATTTTCTTGCCAATTATTTGGTTGTTCCGTACCTGTCATAGCCAGACTGTAGACCCTGACTAAATGTTGTTTATACATCATCACAATTCCGATTTCATTCGGAGTTATACATCACATATCAAAACCATCCCGTGTTTATCCGGGATTTACATCACTATCACTCTGATTTCATTTAGAGTTATTGCATATCAAAATCGTCCCGTATTCATCCGGGACTTATCTGTTTCGTTTTAATTTCAAGGCGTTTGAACCCTTATATCAAATCAGTATATGTTTTAAGATTTGATCTCTCTAGATCGTTTCAGATTCAGTTTTTTGCACGATTTCTCGGAATCGTTTAATGTCTAGTTTTCAATGTGCAACCTCTCCGGATCGTTTTACAGTTGATTTAGTGCGCGATCTCTCTGGATTGTTTACTGTTCAAGTTAAGGGGACAATCTCTCCGAATCCTTAATTGAGTTCGTGGCCGTTCAGGGCTGATAATTAAATCCGCGATCTCTCCGGATCGTTGATCAAATTCATGGCCGTTTAGGGCTGATAGTCAAATCCATGGCCATTCGGGCCCGATGATCAAATCCATGGTCGTTTAAGGTCGATAATCAAATTCGTGGTCACTCCGGACTGTTAATCAAATCCATGGTCGTTCGGGACCAGTAATCAAATCCGCGATCTCTCCAGATCGTTTAATCACATCCATGGTCTCTCCAGACCCTTGTTGAGCCCAATCTGCTCGTCTCCGGTGAGGGGACTCAACGACAAGCAAGCTCATCCACTCATGCTCCATTGAGGTGACTTACTTCCTGCATACCAGTCTCATCTTTCCAGACGGGACTTAAACCGATTCAAGTCCATGGTCTTTGTGGACCCTTGCTGAGCCCAATCCGCTCACTCTCCAACGAAGGGACACAACGACAAGTAAGCCCATCCGCTCACGCTTCGGTGAGGGAACTTACTTGTACTCCGGTCCCGTCTTTCCGGACAGGACTGTAAAGCAATTAATATCAGTCATCACATTCAATGTGGATTTCAATAATCAGATTCAAATATAAAAAACAACATAAAATCTAACATCAAGATAACTGCCTCACTGGGCACTACAGTCTAGCATCAAGCTCAGAGCGTGCCTAGGTACCGATTGTGATCCCATACACGAGTAAATGTCTAGACTGTCTTATTACATTGATTATTGAATGGGAAAGATTGTAACGACCCACCTTTTTGGATGGTTTAAATCGACAATAAACCACACATGTCAACTCAAACCATTCAAAAGAGAGGATTGTTAATGGGGTAAATAAGAAAATAAGAGTAAGAAGGAAAAACAAAACACAGAATCTTACAGCGAAATGACAAAATATAATAATCAAATAAACAGTTCATGAAGCTGTTTACAAATAACATTTGATTACACTTTTATAATATATCAGAGTTATACATACAGCAGGAATAATAAGATAATGCAGCGGAACAACATGATACAGTGGGATAAAATAAAAAATATAATACTAAACTCCGTCTTCGTCCTCAAGAAATAAGGTCTTCTAAACTGAAAAGCTCAGGCTGACCCGAGCGTACAAAAAAGACAAAACACTCGAGTCAGAACTAAAAGATCTTATGTAAATTAAATCAATAGTAAATAAATATGGGTGTAACGGCTTCAGAGTTGTTTACGGGATTTTACATCTCCTATCCAGTGTATAACGTATGTGCAATAACTTAAAAGATGTTCGAGATTTTCATCTTCTAAGGATCCGTTAAACTATTTATAAGTAGTAATTTACGCTATATATATAGTGTCTATCGGTAAAGTATTAAAATAGCGTTAAGGTGTTACCCATATCCCCCTTAACACATTTTATAAATGCAGTAGTCTATACAATACTGTAAACTCCACCAAACCGGCGGGCTATCAGGGAGCACTCCATAGGTACGACACAAACCAAAGTCGTAGTGGGCTTGATCAGGATAAATATGACAAGGCACGTGAGGAAATGCCCAGGGTATGATTCTACCATTTTGCACTCCTGGACTGGTGGTAACGCATAGCAGCTACTATCACCCACCTCGAGATAGACTCTCATAATCAAATCGAAGGTGGCCACCAAAATCAATCACAAAGTAACAGATATGGTATCGAAGAAATGTGCCCGATAGGGGGAGCGACCTCACTTGGCTCGGTATAGCTCCTGTTTTAGTCATTTTAATTATGACCCGAAAGTCAAGGCTATCCATCATCGTTCTCTTACATCATTCCAGTAGCGTTCGCCAAACCATCCTACTTCATTCTGAATTCTCCACCACATGCATAGTTGTTACAGTGGTTTTCGGTATTGGCAGAGAGTATGACAATATCCGATCCTGGTCTCTTTAACAACCAAACGCTTATTTCACATCGGTTGGTTCTTTTACATTTCCAAAATCGATTCATATTTGATATCAAATATCATATTCAATTCAAAATATCCCTCATTTCAAAACCATCATATTTACTTAAAATAAGTCATTTCACTAGAAATATCATTTCAAATTCCAACGTAGGTGATAGCATCATTTAACCACATTCGCCTTTAAATCAAGGATTTAAATATAAACAATTTCAACCTTGCACAGTTTGAATTTTTGAAAATAATTTGAATAGTTATAAATAGTTTAAAATAGTTTTAATAGTTTAAGGATTTTAAAATAGTTAAAAATAATAATTTAATATAAAATGGTTTGAGTATTGGAAATGGTTTATATAATAAAATAGTTTTAAAAATCTAAATAATCTGAATTTTAAAATAATAGATTTTAAACAGTTTATATTAACATAATTTATTTTGAAAATAGCATCAAATCAAACTGTTTCTTCTATTCCAACAAATTTAGACCATATCCAGATTTCAAATTAACAAAATCTCAATTTTAATCTTTCAATTCAAATGACTCGATTTTGATTTAGTTGCAAATCAATGAGATTTCAATTTCAATTCGAACTAACTTCAATTTTCGAAACATTCATTTTTAACTCCAATTTCGATTCAACAGTTCAAATCAATGATTTATATTCAATTCCATTCTTATTTTAAACCATTTCAATTCATATCAATTTCAAGCCCAATTTCAATTTACTTATTCAAACCACTTAAATCAAATTTAACTTCATTGTTAAAATTTAAGATCCAAATCTTCAAAATAATTCAAATTTCCGAATTAAAGTCATATATCGATTTTAACTTTACATTCCTAATTAATTTTTTTTAAACAATTTCTTTTTTTACCATTCAATTTTAGCTTTCAAAGCTTGAATTAGAAAATCATTAAACTCATATAAATCTATAATTTATTTCTTTTAAAACGATAACATTTAATCAAAAATCCAAATTCAAGATTTTAAACCATTTAATTTAACCAATCCGCTGTCCGTATATAATTTTCTATCCCATGGCAAAGTGATACGGATATATATCATTCCAATCCGCAATAAATTTAAATTTCTAGATATATATCATTTCAACCCGTATCCCGAATTACAATTTTCCAGATCCATAAAATCGCTCGGGTTTATCGTTTCAACCCATAACAATTTTTCCCTAATCTATAAGATCGTTCGGGTATGTACCATTTCAACCCATAGTGATTTTCCTAACAATAACTAAGGGAACTTGCAGTGTGATCGTCACATATAAAATAAACATAACATCAAATCATCCAAAATGTCAACAATTAAGCATCCATCACAATCATCATTCAAAACAACCAATAAATCACAACAATTAACTGGTTATCGTTATCAGGTATTTAACTAGCAATTCAATTCCAATATTAATTCAAATGGCGATTAAATTCAATTTAAATTTGAATGACAATTTAAATATACCAAACAGCAATCCATAAATTTCTAATCACATCATAAATTTAATTTAACTAACATGGGATGATTTAGTATTCGTGAGTGAGTTAAAACACTCACCTTTGGTTTATCGACGATTTAAAATCCAAATAAAACCCAAAATTTCAACAATCTTAGAATATAACCAAACTAGTTCCATAATGTCCGGAATTTCGATACGATCACAACGGAGAAAACATCGCGTGAATCCGAGCTCGTATGAAAAAGTTATGATAGTTAGAACGTTTTGAAAATTAAAATTAAAATAAAAATTAATGAAGGGCAATATCGTAAATAGTATACCATCGTCAAACCCTACTGCCAACAGATCGCTCGACATCATCGAACAACCGCCTACTTTGGTTGACCAATGCGCGCACCTTGGCCACCATCGACC
This sequence comes from Allium fistulosum, assembly GCA_030737815.1. Taxonomy (NCBI): domain Eukaryota; kingdom Viridiplantae; phylum Streptophyta; class Magnoliopsida; order Asparagales; family Amaryllidaceae; genus Allium; species Allium fistulosum. The sequence goes on along the minus strand of CM060905.1, from coordinate 247,443,117 downwards.
TGATCCGAGACCGCCGGTGTGCTTCCCTCTTCAGGCCGCCTCCCTCCCCTAAGCGTAGCCACCTCCGACCCCCATCAAGCCGCCGCCGCCGTTCTTTGGCCAATTCTAGCAAATCTGGCCATCTCCGAGACGAACGAAGACCATGGATGCATTCTGCTCGACGACCTCTACAAGCCTATACCTTCTGATCGTCGTAAAATCGTTGATCCACCGTTGAATCCCAAGCCCTAATACGAATGGCCAAAACTCCTTCGTCAATTTCTGGTCAAATGATGCATCAAATCGAAAAACGAATTGTAGTAGTAGATTGCGCTTGCCGAGACCTTTCCAATGATATATAATATGATATAGTTTGAGGAGTTTGAATTTTTGATTTTGATTTGAAAATTGAAATTAGGGTTTTGGAATTGGAAATTAGGTTTCTGCCATTGGAAAGGGAAGATGAGAAAGAAATGTACGTATAGACAATATAAAATAAAAAGGCTGCTAGGGTTTATAAAAGCCTATATATAGGCAGAGATAGATAAGAATGAATGGACATATCGATTTGGACTGAAACGATAACAATGACCCGAAAAGCCCGTTTCGTTCCTGAAACGAAAATGGGTCACCTAATATATCAAAATATACGTTTTCGATATTTTTAAACTCAATGGAACTAGTTTCAAACCCTAATTCCATTGTATACAGAAGTTAGCTTTCAAAATCTAATTATATTCATTTAAATTCTTTTAATTGATTTCTACATGTTTCAAGCTTGCATGATCAAACGACAAGTCCAATCACCATGACACTTGAAATCCTACAATAATTCACTGTTACGGATTCGATGAAACTGGTTTCGTCGAAATCTGAGACAGTGGCCAAAATGGCTAATTTACACGTTAATTAAATACATTATTATTAAATTGATTTAATCACTTTTAAATTCAAATTTAATAGTTAACAAATTCATCATTTCTGATTGCACAGAAATTAATAATCCATTACAATATGTTTACATGTTAAATCCAATATTTAAATATTACATTAATTTTAACATTAAATTACAATAGGAATAAAATCTATTTTATTATAATTCAAATTCCACTAAATTCTTTTATTTCGATTTACTCCCTTATTATTAAATCATCCAATACCATATGAATTCATTTGACACTAGTTTACATTTTATTACATTCTTATTCTAAAGTTACCATCGTAACTCATATTAACTGTAATATTTAATTACATTAAATTCACATTGATTTCCAAATTATTTAAACGGATTAAATAATAAAATAATAATTAAAACAATTATTATACATTAATAATTCAAACACATTTCCAAGTCTATTGTTTACAATCAAAGCTAATAAGTTTACGGACCAACTAATTGATTTCATATTCTATAATAAACCTATTTCAATTAATAACATATAATTTCAACATTAAATCCAACATTTAATTTATTACCTATTTACAATTATAACCAAATCAACTTCACAATTATTTCAATTAATTGAAATAACATTAAAATAGTTGTCAATAACATTCAAACAATAAAATTAATTATATTCTAATTATTTTTCTTATTAATAAATTATAAAATTTTAATTCTAACAATATTAAATTTTAAAATCTTATTTAATTTAATATTTTTAATTATCGAAAAATACGGGTCGTTACACTCCCCCCCACTAAAAACTTTTCGTCCTCGAAAAGGAACAAAAAGGAATTAAGAAACTTGATATAATTTTATTCAAATTATTCAATTTATAAACACCGTAAATTTACATAATTAAGTATTTTAAATAAAATATATCAATTTATAACAATTAAATCTTTTATATTCAAGTTTAATAAAAAGTTTGAAAATATTTTCACTTTCACAAAAATAATTTAAGTCTTAAATTTATGAAAAATTTCGGCAGAGTCTCCTTTGCGCGGTTAGGTCCGGAAGAATAACAATATCAATAATTTCAATATATATATATATATATATCATATTTAAAAAATAAACATTCAAACCATGGGAAAAACAATAAAATATCGTTTCAAAACCATAATCCGAAAACGTACCTATTTGTTAGGCAAACAATTTTTATTTATGAAACCAAAAGCAGTAGCTATTGCTTCCATAAACCTGTATTTCACTTTTATAATCCAAAGAGTGAGAATTATGTAAAAGAGAAATATTTAGTTGTTTCAAATTAGTAACAAAAGCAAATCAACACAAAAATATGCAAACAAAATAGCACGACCATCATATGCAACAAAAGAATCCACCACATATCCATAGCAACTCAAAACTAATGGTTTGTTTAGTTCAGAAACTTTTCATCGTACAAGGATGATAAATAAACTGCTAAGTGTACCCTATGCTCAACAACCCTAGATAATTACTTAATAGATTATTCATACAAACCTTAAACAATTAGAAGTATCCCTTCCCAAACATCTCATTAGCCAAACAATGCAGAATTTAAATGTTATTTAAGTTTGTTCTATTGGTTTCCTCTTTACTCTTTTATTTATTTTCATTCATTCATACAATGTCATTTTAATTTACATTCGTTTACTTACATATGTTATTTTCCATTCAATTATTTAGATCATCAATAAATCAATTCTTAAAATATTATATAAGTTCCTGCAGTTTAATTCACATTTATTATTACTTATATATAACTTGATTTCCAACTAAGATTAATATTCATTAGTGAATCAATTCATACTTAAGTTTCTCTACTTTTTAATTCATATTTATTCATTCATGTATACACTACACCAAAAAACAGTTTTAGGCACCCCTCCATCTGCCTTCTTAGATACGGCTTAAAGCCGTATCAAATATGATACGGCTCCAAGCCCTACCTAATTGTTTGGACATGGCTAATAGCCGTATCAAATGTGATACGGCTTGCAGCCGTATCCAATTTCGTGCCTACTATTGGCAGAAACTTTTACACCCAAAACGCATGGTTCCCTCCAAATTAATTCGCTTTCCCTCTTGTTTAGGTACGGGTCTTAGCTGTATCATATCTAATATGGTCTTTAGCCGTATCACTTGTTGTGCCTATTTTTGGTGCGAAACTTTTACAGGCAAAACACGCCCCATACTTATCATTTTCCCCAAATTCCATTTCTTCTACAATAGGGTTGCTGGCTCCCCAATTCATATCAATCTCTCCGTTTTCCCAATTCATATCAATCTCGTGCTCTCCCATCCCATCGCAAATCGTTGCTGGCTCCCCTCAATCCACCTGCAGATAGCTTCATCTGCAGGTAAATTTTTTCAATTTAAATTCGCCTTTCTCGCTGTAGTCGATTGGCGCTTGTCCCCGTTTGGTCTCATCCCCGTCCTCGTAGCAGGCTCGTTAGTAGAAGGGACCATTAGCCTTAGTTCACGCTGTAGTCAGTGGACGAGAACTGGTAGCCATCATCGTCGGCATCTCTTTGTCCTCGAATTTTCAGAGTAAGTTTTAGCCGATTGGCTTTTATCCTTTGTTTTCTATTTTTAGAGTAAGTTTCATATATTGTATATATTGCAGTAACTAGGCATCTTGTTTGTGAAATAATGTGAAAAGTAATAATATGAGTTTGTTTTTAGAATATTTAAGACCTAGAAATTAATAATAATAAGAAGTTGAAGGTACATTGGAACGGAGAAGTGAGCGACGTTCATTTGAAATAGGAAAGAATGACTTTTGATGTGGCAGTAGAAAATGTAGGCAGTTTCAAATTTTAACCGTCTGATTTTGATCTGTGAAAGTGCAGTTGAGATTTTGTTATGAATGCAAGGAACTATCATAATGATACAACCTGAATGATCAAACAGTTTTAATACCATTTTGCTATTTGAGAGCTTATGGAGTTCATAATTTAACATTTTAGTTTGCATGCAATCAATATTTTTATTTGTAGGATAGAAGTTGAAATGAAAGTAGGATTCAAAACTCATTTATTATGTCGATATGTATGATGTTATTAGAATGATATTTATAAAACTAGATGCAATTGAATGCATTTACCATGATCCCGTTATGAATATTAGGAATGAAGATTTTTTGTTCATGTGTTGTAAATGGTCAGCGTGTTAATATTAGGAATAAAATTGTTGTTAATGGTGCAAGCCAAGTCAGGAGAGGGGTAATGCATAGACATTACTCCGGTGCTACAAAATAGCGCCGTTGTAATGGCAAAATTTTTGGAAACAGTTTGGTGCTAATGTTAACTTTTACAGAAATGCTATTTTTATAATTAAGAGTATCATAGAAAATAGTCTATATCAATATACTTCACACATCTGAAAACATGACCCTTACCTTACAATGTGGGACTATTCTCTTCTCGTATTTTTAATAATTCATTTCAATTCAAAAAATTTCCAATAAATTCCTACTTGAATTTTTCAAAAATTTTCTTTTCGAGCAATTGGAACGAGGACCCATTGAAGGGCAAGTCTCATGTTCTGTTATATATGATATAGGAGGGCAGTATGTCTTTCAGCATAGACAAACAATGGATAACTGAATCAGATCTAAGATCTACATACTATATAGACGGGGTGCAGAAGTTCATTAGTTTTGTTGAAGAAAACGGTGGTAAGAAAGGTGTGTATTTATGCCCTTGCACCCGGTGCAAAAATATGAAGAGGATCAAATTAGATGAAATTCATTTTCATTTGCTTAGATGGGGTATCATCCAATCATATACAGTGTGGTATTTTCATGGGTAAAAAGGGCGGAGATGGAAAAACAACAACCAGTTAGTCATGACACAACTACTGATGAGTCTGAACATATTAGGATGGAAGATCTGGTCAATGATGCAGATAGATTTCATCATTTTCAACCTACAAATCCATTGCCTGATCATGCTAATGTTGGAGAGTAGTCTACTGATTATCCAGATTGGCAGGCCAATGAAAGTAAGAAGTATAATCACTTTTTGGTAGCGTAAAAGAGCCACTGTATCCTTCATATTCAAAAGGGATTACGAAGCTGTATGCCATTGTGAAACTGAATAGCTTGAAGACCCAATACGGCTTTTCAGATAATGGTGTGACTGCACTTCTCGAACTAATAAAGGAGTTACTCCCCGAAGGTAACACGCTGCTGACAAAGTACTCCAACGTGAAGAAGATCATTAAGCAAGTTGGGATGAATTACAAAACTTATGATGCATGCATCAATGATTGCATATTGTACTGGAAAGATGATGAGAACAAAGTTTCTTGTACAAATTGCAATGAACCTAGATATATGACATCATTAAACGAAGAGAGAAAATGCACCAAAGTACCTCAAAAGACATTAAGACATTTTCCTTTAATTTCTAGATTGAAGAGATTGTATACTGTACCATGGATAGCAGATGCGATGACCTGGCATGGTCGTGTCAAGTCTGATCCAACCGTAATGCGTCATCCATGTGACACTTCTCAATGGAAAGCCGTAGATTCTTTTGACCAAACTTTTGCTGCCGAGCCACGAAATGTCACACTTGGAATAGCAACAGATGGTTTCTGTCCACATGCTTCTCTCTCTAACCCTTACAGTTGTTGGCCAGTAATTGTAGTACCATATAATCTTCCTCCGTCCATGTGCATGAAAAGGGAGTTCTCAATGTTAACATTGTTGATTTCTATGCCAAAACAACCAGGAAAGGATATCGATGTTTATTTGCAGCCATTGATAGACGAGTTAAAGCAGTTATGGGAAGGGGTCGTTACATTTGACTTGTTACGTAAATCCGAGTTCACAATGAGAGCTAGGGTGCTGTGGGCAATCCATGATCACCCTGGTTTTGGGACTTTATCGGGATGTACAACTCACGGTTACTTTGCATGTCCTATTTGTGGGGAAAACACTTGTTCTTATCATCTTCCTGAAAGTAAGAAGATGTGTTACATGGGACATCGAATGTTTCTTCCTAACGAACACAAGTTTCGATACGATAAGACAAATTTCAACAACGAACAAGAACTTCGTCGTCCTAAATGGCCATTGACTGGTTTTCAATTTGAAAAGAAAGTAGTGAATATCAAAATGAAAGTTGGTAAACAAAAAGAAGAAATTGGTCGAAAACGGAAAAAGTCAACCAATGAAGATGTTGACAATATTTCTGGATGGTATAGGAGGTCTATCTTTTTTGATTTACCATATTGGAAAGCAAATTTAATCCGACATAATATTGATGTTATGCATACGGAGAAGAATGTCACGGAGCATCTCATCAGCACCATTATGGACCATAAAGATAAGTCAAAAGATGGCATCAATGCACGCAAGGATTTGAAAATCATGGGTATAAAACAAAAGTTGTGGGTGATGGAAGATCCTGAAACAAATAAAATAAGCATACCAAAGGCAACTTTCACTTTGAGCAAAGAAGAAAAGATACAGTTTTGCACTGTTTTGAAAAATCTGAAAGTGCCTAACAAATTCTCTTCTAACTTCCACAACAATATGAGCATCAATCCTCCTGAACTAAGAAATATGAAGTCACATGATTACCATGTCATAATGCAGCATTTGCTTCCGGTATTGCTTCAACATTCTTATCCACAACATAAGGATCCGCGAAATGCTGTTCATCATATTAGTTTATTCTTTAACATTTTGTGTTCAAAGGTGATCAATAGGGAACATCTTTTAAAAGCAAAGGCTAGCTTAGTAGAAGCAATGTGTGTTTTTGAAAAACATTTTCCACCTGCATTTTTTGATATCAGTGTCCACCTTATGGTTCATTTAGCCGATGAAGCGTTGATTTGTGGCCCTATCAGATATAGATGGATGTATCCATTTGAATGGTAAATTTCTAATTTCAGTTATGTACATCATTATTTCATATAAATAGCTACCGTCTACAATATATAATTGATCACATTTATAGGTTGATGAAAACATCTAAAGGATATGTGCACAACAAAAGATACATTGAATGGTGTATTGCAGAAGAATATATCGTACAAGAAGCTAGTCTTTACTGCATGGAATATATTCCAAACGGAGGTGATGGCAATCATAAACATACCCGCAAAGCGTTTTTAGACGAGGACGATGAGTTTGCTGGTGAGATACCTCTGGATAATGGTAAAGATATAACGTTAACCCAAGTGCAGTTTGAACAAGTGCGTAGATGGGTCCTTAATAAGTACGATGGATTGGATGAATGGAAGAAGTAAGTTCACGAACTTGTCCGAAATTTCAATTTTTTTAATTCATTTTATATATACATTTTGATATGTGTTTTCCGTAGGAGGTATAACTCCTATGTGAAAAGTACTAGATTTCAACCTCAAGGAAGGGCTACCACCGTGGAAGTCGTTCAAAGTTTTAATCTATGGTTACGTAATGAGGTATAACATCGTCTTAAGTATTTCATGTGTTTATAAGTGTGCAATACACCTTCGTGATCATGCTTTTTTACTTATTTTGTTTTATGTACCTGTTAAAGACCATCGATGTTGATCCAACTCTGTGGCGGCTAGTGCACGGGCCGAAGTTCATAACGCGTAGTTATATGAAGTACCAAGTGAATGGATTTTCATTTTCCACGAAAAAGTACGAAGACCGTATGGTAACACAAAATAGCGGTGTATGCATGAGAGCAATTACAAAATTTAGAGCGAGTGGTAAGGATAAAAATTATAAGGAAGCAGAAACAACGTATTACAGAGTCATTCAACAGATACTTGAGTTGGATTACATTGACTTCAAACAAACAGTTTTTTATTGTGATTGGGTAAAGGTCGAGGATAAGGTCAATGGTTGCAAAATATATCCCATTTCAAAACTGATCATGGTAAATTTAGGGAAATTGAAGAACAAAAATAACGTGAATGACGAGCCATTTATTCTTGCATCAAAGCGAGTCAAGTTTTCTATTCAAAAGATTTAAAAAATAACGGATGGTCTGTGGTCTTGCATACACCAAAACGGTTGACTACAAATGTGGATGACATTGAGTTCCCTACCGTCTATCAATCAGCTTTTGAAGACAATGAAAAATTAAAAGACCTTACCAAATCCATATGTTAACTTATTAGTATTCGTACATCACAAGATTGTGTGTCTGTATATTTTTAGTTGCACGATTGTGTGTATATATGGTTTTGAATATTTTATACATAGTTTTGATTATTGTTAATTGCACCGTGTTGTACCTCTTTCATGCATTATTGGATCTTAAGTTAAGACTGCATTTTATTTTCAAGAATCCTTTCATAGTCAGTTTATGCAATGCTTGTAGACAACATATTTTATAAAACTGTGATTATAATGCATTATTGGGCTTGGACTTGATTATGTATTAACTGCCTAAACATTTAGTCTTTCATCCGGTAAGTTTGTATGAAAACAGATCTTGAATGATATTTGTTTTTATTTAGTTGCTTTGTTTAACTGTTATATTAACTAAATACAATGAACTGTTGTTTCATAGTTAATTTAGTTAGTATTAGTTAATGAAATAACTAAATATAGTTACAAGTAATTGCCAATTTAGTTTGTAACTAAATATTGTGGCAGTTATTGTTAATTGTTAAATGTTTATTTAGTTTGTAACTAAACATTTAACATTAACTAAATTTAGTTATAAGTTATAGTTTAGTTATAAATTTATAAGTTATAGTCTCTGGTTAGTTATAATTTAGTTATAAATTTATAAGTTATAATTTAGTTATAAGTTATAGTTTAGTTATAAATTTAGTTATAAGTTATAAATTTATAACTAAACTAAATTGGTTCACTTGAACTAAATTTATAGTCTCTGGTTTATTTAGTTTACCTGTTTCCTGATGTTTGCCTATTTGGTACAATCTAACTAAACAGTACCAAAGCGAGAATACTGCAAATAATTAGTTGATGATCTGAATGTATGTCTTTTGTAATCTATGCAACAATAGTAAGACGTGTCCCTTATTCGAGAGTTGTCTACAAAAGTTAAATGGCCCAAGCTAAATTGATGATATTGATGGTTTGGCAATTTGGCTACTCATATACTTGAAGGCTGTGTAACAGAAGTAGACATAAAACAAACAACGAATTACAAGTCTGTTGTTCAACAAAGCTGTTACTTTCACAAGAAAATATGGACTGTAGATGTAATCTAGCAGTAGGCTAAGGCCTTTTCACTGATCCAGGTGTAACTTGGACTTGCCCAGGTCCACTCAAATGAGTAGGCTCTGATGAAGTTTTGTGGGGCTATTTGTCGACCCATAAAAAAATTGAAATTATGTTCTGGCCTTCTGAGCACTTAATGTTTGGACCTGTTAGATCTGAACCATTTAATTTTTTTTTAATAATTGGAATTTGCCTTGTTTTATATGTAGTTGTTTTAATTATGAAGTAAAAAATATACATACATGCTTTATGTTCTCAGTAAAGAATTAAAATTTCACGTTCCTTTTGCATTAAATTTCAATGGAAAATAAATAAATATACGTGATCTGCTAAATAGGCAACAAACTGTATGTTGATGGTCATATGTGCAAGTTTGGTGTCAAAAATTTGGTGTCACTTATAATTTATTTGCTGTGCAAGTTTGGTGTCAAAAATTTCCTTTTCTAGCTTTTAATAGGATAAATTACTGAAAGGCCCTCCTTTTAATAGGATAAATTACTAAAAGGCCCTCCTTTTTATGCTTGTACAGTGAAGGTAAATCGGGTTTATCTAACTGCGGCTTCTGGATCAACTTTCAGTCGTGATTAATGGAAGGTAAATGACTGAAGGTTTTTTTATTTAGTTTCTTTGTTTAAGATTTTGGAAATTACTTTGACTTTGAAGTTTCTTAAATATTTGATTGTTCTACAATAATGAAACTAGCTTTTGCAGATTGTTTGATACTTAGATTCATCACTTGCTGTACATCTTCACTTGCTGTACATCTTCACTTGCTGTGCAGGTTTGAACCAAAAGCAAAACAAAATTTCCATGTCAGAAAATCCAACGTCTTCACATTCGTCATGTTCAGAGGCGAAGAAAGTTGATCAAAACTTACTTGGTATTCCGGTCTCAGATAACGCTGGAAAAATCACTACTACGCTTGGTAAACTAGTAAGAGCTCATGTGACGATATCATATATAAGTTGGGATAAAGTACCCAGAATATATAAGGACAACGTTTGGAACGAATTGGTGGTAAGTAAATATTTTTGTTTGGAACCAATTTAAACTAGAAAATAGCTAGTGGTGTTATGATCCTGATCTTCAATGATTTTACACTATTTAAGCAGTAACTAGGCATCTTGTTTGTGAAATAATGTGAAAAGTAATAATATGAGTTACCATGATCCCATTATGAATATTAGGAATGAAGAGTTTTTGTTCATGTGTTGTAGATGGTCAGCGTGTTAATATTAGGAATAAAATTGTTGTTAATGGTGCAAGCCAAGTCAAGAGAGGGGTAATGCATAGACGTTACTCCGGTGCTACAAAATAGCGCCATTGTAATGGCAATATTTTTGGAAACAGTTTGGTGCTAATGTTAACTTTTACAGAAATGCTATTTTGACGATGAATGCTTAGTTAGACATAATCTGACATGTTATGAAACGAGGGAAGCCTATTTAGAATCTCATTAAGTATGTTCATGGTAATTACCTTTATTTGACATTATGTGAAGGTCAGGCAGTTTGAGTCTTTGTATGGACATGAAAATAATATGTATGTAATTTTGGTATTCACGAAATGTTCCAATGAAACCCAACTGTATGTGTACTATTTTACAAAGTATTCATTTTCACTTTTCTTTCTGTATGAATTGAAGTATCTAAACTTTCAGTGAACAAGCTGAGTTATTTACTTATAGAATGAAAGTATCAGGATGTATTAATCGAATAGAAAGTTAATAGTGTTTCAACTTCCACCTTTTCCAATATATTAAGTGATCTCATGTTACTGGGTTAATTAAGGGGTACTCATATGAATTCAAGTAGCTACTATTTATATTTATTGCACATATAGGATTTAACTGAACTAACATTTTGGTATTCAAACGTGTTCTTTTCTCAACTCTTGATATCACCTGGTGAATTATATATTTTTTCTAATTTAATATTAAACTACCTCATATCTTTCTAATTTAATATAATTATTAAACTACCTCATTTCTTTCTAATTTAATATAATTTTTGCAGAAAATTTATGAGCTCGATACGCTTTCAAAGGAAATGTTTTTAAAGAGAATGGCCGAGGCTTTTAGGAGATACAAGAAAAACCTGAGAGTAGTTTATTACGACACTTTCAAAAATGACAAAGAATGGTTGAAAAATTGTCCACCTACAGTTGCTCAAGAAGATTGGGAACAGTTCATAAAAAATGAAGCAACGCCTGAAGCGAGCGGAAGAAGGGAGACATGCAAAAAGAACAGAGCATTGCTCAGTTATGGTCACCATGCAGGACGTAAAAGTCACGCTAAAATAGAACAAGAAATGGTAATTTATATCCATTTTCATTCATATGCTTTAGTATTCACTGTATCTACATTCTACATACATACATCTACATGTGTACAAACATCAACTATTTCAATCAAATTTGTACTTGTATTGCAGATCGCTGCTAGTCCATCAACAAATATCAGTCATCGTCAAGTATGGGAGAAGACACATAGGAAAAAAGATGGTAGCATATCAGATGCCACTTCTTCATACTTTGTAAGTTAAACAAATACTAATCAGATGCTAAAATATGCGTATGCCACTTCTTCATACTTATAACAAATACTAACTTGCATATTCTTTAAAATTCCTTATTCATATAAGTATTATCATATTTCAGGATCAAATTGCGAAAGCGAAGGAAAAGATCACTGATAGTGATGAAGAAAAATTGACAATGGATTAAGACATCTTATCACAAGTGCTTGGTAAGGATGCAAGGGGTAGGAGCCGCGGTGTTGGGACCGTTATACCAAAGACTAAAGTTAAGGCTTGTGCCATTGCACAGAAACGATTCAGACATGTTCATGGAGAGCATGATGAGTTGAAAATGAGGGTGGGAAGTTTGGAGGGTACAGTGGGAAATTTGTCTGGGCAAATGGAGGTTCTGATCAACATGGTGGGAAACATCGAATAGGGAATTTGCGCACTGGTCAATTCTTCTGATGGAGGACGTGCCACACAATTCAATGCTCCTGAATTCGTTACTTCGTAGTTCCAGAATTCGACCGATGTAGTGAACAATCAAAGATGTGAAATCCTCAACTCTGATTTAGACATAATAGCAAAAGGTATTCATTACAATATTTCTATTTTTAGTTGCTTTCGAGCAGATATTTTGTTGGATAGATCTAAACATATTTATTGCAACAGGTACTGTATGCCGAGATTCTACATCGTCCAAAATCCATGGGAAATCTGTACCACCCACACATGAAAAAGTGGTGTTGTACAACATACTGCTACCAGATGAGAGAACCAGCAAAATAAACCATCAATTTGTAGAGACCTTTGCTGAAGTTGGAGTGGGTGGGTATGTGTGCCATCCGAAGGGTCTTATTCAATTTCTTTAGACGTTGGAGCAGGTATATTTTCTGTTTATGTTAATATTTTACTATGTATTGTTTTTTGAAACCTCTTCCACTATATACATGACATGTCACATGTATATTTTCTTACTTTCCTAATTGGCACCATCTAAATATTTTTCCATTTCAAACTTGGTGTTAATTTGGTTAAATCTCAGAAACCTAATATAGAAGGTTGTGAAGGATTTCTTCAACTTTCTCCTACTGTATGGGAATACCGACGTGTTTAGCTATCATGTGTATAATTGAACCATATATTAATTATTAGATGAATAAGCAGAATACCACATGTTGTTTTCATCTTCAGAAGTTAGAGGATTTAATCAAGAGGATTTTTCACTTATATATTTAATACTATACTTTTCATCTTTTATGACATGGTTAGAAAAAACGGATATTAAACGTACTGTATAATTGACATGTATGCGATTTGTTTTAGTGCTTTAATATTGGTACTTATGTACTATGAATACAAGTAAGTTTGAATTATTGCATACAAAGTTACAAACAAAGTTTGTTAAATATTCTGTTAGCATTGCTTACAATCTTTGTATCAAAATGCAATGAGAATTGGTTCAAAACCTTGGATACCAGACTTTAGTTTCAAAGTTTGCACCACTGTGGTTCTTTCTCATAGATATTATAGCTTTTATTATATTCTATTTTATTTTATTTGTAAATATAGACCATTTAATTGTTTTACTTATTAGATTTTTATTTAATTAATTTGATGTACAGAAACAGAATGCTGCCCACAAATTTTAGAAACAGCAACTTGACTAACCTAATGTGTCCAGATGTCCAGAATAGTTATACACTTATTTTAGTGATATAACTATTTTATCTTTCTATTAATAAAGTTTGACAGTGAGTCACAAACCTTTGATCACTACAAACCATCACAACTGTGCAAATCCCCTTCTACAAACAGCTACATCTAAATTCACCTCCTACTTACTGTCAACAACAGCTTGTACTTACTATCAACTGCCTTCTGCCTACATAACTTCCACCACCTTCCCATACTTCACCCGCCAACACCATTCACCCCTCTGCATATTTCTGCTTCACCTTACAGACACAATAAACAACCCTACTTCATCCCTTTTTCATCACATACAATCATTACTGATCACCTACCATTCACCACAAATCTGCCTTACAGTAGTCATCTCACCTGCCTCATAAAAAACTACTGTCATAACACTGACATACTACCTTCCTCCTTACTACATAATACACTACACTGCCTCAACATTTCAGTGCATCCTCCTTACTTCACTAACAGTAATACCATACATCCCACTATCCTGCATATATAACTACTTCTACTACCTTTATACCAGTGCATGCACATATGTTCATGTGCAGTTTAAGATAGAATGTGCAGTTATACACTTGCAAATACATACTAAATGTGCTACTAATTACTAAATGTGACAACGCAAGTGGACTTACTTTGCTTATGCACTGTTATTGCATGTAACGACATAGTTTATAGTTATGCTTAACATAGTTTATAGTTATGCTTATATTTTGCATGGAAAAAGGGATGGACTTGATCACTTGAAGCTCAGGCTTAGCTATGGAAACTTGGAAATTTCAATCTCCAAACTATTTGTATTAAGTTATTAATGTGTTATTAAACTATGAATGTAATTAAATGATTTAAGAGACTATCTAAAATCTAGAATTGTAAACTGTATGTATTAAGCTATTTGTATTAAGCTCAAGCTCAGACCGTATGCTAAAATATGGTAGAATTGTAAACTATCTAAACTATGCACTGTTGGATTAATGTTGCTAGAATTGTAAACTATCAAACTATGTGTGGGATCTTTGTTGTGCTTAATGTGCCTATATGTGCTGAATATACGGTTAATCCCAAATCTAGAATTAGTATCAAATTAAACAGGTACGTAGGAGCAGGTCATTAGGTACGGCTTAAGAGCCGTATCTAACTAACAAGTTAGACATGGCCATCAGCCGTATCTAAATGACCTACAAGACGCGGTTCGAGGTTCACTTAGGTACGACATTAGGCCGTATCTAATTGTTCTATTAGCTACGGCTACAAGCCGTATCTAATTCGACTATTAGATACGGCTTTTAGCCATACCTAAATGGACAATTAGATACGGCTTTGAGCCGTATCAAAACTATAAGCTCGCCAAATTTTGATACGGCTATAAGCCGTATCAAATTGTCATTTATGGTGTAGTGATAGTATCATCAAATATTAAATCCATTTATGAACATTTCAACATTTTCTTAAGTTTATAATCATTTACTTAAGTGATATCCACTTTTAATATTCAATTTGATTATTAAGCATTTCAACCATTTACTTAAGTTTATATATATTCCTTGTACATCTTAACTTTTCATTTATAAACATAAGTTCATTTCGAAGCATTTTTCTTTTATTAAGATTTTACTTGTATAATATTCTGTTACATATCCATATTAACATTTCAACTTTTAAACATTTGGTAAGTTATATATATATGTTTTAAGAATGAAATAGAATGTCAACAAATTTTATCTTATTTATTTTAGTTAACAAAAATGTTCAATAGTTTACATCTTCTTAATTTTTATTATCTTTTAATTTACAAGTTACAAATCTCCAATTCCTTTACAGTCTCATTAACACTTAGCTCCTAATTTCTTATTTCTCATTTTAGAAATTTCCAACTATTAAAATTGTCAAAATTTCATTTCATTACAATAATTGAAATCCCTAACTTATAGAGACTTAAGAACTAAATACCTGGTTCATTTTAAATCATTTTAAAATAATATATATATATACTCATATCTTTTATATATATCAAATCAAACTTAAGAAAATAAAATTAAAATTTGTTTATCAAAACAATTGTGTAGCAAAGCTACTATAGTGGTCTTCCCACTTTGAAACTCGAAAATGAAAATCGATGATGCGACCGTCAACACTGAAATTATTTTCCAGTGACATAAGAGGGGAGTACAAAACTTATTTCCTTTTAAAATTCTTTTAAAACATTTCTTTCAAATCGCATTGAAAATATTTATATCTGAAAATACTTCCAAATAATACTAATATTATATTCCAAAATCTTTGAATAACCAATTTCAAAACTCCGGAACTTAAGTTTTCAAATTTCCAATTAATTCATTATTTGTAAATCCTATTTTGCAATCAATATTTATAAAATTTCACTTCCTAACGAACAAACATATCCGTACAAATATATCCATTTATAAAAATTATTCTTTTATATACAAAATATAATACTAGGTAAAATTATTTCATTTACCTATATTTCAAAAACAATATTGTGTCGGTCTGCCCTATTAAGTATTTAGAAATCCCTATCGATGCCATGGCATCCTATGTACCGACCAGAATTTATAAATACTAAACAGAACAAATTAACACAATATAAAAACATTTTTATAACACTAACAAATACGCTTTGTCATATATATATATATATATATGCTCAAACAACTCATTCTAGGGTATTACTACCATATCTAATGAGTCAAACCCCACAAAGCTAAGGTTATCGCTAAACCAAAGCTCTGATACCAACTGTAACGACCCACCTTTTTGGACGGTTTAAATCGACAATAAACCACACAAGTCAACTCAAACCATTCAGAAGGGAGGATTGTTAATGAGGTAAATAAGAAAATAAGAGAAAGAAGGAAAAAAACACAGAATCTCACAACGGAATGACAAAATATAATAATCAAATAAACAGTTCATGAAGCTGTTTTACAAATACATTTGATTACACTTTACAATATATCAGAGTTATACATACAGTAAGAATAATAAGATAATGCAGCGAAACAACATGATACAGTGGGATAAAATAAAAAATATAATACTAAACTCCGTCTTCGTCCTCTAGAAATAAGGTCTTCAACACTGAAAAGCTCAGGCTGACCCGAGCGTAATGAAAAGACAAAACACTCGAGTCAGAACTAAAAGATCTTATGTAAGTTAAATCAATAATAAATAAATATGGGTGTAACGGCTTTAGAGATGTTTACGGGATTTACATCTCCTATCTAGTGTATAACGTGCGTGCAATAATTTAAGAGATGTTCCGGATTTTCATCTCCTAAGGATCCGTTAAACTATTTATATGTAGTAATATACGCTATATATATAGTGTCTATATAGAGTAAAGTATTAAAATAGCGTTAAGGCGTTACCCATATCCCCCTTAACACATTTTATAAATGCAGTAGTCTATACAGTACTGTAAACTCCACCAAACCGGTGGGCTAACAGGGAGCACTCCATAGGTACGACACAAACCAAAGTCATAGTGGGCTCGATCAGGATAAATATGACAAGGCATGGGAGGCAATGTCCGGGGTAGGATTCTATCGTTTTGCACTCCCGGACTGGTAGTAATGCATAGTAGCTACTACCGCCCACCTCGAGACACGCTGCCATAATCAAATTGAAAGTGGCCACCAAAATTAATCACAAAGTAATAGATATGGTATTGAAGAAATGTGCCCGATAGGGGGAGCGAACCTACTTGGCCCGGTATAACTCCTGTTTTAGTCATTTTAATTATGAGCCGAAAGTCAAGGCTATCCATCATCGTTCTCTTACTTCATTCCAATAGCGTTAGCTAAACCATCATACTTCATTTTGGATTCTCCACCACGTGCACAGTTGTTAAAGTGGTTTTCGGTATTGGCAGAGAGTATGACAATATCTGATTCTGGTCTCTTTAACAACCAAACGCTTATTTCACACCGGTTGGTTCTTTTACATTTCCAAAACCGATTCATATTTGATATCAAAATATCATATTCAATTCAAAATATCCCTCATTTCAAAACCATCATATTTACTCAAAATAAGTCAATTCACTAGAAAATATCATTTCAAATTCCAACGTAGGTTATAACATCATTTAACCACATTCGCCTTTAAATCAAGGATTTAAATATAAACAATTTCAACCTTGCACAGTTTGAATTTTTGAAAATAGTTTGAATAATTATAAATAGTTTAAAATAATTTTATAGTTTAAATAGTTAAGGATTTTAAAACAGTTAAAAATAATAATTTAATATAAAATGGTTTGGGTATTGGAAATGGTTTATATAGTAAATTGTTTTGAAAATCAAAATAATATGAATTTTAAAATAATAGATTTTAAACAGTTTATATTAACATAATTTATTTTGAAAATAGTATCAAATCAAACTGTTTCTTCCATTTCAACAAATATGGACCATATCTAGATTTCAAATTAACAAAATCTCAATTTTAATCTTTCAATTCAAATGACTCGATTTCAATTTAGTTGCATATCAATGTGATATCAATTTCAATTCGAAATAACTTCAGTTTCTGAAACATTCATTTTTAACTCCAATTTCGATTCAACGGTTCAAATCAATGATTTAAATTCAATTCCATTCTTATTTTAAACCATTTCAATTCATATCAATTTCAAGCCCAATTTCAATTTACTTATTTAAACCACTTAACTCAAATTTAACTTCATTGTTAAAATTTAAGATCCAAATCTTCAAAATAACTCAAATTTCCAAATTCAAGTCATATATCGATTTTAACTTTACATTCCCAATTATTTTTTTTTTAAATTTCTTTTTTTTTACCATTTCGATTTCAGCTTTCAAAGCTTGAATTAGAAAATCATTAAACTCGTATAAATCTATAATTTATTTCTTTTAAAACGATAACATTTAATCAAAAATCCAAATTCAAGATTTTAAACCATTTAATTTAACCAATCCGCTGTCCGTATATAATTTTCTATCCCATGGTAAAGTGATACGGATATATATCATTCCAATCCGCAATAAATTTAAATTTCTAGATATATATCATTTCAACCCGTATCCCGAATTACAATTTTCCAGATCCATAAAATCGCTCGGGTTTATCGTTTCAACCCATAACAATTTTTCCCTAATCTATAAGATCGTTCGGGTATGTACCATTTCAACCCATAGTGATTTTTCTAACAATAACTAAGGGAACTTGCAGTGTGATCGTCACATATAAAATAAACATAACATCAAATCATCCAAAATGTCAACAATTAAGCATCCATCATAATCATCATTCAAAACAACCAATAAATCACAACAATTAACTGGTTATCATTATCAGGTATTTAACTAGCAATTCAATTCCAATATTAATTCAAATGCCAATTAAATTCAATATAAATTCAAATTAAATTTGAATGACAATTTAAATATACCAAACAACAATCCATAAATTTCTAATCACATCATAAATTTAATTTAACTAACATGGGATGATTTAGTATTCGTGAGTGAGTTAAAACACTCACCTTTGGTTTATCGACGATTTAAAATCCAAATAAAACCCAAAATTCCAACAGTCTTAGAATCCAACCAAACTAGTTCCATACTACCCGGAATTTCGATACGATCGTAGCAGAGAAAACCGTGCGTGAATCCGAGCTCGTATGAAAAACTAATGATATTTAGAACGTTTTGAAAATTAAAATTAAAATAAAAATTAATGAAGGGCAATATCGTAAATATTATACCATCGTCAAACCCTACTACCAACATATCGCTCGACATCATCGAACGGCCGCCTACTTCGGTTGACCAATGCGCGCACCTTGGCCACCATCGACCTGATCCGAGATCGCCGGTGTGCTTCCCTTCCAGGCCGCATCCCTTCCCTAAGCGCAGCCACCTCCGGTTCCCATCAAGCCGCCGCCGTTCTCTGGCCAATTCTGGAAAATTTGGCCATCTCCGAGACGAACGAAGACCATGGATGCATTTTGCTCGACGACCTCTATAAGCCTATACCTTCTGATCGTCGTAAAATCGATGATCCACCGTTGAATCCCAAGCCCTAATACGAACGGCCGAAACTCCTTCATCAATTTCTGGTCAAATGATGCATCAAATCGAAAACTGAATTGCGATAGTAGATTGCGCTTGTCGAGACCTTTCCAACGATATATAATATGACATAGTTTGAGGAGTCTGAATTTTTGATTTTGATTTGAAAATTGAAATTAGGGTTTTGGAATCGAGAATTAGGTTTCTGCCATTGGAAAGAGAAGATGAGAAAGAAATGTACGTACAGACAATATAAAATAAAAAGGCTGCTAGGGTTTATAACAACCTATATATAGGCAGAGATAGATAAGGATGAATGGACAGATTGATTTGGATTGAAACGATAACAATGACCCGAAAAGCCCGTTTCATTCCCGAAACGAAAATGGGTCACCTAATATATCAAAATATATGTTTTCGATATTTTTAAACTCAATGGAACTAGTTTCAAACCCTAATTCCATTGTATACAGAAGTTACCTTTTAAAATCAAATTATATTCATTTAAATTCTTTTAATTGATTTCTATGCGTTTCGAGCTCGCACGATCAAACGATAAGTCCGGTCGCCACAAAACTTGAAATCCTACAGTAATTCACTGTTATGGATCCGATGAAACTGGTTTCGTCGAAAGCCGGGACAGTGGCCAAAATGGCTAATTTACACGTTAATTAAATAAATTATTATTAAATTAATTTAATCACTTTTAAATTCAAATTTAATAGTTAACAATTTCATTATTTCTAATTGCACAGAAATTAATAATCCATTACAATATGTTTACATGTTAAATCCAATATTCAAATATTACATTAATTTTAACATTAAATTACAATAGGAATAAAATCGATTTTATTATAATTCAAATTCCACTAAATTCTTTTATTTCGATTTACTCTCTTATTATTAAATCATCCAATACCATATGAATTCATTTGACACTAGTTTACATTTTATTACATTCTTATTCTGAAGTTATCATCTTAACTCATATTAACTGCAATATTTAATTACATTAAATTCACATTGATTTCCAAATTATTTCAACGGATTAAATAATAAAATAATAATTAAAATTTTTATTATACATTAATAATTCAAACACATTTCCAAGTCTATTGTTTACAATCAAAGCTAATAAGTTTACGGACCAACTAATTGATTTCATATTCTGTAATAAACCTATTTCAATTAATAACATATAATTTCAACATTAAATCCAACATTTAATTTATTACCTATTTACAATTATAACCAAATCAACTTCACAATTATTTCAATTAATTGAAATAACATTAAAATAGTTGTCAATAACATTCAAACAATAAAATTAAATTATATTCTAATTATTTTTCTTATTAATAAATCATAAATTTTTATTTCTAACAATATTAAATTTTAAAATCTTATTTAATTTAATATTTTTAATTATTGAAAAATACGGGTCGTTACAAAGATAGAGTGCGAGAACCGAACCAAATTCTATGTCTTCCCGATCAAGAGATGATTATACTTGACCTTGATCCAGGGCCATTTCCATTTGCTGCGATCGATGGCTGCTCCTGTTCAACCACCGCAGTTAGATTCTTTACATATTGCTGTAATTGGTTATCTCAGATATGTTCCTCGATCAGATCCCGCAGATGCCTACAATCATTTATGTTATGCCTATCCAACTCATGGAATAAGCAGTATTTTATAGATGCCATTTCATGCTCCGTGGGCTCTCTTCTCGTTGGCTTCTGATAGAGGATCTTTCCCTGCTATCCAGGAAAATCCGCTCAAGGGTTTCATTTAAGTTTGTCTAAGAAGAGAATTTCGATTCCCTCCTCTGTCGCTTTGATCCATCAAAGCTTTCATCAGTCTTTCGCTTTCCTTTATCCTTTCTAAAACCTGCTCTGAGCGATTCTCCGCCATCCAGAGCATTAACCTCTTCCTCATCGGCCTCAGCATCCTCCTGGCCCGAAAACCTTTCAGCCTCATGATAAAATTCTACAAGATACCTCGGAGGATCCAGTTCCAGTGCAATCTTGAAATCTAACTTAGCTGTTATTCCTAAAACTTATGCCATCAAAACCATTGAAGAGTCTGGCTTGTCAACCATGACAGTAGCCAGATTGAATCTTGTTAGAAAACTCCTAAGGGCTTCTTCGGCCCTCTGCACCATACTTGCAAGTGTCATCACATTCTTCGGTCGTGAAATATGAATCCGGAACTACTTCACAAATCTATTCACTAACTCAGCCCATGTGCTAATGGAACCGCTCTCCAGCTGTCTATACCATTATGCTGCCAAACCTGTCACATATAATGGGAAACACCGTCCCATTACATCTTCAGTCCCACCCAACACTTTCATGTGTCGGATGAACCTCATCAAATGAACCATTAAATCCATCGTTCCGTCATACATTTCCAATGTTGATAACTTGAAATCGGACGAAATCCTAGCATATCGAATATTCGGAGTGAATGGACTCATGTTCACATCTTCTATGTTCTGATTAGGCAATACACCCCTCATAACTCACCTCACCATCTTAACAAGTCTGCTATCGTCATTCAAAAGGATTCTAAGGTTAGCATTCCCAGCCTGCCCTCCGACTCTACGAGGGAACTCTGGTACATACTCCTTTGGTTGTGCTTCTATGTTATGATCCACGTTTAAACGCTCCGCTTTAGCTCCAAACTATACTTCATTCCTTCCAAGGATAGGACGACCCATGCCCCTAAGCCTTTAGGGATCGATACCGACCCCTAGGGATGGGTCGGTACTGACAAGTACGTTTGGGTCGAGGTTTGCTTCGAGTCATTCTATTCTATCTCCAGTTACCTATTCTTCGACTTTCGGTCTTTGATTTTGGTTAGCTGTAACTCCAGCTATTCCCATCCATCCCATCCTTTTGAAGAAATTTTCCATCATCTCTTTTTGGCGTGCCGTCATCCTTTCCTGCAATCCTTTCATCATAGTTTCCATCTCATCCATGGCTATATAGATTAATGGGGGGTTAGCTCCTGAGGACGCCTCTTGGCTGCCCCCTGGTTGATTTCCTCCAATAATAGACCTTCTAGTTGATTGTCTAGCCATTTAGAACCTTCCTACGTCTTGAAGTAGCAAGTTCTAGTGTTTCTCAATGAAAACACCAAAATGTTTGAACCAAAAATGACACAAACACCCAATAGAAAGTAGAAGAGAATAAAAAGTGAAGAAAACAAATTAAAATAAGTAAGAAATGAATACACAGAAATTTATAGTAGTTCGGAAAACTCCGGCCTACGTCCATTTAATGATTTTATTACTTATATTCTGACTTGGGGGCAGAATTTCATGGGGTCGGTATAAATTCGAAACTTAGATTTTTAGAGTTACAAGAATATAGAGTTCAATTGAACTAAAGCCAAAAGATTTTGAAAAATGAGCCCTATCCCTCTATTTATAGAGGTAGGGAGCCTAAAATATCGTACAAAAGATCTCCAGGCCATTCTCCTTACTATAGGCTTGTTCTCCATGAAAATAGGGTGCCATATCATCACTTTGGTATGGATCAGTAAGACTCCAAGGTTAGGGGTCGGTACTGACCCCTAAAATGGCCAAACTAGTCGTCTTGAACTCTTCGCTTCCATTCACCTTGTAGTTAGCTTTGTGATTGCATAGTTGTTTGCATCAATATTAGCTTGTTTTGAAGTCCAAATGATGGAGTTATAGAAGAATGAAATTACTGATTCATGAGTTCATGGAGATTGGTGGAGAATTGTAATGGATCAACAAAACAACATTGCAAATGAGGTCTTGACACTAAAAAAGGTTCATAAGCAGAAGATGGGCCCTCTAGGAGGAGGTTCTATGGGTCGGTACCGACCCCACATTATGGAGCTTCGGGTCCTTAAGTTTATTTGGTGGTTTGGTACTTATGTCGCGATATTGATTGTACTTTAGTTTTTGTGCTTCGTGGTCATCTCTCCGGATGCCTTGCCTTGAAAACTTCAAAGTTTGATTCGTCGAGCATGTCCGTATGCTACCTGATCAAATGGAGAGACAACAATATACATATATGCGCATGTATATTTGTGTGTGTATATGAGCATTCAATAGCACCCCAAATAGTGCAGCACCCCAAATGCTCCCTGATTTCCACCCCATGCTCCAATTTAAATAATAGTGGTAGTAGAAAAAGAGAGAAGAAACTATTATTTAAATCGGAGCTTGTGGTGGAAATCTGATGGAATTTGGGGTGCTGCACTATTTAGGGTGATGTGTGTTTATATATATAAATACATACATACATACATACATACATACATATATATATATATATATATAATTATTATTATTTAAATTGGAATTTGTGGTCAAAATCAAGGGGCATTTGGGGTGCTACACCGTTTGGTGTTCCATTGAACGTTCCTAATATATATATATATATTTGTGTGTGTGTGTATGTGTGTATATATACACACTCATATATATATATATAGCACTGTATGTAACATAATGGCAATACTATTTGACATGATCAATTTATGTGCTGACTTATTTTATTTAACGAATAAATCACATCCATACAACGTTGCTCGTACATATCAACATGATGTCTAACACAAGTGATGGCTAAAATCTACATAGACAACCTTTTATATATAGCCAACGAATATGTATTTTGATTCACGTTAAAGCAGGTTAAGATGCTACAAATAAAATTTTGATATCTAAAGTTACTAAGTTACCATTGCACTAAATCTTGACACAAACAAAATTTTGACGTAAAACATGTGAGGTCATATCTATAAAAATAAAATATGTTAATGAATAAATATTACAAAAAGTGTTCGAAATAAAGAATTGATGTTTAATGGTTAATCGTATAATTGACATGGAAATAATATGTGCAAACTATAGCAACTTTTATCGTCAACCTAAAAATATCACACTATTGTATCTATTGGGTTATGATATCCAGGTTATGTAAGTTTATTTTATAAATCTAGGGAAATAAAGATATATGGTTTGTACTAATTTGGATGATTTAATCCATCATTTCATCCAATCAATCCATGAATTTAGAGGTTGTATTAATTTTTACGAGCACATCGTATACGTCGTCGTAATCATCAATGGATTCAAGATTCAAAAGAATTGCAAAAATAGATTGATAGAAAATCCATATTTTATAATATCCACACATACAAAATAAATTGACTTTATGTAAGCAAGAAAGAATTTACTAGCTCACGTTTTCGAAGTTGCCACTATTCATATTTAGTGCGAATAATTTAGTTCTTAACGATAAATGCTCAATATCCAAGTAGGCTTAAAAATTTCAACATGGGTTACACATTATAGAATTGTTTCATGATTAATTGATTTTAAAATTATTGAAATCAAGTGGTTTTAGAGTAACTCGTTTATATTTTCTTGAGAATAATTTTTTTAATGTAAGGTCTAGGAAAAACATAGAGTTAGGATTCTAAAGATTTGAAAACGCAAGAATCTGCATGTGTTTAATGACACCCCTCTTTTATACGACCTCTACTTTCTATCAAAAGTTTTTATTTACTGGAAATTAGGTTTTAGTGACCAAACTTTATGCTGCATTTGTTTCCAGGACATGGGTTTGAAAAATAAGTTTCCAAGACATTATTCCATCTCTCGTTCAAATTTAACATAACAGCTATTTTCATACTACCGAAATTACCCTGTTATCTTTTCTTGCGGTTAAAGTTATTTTGTGCCAAATTATCTTCAATTTCTATATTGATTATATTCTCCATTTCGTTTATCGATCTCAATCTCAATATAATAATCTCTTCTACATTCAATTTCTATTGCTGATTTCAAATTTCGGTTTTGGTTTTATTGCTTCTCTTATTGTTTAAAAAAAATTTGTGGTGCTTATTGTGGGTAGGTTTTGTTTTGTTTAGATCTAAACCTTTCTTTTCTTATCTGCAGGTTGTATGTTGTATATAGTATGATGATTTGTTTATATTTGTTTTACGGTTTTTAGTATTTTGGTTGCTGTGTTCCGATTCTCCTTTGGTTTTGGTTGTTTGTTAGTTTGGCCATTGCAAGCATGGATAGCGCTAATGAATCATAGATATATAATAATTTTATTGAATTTCTTTATTATTTTCTGCTATTTTCAGATAATGATAACTCTATTTATCGTTTTTCTGTTTTTTCCAGTACTGCGGTAGCTGTTCTTGTTGTTTTTGATTTCAACAAAAACATTTGTTTTTAGGCTTTCTTTGGATTCTCTTATTTCTACTATTAGAAATAAGATAAGACATGTGAATGTTGGGAACAACTTATTCCTTTGTGCTTTGATATTTTTTATGTTCGAGATTCGAAGACTACTTCCATTGAAACAGATACTGATTTGCAAGCTATTTTATGCTTGTCATATTTCAAAAAAGAGGAATTTTTGGTTTTTTTGTTAAATTGAAGGATTTGTCTCGGATTAATGTTGGTGGCAGTAGTAGATCTTGCTATTATAGTAAATCTTTTGGTATTGAAGATTCTATGAGTAGTGCATATGATGGGATTGATTGTTTGACATTTTCTTTTGACAAAGAACGTGATTTTAACGAGTTGATGAAGAAAGGTTCTAATTTAGAATTTTTTACTAGTGTTGGTCAAAAATTTGAGTCTACATCTATTTTCATAAAAGTGTTATTGCATATTGTGCAAAAAATGGATTCAAACCTAAGTTCGTGGAGAATTGTAAAGCGCGAATTAATGTTTGGTGTGTTGTAGAAGGTTGTAGTTTTAAAATTCATGCTTCTTGCATGTTAAAACAATTAGATCATTTTTTGGTTAGAAGGTTTGAATCCAATCATACTTGCGGTGGTAGTTTTCGATCGATTAGCAATCCTTTAATTAAGGATCTTGTGAAGACCCTAATTTTAGATCAAATTCGCGATGAACCTACAAGAAAGACTAGTTATATTATTACAAGTTTTAGAAGAGATTATGATATTAATTTGATTTATTACTATGCGTATATGGGCAAGAAGATGGCTTTGAAGGAAATTTTTGGTAATGAAGAACAATCATATAATGGTTTGGTTTGGTACTTGAAAGCAGTTGATAGAAGTAATCCTAATAGTCAGGACAATCATATAATGGTTTAGTTTGGTACTTGAAAGCAATTGATAGACGTAATCCTAATAGTCACTTAGCTATGATTGTTGATGAAATACTAATCAATTTGAAGAAGTCTGTATATCCTATGAAGCATGTATTTATGGATTCAGTCATTGTCGGCCTATGGTATTCCTTAATGCCATCTTTTCAAGAGGTCGGAATGGTTGTTTGATGAACGCTACTACAAAAAATGGGAATTAAGGTATGAGTTGTTGTTTGAATATTTATAAGTTAATTTGAAGTGATAATGATATTTTTTTTAATTATAGGTTGTTTAATACCTTTTTTGTAATTATAAAACAAGTTGTAGTTTTTATGGTTTTTATGTTTTATCTTTATGCTAGTTGTGTGTTAATTGAAGTGATAATGATATTTTCTTCTAGCTTTCTTGAACTATTTGTTTATGTATGTGTAAGTGTAGTATTATCAGCTGTATTCATAATTATGAGTTTGTGTATGAATTTTTTATGTTGATGTCTATTATTATGAGTTTCTGTAAGTGGTAATGGAAAAAACAAAGTTTTATTGTTTAAGTACATATAGTTTTATGAGTTTTATTTATGATAAATTAAAGTATCTTTTATTTTTAGGATAAAATTATTTATTCATTTATTATAGTTTTGTAGTATAAAGACAAATTGTAGCTTTATTGATTTTACTTTGAATTTTTTTGTAGTAGATTATTTACATTACAATAGTAGTTGTTAATAATTGCAAAATGATAGTGATTAAATTATTTATCTTTATTGTGATTGTTTGTTATGTTATAGTTTTAATGATAAAAGTATTTATCTTTATAAATCAAATAAATTTTACAGTTATTAGCTTTTCTAGTTATATTTATTTTTAGTTAAATTCTGTATTTTTACTATCATTTTATGTTTGTTTTGTTTAGGTGTATGTTATACATAAATTATAGCTCTAAAATAATGTATCTTTATGCTGTTTTTATTCATCATTGAAGTTGATAATTATTGGATTTATTTTAAATCGTCTGTTGTAATTAGTATAAATATGAAAATTCCTTTATCGTTTATTTCGTTGCACATATATATATATTCTTTTTACTTACTAACAATGCTTTATTTTTTATTTTTAGGTTTTCCCACTAACTATGGCTATTGTTGCAAAGGAAAATGAGGAAAATTGGTCTTTGTTTTGGGATCATTTGAAATGTTCGAGTTGTGTAGGTCGACCTTTCGTTTTTATGTTGAATAGACATTGAGGTTTGCTTTTAATTATTCCTAAAAATTTTCCAATGGTTTTTCATTTATATTGCTTGCATTATATACAAAATAATGTTGCTGTTGTTGCAAAAAGTGGAACGGGGCCTTAGATAGCTCATTTATTGATGCGTCGTGCCATAGCTTGTACTCATTATGAATTTCAAAAGGCTATGAGGAAATATAAAAAAATTGGAGGTGAAAAAGATGTTGAATTTCTAAAAGATAAGCCTGTTGATCATTGGGCTGATTTATTCTTCCCTGCTAATTGCTATGGTGAGAATAAATCAAACGTTGCTCAGAGTTTTAACTCCTGGATTATGAAAGAACAACACCTCCTTATTATTTGTTGTCTTGATGGAATCTAAATTAAGCTTATGATTCAAATGTCAAAGCATAGAGAAGAGGCATCTAATTGGACTAGTATTCTTTGTCCTAAAATAGAGAGTTTTTTATTGAAATTAAAAGAAGAAGGATTTGGACAGAACGTTTCTCGATCTTCTAGTTTTTTTTGAAGTACAATCCTCTATTTCTCACAAAGTTGGTCTTGAAAATCGTATGTGCACTTGTAACCAATGGAGAGTTACTTGGATTTCCTTGTGCACATGCATTGAAGTGCATTACTATGTCTAGACTTAATGTTTATGTTTTTATTCTATATTATTTCACAACTAAGGCTTACCATACTTCTTACGCATGTTATCAATCCTATTCCTTCTTTTGATAAGAATGATATTGTTTTTGAAGGATCTTCTATTGTTTATCCTCCTAAGCCTTTTCGTGGAGCCGATATACCTAAAGTTAAAAGGCTTAGTGGGTTAGATGTTTTCCGTAGGAAGCAAAATAAGTGTGAAAGTGTAAGAGAAGTTAGGGCATAATCGTAGAAGCTGTTTATTGAGTGGTTGAATTTTTTATATTTGTTATGTCATATCAGTTTTGTTTGTTTTTGAAGATAACTATGTTTTATTTTTCTATGTTGTTTTGAGATATTCTTAGACCATGAAAACTAAAAATAGTGTGCTAAATTATATTTTTGTTTTTATGTTGTACTTTGAGTGTTGATATTAGGCTATGTTCTTATTTTGTTAGTAAGTTTAGTTTATGTTGAATTCAATATCGACCACCATTGTTAGTGAATAAAATAAAAAGATTATTCTAATGTTATATTGTATTGTTGGTTTGGTTGAAATGGAATATATGAAGTTATGTTAGTGAAACTGTTAATTTCTTTTGTAAATTAACTACTGTTTGGATAGATTTAAGAGTTATTGTAAATGAGTATGGAAAGTGATTTAACATTTTTTGTAGTATTGGATTTTTTTGGATTTTGTTTATATAGGAATTTGATGTTCAAATGAGAATATATAAGAGTTTTTTGTGATTTATATCTTGATAGTGTGGAGATGAGTGGTTAAAACTCAAGCTACTCCCTATACAAGTCTGATGTTTAGTGAATGAAATGGAATTGAAATGACACCTGTTGTTACTTATTCACTTGAATCAAAGGGCCAATATAAGAAATATTAGATTGAGATGAAACTTGTTCTTTTTTGCTTTGAGAAGACTAATGTTCAATGACCTAATATTTAGTAAAGCTATAGTTTAATATATAAAATTAGCAAATGCATTTTATTTATGGTTTTGTAAAATGATAAATACTTTTATCATTTATGTACAATTTCTATTATTTTTATTTTTATTTGATTAAATTTGTATATTTAAAGAATTTTAAGTTTATGATATGATTTATATTAGTTCTGTATCTGAATTTTATTTGTTGGTTTATGAATTTTTTTGTTAAATTTTAGTTATGTTTTTGTAAAATGATAAACTTTTTTATCATTTTCGTTCAGTTTTTTATATTCATATTTTTAATTTATTAAATTTGAATATCTTACGTATTTTAAGTTTATGATTTTATTTATATTGGTGCTGTTATATTGTTTATATTTTTAAATTTTTTTGAATTTATATTTGTCGGTTTATGAGTGTTTTTGTTAAATTTTAGTAATGGTTTTGTAAAATGATAATTTCTTTTATCATTTTCGTTCAATTTTTAATATTTTTTTATTTGATTAAATCTGT
Organism: Allium fistulosum; assembly: GCA_030737815.1. Taxonomy (NCBI): domain Eukaryota; kingdom Viridiplantae; phylum Streptophyta; class Magnoliopsida; order Asparagales; family Amaryllidaceae; genus Allium; species Allium fistulosum. The sequence continues at coordinate 247,413,273 of CM060905.1, read as the reverse complement.
ATATTTTACGTATTTTAATTATGATTTTATTTATAATGGTATTGTATATTGTTTATATTATTTCATATTTTTTTGAATTTTCATTTGTTGGTTTATGATTGCTTTTGTTAAATTCTAGTTATGGTTTTGTAAAATGATAAATTCTTTTGTTATTTTCGTTCAGTTTTTTACATTTTTATTTTTATTTGATTAAATTTGTATATTTTATGTATTTTAAGTTTATGATTTTATTTATATTGGTATTGTATATTGTTAATATTATTTTATAGTTTTTTTGAATTTTTATTTATTGGTTTATGATTATTTTTGTTAAATTTTAGTTATGGTTTTGTAAAATGATTAACTCTTTTATCATTTTCGTTCAGTTTTTATATTTTTTTTTATTAAATTGGTATATTATCCGTATTTTAAATTTATAATTTTATTTATATTGGTACTATATACTGTTTGAATTTTTATTTATTGGTTTATGATTGTTTTTGTTAAATTTTAGTTATGGTTTCTGTAAAATGATAAACTCTTTTATCATTTTCGTTCAGTTTTTTATATTTTTATTTTTATTCGAATAAATTTGTATATTTTACATATTTTAAGTTTATGATTTTATTTATATTGGTACTGTACATTGTTTATATTTTTTTTTTGAATTTTTATTTGTTGGTTTATGATTGTTTTTGTTAAATTTTAGTTTTGTTTTTGTAAAATGATAAACTCTTTTATCACTTTCGTTCATTCTTTATATTTTAATTTTATTTGATTAAATTTGTATAATTTATGTATTTTAAGTTTACGATTTTATTTATATTGGTACTCTATATTTTTTGAATTTTTATTTGTTTGTTTATGATGGTTTTGGTTAAATTTTACTAATGGTTTTATAAAATGATAAAATCTTTTATCATATTCGTTTAGTTTTGTATATTGTCATTTTTATTTGATTAAATTTGCATCATTTACATGTTTTAGGTTTATGATTTTATTTATATTAGTACCATATATTGCTAATATTTTTTAATATTTTTTTCTGAATTTTTATTTTTTGGTTTATGATTGTTTTGGTTAAATTTTAGTTATTGTTAACTCAGTTAACCGTTGTTGTAACTCGAGTCTAGATTGGTTTTTTGATGTATTTTCTTAGGCTGTGCATCTGATTGGCTTTTGCATCCGGTTGTTAGCTCGATTATCTGTCGTTCTAACTCGTGTACAAATTGGTTTTTCGTTATATCCGCTTAGGTTGTGCGTTCGGTTGGCTTTTGCATCAACTGGTTAGCTTGATTAACCATTTCTCTAACTTGGATATAGATTGGTTTTCTGATGTATCTTCTTTGGTTGTGTGTTCGGTTAGTTTTTGCGTCCGGTGGTTAACTCGGTTAACCATTGTTATAACTCAGGTACATAATGGTTTTCTAATGTACCCGCTTATGTTGTGCATCCAGTTGACTTTTGGATCCAGTGATTAGCTCGGTTACCCATTGTTTTAACTCGGGTAAAAATTGATTTTCTAAAGTACCCGCTTAGGTTGTGCATCTGGTTGGCTTTTGCTTCTGGTCGTTAGCTTGATTATATGTTGTTCTAACTCGGGGTACATATTGATTTTTTGATGTACCTGCTTAGGTTTTGCATCCAGTTGGCTTTTGCATCCGGTGGTTAGCTCAGTTAACCGTTTCTCTAACTCGGGTACAAATTGGTTTTCAGGTGTACCCGCTTAGTTTTTGCATCCGACGGCTAGCTCAATTAACCGTTTCTCTAACTCAGGTACAAATTGGTTTTTGGATGTACCCGCTTAGGTTATTCGTTCGGTCGCCTTTGGCATCTCATGGCTAGGTCAGTTAACCGTTGTTCTAACTGGGGTGTAGATTAGTTTTCAAATGTACTTGTTTACGTTGTGTGTCTGGTTGGCTTTTGCAATTATTTATCTATTGTTCTAACTTCAGTACAAATTGGTTTTTTAATGTACCCGCTTAGGTTTTGCATCCAGTTGGCTTTTGCATCCGGTGGTTAACTCGGTTAACCTTTTTCTAACTTGGGGTACAACTTGGTTTTCTTATGTACCCGCTTAGGTTGTGTGTCTGGTTGGCTTTTTTGTCTGGTGGTTAGCTCGGTTAACCATTGTTCTAGTTTTGGTATAGATTGGTTTTCTAATGTGGCTACTTAGGTTGTGCATTCGGTTGGCTTTTGTAACTGGTACGGTTTGGTTTACTAATGTACCCGTATAGGTTGTGCGGCTAATTGGCCTTTGCATCCAGTGGTTATTAAAATTCACTATTGTTCTAACATGGGTACAAATTAGTTTTCTGATGTACCCACTTAAGTTGCACGTCCGATTGGCTTTTGCATCCAGTGGTTAGCTCGGTTAATCGTTGTTCTGACTCTGGTACAGATTGATTTTCTGTTGTACCCGTTTACGTTGTACGTCCAGTTGGCTTTTGCAATCGATTATTATCTTGGTTAACTATTGTTCTAACTTGGGTATAGATTGGTTTTATGATGTACCCGGTTATGTTTTTCATCTGGTTGGCTTTTGCATTCGGTGGTTAACTCGGTTAACTATTGTTCTAACTTGGGTACATATTGGTTTTCTGATATACCCGCTTAGGTGTGCGTTTGGTTGGTTTTTTCATCCGGTGGTGAAGCTCAGTTAATCGTTGTTTTAACTCGGGTACATATTGGTTTTCCCATGTACTCGCTTAGCTTTTGCATTCGGTTAGCTTTTGCAACCGGTGAGTAGCTTGGTTAACTTTTTTTCTAACTCGAGTATATATTGGTTTTCTGATTTACCCGCTTAGATTTTGTGTCCGCTTGGCTTTCGCATTCGGTGGTTACCTTGGTTAACCGTTGTTCTAACTCAAACATAGATTGGTTTTCTAACATACCCTCTTAGGTTGCACGCCCCGTTAGCTTTTTCATCAATAGTTAGCTCGATTAACCGTTGTTCTAACTTAGGTACATATTGGTTTTCTGATGTACCCGCTTAAGTTGTGCGTCCAGTTTTTTGCATCAGGTGGTTAGCTCGATTACCATTGTTTTAACTCGAGTACATATTGTGCGTTCAGTTGGCTTTTGCATCCGATGGTTAGCTCATTTAACCTATTGTTCTAACTCGGATACAAATTGATTTTCTGATGTAATCGCTTAGGTTGCATGTAACAAACACCCTTTTCAACCCATGAATGTTGACACTAATACATCCACAAGATTCACGTGTCAAGCATCCAAGTGCTGGAAAGACCGATTGTTAGAGTAAAGAAAAAAAAGAAAAGAAAAGGTACAAGAAAGAGATGAACAAAAACATCAAAATATCACATACGGAATGATAACATATAATACCAAAAGATAGTACACAGAGCTACTCTAATATATATAGCATTTCAAAGTTACTAATCAAAGTACTATCATCAGTCTAGATAAATATAACAGTCTGTCCTAACAATTGTTGAATATACACATAAAATTATACAGTAGAAATAAATACTATGGTAGGTAAAACATCCAAATCCTCTCTAAGAGATTAATGTACATCAATGAAAACTTGTCTTTCTCAGACTGCTCAAAGGAGCACCCATGGAAATAAAGGAAATATAAAACCATGAGTCATACATATTCTGATGTGAGAAACTCAAGAAATATATAGCTAAAATATAAAAGTACTTTTGAGATCGTATGGAATGCCATAACGGTTATCCCCTCAAAAGAACCACCCATTTAATAAGTACATAAGGTGATAAAATATATAATGTCTAGGGTGAAGAATATAAATTAGAAAATAATTGTGCCTCTTGCATCTCACGACATAACAATATTGAAGCACAATCAAAACCGTTAAGGTACGTTCGTATATGGATTTTCCATTGGTGGTGCCCTTAGTACATCGAGGTGGACCTCCTGATAAGGGTCAGAATCCACCCTCCAAGCATCATATATCTCTAGGTAAAATATACCAAAAGGAAATCATAGCTGGTCCATGCCTGAACATGTGATCCCAAATATCATCAACTCCCGTCGGCTAACATATCGAAAGCATTTCTAGATATAAAGTTGATATATCCTATTGTGGGTTAGCTAAACCCCAGACTATGAAGCCTACTCCATTTTCTATTATTAACCGGCTTTTTGACCAAGTACATTCCAACTGGATTGAGAAGGTCAAGATGAAGATGACATGATTTACGGACTTGGGATCAGGTTTGGAAAAGCAAGAAGACCATACTCAACAAGTTTCATGGGAAAAAGGAATAAAGTGGACCACTCAGTACCGAGATGAACCACATGGTACTGAGAGTTTTTACTCCAGTTGGACCTCTAAAATCTCTTGTACTCGAAGTCCTATCTCATTTGATTTCCATAGAGTGCTTTTCCCAAAGAATAGACAAGCAACTTCAAGGATTCTCGAGAAGAAAGCTAGAAAGACAAGCAGTATCAAGGAAATTGTTAAAAACAACTCGGCTTTGATATCAAACCAATGATCTAACTTACCTGGCTTCACTCTTGGATGAGGAATAGTTATGTTGGAATGTCAAAAATGAGTTAAGTACACGAAAATTGATTTGTATAAGCAATTATTTTTAACTAGATAATCGATTAGTCGATTATCGAACTTAACCTAACTTAAGAAATATGAAAGGCTTCGCGATTTCATACCAGTGGGAATCCTCGGGGAGGAGCATTGGTATGAAATGTCTCTAGCTTTTACTTACTTATGAAAGAATCCAAATTAAGTTTGCTAAAAATTCATGAACTACTTTTGAAGGGACCAGGATCGGTAAGTGTTTTACTTATCGAATACTACTTCAAAACTAGTATACGAGTTCTATGTTTTGGGAGCGGCTATAAAGTGAAATGTTACAGGGTTGAACTGTCTATCCTAAGGTCACGTCCAAAGGAGAGTCAACATTAACATTCAAATGATGCTATCGTGTTGGACTGACTATCTTAAGGAGTATTCCAAGAGAAAGGACATCGTTAACATTCGTCAAAAGACTTATGTGGGAATCTACGTGGAGATTCGAGATCTTTTCAAGATGCTCGAATCTATATAGTGATTCGTGATCTGTTCGAGATGATGGAATCCATTTAAGGATACATGTTTTGTTCGAGTGCTAAAGACTTATGCAAGAGATGCCAAACGTAGCCTCGATATCGGGAAAATGAAAAAAACAGAGGAGGGACATGGTCAGGGGGTTTAGCTAACTTAAAGGGTATATCAACTCCATGTCTAGAGATGCTTATCGATTATTGCCAGTAGGAATTGATATGGCTTGGATCATACACCAAGGGTGATTCAGTTATGTTTAACTTTGAGTATATCCTATCTAGAGATATACGATGCCCGGAAAGTAGTTTCTGATCCTTGTCATGGAGTTTAGATGCAGCTAGACTGAAGTGATCTTCATGGAAAATCCATATATGAACACACCTTAGCGGTATTAATTATATACCTACTATTGTTGTGTCAATGCACAATAGCTATTTTTGGATTTATGTTCTACACCTAAGACATTATCTATTATATAGATATATTCACTCATTAGATGGTTGGTTTCGTTTGAGGGTAATCTGTGCGGTCTCAATGATTACCGTTACTTGTTACATATTTCTTGAGTTTCTCACACCAGTTTATCAGACTGATCCTTCTTATAATGCTCAGGTCAGCCCGTGTATATTTTCATATTTATCTTTGGACATTTTGGAGCTTACGGAGATGAGCTGAATGTTTATCTACCATAGTATTCTTATTTCAGCTGCATCACTATATTTAATATATATCCGCATATGTGAGGACAGGTTGTTATAACTGTCCAGGCTGATGATAGTACTTAGATTTCATAACTATGAAATTTCTGTATTCGGAGTAACCCTTTGTACTGATCTTTTGATATTATATATTATCTTTCGAGATTCTAAGGTTGTGTTCTCTCTTTCTTGTTCTATTCTATTTTTTATTTTACCCTAACTTTCTGTCATTCCGACACTTAGGTGCTTGACAAACAAACACCGTGAATGTATTTAGTGTCAACATTCAAGGGTCGAAAAGTTGGGCCGTTACATTTGGTATCAGAGCTCAAGGTTGAGAGAACACCTTGGCTTTGGTTGGGTATGGCTCATTAGATATGGGGTAAGCGACATCCTAGAATGAGTCGAGTGTATTATAAATATGAGAGCATATTTATATTTTGAAACTAGCCTTTTAAAATTATTCCTTAGGAATATCTCCTTATAGTAACTCCTTCTTTGAAATAATTCTATCCTTTCGTGCCCTAAAGAAGGTTTGCCTTGGTTCGATAGTAAGAACTATGAGTAATAAAGCTACGAATGCTAGAGGTGGTTGGGGTAGTACTGTCACAAATGGTGGGAATCGAGCATCGAAGAATGTTGCTTTAGTTGAGGAACCAAGGATGAATGCCTAGAGGAGGTCGTGCAGGCCGAGCTTCAGATGAGTTTTGCTTCACTTTGCTGCGATTACGAGGGACTGAGGGTAAGAGGTTTTGTGGCACGGAGACTATCATAGAATTCTAGTCTTCGCTTAGGTTACGTGATCAGATATTTGGAGATATGAAGCTAGATGGTGCAATAAATCATAGGTTGGAATCATGACATCCGGCGGATACAACCATGGATTAGTGGAGTTCTATTAAAAATGATGCTCGGGAGAACAACTTCTCTTAGGCCCAATTTAAATATGAGTTTGAGATAAAGTTTGTTTCGAAATCCAGAAAGACTTTGTTGTTTAGGACTTTCTTGGATCTGAAGCAGATGGCCATGACTGTGGTGGAATATGAGAACAGTTCATAGCATTGTCTCAATTCATGTTAAGATTGGTTGATAAACCGCTGAAGAAGAACGAGATGTTCATTGCGATTATGCGTTTCGACTTTCAGAGAGATATGACTAATCATCTAATGTGGTCTTTTGTGAATTTAGTGAATATAGGATTAAGGTTCGAGAGTTTGGCACCAAAGCCTGTTGTTTTTGCATCGAAGCCTCTTGCTTCTATACTAGCTGGGAACAATAAGCAAAAGTTTCAGCAGTGGAAGTATATATCCAACCTTATTTGCCATCGATGTGGGTAGAAGGGCCACTTTGCTAAAAACTGTAAGAAGGGCAGATGGTAAAGGCATCAATTATGCCTTACAAAATAAAATAAGTAAACGAAATTCATAATCATTCAAATATAACAAAAGTCATATAAAAGTAACATTAAATGCAATAGTTGAGAGTGAAAAAAATAGTTTATTTAACCTGTAATTGATTTACCAAACAATCAATGATTTTATGGTATCGATGAATTAGTAAATTTAACGACTCTAGTAAAATAAAAGAAGAAAAATAAATTCATAATCATACTAACACATATTATAACACAATTAACTTTAAAGATAAAATATGTGTGGATATATCCTTCGCTTGGTAGTTATAGTATCAAATAATATATGATACAAAATACTGTGACATACATATTTTTATATTAAGATATTTTTTTAAACAATTAGTTAGGGAAACAAAAGGTTTTCATGTGTATTTTAACACTATCCTGGTATGAAACTAGTTAAAATTCAAAAATTAATGGTAGTTCATGTAACAGATTCAAGAATACCTATGATGTAATATCTATATCAAATAAAGATACTTAGTGAATCACATAAATTGTAATATTCTCCTAGTTTATTTCCAAGAGATGGAAAACAACATATATTCGAAATGTAAAACTCTAGTCAGAATTAGAATAAAAAATTCAATACATTTACATTACTCAGATTGTAAAAATTAAATCAGAATTAGGGCTAAATATATGAATGGAATTTTAGCTATTTTATAAGAAATGATTAACGCTAATTGGGTTTCCTTTTTTTAGAATAAAGAGTCTTTGGAGCATTTTTTGTTACCGGTAAGAGATGTATGCAACATTAATTGTAAGATTAACGTTAGTATTCTTTGTGAAATAATAAAATTTCATAAACGGCTAAAAGTAAAGTTAATCACTAAATTAAGGATAATGAAATATTCAGATCGACTTAAACATGAAAATATATCAATATTTCATTAAGATTAACTTTTTATTGCACTAATTCAATGCAAAACCTAAATTAATTTGATATCGATAAATTTGTCAATCCTAAATTAAAAAATAAACATAAAGAATTAAGCTAAAAATTCGTTCCATGCTTATTAAATGAAGAAGTAAAAGCTCAATACATTCAAATTATTCAAAACGTAAAACTAAAATCAGAATTAGAACTAAGTAATTGGAAGGTGATTAGTAAAAATAGTGCTAAATAAAAGATTTATTTTCAATCTTGTAATTAAAAAACTTCTAGTGGAGAAATAGAGATAAGTTACGACAAAATTGAAAAATCATCTGAAATTTAATCTTCAAATTCTCCTACTCATTGATTCAATTATTGCATCTCAAACCTGCAACAAATTATGTAGAAACAAAACGGTCAATCTAAAATAAAAGAATTAAACATAAAGAAATGAGCCATGTTATATAGCTATATCAATTTTAGAATGGAAGATTCGATATATTTTCACTATTTAGAGTTTAATACATAGATCCAATTTAAAAACTAAACATATGATAGGAGGTTTAGTGATTTTGGTAAGAAATAAATACATAAAGAAATGATTAATGTTGACTAAGTTTTCCTTTATTGATTATGTAAGAAAGTTTTTGAGATTTTTATGTTATAGGTAAGAGATGCATATAACATTAATTGCTAATTTAATTTTGATATTGTTTTTGGAAGATAGAATAAAGATTAATACTCTAGAGATTGAAAATTTTATGTAATAGAATAATATACTCCTCTTATGGAGAAATTTGAATTAAATTTAAGATACCCTTTATTTAAAGGGTTAAATAAGTAAAGATATGTACATAAAAAGACAAAGTTTTTATGTATAAAAAAGATAAATAACAATAATACATAAAAATATAATTATATGTGGTGGGTGAGAGAAAAAGTGAAATGAGGGAATTGAAAACCAAGAGTCACAACTCACATTTCATTATATCTATTAAAATATCTAATAAATGATGGTAAATTTAAAGAATTTTAAAGGCTCTCCTTAATTTTAGCATTTTTCTCCTCTCTCCTTAGTTCTATCGTAATCTTTTAATTTTAAAATATCATTACATGGTTTGTGATTTTTATATTAGTTACCCTTTTTTTACTAATTCTTGCCAAACATTTTACATTCAAATACTGACCCGTTCTAATTTCTATAGCTAATAAGTTTTACTCAGTTGTTTCTAGTTATTTGTTTTGAGAAAAATGTGTGATCCTCTAAAAATAGAGGAGAGCACACATGCAACTATATATATAACACAAAGCGAGGCGCTGCCAACAAGCCTAGCAGGTAACTAATCTAAATATAGGTATCAAAGGATAAAAAACTCAGGTACCCCTATAATCAGTTGTTTCTAGTTATTTTTACATTATATCCATACATTTAAACTAATTAAATGTCTTAAATTTAAACTATCTTCTTTAATAATAGTTGTAATATGTTAGTGTCATACTTTTTTAGTGTAAACGTAAACTACTCAAAACGATCTTAAAAAGAATAATAAATAGATGAACTGATTTAACAAGTCAAAACTTTATCCATAATTATTGAGTCAAAGTTTTATCCTTAATTTAAGCAAAAGAAAACAATTCTTTTTACTGTTATTCTCATTCATAATTGTTGAGTCGAAAGAATATCCTTTACTTGAGCAAAATAAGTATTCTTTTTAATATTATTCTCATTATTAAATATAAAAAATAAACTATTATATTAGAATTATAGATCTTTAATGAGATTGTATAATTATGTTTTTGCGGAAATTTTATTTTACATCTTTAAAAAAATGTATAGTTGTAACACCTTTGGTTTCATAAGGGTGTAAATCGTTTTCTCTTGCATATGTGAAATGCATGTTGTTTGTAAAAAAAACTATTCCACACATGAAACGCGTGCCGTTACAGTCCTTTTCAAATAAAAGCAATTAGCCGATATTCGTTAACTCATTTAACAAATCCCAAAATTAACCATTTTAACATGAATAACACGTCTCTATTGATAAAAATAGAAAGAAACCATTCTTAATTCGAATATATATATATATAACACAACATAAATTGTATACATAAATTATATTTAATTTATCACAATAAATAAGTAATAGTAAGGCAGTGGAATTTTTCGCAGCTCTCATTAATTCTGGAAGTTTTCTCCTTCCTTTCATTCCTAACATATAATTTTTCAGATGTTGTAAGTTATCATTTTAATAATGGTTCACAATGTCCTATTAGTTCATTCCATGGGTTTGCACTCAAAGTACCCACATTTTTATAATTTCTAAGATTATTTACAAAGCTCCTATTTGCATAAAAATTGGACAAACACCATCAATCGAATTTATAATAATAGATGCAGTAGAAATATAATGCAGAAAAAGTAAGGTACACATAGATTTATAGTGATTCAGCCGTAATCGTCCTGCATAAACTATTCATTTTTATTCCTTTTCTTATACTTAATCCTTTACAACTGTTTCAATACGAATACACTGATTACATGCTGTATATTGAAATCTGAGAGCTCTGTTCGGTGTTTTTTGTTCGGTAGAAGTTCAAGATCTCAAAAATTGTCCCCATAGCTGCTTCAAGCTTGGATATTTATAGTAGTATAGAGGTAGAGCGGTTATTCCAACAAATCAGGTAATTTCCATGTATAACTTGCTCGGTTCCAATATTTCCATATTTAAGAGATATGATCATAAATTTCCAAATATATTCAGATTTCATTCCATATATCCTATTCAGTTTGGCTGGGAGAGCTCTATTCAGGATCTGTTGGTTCGGTGGATGCATGTGGACACTATGCTAGCTTGGTTCCCACCAACACTTCTTTAGTTCGGTTTCACATAGCCTTTACCTTGGTTCGGTCTTCACTCTGTATCGAACAGGAACTCTTGTTCGGTGCCAAACTCACTGAATAGAAAACTATATTTGGTGTATAAACTATCGAACATGATTTCCTATTTGGTGTTTAAACTACTGAACATGATTTCTTGTTTGGTGTTATGACCACCGAATAGGATTTCCTGTTCGGCGTTTGAGATTACCGAACAGAAGGGTGTGGTCTTCCCAACTCCTTTGTCCTTACAACCCCTTGTGTCTTACCTTCTCTCTTTACTACCTTCCTTTACTTCTCTGACCATCCTAATAGGACTAAACTTCTTGGGCACAAATGCCCACAACACTTACCCCTAAAGCTTGGCTTGTAGACTACGAGGTAGGCTTTATTGAATACCCCACCAACTTAATCCTTCCATCAGCCAATATTCGATTCTAACCTTGCATCAAATTTGGTTCGGTATGTTCACGGTCCAGTGGTCAGCATTGGGTTCGACATTATACCTATTTGGTGCCGAACGAAGTTGTCTCCTATATTAGCCCCTGAGCCTTCAATCACTGAACACCCTTATTCATTTATTCTGGACCCTAACTTTTTCGAGACTGTTCGCCTCCCCTTTAACTTCAGGTGCTGATCTTTGCTTCCAACATTTCCTTATCACTACAGTTGTCATCCTGGGTTATCAATTGATCTAGTAATTCCTTTTTATCCATTTATACATTCATGTTACTGAATTCTTACTATGATTCACGTTTAGTCAATATGGGTTGGTCGATAGATAGGTTTTCCACGTTCGACACTTGTAGACTATGTTTACTCGTGGGGAGTGATTCAAAACATGGTGCCATGATGGTAGAATGCTATAGAAGAAAGAGGGCCTTAAAAGGTTTTGATGTCCTATGTTTGGCACCCAGATAGGATAAGGGGCTATAGAACTTGTTTTTTTTATTTATATAGTATGATTATCGCTATTAATAGGAAGTATGCACTAACATTTTTTAATTATCTGATATACTTCCCTTGCATGTGTGTACATTCATATATATGCAAGCACCTACACACACATCAACACTCTCACACTCTACGATGGTGCGTGAGATAGGTTGTTATGTCACAAGTATGTCGAATCATCGTTAGACTCATTCGTAGACTACCTCTGAGGGACTGGCTCCATCTTCATCTTCAACTCCTTCGGATCCTATACCATCGAGGCGCAGGATTAACCAGCCTAGTTTTGCTCGCTCTCTAGTGTATGGATATAGGTCATCTAAATTGTTGGTCGACCCTATGGATTCGAAGGCCTCTATTTTTACTCCTAAGTAGTTAGACATTATCGTAGCCACTCACGGTCTTCCCAGGGAAGATATTATTTTGCCTACTCCTGATCAACAGGCTCAAGCCCTAACGAAAGGATATATGGCATATTCTTGATCTCATTGCATGGTCGGAGTCCCACCTCCTCTTCCCAAATGGATCACATGATTCCTAGTGCATCTGAAGATTTCTCCCTTCCAGCTGCACTGTAATGGTTATGCTATCTTAACCAGTCTATATAATATATTAATGAGGGAGTTTCAGGTCCCTCCCACTCATCGTTAGATTGGATTTCTCTACGCTACGAAGAGAAAAATGAAAGGCTCTCCTTTCATTTATCTCGAGGCAGGAATTAAGTTCAAGCTTGTTGAGAACTTATATTATAAGTATAGCATGTTCAAAAGAGAGTATTTCTTCATCCGGGATGACACTTTGTGCTTCCACTAGTGGCATTCTGGATGTAAACCTTTTCCTTATCTATCTCTTTTCACATTCTTTCCTTAAGAAATTCCCTGTCAATTATTAACTTTATTTCCTCTCTGAACTTTTCTTCCAGGTGTGATAGGAGCAGCAACGGGAGAGGACATAAAGGACATGCTACGAAGGCTTCAACGAATCCCGACAAAGCTCAGGGAGGTCCCTCGTTTAGTTATGAAAGATAATTTGCGCCAGCTCGGGCTATTGGCTACTGGTAATTCAATCAGAAAAAGATGGGAAAAGATTCTACAACCGAAGAGATAAGTGAAGTTCCATACTCTCAGCCTTCCGTCTCTGATGTTATTGACTTTAGACCCACCAAGTGCTAGCCCCACCGTCCTTGTGGATATAGAAGAGTTAAAACTAGGTTCCTTTAGGATTGAGCCTTGTAGAAGAGGCTGACTTATTTTGCTTGAAAGAGTGGGACGATGATAGTACTCACATGAGGGTAGAGCAGACGAGCCCTCATTCTCACGATAGTGACCATAGCGTTTTAGATCGCAGTGAGGCGCACTAGTTCTCTTCATCTAGAGGTAAAAGAGGAGGAAAATTTTACTCCCAGAGACATTACCTTTTCTGACTATCTTCAGGGTTCGAAGTTAAGGATTGAATATGGGGATTCCGCATCAATAGCTGAAACCCAACGCCAATTGGAAACTCATAAGGTCCCAAGGGTTTGTCCAAACGCTACGCACTTTTTCACATACATTAATATAGATGCACATTTATGCCATAGTCGTGCACTTCTCGAGCATTTACCTGATTCTAACTCATCATATTATTGCAATTGCAGGAAGCCTAAGTTCGAAGAGAGGGAAATTACTACCCAAGATGAAATCATTTGGGCTTGAGGTGCCTCCTAAGGACATTAAAAAAGCTACATCTTCATTTGGTCCAAGAGAGAGCGTGGGGTAGCCGGCCACAGAGCTTAAGATGGGGGATACCATATTTTATCACCCAGTTGGAGACAGTGGAGACCAAGATCCTAAAGATGGCTTTAGAAAAAGGTCTCGATCCCCCAACAGCAAATCAAGATCTATGACCCCTGTCGGTGCATCCAGATCTCCTCGAGCTTCACCTTTTCCCTTTTTTAATTTTGAAACTTCCAAGCATCAAGAGAAGATGGAAAAGTGAAGGGCCCTTGTTCCTGATCCCAAAGGTAAGGATAAAGGGAGAAACAAAAAGGAGCCAGCATGATTACTGATCATATAATCCAAACTTTGATGAGTTCTAGCAAACATACCAGCCTTGGGATACCTCAAGCAGTTGCTTGCTGGGGCGCCTCCTCTCTGTTTTTCGGGGTCAATCGGTCTTTTAGTGGACGAGCTAAGTAGTGTAAAGGCCTTTTCAGAGTTTCATGGTAGAGTGGTCAAAGTTGGGGAGGAGATCAGTAACAAAAATGTTGAGCAAAATTTAAAGATCTTCCATTTGAGGAAGCAGTTACACCAAAAGGATTTAAATCACACAATGGTGTTAGAGGCACTTGGGAGGTCTCACGTTGAAGATACTGAAGGGCTAATGGCTGCTCATGCTAAAGAACCAGAGCAGCTAAGATGGGACCATTCTGCCAACATCAAAGACTGCGAAGAAGGAGTATAACGATAAGGCTATGCAGCTCTTTAATGACTAAGAATGTCAAGACTAAATTCACCAAGAGCCTAGATGATTCTCATGCAGTAGTTAAGAATGTGGAGCTTGACATTGTAGAGGTGATGAAGAAAGTGGCATAATGGAAACCTAAGAGGGCCTTTCTTTAGGAAAGAGTCGAGGTTGCAATTACTAAAAAGGCCACTGAGTCTAGCAAAGTGGAGAAACTGCAGGCGGAATGCAGTGACATGAACAATCAACTTGATCAGGTAAAGGGACTTCTAGATGAAATTTACTTCAGGATGTTCATCGAGAAGAGCTTGGTCTAGATGGACAATTATCAGCAAGTCATGGCATCCATCCACAAACGGTTGATCGTAGAGGCCAAGAATGTTAGTGAATAGGGAGGACCACCCTTCCTCCTAGAAGATGTTGATGCCCACTTTACAGTAGAGGAGAAGGAGGCCGTTCACCTTAGTTATATCAAGTTGGCAGAGGCAGAAAAGGCCCACAAGGAAGAAGAGGATAAGGAGAGGAATGGTGGTCCAACTTCTAGGGTGACGACACAAGGTCAAATCCAAAAACAACCATTTTTGTCCCTATGCATGATGTCCCTCAAACTATTTTCCACGTTTCTTCAGATGCCTCCATCATCAATCAGCAACGGGACATGCCCCCTCCTCCAGACGATGCTCATCCTTTTGGTGATGCTCCAGTTTCTCCTAAAGGAGGTAGGATCCTTTTATATAGTTTGCGGGCCATCGCTAGGCACGTTCGTCCCTATTTGGGCAGAATCGTACTTGACAGCCCTCCCCTTTTCTCTACAGTTGACGCTCTTGTGACGAATCCTTCCAAGGCTGTTATTACTTCTGATGCCCTATTCTTAGGGATAATACCTCAGGCCCTTCTAACCCCCTAGTTGATGTAGCCTAGGATGAAATGATCATTGCCCTTAAGGATGACGCTGAAATTGAAATATTGGTTGTCACAGAGTCCACTGAGCACATTGATAGGGGGTTGCTTTGAAACAAGGCTTCCTGGCAAGATTCCCAACTAACCTTGCGAGGGTTAAACAAGAAGTATTGGAGAGCTTAACAAGGCAGTCCTCACCAAACAGAAGGAAGTGCAGAAGGAAAAGGAGCCCATGTGGGCCAAGTCGGCTAAGAAGGGCCTTTCTTCCAGAAGCAAGTCTAAGTGACAACGATAGTTGCATTCTTTTGGTTTTTTTACGTTTGAGATGGACCATTGTACATTTTTTCCGTATTAAACATTATTATCTATTACTTGGTCAATTTTGATGTTTTGGTGAGGTCAAGTACATGCTACTTTCTGATATTTTTAATCTCAAACTGTATATGTCTGGATACCTATCGGTATGATCTGTGCGTTTACTATCTTTGCGCACCTTATTTTTCCTTTTCTGCTTGTCAGTTATTATGTCATTCATGCGCACCTTAAGCAACTTTGATTTGATAATTGCCACCTATTATCATCGAACCCAATCGCCTACCGTTGGCAAATTCTTGGGCCGGCTGTCGAGGGTGAACTAACTAGGTGATGGTCATGTCCAGACCACTTGTAAGTGAGGTTCTTTATGGCCATCCATGGGTTTGAAGTTATCGGCAATGGTGAACGTCCGACTAGAGCCACTAAGGTTCTCCATTGTCAATAGGGAAATTTGGGCCGATTTTCAACGATGTACACCCAGTTAGAGTCACTTTGGTCCATCACTGCCAGCTAGAATTTGAGTCGATCGTCAATGATGGACACTCGGTTAGGGTCACTCTGGCCCATCACTGCCGGCTAGAAGTTTGGGCCAATCGTTGATGGTGGACACTCGGTTAGGTCACTCTGGTCCACCACTGCCGGCCAGAAGTTGAATCGATCATCAATGATGGACACCGGTTAAGGTCACTCTGGTTAATCACTACCGATGAGAAGTTTGGGCCGATCTTCAATGGTGGACACCTGGTTAGGGTCACTCTGGTCCACCACTGCCGACCAGAAGTTGAGCCGATCATCAATGATGAAAACTAGTTAGGGACACTCTGATCCATCACTACCGGTGAGAAGTTCAAAGGGAGAAACTTTTTTTCATAGTTACCCTATTTCCCCCCGAGCGATAAGGATAGGCCTAATAAGCATGCACGATGCTTTCCAAGTTTTAAAGCTATCTCGACGTGCATAGGTTATAAGACAAAGTTAGATTTCATACCCATTATCTGTCATAACAAGATTTCAAGGAAAACACATTTTATTAGAATCCATCTCATAACTGTTTCAATTATAGTTTACAATATAATTTGCGAAAGTGAAAAATTAAGTAAAATAGTGATGGAGATTCTGTGCATTCCAAGCTTTTTTAAATATAGCTCCATCCACTACACTGGGGATGAAAGCTTTATTGCCCATGTCCTTTTGGATAACGTATGGTCCCTCCCAGATTGGGTCGAGTGCCCACGATCTGTGGTATATTCATTTGAGCACTAAGTCCCTTTCCTTGTGGGGGCAGCTTTAGACCTTAGAGTTATATTCCATAGCTATCCTTCGCTTGTGTGCTTCGGCCTTCAAGGCGGCTTCCTCATGCCTTTCGTCAATCAGATCCAGTGACATGTTTAGCTATTCCTCATTTTCATGTGGGTCATAGTGAATTCTTTGATGCGATGGTATTGTCGCCTCTAGCGGTAACACCGCCTCTGATCCATAAGCCAATGAGAAAGGAG
This sequence comes from Allium fistulosum, assembly GCA_030737815.1. Taxonomy (NCBI): domain Eukaryota; kingdom Viridiplantae; phylum Streptophyta; class Magnoliopsida; order Asparagales; family Amaryllidaceae; genus Allium; species Allium fistulosum. The sequence goes on along the minus strand of CM060905.1, from coordinate 247,396,270 downwards.
TATGACCTATGGCCGTTTTGAAGGATATACAATAAGTCCATAGTGCCAACAGAAGTTCATCTACCCATGCTCATTTTGCCCTTTTTAGCCGCTTAGAGGGTCTTCAGAGCCTTATTGACTGCCTCCACTTATGCATTAGCCTGTGGGTATGCTACCACAGAGAAGCTTTTCTTTGTCCCAGATTATCGGCAGAAATCAGCGAACTCTTCATTGTCAATCTGCAATCTATTGTCCAAGATGATCTTAAGGGGAACTCTGTACCTGCATATCACATTCCTGATAAAAAAATTATGACCTTAGCCGTTGATACCTTAGTAAAGGGTTCAACTTCCACCTACTTAGCAAAGTAATCAATTGCCATTATAACATACTTAGCTCCACCCTGCTCCATTAAAAACTCTCTGATTAAATATATTCCCCATACCGCAAAGGGTCAGGGGCTAACCATGTGAGTCAGTTCGGTCGGGGAAACTTTGGAATCTTCATGAACCGTCGGCACTAGTCACACCTCTTTGCATACTCCACTGCATCATATTTTAATGTTGGCCAGAAATATGCATACCATAACACTTCTTAGCTAAGGTATGCCCCCCAGTATGATCTCTATAGCTCCCTTGATGTATGTTTTCCAACATCTCCTCAGCTTACTTTCCACTGACGCACCTTAATAATGGGTTAGAAAACCCTCTTCGATACAGCACACTATTCCAAATGATGAAGCGGGACGCCTTCCGTAGGACATCCTAGCCTCGTTCATGTTACTCGGTAATACCCCTTCATTCAGGTATCATATCAGCATTGTCATCCTGGTCTCCTTGCCATTGATAGCTGCAATCACATTCACCTCCTTGATGTTGGGATTGAACAGGGTAGCAATGGGTACCAATCCCAACAATGGCCCTACTCTTGAATTTGGCAGCTTCGCTAGTTCATCCGCATCCTAATTCTCTTCTCGAGGAATGTGTTTTATCATGTAGTGTTCCATCTCATTAAGCAAGACCTTCACCTCCCCAAATAGGATTTCAAGTGCTCTCCCTTAGCCTGGAATTCCCTGAGTACTTGTTTTACGATCGATTGTGAGTCACTATGCATGCACAACGACTTAATTCCCAGCTCCTTCGCTATCTCTAACCCTACTATTAAAGCTTCGTACTCCGCTTCATTGTTGGTTACCTTGAACTCCAGCCATATTGCATAGCTTAGCTTCTCAATTCGGTGTCAGCAATATTACCCACATGCTAGAATCGTGCTCGTTAGATGCTCCATCCATACATTTTCCATTTAAGAGATTCTTCCATTGGGATTCCACTTCGTCGTCTCTAATAGCGAACTTCACACTAAAGTCTTCCAGGGCCTGCCCTTTGATTGATGTTCGTGGATGATAAGTAATCTCATATTGACTAAGCTCAATACTCCACTTGGTGAACCTTTCTAAGGTATCTGGTCGATATAGGACCTGTCTCAGAGGCTAATCGGTTAGCACTTGGATGGGATGCGACTGGGGACAATGTCTCAACTTCCGAAATGCAATTAATAGGCAATATGCTAACTTATCTAGATTAGTATACCTAGACTCTGGCCTAGTGAAGCGTTTGCTTATATAATGTACCAGACATTGCACTCTGCCTTCTTTTCGAACCAATGCTATAAATAGAGGTCTTCTCCTTCCACCAGCATAGAGAGAACCGACGGCTTCTGCCGATGTTCTAACAAGCTAAGGAACACAGCTAGGCACTCGTCCATCTAAGTTAAATCGCCTTTCTCCTTCTTAAGTGCCTCAAAGAGTGGAACACATTTATCGGTTGTCCTGGATATGAACCCGCTTAACACTGCCACCTTCCCATTCATAATTTGCATTTCCTTCCGAGTTTTAGGTACTTTGATGTCTTTTAAAGCCGGGACTTGCTCTGGGTTGGTTAGAATCCCCTAGCATGCACACTAAATCCTAAGAAATTCCTAGAAGATACTCCAAAGGAACATATCAATGAATTTCATTTCATTCTGAACTTTCATAGAATCTGAAACATCTCATCCAAGCGTAAGATGTGGTCCTTAGCCTTTTTTGACTTTACCAACATATCATCGACATAAACTTCCATAGCCCTTCTAATCTGGATGGCGAACATCTTGTTGACTAAACGTTGGTATGTCGCACCTGCATTCTTAAGCCCAAATGGCATGACCTTGTAGCAATAGAGTCCCATGTCGGTAACAAAGCTAGTGTGCTCTTGATCTTTGATATTCATCATAATCTGATTGTATCCTGAGTACTCATCCATGAAGGATAAGAGCTCATGCCCTACCATCCATCTACTAACTGGTCGATCCTTGGGAGTGGAAATCATTCCTTAGGACAAGCGTCATTTGGGTTGGAGAAGTCAATGCACGTACGCCATTTCCCATCAGACTTCCTTACCAAAACCGGCTTTGCAATCCATTTCGGGTACCTAAACTCCCATATGAAGCCATTGGCTAGGAAGGTCTTCACTTCTTCGTTAATATCTACTGACTGCTCTGGTCCCATGCTTCTTTTCTTTTTCTTCACTGGGGGTTTCCTGGGCTTAATATTTAATGCACGGCATTCTATCAAGGGGAGAATTCTATACATACCCGCATGAGACCAAGCAAACACGTCCTGGTTATCTTGTAGAAATCCTATTAATTGCACATTGAGGTCCTGTTCTAGCATGGATCTGATCTTCACAAGCCTTGTTCGACCACTATTAACTATCTCCACAAATTTTATCGCCTCTCCAGGCTCGGTTGTGGCCCCTCTCCTCCATCTCTCAAGTCTAGTTCATTGTGAGGATCGCTTGTGAACCCGAGCGAGGTCCCTTCCTTTAATTGTTATGAAATAGAATTCTTGGTGTAGAATGCGACATCTACACCTTACTTTTTCTCTTGTCATTTGTTTTCTATGAGTTTTGCTACACAGCACTCCCTGGCGGCATCCTCATTCCCTTCCACCATTCCTACTCCAATCGATGTAGGGAACTTCATTATTAATCACCACTGAGCTACCACTGTGCAAAAAATCAGTTAAAGATGGATGCCCTATGAAGGCATCGTATGCTGAGAATCCATCCACCAAGACAAAATCTGCTTTCGTATGGCTGATCAGGCACAAGTTCTTATCTCGACAAACAGATCCCACCTTCCTAAAGGCATCAAGCCCTCTCCTATGAAACCATGTAACTGTTGGTTACAGGGTGTAACATCTTCCATGGACAGTCCTATATTATCAAATGCATCTTTGAACATGATGTTTACTGAACTCCCACCGTCTACCAAAATCCGATGCACCTCAGTTGGTTTGAGCATTGTTGAAATCACTAATGGGTTTGTATGTGGTTACTACTTTCCCCATAAGTCATTATCATTGAAGGTTATCTCATCCTATTCTTGACATAGGGCCTTGGTTTTTCGCTCCTCGCCTACAACGTATACAAAAGCCTCTCCATTCTTTAATGACCGTGCATATCTTTCCATCTCAGCCCAACTTTTGTCGGCTACATGCGATCCTCCTGCTATAGTACTAATTCTCCATTTCCAATGGAAGCTGCCTTAGAGCCTATTTCTCAGGACAAGGGGAGTATTCAGATCCTTGACATACCACTCCTGCTTTTCCTTCCTAATGTGTTCTTCAATTATGTCACGTAAATGATGACATTCATTAGTGTTATGCCAATGGGATTCATGAAACCTACAGTACTTTCCCGTGTTCATCTCAGCTTCAGTTTCCTTCTTCGGTGCAGGCCTGTTGTATTTGAGTTCTACCTACGTGTTGATGTGGATGCTCTCCATAGTATCATTCAATCAGTATAAGTATCAAACTTCATGCTAGGTTTTAACTTCCTTCGTTCCATTTTCCTTCTGCCATAAACGCTTGGGTTTTTGTTTTTCTGTTTTTTTGTACCACTACCTTCATCGTTTTTAACCATAGCATCACACTATTAGACGCTTCCGATGGTTTGACAGCTATCCCAGCAGTCGCCCAACCGTGGTTTCCTCAAGTTGCATATATTTTGCTGCTTCATAGAAAAATCCTATAAAAGAGTTGGTTTCTCCTTAGTCAATCTTCGAGCAATCTTTGTGTCGGGGTGAACACCACCGCACAACGCCATAAGAGTCAACCATTCGTCAGCATTCTCTATGCGAGCATCTACCATGTTAAAACAAGTAAGGATTGCTGCAACGTCTCGTCCTCTCGTTGTTTCACAACCGACAAAGAGTACGAGTCTTTAGGTTATTCTATATGAACCTAGAATTATTTGATAAAATTTTCCTTAGCATCTCCCATGAATAAAATGAGCAGGGTTGAGGCGAAAAAACCACATGGTCATGAAATCCGATAGGAAGAGGGGAAAGCATTTACACAAAACTTCTTATAGCGCTCAACTCATCAACATATGTTGCGTATACAATTGTAGCTGCACTATAAGACCAGTTAAACCCTGAAAAAGGTCCATAGTAGGCATTCAGAAGCTCGTAGGATTTGAGCAGTCTCTGCCTCCATGGAAAATAGGCTACCGATTCTTGCCTCGATTCCACGCTCTAACTGCTCATGAAGTACGCACTCTCTTATGATTCAAGCCATCTGATCTTCTGGCTTGAGGATGGATGGAGATGAGTGGATCTCCTACAACGGTATGAAAGACTTTCTTCATTTCAACTCCGGTAGTTTTCACTACAATCTCGACTACGTTCTCTGCTCTAGGATCGTTCATGATGATAAGCTTGCCTTCCTCTAATTGCCATCTCTGTCGAGACTGGGGAGCGCTGCCTAGATCGAAAAGGTTCAGCCATGGCCGCCCCTAGTTCGTCACTTCTCATATTTGGTTCAATGCCGAATTGGTCCTCGGGCGTGGGGTCTGGCAAAATTCTCACTCAATTCATTTCCTCAGGTTTACTTGTCATGCCTCATGGTTCTCCTGATCCGATCCACTACCCGAGTATGACCTTCTCCTTCCCTCGAGATATGTTTATTCCCCATGTTTCTGCATTGTGTGTAGCAAGTTGCGTCTGCCCCAAACATGTCATGATCTGGTCCATAAGAGCCTGCTATCGGGCAACGAAACGAGTATCAAGATCCGCCATAACTTTGTCTAAGTCTCCCCTAGTGATGGTGTTGTCTTATGCTGGAGTGTTGGATGTATGATTGTCATGTTCTCTATAGCTCGGTTAACGTTGCCATTGGCACCATTGGTCTTGTTCTTATATTTATTAAGCATGTTGAGAAGAGGCTCCCGGTGAAAGCACAAAAAATGTTTGCATAAAAATTGGGCAAACATCTCCACCCGAATTTATAACAGCAGATGCAGTAGAAATATAATGCAGAATAAGTAAGGTACACACAGAATTATAGTGGTTCGACTATAACGGGCCTATATCCATTTTTAATTTTTATTCCTTTTCTTATACTCGAGCCTTTACAAGTGTTTCAATACGAACACAATGATTATATGCTATATATTGAATCCAAGAGCTTTGTTCAGTTGTTTCTATTTGGCAGATGCTCAAGATCTCAAAAATTGTCCCGTTGAATTGAAAACTCTATTCGATGTCTAAACTACCGAACAAAATTTCATGTTAGATGTCAAGACGGCCAAACATGATTTTCTGTTTGGTGTTAAGACTACCGAACTGGATTTCCTGTTCGGTTTTGAGATTATCGAATAGAGGGGTGTGCTCTTTCCAACTCCTTTATCCTCTTCAACTCCTTATCTCTTGCCTTCTTTTCTTTACTACCCTTCATTTCCTTCATCTGACCATCCTATTAGGACTAAACTTCTTAGGTGCAAATGCCCCTAACAGTTCCCATTAGTACAATCGTATTATTTTACATTTAAGTCTAATATTTAAATTAATTAAATAATTAAATTAAATTTTTGAATAAATTCAACTAACTATCATTCATTAATTTGTTCGATAAATATATTGAATATTTTATGTAATAAAATAGAATATTATGCTGATGGAGAAAATTGAATTTAACTTGAGGGGATTACCTTTTATTTGAATTTTTAAATATGTATAGAACCTGTAAATGAGAGGATTAAGGTTCTACAATATACAAAAGGACAAATAACAATATTGTATCAAAAAATTGTATAAAGTGGGTGGCATGTAATGTATGAAAAACGTAGAAAATGGGGGAATTGAAAACCAAGATTTGCAACTCGCATTTCACTAATCTGTTAATTAGTAGTAAAAATGAAAGAATTTTAAAGGCTGTCAATAATTCTCGTGTTTTTTACCTCCTTCTTCCTCAATTCTCTCATGTGATATCTTATTTTAAAATATCTCTATATAGTTTGTGATTTTTAAATTAGTCATGGTATTTTATTATTTCTTACCAACCATTTTACATGCAAATGCTTGTCTTTACTAATTTCTATAGCCAGTAAGTTTTACTTAGCTATTCCAAATTATTTTACACTATGTCCATACATTTAAATTATTAGATATCTTAAATATAAACTATTTAAATAAAACCAATTAGAAAATATTCCTTACATTTAACTAATCATAAAAACAATAATTTCTCATAATGAATGCTATCTAGCGATAAATCATGTGATAATAATTGAAAGCAATTTTTTATATATAAAATTTTAGGTTTATTTATAATTTAAATGCAATACACATACACTACAAGATACACCGCATTTAGCGGTTAAGGGGGTGAAGGCCGTCGATGGTCCGTCGTATACCTAGTGATGGCTAGCGACGGCTAGCCAATTTATTATTTACCAAATTAAATAATTTATTTATTTAATTCCCATTACGTTTTAAAAAAATGTCTAAAAATACTAATTTAATCCATAAAAAATAAAAAAGATATTTTAGCACAACCATAAAATGTAATGACCGTTCTGATCGTTTAAATTAGTATTTTCGATGTTCTGTCTTAGCGTAATTCGAATATTTAACGTTATTGAAAATTTAACTTCAATGATTAATCTATACAACTTTTAGTTGGTTCATTAAGCAAATTTAATAAAGTTGATTTAGTGTAACATTTTGCCATATTAAAATATATTTTTATACCGTTGGGTAATTATGAATTTTTAACTGTATTTAGCATGATAAAAATATATGAAATAAAATAATCGGCAGAAAATTAAATTTATTAGATCCTATGTCGATCTATAGTATAGTTGACCTATTTCCAGAAAATGATGAAAAAAATATACAACTGTAGTCTTTCGATCTTAAATTTAAAATTTATAGTCTTTCGTCGATATTCGGACTAAAATCCCTTCGTTTGAAGGCCAGACGACCTTGGAACGAGACCAAATTCGAACTACTGATGCTTGGTGACGTGTTAATTCATAAAAAAATGGACGAAAAAATTTTAAACCTCGAAACATGTCATTTCGATGAGAGTTGTTTATAATATAAGTTAAACAATTCTCGACGAAATGACCTGTTTCGATGTTTAAATTTTTTTCACTCATTTTTTTACAAATCCAACCATATGGATATGATTAACACATTACCAAGCATCAAAGGTTCGAATTTGGTCTTTTTAGAGGTCGTCTGGCCTTGGAGCGAAGGGTTTTAGTCTGAGTATCGACGAACGACTATAAATTTAAAATTCAACATCGACAGCCTAAAGTTGTTAATTTTTTTTCGTCATCTTCTGGATATAAGTCAATTATAGTTTAGATCGACATAAGATCGAATAACTTTAATTTTCTACCAATTATTTTATTTTATGTAATTTTATCATTCTAAATACAGTTAAAAATTCATAATTTATTACCTACTGTTTAATAAAAATATTTTAATTTGTAAAAATGTTACACTAAATCAACTTTATCAAATTTGCTTAATGGGCCAACTAAAAGTCGCATAGATTGATCTTGAGAGTTAGATTTTCAATAATGTTAAATATTCGAATTGCGTGAAGACGGAACATCGAAAATACTAATTTAACCAATCAAAATAGTTGTTACGTTGAATGGTTGTGCTAAAATATCTTGTTTATTTTTTAGGGATTAAATTAAAATTTTGAACATTTTATTAAAATGTAATGGGAATTAAATAAATAAATTATTTAATTTGGTAAATAATAAAATGGCTAGACGTCGCCACGTATACGACTTGCCATCGCCCCCTTGACTGCTAAATGTAGCGCATGTGTATTGCATTTAGATTATAAATAAACTTGAAATTTTATAAAAAAATTGCTTTCATTCGTTATCACATGATTTATCACTAGATAACATTGATTATGAGAAATTATTGTTTTTATGATTAGTTAAATGTAAGGAATATTTCTAATTGATTTTTTTAATTATTTTATATTTAAGATATTCAATAATTTAAATGTATGGACATAGTGTAAAATAATTTGGAATAACTAAGTAAAACTTACTGGCTATAGAAATTAGTAAAGACAAGCATTTGAATGTAAAATGGTAGGTAAGAAATAATAAGAAACCATGACAAATTTTAAATCATGAACTATATAAAGATATTTTAAAATATGATATCACATAAGAGAATTAAGGAAGGAGGAGGTAAGAAATGCGAGAGTTAATGACAACTTTTAAATTTCTTTCATTTTTACTACTAATTAATAGATTAGTGAAATGTGAGTTGCGACTCTTGGTTTTTTAATTCCCCCATTTTCTCTATTTCTCATACATTAAATGCCACCAGCATTATACAATTTTTTTAGGCAGTATTGTTATTGGTCTTTTTGTATATTAAAGAACCTTCATCCTTTCATTTACATTTCTATACTTATTTAAACATTCAAATAAAAGGTAATCCCCTCAAATTAAATTCAATTTTCTCCATCAGCATAATATTCTATTTTATTACATAAAATGTTCAATATCTTTATCAAACAAATTAATGAATGATAGTTACTTGAATTTATTAAAATATTAACTTAAATTATTTAATTAATTTAAATATTAAACTTAAATGTAAAATAGTATGATAGTACTAATGAGAACTGTTAGGTGCATTTGCACCTAAGAAATTTAGTTTTAATAAGATGGGTTTGTATGTGGGTACTACTTTCCCCATAAGTCATCGTCGTTGAAGGTTATCTCATCCTGTTCTTAACATATGGCCTTGGTTTTTCACTCCTCGCATACAGCATATACAAAAGCCTCTCCATTCTTTAACAACCTTGTATATATTTCCATCTCAGCCCAACTTTTGTCGGTTACATGCAGTCCTTCTGCTATAGTACTAATCACCAACCTCCCATCTTTTCCTCGATTAACGCTGGATCCTTTGCCCCTATTTCCCGATGAAAGCTGCCTTGGAGCCTGTTTCTCAGGAGCAAGGGGAGTATTTAGATCCTTGACATACCATAGTATCATTCAATCTGTATAAATATCAAACTTCATGCCAGACTTTAACCTCCTTCGTTCCATTTTCCTTCTGCTATAAATGCTTGGGTTTTTGTTTTTCTTTTTTTTCCGTACCACTACCTTCATCGTTTTTAACCATACCATCACACTATTAGATGCTTCCGATGGTTTGATAACTGTCCCAACAGCCGCCGAACCGCAGCTTCCTCCAGTTGCATATATTTTGCTGCTTCATAGAGGAAATCCTGTGAAGTAGTTGGTTTCTCCTTAGTCAATCTCCGAGCCATCTTTGTGTCGGGGTGAGCACCACCGCACAACGCCAGAAGAGTCAACCATTCGTCAGCATTCTGGATGCGAGCGACTGCCACATTAAACAAGTAAGGTTTTGCTGCAATGTCTCGTCCTCTCGTTGTTTCACATCCGACAAAGAGTATGGGTTTTTAGATTATTCTATATGAACCCGAAATTTTCTGATAAAATTTTTCTTTAGCATGTCCCATGAATGAATTGAGCGGGGGTGAGGTGGAAAAACCATATGGCTGCCAAATCCGACAGGAAGAGGGGAAAGCATTTGCACAAAACTTCTTATGTCGCTCCACTCATCAACATATATTGCATGTACAATTGCAACTGCACTATTGGATCAGTTAAGCCTTGATAAGGGTCCATAGCAGGCATTCGGAAGCTCCTAGGATTTCGAGCAGTCTCTGTCTCCATGGAAAATAGGCTACCGACTCTTGCCCCGATTCCATGCTCTAACTTCTCATAACCTACGCGCACTCTTATGATTTAAGCCATCCGATCTTTCGGCTCGAAGATGGATGGAGCTGAGTGGATCTCCTACGTCGGTGTAAAAGACTTTCTTCATTTCAACTCGAGTAGTTTTCCCTACAATCTAGACTACATTCTCTACTGTAGGATCATTCATGATGATAAGCTTGTGTTCCTCTAATTGCCATCTTTGTCAAGACTAGGGAGCGCTGCATAGATCAAGGAGGTTTAGCCATGGCCGCTCCTGGTTTGTCACTTCTCATATTTGGTTCAATGCCGAATCGGTCCTCGGACATGGGGTCTGGCTAAATTCTCGTACAATTCATTTTCTTAGGTTTATTGGTCCCGCCCTCTGGTTCTCCCGATCTGATCCACTACCCGAGTATGACCTTCCCCTTCTTTTGAACCTCGAAGATCTGGTGCTTACTTTTGTTTCTGTGTTGTGTGTAGCTAGTAGCGTCTGCCCCAAGCGTGTCATGATTTGGTCCACAAGAGCCTGCTACTGGGCAGCGAAACGAGCATCAAGATCCGCCAAAACATTGTCTAAGTCACCCCTAGTGATGGTGTCTTGTGCTGGAGTGTTTGATGAATGATTATCATGTTCTATAGTAGCTCGATTAACATTGCCATTGGCACCACCATTCTTGTTCTTAATTTAGGAGGCATGTTGAGAAGAGGCTCTCGGTGAAAGCACAAAAATGTTTGCATAAAAATCGAGCAAACACCTCTAACCGAATTTGTATAGCAAATGCAGTAGAAATATAATGCAGAAAAAGTAAGGTACACGCAGATTTATAGTGGTTCAACTGTAATTGGCCCACGTCCACTTTTCATTTTTATTCCATTTCTTATACTTGATCCTTTACAAGTGTTTCAATATGAATACCATGATTATATGCTATATATTGAAATCTAGGAGCTTTGTTCAGTTGTTTCTGTTTAATAGATGCTCAAGATCTCAAAAATTGTCCCCATCAAACTGAAAACTCTGTTCAATGTTTAAACTACCAAACAAGATTTCATATTCGGTATCAAGATGACCAAACAGAATTTCTTGTTCGGTGTTAATACAACCGAACATGATTTCTTGTTTGGTGTTGAGACTACAAAACATGATTTCTTATTCGCTTTTGAAATTACCGAATAGAGGGATGTGCTCTTGCCAACTCCTTTGTCCTCTTCAACTCCTTGTCTCTTGCCTTCTCTCCTTTACTACCCTTCCTTTTCTTCATCTGACCAAACATTTACGTCTAATGTTTAAATTAATCAAAAAATTTAATTTAACATTTAAATAAATTTAAGTAACCACCATTCATTAATTTGTTTGATAAAGATATTGTACATTTTATGTAGTAAAATAGAATATTATGCTGATGGAGAAAATTGAATTTAATTTGAGGGGTTTACCTTTTATTTGAATTTTTAAATAAGTATAGAACTGTAAATGATAGGATGGAGGTTCTATAATATACAAAAAGACAAATAACAATACTGCATAAAAAAATTGTATAAAGTGGGTGGCATGTAATGTATGGGAAATGGAGAAAATGGGGGAATTAGAAACCAAGAGTCGCAACTCACATTTCACTAATCTATTAATTAGTAATAAAAATGAATGAATTTTAAAGGCTATCATTAATTCTTGCATTTTTTACCTCCTTCCTTAATTCTCTCATGTGATATCTTATTTTAAAATATCTTTACATAGTTTGTGATTTTAAAATTAGTCGTGGTTTTTTATTATTTTTCACCAGCCATTTTACATTCAAATGCTTGTCTTGACTAATTTCTATAGCCAGCAAGTTTTACTTAGTTATTCCAAATTATTCTACACTATTTACATACATTTAAATTCTTAAATATCTTAAATATAAACTGATTAAATAAAATCAACTAGAAAAAATTCCTTACATTTTACTAATTATAAAAACAATAATTTCTCATAATGAATGCTATCAAATGATAAAACATGTGATAATGAATTAAAGCAATTTTTTATATAAAATTTTAAGTTCATTTATAATTTAAATGCAATATACATACACTACAAGATACACTGCATTTAGTGGCCGAAGGGGGCGACGACCGTCAACGGCCCATCGTATATGTAGCGATGGTTAGCCATTTTATTGTTTACAAAATTAAATAATTAATTTATTTAACTCCCAGTACATTTAAAAAAAAAATATTTAAAAATACCAATTTAATCCGTGAAAAAACAAACAAAATTTTTTAGCACAACCATTCAACATAATAACTGTTTTGATCATTTAAATTAGTATTTGCGATGTTCCATCTTCGTGTAATTCGAATATTTAATGTTATTGAAAATCTGACTCCCTGGCCAATCTATGCGACTTTTAGTCGGTCCATTTAGAAAATTTGTTAAAGTTGATTTAGTGCAATATTTTACGAATTAAAATATTTTTTTAAACCGTTGGGAAATTAGTTATGAATTTTTAACTGTATTTAGCATGATAAAATTATATGAAATAAAATATTGGGCAGAAAATTAAATTTATTGGATCTTATGTTAATCTAAAGTATAGTTGATCTATTTCCAAAAGATGATGAAAAAATAAACAATTGTAGCCCGTCGATCTTGAATTTTAAAGTTATAACCATTCGTCGATATTTGGATTAAAAACCCTTCGTTCGAAGGCCAGTGACCTTGGAATGAGACCAAATTTGAATCATTGATGCTTGGTAACGTGTTAATCAAATCTGTACGGCTGGATTCATAAAAAAATGGACGACAATAATTTAAACCTTAAAACAAGTCATTTCGTCGAGAGTTGTAATATAAGTTAAACAACTCTTGATGAAATGACTTGTTTCGAGGTTTAATTTTTTTCACCCATTTTTTTATGAATCGAACCGTATATATTGGATTAACACGTTACCAAGCAAAACGGTTCAATTATGGTCTCGTTCCAAGGTCGTCTGGCCTTCGAACGAAGGGTTTTTATTCTAAATATCGATGAACGACTATAAATTTAAAATTCAAGATCGACAGCCTACAGTTGTTTATTTATTCATCATCTTCTGAATATAGGTCAATTATACTTTAGATCGACATAAGATCCAATAAATTTAATTTTCTGTTGATTATTTTATTTTATATAGTTTTATTAATCTAAATACAGTTAAAATTCATAATTAATTACCCAATAGTTTAAATATATATTTAAATTCATAAAAATGTTACACTAAATCAACTTTATCGAATTTTCTTAATACACTGACAAAAAGCTGAATAGATTGGTCGTGGGAGTTAGATTTTCAATAACGTTAATATTTAAATTTTGCGAAGATGGATCATCGAAAATACTACTTTAACCAATCAAAACAGTCGTTACATTGAATGGTTGTGCTAAAATATCTTGTTTATATTTTAGGGATTAAATTTGTGTTTTTAAACATTTTTTTAAACACGTAGAATGAATAAGAAAAAATACAAAATTCACCCGCCGTTGCAAGCCGACGGAATGTTGAGTATACAGATAAAAAATCGTGCGACTTTCTCATTATTTTCACCCTTCCCCCAAAATGCATGCACGCACGTGAAAAAGAAGTGGAAGTCCTTGTCAATCGCCGACGCCCCCTAGACCGCCACCACCTCCCATGGACTTCGCCTAAGGTCTCCAAAGCTCGTCGGAATCACCATTCTCTCCAATTTCATCTTAATTGAGATAAAATTAAAACCCTAGTTCCAGCTTTAGGGCTAAATGGTACGGTTATGGGTTTGAAATTGATGATTATTGCCTATTAGTTGATGATAATAGTGTATTAGTGGATTTGTGGATATTAATTAGCATTATGATTGTTTAATTTGTAATTAAAAATTTGGCCGATTTAAAATCTGAAAATTAGTGTATAATTATTGATTAATATGCATATTGATTAGTTTACGCGAATGTTTGTTATAGTTTAGAATAATTTTTGTTATAATTTACACGAAAATTAGTGTATAATTATATATTAATATGCTTACTGATTGGTACAATTAAACATAATTAATTTATTTTTAATTAATTAGCGTGTTAATTATAAGTGTTAGTGGTTAGTTTGAAATAAAGTTATTTTAATTTATTATATATGCAAACTTCAAATTTTAGTTTACAAAATAGTTAAGTTAAAAATTAAATAGTTAAATGAATTTTAAAATATGTTTTAAAATTTCAAATTCAGTTAATAAAATATTTAAATAGTTCGATGAATTATAAAATAGGGTTTAAAATTTGATTTGTTGTTATTAAAATAGTAATATGTGTATTCTTGAAAGTAGTTTGAAATAATAAATTTCTTTTGAAATAAATATTCTACTAAAATCAATTTTCTTTTTTTTTTTGGCAAAGCCAGCGGGGATTAATGGCCCCTACCATATATTTATACCATGTAAGAAGCTCTTACAGACATAACGAAAAACATAGAAACAGAGAGGAAGCAACAAAGAAAATGAAGAAAAAAGAAAAACAACAAAGTACAATAGGATGTAGCTAGGAAAAGTGCCAGGCATGAGTTGCAGCATTATCAACTCTTGCCCATTTCAAAGCTTCAGTAGACTTGAGAATTATTAATTGTAGGAGATCCTTCCTACTCTTTCTGTCAGCAGTGAATATCCTTCTATTTCGCTCCTTCCATATTTCATATACAAATACTTTAATTAATATCAGCAGCATTTCAGCTTTTTCGGTTTTCCATCTGGTGGCCTTGTAGAGATTGGACCACTCTTCCTTGCTGTCCCATCTTGGTTGATCATAGTCTCCTTTTGTCTTTATTCTTTTCCATATATAGTACGCAAATGGGCAATTGAAGAAAAGATGCAGAGTGTCCTCTTTTCTGGCATTACATAGAACACATTGAGTGTTATTGACTAAACCTTTGTAGTTTAGATTTGAGAGAGTATGTATTGCATTCTTCATGACTTTCCAGAGCATGTGGTTTAATTTCTCATTTGTTCTTGTTCTCCATATTCTTTTATGCCAAGGGAAGGTTGGAAGGGAGGTGTTATCAGATATAACATTATAGGCCATCTTAGATGTGTGCGGTTTGTTCTCACCATTCAGTAAGTACACTTCAGTCTCTGCATAGGTGTATTGTCTCCCTGTGAGAGATCTCCAATATTCATTCAAAGAATTGCTTAGTTCTCTTGGCAGCGTTACCCTACCATTCCTTATATAACTTATTGCTCTGGCATTGACTGGTATCGTGCTGCTAGAGACTAGATCATAGGATAAGGCCTTATCGAGTATAAGACCCTGCTGGAGCCATGGTTCTCCCCAAAATTTTGCTGTGCTATTATTGCTAAGATGTAGAATGTAATGAGGTTTGAATATGTCTCTTATTTTCAGCACTAATTTCCACACCCAGCTGTTAGCTTGCCTCGGCTTGGTTTTCCATATATCTTCACCTTTTAGATTGTGTTTGTAACACCACTGCACCCATAGGTTATCTTTTTTATTTATGATATCATCAAAGTGCTGTGATAAGGCTGCATAGTTAGTATTTCTCAAGTTTTTGATTCCCAACCCTCCTTTTTTCCTAGGTAATTCAATTTTTTTTAAAGCAATAGGAGGCAAAGTTTTATCGTTCATGTTACCAGACCACAGAAATCTAGTTATAGCTGTTTTAATCATGGCTATCAGTTTAGATGGGAGGAGGAAAGTTCGGCTCCAATAGATCATCATAGAAATGACTAGCGAGTTGACAATTACTACTCTGCAAGGCTGAGATATGAATCTGTTTTCCCATCTAGACATAACCTTAGTTATCTTTTCATATAGTGGAAGACATTGATTATAGGAGATTTTCCTGGTAGCCATAGGAATTCCAAGGTATGTCATAGGAACTGAAGGAGGATTCATCTTGATTATGGCATAGCATAGTTGGGTTTGATTTTCAGGAAGGCCAGCTATTAGTATGTGCGACTTATCATAGTTCATCTCAAGGCCAGAGAAGGATTTAAAGGAGTTTAGAGTGCTCATTATGGAAAGCAAGGATTTTTTTGTTGGCTTTGTGAAAATCATGAGGTCGTCAGCAAAGGCCAGGCATGTGATAAGAGGAGAAAGACATTTCGGATGAGGAATGAAGTTCTTTTGGATCACTTGATATTTGAAAGATTGAGTGAGAGTTTCCATCATCATTATGAATAAGTATGCCGAGATTGGATCCCCCTGTCTTAGACCATTTTTTGCTTTAAAGTAGCCAACATTATGGGAGTTGATAACTATAGAGTATCTTACAGTAGATATGCATTGAAATACCCAGTTCCTGAATGTGAAAGGAAAGTTCATTTTGATCATTATATTCATCATGGCATCCCAGTTGATAGAGTCAAAGGCCTTTTTTAGGTCTATCTTAAGAGTGGCTCTGGGAGATATGTTTTTGTAGGAGTACCCATTCATTATCTCATGAGAAAGTAGGATGTTGTCTATTATGCTTCTGGAAGGGAGGAAGGCTGATTGGTTTGGAGAAATGATGTGAGGCAGAACAATTTTCATACGAGCAGCAATTATTCTAGATATGGATTTATAAATAACATTGCAGCATGCTATCGGTCTAAATTGTGCTACAGTGGTGGGGGATGGCACTTTAGGAATGAGGATTAGATTAGTTGAGTTTATGGAGGATAAGATCTTACCATTGGTGAAGAAGTTGTGAACAGCTTTTTTAACATCTGTATGAACAATATCCCAGCATGAATTGTAGAAAGTGGAGTTGAATCCATCTGGGCCTGGAGAGGCAGACTTTCGCATTGTAAAGAATGATGCTTTGATTTCTTCATCCGTTACAGGAGCCTGTAACATCTCATGCATCTCTGAGGATATGGTCGGCAGGGAAATGTTGCTGAGAAAGGCAGGATCCATGGTTGGAGGGGAGGAGCCAAGCAGGTTGATGTAGTATTTCAAAAAGGCATTATCAATGGAGTCAGGCGTAGTAAAAGAGTTTCCTTTCATGTCATTTATAATGTGAATGTTTTCTCTCGTTTGCTTTATCTTCAAGGAGGTATGATAATATTTCGTGTTTCTGTCACTTAAGAGATTCCAGTCTTCTCTTAGTTTTTGCTTTGCCATATTTGTTTCAGTCATTATTGCTTTTTCCAGGAGAACTATCAGGTCTTGCTCCTTCTGTATCATGGTTGGATCCGAGTGTGAGTTGAATATTTCTGATTGTACCTGCTGAAGCTGATTGGCTATTCCAGTTGAGAGTTTGCTGCCTTGACCATAAACATCCTTTGCCCATGTCTTTAATACTGCTTTTGTGTGCTGAAGTTTTTTTTGTAGCTTGTGCATTGGGTTCCCATAGACTCTTGTATTCCAAGCTTTTTCTACTACCTGCATGAAGGAGTTATGCTCTGTCCATATATCAAAAAATTTAAAGTTAGATTTTTTATTTATGGCAGCAGTCCCCAAGTTAAGGATCAAGGGACAATGATCGGATAATAAGGGCATAGGAATGTCAAGGTGTAAGGAAGGCCAGGTTTGAAAGGCTTTGTAGTTGGAGAAGGCATGATCAATCTTAGAGAGAGTTCTAGGCCTTGTCTTAGATTTATTGGACCATGTGAAGAAAGCACCTGAAGCAGGGATGTCAAGAAGATTGCAGTTGTTAATGGTGTTTTGAAGCGGGATCAGATCAGTCATAGATAGGGGATTGCCACCTTGTCTTTGTGAGGATTGGAAGCAACAGTTGAAATCTCCAATGACAACCCAGGGATGGGTGTCTTGCCTCAGATGTGGGAGGTAATTATGGAGAGCAGTTCTTAGATGAGGGCTATTGTCTGCGTATATGAAGGTTATGTACATGGAGATGTTTGAGAGAGAAAGGGTCAGATGAGCATGTATGAATTGTCTATTGTAGATTATAGGGTGAAGTTGGATGTAAGAGGGATTATATAGTATTAGGAGTCTGCCATATGGAGCTTGAGAGAGATTAGTTATGTATTTCCAAGAGGGGCTTATCAACTTTGCAGCTCTTTGAGTCAAGGTATCATTGAGCTTGGTTTCAGAGATTGAGATTAGTGATAGGTTTCTTTCAGATATCATGTTTTTAATTTGATAGATTTTTTCATCTTTATGACCTCCCCTAATGTTCCATGCTCCTATATTGTACTGCATCATGTAAACTATTTGCAGGAGGTGGGTTTCCTTCTTGTTCTTCTAGCTGACGAGGTTGTTGCAATGGTTTCAGGGTGTAATGAGGGGTTGTCAGATTCATCAGAGGAGGAAGAGGAGAGAGGTGGGTTAGAAGGAATAGGTTTTGTTTTTATTTTGGGTTTCTTTTTGGTTATAGGTTTGGTTATCGTGGGTTTGATGGATGAATTCGAAGTGGAGGGTAACCTTTTGGTAGATATGACAGGAGTTGACGCATTGTCAAATAAGGAGGAATTGCCTATTTGAAGTAAGCATAACTCTGCGGAATATTGATTAGAGGACAAGGGAGGATCAGGAGGAGGAGTTGAGGCAGTGGTAGGTTGTGTAGCGATGTCAGATGGTGGTGATGAATCGATGGCTGAAGGTTTAGCGGAAGAAATGGGAGAAGTTGAAGATTTGGAGTTGTCAGTAGAAGTGTTTGCATGTTTGGTGTTCACGTCTGCATGTATTTGGGTGTGAGTTGTATGCACGTGGGTATTTGCATGGTTTTGGTGCACATGCACAGAGGATATCTGCTCTTTCGTGTTTAAATCTTGTTTCTTTTTTCCCTTTTTGTTGCTCATGTCTGTTTCATGTGTTTCTAACCTCTGGTTCATGCAGCTTGCAGTTTTCATTATAATTACTTCATTTTCAGAATCGTTTTGGTCATTATCACCTTCTAGATCCATGGTGCTCAGTATATGAAACTTGTTTTTTTGTCGGAGATTTTGTTGTTTGCTGAGGTTTTGTTTTTGCATATGATTTCCACTGTTTGCTTGGCTGTTCATGCTACAAGCTTGGACCTGGTTTGCTGTATTGAGAACTGCAGGGGAGATAGTATTTGAAATGTTTTTATTTGCTTCGCTCTCGTGTCTTGTATACTGAGCAATTGTGTATTGATCTTCTTCATTTTGTACTGCCATTTTTTTATTTTCATAATGTTGTCTGCTGGGTCCACCTACTTCATGGCTTCGGCGCTGTTGTTGCTGTTGCAATGTACTTGTTGCTGTTTTCATAGTCCTTGAGGCACCTTTTTCCTGTAGTTTTTCTCTATCACCATACTTTTCAATTACTGTTTCCTTGAGCTTGGAATTCCTAGTATTTCTCTGTACTTTTCGCCATATTTTATTAGTATTATTTTCTGAATTATCTCTGTTGCTCTCCAAAGCAACATTTGGACCTATGTTATTATCTTCCTTGCTTTTCATAGAGTTGCTTTGTTTCTCTGGCTGATTTGCTTTGATATTTCCATTGTTTTGACAGTCTTTCGTACAATGCCCAAATGCTTTGCAATAGACACAGATGTCTGGTTTCCACAGGTAGCTAACATGCACCATTTGCAAGGTTCCATCAGGGCATTGCACTAGAAAATGATCTAGAAGTTCTTCATTTGGGGATATGTCTATTAAGCATCTTGCATTATGCAATCTTTCAACTTTTTCAGTTGTTTCATGCAAGCAGATCAGCCTACCCATTCTACTCGCCAACCAGTTGATACCAGTAGGTGACCATGCGAAAATTGGAATATTATTCATTTGTATCCACACTGGCACCGATTTGATGAGGCCACAGACATTACTTATTGTGGGTTCCCATTCCTTTATTATAAATAGTTTGTTTCTCATAACTATAGGGTCTCCTCTTATTATTCTCTCTCTGTCAGATGCATCAGAGAAAAGGAACAGAAACAATATCCCATCAGATTTAACTTTTACATTACCTTTTAGTTTCCATCTTCTGAGTAGAAAATCAACCACAAAAGTGTATGAAAGTGGAGCATCCAGAAAGAAACCAACTAGGTAGTCGTGCCATACCTCTTTGCCAGCTGCTATCACATTTTCTGGAGGAACAATGGCATCACCAAGATATTCCAGATCCATATGAACAGGTGTGTACTTCCCAGCAGATCGGGGGAGATTTTTGAATAAGGAAGTCCAAGCATGTTCAGAGGGTTGGGTGGGAACATTAGATGTTTTGTAGGTAGATGAGTTGGATTTTAAGATTGTTGAAGAGGGTGGTTGAGAAGTTTGGGTATGTGGATCCGAGTCAGGGATGGAGACAGGGAGCAATTTTCTAAAGATTAAGAAATGAATATAATGTTTATTTGAAAATAAGCGTTAAGTATTATTTTAACAAATACAAGAACAACAAATTAAATCCTTTAGTCCTAAAAGGCTTTAATTTATTTTAGAAAATACAACAACAACACACCCCTTGGATGTAAATTTATGCGTACAAGAGAAATAGATGACGTGCTATCGAAATTAAAGCCTTCAGTCCCAAAAGGCTGATTTGTTTTGGAAAGAAGTGAACTGTTGTCGAAATTTCTAACATATATTTTTAATTAGGAAAGATGTTTAATTATTTTCTCGACCGTACTTAGTTGTACGAAGTCGGAACTGTTAGAAAAGGTTCAGTGAAGGAACATTTCTATAATGGTGTATGCGAATTTATTAGATTAATTAAATCAAATAATCGGAATAACAAAGAAATTCGTTGCCCTTGTAGTAAGTGCAAACATTTGAAGCATTGAAAAATAGATATAGTTAAAGTACATTTGTATAAAGCTGATTTTATTCCAAATTATTACTTGTGGGATCGTCATGGAGAACGTCTTGTGCTAGGACCAAAAAGAAATGTCAAGACTTATCTAATATTCTTCATCAATGGATTTAATTCAACACCAAGGATATGGTGCTAAAAAATTAACATATAATAGCGATGTATTTGTCAAAGGCAGTGATGATCCAGATGAGCATATAAAAGATTTTTATGGCATCTTAACACAAGTTTTAGAATTGACATATTTTATATGACCTATAGAAATTTTGTTTATTCAAATGCAATTGGTTCGACAATGTTCCTGGTTTTGAAATCAACGTGCATAAAGATTATAAGCTTATTGAAATAAAACATACCTCGCATTACTATAAGTATGATCCTTTCATATTAGCCAAGCAAGTATTACAAGTTTATTTTGCTCTATATCCATCCCTAAAAATAGATAAAGTGGACTGGTTGGCTGTTTTTAAAACAAGGGCAAGATTTACATTTGGCGAAAATAATATTTTGAACGAAGCAGCTTATCAAGTGGACCTTGAGCCAAATAATGAAATAATAATAATTGATGATCATACTGATTTAGGTTCTTTGAACGATGACTCAAATATTTTAATAGAAGCATTTGGGAGTACAGAGAATGTAACGACTTGTAATTTTTCGATAATTAAAAATATTAACTTTAAATAAGATTTTGAAATCTAATATTGTTAAAAATTAAAAATTTTGATTTATAAATGAAGAAAATAATTAGAATATGACTTAATAATGTTGTTTGAATGTTATTGACAACTATTTTAATGTAATTTCAATCAATTGAAATAATTGTAAAGTTAATTTGGTTATAAATTGTAAATGAGGAAATAAATTAAATGTTGTATTTAATGGTGAGATTGTATGTAATTAATTGAAATTGGTTATTATAGAATATGAAATCAGTGATGTAGTAAGTAGTTATAATCTTTGTTGTAAACAATAAATTAATAAATGTGATTAAATTACTTAAAAGTAACAATGGTTTATTTATCATCTCTTTATTTAATGTGTTTAGAATTAATTTGGAAATCAACGAAATTAAATGTAATTAAATATTGTAGTTAATAGGGTAAAAGAAGTTAACGGTAAAATAATGAATTTAATGTTTGCGCCAAAATTGGTCACAAACCCCAAGTATTGTGAAAGCACCAAAGTATGAATATAAATCAGCAATATTAATCACAGATCTAAGTAAATAGCAAGCAACAATCCAGAAATAATGAACAGGGACACAAAATTTATAGTGGTTCGGCTATCTCCGGCCTACGTCCACTCCAAAGTTTTATCCTTTATTGATCATCCTTGCTGGTTACAGTTGAATACAGCAATTACAATGAAGAAATTGGTTTATAACAGCAATGGTAGAATGCAAGTTTGAATCCGGCAGAGTCTGGGCGTTGAACCGCCAAAAGATCCTTTTCCGGTAGGCTTCAGGGGCTATTTATAGGTGTTGGAGGCTGATATCGTGCTCAAACTTCGGGAGACTCCTTCTGGCATGTGAGTGGGCCCACGCGACCGGTCCTACCAAGTTTCAACTTGATCTGTGATTGATACGAGTCCATTTCGTATCGATCAAGAAATCATCCAATCGAGCTGAAACTTGGCAGAGACATTCTTTACCTTGTACGCAAGCTACTATGAAAAGTTCGTTGCATTTGGATCTGTGGTTTGGGAGATATGATCGATACGAAATTGCAATTTTCGTATGTTGCCGAGTTCGAAACCATGATTTCGTATCCATTCCTGTCGTATCGATCAGAAGCACGCGCGCGCAGTGATGTGGCGCTAATTTCCTGGATCGATCCGATCTCTGTGGCATGTTGACTGGGTTGCTTGCGCTTCATTCGTTCCAAGATTGAAGTTTAAGTCATATTGCATCTTGTTCGCGTTGACTCTGGATCGATAGCATTTGCATCGTTCGTTATCTTATTCGCATCGATCAACTGTGGTTATGTTTCGCATCGATTCGACCATCGATCGATCGATACGAAATGGCTGTCTGTTGATCGATACGAAATGCGTGGTTCAGAAGGATGCAAACAATATCGATGCGTCGGCATGATACGAACAAGATGGATATGAATTGCACGAAGGCGGCGCCCCTCTGGTGGATACAAAACCACTTGACTCGAACAAGCCAATGCCATGATTTCCTGATGGATACGAATCCGATGGATTCGAACAGAGCGAGGCGATGTCTATTTGATCGATTTGAAACCGAACGATTCGAACAGACTGATATCATGTTACTGATCGATTCGAACTCGATCGATTCGAAGTATGTAGAACCCGATGGATTCGAACAAAACAAAGATTGATGGATACGAATCCGATGGGTTCGAATAGAACATCTTCTCGACTCTTTGATGGATACGAACGGCATACTTTCTCTAATTTGAATCGATCATATCTTGTCCATACGAACTCCAATTAACCTGAAATTTGAAACATAGCCTTTTCTAGTCCTCATCATCATCTCCAATCGATTCCGTCCCGATCGTAGCCCGGCCAAATTTTGACGATATCCATTGCAGCCTTGTTTCCAATTGATCTCCAATCCTGATATCCATCCTTCCTTGCCAATTTTGTTGATATTCCATCTTTGACCAAAAGGTGGGATAACATTTGCCCCCCAAAACATGCCTTTTGATAATAAGGCGTGTTTTGAATAACTCCGAATCAGATATCCAAAGTCCATAGCCAATTCCATGCCCATCTAAACTCGATAACCGAGTTTTAATCCATCCATATCCAATAGCCAATAACCGAATCCAGGACCTCTCCGGGCCGATATCCAAATCCATAACCTCTCCGGGCTATTGCCAAGCACAATCCACACCTGACGACCTTGGTCCAGTGTCCCTGGACGTTGAGCTAACCTCTCCGGGTTCTTGCCAAGCGCAATCCACACCTGACGACCGTGGTCCAGTGTCCCTAGACGTAAGTAATGCCATGGCTTAAGTCCTAAGCCAAATCCTGGTCGCTTTAGACCCTTGTTGAGCATAGTCCATACTCAACGACCTGAAACAATAATCGATAATAAAGGGCCTAAGTCCTAGGCCGAATCCTGGTCTCTTCAGACCCTTGCTGAGCATAGCCCATACTCAGCGACCTGAAAATAACAATTGATAATGCAAGGCCTAAGTCCTAGGCCGAATCCTGGTCTCTCCGGACCCTTATCGAGCATAGTCCATACTCGATTACCTGAATGAGTCACTTTACCGCATTCGGGCAAAACGACTCACCCCTTGCCAGGCAAAATCCAAACCCGACGACCGTTTATCAAAAACCAAACAAAAATCTAGTCAAAATCCAATCAAAAATCCAAGTCAAACCAAAAAATCAAAAATCCAAACCAGCATCCAAAACAGAAACTAGTCATCCAAACGAAAATCCAAAGCAGAAAGCAAACAAAACTAGGAGTTCAAACCAAACCAGAAAACCAAGTGTCCAATCCAAAACAAAAAACTAATTTCGCAAACCATAGCTTCGCGGTTTATCATCATTCAGAGCATGCCTAGGGGCTATCTCCGTCCCCGTACATGTGTAAATGACTTGGTTGCTCGCCAATGGTTTGTTACTTATTTCATATTATCCTGGTCAATGGATAACCAATCGACCGTCATTCCTGGGCCTCACATCATCATGGTTTGAGGTAGGCGGTGGTTGCTCCTGCTCCACCGCTGCATTCCGTACCCCAACATACTGCCTCAATTGTCCATTCCTCACATGCTCCTCAATTATGTCCTTTAGGTGCCTGCAGCTGTTGGTATCATGTCCGTCCAAATCGTGGAAGAGACAGTGCCTTCCTGATGCCCTTTCCCGTTTAGATGGTTCTCTCCTAGCCGGCCTTCGGTAAGGAAGGCGATTCTGGGTTTCCAAGTAAATCCGCTCCAGCGTCTCATTCAATCCTGTGTGTGTGGAAAACTTTGGATCCTTCCATCGCTTCCTAGCTTTTCCAGAATCATCATCCAACTTCCTTTTCCCTTTATCTTTATCTGAACCCCCACTGGATGGTCCTCCACCCTCAGTCGCATTCACTTCCTTCAACTTTAAATCTGCACATGCATCCTCTTGTCGGAGGAACCTCTCAGCCTCGTGAAAGAATTCCCCGAGATCCAGTGGTGGGTCTCGTATCAAAGATACCTTAAAATCCGAATCCTCTCTAACTCCTGATACCGCCGCCATCAAAACCATCGATGGATCCGGCCGATCCACCGAAGCAACTGCCGCATTGAATCGAGTTAGAAAAGCTCTAAGCGATTCATCTGTCCTTTTCTTTACCGACGTTAATGTCATCACGTTCTTAGGTCTTTTAATATGAACCCGAAACTATCCTAAAAACCTATCCACCAATTCCCTCCAAGTCCTGATAGATCCTTCTTCCAGCTGCCTAAACCACATTGCAGCTAGATCCGTCAAGTACAAAGGGAAACATCTGGCCATTACTTCCTTCGATGCCCCCAGCACTTCCATGTGTTTAGTGTATCTCATCAAGTGATCAGTCGGGTCAGCCTTGCCATCGTATACCTCCACGCTAGGTAGCTTGAACTTGGGTGGATTCCGAGCTATCCTGATTTCCCGAGTAAACGGACTCCGGTTTACTCCTTCCAAATCTCTGCTAGTCAAACCTCCACGCACAGTTCTCATAATGATCTCAACTAATCCAGCATTGTCTGTCAAAGGTTGCCCCCCATGACCCCGAGGGAACTCTGGTACATACTCTTCGTGTGGCTCGTTAGCATTAACGTTGCCTCTAGCTTGTGGAGCCCCTTCCATTGGTCTTCCAGTGTCGGATCCTGAGGGTCTGCCCCCAAGTCCTTGTTGACTGTCTCCTGGCTCTGTATTCTGTCCTCCATTGGTTTCCGCAACCCTAGATCCTTGTTCCACATTCACAGCCGCTGTAGCTGGTCCTAAGTTCTGTATCCCTGCAGCTCTCATCTGTTCAAAGAAGGTCTGCATCGTATCCTATTGACTCTTCAACAATCTCTCTTGCAATGAATTTGCCATAGCTTCCATTTCATCTCTGGTGATGTAGATGGAAGCTTGTCCTTCTCCAGCTTCGGAGGAAGCTTCTTGACTTCCTTCCTGTTGGCTTCTCTCAGCCCTCTGCCTTCTACTGTTTTGTCTAGTCATTCTCTCTAAATCTAAATCTAAATCTTTCAAACCTTTCAAACCTCAACTTCAATCCAACATAGCGGGTGCTAGTCCTTCTCAGTGAAAGCACCAAAGTGTTTGCGCCAAAATTGGTCACAAACCCCAAGTATTGTGAAAGCACCAAAGTATGAATATAAATCAGCAATATTAGTCACAGATCTAAGTAAACAGCAAGCAACAATCCAGAAATAATGAACAGAGACACAAAATTTATAGTGGTTCGGCTATCTCCGGCCTACGTCCACTCCAAAGTTTTATCCTTTATTGATCATCCTCGCTGGTTACAGTTGAATACAACAATTACAATGAAGAAATTGGTTTATAACAGCAATGGTAGAATGCAAGTTTGAATCCGGCAGAGTCTGGGCGTTGAACCGCCAAAAGATCCTTTTCCGGTAGGCTTCAGGGGGCTATTTATAGGTGTTGGAGGCTGATATCATGCTCAAACTTCGGGAGACTCCTTCTGGCACGTGAGTGGGCCCACACGACCGGTCCTACCAAGTTTCAACTTGATCTGTGATCGATACGATTCCATTTCGTATCAATCAAGAAATCATCCAATCAAGCTGAAACTTGGCAGAGACATTCTTTACCTTGTACGCAAGCTACTGTGAAAATTTCGTTGCATTTGGATCTGTGGTTTGGGAGATATGATCGATACGAAATTGCAATTTTCGTATGTTGTCGAGTTCGAAACCATGATTTCGTATCCATTCCTGTCGTATCGATCAGAAGCACGCGCGCGCAGTGATGTGGCGCTAATTTCTTGGATCGATCCGATCTTTGTGGTGTGTTGACTGGGTTGCTTGCGCTTCGTTCGTTCCAAGATTGAAGTTTAAGTCATATTGCATCTTGTTCGCGTTGACTCTGGATCGATAGCATTTGCATCGTTCGTTATCTTATTCGCATCGATCAACTGTGGTTATGTTTTGCATCGATTTGACCATCGATCGATCGATACGAAATGGCTGTCTGTTGATCGATACGAAATGCGTGGTTCAGAAGGATGCAAACAATATCGATGCGTCGGCATGATACAAACAAGATGGATACGAATTGCACGAAGGCGGCGCCCTTCTGGTGGATACGAAACCACTCGACTCGAACAAGCCAATGCCATGATTTCCTGATGGATACGAATCCGATGGATTTGAACAGAGTGAGGCGATGTCTATTTGATCGATTTGAAACCGAACGATTCGAACAGACCGATATCATGTTACTGATCGATTCGAACTCGATCGATTCGAAGTATGTAGAACCCGATGGATTCGAACAAAACAAAGATTGATGGATACGAATCCGATGGGTTCGAATAGAACATCTTCTCGACTCTTTGATGGATACGAACGACATACTTTCTCTAATTTGAATCGATCATATCTTGTCCATACGAACTCCAATTCACCTGAAATTTGAAACATAGCCTTTTCTAGTCCTCATCATCATCTCCAATCGATTACGTCTCGATCGTAGTCCGACCAAATTTCGACGACATCCATTGCAGCCTTGTTTCCAATTGATCTCCAATCCTGATATCCATCCTTCCTTGCCAATTTTGTTGATATTCCATCTTTGACCAAAAGGTGGGATAACATGTAATAAAATGTAAACTTATGTTAATAAAATTCATAGGGTATTGTTGATTGAATAATAAGAATGTAAATCAAAATAAATGAATTTATTGGAATTTAAATTATAATTAATGAATTTATTACAGTTGTAATTGAACGCTGTAATTAGTGCAATATTTAAATATTGAATTTGACGGGGAAAATTTATTTTTAGATTTTAAATTCTATGTAATCAAGAATGATAAAATTGTTAACTTTTAATTTAGAATTTAAAAGTGATTAAATTAATTTAATAATAATTTATTAAATTAACGTGTAAAATAGTCATTTTGGCCACTGTCTTGGATTTCGATGAAACTAGTTTCATCGAATCCGTAATAGTGAATTATTGTAGGATTTCAAGTTCCGTAGCGATCAGACTTATCGTTTGATCGTGCGAGCTCGAAACGTGTTGAAATCGATTAAAAGAATTTAAATGTATATAATTTGATTTTAAAAGCTAACTTCTGTATAAGATGGAATTAGGGTTTGAAACTAGTTCTATTGAGTTTAAAAATATCGAAAACATATATTTCAATATATGTGATGACCTACTTTCGTTTCGGAAACGAAACGAGCTTTTCGGGTCGTTGTTATTGTTTCGACCCAAATCGATCTGTCAATTCGCTCTTATCTATCTGTTCCTATATATAGGCTGTTATAAAACCTAGCAGCTTCTTTTATTTCTAATCCCTATACGTACAATTCTATCTGTCTACTCATTTTATCTATTCCTTCTCCGATGGCTGTCAATTCCAAAAACTCTAATTTCAATTCAAAATCAAATCGAAAAATTCAAACGCCTCAAACTATGTCTTATTATATATTGTCAGAAAGCTCTCGACGAGCATAATCTAGATCTAAGATTTGTTTTTCGATTTGATTCATCGTTTGATCAGAAAATGATAAAGAAGTTTCGGCCGTCCATATGCCATGGTTTCGTTTAACGGTGGATCTTCGTCGAGGGGTCGATCGAAAGGTGGCAGCGTGTAAAGGAGGATTTAAGGAGTCGATCTGTATGGCTCAATCTGTCGAAGGGGCTTGGGATCACCAGAAATTGGCTACAAAGGGCGGTGGCTCGTTGGCGAACTGGAAGGCGCCGCGTGAGGTCGTAGGGGGCGGCCCGAGGCAGGCTTGGCACTAGCGAGGTTGGATGTTGGAGCAGCAGTCGTGGATGAGCGCGACAGTGATGTGTTCGTGGTGGCTGATGGCGTGGTAGGGTTTTGAGTCCTGTAGTGTGCGTTAGGAAGCAGAGAGGTATATGATTTACATTTTCGCCCTCTTATTTTATTTTTATTTAAATTTAAATTTCGATCTTCTAACTTACATAACTTTTTGATACAAGCTCGGATTTGGGCTCGGTTTTCTCCGTTGCAAATGTATCGAAATTCTGGATAGTATGAGCCTTGTTTGGTTAAATTTGAAGACTTTTCAATTTTTGGGCCTTAATTGGATTTTTAATCGATGATAAATCAAAGGTGAGTGATTTAAAACCCACTCACAAATACTAAACCTTCTTATGTTAGTTGAATTAAATTTATGATGTGATAAGAAATTTATTGATTAATGTTTAATAGTTTAATTTGACATATTAATTGAAACTGAATTAAATTTGAATTAAATTGCCATTTTAAATTTATATTGAATATTTAAATTATTAGTTAAATACCTAATAATGCTAACCAGTTAATTGTTGTGATTTATTGGTTGAGTTCAATGATGATTGTGGTGGATGCTTAATTGTTGACATTTTGGATGATTTGATGTTATGTTTATTTTATATATTGTTATCACACTGTAAGTTCCCTTAGTTATTGTTAGGAAAATCACTATGGGTTAAAATGATACATACCCGAACGATCATATAGATTAGAGAAAAATCGTTATGAGTTGAAATGATAAAGCCGAGCGGTTTTATAGATTTGGAAAATTGTGATTGAGGATACGGGTTGAAATGATATATATCCGGAAATTTAAATTTATTGCGGGTTGAAATGATATTTATCCGTATCACTTGACCATAGGGTAGAAAATTATATACGGACACCGTTGGTCGGTATTAAATTATTTTCTAAAATTATAAAGTATGTTTGATTTAAGAAATTTGATTTTTAAATTTAATTTAATGATTTTATTTAAAACTTATATTTGGAAAATAAACTATCTGATATGTTTGAAGTTTAAAATTATAAGCTAATATATGATTTGAAATGTAATCTTAAGTTTTTAACTTATGATTTTATTTAGTTTTAAATATATAATTTAAATAATTTAAAATTTTAACTTAATAAAATATTTAATATAGTTGTAAAATAATAAGTTTAGTTTTTATTTAATATAATAAATTTAGTTTATTTAATACAATATATTTAGTCTTAATTTAATATAATAAATTTAGTTTTAATTTAATATAATAAATATGGTTTTAATTTAGTATAACAAATACAGATTTTATACAATAACTTTAATAAATAAAAATTTAATATAATAAATAAGATTTAATAAAATATATAACATAGTTTTAAAGATTTATTTAGAAATTTAATTTAATATAATGAATACAGACTTTTTTAATAACTTTAATAGATAAAAGATTTTTGTAAAAGATTTTGGACTTTCATAAAAGTTTTGTAAAAGATTTTATAAAAGGATTTTATAAAAGATTTTTATAATGGATTTTATAATGGTTTTATAAAGGAGTTATAAAAGTTTTAAAGGATTTTATAAAGGGTTCATAAATGAACTTGTATAAAGAGTTTTAGAAGCGTTTTAAAGGAATTTGTGTAAAAGTTATATAAAGGGGAAGAGTTGTAAACTGTTTTCGAATTTTAAATAGCTTTATAAATGGTTTTAAAGCATATAAATAGTTTATAAATGGTTTAAGTAAGATTTATAAATTATTTTCAAAATTAATTGAAAGAAATCTTCCTTGGCATTTATGAATTTATTTATACTTTTAGAATAAGCATATGGATATCTTGATATGAAGATATAAACTGTTTTCTGGATTTATTATTAAAAATGTTTTATAAAACGACCACGGTGTGAAATAAGCGTTTGGTTGTTAAAGAGACCGAGGTCAGATATTTTCATACTCTCTATCAATACTGAAACCACTTTAACAACTGTGCACGTGGTGGAGAATCCAGAATGAAGTAGGATGGTTTGGCGAACGCTACTGGAATGAAGTAAGAGAACGATGGTGGATAGTCTTGACTTTCGGGTCATAATTAAAATGACTAAAACATGAGCTATACCGGGTCAAGTGAGGTCGCTCCTCCGATCAGGCACATTTCTTCGGTACCATATCTGTTACTTTGCGATTGATTGGTGGCCACCCATCAATTTTTGATTATGGGAGTGTGTCTCGAGGTTGGCGGTAGTAGCTACTATGCGTTACCACCAGTCCGGAAGTGCAAAACGGTAGAATCCTACCCTGGGCATTGCCTCACGTGCCTTGTCATATTTATCCCGATTGATCCCATTACGACTTTGGTTTGTATCGTACCTATGGGTTGCTCCCTAAGTAAACCACTAGTTTGGTGGAGCTTACATTATCTGTATAGACTACGGTATTTATATAAAAATGTGTTAAGGGGGATATGGGTAATGTCTTAACGCTATTTAATACTTTACTTTACTGTAGACATATTATAATAGCATATTGTATTATATATGTAGATAGTTTAACGGATCCTTAGGAGATGCAATCCCGAACATCTCTTAAGTTATTGCATGCACGTTAGACACTGGATAGGAGATGTAAAATCCCGTAAAAAACTATGAAGCCGTTACACTCATATTTATTTATGTTGATCTAACTTACATAAGATCTTTTAGTTCTGACTCGAGTGTTTTGTCTTTCATTACGCTCGGGTCAGCCCGAGCTTTTCAGTGCTGAAGAGATTATTTCTGGAGGAAGAAGACAGAGTTTGGTATTATATTACTGGTATCATTCCACCGCATCATGTTGTTCCACTGCATTTTCCTATTATACCTGTTGTATATATAACTCTGATTTGTATTGTAAAGTGTAATCAAATGTATTTGTAAAATAGCTTCATGAACTGTTTATTTGATTATTATATTTTATCATTCCACTTTGAGATTCTGTGTTTTGTTTTTCCTTATTTTCTTATTTACCCCATTAACAATCCTCCCTTTTGAATGGTTTGAGTTGACATGTGTGGTTTATTGTCAATTTAAACCGTCCAAAAAGGTGGGTCGTTACAGAGAAAAACAATATAGAGTACGAGACCGTGTCTAAATAAGAAAATGACAAAGACTGATTATTCTAAATATTTGTATCGCTTGTTGTATAATTTATATTTTAGGTTTCCGCTGTTATTAATGATGATGAATATGTTGTGATCTATGTATTATTCTGTTTTATTAGTTCTATATATATATTCAGAAGAACATGTTCCATTTTTGTAGTTTTAGTGGAAGTTTTATGTGATTTTTTATCATCCATGTTTTCTAATAATAAAATGATATGTTTTTTCATTATATGAAAAGATATGTTTGCGGTAGATGTGTCTCACAGGAGATCTTCCAGATCTCAGGTTTCTCCTTCTCTTGCTGTTGGCGAGGGTGCTAGTTGCATGACGGATTTATGCCCAAGGGCGGCCATTATTCTAAAGAGTGGAAGGTAAGTATCAAATTTATTGTAGCGTCATTAATATTTAATGCATGTATATTATTTAAAATTTATTAAATGTCTACACCAAAATTAATACAGAAGTTTCAAGCTGGAGCCTTTAGACTATATTCTAGCCGTCTCTAGGAAGACGTTCATTAGTCGGATGTCAGAATGTTGGCCTCATTGGGATGATATCCCAGTGCATATTAAGAATGCTATATGGACCGAGATGATGGTAAGTATAAATTTATAATTCATTTGAAAATTAATATACTGTATATAATTCAATTTAATTTCAATGTGTAGGCTACAATAGCTATTCAAGAGGCAGATAAAGATATTTTAGGAATAACTAGAAGCAAAAGTTGAGAAAAAAATACAGGGACACCCTCCTAGACGCAAAAAAAAGAATAAAAACCCCGATTGGATGAGCGTTGATATTTGGGTTGAATTTCTGCAGCTCTGGTATACTCCTGCGTGAAAGTAAGTTATCTAATTTTATATTATTATCATAATTTGTTTAAAGTTCTATAATAATTGCATTAATTTAGTCATTCATATATTTAAATTTATAGGAAATTTCCACGCGAACTCGACAAATATGAATAAAAATCCTGTTGTGCACCGTGGCGGCTCAAAATCCTTCCAACAGTATCAGAAGGAATTAGTAAATTTATAAATTGCGATTATAAAATAGTTATAACATTATTTTATCATATATATATACATTGTTTATTCATATATAATTTCAAGCTAAGGAGAAGCAATGTGAACCTACATATGTGGAGGTCTACACATGTACTCATGCCCTCGAGGACACAAATAAAGATGGCTCAGTTTCGTATACTTGGATGGACCCCAAATCCCAAGAAGTAATGGTAAACGTGCTTAAAATTTTCTTTTACTTCACATTACATAAAAGTTGTAAATTGGATATTTATTCCGGAAAAATTCTATTCCTAATCGTAGGAAAGATTTGAAACGGAGCGAGCTCAAGTGATGTAGTCCATCGACCGAGAGGAGTTGACCACTGAGAAGGAGGACATGATTTTTGATGCTGTAACCTATCCGCTCACACGAAACAGGCGATACGATTACGACAATCAGGAGGTAATGTTTATGGAGTTCAACTGGTTCACTAATTAATGTATAAATTTTATTTAATATTAAGCATAAATTATAACTAGCTATTAACTAATTTACAAGCAAGGATGTCCTGGCCAATTATAGGAAATCATAGGCCGAATAGGAGATAGCTCAGCTCAAATAGCAGATAGTAGAGTTGAATAATTAGATTCCTGGCGGAGGATTGACTATGCTGCTAGATGAGCAGATTGGGACATTTTTGCAAAGCACGGGCAATTTCCTTGGGGTGAGTCAGGAAATAATGATGATGAATAGGTATGGTGGTGTTTGTGATGGATTTTGATTGTTTTGTTTTGTACTTATTTGACATGTGTTGATGGACTTGATACTTGTTTGATGGTTGTGTTTTTTGTGGATGTTTGATAGATTTGTGGATGTTTGAGGATTGTTTTGTTGATGGAATGAGGATTTGTAGATATGGTTGTGTTGTTTGGTAGAATATTGATTTGTGTGATATAAACTTGCTTATGTGTGATATGTATGAGAGCATGCGATGTATGCGATAGTAGTAATTGTGAAATTGTGTTTATACGTGTTGTATATGAGGTAGATAGAGAGATGAATATATATGTGCAATTGGATGACCTAAATAACAGTTGTTTTGTAAAACAGAATACCAAGGTTAGTGTTGACTAGCGACGACCTATTTACACAGGTTAGCGATGGTCTATTGACACAGGTTAGTGACGGTCCCTAATTGGTTCATCCATTTTATGTCACGTGTCCAATAGGCCGTCCCTAACCATCGAAAAATTAACGACGAAGCTGTTGCTTTTTCCTATTGCAGTAACTAAAAATGCGACGGCATTTATCGTCGGCTAGCGATGGCCGCTGAGGCTATTTGTTGTTGCTATCTCAGTATATCCTTGTAGTGATATGGCTACGACAAGAACAATTTTTATTTTTCTTTTCACTACTAACATAAAAATTTAGTCAAGTATTGAATTAGATTAACATAAATGAAACATTATTATGCAAACGCTAATTCATCAAAAGAAAAATTTACACATCGAATTTAAATAATATTTAGTACCGTAAGCGAAAACAGATATCTAAGTATATGAATATTTATCATGTTATTGTATAAAATAATACCAAACATAAAATATTAACGCATACTAATAAACTAGTTAATTTAGCAAGGATACTTTGGATGCTAAATGCTCAAAGTCTAGATCACACGATCATTTGGTAAGAATTATATAGTTATATTAGATAGTGGACGTCAACATCAACTCACAAAGCTTCTATTCTTTCTCTTTTTTTATCACTGATATTAACACCGACAAATCAATCATTCTTTAAATTAAATGGATAGGTTGAAGAATGTAAATGGAATACATACAAAAGAAATTGCACATAATCTATGAATTTCATTAATTTGAAATTTCAAGTAAACTTCCGATTAAAACACATTACATATAGCTATAGTAAGAACAATTTGCACGCCAAAATCAAAATAATTAAAAAGTGGTTTGTAGTATGATTGAAAATTATAGTTAAATATTTGAACATTAATCTCGGTGTTCTGCAAAATCATTCCAAGCATAGAAGTACCAACACATACTAATAAATGAGTTGATTTGGCAAGAATATTTTGCATACTAATTCAGTGCCCAAAGTTTATGGCATTTTCTTTCTCTTCCTGGATAAATGATGTACTTGAAAATCGCTAATATTTATAATGCAGTAGAATGGATAAAGAAAGTATAAGAAAACTTATAAGAGAAATCACCTCATAACATAAGAGCCTCTCATCTTTTGATCCATACTCCATTTCCTAAGAAATTTGTAAGGCATCCTCAAAGCCACATGTTGAAATAATAGTATAACAAAATACCAATTGCATACAAATTGAAGTAGCGCGTTTGAATTTTCTTAGCTATGTCTAATCAATTGAATTATACCACTAGCATATGCTTTACAATAATGGAACCAAAGAAGAAAATGTTTCCTTGTTATTTAAATAGATTGATAAGAGAATAGGAAAAAATGAGACTGAGCTATCACTGAGTGAAGAGATTAACGATGGGGAACAGTTGATAGGTGGAAGAATTATAATTGGAAGATAAGTTACAAAACATCCGTGGGTCTATTGGTAATTCTTTTAAGAAATAACGGTAGTAAAGAAAAGTTTAGGATAATTAAAATATTAGGACATATGAATTGACAGCAAATGAGATTTTTGAGAAAACTGAAAACGAAAGGATACACAAATTTAAACTGAGCTTTCATATCACACACACACACATATAGTATGCATGTATCTATATAAGTGGTTTTTCCTTCTTGTTTGACTCAACAAAAGGGTGAAAAGGGGAAGTAAAGCGAATATAAAGTGATCGACTAGGAGAACCTACCACTGTATATCTTGAATTTTCAGGTACTTATCTATTATTTGTAGTTTACTATTTTTAATTTGTACATCCAGGAAAATAGACACAAGGAAGAAGTTGCAAAAATATTTATTTTTAAGGACAAGAAGTATGCTTTTTAGTATGAAGGACACTTTTCAGTGTATATAGAAAATGATAGTTGCAACTATCATTTTGAGATTTACATTAAAATATATCATTTACTCTAAAAAGCAAACTTCTTGTCCCTGAAACTAAATTTTTGTCCAACTTTTTCTCCGAGCCTAAAAACCCCTTGTACATCCGCATTAGTAGTCTATGCTTCCAATTGCCATTTAATGTTTTTTTAATTTTATTTGGAATTTCTATATTCACTTATGATTGCATGCCAGAATTCAGATATTTTTTTTGATAATAAAAATGAAATTTTAGGTTATTTTGATATCGATTTTGAGTATAAGGATTTTCTTCATTTTACTGCAAAAGATTTATCAAAGATTTCATGGTTCCTTTCCCATCCAATCGTCTAACCATTACCTTGTATCATTTTATAAATACCTGACTATAGTTTTATTTTTTCCATCTTGTAGTTTGTAACCTTTAATTTCATATATTTTTTGCACACACAAATTTCTATATTATAATAATGTGCTTAAAGTTGAAGTTACAAACAATATGGATTTCCACAACTATATATTTTAGAAATTACCAATAAAAATGATCACCTAGGCTTTTACTACCTCTACAAAATATGTATTTTAAATTCTGCTTGGTCATTTTTTATTTCCAAATAAACTTAACCATACTATGTATAGAGCACTTTTAATAGGTCCACCGATTTTGCATTAAGGAGAGCAAGCATGTTTAGTTATGTGTATTGTGGAATAATGTCCAACTTAAAGAAATAGTTCGAATTGTATTACATAAAGATCAAAAACTGTACCCCTCAAAGTCTACATGAGTATGAGTACAATAACACTTTGAGGAGTACACTTTTAGTTTTGATATATTATTTTTATTTGCATACATGTACACTTTTTTGTATAAACTACTTTTAGGTTTTCTTTCTTGGCTTGGAAACAATATTTCAAATTATATTTTCGGTAAGCAGGAATGTGTCAATAAATTTAGATGGTTTGATTCAATTTTATTATACTTATTGGTTTCTTATATATTGGTATTTTGCTATTTTTTTACTTTTAGCAAATTCTCCCTTTGAATATGCAAAAGCATGTGTGAGCTTGTTACTTTAAGTTGCATTTCAAGGTAATCGATCATAAGGACTGAGCACAAAGGTGTTTTCTTCTAAAAAGGCTTCCAGTTTTCCTAGAAATACCCCTTTTGAGCATCGTAAAAATAGCCATAACTCCAATTGGCTTAAAATAAGGTAAACAAGTTCAAAGAATAACTTCAAACAACCAAGACGATACATGCACAAGCTGATATCGAATTAGAAAAGGCCCTAAAAACTATTTCCAATCTAACATTAACTAACTTCAATTAAGTAAGGCTGAGCATATCTCAAAGGAATTGCAATGGTGGGAATTCTCCTCCAAATTTGAAGCTGTCCACCACTGACTACAATCACATTAACTAAATTCGTGAGAAATTCTACCAAGGATTCCTTGCGCCTGCTTCAAAAGAAAATAAGACAAAGTTGGCTGAATTGAAAAAAGAATTCAACCTTGAAGGCCATAAGGAATTATAAGGGATGCCTAGAGTGATGCATTCATAAAAGAAGTTCATAACAGCTGAGAGATGCACATGCTTTTCATATTTAACCACTCAACATCGTAACTTCCAAGCTCGATGGAGGGAGGCAAGAGGATCAAAATTAGCAGAAGAGGAGAGACCAATTTGTACCATGGTTTCACCTTTAAAGCCTGAATGTAAAACTATACCTAAACAACAAAATGAGAAAAAGAAATATTTGGTGAAACCGAAGCTTTGGTTGTAGACCACCTACAATATTTGAATTTCATATATTTAATAACATCTAGCTTACAAATACAAAACCCATCCATCTACACGGCACCGATCTAGATCTTTATAAATTAATATTAGAGCAGAAGAGAAAGATGGATATGGAATCACCCAAGCTTTCACTCTAAAAGTCCATGGATTGACATCATTTTGGAATGAGCAAGAGGATCTATTTTTCGAGTAAATTTTCATAACCATTGGCTTTATTCTTTCTTTCTTTCGTTTTTAGTTTTTTTTTTGTTTTTTTTGTTTCTGAAGGTACGTATTTGATTAGCTTCATTATTTTTTTGAAATTTTACGCCTGTGCTAATACCACCAGATTAATAATATGCCCACATATTGTATTTTGCATTGAACTTATTGCACATTCCAAGCACATATTTTAAAAATTAGCATTTTTAAGGACCTATACCAAGTATGCGACCTGAAGGTTAAGAGACTATGGCACCAATGGTTGGATTTTGATCTATTGGCTTATCTCATTGTTGGAAGGTAATTTTAAAATACAGTAATGCTAAAAGTCCCGGAATTGAAGGTCAGAAATGGTGCGGGAATGATCGTGGCCACAAAAAGAATTATGGCCTCTTGAATTCTACCGTATGATTACCAAATTCACACTTTCTGCACTTTCCATTTTCGAGCCTTACAGTAGCGTTAAGGTTCTAAGTCCGGCCGGCACGTCGGAGTTCGGACCATCTTGACCCGGTTTCGGTGTGGACCGGACCGGAACTTCACCAGAAAACCGTTTCGGCTTTCTTCAGAAAAAAAGACCAAGTTGCAAGTTTGCACAGAAATATCATGTGAAGCAAATCATGAAACAACGAAGAATATTAAACTTTATTTCTCTAAATCGAATTCTCGTCTACCATTAGAGAAAAAAACTCGATAAAGAAAATTCGCATGGGTTAAATTCTATATTGGAAGATGAAGATTGCTATGGTTCTTTATTCATGGTGGTAGGTGGTAGTTTTGTTGATGATATGAGATAACTTGACAAGGAAGAAGATGTTTAAGTGACAGTTATTGAGGAGTGATGAAGCAATTGAAACAAGAATGCACACTAACACATGAAAATATGCACAATTTTCATGTACACAGCAAGAAAATAATGATTTGAAGGTGAATTGTGGTACATATGGAATATTGAATTAAGAAATGACAATTTGGTAATGTACTTAAAAAAAAGATAGAACAATATTTTAATATGGATATAGAATCTGTGAATCAATTTTCAGAAAATTCAAGAATATAAGATAAAGAGAAGTAAAACTGACAGTTGCAAGTACTTGCACCAAATGCAAGAATGATATGTACAAATGACTCTATATTATCAAGAAGTATATTTGATACCAAATATAACAAGAAAATGGAAGATTGAATTATAACAGAAATTACAAGATTCAAGTTATCAACACAGAAGAGTTTGTATGCTACTGAAATACTAGCAAGAATGGTAATTGACAAGTATATGTGGACAGAGGATCAAATTACAGAGATTAACAAGCAATTGAAAAGATAAGCACAAGAAGTAACAACAAAATATGATATTTGCATACAAACTGAACAAGAATTATACTAAAGAAAAGAGAACTAACAGGAGATTATAATATCAAGAAAGATTAAGAAATTGAAATGATAACAACAATATTATAATCAAGATAAAATTGATACTAAAATTGTAGTGCAAATACAATCAAGAATTGATAGGAAAAAATAACCAGGCAACATGAGAGCAATGATATCAAAATAATCAATTATTAGCTTCAGAAATTTTCTCTTCACACCTTTACAATACTAGTTCGTCCCTATATATATATATATACATATACCCAGTCAATTTTACAAGCACCTTTGAACACTACCCAACCAGGCCCAACACCTTCTATTGCCTAGTTCAACACATACAACAGATCTACTTTACTTAATAATGCTACTGCATGTAACAATTCAATACAGACTCAAAATCCTGAGTGTGTCAGTTGTGTACGTGCACACATGCACAGACATGCACAGGTGGATACACCCATTTATCTCACTGCTCCAGCTTCAATCATAACAGTACCCAACTCTAACACCATTCTGGCACCTTCCAGCAACTTCTCCGATGAAGCAGTGATCGATAGTGGTGAACTTGGCATTTCCTTCTCCATTTTGGCATTTTCTATAAACTGATGACAGTTTTCTTTCTCTAAAACCATGGCTAACATCCCCTTGCTGTTACATCTCCCTTACACTTCAAGAAGGGACCTTGTCCCAAGGTCCAAGGTATAAATTTTTTTTATCATTGGCCAATAATCCTCCCAGGTAGCCACCTCTATGGGTTTCTCCTTCCACTTAATTAAAATCTGAACCACGGCTTCATTGTTTCTTGGTATCATTCTCCTATCGAGTATGCATTCTGGCTACTCAACTATTTCCTCCACAAAATTAGGAACATCATCTTGCACAGTAACAGAGTTTCCAATCTTCTTCTTCAATTGAGACACATAAAAGACAGGATGTATTTTTGCAGTGGGTGGTAACTGAAGCTTGTAGGCTACTTCTCCTATTCTTTCAATTACTTCATATGGTCCATAATACTTGGGTGAGAGCTTGCAGGTTCTCTGATTTCTTGCTGTCAGTTGCTTATAAGGTTGGAGTTTAAGGAATACCAAATCTCCTACTTCAAATTTCCTTTCTGATCTCCTCAGATCCGCATATTTTTTCATTCTTTCACGTGCTAATCTCAAACTATCTTTCATATATTCTAACATTATATCTCTAGTAAACAACATCTCTTCTACCTGTTCTACTTTGGCTGTGTGTTGGACATATGAAGGAAGTGTGGGAGGTTCAATACCATATACAACTTTAAAAGGAGTTATGTTTGTAGAAAGTTTCCATGTTGTGTTATACCAATACTCAACTAGAGTTATCCACTTACTCCATTCATGAGGCTTATGACAGATGAAACATCTCAAATACCCTTCCAATACTTTGTTTATTACTTCTGACTGTCCATCACTTTGAGGATGATAGGCAATGCTTAACTTTAAACTGTTGCCTTGCAATTTAAACAACTCTTGCTAGAACTTGCTTGTGAATATAGGATCTCTGTCACTGACTATGGTTTTGGGTAGGCCATGTAATTTAAATATACCATTAAAGAACACAGTAGCAACAACCTTGGAAGTATAGGGGCGGCTGAGGGGAAAAAAGTGGGCATACTTGCTTAACTGATCTACAACAACAAATATAACTGTGTGTTTGTCACTTTTTGGCAGACCGGTGATAAATCCATAGCTATGTCTGTCCATATCACTTCAGGAATAGGTAATGGTTGCAGCAATCCAGGTAGCAAAACATTCTCTCCTTTACTTCTTTGGCACTGATCACACTCTCTCGCAAAAGCTTCCACATCTTTCCTCATTTTTTTCTAGTAAAATACTTGCTTTAATTTTTTTAGAGTAGGTTTAATTCCAGCATGCCCTCCCGAGGTGTTGAATGATGCTCCTGTATTAGTGATTGTAGCAGGCTATTGAGGTGGTGATCAACTAGAATTTTCCCTTTGTAAAAAAATATCCCATTCACTACTTTATACTTGCTACTGCTGAGTTCATTGTTCTGGACTTTATTGATCTGCCCCTGATACCAACCAGATGAATTTAAAGTATGTTTAAGCTCCTGCAACCATGGAGTTTGTACCACTGATACAGCTTGTGTTTCTGCTTCATCCCAAACATCTACTTCCCTTCTTGGTAATGCATCTGCTATTATGTTCTCTTTCCCAGATTTGTATTCTACCTTATAATCGAAGCCATGCAATTTAATTAGCCATTTATGTTGCAGCCCTGTATGTAATTTCTGAGATAATAAAAATTTCAAACTTTGGTGGTCAGCCTTAATAATAAATTGCCTTCCCAAAAGATACCGAGCCCATTTTCTTGTAGCTAAGATAACAGCTAGCAACTCTTTTTCATATGTAGACAACAACAAATTCCTTCCATGTAATGCTTTACTCATGTATGCTATAGGTTTATTATTCTGAAGTAATACTGCTCCCACACCATGGCCACTAGCATCACACTCGAGAGCAAAAGGTTGAGTAAAATATGGCATAGATAATATAGGGGGGTTGGTTAGACAGTGCTTCAATTTCTCAAAAGCTTCTCTTGACTCATCAGTCCATATGAAGGCATTCTTCTTTAACATGTCTGTAAGTGGTCTAGAAATTTTTCCATAGTCTCTTATAAACTTTCTATAGTAGCCTGTTAAACCCAAAAATCCTTGTAATGACTTTAAGTTTTTGGGCAATGGCCATTCCATGACAGCTTGGACCTTGCTTGGATCAATAGCCAGTCCTTGATATGAAATGATGTGGCCCAAGTATTTTAAGGTTTGCTTAGCAAAGCTACACTTTGACAATTTAATCACCAACATATTTTGTTGCAAAGTATGAAAAGTAGTTTTGAGATGATTGAGGTGTTCTTCCCAGTCCTTGCTGTAAACCAGAATGTCATCATAAAATACTAGGACAAATTTCCTCAAATAGGGTTTAAACACATGGTACATCAAAGATTGAAAAGTGGATGGAGCATTAACGAGTCCAAAAGGCATCATAAGAAATTCATAATGTCCCTCATGTGTCTTAAAAGCTATCTTGTGCACATCTACTTCACACATACGAACTTGGTGGTATCCAGATCTAAGATCCAGCTTAGTAAAATATGTAGCCTCTTGTAATTCATCAAACAAGTCATATATCAGAGGTATGGGGAATTTATCCTTGATGATGCAGGCATTTAGATTCCTATAATCAACACACAATCTGCACAAACCATCTTTTTTTCTTACCATAACCACAAGAGAAGAAAATGGGCTACTGCTGTGCCTGATAACTCCGGCTGCCAACAATTCATTTACAATTTTTTCCAACTCATTTTTTATGTAGTATGAATGTCTATATTGTTTTAGGAATATCGGTTTAGTATTAGGGAGAAGGGGAATATTGTGATCATGCTCTCTTTTCGGTGGTAGGAATGGATCATTAGAAGTAATTTCAGGATATTGATCGAGAGTGCTTGGATGGCCGAGGCGAGTGATGGAGTCTGCTCTTCTTTCAAATTAATTTGGAAGTATAATAGAATACTTAACTAACCATGTGCATTTCCTTATCTATAGCCTTTTTATCTACAATCTTCATCTCTTCTTGACTAAGGCCTTGTCAAACGTAGTATTTGTCATTGTATCGAAATTTGACTTGCAATTGCTCCAAGTTTAAAGTTACATCACCCAAGCTTTTCATCCACTGAGCTCCCAATACAACTTGACAACCTTCCAAGGGCAGTAATAACAGATCCACAGGCATTTTGCATCCTTGACACTCTAGCATTACATTTCTACATATACCAGACCCAGTTAGTTTTTCACCATTGGTCGCAGTTACTTCATAAACCTTGGATTCATCTATAGTCAGCTCTAACCTCTTGGCAAGATGTTCATTGATAAAACTATGTGTCGACCCCGAGTCTATGAGAACTTGCACTGGCT
The DNA here is from genome assembly GCA_030737815.1 of Allium fistulosum. Lineage (NCBI taxonomy): Eukaryota > Viridiplantae > Streptophyta > Magnoliopsida > Asparagales > Amaryllidaceae > Allium > Allium fistulosum. Next base: position 247,353,010 of record CM060905.1, on the reverse strand, counting down.
TCCTGTTGATGATCCCCTTCACCTTAGTGGTAGACAAGGCAGGGATTCCACACATAGCTTGCAAGGTAATAGATAGTGCCTCTTCTGCCACTACTTCCCCTTCAGAACCATAAGCATCATCATGGGAATTGTCTTCTGTTTATTCCTCTTCTTTAAGTGACATTAACTCTTCCAGAACATAAATATGGGGATTCTTACACTTATGATCCTTAGACCACTTTTCTTTGCACCCATAACACAGATTCTGCCTTCTCATTTCTACAATCTGATTAGGAGTCAATCCCCTACTTCTTGCTATACTTTCAACAGTGGTGTTGCTGCTATTTCGAGAAACTGCATTAGGTTGGTTATGTACTTAGTCTTTGACATAGGTTGGGGTAGTGTGAGTGGAGGTAGGCTTAGGGATATGGGTAGTGGAATGGTTAGCATTAGGGGTTTTATGGCTTTTTCGGGTCTGTATATATTTACTCTCAAACATTTTAGCTAATGCTACTGCTTCCTTAAAATCAACTGGCCTTGAAGTCATAACATCATATCAGATTTCCTCCTTCAACCCTCCAATAAATCTATCAAGCAAAAATTTAGAAGGTAAAGTCTCAATTATTGCTTGTAACTGCTCAAACCAACTAAGATAGGCTCTCACGGTGGTGTGTTGTTTGAGTTTGGATAATGTCTCATAAGGTCTTTCTATCTCCTTCAGATTAAACCGCACCAAAATCTCTTCTTTAAACACCGGCCATAATTCATGATTAAAAACTGTATTGGTGTACCAGTGATACCACTACAGTGCTTCCTTCTTTAAGTAAAACGAACAGATTTCTACCCAATATTGCTCCTCTATATGTTGAAATCTAAAGAATTTTTCTACCTGCCTCAACCAATCAGCCACTCCTTCATCGCCAGAAAAACTAAGGAAATCTAGTTTATAAGATGACATGGGATTAGGATAGTGCATATTGGGATAATTGAGATTGGGATTGGGATGGTTTTGATATGGATTTCTTGGAGCAGGAGGGTCAAGGTTCATTGGATAAGGAGCATTTCTGGGCTGTGGTTTGTGATTGCTTGAAATGGTGGTTGCCGTATAAGGAAGATTTTCAAGATTTTGTACTGGTGGAGGAAACTGAGGCATTGGTGGTGGGGCTGTGGAGGGAACTGGTGGTGGGGCTTGTGATTTAAACTTCATTTGTTGTATATCATTGGCAAGGAAAGTAAGGACATTGTGGAATCATTCGAATCTGGTGGTGATGTCATGTGTGGTCTGCACCAATTTTCGATTACTATGCTCTAATTGAGTTAGAGAATTGGTAATATGCTCATTAAATTCTCCTTGTCGCTGCCATAGCAGTTCTTGATCAAGAAATGGTGGGTTGGTATAGGAATTATTTTTGTTGAGGTTTGGATCGACTTGGGGGTCTGTTTCCTCCCCATTGAACCGCTCTGATACCAAATTGGAAGATGAAGATTGCTTTGGTTCTTTATTCATGGTGGTAAGTGGTAGTTCTGTTGATGATATGAGATAACTTGATAAGGAAGAAGATGTTTAAGTGACAGTTATTGAGGAGTGATGAAGCAATTAAAACAAGAATGCACACTGACACAGGAAAATATGCACAATTTTCATGTACACGGCAAGAAAATAATGATTTGAAGGTGAATTGTGGTACATATGGAATATTGAATCAAGAAATGACAATTTGGTAATGTACTTAAAAAAAGATAGAACAATGTATTAATATGGATATAGAATCTGTGAATCAATTTACAGAAAATTCAAGAATATAAGATAAAGAGAAGTAAAACTGATAGTTGCAAGTACTTGCACCAAATGCAAGAATGATATGTACAAATGGCTCTCTATTATCAAGAAGTATATCTGATACCAAATATAACAAGAAAATGGAAGACTAAATTATAACAGAAATTACAAGATTCAAGTTATCAACACAGAAGAGTTTGTATGCTACTGAAATACTAGCAAGAATGGTAATTGACAAGTATATGTGGACAGAGGATCAAATTACAGAGATTAACAAGCAATTGAAAAGATAAGCACAAGAAGTAACAACAAAATATGATATTTGCATACAAACTGAACAAGAATTATACTAAAGAAAAGTGAACTAACATGAGATTATAATATCAAGGAAGATTAAGAAATTGAAATGATAACCACAATATTGTAAACAAGATAAAATTGATACTAAAATTGTAGTGCGAAATACAATCAAGAATCGATAGGAAAAAATAACCAGGCAACATGAGAGCAATGATATCAAAAGAGGAATCAATTATTAGCTTCAAAAATTTTCTCTTCACACCTTTACAATACCAGTTCATCCCTATATATATACATATACCTAGTCATTTTTACAAGCACCCTTCAACACAACCCAACCAGGCCCAACACCTTCTATTACCCAGTTCAACATATACAACATATCTACTTTACTTAATAATGCTACTGCATGTATACAATTCAATACAGACTCAAAATCCTGAGTGTGTCAGTTGTGTACGTGCACACATGCACAGACATGCACATGTGGATACACCCATTTATCTCACTGCTCCAGCTTCAATCATAACAGTACCCAACTCTAACACCATTCTGGAACCATCCAGCAACTTCTCCGATGAAGCAGTGATCGATAGTGGTGAACTTGGCATTTCCTTCTCCATTTTGGCATTTTCTACAAACTGATGACAGTTTTCTCTCTAAAACCATGGCTAACATCCCCTTGATGTTACATATATTTTCTTTATAAAACAAGATATAACTCATACCAAACACATAACATAATTTTCCTCTTTACTCAACTTTGCTTTTGCTTCATCATCGTTGGGTTTTCTTGTTCGAGCTTGGCAGCATCGATCGACCTTGGCAGCATCGATCTTGAATCGACCTTGCCAGATCATCTGAAATTGATCGGCGACACAATTTTTTTTCTCTGTTTGCGTTCGAATCGAAGTGATTAGGGCATAAAAGAACTGCTGCGTGTGACTAATGAGGAAAATATGTTAACGTAGAATAATGGGTCGGGTTTAAAGAAATGGATAATAAGGTAGTAGTTGGCTTTATAAATAGTTGGGGTTAAAAATGGCCAGGTTTGTAAATTACCCCATTTGTCTGTAGTCAATTTGTAACATTGTGATAAAAACTGTATAAAACATGTTTAGTTTGTAATTTGAAAAGTGCGATAAAAATTATTACAGAAAAAACTATATTAGTTATTTGTAATTTGATAATTGAACAACTATGAATGGAAGTTTTATCATGCAAATAATATATTGTTTAGCATGCGTTAAAATGTATTAATGTTGAGTAATTAAATGTTAAACTATTTTATTTCTCATTTTGGTAGTTGATTATGCCAAATCGTGATATCGTTTGGAATTATTGTACGGCGGTTATTAGTGAAAAAAGAAAAAATAACTGTACCTATTGTCATGAAGTAATTTCTGATGGTGGTATAACACATATGAAAGAACATTTAGCAGGACAAACAGGCGACGTAGCAGTATATCCGACTGTTTCCAAAGAAGTCAGGAAACTTATACGAGAACACTTGAATAAAAAGAGAAGTGAGCGAAATCAAGGAAAGCTCGAAAAACAACGCGTGCAAGAAGAGCTAATGAGCATGCCCAGACAACAATATCAAGATACCAATAGTGATGGAGGTGAAGACGATAGAGAGTTCGACACACCTTTCAAGAAAGTAAAGAAATATAGTTATGTTAACGAAGAGAGACAATGATTAGATGTAGGATCTAGTGGAACAGGTATACGATCTAGCGGACTAAAGCGCAATGATCATTCTAAATCTATCATAATAGATGATAGTTTAGCAACACAGACAGCTGAAAGGATTGATCTCTATGTGCAAAATAGAGGAGGTAGAAATCGTCATTTTATTAGAACTGTAATAAAAGGCATTAAAAATGCCAAAAAACACATTGGTAGTGCAATATCAAAATTTTTTTAATCATATCCCACACAATGCTGTTAATAGTCTTTACTATGAAACTATGGTAGAGGCAATTCAAGAAGCTGGTCTTGGAATTAAAGGACCCAAAGCATATGAATTATTAGAAACATATTCAATAAGTTGCTATTATTCTTGTATTTGGTCAACTTGTAAAATTTTAAGAATGGTGGACAATGATGATAAAGCAGAGATGAAATATCTAAATGAAGCAATGGATTGAGGGATGAAATCAGTTAAGAAAAATGTTGGTGCAAGACATTGTCAAAAGTGGTGGATTATAATCGATAATAGATGGAAAAGACAATTGCATCAACCTATTCACGCAGCAGGTAATTTTTTTTAATTCTTATAAAATTATAAAAGTACATATAATGTCACTATTTGAACTATCAAATTGTTTCAGGTTATTTTCTCAACCCTCATATACAATATGGAAACAATGCAATAATTGATGCTGATGTTTTAAATGGATGGACAAATGTTCTTGAAAAAATGGTACCCGATATTGCTATGCAAATTGAAATTTCAAAATAGGTAATAAGCAAGTTATTAAACCACTCATGATTCTTGTTATTATATTTAGTGCAAAGAATAACTTGGTTTATTAATGAATGTTGCGTAGGTAGAAAAATATAGAATGAAACTTGATGTATTTGGTTTCGGAAAAGAGAAACATGTAGTTAAGTCGTGTCTTCCAGCTATGTGCTGGTCAATAATTAGCAGGGAAGTCACTCTAAATTTAACATTCATAGCTATGCGTATTCTTAGCCTAACCGTTTCTTCTTCAAATTGTGAAACGATGATTCACACGAAGTTAAGAACATAATAAAAATGGAGAACTTAGAAAAACTGGTATTTGTACATTATAATATGCGATTGAAGTACGACACGTTAAACGACACCAAACAACTAATCAACTTATTGACGTAGATTATATCTTTCATGAGGAGGATCCACTTGCAAAATGATCTAGAGAATTTGAGAATTCACTACTTGACGATACAAGCGATAATTTTCTTGGTCAGACAATGTGATAATGTATTTACAGAAAATGCTGGAAATGATAGTTCATCAAATGATGATTCAGGTAATGCCGGTGGCGACAGTATTGATTCTAGTGGTTATGGTGTTGGTTCCACTTTCGATGATTCTCAAAGACATATCCAAAATTTTTCTAGAAGGGATATAGATGACTATAGTGGATGAAGAGATAGAAATTTGACCGTTGAACATGGAGATGAATGTAATTATGATGGCAGATATACTTCTAACAATGTCCACAATCATAGGTATTCTACGTCTGGCTATACCAAAGGTTATTCATTCTGTGGAGTAAATCAACCATATGCTGCTAAACCATCAAGTAGCCAAAATGAACCCTCAATCTTTGATAATATGATAACGACAATTTTAAGTTTGGATCAGATGCAACAGTATGTTTTTCCAGTATTTTCTCTGTAACTTGAATAATTTAGTGTAATTGACTATTAATATTGCATATTTATTTGCGTATTTATAAAAAAAAGTACTGAAGTTCACAAACCGGAATTAGAATGGAATTTTCAAAAATTTCAAAACGAGACCGAAATTTTAAGTTATTTTATGACTGAAATGGAAATGGAAAACTGAACTTCGAACCTTGAGCAGCGTGCTTTAAAATATTTGTTGGTTGTTTTAATATTAGATAAATTTTCTTCTTTGACTTTAATCGTTCATATTAGAGCTTTAATTTATTATTGAGTCACTAAATTTGGAAAAAATCAATTATAATTTGATAAATATGGCTAGAAGGAATCCGTTATAGCTTTGCTAAAAGAAATGTAAAAACTTTTCACTTATTCCTTTTAATGGTTACAGAAATGTCTTAAATTTATTACAGTTTACATGCAAGTATATAAGAGTGATAGTAAAACTCAAGATAGTAGTATAATTGTTTTTATAACAATGTACACCTATTTCCTATTTAAATTATTTGCTTAACCAAAAGTTAGAATTTATTTCTTATGATAACACGTATTTTAATGAAATTGCAGGTTAAAAATTAAAGAGTTACGTGTGCTTTTGTTCATGTCTGAAACTGTTGTATTGCATTCAGTATTATTGTCTATTTTTATTTATATCCTAATCTTTTGGTATTCTTTAATACTTAGTAGAAGAAAAACATTCATTTTAATAGTTAGTTTGTGTCAATTTCAGGTAATATAAGTTTTTTTTCTAAATAATTGTTTTTTTACCTCATGCTACATGTAACAATCAACTTATATTTGAATACTGCCGATGATCATGGTTCTAATGTATTTCAGAAGGTGATATAATTGTTATTTTTAGCCTGTTGTGGTATGAAAAATATACTGGATTCTGTTCTTTTAAATTTGATTGTTATATCAATTGTACCGTATCCAAATTAACATGTACATTTTTATTATCAGTTAAATTAAGCAAGAACATCATCTTCTAACAATATGGTAAGCTTCCAGAAATGATGATTGAAAACTAATTTAAGAATTTTGAGCCAATTAATGTTTTAGTATAGATATTTTAATGTATATAATTCGTAAGGAACAACATGAATCAAATTGATATTTGTTATTGATTGAGTTTTTCATTTTACTTGAATATTCAACACGAACAATATGAATTAACATGAACAACATGAATCAACAGTTATTTTGTTTAATTTTGTATTGATTGAGTTTAGATATTTGCTATTTTACTACTTTTTTTCCTATCACATCTTTTATTTCAAGATTTTTTTTTTAATTCAATTAAATTTTATGATCCTTTTTCTACAATTCATTATTTACTTTTATAAAGTATAAAGGACTAAGAAGATTTATTTGTTAAAAGAATCAGTTATATTTATTTTTATCAACTTTCATGCTAATCGCTTCATAATTGTTTTCAAAAGACAATTTAAACTTCTTCGTTATTGAGTTTGTATAAGTCAAATTCATTTGAAATTATCAAAATCATTATTTAGACTATGGGTCGAAATTTCGGTTTTTATTTCCGTTCCGGTCAATGAAAAGTTTTGAAATTTCGGTACCGTTTCGAAAATTTCGGGAATTCCGCTATAATTCCGGTTTGCAAATTCCGGTATTTCTTGAAAGCTCTCCTATACTCATCTATAATTAGTATAGAGCCCAAAATCTGGCCAACAAAGCAGCCTATTACGATGAAAACTTGAATTCCTCTTTTCTTCTTCGTTCTAAAATCCAACTCCTATGCCCTAGCTTTCAATGCTCCAGTTCGAATAGAAAAATAAAAATAAAAGCACCTTCTCGCTTCCAAAGGCTTGTTTACCGAGACTAAGCCCTCTACATATGAAAATTCGAAGTGGCGAAAAGTAATTTGATTTTTATGTTGCTTATTTTTTACTATTTTTGTGCTGTTTGAAATCTGCTATGGTTTGATTGCTTTGAATCGATCTATTTCATAGCACAATTATCATTTTGAATTAGAAAATGAAATCCGGAATGGATTTTTGGTGGGTTTCCGGATCGGTCAACACCGGAACCGGGTCGGAATGGCCGGGATTCTGACGTACTGGTCGGAATTTAGAACCTTGATTTAGACACATATTAAAGTTCTTTACTTTTACCAAATTCTAGTTCCTTATAGTTGGTGTGAATTTGTGGATATATGGTGAATGACAAAATAGTGGTAAAATCAAATCTGTACAGATCACTTTAAGGCACGTTAATGATGCTCTACTTAAGACGTTATTTTCCCCCACCACTCGTTTTAACATAAGAATGGGTGTTGTGAGTTAAGAAAAATCACCTCCCAAAATGCAATGGAACCAAGATGATTAATCTCTTCAATCTATTACGATAGCACCATCGATATTATTCAAACTATCTTCTGAATTGACTGTAGTGACAAGAGTATCGAGTTTATGATCTGTTAGTACCACAAATCCAAAATATTATTGAATGAAATAAGAGAGGAGAAGGGAAGGAGATTCAAAAGAAAAGAAAAGTTAAACCTGGAATGCTTTTTAGGTGTTTCTATTTATAGTTGCGAAAAGGTGTCTTTTCGTATTTGAAATGTTGCATCTCCAGCCAAACGATGCTTCCTTTCGTTTGAACTCAAACGTCCCGCCATTTTCAAACAATCGCATGTTCTACCATTTTCGTCCATTCAAATTTGAATTTTTGGCTTGTTAACGGGTTTAGGTTTGGTCTGTTTTGACTAAAATAATTTTGTCCAAAAATATAGTTTGGACCCAAACTCAACTTGGTCCGGCCTGGCCAGTCAGGGGCGGGCGCACGTGGTGGTTATGCATGACCTCCCAAAGGGTCCAACCTTCTCTTGAGGTATCTATATTTAAACAAATATAGTTCAGTATGTTCTAAGATGTGAGACTATTCCAATCCAACATTCTTCCTCTTCTCTTATTAAAACAAAATAACTCACACTAATATTTTATAAAATTTTCATTAATAATCCTTCACCAAATTTTAATAAAATTTCTCTTGTCATATGCTACCGAAAGACTTGCATAATCATAGATATCTTGTGGACTTGAATCAATACTTAGTGATAACCCATCAAAGCACGCTAGGTTGGAGTGGTTGAATAAGCATTGAACCAACAATCATATGCGACGTACTGGATGTGTTTCACAGACTCATTTCTTCTTCTTCAGATAGTTCATAAGCCGACACGTGGATTGACCTTATGTCTATATTTTAGTTTCATGAAATGCCCTTATAGACTTAAGTCATAGTCTAGTAGAAGGCGGCACCACCGTCGTGCATTCATATAGGTAGGTTTATTGTAAGTTCCCTAACTATACACTTCAATAGTACTACTATTATAAACCTGTTAAATACTAAGTAGTATAACATTCACCATATCATTATAGGCACTAAGAACTCTTCTTGAAATGGATATAATATTAGTTGCGTAGACCAATATTATAATGCTTCAAATCATAACGTATATTTTACTTTTGCTCATTGAACTCAAGATAATGATTTCATTATATTGAGTTGAGTTTCCAATATAGGAGATTTCTATGTTGGCTTTAAACTCATTTCTTTTGATATTTTTAACACCAAATCTCTTGCAAGTCCTTTTGTAAATGGATCATCCAAGTTTTGGCTTGATCTTACGAAATCTATGGTAATTATCCTACCAGTGAGCATTTGCCTCACCGCACTGTTCCATAGGCCAATATGCTTAGATTTTCCATTATATACTGGCTATGTGCTCTTGATAGTGTTTCTTGACTATCACAGTGCAAATATATCAGAGGTATTGGTTTTGACCATACATGGCAGAATCTGCAATACACTTTGTTTCTTTAAGGCTCAGGATATCGCTCCTCCACCAAGAGTGAATATTCATACACTAGTTCTCTCTTCTAGTGTTCTAGCTGGCATCCGTGTATCATTCTATTACTCTTGATACCTACTGTAAAATATACCATAGTCCATGGTTCCTTTCAAATATTTTAAAATTCTTTATACAATTGGCCAGTGAATATGACTAGGGTTACTGGTATTGTAACGACCCGTAAATTTTCAATAATTAAAGTTGTCAATTTAATAATATTTTGGTAAATAAATTTGGAAGAAATAAAAACTTTGTAATTTAATAATGAAATGAATGCCAAAATGAAATGTAACAATGTATTTAAAAACTAATTATTAACAATTGAAATGAAATTACAATTTATTGAAGTAATGTAAATTGTTATACTTAGCTATAAATTTATGTAAGAAAACAAATGCAAACATTAAAATTTATAAATGATTTAGTATGAAATAAATGACCATTGAATAAAGATTAGGTATATAAGAATGGTAACATATGTTTGTGAACAATGAATTCAAAAGTGTGATTAAAAGTTATAGTAACGGTTGTAAGTTACTATTTAATTGGTCTATTAATCTAGTTGTAAATGTTACATTTGGGTATAAAACTGAATATAAGTGTTGTATGGATAAATGAATTAGTGTATAATTTATGGTAATTGAATGAATTAAACATTATGTAAGCAATTATGATAATTAGTGGACATAATAAACTTGAGTGTAATATAAAGATAATGATAACATTTATTGCAAGTTACATTTTATTTAGGCTGCTAAATTTACAGTAGGAAATCAATTACATTTAAATGTAAGTAAATGTTCATTAATATGAGATAGGACAGTAATTGTAAAGTGTAAATGTAATAAAATAAATGGAAATGTATATTTTATTCATAGATAAAAAGAAAAGAATGAAACTAAGTTGAATAAATTGATTAAGGTTTTAATTATAATAAATATAAATTTGGATTTTGTTTGTAATTTATTTTCCAAATACAATAAAATAAACATTTTGTGAAAATTTTATATTTTGGTCAGCTTTAGTCAAATTTGAATTTTTAAATTTTAATCTTTTTCTTTGAAGCAGAATATAATTCTGATATCCGTTCTGCTTTTTGTTTCGCTAAATTCTGATTTATACTTTTTAAAAATTGGATGAATTTCAGCGTTTTACACAAAATTAAAATTCTGTATTTTATTTTATATTTTTCTATGTCCATCTCTATTATTTCTTTCTATTTTTTTATTTTGTCTAAACATTCATTTTATTTATTGGATTGTTACTTGTTTACATCTTTTATTTATGGCTTGGAAGAATCAAAGGAATATACGTTTCATTGTTTTAATTTCTTGCCTTTTCATTTGCATTTAAGAATAAATTATATACCAGTTTCTTTCTCCTTAATTCTTGCCTTTTCCATTTTCTAGCATTTACTCCTCCTTAGCCGTTTCTTTTTATTTCCTTCTAGCCATGAGAGACCTTCATTATTCACGTGCAAACATTTCTCATTTCCTAACAAATAAAAAGAATAAATACATCAAGTTATTTGTTGCCTTTTTATTTTCCAAACCATTCAAACTCTTGCTTTAATTGCCTAGCCTCTTTATTTCTTTCCTTTAGCCGTGCCTTTTACTTGCAATTCACGTACAAAATTCATTCCATTTCTTCTCTTTTCATTTCTCAAGATCTATTTCCATGGCTTCCTTCTCTTCTTCCTTTTCCATTTTTTTTATTTTTATTTTGTCTTCTTTCTTCATGCATATGCTCGGCTCCACCTTGTCCATGCCTTGCCGACCATCACACCACCACCATGATCACCTCCACCAACCATCACCACCATCCCATGCCTAGCCGTGACCCTAAACCCAAACAACATCACCATATCTCCATGAAACAACTTAGGCCGAACCATTTACCTCAGATCTGAACCATGGCCGAGCCTCTTGTTGATTTAAAACAAGGTTATGTCATTTTTATTTCATATATTTTCATTGTGCAATCCATCTTTTCTTTGTATTGAATCATGCACTTATGTTTGTGATATTTGTTTGCATACAAGATTGGATCTGACTATCCATCTACTCAAAAAAACTATAGTCGTGCCTTTTCGTGCTTTGCGGAGTTTGGATCTATGTTTTGAATTTGATTTCTAGCTTTTAAAAGGTGAGTTTATCACTCTCGACATACGTACTTTTATAATTGTGAAACAATGGCATGTGAATTGTAGAAAATTTATATGTTATGTTAATATGTTCATATATGCCTGTGACATGATTATATGATGTTAAATTCTGTTTATATATTTGTTACATCATCTGATATGATTATATGTTCTACTGATCATTTATTTTTTGTTTCTCACACTGCAAGTTCCTTATCACTATGGGTTGAAATGATACATACCCGAACGGACATTAGAATAAGGCAAAATGGTTATGAGCTGAAATGATAGGCTTGAACGATTTTATTTTATTGTATTTGATTTACTTGGGATTGCGGGTTTGAAATGATAGAACCCGGATTTTTCTTTTTAAATTACGGATTGAAATGATACATATCCGTATCACTTGACCTAGGTTAGAAAATATTATACAGGCCCATAGTCATATTTTAAATAATATTTTTCTAAAATTTATTAAGTATTATTAAATAATATTTTCCCTAAAAGATTATTAAGTATTTTGAGTTTTATAGATATATGAAATTTTAACTTAAATTTTGATTTAATGCTTTAAATTATAAAGGTTTATTGGTTCTTCTATAAGTTAAATTTTTTTAAGTTAATAATTGGTTTTAAGTTAAATTAAGGACCTTAATTGATGATAAATAACTTAATAATATAATTGGACTTAATATGGAATTTTAAATCTAACATAGTAATTGTTATGAATTTTACTTTATGAAACATACATGTTTTGTGTAATAAATAATGTATTTTGAACTGATAAAATGGAATACAGTTTTAATTGGACATTTTGTAATAAAATTTATTTAACTAGAAAATCATAGTTAATTGATGTCTAAATGAATAGATCTAAAGGAAAAAATAATTGTTCTATTAACTATGATAAAATATTCTTTTGTGAAATGTTATGTTTTGTAAAATAAATAGTTATGATTTTAAATGGAAAAATGTAACTTTAATTATGACCTAACTTGATAATTGGAAATTTGGTTTTTCAAATGGAAATTTTAAGTTAAGTAAATAAATAGAAATTTTGCTTTATTTATGAAATGGGTATTTTAAAATAAAGTGTTAGGTTAGTGGTTAAAAATAAAGGTTAAGTAAAATAGTGTATTTTGACTTAATAAATGAATTATGGTTTAAATTGGATATTTATTTTTAAAAAATTTATTTTATTAAATCATAAGTTAAATGATATCCAAATGAATATTTCTGAAATGTGAGATATGTTTTATAAATTAAAAATGGCTAAAGTTGAAGTTTTAATTTCTGAAATGTTATAATAAATTTGGAATTGTATTGGCAGCATTTCCAAAGTGCTGCTGTTTCTGAATTTGAACTGGTTTTGAAATACTAATATATCTACTGCAGCAGTTTATAAGTGCTGTTGTTTCTAAAATTAAACTAGGTTTTTGAAATACTAAAATACTTACTACAGCAGTTTATAAGTGCTGCTGTTTTTGAAACTGAACTGTTTTAAAATTTTAATACCTACTGTAGCACTTTATAAGTGCTGATGTTTTGAATTTGACAATGTTTTGAATTGTTAATCTATTTACCGTAACACTTTATAAGTGCTGTTGTGGCTGAAATTTCAATGAAATTTGGAAATGAATATATTTTGGAAGATTTTGACATTGAATTTAAATGGTTTAAATGAATATGTTTTGAGGTAAAATATAAACCATTTTTGAAATTTATAAGTTATTATAATGTTTCGAAATTGGTATAATTGAACGAATGAACTTAAAAATGCTATAACTTTGGTAATGAATATTTTTTTAAGGGTGTTATGATTTTTCTAAATATTATGATTTCCAAATGATAACATTTTAAAATTGATATGGTTTCAAAGTGTTTGGTTTCAAAGGTGTTATAACTTAGAAAGTACTATAGTTTTGTAAATGAATTTATTTGAAATTGTATTTAATTAAGAATTATTTTAAATTTATCAATTTGAAACTTATTGAATTGAAGATTTAAGGATATGACTTTATAACATGGTTTTGGTTTAAGATGATTTAAAGGAATATTTCAAGTTTAAATAAATTGAAAGAAATATTCAGTGATTGGAAATTTGGGTTTATTCAAATGATATTTTGGTTTTGAAGTATAAACTAGTTGAATATGATATTTTGGTTTTGAAGTATAAACTAGTTTTGAAATGGATATGATATTTGGTTTTGAAGTATAAATTATTTTGAAATAAATATCCATGGGTTATAATAACGGTTGGTTGTTAAAGAGACCGGGATCGGATATGGGCATACTCGCAGTCGATGCTGAAAACCACTTTGACAATCGTGTACACGGTGGAAATTCCAGAATGAAGTAGGATGGTGGCGACGATCCTATTGAGGTATATACGTGGACCCGACTCCCGTGAGATGGCTTAAGGTGGCTAAAACAGGAGTGATCATCGGGCCAATGAGGTAGCACCTCTGATCAGACATATTTCTTCGATACTATTCTATTACTTTGTGATTGATTTGGTGGCCACCCTTCGATTTTGATTTGGGAGTGTGTTCCGAGGTGGGCGGTAGTGGCTGCTATGCGTTTCCACCAGCCCGTGTGCGTAATTGGTATATCTACCATGGCGTTGCCTTGTTGTGCCGTGTCACCTACCATATCGAGCTTTACTACGAGTTTGGATTTGTGCCGTAGCCTGTGGAGTATTGAGGGTAGCTCCCGATCTGGGGGTACGCTGATACTGGATAGACTACTGGGACTATTACGTGTTAAGGTGGAAAATGTAAAGCCTTATTGCTATTTAAAAGTAAGTTTGTTTTACTATTAGACATTATTATAATAGCGAATATTACTACATAGTAAATAGTTTAACGGATCCTTAAAGAATGGGCGATCCCAAGCATTCTTTAAGTTACTTGTACCTTTATATTACAGTTCACTTGAGTTGGTTTACATTGTATAAGTATGTATGTCCTGACTCGAGTGTTTTGTGTTTTACTTTACGCTCGGGTCAGACTGAGTGATACAACATTCGAGACTCACCTTTGGAGTTGGAGCTTTTCTTGGAGATCCAGCTATCTATTTCGCTTTCAGTTATCCAGTTGATTCCAGTGATGTGTTATGATTTATACTTGATTATCATATTGAGACTTCTATTCTTTTTTGTTAACTCTGATGTATATATATATATATATAGTAGCTTCATGAACTACTATTTCCTTGCTTCCGCTGCATTGTTATATTACTCTTTGTCTGTGATCTATGATTTATTTACTGTTTATTTTGAGTTTTGCCAAATTTTATTTACAATCTATTATTTTGAATTATTCAAGTCCGACATGTGTGGATTTATTGTCGATTTGAATGGTCCAAAATATCGGGTCGTTACAGGTATATCTACTCATTTTTCCAATAGCGTAGGCAATATCAGATCTTGTGCATGTCATGGAATACATTAGACTACCAATAACTTTAGTATGTTCTAGTTGATCTTTTGATCTACCAGTATTAGAATATAGTTGCGTATTTAGGTCAAATAGGGTGCTTACAGGTTTGCAATCAGACTGATTAAATCTTTTTAGAATTTTCTCTATGTAATGAAATTGGGTAATGACCTACCCTTCTGCTGTTTTTATAATTCTTATTCCTAGAATCACTTTTGCTTTCCCCGTATCTTTCATGTCAAAACAATAAGATAAAAATCTTTTTGTTTCTTCAATACTCGAGGTATTAGTCCCAAATATCAACATATCATCAACATCAAGGAATGTTATTATTTTTTTGGCAAAGCCAGCCGGTTTTTAAAGTGGACCGTCCACTTTTTATTACAACAAGTAATAAATACAATGAGAACTAGGAGATAGGCCGAGTGCCTAACTACTAAACTAGAACAACTAAAGTAGCTTATAGACCTGGAGTTAGACAAGTTTGCCTAAGCTACAGACCGACCACTATACGTCTAACATTACTTCAGTTGCATTAGCAATCATAATGACTCCGGACTCTAACTAAGCTTAAAAAACCTACACCCACATTACATATGAAGAAAAAGCGAATACATTGACACATGACTCTAAACCAAACTTAACACAAGCACCATGCACAGTACTAGTAACAAGATGGAAAAACCCATATCTGCACACGGCAGATACACATTCTCATGCACAGTTGCAGATGACAGGAAAAGCAGAACATGCCAAAATAGAATACCATCCAAGCAAATGCCAAAAAACAGATCTGACCTAACAAAAAGTAGAATATCCAAGAGTTACCATACACATAGCTAAACCCCCACCACGAAACAAAGCCCAAGCATAGCCAGAAAGGCAGCAGAACCTCAAAAACCTAGCGCGACAACCATCATCAATTTTAACTCGGCCTCCGTTGTAGGGCAATCGCCAAGGACAGGCTTGAATAGGTGAGAAAACGGCTAGGAGAACAGCGGCCTTCAGACTTCACCACCAGGACAGGGACGCGAGAGGAGCAAGCTACGAAGATAGCCGAAACCAGCATCAGAAACCGAAAGACTGGAAGCAAAATGTCGACAAACTGGAGATGACTAGAACCCAAAAAGGTCAGAGCAGAGCCACAACACAACACCTTAAAACACCCAAACCAAAACTAGAAAACCCACACCTGGAAGAAGCCAGAAGCACACAGGCGAAAGACGAACAATCAAGTCAACACTCGATATGATCCCGCTGAGGACTACGGCAGACTTCACAAATGAAGTAGGGGTGGCAAATGGCTGGGGAATCGACAAGGAGGAAAGGGATACAGAGACCCGACAAGTAGGTGAACTCCAGCTAGAATGACGAATATGGGGGAAGTGGATCTTGAGGGGAAATTGAGATATGGAAATGGCGGTAGGAGCTTGCAATGCTAGGAAAAGCTAAGGATCCAGAAGCGAAGAGTAGCGAAGGTAAAGAAATGAAAGAGAAGAAGAAATGGCGGAAGCTATAGGGAGAAAAGAGAGGCGACTGAAGGAAAAAGAAAGAGAAACCTAGTCCCTATTGTTACAAGCTTTCTAATCCATTATTTGTAACTTCTTTTTACAAACCCATATCAAGGCATATTATTACACCTTTACTAGCATGAAATTTGTTATAGACACCATTTGTCTGATTCGAAAATCCTAAAACCATTTGATACTATTTTTTTATCAAATTTCTCATACCATTGTTTTGGTGCTTGTTAAAGACCGTAAAGTAATTTAATAAGTACATACTTTACATTCTTATTTAGGCATCACAAAACCTTCTGATTGATATATATATATATATATCCTCATCAAGTTCTCTATTTAAGAATGCAGTCTTGGCGTCCATTTGATGAATTTCAAATTTATAAATTAATGCTATTGCAATTAATGTCCTAATTGTAAAAATTCAAGCTATAGGTGCATAAGTATCAAAATAATATATTGCTTCCCTTTGGATAAATCCTTTAGCAACTAATCTGGCCTTAAAAGTTTCTACTGTACCATCTGCTCATAATTTCTTCTTAAATATTCACTTTGCATCCTTTTCGTTTAGAACTAGGAGTTAAGTGTTAGATAGATTTTTCGTCTAACTAACAGTCCGAGGTTCTCTGAAGCTTATTCCGAGAGGATGCAAGGAAATAGAGTAAACATCAAAATTATGTAGAAAGAAAGTGCCGAAAGATAAAGAGACACAAGGTTTATAGTGGTTCAGGACCAAGATCCCGACATCCACTTAGAAGACTATACAGTGAGCTTTTATTCCTCAATTTGGTATACAAATACATTTGACACTAAGTCCACCGTTAATGATATTTTAATTGAATCTTTTATAAAGGAGTAAAGTACATGAAATGATTGTTGAATGTCAGAAATTTGTTAGCCTCTTTTCTATAGCACATGGCTCTCTATTTATAGCAAATTTAAGGTTCATCCATTGATGCAGGGGCTTTAACTCGGATTGATGACCTGGTTTGCTACATGCGGCTCTGATTCAAACACTTGTCATCATCTGGTTGAAAATATTCTTATGCAGATAGTTGATGTGGTGCTTTTATATATAAATTCTTTGATTCCTTTCGTCTATCTTGACCGTTTATTTCGGTTTGGGCTGTCTGAGCCGTTGATTTTTGAGATTCGTTGGAATTTTGCTGCACCCGGTAGTCGCTGCTCTTGGTTAAGCTTCTTTCTCTATTTGGACAATAATCTCGGTCTTTGTCGTTGCCATAACTCATGTTCTCAGACTATATACTCTTGAGTACCGAGTCTGATGCCCGAGCTCTCGATGGAAGCTAAATGATGGTTCTTGGAACTACAAGCCAAGGGATTTTCTTTTCGTAATTTGAATTTCGTGGAAATTATGGTGTAACACATGCCCCCTAAAGTTCACCTTATATGGCTCATATGAGGTGGATATTGGAAAGAATAGAGTTATGTTGTGTTTAATACTTGGCTTGTTTGTTCAGTTCCCTTGATAACGTCGATCTTGAGCTTTTGGGCAGAGTATCATTCTGAGAACTCTCCGAAGTATTGCCCTGTCGAGATGACTTTGTGACGATCTGACCTTATTTCGGCAATAATTTAAAATCTAACTTCATCTAGAGGGTTTTAAAAATAATTTGAAATCTATCCACATCGAAAATAATTTGAAACCTATCCTCAGAAGAGGGTTTTGAAAATAATTTGAGAGGAGTGCCTAGAGGCAAAAATAATTTGATACCATGCTTCAGTATTCTAGAATTGGTCTCACATTGGTATCAGGTTTTAGAAAACTATTAGTGGCGGTATAACGCCTAATTTGCAATGCGGTTGACATGACTCACTATACAGCATCGTGCATGGTACTTTTGACTATGGCTCACTCTTTGCATGACACAATTCAGACATTGCTCACTCTTTGCACAATGTCATGGTTGTGACTCACTTGGTGCGTTCAGCATGGTCGACTTCTTATGACTCGCTCTTTACGAGACACTATCGATTATGGCTTACTAGTTGCATAACACTTTTGGCCGTGGCTCACTCTTTACATGGCACTATTGGTCGTGGCTCACTACCATTGAGAAATACCCAATGCAGGATTCTGCATAATCATGATTTTCTATTATTGGAATCTACCCACTATTCTAACTTTCTTGGGAATCTACCCATCTTTCTAACACTCTATGGAATCTACTCGGTGCATGGTACTACTTGACCATGGCTCACTCTATTGGGAATCTACCTAACACATTGTACTTCGATGCTGAGAGGCAAAAAATAATAATTTAAGACCGTGAGGTCAAAACTTTCGAAAATCATGCTTGACACCTGAAGCCATCTAGACTAAGTGAAAGGCGAAACTATTTTGGTGTAGTGAAGGTTAAACTGAATTGCAAGGTGGATTCACTCTTTCCATAATTCATCAAAGGACGAAACTTCTTTAAAGAAAAACTGAATTACCGCCAGATAGTGCAATCATTTACTGGTCTAGAGGTGAAAGCATGGTTTTGAAATTCACATGACGCTACTGGATCAAGGTAGTATCATGGCTAAAATATTTGGTGCCATATTTGAAAATTGCATGATATCACTTGATCATGGCAATAATCATGACTAAAATGTTTTGATGATATGTTTGAAAGTTTCGTGATATCGCTTGATCACGACAATAATCATGATTAAAATGTTTTGATACAATGTTTGAAAGTTGCATGATATCGCTTCATCATGGCAATAATCATGACTAAAATGTTTTGATGCAACGTTTGAAAGTTTCATGATATCACTTGATCACGACGATAATCATGACTAAAACGTTTTGATAAATATTTGAAATGTTTAAAACTTAAGAGAATTAAAGTCTTGTGTGACATACCTGACGCATGGCTAAAATATTGGTTATTATCTCAAACTTGTGGATAAAATTTTTATTCATGTAATAGCTCTGTACCGTGGTAATGTCTAAAATGCTCAACATTCCAAGTCTGAGGTATTATGTTGCCGTCTGGTCTTTTTAACTATATGTTCCTAGGGAGATGATGTCGTGAATTATCAAGGGTGCTTTCCAATTTGGACCAAAAGGCCCGTCTGTTGGATCCTTTGTATTGGGCATTATCTTTCAAAGGACGAGATCTCCCTTCTCAAACTTCATAGTTCAAACCCTTTGGTTGTAGTATCGGGTCATCTTACAAATGTATTCCACCGCTCTTAAAGCGGGTTGGTCTCGAAGCTCGGGTAACAGATCTAATGAGTCCTCTCGGAGCTCTACATTCTTCTATGTATTATAATAATGTCTTTGGTAGGAGGCAATCTCTAATTCAACTAGGAGCATGGCTCTAAATTCGTAAGTTAAGGGGAAAGGTGTATGTCCCATTAAATTCTTGGAGCTCGTCCTATAAGCCCATAGAACGAAAGGTAATTCATCTACCCAACTACCCTTTGCTTTGTTAATCTTTTCTTCAAACAAACTTTAATGGTCTTATTGGCTGCTTCTATGGCCCCATTAGCTTGTGGGTGTGCTACCGGGGAAAAACTCTTGATGATACCATGATCTTGAAAATATTCTGCAAATTTTTGGCTTTCGAATTGAGTACCATTATCCGTAATAATTTTATACAAAAGACCGAATCTGGATACGATGTTCTTTATCACAAACTTAATTACCTGATGGGAGGTTATGGTAGCCAAGGGTTTGGCTTCAACCTACTTTGTAAAGTAGTCAATTGCAACTATGGCATATTTTGCCCCTCCTTTTGCAGTAGGAAGGGGCCCAATAAGATCAATGCCCTAGATATCGAATGGCGAAGGACTCATCATTAGGGTGAGCACACTAAGGGGAGCTCTCGGCACCTTTGCATAAAATTGGCATTCGTCACATGTTCTTACATAGTCTAAGTCACCTTGATTTAGTGTTGGCCAATAGAAGCCCTGTCTAAATATTTTCTTTGCTCACTTTTTACCGCAATGGTCTCCACAAATTCCGTCATGAGCTTCTTTTAATAATTCATGCCCTTTCGAGGCCATCACACACTAGGAGCATGGAGTTGAGAATATCTTTCTATAGAGTATTCCATCTATAATACCGAATCTTGGAGCATTATATTTGATTCATCTTGCCTCAATGGCGTCCAAGGGCAGAATGTCTTCGTTAGATACCATATATATGGTGACATCCAGTTTTCTTTAGATATTATTGGCATTATGGCTTCATCTCAGGTAGCTTGAGCTTGTGTTATAACTAATAACTTTTCTGGTACTTGTATGTTGGGTTTCTCCTAGATCTGGAGTAGGATGAAATTAAACTCTCTTACATCTCTCGAGCTATTTTGCTAAGGCGTCGGCCCTAGAGTTTCGATCCCTTGGAATGCTTCCAATGTAATAGCCCCCGAAAGTTGCAAGTAGCTGCTTCACTTGTTTAATATAGAGAACTAACCTCGGGTCTCAGGCCTGGTAGCCGCCAAGAACTTGATTAACAACCATTTGAGAGTCACTGTAAATTCGAATTTTTGAGATCTTGATGGAAATAGCCATTCGTAACCCCATAATCAAGGATTCGTATTTGGCTGCATTATAGGTTGCCGAGAAAGTGAGCTTGATTGCACAATAAACCTGATGATTATCCAGGGTTACCAGGATATAATCGGCACCTACCCCTTGTTCATTTGAGGCTCCATCTACATAAAGTTGCCAAGAGAGCTGTTTTTCCTTGCTGTTTTCGTTTATAGTTTCGACCCCGAAACTTGTGCATTTGGTGATAAGTCAGCTAGAGCTTGACTTTTGATTGCTGTTCTAGGTTCATAAGATATCTTATACTGTCCAAGTTTTATTGCCCATTTAATTAACCTTCCTACAGTCTCGGGTTTCTTGAAAACTTGTCAAAGTGGTTGACCCGTAAAGACCTTAAGAGGATGGGCTTGGAAATACGACCGGAGCTTCCTAGTTGTGAACACTAAGCTATAAGTGAGTTTCTCAATCATTGGGTAGTGCTTCTCGGTTGGATCTAGCCTTTTGCTTACATAATATACTAGTCTCTGGGTCCCATCATCATTTCTTACTCAGGCTGAACTTATGGCCTGCTCCGAGTTAGCTAAGTAGAGGAACAAGGTTTCTCCATCTATTGTTTTAGACAACATTGGAGGAGAGCTTAAATGCTTTTGTATGTCTTCGAAGGCTTTTTGGCATTCGTTTGTCCATTTGAAGGTTACATGTTTATTTAAGAGGTTGAAGAAAGGAACACATTTTTTAGTTGACCGACTTATGAGCCTGTTCAGAGCAGCAATCTTTCTATTTAAGCTCATTAACTCTTTCCCATTAGTCGGAGCTTTCATGTCCATTATGGCTTTTATTTGATATGGATTTATTTCTATTCCCCTAGCACCTACTATGAAACCTAGGAATTTTTCGGATTGTATTCTGAAGGTACATTCCTGAGGGTTTAGCTTCATTTGATAATTTTGAAGGAGATAAAATATCTCGGCCAAATCCGAAACATGACTTTGTGATCACTTAGGTTTGACTAACATGTCATCAACATACACTTCCATGTTTCGACCTATCCGTTTGGTGAACATTTGGTTGACTAATCTTTAATATGTTGCCCCTGCATTCTTAACACCGAAGGGCATCACCTTGTAGCAGAATAGGCCCATGTAGGTGACAAAACTTGTTTGCTTTCCATTAGGTTTAAACATTGGAATTTGATTATACCTGGAATAAGCATCCAAAAACGAAAGCAACCGGTGCCCACTAGTAGTGCCAACTAATTGGTCAATTCTTAGCAAAGGGAAGCAATCCTTTGGGCAAGCTTTGTTTAGATCGGTGAAGTCAATGCAAGTCCTCCACTTCCTATTTGGTTTCTTTACTAGTATCGAATTAGCAATCCACTTTGGATAATACACGTTTCAGATGAAATTATTCTTTAGTAGCCTCTCAACCTCCTCTTGTAAAGCCACATGTCGGTTCCTGTCCAAGGGTCTCCTTTTTTGTCTTACAAGAGTAAATTTTGGATCTATATTTAAGCAATTGCAAATGACCGAGGTGTCGATTCCCACCATATCGTCATGAATCCATGCGAATACATTGTGTTTGGGAAAGGAAATCAGCTCTTCTCGGATATAGGGGTGGAAATAAGCACCTATCTTGAGTGTCTTAGACTTCTCATTTTCATCGAGGCATATTTCTTCGAGAGTCTCGGCTGTTGAAGCTGTCTCGGTCCCTATCTCAGATTGAGATCAAGCTTAATTTCTTCTTCTTTCGGAGTCTCCTATACAATGTGGATAACTTTTCTCTTTCTTACGGGAGGTTTACAGCTCTGCACCCATTCTATTTCTTTAAATCTTCCATGATTGCTTGATATATAGATTAATTCTCCAATCACGAGATCTTCTTTTCTTAGGATAATTATTAATGGTTTCCTTTGGCTTTCCCTAGGTTTAGAACTCATGGTATTGGTTGTCTCCTTAACTTCGAGAGGTGTAGGTTGGTTAACTTTGACATCATTATCATAAGATGAAGTCTTTCCTTTATTAATTGTGTTAAGTCTTGGATAATATAATTGTCCGGAGATCCACTGATCTCCTCTTACAAGCCCTTCTCCTGTTTCAATAGGAAATTTTAAAAGTAAATGCTTGGCAGAAACATACCGATCCATAGCGTCGAGAGCTAGTCTTCCAAAAAAAGCATTGTATGCTGATGGGATGTCCATGATAACAAAAGTGGTGTTGAAAATTCTACAATGAGGATTATTTTCAATTTTGACCATCAGTTTACACTCTTCGAGAGGCATTGTTCCTTCATCATTGATCCATATATGGGGGTTTGACTAGGCTTGAGTTCGCTCTTAGGTAATTCCACCTTGTTGAATGCATGCTTGAAGATTATGTTGACATCAATTCCAGTGTCCAACATTATCTATGCCACTTCCGAAAACACAATCTAGGCTATAATCAAAAGTGGGTCAATAGGGGTGACAGACACCTTGCTTATCAGAATCATCAAAAATGTGATTACTGGCCTTACCTACTATTTTTTCTCCAATCTTTTCGTCTCATATACCGAGACATCTCCTGCTTTGGCTTCGTTGATATATCTCTTCCAACTACCATTACTTGCCCCAGCAATATAAGCTCCTCCTAGAATGATACCTACAAAATTCCTAGGGGCCTGGTAGAGATCACGGTGCTTTCATTTCCTGTAGCGGTAATGGCTCCTTCGGCATTTTCATCCTTCAAGATTTCATCCAAATTCCCCTCCTCGACCAACTTGTTGATGAAGGTCTTCACAAATCTGCATTCTTCAGTATTGTAGCTATTATGTCGATGGTTACTGCAGTATTTTCCACCTCGGTTCACTTCAGGTTCTCTTCTTCTAGGTGGGTAAGGGATCCGGTCCTGAGTCATCGCATACACCTAGGCATAAGAGTGAGTTAGGGGATAGACCTCCGAGACCTGATGCTCCTTCTTGAATTCTTAGCTAGAATGAATATTTTATTATCGCTTCCCCATTCCTCGTTCTTTCTGACAACCCTTTGGATTCTTCAATCTGAATTTCTCCTCGAGCTCGATTAAAGAACTCATTCAAGGATTTACATTCTTGCCTCAGTAAATCATCCTAGAATGGGATATTCCTCCATAATTCTGAAGTGATGGCGACTAGCTTGGTCTCATTAGTCATCCCCTTGCATCGGACAACAACATCATTAAATCTCTTGCAATAATCTTTTAGGGATTCTGCTCACCCTTTCCTGAAGTCAGCAAGCATACTTAGTCCCGTTCTAATGTTCTTTGAAGTGAAGAACTATGTTATTCCATGGTCAGCTGCTCCTAAGAACTAATAGAATTTGGTGGGTAACTCTAGAACCATTTCAAAGCAGGCCCACTAAAGGTCACAGGTAGAAACCTGCATTTTACTTTATCTGAAGCTCGAATGGATTCCATTTGTATTTTATACAGGGCGTGGTGATCTTTGGGGTCAGAGGATCCATCATAAGAAAGTGTTGGGATCCTGAACCCAGAGGCATGAGGGCTCTCCTAATTTCTTTTTGAGAAAGGTTGAACCTTTCAAAGCGTCATCTCTGAATTAAGGCTAGATCGGTCTTCTTGTAGCTTATGTACTTATTCTGATAACTTCATAAATAAGGTTTCCATCCTATGGTCCCCGCCGAGCTTCAGAGTCTCGACTTCAATACCTTGGGTTTCTGACCTATGTTGCTGCCTCCCCCAAAGTTTATCCTATCCGGGCTTAAAGTTAAGGACTACTCAGAAGGACCCGCACTTGCTACCTTTGCGGTCTTGGCTTTTTTTGGTGCTTCCTTAGCCGTCATAGGCTCAGCTTCCAAGTCTTCATTAGTCATTAGTAGTTTTTCAAGATTCCGTTCAATAGTGAGAGGATTCTCGTCCTCCTTGAGTATTGCCAAGACTTTATTTTCCAAGTTAACAAAAGTTTTCTTGACCTTAGTTAGGTAGTCATCCAATCATTGGGCTATGTCAGAAACAGACTTTAGCATCATCTGGTGAAAATCATTTTCGAAAAGGAGTTGGGTGGCGTTTTCTTTAGTGGCAGTTTGATTCTCCCAGTTTGCCTGATTCCCATCATTTACAGGCAATTCTTCAACTTCCTCATCCTAGGTAGGGGTACAAGGAGAATTTCTAGAGGAAAGCTTTGACTTCATGTATGGTTGAAAGGTTTGAATTTTTTGAATTATAAAAGGACGAAGGTTTGGGGGCTCTCCTTCTAGCGCCACAAATGTTAGATAAATTTTTCGTCTAACTAACACCTCGAGGTTCTCAGATGCTTGTTCTGAGAGGATGCAAGAAAATAGAGTAAACGCCAAAATTATGTTGAAAGTAAGTGCCAAAAGATAAAGAGACGCCAGGTTTATAGTGGTTCAGGACCGAGATCCCTACATCCACTTAAAAGACTCTGCCATGAGCCTTTATTCCTCAACTTGGTATACAAATACATTTGACACTAAGTCCGCCACTAATGATCTTTTAATTGAAGCTTTTCTAAAGGAGTAAAGTATACCGAATGATTGTAGAATGTCAAAAATTTGTTAACCAACCTCTTTTTAGTAGCACATGACCCTCTATTTATAGTAGATTTAAAGTTCTTCCATTGGTGCAGGGGCTTTAACTTGGATTAATGATCTGGCTTGCTATAGGCGGCTCTGATTCAGACACTTATCATCATCTGGTTAAAAGTATTTTGATGTGGATAGCTGACATGGCGCTTTTATATATAGCTTCTTTGATTCCTTTCCTATATCTTGACCGTTGATCTCGGTTTGGACTATTTGAGTCGTTGATTGTTGAAATTTGTTGGAATTGTGCTGCTCCCAACAGTTGCTGCTCTTGGTTAAGCTTCTTACTCTATTAGGACAATAATCTCAGTCTTTATTGTCTCATTAACTCTTCATACTATATGCACTCAAGTACCAAGTCCGATGCCTGAGCTCTCGATGGAAGCTAAACGATGGGTCTCGAAACTACAAGCCAAGGGATTTTCTTATCGTAATTTGAATTTCGTAGAAATTATGGTGTAATAGTAAGTCTACTAGTTTCCATGTTTGATTTCCCATAATTTAATCCATTTCATCATTTATGGCTTCTTGCCAAAAAGCTAAATCCTGAGACTTTATGTCCTTGGTATATGTTAAAGGATCAAAATATATGGTTGCAGAAAGCATGACTTGATGTCTAATACCATCTCTTGATCCTTCAACCAAATAAACAATAAATTCTAATATGAATGACTTTTCAGTACTCGTTCTTTTACTTCTCCTAAGAGATTCATCAATTTCATTATTATTTTCTTGAGTGTTCTCATATTTATGAATAGTTTCAGTGACCTCCATAATTTCATGAGTAGGTGTATTAACTTCCATCGTTTCACTAATAGATGGATTGGATGAAATAGATTTGAATCTAATTTCATAGAACACTGCATCTCTAGATTCTATTATTGTGTTTACCTCAATCGAATTATTAGGTTCTATTACTAGGAACATATAACCCTTGGTGTGTTGAGCGTGTCCTAAGAAAATACACTCAATGCCCTTTTGTCCTAATTTACTGATTTTTGGTTTAGGTAATCGAACAATAGCTCTACAGTCCCAAACTCGATAATAATCAAGATTTGGTTTGCTTTTCTTCCACAATTCATAAGGTGTAACTTTGGTCTTCTTTTGAGGTATTCTATCTAAGATGTAACAAGCAGTAAGAAAAGCATTTCCCTAGAAAGTAGTATTTAGACCAGAATTACATAACATAGCATTAATCATTTAAGTCAGGGTTCTATTTTAACGTTCTGCTACTCCATTTTGTCATGAAATATAAGCTACAGATGTCTCATATATAATTCCTATAGATTCACAAAATGCTGGGAAATGATATCCACCTCCCGTATCAGATCTAAGGGTTTTAACAACACATTGGTTTTCTACTTCAGTCTTATAGGTCATAAATGAATTTGTCACTTCATCCTTAGTATGCATTAGATAAACATAAAAGTACTTTGAATAGTCGTCTATAAACATGACAAAATACTTCTTTCCTTCTCTAGAAGGAGTACTATGAATATAAAAAACATCACTATGAATTACTTATAACCGATTAGTGGTGCTAATAGATTTCAATGGAAACAGTTTTCTAGTTATTTTGGTTAAAGAGCATACCCTACACTTATCATCAGATTTATTATCATTATAGGAATCATGTTTAATGAAATCATATTATCCATACTTCTAATGTTAACATTTCCTAGTCTATGATGTCATAAAGAAAAAAAGTGAACAATATAAGCAGAAGCAACCATTTTATTAATATTCAATTTGAACATTCTACTACATATGTACCCATTGCCAACAAACATTCCGCCTTTGGTCAATACATATGTATCTGACCCTAAGATTTATTTGAAGCCAAATTTATTTAATAGACTACCAGAAACAAGGTTCTTTCCAACCTCGAGTACATAATATACATTATTTAATGTTAGAATATTTCCAAACATGAACTCCAAGTCTATTGTCCCCTTCCCCTTGATCGCTGCTTTTGCTGAGTTTTCCATATAGAGATAATTTTCATCCTCAGACAGTTCAAGTTTCTTAAATAGACTCTTATCATTACAGATATGCTTAGCAGCACTAGAGTTGATCCACTAAGAATCCTCTATTTCAATCATGTTGATCTCTAGAGATTACGGCCATAAAGATTTTTTTGTCGATTAAGGTTTATTTTTAAGGAAACGACAACCTCTTTTAAAGTGACCAGGTTTTCCATAATTGTAACATCCATTCACTTTCTTGGCCTTCTTGTTATGAAAGTTTTTCTTATTCTGAAGTTTCCTCTTTTGATTAAAAGAGTGCCCATAGGTTTTATTTTCCTCTTTTTCCACCACCATTTGGATCTTAGATGGAAACACTGTTGGCTCAATGAATTCTTTCTGCCTTAGTTGTTCTTCCACTTGCAAGTACTGTGCAAGATTATCTAGACTCATATCCTCCTTCTTGTGTTTAAGGATTTTCCTTTGATCCTTCCAAGAGGGGGGAATTTTGTCTATTATGGACAAGACTTTTATCTCCTCATCCATATTCATGTTATGCTACTTGAATTAGTTTAGGATATGCATAATATCATTGAATTTCTCTACTACTGGCCTAACATCAGTTATTTCATAATTAAAAAATTTTATAGCAAAAAATTTCATACTTGTTGCATCCTCCATTAGATATTTAGCCTCCAACGAATCCCGGAGTTCTTTGGCAGTTGATTTATTATAGTACATATCGAATAGAGTATCTGTCATTGTATTGCATATGCACCCCTTGAATATATAATCATCGTGCTCCCATTTTAGTCTTGATTGTACTTGCGCAATAGTCTCGTTTTCTATTTCTTCTGGCTTTGGCATTGTCAGAACATAAGCCACCTTTAGTCCAGCCAACAAGAAATGCATCTTCTTTTGCAAACGCACAAAACTCCATTGAACCTTTCTAATTTGGTGAAATCAGAGGCTAACTCCCTCAAACTATGTGGTGCCATTGTCGAATACCGTCTTAAGATTGTTGGTGTGAATTTTTGGATTTATGGTGAATGGCATAGTAGTGGTAAAATCAAACCTATAGAGATTGCTCTGAGGCACGTCGATGATGGTTTCCTGAAGATGTTATTTGCCGTAATCACTTGTTTTAACAAACGACTTGGGTGCTGTTAGTTAAGACAAATTGCCCCCAAGATACAATGGGGCTGAAATGATAAATCTCTTCAATCGATTACGATAGTACAGTCGAAATTGATTCAAACTATCTTCTGAATTAACTGTAGTGACAAGAGTATCTAGTTTGTTATCAACAGTATCACACACCTAAAATATTATTGAATGAAATAAGGGAGGAGAAGGAAAGGTGATTTGAAATAAGACTGCGAGGCAGCACGTGAGCGTGGTGGTTATACATGACCTCCCTCCTCACAAAAGGGGAAGCATTAGGTGTCAAAGGACCCAACCTTCTCTTGAAGAACCTATATTTAAACAAACATAGTTTCTTATATTCTAAGATGTTGGATTATTCCAATTCCACATATTATTCCTCTTCTCCTTTTGAAAATAATAACTCACACTAATATTTTATAAAATTTTCACTAATACTTATCACATTACATGATTTACATCATATTAAGAAAAGTACTGAAGCCCGCTACCCAACCTGGATCCTCAACCCAAAAGGCCAAAGACATGATCATGACCATCCCCATAAAAGGCATCACCCTAGGCAAAGATACATTATCAAAATCAAAAGCATTTGACCAAAAGCACCAATTCACATCCACATCCACTGCTAAAGTGGCCTCCCTTGACAAAAAGATCGGACTCTCTAGTAAAATTGCTACGACACCTCCACGGTGAATGGTAAAGTCAAGGGGATGGAGCTGAGGTTTCAAGTGTCAGAAAAGACCAAATCATCCTTTATTATTGCAGAGTACAAAGGAGCAGTGTGGGGTCTACCATTATGAAAAACAGGTATGCGTCTATGGTTGTGTCATGGGTGATGGGGGTTGCTAAGGATGCAAGTTATGTGGAGGTGAAGACTCAAGAGAAGATCGTGGCTGAGGGAACTGTACATATAGAAATCAACACTATATTGTGGTATTGTTGTAGTTGTATTTCATTTCTTCACATTTACTGTTCTATACTACTTTGTATGTCTTGGTTTTAAATGAGCATGTCAAATGATCGCTATAGTTTATCAATATTTCTGTTTATGCTTGCTTTAATTTCTTTGTTTTGATGAGAATTTTTTTCCATGCTTAATTTGCTCCATTTCAATTAGTTAGCTATTGATTATTGACCAGAATTGTACATTTTTGGTTCTTAGAAATTTGAGACGTGGGTTACTTTTTTGAAGAAATATTTCCAAAGCAATCTTCATGCTGAAATTATGTCTTTCCAAATAAAGTCTCCCTATGTGGGATCAAGGGGGCAATCCTACACTAGGAAAAGTTATATATTCCATTATATCAGAAATTGAATATTGGACCATTTGTATTCTACCTTCTCGTTCAATCCCACTCAAAATCCTCTTATCTCCTTATTTAGAGATAAAAAATCTTACTTGCCCCATTAGTGATTATTATATCCTCTTTAAGGCCAAATTTATCAAATTCTACTATTAATTCACAAACCATAGATAAATAGTTTTTAACTATGGATAGTGCTGGACAAAAGTCCATATGGTTTTGACATCAAATTTTCTAATTACATATAGTTACAATTTCATCGTTATATCTATGTCATTTAACACACGTTGTTGTTCTTACAGAGCTAAAATGGATAGAAGCATTAACAAAGGCGGTTAGGTTTAAAAAAATGCATTACAATTATATAGCATTTTTATACCATTACAATGGATTTCCTAACTAGCTTCCCTGTATATAAAATAATGAAATAAGATTCATAGCATTCCATTTTTATGCATGCATTTTCAGCTTCGAGTAACCACTTCAATTATATTTAGCTGAAGAATGCTAAAGGTCTTCGATTACGTCAATTGTACTCCAATCATTTATTTCTAAGTTTGTTTTGTGTATTTATTAGGTGAGTTTGCACATCGAATTCCTTTTTCTGATTGAGTTGTAAGAAAAGTCTCTGTAGCAATAACTATGTAAATCATGTCCTGATTCTTAATTTTTTCAAATTAGAAAGCATAAACTAGTTACACATTCCTTGTAGAAATGCAAGTTAACTTGCATTTCAAAAAAAAAAACAAATTGAAAAAATTGAAAAATTAGATTTCTTTATTCACGAGTAGTCATAATTTTAATTTTAATATTAGCAAATAACAATAATTTTCATTGTTATCAAATTCTACAGAATTCTTTAACCTTTTTTGAAAAGTGTAAGCCAACTTACATTTCTTATCATAAAAATGCAAGTCACCTTATACTTTATATTTTTTTAGGCTAATTTATATTTTGCTACAGGGACTTTACTTATAACAACATCAAAACCATAGATCTATGTAGTTTTTTTTATTATTTTATTAGTTTTGAATTGAGGGCATAGTTTTGCTAATAGAGAAAAAAATTAAGTGGGTTACTAGATTGTAAATTAAAATCATCGAAAATGTTGATGCCATGGGTATGGTGTTATATCTATTTTATACATACCTATATGTCTTTGTTTGTCTATGTGTATGTGGAATGGTTATCCTACACCCCTTTGTACTACAACCCATATACTTCTGTACATTTTTTCGAGCAACACAATTCAAAATCGAACGAAAAATTCTAAATGTTTCTTACATGTGCCAAGATCATATCCACAAAATTTTGATTAATTTTTATAACCCAAACGTATTAAAAGTAATATTTGAAATATATGTTGTGCTGATTAAACTTTTGAAACATGTTGGAAGTATAAAAATGATCTCTTGTAGACATGATTTTCATATTGTAAATTGATTATCTAAAATTTTCATTTGATTTGTGTAGTGTGGTTTTAAAAGGCATTCTTCTACACAGCTTACTTCACATCCGTTACAAAAAAAGTTACTAATGGTAATAATCTTACACATTTTTTACATACTTATCTCTTATAAAGTACACAAATTAAAGCATTGTAAAATGAGTTATTCATCCAATAGTTGGAGAGCTTAATGAATATTTTGGGAGAAGAAATTTGGTATATGTACTTTCAACCTCTTAGTTTGGTCTTCCTAAGAACTATTTATAATCATCTTACACTATATTGTATTATTTAGAGGACCTGTATGCAAATATTAATTTTGTTTAAGGATAAAGACTTTTCCAATTCTGGAGGTTTGGTTTTAACTTTTATATATAGGTATCGTGAAGGGTTATTTCAAAAGCCATTATTTTTTAGAAAAATTGATTGTTAGACAATTTGAAGTGTAGTGTATTTGTGATTATGTAATACAAATAAACAAACTATATAGAAATAAAGAAGTTGAATGCTAAAATGTCTTACGCACTAACTCAAATGAATCCATAATTGTAGTTGGTTGGAGATGACAATTTTTCCATGGAACTATTAAGCTACTTTCAGTATTATAGTAATGATTAATTATAATATTATAAAATGCCCATGATAGAATTTTAGTTACATGATGTTTTTATTTGAAGCCTTTATTATAGTTAACAAAAGAAGTGTTTGAAATACATGTTAGATTCCAAACTCGAGAGCACTGTACAATATCTAGAAAAAGAGCCGATCGGGTTCTTAAGAACTCGTTTACCGCATTCTATAATCCATTATATAGAGCATGAATTAAGCTTATTCAACCGATTTTTTTCATTTCAAAAGGATTTTCTATGACAATGTACCAAGTTAACACAATCTGATATGTTTAGTTTGTATACTTTTTTTATAGTCTGATAATATGTTAATAAATGTTTATGTCAATTATGAACATTTTTAATCCTCATCTCTGGGTGTTCACAGGTACATACCAAACATAAGCCTGATTTGATATATCTTATGGTAATCAATGTTAAATTCATTTTTGGTTTGGTCACACATGAGAATGTACTTCACCTCATGTTTTGCTAGCTTAATAATTGAAAGTAGCTCATATTGTTAGAGATGATACCTGAATTCGAGAAGAAGCCATTGGAGAAGCTCGTGGAGGGCTGCTGCCGAAACCCTAGAACGAAGGTAAAGCCCTAGGCTGTGTGAAGAAGATACCGAACCAAACATTGGTTCGGTGGAGGAGATGCCGGACCAAATCTTTGGTCCGGTGAAGTTCGTTCGATGTTGATGCTATGAAGATCGAACAAGTAATCTCGTTCAGTGAAGGAGCAGTTTTATTTGGTGCTTGGGCATCGTGATGAAGTCGTTTGGTGATATTAAGGAGAGGATCTGGTTCAGTGATGTTTTGTTCGGCATTAAGGAGGATCGAATGAAATATCTCAATCGATGATGACGACTTCGTTCGGCTGTGAAAATGCAGTGTGTTTTGTCGAACCAAATGTTTGGAGTGGTGAAGCTAATATGCCAGTTCAGATCTTGAGTGTTGTTTGCCGAACCAAATGCTATTGGACCTTGCCAAACCAGAAGTGCTGAACCATGCTACTGGACCATGCCGAACCAGATGTGCTAAACCAAATCTCAGGACTACTATATAACAACTACCCCTCCTCGTATCTTCACACTATAAGTAGTGGAGCTTGTAGACAACAATGATAGCCATCCTAGAGAGTTGAAACTCTAGAGAATTTTGTCAGTATTGTAAATTCTTCTTATGTATAGCCTCCAAAAGTGAATCAATCTTGTAACTCTAATCTTTCGGTGATTAATAAAATATCCTCTCCCTAAGTGGACGTACACTGCGCAGCGACAGTGGAACCGCTATAAATACTGGTGTTATTTATTTTTCTGCATTGCATTGGTCTGTGACTGTTTGTTATAGTGTTTATCTCTGGTTTTTTTGTCTCACTACAATCACGATCATGTTGTTTTCTGCTGCGTTGGGTTTTTTTATTCCCTTAGACTGATCATTTGAAGGGATTTTCCCCAACAGTCTGGTATCAGAGCTGCAAGGTTGATTTAGGAGTGTTAGACGCGATGGCAGGAGATGAAGCGACTCATGTTATTACAAGACCCTATACTAGAGAGATGTATATCATGTCAGGATCACAGTTAGCAATTGAGAAATGGAATGGGGATAAAGACTTCGAGAAGTGGCAATGGAGGATGAAGGCTATTCTAATGAGGAATGAAGTCCATCCAGTAGTGTTTGCCCGTAAGGAGTTGATGGCTGGCATCTCAGTCGTGGAAAGGAAGGAGATGGAGAAATGGGCGTTTACTACTTTACAACTAGCTTTGGGAGAGAATGTTATCTCAGATATTAGTAGTGAGACCACTGCTAGAGGCATTTGGACCAAGCTGGAGAATCTCTACTTGAAAAAATCTCTGACTAACCATCTGATATTGCTAAAGACATTTTTCACCATGCGGATGAGAGAGGGTACTTCAGTGAAGGAACATCTTAATTTCTTTGATGATCTCGTGATGAAGATGAAGACTGTTGACTTAAAGATGGATGAGGAGAAAATGGCAATGATTCCTTTGTGTTCTCTTCTGGAGCGATACAAAGGTTTCGCTAACAGCCTTTTCTTCACTAGAGACACGTTGATAGTGGAAGATGTGAAGTTAGGCCTTCTATATAAGGGCTTGAGAGATCAGATGAAGGAGATAAGTGAAGGAAGTAGAGGTGGAAGTAGTAGTCATCGCCTGTTTGTTGAAAGAGAGGTAGAGAAGATAAGAAGAATTGGCACTCTAGAGGGCGTTCCAAGTCTAGGAAGCCCAGTAATGGCAGGAGAGGAAAGTCTAAGGACGGAAAGTGATTTATCTGCAAGAAACCTGGTCATTGGAAAAAGGATTGTCCAGGTTTAAAGAAGAAGGAAGAAGACGGATCTTCATCATTTGCGGTGGAGAAGTCTGTATCGGACGATGTGTTGTCTGCTGTAGTGTCGGATGTCTCAGACCATTGGGTGCTGGACTCGGGGGCGTCTTTTCTTATGATGCCTAATAAGGATTAGTTCAATTATTTTGTTGGATGAGAGGGAAGCTCTATTCTTATGGGTAATGATGTTAGCTGTAGAGCAATGGGTGAAGGTACAGTGAGGATCATGATATTTGACAGAGTAATACGCACTTTGACAGGTGTCCGGTATATTCCAGCTCTTCGGAAGTCCTTAATTTCTTTAGGACAATTGGCATCTTTGGGATGCAAGGTAACTATCGAGAAGGATAGTCTGAAGGTTTTGAGAGGTGCACTAGTTCTTTTGAAAGGAGCTGTGTTCCAAAATCTGTATTTGCTGAAAGGAACCATAGTTCTTGTAGAGTCATGTGTTGGAGTAGATAGTTCTCGTGCTTTGGATGCCACAAGGCTTTGGATCTCAGGTTGGGTCATATTTCAGAGAAGGGCTTAGAGTTACTTCGGAGATGAAAGATGATCAAATGAGAAAGCTTCGATAAGATGGAATTTTGCCAAGAGTGCGTGTTGGGCAAGCAAATTAAAGTATCTTTTGGAGTTGGACTCCATAGATTGAGGCGAGTACTTGAGTACGTGCATACCGATGTTTGGGGACCGGTTGCTACTCCTTCTCTTGGAGCAGCAAAGCATTTATCTCTTTCATTGATGACTTTTCTTGAAAAGTATTGGTGTATGTGATGAAGGCCAAATCAGAAAGTTTTGAGAAGTTCAGAGACTGGAAAGCGCTTGTTGAGAACCAATCTGGTTCTAGATTGAAAATGCTGAGATCTGATAATGGCGGTGAATTTGTCTCTACGGAGTTCTTCGACTTTTGTAGACAACGTGGTATTCAGAGACATTTCACTACACTCAGCGATCCGCAATCCAATTAGGTTGCAAAAAGGATGAACATGACTCTACTGGAGAAGGCTCATTGCTTGAGATTAACGGCGGGCTTGTCTAGAGGTTTTTGGGCTGAGGCATTATCAACTGCGGCGTATATCATAAATCGAGTTCCATGCTTAGCCGTAGATGGGAAGATTCTAGAGGAAAAGTGGAGAGGTAAAGTAGTGTATCTTGGTTACTTCCGAATTTTTGGTTGTCCTGTGTACATTCACCATACAGGTGATGACAAGTTGGAGGCTAGAGCATACAAGGGCATACTAATGGGATACACCGATGGTATCAAAGGGTATCAAATTTGGAACCCTGTTGATCGAAAGATTGTTCATTCCAGACAAGTTAGTTTCGATGAGTCTGCTATGTTCAATCCGAAGGAGAAGCTACCTACCACATCAGAAGATTCTGATAGGCCTAAGGAGATGGAAGAAGTTCCCGTGTTCTAGCCAAATAGTAGAGTTGTTGCTGATGCTATCGAGGAAAACACAGTTAATGAAACATCACATGATAGTCCATAGGTACCTTCTAGTAGTGTTGGGGATGTGCATGAATCTAGAGGAAGTTCAGTTCAAGGTGGAGCTGAAAGGAGTTTAGGTGAAGCAGTACCTACCCAGGTCAGTCGTAGGACTATTAAGCCGCCCGAAAGGTATGGTGATTGGCAATTTGTGAACCTTAGCCTTGGTGATCAGTTTGACTATGCCCTACATGTGGTTCTTGAGGAGCCGCTTGACCTTGATGAAGCTTTGAAGTCATGTGACAGTTCAAAATAGATATGCACTATGGAAGAGGAGTTAGAGTCGTTGAAGAAGAATAAGACTTGGGATTTGGTACCACCTCCTCAAGGGGGCCGAGCCATAGGTTGCAAATGGGTGTTCAAGGTGAAGGATGATGGGAGATATAAGGCTAGACTTGTTGCTAAATTGTTTTCACAAAGAAAGGGATTGGAGTATGATGAGATATTCTCTCCAGTAGCGAGTTATACATCCATCCGCATTTTGCTCGCTATCGTTGCAGCTTATGACTTAGAGGTTGAGCAACTGGATGTGAAAACCGCTTTCTTGCACGAAGACTTGGATGAGACCATCTATATGAAGCAACCAGAAGGATTTGTTGTAGATGGAAAGAAAATTGGGTTTGCAAATTGAAGAAGTCTTTGTATGGACTCAAGCAGTCGCCTAGACAATGGTACAAGAGGTTTGACTCTTTTATGCTTTCACTTGGTTTTGATCGTAGCATCAAAGATGCTTGTGTGTACTTCAAGCATTTAAAGAATGGTAGATGGGTGTACCTACTCTTGTACATGGATGATATGTTGATTGCTTCCAAGGATAAGGCTGAAATCAATATTTTAAAGTGAAAGCTAAAAGCGGAATTCGAAATGAAAGACCTTGGAGAAGCAAAGAAAATTTTGGGTACGGAAATCCAAAGGGATAGAAAGATAGAACTTTTGAGCCTCACTAAAAAGGAGTACATTCGAAAGGTGCTTGCTCAGTTTAGCATGGAAGGGGAAAAGACAATCAACACACCTATGCCTTTGCACATACAACTTTCTAGGAAAGGCTCTCCGATCTCGGAAAATGACAAAGGTTATATGATGAAAGTCCCATATGCAAGTGCAGCTGGCAGCTTGATGTATGCCATGGTCTGCACTAGGCCAGACATTGCATAGGCCGTTGGATTGGTAAGTAGATTCATGGCGAATTCAAGAAAGACACATTGGGAAGCAGTGAAGTGATCTTCAGATACCTTAGAGGAACTCCAAACCATGGACTTGTATTTGGCGGCAGAGATAGAGATTTCAGCTTGGTTGGATTTTGTGATTCCGACTATGCCGGTGATAGAGATCAAAGGAAGTCGACCTCCGGATATGTGTTCACTATTGGTGGGACAACGATCAGTTGGAGAGTGAGGTTGCAGACGATTGTGGCTTTGTCTACTACAGAGGCAGAGCTCATAGCTGTGGTTGAAGCAGCTAAGGAGGCGCTTTATTTAAGGTGATTATTGTGTGATTTGGGCTTCGTATATGAAGGCGTGGATGTGTACTGTGACAGTTAGAGTGCAATTCACTTAGCTGAAAATCTAGCGTTCAGCTCGAGGACAAAGCATATTGAGGTGAGAGAGTCGTTCCATGTCTCGATGAGTGAAGAGAAGCTAGTTCGTCTTCAGAAAGTTCACACAAAGGAGTCGTTGTCCATTGCTAAGTTCGAGCATTGCTCGGACTTGATTTGCTTAATGAAGTGCTAGGTGCCACTGAGTGGCACGGGGGGAGAGTTGAGATGGTTCATAAAGACATTTGTTTTCATGGTGGAGACTGATAGCTTCTACACGGACTGGGTACTTTGAACACTTTGTTAATGGGCGGTGGCCTTGCTGGAGTTCGTTGATAGAGTGTAATGGGTGATGGCATTGTCGAAGCTCATTGGGTAAGTATCCATTGCTTGGAGCATGAAGGTGTAGATGAAGTTGGAAGGCTTGTTTGGAATTCGGTATCAAGGTGGAGATTGTTGGAGATGATACCTAAATTCGAGAAGAAGCCATTGGAGAAGCTCGTAGAGGGCTAATGCCGAAACCCTAGAACGAAGGTAAAGCCATAGGCTGTGGTGAAGAAGATACCGTACCAAACATTGGTTCGGTGGAGGATTTGTCGGACCAAATCTTTGGTCCGATGAAGTTCGTTCGGTGTTGATGCTATGTAGACCGAATGTGTAATCTCGTTCGGTGGAGGAGCAGTTTCATTCGGTGCTTGGGCTTCGTGATGAAGTCGTTCGGTGATATGAAGGAGAGGATCTGGTTCGGTGATGTTTCGTTTGGCATTATGGAGGACCGGACGAAATATCTCGACCGGTAGTGGTGACTTCATTCGGATGTGAACATGTAGTATGTTTTGCTGAACCAAAAGTCTAGAGCGGTGAAGCTAATATGCCGGTCCAGATCTTGAGTGTTGTTTGCCGAACCAAATGCTATTGGACATTGTCGAACTAGAAGTGTCAAACTATGCTACTGGAACTTGCCGAAACAGATGTGCCAAACCAAATCTTAGGACTACTATATAGCAGCTACCCCTCCTCATATATTCACACTATAAATAGTGGAGCTTATGGACAACAATGGCAGCCATCCTAGAGAGCTGAAACTCTATAGAATTTTGTCTGTATTGTAAATTCTTCTTATGTATAGCCTCCAAAAGCAAATCAATCTTATAACTCTAATCTTTCGATGATTAATAAAATCTCCTCTCCCCAAGTGGACATACACTTCCTAGCGACAGTGGAACCACTATAAATACTGGTGTTATTTATTTTTCTTCATTGCATTGATCTATGACTGTCTGTTCTAGTGTTTATCTCTTTTTGTTTCGTCTCACTACAATCACGATCCAGTTGTTTTCCGCTGCATTGGGTTTTTTATTCCCTTAGACTGATCATCTGAACGGATTTTCCCCAACATATATCATTACGTATATGTACTTTTATCACACTTTTCTTTGATTTGGATGTACAACAATCCCAATATTGAACCTTAAAAAGCATAAACCCATTCATTTTATGCATTATGTGCTGTCATAAGTTTATAATGGAGAAAGGAATGGTTTTACAAATGATGCATCAACTACATTTAATTTTGGGGCATTTCACCAGAAGGACAAACTTTGCAATCAATTAGTTTCTAAGACACACATCCATAGAAATTAATTTCAAGGCCAAAGTCAGTGGAATAATTACTTTTAAGGACAAAGTCAGCAGTCCAATTACTTTCAAGGACATAATTTCATAGGTTTTTAGGCCTTAGAAACTAATTATTTTGCATTTTATCTTTAAAAGTAATTATTTCAGTTGTGTGTTCTAGAAACTAATTGCGCTTGCTAAAGAGGCCCTTACGGCTAATTTCCACTTTAATTTTAGTATACCACAAATATCCATATGCTTTGAACATTTATTTATTGACTTTTTAATATCGAAAGAAACTGAAAGTATGTTTTAATTACAATCTTCATAAATCTCTTTGTCGCAACGTATATATAGTATTATTATAACTTCTTCTTATTAGTTTTGATCCTATTTTTCATGGTATTCTAAGTCCATGAAATACCTCCTTTTTATTTTTATTTTTATTTTTAACCTTTGAAATTAATTGAATTACCAACCAAGGTCACACGATTCGATGAATTATCATAAACCTTAAGTTAAT
The DNA here is from genome assembly GCA_030737815.1 of Allium fistulosum. Taxonomy (NCBI): domain Eukaryota; kingdom Viridiplantae; phylum Streptophyta; class Magnoliopsida; order Asparagales; family Amaryllidaceae; genus Allium; species Allium fistulosum. The sequence goes on along the minus strand of CM060905.1, from coordinate 247,313,501 downwards.
AACTAACTACTGCTTTATGTTTTGCAGATGTCTCCCAGTAAACTAACAAAGTTCTATATATGATATTTAAAGAAAAGGAGATAACTAAAACATGTATATTATTAGTAATTTGGTCTATTTGCAACCAGAAGAGAAAATACAAGTACGTTATCCATATCCTAAAATGAATAGTTGATAAAAGACAGAAGCTTCTAATATAAATTATAGAGATCATGGATTGTACATGATGAAGAACATGTGTAATACCTTTATTTTCTACGTTGTATAATAAAATAATTTAATAAAAATAAAAGTGTTCAAATTTGATTTGTGGTAATTAATATTCTAAAAATAAATTTTTAGTTAATTAAATTCTATTTAATAAAATATTTTGTTATAATAAATTGAATTAAATTAATAAATTCTTTTTGAATAATTTATTGAACTGAATAGAATGTTTAATCAATATAAAATATTTTGAAGTGTAAATAATTTTTATATACGATTGGAATAGTTGAAAAATAAATTTATTTTGGAGTAGTATGAATGATTAAATAAAAATAAGTGGGCATCGAAGTGAAGGAAATTGTGCAGTTATCGAGATATATTTTGTATAATGAAGTGGAAATTTATTTGAATTGGATTGAAATATGTATATATTTATAAATATCAATAATTAAAATTAAAATTTCAATGGAAAGGAAATAAACTAAAGCTAGATTGAATTAGAATTTAAGGGACCAACTAAACCAAAGCTCAAGACCATTCTTTTTACCTTTATGTTTAGAAGCTCTCCTACTTTTTAATTCAAGCCCGAAATCTCCTAATCAAGTTTTAACCTTAATTCCTCCCAACTAAAATTTGCGACCTCTAGAAAAAATAGTGTGAGGCATTAAATGCCTAGAGGCAAAATCGGCAATAGCAAGATCAATGTTGGAGGTGGTGATGGACTTCAACTAGAGCGATGTGACCATGGAGCCGTAGGCGTATGCGAATCTGAACCCATGACTTGTAGGCATCACATTGGTGGCTATGAGATGTCGCTTATTGGGATGGTGGTGCGTCCATGTATGGAGGTGTTGGAGCAGACTTAGGTTTGTGTGATGAAGGATGTGGTGATTTTTGGTAGCTGCAGGCTGGGGTTTTTGGGCTGGTGGTTGTTGGTGACTCGAGAGTAGTAAAGGCAGTGAGATAAGGGAAAGCGATGGTCAGCGATGTAGTTGCTGGCATCATATGGTTTATCATGAAATTTTGGTGATTTTTCAAACTCACATCTATGTCTATATCATTTTGTTTGATTCGTATTTACACCGTATATTGCTTGTTTTGCTTAGTTGAATATTTGATGATGATTGATGGTTGATATAGCTTGAATTGGTTAGAATTATGTTATGAACTATGATTTACTTATTTTTGCAATGATTATTGCTAGATTGTTGATTTGCGATGTTTGAGTAATTAATAAATGTTTGCAAATAATCGAATGACATTTGAAATTGTTTGGAAAAGAGGTAAATGAATTAACGGATGAAGATATGAAATAAATAAATTATTTTGAAAACAAATAGTGAATTTTGGATAAATGTTATTATTTAATATTGAGATTCCTTGTGATTAATGGAAAATTTGAAAGAGGAAGTGGATTAATTTTGAGGATTATGTGAATAGAAATTATTTAGTAAATGATGAGTTTTGGGATCTTATTAATAAGTGATTTTTGAAGATTTAAACTTTTATTTGTTGATTATAAAAATACTTGAAGGGTATTTATGAAATGGTATTTGAAATCTATATTTTTATAGTGATAAGTTAATTTTATTTGAATTTAATAGATTGGAAGTTTATAAAATAATATTTCGAAGCAATTATAAGCTGAATGCAATTCATTTAGTGAATGGAAAATTTAATTTAAGGGATTTTTTATGTATAGTGTTAAGTGAATTTTTGGAAGTAATATACTATGGTGCTTGATTATTGAATTATTTTAGTAATGTATTATATAAAATAGAATTTTAGTTTGATGGATTACTTTCAAACAATAATATCTTTAAAAGGATTTGAAAATAAGCTACGATTTTAAATAATGATTTTGAAATTGTACATACATACATACATACATACACACACACACACACACACACACACACATATATATATATATATATATATAGGTCTTGAAATTTTTTAGGATACGAAATTTTCTTCCTTGTTTAAAAATAATTGGAAATTTCAAGTTTCTTTATGGTATTTCCATAATATTATTGAAGTGGAAACTAAAAATGAAAGGATTTTATTTGCTTTAGATTTTTTAATGGATTCGAACAAAGGTTTCTTTGAAACCAAATGAGTGGTTTTAAAACATGGATTTAGGAAATAAATGAGAGAACTAATATTTATTACTTTAAAAGAGGGGAAATAAATAAAAGAAGTATTTTGATGTTAAAATAATTGTAGTCTTTTTATAAAAGAGGAGAAAAAAATTAAAGTGAAATGTATTTGAATAAAACCCTTCATCTCGTTAATTACTAATAAAATAATATTTTGATATGTATAGGAATGGTTGGTGATTAGATTACTAAGAATGAGATGAAATTAAATTACTTGATGTGCTGAACTATGAAGTAATGAAAATAAATAAAAATGAATCAAAATAAAATTAAGCAAGAGAAAAATAATAAGCGAAGTGGAAATTTATTTAACGTCGATTAATTGCAAGTGTTGTGTATATAATTATTTTTCATCGAGCGGTATGGGACGTCCGAGTGAAGTATATTTATTTACTCAATACTATTATAACGTTGGGTAATTAATTGTAGACCGAGTATTCAATATTTGGAAATCGATGAATTATTCTATGTTATATACGTATATTAATCAATATTATTTGGATTTCTGACTTGACGTATGAGGTGTATTGTATTATTTCCTTATTTTATTTTAAAGCCGGAATATGATTATCTGACTTTTGTGTGGATCAAGGCTTGAGAATTAGAATTCCTTACATAAATGTGACAGCCAGAATTTTTGCTAGCCCTATCCTAGCTTGATCGACAGTGGGGTTGCTCCTTGGTGGTTGTGACGACATGGCCCATCATTAAAACTGTCTGTTGTACGAGCCAACGGGAAGAGAAGTACATGATGAAATGAGGTGGTTGACGATGGAAAGCAAGGTATAAGGAAGTGAGGAAGCAACATGCGTTTATTGTGCAGCTAAAGACTGGTGAGGACGCTCACAAAAATTTATGAATATGTCACCTTTTGCATCTGACAAGTGGCAAGGCTTATGTGTAGACTCGGCTTTTGGAAGTAGTGGTAGCAGTAGCAGTAGCAGTAGCAGTAATGGAGATGAAACTAAAGAATATAATAAATCAATCAAATATAGTGAACGAATTAATATGCATCGTGTTTCTTGACGTATGATGTGTGATGTGTGATGTATGCGGTAATGTGCGATGTGTGCGGTGATGTTCGATGTGTGCGATGTGTGGTGTGTTCGGTATATAACGTGTGCGATGGTTGTTCGATGTGTGCGATGTGATGTGTGTGATGGATGCTTGATGTGCGTTGTGTGATGTGTGTGATGGTGTTCATTGTCTTATGGATGTTTTGATGTATGATGTGTGCGATGATGTTTGATATTTTGTGGATGTTTCATTATTCCTTTGGTTGGATTTCTTTATTATGTTGTATATATGTTATTCCTTGAGATATTATGTAACGATCTTCCTTTTCAACCCTCGAATGTCGACACTAATACATCCATGGTATTCACGTGCCAAACACCCAAGTGCCACAAAGACAGTTAGGGTAAAAGATAAAGAAAAAGTAAATAGAACAAGAAAGAACACATACCAGAATCTCACATGTGGAACAATAATATATAATATCTTAAAAGGTCTTTATCAAAAGAAAACTTTGATATACGTACATCAATCAGAGTAAACTAACCTATCATCAGCTTGGACAATTATAACAGCATGTCCTCACAATTGCTGATAGATACAAATCAAGTAATTGCAGCGGAAAATAAGTACGGTAGGAAATCATCCTCCTCCTCTCTAAGAGCTCCATTGAACCATTTTTAAATCTAGAAATTGTGACGACCCTCCTTTCTATCCATAGAAAGACGTATCGTCATTAAGAAAGAAATAGATAGAATAGAAAGAAAGAAGAAAGAACAACACAATTCAGAATCTCACAGCGGAAACGGTACAAAATATAATACATCACATAACTATTACATAGTCTTACATGTATCAGAGTTACACAACATCATTCAAACAAGACAGTCATATATACATATCTGCCATTTCATACATCCAAAAATATAACATACATCACTAACACAGCGGAACTAGATAGATATATATACACGTTTGGACTCCTGCTTCAAGCTCCTTCTTACTTGAACAATCCAAGACCTGATCACTTGGCTACTCATAAAAATTTGAATACCCAAGAGTTTAAGAAAATAGAAATAAACTCCGGGTCAGACATGGGTCTGGTGTGAGTAAACGGTTTAAACTTGCTTAACTTTGAAAACCATTTTGAAACAAAGGTATCACGTAAGACTTCCCACATATAAACATGGGTAAGTTTTTACCTTAAGCTAACCAAAACATTTTATAGGAAATCTGGTGATATTATAATAGTGTCTAGGGTTTTCAATTAAATAAGAAATAGCTGAAATTGTTACATGATTAAATTCCAGCATACTAGCCACAAAGTGGGTAATACAATCAAAACCATAGGGTCATGTAGGAAGATTGGGTTTCCATCAATGGTAGGGCTACTGGGGTACCACCCGTCTCAGTACGTGGCCTAGATCAACGTACCAAGGATCACGCCCGACCCCCTGGCCGGAACCATCCCTTACAGGACAGTCCCGAACAAGATAAGCAGTTGTGGCCAACAACTGCTCACTAAGCCGAAATAAAAAGGGACATCTAGACAGGGGTATATCTCGTCCTACTTGGGTGCTACCCACTTAACCTTGCCGCACCTCCCCTGTTTTGGCCATTCCCGGTTGATGAGGCTTGAGGCTAAGATTACCTTTAGAGAACACATCTCTTAGAATGCTCATCGTCCACCTGATGATGTTATGAAAGCATTCAATCCATACAAGTTCGTTACGGGTTTTAACGAAACCGAAGGCATTATCTCGTTACACTCGTTTTGGAATCACCCTCAGGGTTAACGACAATAACCCTTGCACTCTGAAGCTCCATCTCGATCTTCACTTTGAGATTTCACGACCTATCGTTTAACTTGGATCGATGTGGTTTTCGGATAATCATAACTGAATCCCGATCCCGGTCTCATCAAAATCCAAACGTATCTTAAAGGCCAAGTTGTTTTAAAGTTAAACAATTTAATTCAATTCAATACTTCAATTCACATAGCATTAACACTGATAAATATCACCCATTTATCACAGATATATCCAATATCACATCACAGAATAACATAGATTATCATTCAATAGATATCAATCAATCCAGACATTCTACTCAAACAATCATCCAAAACAGGAATTATTAATCCATATTATAATTAATCACCTAATCCTGCTTAATTAATCATTAATTAATTACAAACCATTTAACTAATTAATCATTCCTTAATTACCTTATAAACCAATTAATTAATATTTAATTACAGATTAATTATCTTTTAATTATCCATTAATAAACCTTAATTATTAATTAATAAAACTTAATTACAAATTAATTAATTCTTAATTACAAATTAATTAATCTCTAATTACTTAATTAATTAATCACTAATTACATCTTAATTAATTAATCACTAATTATTAATTAATTACCTCTAATTATCTAATTAATAATTCTTAATTATACATTAATTAACCTCTTAACTAATTAATTTATAATTCTTAACTATTAATTAATTTATAAATTTCTTGATCAATATTTTATAAAATCAATTACACTTTTATTACTTTATTTAATTATCAAAATCTTAATTACCTTTAAGAAAATCATCATCTTTATTAATTATCTAATCACATAAATTTAAAAACATATATCCTTTAATTAACACTTAATTTTATTTATAAAAATTAAGTTTAAATTATCTTAAAGTTTTAACTTAACAAACTTAAATTAACCAACATATAATTCCTTAATTAAAGGCTTAAGAAAACATTTCAAATGGAAAGAAATTACTTAAGAAAACTTAAAAAGACAAATTTCGTTTAAAATTTCAAAACTTTGCATTTTAAAACCTTTTAAAACATGATTAAAACTTCTTATTCCATGCCTCGGGTTAAACCCGCTCTTTACTCGAGTCTATCTTGAGTTCTCCCTTCATCTTTTTTTTAGCTTAAGTTTAAAAACAAAACTGCTGTTACACTCCCCTGCGAACACGAGTTCTACCCCGAGTCAAACTACCTCCCGCTCGAGAACCACTCCGAGTCGCTCATGAACCCAAAACCCAGACACGAAAACATCGCCGTGCATGTGCACCGATGTCGCCAGCGCTCCGGCGTACCTCACCGCCTCCGGCAAGTCACCAGTCGACTCGACAATCGATTCAAATCATCGATTTCATAGCACATAACCCAAATCAAAAATCAAGTTTCCAGTCGACTCTGGAAATCCAGACATCGCTAGAAAACCTCTCGAACCACCTACGTTGACCACCCGCGATTCTAGAACTCCGGCCACACATTGCCGACCTTCCACGCTGCCATTTCCCAACGCCACGAGCAACTCAAAACACCAAAGACGATGCAACGACCACATTTCCGACCTCGATCCTTAAACCCTATTCTCGCCCACCGCCGACGCCTCGTCGAACGATTGCCACTTCCACTATTTTTCCTGACCTCGCCGAACCTCCCTCCACCTCCAGTCGAAACCCCGACCACCATAGAACCTCCGACCATCAGAAATTCCTCAAAACCCATTCTCCGGTCATCAACAAAATGCACACTCGATACTAATCTAAAAATTGTGATTTTCTTCTTAAAAATCATATTTTTCAAGATCGATTCAAGTTATATACTTGAATCAGCAATTTACAACATTTGATTTTAACATGTTATTAAAATTGCTACTGTAATATCTTGATTCCAGCAGAATTTCAAACCTATTATGCTTGAACATATTTTTAAAACTTAGATTTAGTTTAAACCAACTTATCTTGTTTGAATCTCAAAGTCTAACAGTGATCAAATAAAAAGATTTTGGATTTTTGATCAAAACTTTAAGCTTTGAACTAAGAACAGAGATACTCACATACAACAGACATGCACACTTCATATATACAGAGATATCACTATATATATATATACAAGCAAACATCATTCAACTCAGAATTTTCACAAGCAACAGAACTTAATTTACTTAAGCTTTAATAAAACATGTTTACTCACCTGAAAAATAATTTGAACAGAGAGCAGCTTTCTGGTTTTGAAAAGTTATCAGCCTGATCTTCTTGCTTGTTGAGTTGAGTTGAGTTGTAAATTAAGCTTCAGTTGTAAGATTATTATCTAGTATACTTAGTTTTAAATGAACGAACTGGAACCAGAGGGTGTACAAATATAGAGAAAAAATGTTTCCAGGGAAGGTATTTACTGGTACAAAATTTAGTCAGAGATTTTTCTTGCTTGTGGAGGCTGAAATGATAGCATTTAATGCTTGTCTGGTTTTATTTTCATACTTATCCACTGATTATGTATGTACATATATATATATATTAATTTTCTTGCCTTGCATACATGTATTTCTATAGGGTATAAATTTCTAGAATTATCTTTATGTGTTTACTATAAAGTTGTTATAGTTATTATTAAAATGTTAACTTGTGTATTTATTTCTATTTTTAAAGTTTAACTATCAAACACTTAATTTATATTCATATATTTTTATACCTATATTTAGTGTTGGTAAGATTTTATTTCAAGCATTATTATCTAGATTACGTATATATATATATATATATATTTAGATCAAAATTTAATAAGGTAGAGCTTCACTTTAATTTAATGTGAATAAGATAGATTTTCTTTTAAATATTTTTGAAAGACTTTATTTTAAATTTTTAAATCATAGCTTTCTTCCAAAATACACACATATATATAAATAAATGGTAAATGTTCCAAAAGTTTTATTTGTTTTTAAAATGATAAGTTGTATTTTAATAAATCAGATTGAATGCTTAGTAAAATAATATTTCTAAAATCCCGGGCCGTCACATTCCTCCCTCCTTAAAAGATTTTCATCCCCGAAATTTAAAGCAAAAGATAATCCAAAAGCTTTTATATTAACAACCCAAACATACATATCATCCATACATTAACAACCAAGCAACAATTCATACAAACAAATATCACTAGTTATCTGGACACAAATCCGGATAAGCTTTCCTAAAGCTATCCAGAGTTTCCTAAGTACAGTCTCTGGGATCCTCGCTCCACTGCACCTTGACTAGTTTCACTACTTTGCTTCTGAGTTGGTTCTCATCCAGATCTACAATCTGGACTGGATTCCTGACTACAGTCAAGTTCGGCTCGACCTCCAAATCTTCCTGGACTGCTGGTTCTACAACCGATGATGGATCATGGACAAACTTCCTTAGATGGGATACATGAAACACATTATGAATTCCAGACATCTGTTCTGGCAGTTCAATTCGGTAAGCTATAGCACCAATCCTTTCCAGCACTCGGAATGGCCCAATATCTCTCTGGGCAAGTTTTTCCGTCTTTCCAAATCTTACTGCTCCTTTAATCGGGGAAACTTTGACAAAGACTAAATCTCCAATTTCAAATTCCAATTGTCTTCTCCTCTTATCTGCATATTTCTTCTGACGGTCTTGAGCAGCTTTCATTCTCTTCTTGATAAGCTCAACTTTTGCAGATGCTTCACGAATCAAATCTGGTCCAAGCACAAGACGATCTCTTGACTCGATCCAACAAGATGGGGATCTACAAGGTCTTCCATATAGAGCTTTATAGGGTGCTATCTTGATACTCACCTGATAACTGTTATTGTAGGAGAATTCCACTAAATGAAGATGGTCTTCCCAAAATCCAAAACACAAGCTCTCAGCATATCCTCTAGAATATGATTCAGCCTTTCTGTCTGTCCGTCGGTCTGGGGATGATAGGCTGTACTCAAACTCAATCTCGTGCCCATAGCTGATTGTAAAGCCTCCCAGAACTTGCTGGTGAAGATAGGATCTCGGTCACTTACTATGCTGACAGGAAAACCATGTAACCTAACTATCTCCTTCAAGAAAATCTCAACCAACGATGCTGCAGTATGGGTCGCCTTAACTGGAATGAAATGGGCGCTCTTAGTTAACCGATCCACTATTACCCATATTCCTTCGTTTCCTCTCTTGGTCCTTGGTAAACCGTCGATGAAATCCACAGAGATCATCTCCCACTTCCACTCTGGAACTTCCAAAGGCTGCAACAAACCTGCTGACTTCTGTTGATCACCTTTCACCATCTGGAAGATCGCACATCCATTCACGAAAGCAATAACATCCTTCTTCATACTCGGCCACCAGAAGACTCTCTTCATATCTTTATACATCTTTGAAATTCCTGGGTGGACACTCAGCCTGGAGCGATGACTCTCTGCCAAAACTTCTTGCTTCAAATCCTTGAAATTCGGAACACAAATCCTTCCGCTGATCCTCAAAGCTCCTTGGTCATCGATCTCAAAACTGGAACACTGACCATTCTTGACTCCTTTGATGATTCTCCTCAATTTTTTATCAGATCCTTGTTTACTCACGATCCTTTCCATAAGAGATGGAACAACTTCCAAGATAGACAGAACCACATTCCTACTCAGAGCATCTACTACCACATTCCCCTTCCCTGGAGTATACATGATATCCAAGTCATAGGATGCCAAAAACTCAACCCATCGTTGCTGTCTCAAATTCAGATCCTTTTGAGAGAAAAGATACTTCAACGGTTTGTGGTCCGTGAATAACTCGAACTTCTCTCCCAAAAGATAGTGTCTCCAGATCTTTAAAGCAAAAACAATGGCTAACAACTCTAGATCATGCGTAGCGTAGTTCTTTTCATGTGGCTTCAATTGCCGACTCGCATACGCAATTACTTTTCCATTCTACATCAGAACTGCTCCCAGTCCAACAATATAGGCATATGCATATACTTCAAATTTGCTTTTCCCATCCGGAATAGCTAGCACAGGTGCACTGGTCAGCCTCGTCTTCAACTCTTGAAAAGCCTCTTCACACTGAGGTGTCCACTTAAACTTTGCTCCCTTCTGAGTCAACTTGGTTAGGTGCGAAGAGATCTTGGAATAGTCCTTGATGAACTTCCTATAGTAGCCAGCTAAACCCAGAAAACTACGGACTTCAGTCGGAGTCTTCGGTTGCTTCCACTCCAGAATAGTAGCTACCTTGGCTGGATCTACATAAATGCCCTCACCGAAAACAATGTGCCCCAAAAATTTGACTTTTGACTTCCAGAAATGGCATTTGGAGAATTTCGCCTTCAGTACATGTCTCCTCAAGGTCTCCAAAACTATCTCTAAATGCTGCTCGTGCTCTTCTTCAGACTTGGAATAAACCAGAATATCATCGATGAACACGAGAACAAACTTATTCAACACATCCCGACAAACTCGGTTCATCAAATCCACAAAATAAGCATGAGCATTGGTTAACCCGAAAGGCATAACCAACCACTCATAGAAACAGTTAGGTCCTCGAAACGCAGTCAAGGGAATACTGTCCTCAGCTACCCTTAACTGATGGAAACCTGATGCTAAATCTAACTGGGAGAAAACTGAATCTCCATGCAACTGATCAAAGAGATCATCTATACGAGGCAATGGATACTTATTTCGGATAGTCACTTTGTTCAATTCTCTATAATCCACACAGAACCTTAGCGATCCATCCGACTTTGTTGCAAAGACAACGGCAGAACCCCAACTTGAAAAACTAGGCCGGATCAAACCTTTCTCTAAGAAATCTTGGGTCTGCTTCACTAACTCTTCTCTCTCCCTTCGTGCCATCCTCTTACTGGGCTGAACAACGGGTACTGCCCCCGGAATCAGATCAATCCGAAATTCTATCTCTCGATGTGGAGGTAAACACTTGACTTCCTCGAAAACATCAGGAAAATCTTTAACCACATCAATATCTCCTCCCTTCTCTTGAGAAGTCTCAACTCCATGTAAAAGACTACTCAAGTGAACTCCAGAACTATCACACGTCACCTTAGCAATCCTACCCAGATCAGTTTCCAACGAAATTGTTCTCTCTTCACAATTCAAAACAACTTTATGCTTATCAAGCCAATCCATTCCCAGAATGAGGTCAAACCCTTTGAAATCTAATACATAAGGCTCACACGAAAAACTATGGGAAAGACAAGTAATTCCCAAGCCTTTACAAATCTTATTAAGTCGGGTTACTCCCCCTATGGGATTAGAGACGCAAATAGAATTTTCCACGACACTAGGGATAAGGTGAAATTTTACTACCGTCTCCAAAGAAATAAAACTGAGAGATGCTCCAGAATCAAATAATACTTTAACATAAACGCCATTTATAAGCAAAGTACCTTTGAGGACGCCTTTGCCCTTAGAAGAGATTGATGGTGCACCTTCCAAAGAAAACACTTTGTTCGGTTGGACTTTTTGAAGAAGCGGGCAATCCTTTACCATGTGTTCTGGTTGATGACAGTTGAAACACAACGATTTCTGAACCAAAGCTGAACCCGGACCACTCTGATGCTGCTGCTGAGATCCTCTCCTGGGACATTTATTAGCCAAGTGACCCTCTTGCTGACAAATATAACACTTGCGAGGTCTGTTACTCCCTCCTGGTTTCTTCCCTTTGCCTTGCTTTTTCCAATGTGGATTGAATTTCCTCTTATTTGGATTAGCAGAATTCCCTCCTGATGCTGCTACAGATGCCACTGGTTTCTTGTTCATCAAATCCTTGTATCTAAGTGCTATATCAATTAACTCCACAAAAGATCCCTTCAGATGCGCTGTCATCTTTACATGAAATTCTGGCCTTAATCCTTACACAAACATCTCGTTCTTTTTGAGGGAAGTGTCAACGAGGCCTGGACCATAGCGAGATAACTCATTGAATTTGGTCTCATATTCAGCTATAGTCATGCTTCCCTGCTTCAATTCCAGAAAATCCCGATACAGACGAGTTTTCCCTGCTGTTGGCATGAATTGCTCCTCAAACAGCTCTTTAAATCTACTCCAAGAAATATCATCTTCTGAAACATTCGATGTAACTGCATCCCACCAAGCTGCAGCACCTTCTTGCAATTGCCATGAAGCCATTACCCTTTTCTTCTCATCAGACAATTCAAGACTCTTAAAGATCTGCTCGCATGAGCGTAGCCAAGCTTGAACCTCAATTATGGACTCTGATCCTTTAAAAGGCTTTCGCAAAGTCTTTGCATAGCGTTGCAAAGTTCACCCGAGGCGGTATTGGGGTCACAGCCTCGTCAGTTACTCTACCACCATCAACATTTGGGCCCCTTCCATTTGTGGTTATCGTGTTACTCGTACCTCTGCCTCTCCTTCCCCTGGTACTCATGTTGACAACCTAGACAGGTAACCCAACAAATTTAGATAGGTATATAGTTATATATAAAAATTACAACTACGCACTCTCAAGATAGATACTATTCCAAAGCCTAGGTATTCACTCAACCTATGCTCTGATACCAACTGTGACGACCCGCCTTTCTATCCATAGAAAGACGTATCGTCATTAAGAAAGAAATAGATAGAAATAGAAAGAAAGAAGAAAGAACAACACAATTCAGAATCTCACAGCGGAAACGGAACAAAATATAATACATCACATACCTATTACATAGTCTTACATATATCAGAGTTACACAACATCATTCAAACAAGACAATCATATATACATATCTGCCATTTCATACATCCCAAAATACAACATACATCACTAACACAGCAGAACTAGATAGATAGATATATATGTCTGGACTCCTGCTTCAAGCTCCTTCTTACTTCAACAATCTAAGACCTAATCACTTGGCTACTCATAAAAATTTGAGTACCCAAGAGTTTAAGAAAACGGAAATAAACTCCGGGCAGACATGGGTCTGGTGTGAGTAAACGGTTTAAAGTTGCTTAACTTTGAAAACCATTTTGAAACAAAGGTATCACGTAAGACTTCCCACACATAAACATGGGTAAGTTTTTACCTTACGCTAACCAAAACATTTTATAGGAAATCCGGTGATATTATAATAGTGTCTAGGGTTTTCAATTAAATAAGAAATAACTGAAATTGTTACATGATTAAATTCTAGCATACTAGCCACAAAGTGGGTAATACAATCAAAGTCGTAGGGTCACGTAGGAAGATTGGGTTTCCATCAATGGCAGGGCTACTGGGGTACCGCCAGTCACAGTACATGGCCTAGATCAACGTACCGAGGATCACGCCCGACCCCCTGCAACACAAGGCCAAAACAATCCCTTACTGGATAGTCCCGATCAAGATAACCCCGCAGTTGTGGCCAACAACTGCCCACTAAGCCGAAATAAAAAGGGACATCTAGACAGGGGTATATCTCGTCCTACTTGGGTGCTACCCACTTAACCTTGCTGCACCTCCCCTGTTTTAGCCATTCTCGGTTGATGAGGCTTGAGGCTACGATTACCTTTAGAGAACACATCTCTTAGAATGCTCATCGTCCACCTGACGATGTTCTGAAAGCATTCAATCCATACAAGTTCGTTACGGGTTCGAACGAAACCAAAGGCATTATCTCGTTACACTCGTTTTGGAATCACCCTCAGAGTTAACGACAATAACCCTTGCACTCTGAAGTTCTATCTCTATCTTCACTTTGAGATTTCACGACCTATCGTTTAAGTTGGATCAATGTGGTTTTCGGATAATCATAACTGATTCTTGATCCCGGTCTCATCGAAATCCAAACGTATCTTAGAGGCCAAGTTGTTTTAAAGTTAAACAATTTAATTCAATTCAATACTTTAATTCACATAGCATTAACACAGATAAATATCACCCATTTATCACAGATATATCCAATATCACATCATAGAATAACATAGATTATCATTCAATAGATATCAATCAATCCAGACATTCTACTCAAACAATCATCCAAAACAGGAATTATTAATCCATATTATAATTAATCACCTAATCCTGCTTAATTAATCATTAATTAATTACAAACCATTTAACTAATTAATCGTTCCTTAATTACCTTATAAACCAATTAATTGATCTTTAAATACAGATTAATTATGTTTTAATTATCCACTAATAAACCTTAATATTAATTAAAAAACTTAATTACAAACCAATTAATTCTTAATTACAAATTAATTAATCTCTAATTACTTAATTAATTAATCACTAATTACATCTTAATTACTAATTATTAATTAATCACTAATTATTAATTAATTACCTCTAATTATCTAATTAATAATTCTTAATTATACATTAATTAACCTCTTAACTAATTAATTTATAATTCTTAACTATTAATTAATTTATAAATTTCTTGATCAATAATTAATAAATTTAGTTACACTTTTATTACTTTATTTAATTATCAAAATCTTAATTAGCTTTAAGAAAATCATCATCTTTATTAATTATCTAATCACATAAATTTAAAAACATTTATCCTTTAATTAACACTTAATTTTATTTATAAAAATTAAGTTTAAATTATCTTAAAGTTTTAACTTAACAAACTTAAATTAACCAACATATAATTCCTTAATTAAAGGCTTAAGAAAACATTTCAAATGGAAAGAAATTACTTAAGAGAAGTTAAAAAAACAAATTTTGTTTAAAATTTCAAAACTTTGCATTTAAAACCTTTTAAAACATGATTAAAACTTCCTATTCCCTACCTCGGGTTAAACCCGATGTTTACTCGAGTCTGTCTCGAGTTCTCCCTTCGTCTTTTTTTAGCTTAAGTTTAAAAACAAAACTGTTGTTACACTCCCCTGCGAACATGAGTTCTACCCCGAGTCAAACTACCTCTCGCTCGAGAACCACTCCGAGTCACTCATGAACCCAAAACCCATACACGAAAACATCGCCGTGCACGTGCACCGACGTTCGCCAGCGCTCCGGCGTACCTCACCGCCTCCGGCAAGTCACCAGTCGACTCGACAATCGATTCAAATCATCGATTTCATAGCACATAACCCAAATCAAAAATCAAGTTTCCTGTCGACTCTGGAAATCCAGACATCACCAGAAAACCTCTTGAACCACCTACGTCGACTACCCGCGATTCTAGAACTCTGGCCACACATTGCCGACCTTCCACGCTACCATTTCCCAACGTCATGAGCAACTCGAAACACCAAAGACGATGCAGCGACCACATTTCCGACCTCGATCCTTAAACCCTATTCTCGCCCACCGCCGACGCCTCGTCGAACGATTGCCACTTCCACTATTTTTCCTGACCTCGCCGAACCTCCCTCCACCTCCAGTCGAAACCCCGACCACCATAGAACCTCCGACCATCAAAAATTCCTCAAAACCCATTCTCTGGTCATCACCAAAATGCACACTCGATACTAATATAAAAATTGTGATTTTCTTCTTAAAAACCATATTTTTCAAGATCGATTCAAGTTATATACTTGAATCGGCAATTTACAATATTTGATTTTAACATGTTATTAAAATTGCTACTGTAATATCTTGATTCCAGCAGATTTTCAAACCTATTATGCTTGAACATATTTTTAAAACATAGATTTAGTTTAAACCAACTTATTTAGTTTGAATCTCAAAGTCTAACAGTGATCATATAAAAAGATTTTGGATTTTTGATCAAAACTTTAAGCTTTGAACTAAGAACAGAGATAGTCACATACAACAGACATGCACACTTCATAGATACAGAGATATCACTATATATATATATATACACAAGCAATCATCATTCAACTCAGAATTTTCACAAGCAACAGAACTTAATTTACTTAAGCTTTAATATAAAATGTTTACTCACCTGAAAAATAATTTGAACAGAGAGCAGCTTTCTGGTTTTGAAAAGTTATCAGTCTGATCTTCTTGCTTGTTGAGTTGAGTTGAGTTGTAAATTAAGCTTCAGTTGTAAGATTATTATCTGGTATACTTAGTTTTAAATGAACGAATTGGAACCAGAGGGTGTACAAATATAGAGAAAATATGTTTCCAGGGAAGGTA
This sequence comes from Allium fistulosum, assembly GCA_030737815.1. Taxonomy (NCBI): domain Eukaryota; kingdom Viridiplantae; phylum Streptophyta; class Magnoliopsida; order Asparagales; family Amaryllidaceae; genus Allium; species Allium fistulosum. The sequence goes on along the minus strand of CM060905.1, from coordinate 247,297,277 downwards.
TTTACTGGTACACAATTTAGTCAGAGATTTTTCTTGCTTGTGGAGGATGAAATGATAGCATTTAATGCTTGTCTGGTTTTATTTTCATACTTATCCACTGATTATGTATGTACATATATATTATTTTCTTGCCTTGCATACATGTATTTCTATAGGCTATAAATTTCTAGAATTATCTTTATGTGTTTACTATAAAGTTGTTATAGTTATTATTAAAATGTTAACTTGTGTATTTATTTCTATTTTTAAAGTTTAACTATCAAACACTTAATTTATATTCATATATTTTTATACCTATATTTAGCGTTGGTAAGATTTTATTTCAAGCATTATTATCTAGATTACATCTATATATATATTTAGATCCAAAGTTAATAAGGTAGAGCTTCACTTTAATTTAATGTGAATAAGATAGATTTTCTTTTAAATATTTTTGAAAGACTTTATTTTAAATTTTTAAATCATAGCTTTCTTCCAAAATACACACACACACACACATATATATATATATATAAATGGTAAATGTTCCAAAAGTTTTATTTGTTTTTAAAATGATAAGTTGTATTTTAATAAATCAGATTGAATGCTTAGTAAAATAATATTGCTAAAATCCTGGGCCGTCACAGAAATAAACTTGAGCTGACCCAAGCATTATAAGAAAATAAAAACGGGATCAATCTGGTAAACTAGCGTGAGAAAACTCAAATCATATGGATTGCTATATAAAACCCTTCAAAAATAGAGGTATATCGTAAGACCACATCGCCAATAAACGTGGATGGGCTTTTACCTTACAATAACCAAACCATTTCTATTATAAAATCCAGTGATAATATAATAATGTCTAAGGTGTGAAATATAAATAATCACGTAGTTGTGATGCATGTGAGTGTACATCGCAACAATAATAAGTATACAATCACAACCACAAAGGCGCGTTCGCAGATTGTGTAAGATTCCACTGAGATGCCTCAGTACTTCGAGAATGATCCCCCTACATAAGGATCAGAGGTATCCTTCTGAGCACCGTATATCTCTAGATAAAATATACTATAGGAAAAACATAGATTGTCCAAGCCCGAACACGTGGCACCGAAACAAATCACTCCCACATGCATATCCATAAGTAACACTAGAATGGAGTGCCTGCACCCTAAGTTAGCTAAACTCCATAGGTTATGTCTCTTATCTCCGGTTTCTCTTATTGATGATGGTGAAGTCACATTCAGAATCCTAGCACATGAGTTACGACTCAAACAGATCTCCACACACGAGTCCCTAACTCGAACGAATTTCGGAACCACATGTGGATTCCCATATCTCAACAGATCTCGAAATCACACATGGATTTCTTAACAGATCTCGAAATCACATATGGATTCCCACATCCTGAATAGATCATGAACAACTACAGGTGTTCGAGCACCTCAAACAAATCTCGGATCTGCACATAGATTCCAGCATCACGAACCTCTTCCAAAGCATCACGTATATGGTTTTGGAGTGGTTACAGTTTCAAGTCATCTCAGATAAGTACACTCCCCCACTTACCGGACGCTGCGAAACCAATCGACGGATTTCCTGTTAACTCAACTCCGGTTTTGTAAGAAATAAATAGACAATACATAAGAGCGGAGATCACCTCCTAACTATTTAAGCTTAAATGGATTTCCTTATCATTTTTCCTAGAAGAGCAAAACGAGTTTATACGTACAATATAGCAACACCGAAGATAATTGTACCATATAATTCCCGTGTTTCTTCTAGATATTTCCAGAGTTATATTTTGGTCAAATCCAATAACAATAAAAATAATCGCATACGAGGAACTAAGTCCCGTATACTCTCCATAAGCAAGTAACACACAAAGTATGATTGAAACACACAAGCACAATCAAGTCATATGAACGACTTCTTTCCCCTTTTTAATTAATCCTCCTTTATTAATTAAAAAACCTCTTTTATTAGTAAAACTCCTTTTTACTCAATAAACTTCTTTATAAATGAAACTCCATTTGATTAATTAAACTTCACTATTTAATTATAACTTCCATATTCATTTCTACCTGTTCAATACTCTTAAAAGTATTCATATACTTATGTCAACCGTGTAAATATATTCACAAATCAATTTCAAAGGGCTTAAGATAAATGTTACTCAAACACTGTCACTACAAACCCAAAACCATTTCAAAGTTGTAATTCGGTTTAAAATTCCATTTTTAAAGATTTAAATATTTTCCCCAAAATCATTTAATAATATTTTACCACTTTAAAATGTTATTCAAGGGTTTAAAAACAAATGTTACTAAAACATTGTTTACAACAAACCCCAAAAACACTTCACTTTATCATTATTTTTTAAAACTCCCTTTTAAAGATCTAATTACTTTTCAAAAGTATAGTTAAATGGGTTAAAACAAATGTTGTCCAAACACTGTTACTATAAACCCAAAATCACTTTTATACTTGCCATTAACTTCGAAACATTCATTTAAATTTCGAAGTACATCTCCACTTATTAAACAAGGTAATATTCCATTTTAATCAATTTTACAAAACTATCCATTATAACATAAGTGTTATAATCTAGAAACTTCTTTATGTTCTTTTACAAATACTAAACTTCCTTTCCAAATTTCTAAATATACCAAAATACCTCTTATGTATATATATATAGATAATTTATTTATAAAACTAAGATATTTAATAAATTACTATAAAAAATTTGAAAGGTATTATAATATAAAAGCCTTTATTTCTTAAATAAAATCTTTAACAAGTTTTCTAAAACTGTATGTATACTAAAACATACTTTTAAAATACTTTACTATATTTTAAAAACCATAAAAACCTGTTTTATAATTTAAAACCATTACTTTGAAAATCCATAAATGATTATTAGTAATATATCTAAACCTTGATATTTTTTCGATAATAAGTAAACTTATAGTACTTATTAAAAGTATGAAGAAACCCTAGGATGTCTTCCAAAGTTAATTTTAAGGTCTCGGTCACAACGATTTCAAAGTGCATCCATCGCAGCTTTTTCGCTTCTAACATTTATAACTTCCATTTCCAATTTTCACAAATGTCCAAAATGATTCATCTATGTCAAACACACCAAAACATGTGTAGCCAAATATATATACATATATATTTCCATAATATACTCCTGTTTAACACATGTCAAATATCAGAAATTTCAAAGCACGTTCAATACGACTATATCGCATCAAACATTCACAACATAATTTCCAACTTAATCAATTAGCAATATCAAACATGTAAACAAGTAGTCTAGAGCATGATACATGTTATAGATGATCCAAAGAGTGAATTTACTCCATAATAATGTTATCACTTGTTTTACAAACAAGGCGGGTTCCAAAAGTAATAAATTGCATTGTTTGTTATACTATTTATATTTTAATACAATGACAATTATATACACAACAATATACATATAACTGGTGAGCAAACTCACCGAAGCCCCAATTCAATCCTAGACGTAGAAAATCCCGATATGAGCGCAACGGCTAAAACGACGCTTCGATTGTACATTGTATGCAAAAATTACGTGCTATACAAGATTTTGAGATTTAAAAAAGCTAATTAATAAATTAATTAACCTAACCTACATTAATTTCCCACTCATCCTCTTCCTTTCCCATGCACGTGATACATATCTCTACCATAGCTATGCACCTTTTCCAACGATATAGTGATTCACTCGATTAAACCCAAAACTGTCTACACCAACGATCTGCTCTTCGAACATTCAACTCAACAACCACGACTTCGACACCTCCGATGCCCTCCTGAATTTATGATTGTCGTGCCCTAATTTTCCTAGCCCAGGTCATGAATTGATTTCGACCACCATTCATCCTCAAACAACCACGAATGATCTTGCTTCACCACCACGAGCACAACGACGAACTCGATTTCATCTCCAGTGCCCCTATGCCACCACGACCTGGAGCTCCACAATACAACAACTGAAATGTCGCATACCCCAAACTAGCACCGCTCCCCCCTAACTTCGTCCATGAGCTCGTCTTAGCATGAGAAATCCAACGCCCCCATCCCCAAAGTCCATCGTCTCCCTATCACCACAAGGTCGCGTGCCCTGGTCCACGACAGCAAATGTCGATCCCCTCTAACAACCATCGCAACCAATTTTGAACAAATTGAAACGAAGCCTTCGACCATACGAGTCCATCGAATCTAAAATCTCTCGATTTTGCTAAGTACAACTCTCGATTTAATTGATAGAAGTTTGAAAAATGTTAGCGTCTCACTTTCGTTCACATGCAAAAATTAAGAAAGAAAAGAAAGAGGGAAAGTCAAGGAGAAGGGTTTATCAAGGGGAATTTATAGTAAAATAAATATTACTATTAAATTCTCAAATTAAAAAGTAACGTGTTTCGAGCACGCCCAATCGTCCCGAAGCTCATCGACGTATAACAACTCAATATTCTAGATCCAATGGTCCTAGTTTTTTCAAAATCCGAGAAAGTGTCCCGGAATGATAATTTCACACGTTAATAATAAAAAGAATTATTATTAAAACCAAATTAATCACTTTTAATTATAAATTAAAAGTTTACCATTTCATTTCCTATTTAAAAAGAATTTAAATAAGCTTTTTTATTCGAACTAAATCCAAGATTCAATTATTTAAATAATTCTGACATTTAAAAATAAGACGTTCGAAAATCTACGTCGTTACATATTGTTTATGTACACATCTTTGAATTTAGACATAGTCTAACCTATTTATTATTTATATAATAGTCGGGTCAGTTCGAGACATTTAATATTTAGGGACGAAGGTGCCAGTTTGTAAATGTTAGGCTTAGTTGGAGATTAGGTTATTAGTCGTATTGTGTATCATAATAAGGACTCGTGTATGTATATGTTGATGAATTGGATGTATTAGATCTATCTTGTATATATATTTGAGAATTAGTAGGAATTTGACTTATTTTTGCATCCCACTCCGACCTATGTGATGTATTATATTTGTATCGTTGTGCTGATGGCTCTTTGATCTTTATTATTTTGTATTATGTATTGTTCTATCATTGAGAACCACATGTGTTTAATGCTTTGTACCAAGACTGTTTACATTGGGGTGAGTTGTTTTTATATTATGAGACGTATTCAGTGTCGGTCCAAGGAAATATTCACATGTGTATCACCCAGATTGCCTCGTTCTCCATGTTACTAAATAGTATTTGTGACGATCCAACTTTTCGACCCTCAAAAGCTGACATTAATACATCTACGGTATTCATGTAACGAGCATTCGAGTGTGGAAAAGACAGATTGTGGGGGTGAAAGAAAAGAAAAGACATGACAAAATCTCACATCGTGATGAATAATATATAATATCCAAATGATCTTTATAAAAGTAAACTTTGATATTCATACAACAATCAAAGTCTAACATATTATCTACCTGGCCAGTTATAATAGCCTGTCCTTACAACTGCTGATTTATACCAAACAATAAATACAGCAGAAATAATAGTACGAGATTAAGTCTTTGAGGGAATTGGCTCATCTCCTGAAGCTCCAAAGCATCCACAGCTAACTCTGGAAAAATACTCAGGTCTAACCTGAGTATTATTAGAAAATAATACCTGGATCAGTCTAGTAAACCAACGTGAGAAACTCAAATCATAAGGATTTTTATATTTATAAAACACTTTCAAAAATAAAGATATCTCGTAGGACCACGTCGCACATAAACACAGATGGGTTTTTACCTAACGATAGCCAAACCATTTCAAATAGAAAATCTAATGATATTATAATAATGTCTAAGATTTAAAATGAATATATAACATAGCTGAAATGCTTACATCTCACATTCCAATATTTGGGCACAACTCAGTCCATAAAGCACGCATTGGAATATGGATTCCATATAATGACTAGGCAAGTGGGGTACCACCTACCACAGTACATTTCTAGATAAAATGTAACGAGGCTGCAAACCTATTGCACCTCCGTGAATCAGAATCAGTCTGCCTCTTCCTAGGTAGTACCGAATATGACATCACCTCGGTTGCTTTACAACCTTTTCCTTGAGAGCTCTCATGCACATACCAAATCCATAAATAGTGATCTAGAAAGGTGATGACCATGCCATAATGGGTGCGACCCATATAGCCCTACGGCATCTCCCCAGGTTTATCCATTTCTGGGTGTGAGGCTCATGAGGCAACTATTACCTTTTACTTTAACAAATCCCACATGGAATGATAACACTGTCTTCCAAGCAACAATTCAATGCCGGCATTCATCTATACAAGTTGTTCAGGATATAAACAAACCGAGGGCACTACTTCTACTGCATTCTTTTTGGAATCACCCTCGGGATTAGTAGAAAGCAAACCTTGCAATTCAAAAAACTCCATCTTCAATTTCCATCATCTTCAAAATGTCCTAACTCGAATGCTTATGCTGGTTCGAAGTGGTTTTCGGATAAGTCATGCTTATTTGATACTTGTATCTCCGAACCAACAATCGATAATTTAAAACTGGCCAAGATTTGATAGTCGGTTATTTAACTATCAAATAAATAATCAATCAATCTAGAGATTAAATTTCACATAGAAACCAAGAATGATTTAACCACATAAGATACCATTAATCCTCCTTAATTAATCCTTTCATTAATTAAACAAAATTATTTATGGTGTAAGTAAATGGGTTGTATAGAAATTAGACCAAACATACTTACCATCACTTTCCGATTTCAAATAGTACTATCCCTTGATTAACAATGAAATCAGACAAGTTAGAAAACTATCCTTGCCTCGGCATACATTCTTAGTTCTCAAGATAGACATGATTTTCTATACCTCGAAATTTGGTGTTGAGTATGAAAATAATATTTTTCATACCACCATAAGTTAAAAAGATCAATTATGGAAACCAAATTCGAATACAAAAATAATACTTCATATACTCAGCTTTAATCTTCGATTTCAAACTTAAAATATCATTTGGTTAACAATGAAGTCGTTCAAATTGGAGTACCACTGCCTCTCAAACTTTGACTTGACAACACTTCTAACTTTCAAAATAGAAACAAGTTTCATACCTCAAGGTCTAAAAATTAAAATACTATCCAAGAGTTCCAATATACTTGTTCTTAAAAACATTTTCCAAAATCACTTATTTAAACCAAAGTTTGATTAAAAAGGCAACAACTTTTCCTTTATAAAAGTAAACACTTTTTAATTGATAAATTCCAAACCACTTTAAAACATCTTCCCTTTACGCAAGTAAACAACTTATTTAATAATAACAAAGTGTTATAAATCAACTTCCTTTTCAATTTCCCAAAACCATTTACTACAACAAAAATGTTATAGTCCATGATCTTTTTCCTTTTCTTGGAAACATTTATTGCAATAATAGTGTTAAAATCCATGTTTCCTTCCTCGTTTTAAAATTACTTTTAAAACCCTTTAAAATAAGTTTGAAACTTGAATTTAAATCATCCCTTTTAAAAATGGTCGCTTTTAAACAAAACTTGAATTTTTAAACAAAGCGGTTTCCTTTATACATTTTAAAACCATGTTTTAATTAACTAAATAAATTCGTAAAATTTATTTATATCTTCATACATCCTTTTAAATAATTATAAATGCATTAGAAGAGAATTTTCAAAATATCTAAATTATACAACCCTTTTTTACTTTACAAAAATCATTGGTTTCCAAACTGCATCCATAACGACTATCGCTATATGGACTGTAACTTTTACAATATGTTTTGTAAATTAAATAACTTTCAAACTCCATTATCTTTCTATATTTTAAACAAGTTTAGTAAATTTGAAAAAAGGTTTGAAAATGAAAGTCAAGTTCGGAAATCATTTCAAAACACTTTAGGAAACAAGTGGTAAATAATTTAAAAGCGAGCATGGGATTTCAATGTCGTAATAAAACCAACAAGTAGGTTAACAATAAATAAATAGCATTTACTTTTCATATACACAAACATTTACATAACCAATAATATATGTAAAAAATATCAACAAGGTGAGGAATCCTTTAGGATCCCTCTACAAAATTTACATTCTTCAAAGTACTTCTATAGCGACCTATTCGCTACGGAATACTCTGATTTCCTTTACTTAGTCCCTTGCAACACAATGGATTATTTATGTCATCTACTTCCAAGTGGGAATGAGCAACAATATGAAGTACTATATATATACAATATTATATGCAAATAACTAATTCGAGTAATGTAACAACCCAACTAGGAACATGCCTAAATTTCGACCCCAAAAGGCTCATCAGAACTTAGATCCATTCTAAGGCAAGCCGTTTGTAGTAAAAAGAAATAACATTACGGAGCCATAACTAAACTTTTAGAACTCACAGCAGATGGAACCAAATATAATAGTAAAGTGTACCCATTTATTTTAAAACTATAAAAATTTCATAACACAAAATCTCATAAAAACCGTAATATAATATCCGTTACAACAATTGTTTGAATCCATGGGTACACATGAAAGCAAATGGTAATAAATACTGCCACTTGCTAAGCTTCTTCACCTTTAATTATCGTCACCACCGTCACTTCATCCTTAACTTGTGTGGTAATGAGAAGGGTATCAGAACAACAAGTGTCTGGTGAATAAAAACCTCGATTCTTACCTTTTCAGTACTTAGGCAGTATATTTCAAAGTAAGAATATGTCTACGAACATAAAATCATTAAAATCATTTAATACTTCTTTATATGGAAAGGAGGTGGGTCCAACCACTTAATACCTTCCATTCCATAAGTAAATCCCATATCCCGATCATACGCCATAAATAGCTAATAATGTAAGAGACGATACCCAAGCCACTTAATACTTCCTAGTAGAAAATAGGCAGATCCCCTCATTAAGGCCTAATTCCAGAAGCGTGCTCCTCAATAGTACTATCTAGCTGACATCATATGAAATCTCATAGGCCACTTAATATTTCCAAGTGGAAAATAGGCAGACCCTGTCATTTAAGGCCTAATTCTAGAAGTGGACCCATGTAGAGGTACCACCTACCATAACCCCTTGGCCATTTAATACTTCATCTGGGGAAAATGCGGGTCCAATCACTTAATACCTCAAACCCTGAAGCAGGCCTGTAACAACTGGGGTTTACGATCCTCGAAAATCGACACTAGTACATTCTCGATATTCAATGCCGCAAATCCAAGCACCAGAAATCCCGCTTGTTAGGGAAAAGGAAAATAAAGATAGAACAAAATCTCATACGAACGGAATAACATATATTATTTCAAAAATAATCTTTACAGAGGAAAATTTTGAATATAATACCAGATTCTAACCTAGATTCAGCCTGGACAGTTATAAACCCTCTGCCCTTACAAATGCCAAAAAATAAAAACAAATGCAATAAATGCAGTGAATAATAGAATACGTCCATACGTAGATAAAGATCTCCAGCTCTCCTTTTGTAAACTCCAAGAGTCTTCAACTAAATATAAAACTACTCAGATCTGACCCGAGTATTAAAAATACCCAGATCAGGCTTGATAAACCAGCATGAGATATTTGATTTATAAATTGATGCCAGTTTAAAACCTTTGAAAAGAAGGGTATCTCATAAGACCACGCTCACACATAAATACTAACGAGGTTTTACCTTACGATAACCAAAATACATTATATGGAAATTCACTTTGATATTATTATTAATGACATTTCTTTGAAAATCCTTTCCAAGCAAATATATATAGGGCTGTCAATGGATACCTGAAAAATCCGAAATCCGTCTGCATTCGTATCCGAAAATACAAATATTATCCGATATTCGAAAAGAGGATGCAGATATCCGATATCCGAAAAGAATTTTGGATGCGGATATGAGTATATCCGTATCCGAAAAATATCCGTCCGATCTGAAACTAGGTATGTTTCTAATAATTATTATTTTAAGTAGACGGCTAAATTAAATTTAAAAAGCTATGATGAATGGAAGAAAGAAAAAATACTATCTATTGTTTTAGTTTGTTTTTGTTTATTAAAATTGTTGTAATAGCGTATGAACTTGACATTATGTATGTTGCTATTTTGTCATTTGAATTGTTAAAATATCGTATGAACTTGTTTGACATTATGTGTGTTGCTATTTTGTCAATTGAAAAACTGATTAGTATTGTAGTTTGTGTGTATTATCATTTGAGAAAGTGATTGTTTTAGCTGTGATGTTTTAGTTCAAAAATATTAGTATAATAAAAATCTTATTCAATTTCGGATGTAGATATTTCGGATATTTTCGAATATCCAGAAATATCTGCTTTTTATTTTCGGATGCGGATATTTTCAGATATCCAAAAAATATCTGTGGATGCAGATATGTATGTTAATTTTCTGATATCCACGGATATCGGATGCGGATTTAAATTTTTGGATGCGGATATAGCCATATCCACATCCGTTTGCATCCGTTGACAGCCCTAAATATATATAAACACAACGAAATGAAATTTCAACAAGGGCTAGCTGAAATGTTTGCAAAGCATTACTGCTATTTTGGGGCTACAATCAAAACCATAAATCTCATATTAGGATTGGATTTCCAACATGATAGGGAACTAGTGGCCTTTCATACCCTAAAAATCCACGCATAACACATAGTTTCCGAACTACATCGTTACACTACTATGGAACAGAGTATTACTTGGCTAGGCTTTACACAATCTCTGGCAGCCTCCAATATCTGTCCATTCATACAATAAGTTAACAAGTGCTTACAGGGACATCTTCCCTCAATAATAGCCCAAAAATATATCCTTCAGACCATAAAGTATCCTATATTCCTAGGATGTGAGGCTCGTGAGGCTATGCTCCACAAATCCACACTTTGCTTTTTGCAAAGCCATGCTTTGATCCTCATAGGTTCCACTTTGAATGTCGCATAGCCATTCCTTCGATCACTATTAACTTTCGTGAACATACAACCTCTGAGCTTGTACGTCTCAAAGAAGGGTGTTAAGCTAAGAGAAGTTGCCTTCTATGCACCCAAACAAATAAATGTTTGTAATAGTCAATGTTGTAATCTCAGAAATGCAATGTCAGACATTCGTCCATACAAGTTCGTCCTAGGACTGAGCGAAACCGAAAGCACTCCTCCTACCACCATTAGTAGTGAGTAGTCCTTGCAATCCGAAGATTTTCAAAACGAATGGACCACTGCTATAATAAATATCTCTATATTAGGAGCGATCCAGAGAATGTCAACAAGCAGTCCTTTTTCTATGAGGATCTTCGGTCTTCAATACAATAAAGATATCATAATGTAGACACCACTGCCATATAAATATAATATGGGGTAACTCCATGGGACTGGTGAGAGAAATCCCTACATTTTGAGGATCTTTGGTCTTCAATAATCATCATCTTCAACATGTCTTCACTTCTGAATGTATACATTGGTTTGAAGTGGTTTTCAGATAAAAGTTATCCAAATCCGACCCAGGTTCCTCCGAACCAATCATCGATTAAAAAGATGTTAGGTTCATATGTGATTATCAATCATCATTCAATTTAATTCATCTTTTTATTTATTCATAAATATCTCAAAGAGATATTATTTTAAATTATTCCATTTGTCTTCTTAACAATATATGGAATCATTAAGCCTCATTTATCAAATCCTTTGGTTAATTCAACCTTTTTGAATCTTGAAATAATTCCATTTTATTTCATCCTTTACTTAGGAAAATATTTCCAAATCATTTATTTAAATCTTTACAAAGATTTCCAAATCATAACTTTTAATACGGGTCAAAAACAATGTTATTTAAGACATAGTTACTGCAAACCCAAAATAATTAATTTTAGGTATAGGAACTAAATTAATTCCAAATCATTTATTTAAATTTCAACAAAAGATTTCTTATTTCCAATACATATCTTTTTAATAGGTTGAAACCCTTTTGTTTAAGATGTTAATCAAAAACCAATAAATATTAAGTGAGCATAATCTAAAGAAATCGTCTAATTCTACTCAATATCAATTCTCGTATTCAACAAGTACTATGGGTGGTATAATGGTGAAATCACCTTTTAAATTCCACGAAGAGTACGAGTTCCCTCGTCGGGTTTTAACACCGAGTATAAGAATATTATCATCATAAAATCCAAGTTATTTATATTTGGAAAATTATATCCTTTATACTTCGGAAAATTTTGATCCATGTAAATCAAATTAACCATTCCCTCCGTCGGGCCAATCTAGATAGCCAGGGAGAGCAGGACACTAGTTTTCCAAACCCGAGCCTAGACACTATCTCTCTACCACCCATAAGGCGGTCAAGTAATTTGATCGACTCTAAAACATTTCACATTTAACCATTCCATAAATCACTTAAATAATCTTTAAAATACTTTATTAATCATTTAAAAACATTTACAAAAGATTTGGAAAAGAATGGTTGCGTTTAAAACTATATTTCCAAAGTTATAGAAATGTGCTGCGGAAAAGTGCCGTGGAAAGTGCTTTTTAAGCTATATTGATCAAAACGACTTTTTATCATTTAGAAATTTATTTTTATAACTCAAATCACTTTTAAAATATCTTAAAAGATTTTTAGAATTTATTTCATATTTTTAAACAATTTTAAAATATCAATTTCAAATAAATCCTTTTATGGATTTCGAATTGCAAAACTGTGATTTATCCAAAAACTTATTTTACGCATATTTCAAAATCTACTTATCAAAATCTCGATTTTCTTTCTTTGTTTGAAAACTATGGATATAATAATTCAGAAAATTCTTATCTCGAAGAATTCCGAGCTATATTCCATTTTATATACTCGTTTGACTTTTATGGTGCGAAATCGCGAATTGCCGTTACGTGACGTGTCTATTTTTTACGCCAAATTTATTATTTGTCAAAACTTCACTAGATTGAATTTTAATGTTTATAAAACATTTATAAACCATTTTCAAACATTTAAATCAATATTTTCCATATTAAATCTTTTTTTCACTTTTAAATCATTTCATAATAATATATTGTTATAATATTCATTTTCAACCTTTTATATATTTTAAAATCATTAAGAGGCTCAATAAACTCCATACACACATTATATGAATTCATTTTCTATTAATTAACCATTTTTATTATGATTTCTCATAATTTATCACAACCAAGTTATTAATCATACCAACATCCATATAATCAACCATATAATCAACCAAGTTATCAAACATTCATATAAATCATTAAGAGATTAAATGGTCATATTATCATACTTAAAAATAGTTATAGAGATTATTTATTATTTAATAAACGTTGAGTACTCACCTATGGCTCCACTCCACCAATCTTTTTCGTAACATCCCAAGTCGATTTCGACAGCACTTCCTCCTCTTTGCCTTGCTCCGGAGTTTCTCGAACTCCTCATATGCTCATGCAATCATTCCTCCCCCACCTCCTTGCCTAGGGCCTCACCTCCCAAACAACCCAAAGATCACGACCATAAGGCCATTAAGTAAGAAGATAAGAGGTTTAAGAAGGAGAAGGAGTGGAATAATGTATGTGTATATATGTATATATTTTTTATTTTATTTACTACTAAAATTTCTTCATAAATTCTTTAAGGAAGAAGCCATTAAAATGGAGAGGAGGAGTGTAGGAAAAATGAAGAAGAAGCTAAATGAAATGGAAGAGTATGCATGGGTATTTATAGGGAAAAAATGGTAGAAAATATATAAAAGTGATGGACAAAACTACCCTTAGCCTATACGCCACCCATCCCATCACCATATATGTTACCCCCTCCCTCCTTGTCCTCTCCTCCATATGCAAGTGATGATGGTGAGTTGATGTGAGGGTAAGTTTGCTTTAGGTTGATTAAAGATGAAGAAAGGTGAAAATATCATGATATTTCTAAGGTTTATGTATTTATACATGTATGTATCTCATATGTATGTATATATGTGTTAGTGTATATATTAGTGGATGCATTTGTATGTTATATATGTGCATATGACATATAAACAAGGTTGCAATGACTTTCGAACAACTTCCGTTAGTTAAACTGTTGAAAATCGGGAAATCGATTCCTAATCACATTTTCACTTCTAATTTAAATTACATATATATGTAAACAAAACTTGAAAATAAATTTATAATCATTATTAGTTAATTAAAATGATCTCATTTGAATTATGAAATCATATAAATCAATATTAATAATTATTTACAAAATTGTTATTATACCGATAAAGCGATATCAATTTTCTTATATTTTCAAACTAATCATATATCTTTATAAAACTATTATAAATTATTTATTATCACTTTATAACTATTTAAAATAAATTACAATCATCAAAAAACAATTATTTGAATAATTATAATAATTATTAAATCATCAAATCTCAATTTAAATCATAAATCAATTATTAAATATAAGGGCATTATTGAGGATGCCATACATATTTTTAATTTTCAAAAATAAAATAAATAATTTTATTTCATATTCTTGTTCAATTATAAAAATAAGTGTATGTATCCAGCTCCGTGCGCGATGTTTTACGATTATAGAGTTGTTTATCGATGAAAAGGTTTTCGGCCATTTTATCGATATTCCTTCAAAGTTTATATTTTCATAAATACTTATTCAAATTAAGATTACCATTATTATTTATTGTTCTAAACATCATAATCCATGTTTGTAAAAGCTTATATTTGAATATTTTAAAAATAAATATAATTTATCAGATTGATAAATTTACGGGTCATTACAAGGCCCTTCGTCTTATGGCCCTTACTCATAATGACGTCTCACATTAGTCCTCTATGTGTAGGAACTGGTAGCCATATTAGCTGAGTAGATTTCCCTATAAAATTTGGAACTAACCTCGCGCCGTTACATATATTTATCATAAGGATATATCACGTCAATAAAAGTGTACACAACTTCTGGTAGCTCAAAGTGAAGGGCAGAATTCCGTCTTTTAACTCTATTGACCTCGCATCCCTATGACTTAGCCATAAATTATTTACTCTTTATACACACACACACACACTCCTCTCACCATTTCATAAATAAGGCCTTATATGGAATCTTCCTTATTACACCTTAAAATAATAACTGGGATATATAAGAGTTTCCTCTTATTTTCACCTCAAAATCAATTACCTTCCTAATGGGGGAAAATAAATGTAAATAGACGCCTAATTAGCTATGCCATATATGTAATAGTTATACGTTAATTACGTAAATAGGAATATATAAATACTCAAGCTTAATAAGTTTTGAACACACATATTTTACGCCCTAAACTAGCTTTAATTGTCAATTCTCTAATCAACTATTATTACAAGTCCTTTTTCTTCATTTCTAAAGATTTCATGGAATTCCAAAGTCCAAAACAAGGAATAAATATTCATAATCAAAACTGTAATAACAGACTTGTAAATAAAATAGAAACTCAATTTATTACACCAATTCAATGGAATCTCTTAAACAATATGATTTGCAATTTAAACCTCATATTTTATTCAACTCCTCTTTTACAAAGAAATAGATAAGAATAAATGATGTAAACCACGAATAAAATTCATAATCTAAACCCCTTATTTTATTGAATGATCATAATTCGACCAAAGAAGAAGGAGAAGTGGAATAGACTATGAAATTATCAAAAATGCATAAATGAAGAAAATTCATCAAATTAATGTAAATAATTGAGAATCTCAACATAGAATTGACACTTCTAAATAAATGGAATTTGGGCGGATTTTATCTATCATATTTTCGAAATCCCAAAATCCTTATGGCATATTCAAATCCAGAAGAAATACACTAAACAATTGCGGAAAAGAAATACTAAGGTTTCCACTCACATATTAGCCTTAACATTATTCAAATGGATTTGTAGCCATATGATCTCTTCCAGAATCTCTCACTTTTGATACACACACACACACAAACAATAGGGAAGAGGTTTATATATTCATTAGATTCAGAATAATTATAGAAGAATAGGATAAGAATAGATTGGAGGAAGAAGAAACAAATAGGAAATAAGTTGAATCCTTACCTAAATTTTCTACAGAGTTTGTGAATCTTATTAGAGAGATAGCAATGGCAAAGCTTCGTCGTATTCCCCAAAATAATATGAATAAAAGTGGAGAGGATGGGGTCCTATTTGTAGGAGTTGAAATGTACTAGAACCGTAGGATGGAAGTAGGTAGGAACTGGGTAAATCTGGAGCGCAACCGAATAGAACATAACATAAAACCCTAGCCGCCACTGGCAACTATCGTTGCTAAGCGGTCGACCGCCCTTAGGTGACCATTCAACCATTATGGTTGACCTATTCAGGTCGACCGCTCTTTTATTCAGAGTGTTTATTTTTGTTTCCATCGCCGAATTATTTTATTCCCTAATTAACTTTTTAATGTTAAGCGTTAATTAATCGTTTACTTAGCCCCCAAGCTAAAATTTTGAAATTTAAATCCTAAATTTGATTTCTCATTTGAATGAATTCAAACTAAATTAATTTAAATCTGAGAACTTCAAATGCTCATAACTTCTTTGTTTGAGCCCCGTTTTCAGCATATTGTATATGGAAACAGATCAGAATTTCGCCATGAACGTAATGGAATTACTTTCGTAGTCAAATTCCAACTTTTATAAAATTCCCATATCCAACCCTTACCGTATTTAATTTACTTTACTTTATTTATTCATGGTTCATTTTATGGGGTGTTACAAGTAACTAATTATTACAACATATAACTTAATTTTTAAAACTAATTTAAAGTGAGATATCTCACTTTCATTCAAACCAAATACAAAACCACCACCTTCCTTGCTTCAAACTCGACCAAATCCCTCCCCTTCTGCCTAGAAGCTCATGCGCACCCCTCCTCCTCTCTCCTTGCTCTCGGCCTACCCTAAAAGAGTGGGTTTGGGCTTGTTTTTGTTAACTTGAATGATGAAGAGGATGTTGCTTATTACTAGAGGCTTATATCCTTGTTTTAGAGAAGAAATGGAATGATTTTAAAGTATTTTCTTTTGTGAAATCTTAGAAGAAGAAAGTGGAAGTAAGAATAGAAATGGAGTAAAAGAATTTGAGTTTTGAAAAAAATGAAGTAAAGAAGAGAAGTGAAAAGAGGAGGTTATTTTATAGAAATGAAAAGTGAAAACTTACCAAAATACCCTTTATTAAAATATACCACTACTCGCTTTAATACTTAGACTACTCACCCTCTCTCTCTCTCTTTTCTAGCCTACTTAAGCCATCACATCGCCATTTTAATGTCTTTTATGTAATAATATTTTACTTTATTTTTTAAAAATTAAAAAGAAAAATCCACTTTTTAATTAATTACTTAATTACCTTTTTTAATTTGTTTTTAACTAAACTATTTAATTAGTAAAAGATGTTTTGTTATTTGTATATATGAAACACTATTGTACGCAACATGTTCCAACAACTTTTGGCCGACGATAAGTTGAAAATCCGAAAAACGAATTTTGATCACATTTTCCACCTTTCATCAACTATTTATTTTTGTAAACAAACACTACGCCATAAATGGCCTTCTGCAACACAAAAAAAATGTTGGCTCAGGCCCGAAAAATGTTGCCATAGGTCTATGGCAACACTTTTAGGGTGATGTAATTTTTGTCGTTGCCTTAGACCTCAAAGGCAATAGTTTGACTATCTAAGGCAACATAAGTAATATTGTTGCAATGGAACCCTATTTGGGTCTATGGCAACACACATAGGTATCTGTAGCAACATTCCAAAATGTTGCTATAGATATTAACTTTTTGAATTTGTGGGGCCCACAATGTAGAGCATATTTGATTTTTTAATAAAAATAAATATTTATTTAATAAAATGCTATTGCACAGAATTTGATATTTAAACAATAATTTATTTAAATAAATATTTTATTTCAACATTTGAAATAGTACAAATTCCTGACTCCACTATTTGACAATTCAATGATATATAACACTGATATTCACATATACAGATATTCCTCACTACATCACTCAGTTCACTCATTACATATGCAGTTTCAATTTATACAGACACCGACACTGACAAATATATGACGAGCCGAGAGCCGAGCCGAAGGCGAGCCGAGAAGCGGGTCCGGGCGCAGCGCCGGCGGGGGTCCGGGGCACCGCAGTCCAGTCTTCAATACCTGTCACATATAATTCAAAAGCAGTAATCTGGAAAATAATATTTAACTCAAACAGAAAATGAAAATATTTTTTTTATAATATTTGCCTCAGGTATTTGGGTTGTTTCTTTTCATAAGTGCATAAGCCAAACATGAATGCAACACATGGATACAAGGACACGACACAAGGTCAAACCTGAGTCATCGACTGGATTCAACTCAGGGCCAAGCAACCAACAAAACAAACAAGAACCAGGTTCAGCAAAATATAGACAAGCCAGTGCAAGAAACACAGCAGTACACATAGGCAGCCCATCAAGCAAAAACAGTGAATGCATCAGGCATGTACAAGAGAAACATAGGCAGTAATATGATATACAGAGGACTTGGAGCATCAGTTCATGTTCTGGTTTAACAAATGCAGCAGAAAGGAGCTAACAAGCTCAGATCAGAAATCAAAAACAAGCCAGTGAACCAAAATCCAACATACCAAATAATATCACATCGCAATTCATCATCGGCAAAGCAAAATCAAGCTAGTGAACCAAAATCCAACATACCAATACATCATCGCAATCCAACATACCAGATTTATCAAAGTCCAACAGAAAGATTAAACCCGAGATTATAGGAAATAAAGCCTATAAATAAATCCCAATTCATCATCGGCAAAAGCATGCGAGTGTAACCAAAATCGAGAATAATCAAGTAAACCAGAAGGCAGAAAACATACCAAATAATATCACATCGCACCCGACGACGAAGTCAAAGCAATTCGAGCAATCAATCAAGGAATTGAAACTGGTTTTATGATTGCTGGCCAATTTGAAAATTTAAGCGGCATTCTCTCAAACAAGAAATCTGCGTTTGACATCTTCCTTGAATCCGAAAATGGTACTTTTTGAAGCAATCGAGCGAAGCTTCATCAGAATCGAACTTCTTTTGAACATTGGCGAGAAAGATTCAAGCATCGGATCTGGTTGAAGTATCATAAATTGCCAACCCTGTCGTCACGGAACCACCAGATTCGAAGAACAGCAGCTGAGCCACAACTATCGCCGACGTATCATCCTTGATGGGTCCGTTAAGGCAGATGATGCGCTCTTTGAGAAGCCGGGAAAAGATATCGCAGGCACGCTGGCCATGGGATGTGTGCTCGATGACCATCGGAATCAGGCCGTAGAAACGGCGGTGGGGTAGTGGAGTTTTGTTGGGGGCTGCGGTTGGTAGGATTTGGGAGAGGTTGCGTATCGACATGTAGGCAAACAGCAGCGAAATTGGGGGTGAGAACGAAATGGGAACGAAATTAGGGATTTGGAAATTGGGGATTTGGAAATTGGGGGTGAGAATGAAATGGTATGAAAAGTAAAGCGGGAAAACGAAAATTTAGGGCAAATTGTAGCGGTGATCCATGTTAACAATCAGATTAAACGTAGACCGTTGGATCGTATTCACGCGGATTGCTAATTTTATTAATTTTTTAATCTAAAAACATCTATAGCAACACTATATAAAAATGTTGCATCGTGTTACCCTTGTTTAGCTAGAGCAACACATTTTTATGGCTAAGGTAACACCATAAATACAACGTTGCAGTAGGACCAAAATTTTATATCTATCGCAACATTTTAGCTGGCAACACCTTGCAAAAATGTTGTAGAAGGTCATTTATGGCGTAGTGAAAATTTCTAAACAAGTTTATTATCATTATTTATTAATTAAAATAGGGTTATTTAACACTTAAAAAGAATTAAATGAATATTTAAATTTTATCAAATATTTAAAATCAAAGCAATAAAATTCCGGGTCGTTACATTCTTCCCCCTTTAAAAGAATCTTAACCCCAAAATTTTATCACAAACAAACAACAAAGAAAAGCCATACTAATACTTAACATTTCCTAAAAATGTTAAATGACTATAAACTTAGATTTTGTCCAGGTTTACGACCTTCTCATCACATAAGGATGGTAAACAATTTACTGAGATACTTCATGCTCAGTAGTCATTGGTTATTACTCAATCGATTATTCACACTACCTTATAACAAATCGAAGAGTCATCTACCCAATTATATAAAAAATAAAGGTAAATATACTTAAGCCTGTACAATGTATGTTGATCATCCGTTTGCAATATCTGATTTGATCACTTAATCAATTACATGAGCTTTTCTTCCGAACTAGTATCGCTCGTCTGACTTCCCTAGTGTGGACTTCGTTCAGGCTCGTTGATTAGAAATCTCCGTTCTCCTTGCATAGTCATATACTATGATAGAAAACCTCAATACCATATCAAAAACTCTCACGAAGTGTTCGTCGTCAAGAATCAAGTGATAAATCCTCGTTCGGATCGGTGTGAATCACCTCAAAGTCATGTACTCGAATCTTGAGTCAAGAACTGTGCGAAGAAATGATCTACATACAACTTACGTACTTATGCTTATTAGTTATTACTTATAACAATTCCATTTTACTTCTAGAATTATTTATGGAAACATTTCATAAAAATACAACTTATGTTTATACTTGTATAATACCCTATTATATCCTAAGGGTATACACAACTGTCTGATTAATCTTTTATCTTTTTTTAAATTTAGATACAGGCCCAAATAAATCTGGGTCTTAAAACTGAGTCGACCTCTTCAACCTCTTTACCTATTTGGTCTAGTAAGCATCTAAGAAGAGTAGGATGCCGGTATCCAAACTCTATCCTAGAGTCTACTTTTCCTAACATTTCTAAGGTACAGATGGTTATTAGCCGACCCAATAACATCAAATAGTTTATACAACATAGAAGTTAAAACAAGAGACACGATTTTAATCAAATAAAGTTTATTAAAACCTTCTTATTAAATTTAACCAATTAAAAACTTCATCTATCAACAAGTTCTTTTATCAAAATGCTTTTTATTTCGAGCATCTCTTACCCATTTTTAGTCATTTTTAGTGCTTACCTTCTGAACACATCTCTTGCCCATTTTTAGTCATTTTCGAGCCACTTGAACTAGTTAATATAAAAATACTTCTTATTTTTCAAATCCCATTTTGAAACAATACTATATATATTTTTCATATGTGTTTATGTGTGCGTATATATATAATAGCTTTATACTTCATTTACTAAAACTTGCTTTAGGTTTATTCGGATTCGAACTCGTTTCGATCATACAATGACAAAGAGAATAATTTACTAAGTGCATTAATACGTTCGCCTAAGCAACATTCGATCATCGCTTAAAAGATTATTCAGATACCAAAAAATTAATCGAGACTCATACCCCGAACTATCCAATGAAAATGTATCTTACTTAAAATTCTCTTTTAATTATATATACTTATAAACACTTTCAAGTAACACTATTATTACTTTTTCCAAAAATCATTTAAAATATTTTCCAAAGATATCGAAAATCAAATTCTCAAAAATCCTCTTTATTTTATAAGACACATTATATAAACTGAATTTATATAAAATTATCTTTATACAATAACTTCCTTTATTATAATAACTCTTTTAATAAAGTAAACTTGTTAAACCTACATTATTAATAAACGCCTTATAGTCAAATCATGAAACCGAATTCACAAGGTGTTTGTATTTAATTTAATCAAACTACAAATGCTCATAAACTGGTCAAGCATAAACAATCAATCAAAAATTGATGATAAATAAATATCATCCTTTGCTAACAGACAATCATAAGAAAAATAACTACTTCTATTTTTCAAAATTATTCTTTTATATATAAAATATAATCCTAGGTAAAATTATTTCATTGACCAATTTCAAAACGAAATAAAACATTTTTTATAGCACTAACAAATATGCGCTCCAATATATAAT
Source organism: Allium fistulosum (assembly GCA_030737815.1). Lineage (NCBI taxonomy): Eukaryota > Viridiplantae > Streptophyta > Magnoliopsida > Asparagales > Amaryllidaceae > Allium > Allium fistulosum. The sequence goes on along the minus strand of CM060905.1, from coordinate 247,275,215 downwards.
ACACTCAAACTCATTCTAGGGTGTCACTTACCCTATCTCTAATGAGTTTACTCCACCAAAGCCAAGGTTCTCGCTTAACCTTCAACTCTGATACCACTATGATGACCCACCTTTTCGACCATCAAAAGTCAACACTAGAGCATCCACGGTATTCATGTACCGAGCATCCAAGTGCCGGAAAGACAGATTGTTGAGGTGAAAGAAAAGATAGAACAGTGTTATCTGGCTTCTTAACCTGGCTATATTGAACTGATTGCACAAGTCAAATTCGACTGCTATAAAGGTCAATGACTCCAGAGTGGTGATTGTGGGGCCTAGAAGTCAAGTACAAATGGTAATTTGAAGTCCGGATTAAATGGAATTAATAGATGTGCAACGTAGAATGTTCGAGGCATGAAATATAGATCAATACATAGGAGGGATCGACATAAATTGGCTCCAACTAGAGGGATTGACATGTTTCAAGGTACTAGAGCATTCTTGTGGAAAACAATCAATATCTCAATATCTACAAGTCCAATGCATATGAAATTTAAGGAGCAAGATACAAGGATCCTAAGGATCGCACATCAAAGAAACAAGGTTGGAGGGATCGACATACATCCTTAGGAAGGGATCGGCAGAAAGCAGCATGCAACTCATGTCGAATCAAAGATCAAGCAACAACTCAAGCTTCGCTGATCCAAACGACATGAAATTTGGAGGCTAAGAATATTTTTGCATAAGGAAACCACCATAGGATCGCTCCCCAAAATCCGACTATAACGGTCCCTTTGAGGATATTTGGTCTTTCAGCCAAGATTTCAGAGAGATATTTTTGCATAAGGAAACCACCATAGGAAACCACCATAGGAAACCATGTGGTTTAGAAGGTCTTTTAGCCAAGATTTCAGAGAGATATTTGGTCGTCTTCATCTATAAATACTGGCCTGATAAGTCATTCTGAGGATCTTTATGCTGCTTGTTACTCTAGACTCCATTGTAATCAAGTACTTGCTATTTTCTACAATTGTAATCAGATTTATAAGTGATTGATAAAGGATACCCTTCAAAGTGGACGTAGGCATACAACGTCGAACCACTATAAATTTCTCCGTCTCTGGTTATTTCTTATTCTCTGTTGCTTACTAATTCATCTACTCAGTTTAATTTTGTTTTTCTTCACTTACTTCTTTATAAAAAATATTCTTGGGTTTTTGTAACTAATTTAGTTGCAAACATTTTGGTGCTTTCACGAAGAACCTTGATTCTCAGTTTATTAGGATCCCTTTGTTGCTACTGGATTGGATAAATCCCCCAAAGGAGATCTGTTGCTATCTTCAAGAAGTTGCTCATACTACTCAGATTTGCAGATATAAGCAGAGCTATCAATAATGGTGAGGAATACTAGATCTACTTCTTAGAACGTGGAAGGAAATGAGAACACTAGCATCCAGTAAGGAGACCGAAGCAATCAACCAATGGATGTAAATGCTAAACTAGTTGAAGTTCAAAATCCCACTGGTTCTATTACAAAAGCTCAATTTCATAATTTATTAAGAGAGCTGATGGAGAGCCATCGACAATTAAATCAACAGATTCAGACCAAATCAACTTAATGAACCAACTTAATCAGCAGCAGCGAGGAAAAGCTAGGAGTGATCCCACTCCTTACTTGGCATCAGAGAGTTCTAGCTCATAGTATCACATGCATAGGCATCACAGAACAGGCGAATATCACAAAGAAAATTCAGGACGTCAACCAGCATACCATCGTGGTCAGCCGGTATCGATCGATGCTGATCCCTCCATAGGGATCGGTATCGATCTCTCCACCAGAAGAGGGAATCCACCTGTTCATCATGGCAATCAGGTTTGAGCTGCCTCAGTTGGTTTGGATGCAGGAATTCAATTAAACGTTCACCAAGTCTTTCCCCAGAATGATGATAAAGTGAATTACAAGATACACAATGGGAAGATGGTGAACCAAGAAGGTGTGGAATGGCCCACAGACGTCGATCAGACCATTCATGTGAGGTGGAACCGACTACCACTTGGCACCAACCATCCAAACGCTGGACTTGTCGGCAATGGTCAGACAGTTAGTGAGAGAGAGCCAGGGCTTGACTAACGATGACTGGGGAATCTCGAGAAGCCATACCCCAATAACTGATAATGTTCTACATGCGGAGTATCCAGAGAGGTTCAACATGCCATTAATGCCCGCCTACGAGGGAAAAATTGACCCCATGAAGCATATCATGAGATACGAATGGCAGATGGATTCTGCACGAGCAGATGATGTAACCAAGTATAGATGCTTTCCCATAACTCTCTCTAGACTAGCAACAATGTGTTTCATAGGATTACCCCCACGATCAATTTCTAGATTCTATGATTTAGCAACAATGTTTATGAAGTAGTTCCGAATGCACGCAACTCGTACCAAGGACATAATGTCCCTGTCCAGCGTGATTCAGGCTCTAGGAGAATCATTGAAAGATTATTTAGAGAGATTTCATACAGCTGTTACAGAAATAAGTAATTTGAATAACCATGCGATATTGATGGCCATGATGAGAGTTATAGATCCAAAATCTGATTTTGGTAATTGGTTAGCTAGCAAGCCGCCCGCAATGTTGGAACGCTTTTACACAAAGGCGGCTCAGTATTGAAGAAAGGAGGAAGCCAAGTCCTCTAAGAAAAAGAATGTTGATGGACCGAGCGGAGAGGGAGTACAAAGTAATATCACAGTAAAGCAATCTGATGATAGCTCTGGAAAAGTTCAAGTGAATGTACAAAGCAATCCAAATCAGCAAGAGAAAGGCGGAGATGGGGGCCGAGAACGAAAGAGGGATTTTGGAAGAGGGAAGACTAGGATTCCGAAGTACGATACTTACACACCATTGAATACGTCCTAGGAGAATATCTATTTGTCTACCTGCAATACAAGAAGCCACCTCCAAAAGAAACAACTGAGAAGCAGAAATAAATCAAAAAATATTGTCGGTTCCACGAATGCTATGTACATGGTACGAATGAGTGTGGGCATCTCCAGGATATTATTGAAAAGCTGATTCGGGAAAGGAAGTTACAAAAATTTGTAAAAACCCCACAAGATTGCGGACAGGGGACATCCGACCCCAACCGAGGACAAATACTACGCAAGGCTGAGGAGCATGCACAAACTGGTAAAAGATTGGTAATAAATACAATAGTCGGAGGACCGCATCCAGTAGATAAGTGTTGGCATGAGATGGAACGCTATGCTAGTGCTATTAAGCATGTGGACTTTAAATATTGTTCAAATACAAAAGATGGAGCTTTGGCAAAACAGCAACATACAATGACATATGATATCGTGTTTAGAAACAGAGATGCAGACAAGGTGGAGGCTCCAATGATCGACCCAATGGTCATTTCGGGCATGATCGACCTCGCTTTAGTGAGAAGAATATTGGTTGATTGTGGAAGTTCAGTAAATATAATTTTCGAAAAAGCTTATAATGAGATGAAAATGGAAGCCAAGGACTTAAAGCCGTCTAAAGTCCGCATACACATTTTTAACGATGTTACAACTGAAGTCGTTGGTTATGTTGAATTATCTGTAGAATTGGGAGAAGGTGACCATAGGAGAGTGTGAATCTTTCCATTTGTTGTTTGGATGTTGACTCTCCTTACAACGTTTTTCTAGGCCGACTGGCCCTTGTCGAATTTCGGATAGCCCTTGCCTTATAGTGTTTGACTTTGAAGTTTCCGATAGATAATGATGTTGGAGTTGTTCACGGTGATCAGGCAACTGGACATGCATGTTATGTAGCTAAGTTGAGAGATGCTCAATGTAAAGAGAATGGTAAGGGTGTGGACAAGGTTGTCCTTATCCAAGCTACCGAAGATTGACAACTAGCGCCTGAGCCTTGGCTCAGGTGCCATAGTCGGTTTTATAGAGATATAGATCTGAGAGATGATGAGGAAGAGCCCAAAGAAGCCAAGGCAGCACTGGTTGAGCTGACGACTGACATCACAGTTAGCCACGATGACCCATCATGGGTCCTAAAATCGGATCATAGCTCATCCCCTCGACAATGAAAGAACTTGTTGGATTTCTCTGAGCGAATCTAGACATGTTCGGTTGGACCCACTCTGACATGTATGAAATCTCGCCTGCCATTATGAGCCATGCATTGAATATCAACCCTATGTCCCAGTGAAACAAAAAAGACGCGGCACGGATCCGGGGAGATATGCTGCTCTCAAAGAGGAGGTGGATTGACTCAAGGACAATGGGTTTATTCGTGATGCCCTCTACCCTAAGTGGGTATCTAATCCTATGCTTGTGAAAAAGGCGAATGGAAAATGGAGAATATGCATTGTTTACTCGGATTTGAACAATGCATGTCCAAAAGACAGTTTTCCCCTTCCAAGGATCGATCAGCTGGGGGACTAAATCGCAGGACACATATTGCTATCTTTCATGGATGCATACTCGGGATATAACCAAATCGTAATGCACATTCCCGATCAAGAGCACACCAGTTTCATCACCGATGTTGGATTATACTGCTATGTGGTGATTCCATTTGGACTAAAGAATGTAGGAGCGACTTACCAGTGCTTAGTCAACAGGATGTTTAAAGATCAGATTAGAAAAACGATGAAAGTATATGTGGATGAAATACTCGTGAAGTCACGTTCAAGCGACCACATTAGAGACTTAGCAGAAATGTTCGGCATCCTCCGATACTACAAGATGAAAGTTAATCCTTTGAAGTGTTCTTTTGGCGTAGCATCAGGGAAGTTCTTGGGTTTTATTGTTAATGCCCATGGAATTGAAACTATTCTCGAGAAGATTCAAGCTATCCACAATATCCAAGCGCTAAAGACTATCAAACAAGTAAAAAGTCTGAATGGGAAAGTTGCTGCCTTAAGCCGATTCATTTCCAGAACTACCGACAAATGCATTCCTTTCTTTGACTTGATTAGGAAAGGGAAAAGAAACTTCAAATAGACGTGGGATTGTAAAGACACATTTCAAGGTTTGGTGAATCATTCAGAGGGACCCCCATCTTGTTAAAGCTGATGGATCATGAAGATTTACATATTTATTTAGCCATGTCGGTACATGCTATAAGTGCCGCATTGCTTCGTGAGGAGAATCGAATTCAGAGACCGGTTTATTAAGTCAGCAAGTGATCGACGGAAGCTGGAAGGAATTATCCAAAAATAGAAAAACTAGCATACTGCTTGTTGATTGCATCACAAAAGCTCTGCCCGTACTTCCAGGCTCACCCGATCAGTGTTTACACCGACCAGCCATTATGACAGGTCCTGTAGCGACCTGAGACGTTCGGAAGATTTCTCAAGTGGAATATCGAGCTTAGTCAATTCGATATCACTTATCTTCCTTGGAGGGCTATCCTGGGTAACGCACTGGTATATTTTATAATTCACTACTTAGGATGATTCCTCGAAGAACAATGAAATCCCTACCATACGCTGGAAATTGTATACCGATGAAGCATCCAATGATCATCATTCTGGAGCTGGAATTGTGCTTGTAACTCCCAAAGACCGGTCGATCTGTTATGCTTTAAAAATTGATTTCTCGGCGACAAACAACAAAGCTAAGTTCGAGGCATTGAATGCTGGTCTTAAACTCACGAGGAAACTGGGAATAAAGTCTCTTGAAATCTGTTGCAATTCACAGTTGGTGGCATACCAAGTCAAGGGAGATTAAGCTAAAGGGCAACGGCTTGCCCCATACCTTACCCAAGTCTAAGAGTTGCTGACTGAATTCGAGTGCTATGACATCTTACATATTCCACGGGATCAAAACAGAGAGGTTGATTCATTGGCAAAGTTTGCTAGCACCGGCGACGCACATCAGATGAGCTTGGTTCTGGTCAAAGTATCAAATGCCCTGAGTATAAACCTACTAGAAATCGACTGGGTACTAGAGGCGGAGCCTGAGAGGGAATCATGGATGACTCCGATTAAAAACTATTTGCTACAGGGAGTCCTACCTGAACAAAGGAATGAAAAGCGATGAGTCCTTCGTAAAGCTTCACGATATTGTTATCCCGCCTTTTGGCAAGGCTGAGATACCAAGGGACTGACTAAAAACCAGAAGTCACTCGTCATGGATATCGATGAATTTTGTCCGAGTCCGGATCGAGCCACGGTTAGCAAGACATGACAAGCAAAGCCAGGGAAGCCAACGTTCCAAGTTTCAAGTTAATCCGAGTTCGTATACTCAAGATATGATTGATGCAAAATGAAGGAGATAACCCCTATTCGAATCCATTGAACCATCCTTCTTCGAATCCATCCAGCGACCTCCTGTTTGTATTGATCGGCTGAAGGCCATCAAGATCGATACGAATGAAGCTGTGCACCGAATCCATAAACAACAATGTGCTCGTATCCACCAGAGCGCCTCACTTCGAATCCAGGGGTAACAGTATGCTCGAATCCATCCTGCTACAACAGCTTCGTATCGATCCACCATAGCATGTCGCGATCGATACGACGAAACTCCTGTTCGAATCCATTTGGGAATGAAGCCTTCGAATCCATCGAGTCAAAGCGGTGAAGTCTCCGGGACGACTCGATCAAATAGGCGAATAAAGCGGATCAAAGCTAAAGTTTCGCTCCACGTCATCATGAAGTCATATGCCATGATCGATTCTAAGTGATCGATTCGATCATATCGATTCGAACGAACCAGCCTGCCGAGAAACACCAATTCGAATCGATCATATCTTGAGATCCATAAGTCCAAATGCTATGAAATTTTCACAGAAGCTTGCACACATGTTGAAGAATGTCCATACCAAATTTCAACTCGATTGGACAATTTCTTGATCGATTCGAATGGACTTCGAATCGATCCCAGAGTGGGCCCAGATTTCCTGAAAGTGGGTGTGTGGGCCCCCTCACGTGCCAGAAGTAGTCTCCCGAAATTTAGGCGAAATATCAGCCTTCCACACCTATAAATAGAGCCCCTGGTCATTCAAAAAAGAGGTCGGACAATTCTAAGAGCTAAAGAGCGCCCAGACTCTGCCAGATTTACTCAAAATCACCACTGATTCCTTAGATTCAGACTTAGCTCATAGAATCAGTTGTACTACATTATAAGAAATTGTAATCTTCAAGTATCGAGCAATAAAATCATCAAACTTCATAGTGGACGTAGGCGAAACGCCGAACCACTCTAAATTGTTGTCTTCTATGCAATTTACTTTCTATTATTTGGAGTTTTTGTTAGATAATCCACAGTTTTAATTTTCTTTCTTCACTTTTATCTCTTCAAAAAACTTCCGAAGAGTGTTGTGCCCATTTTTGGTACAAACACTTTGGTGCTTTCACTGAGAAAACCAGCTTTTTCTCCTGCTCCTTGAATCTACCATCGATACCGGATTGCATAAATCCAAGAGGAAGATCCAGATCTCTAATCCGGAATCCTTCCATTCTATTCAGATTTGCATAAAGTCTAGGAAGGAATCCACCACCCAAAATGGTTAGCACAAGAACTACCTCTACGGCTGCTGATCAGGAAGGTCGGGATAGACAGAATCCTACGCAGCAGCTACCGTCCAACCAAGACAACACTGCTCACTCAGATCCGTCAGGACCAGTCACCAGACAAGAGTTTCAAGTGTTGCTTCAAGAACTGACTCAAAGTCGGCAACAGTTAACTGAACAGCTACGTGCTAACGCTGAATTGACCAATCAATTAAAACACCGAAGGCGCAGGAGGACCAGGAGGGATGATGCTTCCCACTCGTCCACTGAAAGTTCTGCTTCATTTGACTATCACGGCAGATCTACACGTCCCCGATTGGACGCGAGTCACACACAAGCTACCGGATATCAACCTGCCTTGACCGTAGGACAATTGAGGGTTGGACCGTCAACTAGCTTCCAGATCGGGCCCTCATCACGAGGAGGTGCTGTTCCACAATATACCACGGACAATCGCACTGCAACCTCCGCGGTAGAAACAAGGGTTGATACCCGGAATCTGTCAGATCCGAATAATCAGCAACATGGGCGTACTCCTGAACCATACGTCCCAGAAGATGTCGAGCCAAGGAGGCGAGACATAGGCCGTCGACAGCATCCGGTCCAAACTCGCACTGTGGAACCCGACCACACCTTAACTCAGCATGCACAGAATGTGGCTATGCCCAATATTTCAACCATGATACGTCAAATGATTCACGAAAGCCAAGGGCTTACCAATGATGACTGGGGAATCTCCCATAGTCACACTCCTTTCACAGACGAAATATTATACGCTGATCCTCCTCGGCGATTCAGAATGCCAACTCTCCCTATGTACGAAGGAAATTCCTATCCCAATCAACATATTTTGAAATATGAGTGGTCAATGAGCGCTGCAAGGGCTGATGATGCAGTAAAGTGCCGAAGTTTCCCCATCTCTCTAGGAGGAATCACAACAATGTGGTTTACAAGGTTGCCACCTAGATCTATCTCTTCGTTCGATCAACTGGCTAAGAAATTTGTCGAACAGTTTCGTATGCATGTCGCTAGGCCTAAAGACGTTAACACCTTGTCTAGTGTTACCCAAGCTCATGGAGAAACACTCAGCCGTTATTTGGAGAGATTCCATGCAGCATGTGTGGAAATTAGTAATCCCAACGATAACTCGATTTTGATGGCATTAACCAAAAGGATCGATCCCGATTCTGAGTTTGGAAATTGGTTAGCTGGAAAACCACCCGCATCGTTGGACCGTTTCTACTCCAAAGCCGCTCAATGCTTACGGCAAGAGGACGCGAAACAGTCTAGGAAGCAGGACGATGCAAGGCCCAGAAGTGAAGGAATACAAAGTAACATAGCAGTTAAGCAGTCCGGTGAAAATTCCAGAAAAGTTCAGTTAAATATACAGAACAAACAAACTCAGCCAAGAGGCAACAGTGATCAAGATAAGAAAAGAGATCAGAATCGAGGCCCATGACGTAGGGCTCCAATGTTCGATAATTACACGCCATTGAATACATCATTGGAAAACGTGTATCTATAAACTTGCAACACTGTGCAATATAAGAAACCTGCTCCGAAGCAATCATCGGAGAGGCAGATTCAAACGGGGAAGTTTTGTAGATTTCACGAGAGTTATGGCCACAATACCAATGAGTGTCGACATTTGCAGTACCTCATCGAGAAGTTGATCAGGGAAAGAAGTTAGATCAGTTTGTGCGAGCACCGCAGCCTGGTGGTGCGGGCCCTTCAAACCAAAATCGTGTGCAAAATCAAGAAAGACAAGAGGAACCCGCTCGTACGGGCGGAAGGCTAGTTATAAATACAATAAGCGGTGGTCCTCATCCAGCAGACAGAAGCTGGAGGGAAATGGAGTCGTATGCCAGTTCTATTAGGCATGCAGACTTCGAATGCTACAGTAATTGTGAAGATGGAACTCCGGCTAAACAACAGAAAACAATGTCTAATGATATCATATTTAGAAGCCGAGACGCTGATAAGGTCGAAGCCCCAACAATCGACCCACTGGTCATATCTGCCCAGGTAGGTCCTGCTTGGATGAAGAGGATCCTGGTTGACAGTGGGAGCTCCGTAAACATCTTGCTTAAACGAGCCTATGATTTAATGAAAATGGAAGCAAAGGACTTAAAACCTTGCCAATCTCGAGTTCACGGCTTCAATGGAAGTGCTACAATACCCACTGGAGTGGTGGAACTGCCAGTGGAGTTGGGAGTTGGAGAACGCCGGAGAGTCCGGATGTTGCAGTTTTTCGTTTTAGATATTGATTCACCTTACAATGCGTTTTTGGGCCGACCTGCCTTGCTGAGTTCAGGGTAGCCATTGCCCCATGGTGTTTAACTCTAAAATTCCCCACTGATCACGGAATTGGAGTCATTCAAGGAGATCAGGCAGCAGGAAGAGCCTGTTATGTTGCTGAACTGCGCGAGGCGCAGAGAAAGGAGAAAGGAAAGGGCGTAGAGGAATCTCTCTACGTCCGTTTTGCTGATGATTGACAATTAGTGCCTGGGCCCCGGCCCAGGCACCACGACCAATTCCTTAAAGATCTTGACCCTAGAGACAACGAAGATAAAGACGAATCTAAAGAGAATCAAGCTTACCCAGCCGAACTGACTGTGGACGTCCCAATCAGTGAGGATGATGATTCGAAGGTACTAAAAGTTGGATCTCAACTGGAAAAAAGACACAACAGGAATTGGTTGAATTTCTCCGGGCGAATCTTGACGTTTTCGTCTGGACACACTCTGATATGTGCGGGATCTCACCGGACATCGCAAGTCACTCCCTGAATATTGATCCGCGGTATGACCCGGTCAAACAGAAAAGGCGTGGTATGGATCCAGAGAGATCTGCCACCCTTAAAGAGGAGGTTGATAAGTTACAATCAAATGGTTTCATCCGAGATGCTCTGTACCCAGAATGGTTGTCAAATCCAGTATTGGTTCGAAAAACGAATGGGAAATGGAGAACTTGCATCGACTATTCTGACTTAAACAAGGCTTGTCCAAAGGATAGTTTTCCACTTCCTCGAATTGACCAGCTCATAGATTCAACGGCTGGACATGAGTTATTATCTTTCATGGATGCTTATTCTGGCTACAATCAAATACCTATGCATTTGCCTGATCAAGAACATACCAGGTTCGTGACCGATCTGGGACTCTACTGCTACAGAGTCATGCCTTTTGGTCTAAAAAATGCCGGAGCAACGTACCAACGCTTGGTCGACCGGATGTTCGCCGACCAGATCGGGAAGACCATGGAGGTTTATGTGGATGACATGCTAGTAAAGTCTCGATTCTCCACAGATCACGTTAGAGATTTAAATTCGATGTTCTGCATCCTTCGAGAATATGGAATGAAGCTCAATCCATTAAAGTGTCATTTCGGTGTCGCATCTAGAAAGTTCCTCGGGTTCATCGTTAACGCTCGAGGGATAGAAGCAAATCCTGAAAAGATCTGGGCGATAATGAACTTACAAACTCCAAGAACCATAAAACAAGTCCAGAGTCTCAACGGGAAGGTAGCAGCATTGAGCAGGTTCATTTCAAAATCCACCGATAAATGCATTCCTTTCTTCGATCTGATCCGGAAAGGAAAGCGAAACTTTGAATGGACCATGGAGTGTGAAGACGCATTCCGATCGCTGGTTCAACATCTTTCCACACCACCGATCTTATCAAAACCAGTCGACCACGAGCAATTGTACCTTTATCTGGCGGTATCAGAGCATGCAATCAGCGCTGCTTTAGTTAGGGAAGAAGACCGAGTGCAGAAACCATTCTACTACGTCAGCAAACGATTGACTGGAGCTGAGAGAAATTATCCGAAACTAGAGAAGTTGGCTTATTGCCTTGTCATCGCATCAAGAAAACTCTGACCCTATTTCCAGGCACATCCTATTATTATTTACACCGACCAGCCGTTACGACAGGTCCTTATGCGGCCTGAGACGTCTGGTAGGTTACTCAAGTGGAACATCGAACTGAGCCAGTTTGATATTACTTACTCTCCAAGACGAGCCATTCAAGGACAAGTCCTAGCCGATTTCATAGCTGAATTTACCGTTCCAGAAGACTTGCCTGAAACCAGTGAATCCCCCGAATACATCTGGAAGCTGTATACTGACGGTGCATCAAACGACCGGTGTTCGAGCGCTGGTGTTGTACTTGAAACTCCCGAAGGCCGATCTGTATGTTATGCTTTGAAGTTTGGTTTTCATGCAACCAATAATGAAGCTGAATATGAAGCCCTCTTAGCTAGACTAAAATTTTCCATAGATTTGAGAATTATCGCTGTGGAAATTTATTGTGATTCGCAATTAGTCGTGTGTCAAGTACGGGGAGAGTATCAAGCGAGAGATCGAAGGCTGGCTGCTTACTTAGCTCGAGTTCAGGAAGTACTGAATCAGTTTGATTATTATGCCATTTATTATATACCTCGAGAACGTAATCAAAAAGCCGATTCATTGGAAAAGTCAGCCAGCACAGGTGAAGCACAGCAAATGGGACTTGTCCCCGTCGAAACATTATCCTCCCCAAGCATCGATCAAAAAGAGACGAATTTTGTGTTTGAAACCGCTCCCAGTAGAGAATCGTGGATGACTCCGTATCGAAATTACATTGAGAATGGGACATTGCCTGAGCACAGAAATGAGAAGAGACAAATTCTACGAAAAGCTTCACGGTTCATCATTCAGAACGGAGTCATGTATAGAAGGGGTTATTCTGTTCCTCTCCTTCGGTGTATCGCGCACGATGAAATCAAATGAGTGTTACATGATGTACACGAAGGAGAGTGTGGCGATCACACCGGTGGGCAAGCTCTCGCTAAGAAAATACTCCGATATGGATACTACTGGCCGATAGTAAACCGAGATGCAACAAACTATGCCAGAAAGTGCGATAGGTGCCAGAAACATGCCCGAATTCCAAGAGCCCCACCTACCGAGATAACTCAAATGGTCAGTCCCTGGCCATTCGCAATGTGGGGCATCGATATCATCGGCGCTCTACCTTTGGCAAAAGGTGGTGCGAAGTACGCCATCGTCGCCATTGACTACTTTACAAAATGGGCTGAAGCCGAAGCTCTCGCAACGATTACGACAAAGAAAGTAATAAATTTCGTAGTTCGCAATATCATCTGTCGATTTGGACTCCCGCATACCATCATCGCCGATAATGGAGCCCAATTCGAAAGTGCAGAGTTCAAGAATTTCTGTCAACGATTTCATATCCATAAAAAATTCTCGGCAGTTGTACATCCTCAGGCAAACGGTCAGGTCGAAGCTGTCAATAAATTTATAAAATCCATCCTAAATAAACGACTGGAAAGACCGGGGGCAAATGGGTTGATGAACTTCCTATGGCATTATAGGCTTATCGAATGACTCACAAGACCGCAACCCGGCACACCCCGTTTTCCTTATCTTATGGCTCAGAAGCCGTTATTCCAGTCGAGACAGAAGTGTTTTCCCATCGCGTGACTTATTATGATCCGAAAACAAACGCTATATTGCTTGCTGGATCTTTGGATCTACTAGATGAGAAGCGGGAAGAGGCCGATTTGTGAGCGGCCGCATATCGGAGTCGAGTCGCCCGACTGTACAATGCCAAAGTTCGACCTCGAACTTTTGAACTCGGCGATCTCGTTCTCAAGAGAATCTATCCGGTTCCTTCACACATGAAACCAAATTGGGAAGGACCATACGTGATTACACAAAGACTCGGAGATGGCACATTCAAACTATCGACCATTGACGGTCTTGATTTGCCAAGGGCCTGGAACAGCGAGAGTCTCCGTCGCTATTACACATAACAGGCTTTATTTATTTCACTATATTTTTTCCATTTAGCAATTTACTTTTGCATTTCGAAATTAGAATTTGTAATAAGGCAACTGACTTTGCCATATTTTCTTATTTCAGCAATAAAATGCCATCTCTTCGAGCTAGAGCTGTGATTCATTGAATACAATGCACAACATCACGATGCACGAAGAGCTAAATTCCATCACACAATGGAATTTATTCAAGTAGGGAGTGGCTGTGATACAACCGGCCACTCGCTAAATGAAAATCGAGCTTGGGGGCAAGCCATCACATCAAGGCTAAAAATGGGTTGATACACGACAATCCTTCACACAACTCCGTACTCCTAGAGTGCGAGACGGAGTATAAACATTAACTTAACTCCGTACTCCCAGAGTGCGAGATGGAGTATAAACATTATTCAACTCTGTACTCCCAGAGTGCGCGACGGAGTATAAACATTAACTTTAACTCCGTACTCCCAGAGTGCGAGACGGAGTATAAACATTAAACAACTCCGTACTCCCAGAATGCGAGACGGAGTATAAACATTAACTTAACTCCGTACTCCCAGAGTGCGAGATGGAGTATAAACATTATTCAACTCCGTACTCCCAGTGTGCGAGACGGAGTATAAACATTAACTTTAACTCCGTACTCCCAGAGTGCGAGACAGAGTATAAACATTAAACAACTCCGTACTCCCAGAGTGCGAGATGGAGTATAAACATTAAACAACTCCGTACTCCTAGAGTGCAAGATGGAGTATAAACATTAACTTTAACTCTGTACTCCCAGAGTGCGAGACGGAGTATAAACATACATCAACTCCATACTTATCCCCAAGACTAGGGGCAGAACCAAAGCAAATATTGAATTGAAGACAAAAGAGAATATATTTTCATTTCCATTATCAACAAAAAGAATCTGATTACAAGCTGGTTCAAAATATTGCTACTAGTGGGAGCCGAGTCTACATCTATACACGGCTATAGAAAAATCAAAAAGACAAAGCAAAACACTACCCCCGAACATGACAGCGAACTAAAGGAAGCGCTCAATCTTTCTTCTTCCTCGGTTTCTTTTTCGGGGTAGTCCCGCTAGATCCGCTACCCAACTTCTTCCTCAATCTTTTGATCTTCTCCGTTTTGCCCTTCGATTGCGACATAATGTCAACATCCTCCTCGGAGCTTGAGGCAACAGATATTCTCTTGGAGGATGGAACTGGAGGCAAAGGAGCTATGACAGGAAGTGGGGAAGGAGCGCTTGCAATGACCACAGTGCCGCCCGGCGATATCATCATTAGTGGGGCAGGACCAGACGGATTCATGCCTACTGTCACTGATGTCATCTCAGCACTAATCTCGGCAAGGATTTCATCTGCACGAGATACTTGGGCCGCGCTGGAAGTACTGATGGTTGGCATGAAGGAGCTAGTAGCTGGAGTAACTCCACTCATGGCGAAGGATGGGTCTACAAAGGGATCGTTAGGTTGACTAAGGAGTTCCTCAATCATCTGAGCATCAAAAGATAGCATGCTCGTTTCTCCCTCTTCGCCGACCACAGTAGATGTCATAATAGCCTCAGTGATAATAGCCCATGGCACTTGATAAGAAACTTGAGAGGCAGGAGGCGCAGAGATAACGGCTTCAGTCACTGAAACGTGAAAAAGCGAACATTGTTAGCTAAATGTAATGCTTCAGATTCACCACCCTAAGTGTATACAGGAGGAGTTCAAATACCTTCCTTGACCTAGCCCGAAGCATGGGCAGGAATAGAGGCAGAGGGATCAACAGGAGACAGTTGCGGCTGATCGGAGTTATAAGCGGGGACAGACTGGGGATCGACCGCGCCAGTGGCTTCGGGAAATGTCGGAATTACAGCTCCAACACTTGCTTCATGATGCTCGATCCCCGAGCCCTCTCCGGTCTCTATCTGCCGAGCACCAAGCCTCTCTTTCTCCACGGAAATCATCGCCTCGTGAAGAACCTTCCTCTCTTCCTCAGAAAGCAAGCGCGTATCAAGCTCGAAACCATCCAATGCTTCATCCGGATGCGCTGCTTTCTTCTCCGCCACCAGCCTAGTCCAGGCGTTGTACAGAATCATAGAGTCATCTCCAAGCCAAAATACATTTCTATGCTCCAGCCATTGGCGTTATAGGTAACCAGAAGATCATTGAAATCAGCTTCCATCCTGGACTGTTCCGCCGTAATCTTTTCCTCAACTTCTGCCTCCACAGACTTAATCTTTGCCGCTACCGCAGTAAGTTCAGCTCGGAGTAATACAGCTTGATCGCATGCATCCTGAGCGGCAGTGTTTGCGTCATCTTTCTCTTTCACCATTTTAGCAAACTTGGCCTTAAGCTCGTTCAGCTCTTTAACGGCGGTGTCCCGTTCAGCTACAACGGTGGTATAACGATGGCCCATCCCTTCTACTAAGGCACAATGTGCCTGCTGCATCCTTGCCATTTTTGCCATGGCCTCGTCATGTTTTTTAAGCGCTTGAAGTTCTGCACTTCGAGACGACTCGATCTCTGTTCGGAGAACCTGAATGATGCGGTCTTTCTTGACAATGTCAGCATCACGCTGCTCAATAATCTTTGCCCGGTCGAAAGCCACTTTTGAAGCTTTTATAGCTGCTTTGTACCACTCCTTATATTGAGCATAAAAGTCATGGATATAATCATGAGCGATATTCTCGGCATCCGGAGGAATCCTCTTGAGATGGGGAGGGAAGACATATGCATCCAGATAGATTTCTGGGAAGTCCTTTTTCATTTGAGCAAGCTTAATGGCTCCTTCACTTGTCAATTCAGCCGGAGCCTGTTCAACAATGGCAGCTATCTGCGGTTCAACTCTTTGCCGCTGAGTTTCGGGCCTGGAAGATTGAGAAGGTTGTTGTTGCTACGAAGACTCAGGAGAATCTATAGGGGCCCTAGGAGGCGGAGGAGAACGAGATCACGATCGGTACTGATGTCCTCTATCTCTATCAGTACGATCGTGACCAGAATGTCCACTTTAATAATCTCGATCTCTATCATAGCGCTCCTGGCTAGTATAGCCTCGTCCATGATCCCTATCCGATTCCCTCCAGCGAGACTCATAATAGGAGGAAGATCGGCGTACATTGCGGAGCCTATCCAGAGTGGATCCGCGGCCCGACATCTCACCTGCAATAAGAAGAAACTGCAGTTTAGAATCCTACAAGAGTAATGTTCAATATGCGGAAATCGTGTAGTGCTGTGGAAGTGTGTGCAAATGTGTAAACCCCCTGACCAACCGGAAGTGTTGACCGCACTCAAAGGAAAGGGCTCGCTCATATTTAAAACATCTTGAAATTCTTCCAACCCGGGATTGTGATGAATAGATATATAATCCGGGATGGGAATATCACCAAGCCCTTCGAAGGTATCTCTCGATTGAGAAGGAGCGGCCTCGGAAATTATGATTTCGGAAGCAGGAGGAGACACATCTACAGACTTCCATCTATTAGGTTTAAGTTTTTTGGAAACGACGGCCTTGCTTTTCTGTCTCTCTCCCAATTCTTCGAAATTTCCCGAAAGATCGGCCATCGGCTCTACATCCGTGTGAGTTCTTTCTTCGTCGCTCACTTCAGTTATCACAACTCCGAGCGTTTTCTTCGATCTCTTCTTCTTCTTTTTATTCTTTTTCTTCTTCTTTGGAATAGGCCTTAGCATCCCTTCGGTAACTATGCTCTGATTCATTTCAATCAAGCCAAGAGCTCTTAAGTTATAATCAGTCAACACCAAGTCGATGTGTCTCACATCGCTCGGGATCTCTTGAAGGCTCCGAACCATGCCCTTGTAATATCCGCCGTCGAGTCTGGAGATAATGGCTGTAAGAAAAACAAGATGTCAATACCAATGCCAACAAGCCATTAGTCAAGGAAATCGTCGACAGGTTACGACACTTACGTCTAGACAACCATCGCCTAGCAAAACCTGGAGGACACCGGACATAAAACCATTCATTCTTGAAGTAACTAAGTCTGGTCCAGGCTTCGGTAATGATTTGACAGTTTCTCACTGCCTCCAAAAACGTAAAAGATGGGATATCACCTCTGCTCTTGAAGTTAAATAGATATCTGATTTCCGTCGGCCTTGGAGGACGGAAGAGGTGCTCCATAAATACAATAAACGCACTGTTCAATAGCGCGTGCCCGTTGGGCTGTAATTGAGAAGGAGCGATTCCAAGAAATGATAACATCTCCCTAATGTATTGATTGAATGGAGGGAGTGTTCCGGCCGCACATGCATGGCGATAGAAGGCGGTATACCCTTCCGGCGGACAGTGAGGTCTGTCACTAGGTCCCGGCAATAACGCATCATCCAAAGAAATGTTATGTCTCGTGCATATCCCGCCCAGTAAGTTTTTGGAAATGTTGGACTGGACAGAGTCTATAAGGTCCTCAATAAATATGGCTTCTTGCAACTCGTCAGGAGCTGGATCTATTACCTCCGTTGGGATGTCTGGAATTACAAGGACCGGAGGACGAGAACTCTAAATCTCCTGCTGTTGAGAGCTCGAAGATTCCATCACTGACTAACTCACCAGAAAGTAACGTTAAGCAAATGAAAAAAAACCCGTTCATTTCCCCGTGTAAAGTGTGTGTTGTGAAGTGCAGTGTAGCCAAAACTTAGCAAATTCAACAAAATCGAAGACAAGATGAAAACTTTGGAAATTATGAAGTTGGTTAAAGTGACCGTCATCGCTGACCGTCTTAAACTATGTTGTCCAGAATTCATGGTGATTGTTCTGTGTTTTATTTGTCAAAGTACAGTTCCATCGACAAGCTTCGAAAGACAGTCAAGTATGCAATATAAAAGTTCAGTCCAAATGTGCAGAAATGAAGCTCGTCGGAATCATGCTATCAATCGTGAAAAAGTTTGTATTCATAAGCCTTTATTCGTATCCATCAAGGTCGGGGTTTTAACTTCGAATCAACCAGAGAAGCATTGTCCTCGAATCAATCTCAGGCGAATCGATACGGTTCGCATCGATCACAACAGAATTTCGAATCGATCAGGAACCCTAGGTTTCGTGTCCATCATCAGTCTGGGCTAACAATGGTTTCGAATCGATCTTAGAAATAGAACTTTGCATTGTTAAAGACACACAGGCTTCGTATCGATCGTCGGAGCAGAAGTTTCATATCGATCACAAGAGGCAGCTCCACGATCGATCTCAACGAATCGATACGGCATCTCGCCTTTTGTAATCGACCCGACCTCCAATCCTCCACTTCGTGCTTCCAGATCGATGCAAACGCCATGAAAAAACTCCATCTCCCCAAATCGATTTCGACTCCAATCAAGATCGACACGAACAGAGATGGTAAAGGGTTTCAAATTTTGGATCTCAAAGTACTTAGCCGAATTGCCTACCTAAGTATGAAGTTGGATTAGAAAGGCTGGGATGCTAGTTCGGATCGAAGGAGAAAGCAGTTCGCCTTTGTTCTTGAAGGACTGAAATCATTTTGAAGATGCAAGAAGACGAAGGCAAGAGTAAAAAGTGAAAAGTGAATAGCGTCTCAGTATTTATAGGAATTTTATGGCGATTCGTATCCCAATAGACGAAACCGGTGGTAGCCGGTGGAACCAGTGAATAATTCGAAGCGTGCGATTCGAAACCATCTCTTCGACTCCACCAAATCGATACGGAGGACAATATTAGATAGATCCAGAGATCGTTCGACTACATCGATTCGAATTGCCCTATTCGAATCCATCAACCTGGGCATTTGATCAAGACGAAACCAATGCCCACGCCCACCAGTTTGAGGCCACCTTTCGTATCCATCGATTCGAACCCGTCCAGTATGCGCTAAGTTCATCAATACGAAATACAAAATAAAGGTAGCCTTGAAAACACTCGACTCTATCGATTCGAGACCATCGGTTCGAATCCATCAAAACTTGACCCACGACGGCAAGAAATCATCGATACGAATCAGGATTTCGTATCCATCAACGATTTTCGTGTATCAAAGCAAAGCACGCTGGTTGAACATTTGTTTAAAAGAAGATTGCAACAAAACGGCTAAAAGACGACTGTCAAGCAACCACTTAGACGGAAATGTTCAGCATAAAAGATTGCAGCTTTTCAAAGCACGCCATGTTTACACAAGACGTACTTTGGGGGGCAAATGTTATCCCGCCTTTTGGCAAGGCCAAGATACCAAGGGACTGACTAAAAACCAGGAGTCACTCGTCATGGATATCAATGAATTTTGTCCGAGTCCGGATCGAGCCACGGTTAGCAAGACATGACAAGCAAAGCCAGGGAAGCCAACGTTCCAAGTTTCAAGTCAATCCGAGTTCGTATACTCAAGATATGATCGATGCAAAATGAAGGAGATAACCCCTATTCGAATCCATCGAACCATCCTTCTTCGAATCCATCCAGCGACCTCGTGTTTGTATTGATCGGCTGAAGCCATCAAGATCGATACGAATGAAGCTGTGCACCGAATCCATAAACAACAATGTGCTCATATCCACTAGAGCGCCTCACTTCGAATCCAGGGGTAATAGTATGCTCGAATCCATCCTGCTACAACAGCTTCGTATCGATCCACCATAGCATGTCGCGATCGATACGACGAAACTCCTGTTCGAATCCATCTGGGAATGAAGCCTTCGAATCCATCGAGTCAAAGCGGCAAAGTCTCCGGGATGACTCGATCAAATAGGCGAATAAAGCGTATCAAAGCTAAAGTTTCACTCCACATCATCACGAAGTCATATGCCATGATCGATTCGAAGTGATCGATTCGATCGTATTGATTCGAACAAACCAGCCTACCGAGAAACACCAATTCGAATCGATCATATCTTTAGATCCATAAGTCCAAATGCTATGAAATTTTCACAGAAGCTTGCACACATGTTGAAGAATGTCCACACCAAATTTCAGCTCGATTGGACAATTTCTTGATCGATTCGAATGGACGTCGAATCAATCCCATAGTGGGCCCAGATTTCCTGAAAGCGGGCGTGTGGGCCCCCTCACGTGCCAGAAGTAGTCTCCCGAAATTTAGGCAAAATATCAGCCTCCCACACCTATAAATAGAGCCCCTGGTCATTCAGAAAAGAGGTCGGACAATTCTAAGAGCTAAAGAGCGCCCAGACTCTGCCAGATTTACTCAAAATCACCACTGCTTCCTTAGATTCAGACTTAGCTCATAGAATCAGTTGTACTACATGATAAGAAATTGTAATCTTCAAGTATCGAGCAATAAAATCATCAAACTTCATAGTGGACGTAGGCGAAATGCCGAACCACTCTAAATTGTTGTCTTCTATGCAATTTACTTTCTATTATTTGGAGTTTTTATTAGATAATCCACAATTTTAATTTTCTTTCTTCACTTTTATCTCTTCAAAAAACTTCCGAAGAGTGTTGTGCCCATTTTTGGTACAAACAGATATATCATAAAAGAAGGAATTATGTAAAGAAAGGGTTTTTCTATTCCCTTACTTCTGTGTTCGCTCATGATGTGATAAAACGGGTCCTGAAAGAAGTTCATGAAGGGAAATGCATAACCGTCAATCAAGATGCCACCGACTATGTAAGACGATGTGACAAGTGCCAGATATATGAAAAAGTTCAAAGAGCTCCGCCGACGGAAATAACGCAAATGGTCAGCCCATGGTCATTTGCCATGTAGGGTATAGATATTATCAGTTCCTAACCAATCTATAAAGGTGGTGCAAAATACGTTATCATCGCAGTTGATTACTTCACCAAATGAGTTGAAGCAGAACCTTTAGCCACAATCACAACCAAGAAAGTAATCAACTTCATTGTTCGGAACAACATCTGTCATTTCGGTCTTCCACGAACTACTGTAATAGATAATGGGACTTAATTCGATAGTGCTAAATTCAAAGACTTTTTTCCGAGTATCATATTGAAAAGATATTTGTAGCAGTCACTCACCCTCAAGAAAATGGACAGGTTGAAGCTGTGAACAAAATTATAAAGTCCATTATGAAGAAGCATTTGGAAAAGGCTAGATGTAAGTAAGTGGATGAACTCTCGACAGCGCTGTGGGCTTACAGGACCACCCACAAGTCCGCAACTGGCCATACTCCATTCGCCCTTGCTTACAGTGTCGAAGCCGTCATTCCTATTGACCTCGAAGTTCCTTCTCATCGAGTGACTTACTCGATACCAAAACTAATAAAGATCTCCTCTTGGAATCTCTCGAATTTATAGATGAGAAGCACGAGGAAGTCGATTTGAGGGTAGTTGTGCACCGACACCGAGTTGCCCGATACTAGAACATTAAAGTCTGACCTAGAACCTCTGAAATCAGCAATCTTGTCTTGAAACAGTTTTTCCTGCCCCATCGCACATAAAACCAATCTAGGAAGGACTGTATGTCATTGAACAGTGGCTTGTAGAGGGAACTTTCAGGCTAGTGACTATTGATGGCATCACACTCCCAAGGGCATGGAATAGCGAGCATTTACGATGCTATTTCACTTAGTTTGTTTCTTTTTCATTCAGTTGTATTTGCTTTCAGAATTTGCTTTAGCATTTGACCTTCCAGATATGTAATAAGACGGATTATATCATTCCTTTCCATTTAGCAAATAAAGTTTTGAACTTCCTTTATATTTATATTTATTGTAGCATTATGTATTAGTTATATTGCAAAGCTGATTGATAATGATATGTCCGAACAGGTTCCCAGAGTTTGGAATTAATCAATCAATTAAGGAAAGTTTGGTTCGACTGCTCTCCGAAATAACTCTAGGTCCCCAGTGTTCAGACTAGAGTATAAGCAAAAACAAGTGTGAATCGACCACCCGCGAAATAACTCTAGGTCCCCAGAGTGCTTACTAGAGTATAAACATAAATCAGGTGTGAATTGGCCACCCGCGAAATAACTCTAAGTCCCTAGAGTGCGGACTAGAGTATAAACATAAATCGAGTGTGAATCGACCACCCGTGAGATAACTCTAAGTCCCCAAATTGCGGACTAGAGTATAAACATAAATTGAGTGCGATTCGACCACCCACCAACTAACTCTTATCCCCGAAGTGCGTATATGAGTATAAACAGATAGATGAGTGTGGTTTGACCATTCACTATTCCATGAACTCTGGCCTGAAACCGATAAGAGGAATATAAATTTGCTAAGGATGGAGTTCGACCATCCAATGTCTAACCCCACTAACCCAAGACTAGGGCAGGAGTATAATTACTTAATCCGCTGAATTCGACGGCGTAACAATAAGGCTCAAGCCTAGTGTGTGATGAGACTCAAGGCCATGACCACATAGAGGCCTTGGGATAGAGCTGGTGAATTGTTATCGGAATTAACAAACAACGTTTTACAAGTACGTTAAATGGAAAGTAATAGTTCAACTACTTAAATAACAGTTCACACAAGAGCTCAACATAAAACAAAAACTTTTATTCATATGATAAGTTTAGAAATTGTGGTATAAGTTTATTCAAAAAACGGGGGTCGTACTCGTACAACCACGACAAATAAAAAAACAAACAACAAACAAACAACTAGGCAAACTATGTACACACTAAGCCCAGCGATGGCTACTTCTTCGATCTTCTCTCCTTTTTGGATTTTTCGGGAGTGGCACTGTCTGAACTTCCGCTTGTTCTCTTCCTTGATCCTTTACCGCCTTTACCGGGAGAGCGTTCGAAGCTTGGAGGAAGTTCTCTGGGAATCGACCCACTAGGCGGAATGACCTGTAGTGGGACAAGGTGTGGAGCATCAATGTCCACCTCGGTGGACTCAGCTTTGGCCTTTCTCTTTAGCAACTCCTTCTCAATGCACACCTTCAGGCTGATCTCATCAGTGCGTTCGGAGGTGCTGGTAACCATAACATCCTCAGATTCATGCTCCGGTAGTGGGTCTTCAGCCTTATCATCATCGAGTGCTCCGATGACTTGAGCATCGGGCCTCGGAACATTGATGGTTGTTGGAATTTCTGTTGATTTCTCTTATTGCTCCACGGCAGCGTCACTTTTAGGAGTTTGGTCGAGACCTGGTAGACTTGCAGATTTTTCAAAACAAGGAGATAAGCCTAAAACCAATGGGAATGAAGAATGAAACCTCTCAAATATTGGAGAGTAAAGTGGAATATCTATATCCGGCTGGCTCTCGGTTATCGCCGAAGTTCCCCTTCCAGAATAGGGGTCAGCAGTTTAGATTGGTAACCGGGTTTATCTGGATCGTAGTTCAAGTCTTGCCCTATGCCAAAAGAAACCGACGCTCCAGCTGCTTGGAAAGAAGAGGGGCCCTTAGGATCAGACTCCAAGGATTCAGCGGTATTTTTTCCTTTACTGGAAGGCGCTAAAATGTCAAAATATCAGAGTCTCGCAACGGCAAGGTCTAGGGGTTCATTTCCATGAAGGATCTCCCGCACCAATTTCTCTTCATCTAATTGGGCTCCACCTAGCTCCCTCTTTTTCATATCGATGATATACTCCCAGGCTTCGGTGAGTGACCTAAGATAACCTTCGCCAAGAAAACTCAAGTCATGGTGGATGAGGACTTTAATGTTGTATTCGATGATCAGTGGATCAAACATGTCCTTAATTTTATTCTGACCGGACTCTTTAGCATCATCCACCTAGGCTTCAATTTGTTACATCATCTCCTTACGGCCTTCCCCTTGTGCCTCTTCTTTAAGAGCTTCTATTTTGGCAAATTACTCATCAATTTTGATTTTCAGACTTCTGGTTTCAATAGCCTCCTCGCAATACCTCTATGATTCTTCCTGAGCCTCAATCTTCTCTTCCCTTTCTTTCCTAAGAAGCTCTTCAAGCTCCTCAACACGGCGAGCCAAGATATCTTTCTCCTTTTACAAGGAATCCTTTTTCAGAGCGAGTGCGCCGCTACGATTGGGGGCAGCATCGAATTCTTTCTTATGGGTAGCTTCCAAACGATTCACTGCCTCTGACGTTTCCTTGGCACTTTTTTCTGCCTTAGCAAGTTTGGTTGTCAACTCTAATATCTCACTATCTTGGTGCTTGATAATATCTTCATCGTGGATCATCTCTAGCTTGAGACGATTTATTTCATATTGTCGCTCGATTGACACCTCGGAGATTTCTTCGCTATGTGCTGGAACGACTCATGCTGCACGAAAACGTCGTTAACACATGCGAGAGAGCTTGCTTTGGCCTACCTCAGAATCATATGAATTGTGGGAAGAAATTTAAGCCCATCAAAACAGATTTTTGGGAAAGTGGCCTTAAGTTTGGCTAATTTATCCGCTTTTGAAGTTTCAAGAACAGCGGTCGACAAGGATGGATTGGAAGTGGCAATTGGATGTTTGCTCGATCTACGGCCGTGAGATTGCCTAGAGCTAGAAGAACTAGAGTGTTGCTCGTGTGATATGGCAATTTGAGGTCCATGGAAGGAAGTTTGATCTCCACTATAAACAGGAAGATTGGGCCGGTATCCCTGGTGGAATGATTGAGACTAGGACTTACGCTTGGAAGAAGAAGATTCACTTGAACGATAGCTTGTTTCCCATCCGTCATCTCTTTCCATACTCCTGCTAGATTCTAAGCCGCGGTTGGATCCATAATGCATCGAAGAGCCCCTTAGACGATCAAAAGCAAGATTGAGCAATTACACCTGCACCAAATGAGAATATATAAGTAACCATTATGTGAAATATTGATGAAGAGCGTATAGTGGATTCAGGATGTTAGTTGATTCAAAAAAATGACTTGGATTAATGGACTTAATAATGAAGTGAAGACGAGACTTACGTCCTTCCAACCATCACCTTGCAAAGCCAGGCGGTACCGAACGTAGAACCACGCATGTTTGAAAAGGGAAAGTTTATTCCAAGCACTCGTTAAGAGTTGGCAGTTGGGTGAAGGCTCAAGAAAAACATAAGGACTTCCTGACCATCGTTTAAAGTTATAAATGAACCTTATGTCCTCAGGAGTTGGCGGACGGAACAAAACGCTCATGAATAGTAGAAAAGTTCCATAAAGGAAGGCATAGCTATTCAGGTGAAGTTGAGTGGGAGTTATTCTAAGATATCTTAACATTTCTCAAATGAATGAATTGAAAGGCGGCACACATCCGGCCCAGCACATGAATTTGTTGCACGTGGTGTACCCCTCCGGAGGCAAGTAAGGCTTATTATTTATCGAAGGAACCAGGACGTCTTCGAATGGAATTACGTGTATGGAACACAGCCTGTGAAGGGCAGCTTCACCAATTCAGGAGGCTTGAGAATCTACCAGGTTATCTAAGAGAATGGCGCCTTCTACTGCGTCGGGCGTAGGACTTACATCCTCCGTCGGGAGGATGGGAACATCTGAAAAAAGGTTGACTGATGGGCCAGAGACTTCCGTTTGCTCGGGCTGATGACTAGGAGAAAGTTTGCCAGATATAGTTGCGGAGCTCAATTTTGCTTCAGGATTGCTATGTTGCGGGGCTAGTCTAGAAGACATTGCAGATAAACGCTCTGAGCATCTGAAGTCCATATTAACTATACTCAGTAGATTATCAAGATTAGAAAAATTACTTATTCCCACCATGCAAAGTGAGAGCTAGTGCAGTGTAGTTAGTGTATAACAGAAATAAATAACTTTAAATAAGAGAATGAAGTTAAATGACGAGACTTTGGATTCCGACTAGAGTGACCGTCATCGCTGACCGTCCCAACTGGCGAGGAGTAATCGGTTGTGAAAGCTTTGCCATCGACTATCGGCATAAGATATATGGGAACTAGGGATCAGCACGTGTCTTCGAGGTCACACAAAATAGGAAGGGATTGACTGGGAAATTACCGATCCCTATAAGAAAGTGTGTAAAAGAAAAATAAGAGAGAGAGGGATCGGCTAAAAGTATGCCGACCCCTGTAAACATTAAAAGAAAGAGGAGGAGTCGGTTAAACCTATGTCGATCCTTATAAATGTTTTAAAAAAAAGGGAGAAAAGAAAGAGAAAAAACATGAACATATAAAATGTAATGAAATTGGCACGACCCATGAATGTACAAGTACGTCCGGGAACCAATGACAAGAACGTGTATATGAACATACACATAGATGACCTTGAAATTTCAATTTCTGAAATCGATATAAATTGAAATCAAACCTGAAACCTTCAAGTTCGAGGTGAGACCAAGTAACCAAAACTAGTTAGACTTGCAAAACCGGACTTACATATGTTAACTGATGGAATATAGCCCTAGATTTATATTATTGAAAATCAACCAAGCGTCATGACGACCAATGAGAAATATAGCACCTTGGAAAGATAATTCGGCAGATGGATAGCAACTATTCGGAAAGCTAGATAGATTCCTTGTCGATGACTCTAACTTTCTTTGATTCATAGCACATCGTGTTCATCAAAAGACGTACTTTGGAGGGGGCAAGTGTTATCCGGCATCTTAATCCGGCTATGTTGAACTGATTGCACAAGTCAGATTCGAATGCTATAAAGGTTGATGAGTCCAGAGTAGTGACTGGGGGGCCCAAAAGTCAAGTATAGATGGTAATATGAAGTCACGATTGAATGGAATTGCTAGATGTGCAACATATAATGTTAAAAGCATGAAATATGGATCAATACATAGGAGGGATCAGCATAAATTGGCTTCAACTAGAGGGATCGGCATGTTTCAAGGTACTAGAGAATTCTTGTGGAAAATAATCAATATCTCAATATCTACAAGTACAATGCATTTAGAATTTGAGGAGCAAGATATAAGTACGCTTGGGAACCTACCCTAAGGATCGCACGTCAAAAGGACTGGAGGGATCGGCATACATCCTTAGGAAGTGATCGGCAGAAAGTAGCATGCAACCCATGTCGAATCAAAGATCAAGCAACAACTCGAGCTCCACTGATCCAAATGACATAAAATTTAGAGGCTAAACATATTTTTGCATAAGGAATCCACCCTAGGGACCGCTCCTCAAAATTCGACCAAAGAAGGGATCGGTACTGATCCCTCCTCTTTGGGAATTGGGCCTAGCGATCCCTCTAGTGGGCTTCTATAGTTTAGAAGGTCCTTCAGCCGAGATTTCAAAGAGATATTTGGTCATCTTCATCTATAAATACTGGTCTGATAGATCATTCTGAGGATCTTTACGCTGCTTGTTACTCTAGACTCCATTGTAATCAAGTACTTCCTATTTTCTATGGTTGTAATCAGATTTATAAGTGATTAATAAAGGATAATCTTCAAAGTGGACGTATGCATACAACGCCAAACCACTATATATTTATGTGTCTCTGATTATTGTTTATTCCCTATTGCTTACTAATTTATCTACTCAGTTTAATTTTGTTTTTCTTCACTTACTTCTCTACAAAAACTATTCTTGGGTTTTTGTGACCAATTTAGTTGCAAACAAACAAAATCTCACATCATGACGAGTAATATATAATATCCAAACGGTCTTTACAAAACGAAACTTTAATATTCATATAAGAATCATAATCTAACCCATCATCAACGTAGATAGTTATAACAGCATGTCCTTAAAACTGCTAATTTATACCAAACAAGAAAAACAATGGAAATAAAAGAATGGGAATGTGTCTTGGATGAATTTGGCTCGTCTCCTGAAGCTCCAAAGCATCCAAATCTAACTCTAGAAAAATACTCGGGTCTGACCCGAGTATTATAAGAAAATAACACCCGGATCAGTCTAGTAAACCAGCGTGAGAAACTCAAATCATATGGATTGTTTTATTTATAAAACACTTTCAAAAATAAATGTATCTCGTAAGACCGCACCGTATATAAGCACGGACGAGTTTTACCTTACGATAAGCGAACCATTTCAAATAGGAAATCCAGTGATATTATAATAGTGTCTAGAGTTTAAAATAAATATATAACATAGCTGAAATGCTTGCATCTCACATTCCAATATTTGGGCACAACGAAGTCCGTAAAGCATGTATTGAAAAATAGATTCCATATAATGACAAGGCTACTGTGGTACCACCTACCATAATACATCTCTAGATAAAATACACCGAGGCTGCAAACCTATTGCACCTCTGCGAGTCAGGATAGGCTACCCCTTCCAAGATAGTACCGAATATGACATCACCCTGGTTGCTTTACAACCTTTTCCTTAAGAGCTCTCATGCACATATCCAATCCATAAATAGTGATCTAGAAAGGTGGTGACAATAGCCAAATGGGTGTGACCCATATAGCCCTACGGCATCTTCCATGTTTTATTCATTTCCAGGTGTAAGGCTTATGAGGCAACGATTACCTTTTACTTTAGCAAACCATACTTGGAATGCTAACACAACCCTTCAGGCAACATTGCAATGCCAACATTTATCCATACAAGTTGTTTAGGACGTGAACAAACCGAAGGCATTTCTTCTACTATATTCTTTTCGGAATCACCCTTAGGATTAGTAGCAAGCATTCCTTGCACTTCAAAGAACTCTATCTTCAATTTCCATCATCTTCAAGATGTCTCGATTCGAATGCTTATGCTAGTTCGAAGTGGTTTTCAGATAACTCATGCTTATCTGATCTCGTCTCTCCGAACCAACAATCGATAGTTTAAAACTAGCCAACATTTCATAGTTGTTATTAACTATCAAATAAATAAACGGTCGATCAAGAGTTTAAATTTCACATGGAAACCAAGCATGATTTAAGCACATTAGCAACCACTAATCCTGCTTGAATAATCGTTTCATTAATTAAACCACTTTCTTTTCGGTGTAAGTAAATGAGTCGCATGGAAACTGGACCAAACATACTTACCACCACTTTTAGATTTCAAACAATACTATTCCTCAATTAACAATGAAATCAAACAAGTTAGAAAATTATCCTTTCCTCGACATACATTCTCAATTCTTGAGATAGAGATGAGTTTCCATACCTTGGAATTTGGTGTTAAGTATGAAAATAGTATTTTTCATACCACCTTAAGTTAAAAAGATCAGTTATGGAAACCAAAATTGAATATTGAAATAATACTTCATATACTTAGCATCAATCTTCCATTTCAAACTTAAACTATCCTCTGGTTAATAATGAAGCCTTTCAACTTGGGGTACTACTAACTCTCAAACCTTGACTTACAGCACTTCTAACTTTCGAAATAGAAACAAGTTTCGTACCTCGAATTCTAGAAATTAACATAGGATCAAGAGTTCCAATATACTTGTTCTTAAAAACATTTTCTAAAATCACTTATTTAAACCAAAGTTTGAATGAAAAGGTAACATCTTTTCCTTTATTAAAGTAAACACTTCAAAATTGATAAATTACAAACCACTCTAAAACATCTTCCCTTTATAAAAGTAAATAACTTATTTAATAATAACAAAGTATTACAAATCAACTTCCTTTTCAATTTCCCAAAACCATTTACTATAAAAAAATGTTAAAATCCATGATCTTTTTTCTTGTCTCGGAAACATTTATTATAAGAATAGTGTTGAAATCCTTGCTTCCTTCCTTTTTATAAAATTACTTCTAAAACCCTTTAAAACAAATTTGAAACTTGTATTTAAAACATCCCTTCTAAAAATGGTTGCTTTTAAACAAAACTTTACTTTTTAAACAGAGCAGTTTCCTTTATACATTTTAAACCCCTTGTTTTAAATAACTAAATGAATTCTTAAAAAATATTTAAATATTAAAAATTCTTTTTACATACTTATAAACACATTTGAAAAGACTTTTCAAAACATCTAAAATAGACAATCCTTTTTTAATTTACAAAAATGATCGATTTCCAAACTGCATCCATAGTGACTATCGCTATATGGACCATAACTTTTAAAACATGTTTTGTAAATCAAATAATTTTTAAATTCCATTTTCTATTTATGTCTTAAACCACTTTAATAACTTTGCAAAAAGGTTTGAAAAAAAAGTCAAGTTCGGAAATTATTTTAATTTTTTTTTGAAAAAAAGTAGTAAATCGCTTAAAAGTGAGCATGGGATTTCAATGTCGCAATAAAACCAACAACAAGCAGGTTAGCTATAACTAAGCAATATTTACTTTCCATATACACAAACATTTACATAACCAATGATATATGTAAATAAAAAACAACAAGGCGAGCAATCCCTCTACGAAATTTTCATTCTACGAAATGCTTCCATAGCGACCTATTCGCTACGGAAAACTCTGATTCCCTTTGCTTAGTCGCCTGCAACATAATGGATTATATATGTCATCCGCTTCCAAGCAGGAATTAACAATAATATCAAGTAATACATATACAATACTACATGCAAACAACTAAATCGAATAACTAATTATTACAACATGTAACTCAATTTTTAAAACTATTTTAAAGTGAGATATCTCACTTTAATTCAAACCAAACACAAAGCCAACACCTTCCTTACTTCAAACTCAACCAAAGCCCTCCCCTTCCACCTAGAAGCTCACGCACACCCCTCTTCCTCTTACCTTGCTCTCGCCGTGCCCTATAGGGATGGGTTGGGCTTGTTTTTGATAACTTGAGTGATGAAGAGGATGTTACTTAGTACTAAAGGCTTATACTTTGTTTTAGGGAGAAAAGGAGTACTTTTGAAAATTTTCTTTTGTGAAATCTTAGAAGATAGGAAATGAGAAGAGGAATAGAGTAAAAGAATTTAAGTCTGGAAAAAAACTAAAGCAAAGAAGAGAAGTGAAAAGGAGAGTTTGTTTTATAGAAATGAAAAGTGAAAAATTACCAAAATACCCTTTCATTAAAATATACCACTACCCTCCTTAATATTTAGACAACTCACCCTCTCTCTCTCTCTCTCTCTCTTTTCTAGCCTACTTAAGCCATGACATCTCCTTTTTAATGTCCTTTATGTAATTATATTTGTACTTTATTCTTTTTAAATTAAAAAGAAAAGTCCACTTTTTAATTAAATACTTAATTACTTTTTTAATTTTTTTACTAGACTATTTAATTAGTAAAGTTATTTTGTATATATGTACACTAGTGTACACAACATGTTCCAACAACTTTTGGTCGATGAAAAGTTGAAAATCCGAAAAAAGATTTTCGGTCACATTTTCCACTTTTCATCGAACTATTTATTTTTATAAACAAATTTTCAAAACAAATTTACTATCATTATTTATTAATTACAGGAGCGTTATTTGACCATTAAAAATCATTAATTTAATATTTAAAATTTATTAAATATTCACAAATTAGAACGATAAAATTATGGGTCGTTACAGTATTACATAGTAATACTCTTTGGTGATATGGGTATAAAGCTGTAATGTTACATTTTTTGTATCAAAGCAGGTTTAGAACAATACAGAGTATAGGAGACATGAGTCTTGGCCTTAGATGAGACTTAAAGTCCCCACCCCTGTGGGTGTGTGGTAGACTATTGTTTATATTTAAACGATAATAGCAATATACAATGATAACTTGGGTAATCATCTGTGAGCATATTAGTATTTTTCTTGTAATATATACATTCCTTCTACCTTTTATTGAGTGTAAGTCTCTGTGTGAGATGCAGAGAAATTAATGGAGGTTCGAGAGGTATGAGTAAATTATTCGACTAGTACTGTCGGTATGGAAGATGAACATTAGACCTCTATGTGACTCTGAAGTAAGAATGAAGTTGTTTAATTAGGAAGCTGTAGAAGTCCCTAATTCAAATCTCGTATTGAGTACATATAACACCTCTAAATTTTTGATAACATTATTCAGAGGATTTACTTAGATAAATTAAATAGAATAATGTAAGAATTAAATTGATAAGGAGATTGAGATTTGAATAAATCAATATAGGGTCGTGCTTAATCAATTAAATGGGCTTAAAATGGATTATATGTTAATTAATTACACAAAGCCTTGTTAGAGAATAGCCGCACCTATTATTCACGCACTCTTTCATTTCTCACATTTATTTTTCATTTCTCAGAAATCAAAACAAACGTAAATTTAAGCAAGGCCGGCATTACAAGGAAGAAAAGAGGGAAAAATCTAATCAAAGCTAAGGATTAAACCTAGGGGAATTAATCTTCAACAAATCTCAAATTCCTTGTCATATTCAAAGTGAGTAATATTTTAGACCATCTCTATTTTGTTTTTAATCATATGTTTTCGAGTTTAAGATTAAACTCAATTTTATGATGATCTGGATAATGATATGCTTGAACTATAACATGATTGATTTAAATCAAATTTGTGTAAATATTATTTATACGCTTTTAGGGAAAAACCGATTGTTAATGATTTTTGAATGCCATGGAAAAATAATATGTTATGCAAAATATGATTTCGGAGATGGGTTTTAATTTTTGTAATTTTCCAAGCCATGGAAAATTTAATATGAATTTTCAAAAGAAAATATGATAAAATTGGTTTTAAAATTTATTTCGGTTATTTTATTAAGAATTTGGGTCTAAAATTTTAATATGTTAGATAACATAATAAAAGTGAATTTCTGTAATTTTTGGGGATTTTTCCTAAGTAATTTACTATGGGAAATAAGGTATTTTAGAAAGGAGGGCTTATTTGCATTATTGGTTTTGCTTAATGGAAGGGCTAAATTGTTAAATTTTCATTTGATTTGGATCTGGTAATAAGCGGTAGTTATTTTGTAAAGAATTTGTAAAGTTTTAAGGCGACCAATCAAAGGATTACAAATAGGCGGTTTAGTATAAAGTAATTACTAAAAGTAGCATTAATTCAACCTTACCCAGAAAAGTTGGTTCCGCCTCCTTTAGAAGCGCCTTTTGACTTCAATGCTTTCGCTTCGACTCAGTCGAAACCTACCATGCTGAAACCCACCTAGTTGAAACCAATATACAAGGTATCACTTAGATGGTACGTAGTGGATTGGAGGAAAGGCGGAAGTCATAGTGTCGAAAGCAATGCTTCTGATGGGTCGAGACCTTAGTTTTGTTTTCAAATGATAAGCGCCTGCCTTGTTTCCTTAAATGCTTTCGAACGAGTCGAAGCATATGCTTTTGAAAGGGGTTTCCAAAATGCTTTCGAAGGGGGTTGCCATTCATGTTTAAATTATAATCTTTCAAAGGGGTTCCTCTAATTTCAAAATAATGCTTTCGAAAGTAGTGGTTTCGACCTAGTCGAGACCATGCTGCCGTTTCTACACCTATCGAGTGTATTGAAGTCATCAATGCTTTCGAAGGGCAGTTTTTGTTTTAAACTTATACTAAGCCACTTCCTATGCTTTCGAAAGGGTTCAAGGGTTTCGAAGACAATGGCTTCGAAAGGGGGTTTCGAGGTTAACCTTTAAAGTTTTACTTAAAGGTTTTGAAGCTTTCGAATGGATGGTTTCAAGGCCATCAAATTTTCCCCAAATAATTTTATTAAAGGTTTCGAAAGAGATACTTTCATATATATTCACTTTGACCCAAAAGATGTTTTTGAGTAAACCCAATAGTTTCGAAAGGGGTACTTTCATTGGTTTCGAAGCTATGTTTCTAAGGACTATTAAGTAATGTTTTGATACTTTCAAAAGGTATATTTTGGTTTCGAAAGAGATGATTAAAAAGCTTAGAAAGGTATATATTTAATGTTTTGAAAAGAAGTTTTCTATGCTTTCAAAGGAGGTTATCCAGGGATTTTGAAAGTAATGTTTTAAGGTTTCGATAGTCTTAATTTTCAAAATAAAGAA
This sequence comes from Allium fistulosum, assembly GCA_030737815.1. NCBI lineage: Eukaryota > Viridiplantae > Streptophyta > Magnoliopsida > Asparagales > Amaryllidaceae > Allium > Allium fistulosum. Next base: position 247,241,259 of record CM060905.1, on the reverse strand, counting down.
CCCAATCTCTTTTTAATAGAAAACCATGGCATAAATTAAGTGTTTCGAAATGGAGTTTTTGAAGAAGTTTTCCTTAATTAATGGGTTAAAGGGATTAACTAGGTTTTATATAAGATGGTTTCAAGGATATTCAACCACAAGGGTTAGTATTATTATGTTTGCTTCTTCATATATGTATTTGAATATATTCGTAGTGTAATGAACCCATAACGATACCTTCGGAAGGGCAGAATAACCAGCTAGGTTGACCCGGTAGTGAATATAAATTAAGAATACTAAAATATTAATTAAAGATATTGGCAGGGGCCAATAGGTTCACAGTTAGCCCATGAAAACTATGTATAGGAAAACGATATTGGCAGGGGTCAATGGGTTCATAGTAAGCCCATGAAAACTATGTATAAACGAAGATGTCAGGAAGACAGGTTCATAGTTAACCCATGAAAACTATGATTTGATATTGGCAGGGGCCAATAGGTTTGTAGTTAGCCCATGTAAACTATATCCGGATTAAGATATTGACAGAAGTCAATAAGTTTCTAGTCAACTCATAAAAACTAGGATAAGAGAAAAGATATTGGAGTTACCAATAGGTTTAGGGAGAACCCATGAAACAGTGAAGATATTGGCATGGGCCAATAGGTTCTTAGTGATCCCATGAAAACTATGAAGCTGGACAGGGAGTCCATAAACATTAAACAGTTTATTAGTCAGCCCATGAAAACTATTAGGTTAATAGTAACCCTAGAAACTATAAGTGAGACAGATAGTCAAAATGAATGGGGATGGGTATTCCAGAATTTATTTACTTATTTTGAATATCATCATATTATTTTGAGATTTTTTAACCATTGTGGATGTAGGAGCACGGTATATGGTTTTATAAAGGTTTTAGGATACTAGTGAGGGGAAAACCCGTTCCACTAAGCGGTATGGTCTCACTAGATTTCCAACTGATTTGTGATGGTAGATTATTATTCATACCAGTCTTTATGTCTGACTTGAAGTTTATGTTTTCCCTTTAAACTCTCGGGTACTCAATTGATTTTGAGTAGTTTGAGAGTTAAGGTTTTCAGGTACCTCTTTAGACAAATAAGCTTCCAGAGATGTGCAGTAGGCATGGTAGCTATCTAGAGTTCTCTTTTATTTTGATTTCATTGTGTTGTTGCTTTAAAGGCAAAGTTGTTAAATTGCTTATATATATACTCTGATCATCCAAGGGGGCATCTTCATACATCGCTCTTGGTGTATGTTGTAATAAATATATTTTCTTTGAACGTGGTACTCGTATTGGGATTTGTAGTGAATTTGAAAATGTTTTGAAATGGAATGATAAAGTTGTTTGTTAATTTTTAAAATTTTCCATATCCATGTGTTTCTATTATATCAATGTATCTAACATTACCATATTTGGTCGCCGAGGATTAATAACTATGGATGACTGCAACATTTGTAGCCATTAGTTTTTGGCCTCCAAGTAGAGGACGTTACAAGTTGGTATCAGAGCATAGCTTTATAAAACTTAAAAGAAATTTAAATCTAAAATATTTTCAAACATAATCCAATGAATCAGAAAATAAGATTGGGGTTTGGGTTAATGCTATAGTAACGTACTTGTATTTGATATATATATATATATATATATATATATATATATATATATATAAGTACGTATTCCCCTCTCTCTTAGACCATTCTTCTATATCTTACTAAGGCTCGTATGCAGATTTATGAGAAAGAAGATATGGAAGCAGGAAATGGAAGAGGAAATCTCGGTGGAGGAAGCGCCACAACCAACAGAAATGTTCGACCTAATACCAGGAGGAATCAAGGTTGATAGGCTAATGCTAACCAAAATGTTGATGCCAATGTGGGTGCTGGAAATCCACAAATAGATATGGGGGCGATGTATCAGTTCTTCGTCAATATGATGCAAGAAGGAGCTGCTGCTGGTGTTGTTGGAAATGTTGGAGGAGCTAATCCTATGGCTCCAGTTGGGAATAATTATGCTAAGCTGAGCAGAGATTACACCAGTCTTGTGGGAAGCCTTTTATGGGGACGGAGAATGCCATAAAGGTAGAGAATTGGCAGTTGCATTGTGAGAGAATATTTGTTGATCTGGGTTTAGATGATGAGTAGAAGAGAAGGTTGGCCTTTAGACAGTTGCAAGGGTCGGCACTTCATTGGTGGAACAGTGTTACTGTTGGAGTTCCGGAGGAAGAATTGACTTGGGCTGATTTTTGAAGGAGATTTGAGCAAAAGTTTATGTCTAAGGTTGCTAACTCAGTGCTGCTAAGGAAGTTTTTGGATCTGGAGCAGGGAGAGATGTCAGTTGTTGAGTATGCCACTAAGTTTGATGAGTTGTCCTGTTATGGATATAATATTATAGACACCGTCATCAGCAGGAATGAGAGGTTCATTAGGGGACTAAGGCCCGAGATTACTAGGGAGACCCTACCACATCTTTGTGATCCTAGTAATATAGTGGTGGAGATGGCAATTTTCCATGAGGAGATGCTTGTTGTCTGTGCTAGAGAGAAGCCAGCTGAAACCTAGGGTTCTCAGGGAAAGAAGAGAAAGTTCTTTAAGAAGAAGGGAGCCCAGAAGGGAGATGCTGCCAAGAAGGAAAAGGCTGACTTAGTTTGCTTAGTGTGACAAGAAGTGTCATTATGCAAATGAGTGTCGGTCAGGAAAGAGAAAGAAGGATGCAGATAAGAAGAGTGTGAAGTGCTTCAACTGTGACCAAGTTAGGCATTATAAGAATCAATGTCCAGAACCGGCTAGGGAGGACGAGGGAAAGGTTTTTGTTGTTTGACCATCATCTGCTAAGCCAACTGCAGCTGATAAAGGGAAGATTGTGATGGAAGGTACGTTTTTGATTCAGAGTATGCCAGTTAGGATATTTGTTCATACCAGTGCATCACATTCATTTATATCACAGTGTTTGGTTGATAGGTTATGCTTAGAACCCACCTACCTTGTTACTTCCTTAAGGTTGCGAATCCAATAGGAGGGTATACAACTTCAGAGATGAGATGTGACCAATTAGAACTTGATTTGTTAGGTTATAAGTTCACATACAGTCTGTATGTTTTCGATTTCATAGATTTCAGAATCATTTTATGGATTGGTTGAGTAAGTATGAGGCTAGAATATTTTGCCAAGATGGGGAGATATCACTAAGACGCCCTGATAGTCATAACTGAATCATATTCTCAGTGGAGAATTTTGACTGGAGTTGTGTTTTGTTAAGTGCCATGGAAGTGGGAGAAGAGCTAAGTCGGGTTCGAGTAGCAAGAGATTTTGCAGATGTCTTAGAGCCGGTTATGGGACTACCACCGAAATGAACTGTTAAGTTTTGGATAGATCTTATGCCAGGAGCTGAACCTGTGAGTAGACCACCTAGTAGAATAACACCGACCAAGATGAGGGAGTTGAAGCTAGTGGATTTAGAAGGAACGTATTTTATTAGACCAAGCAGTTTGCCTTGGGGAGAGGCCGCGGTGTTTGTGAAGAAACCAGATGGGTCATTGAGGATGTGTATTGACCATCGTAAGTTGAACGAGAGGATGATTAAGAATAAGTATCCTTTGCCAAGAATTGATTATCTATTCGATCAGTTGTGTGGAGCCAGAGTGTTTTCCTAATTGGATTTGGCGACAAGTTTCCATCAGTCAAGAGTGGCATAGGACAGTATTCCTTTGACAGCATTTCAGACTAGGTATGGTTCGTACGAGTGGCTAGTAATGCCATTCGGGTTAACGAATGCACCTACGTTCTTCGTGGATCCGATGAACCGAGTCTTCCGAGAGTATTTGGATAGATTCATGTTGGTGTTTATAGATGACTTTTTAGTATTCTCTAAGGATGAAAGAGAGCATGAAGATCATCTTAGAGTTGTGCTTGAGACGTTGAGGCAGCATCAGCTGAAGGCGAAGTTTTCCAAGTGTCAATTTTGAAAGAAAGAGGTTAAGTTTCTTAGTCACGTGGTTTTAGAGAAGGGCTTGTCAGTCGATCCAGATAAGATCGAAGCTGTTAATAATTGGTAGAGACTAAAGATGGTGACTGAAATTAGAAGTTTTCTTGGACTTGCTGGCTATTACCGGAGATTCAAAGGATTTCTCGCGGAAAGTGACACCTTTGACTAAGCTAACTAGGAAGGAGGTGAAGTTTTTCTGGTCTTAAAAATGTGAGGAAGCAATCCTTAAGTTAAAGCATTTGTTAACCAATGCACTTGTGTATAAAATGGTTTCAAGGATATTAGACCACAAGGGTTGGTATTATTATTGGAGTTAAAGGGATTAACCAAGTTTTGTATAAAATGGTTTCAAGGATATTAGACCACAAGGGTTGGTATTATTATATTTGCTTCTTCATATATGTATTTGAATATATTCACACCGGAATGAACCCATAACGGTACCTTGGGAAGGGCAGAATAACCAGCTAGGTTGACCCAGTAGTGAATATAAATTAAGAATACTAAATTATTAAATAAAGATATTGGCAGGGGCCAATAGGTTCACAGCAAGCCCATGAAAACTGTGTATAGGAAGAAGATATTGGCAGGTGCCAATAGGTTCATAGTAAGCCCATGAAAAATATGTCTAAACGAAGATGTTTGGAAGACAGGTTCATAGTTAACCTATGAAAACTATGATTTGATATTGGTAGGGGCCAATAGATTTGTAGTTAGCCCATGAAAACTATATCCGGGTTAAGATATTGACAGAAGTCAATAGGTTCCTAGTCAGCCCATGAAAACTAGGATAAGAGAAAAGATATTAGAGTTACCAATTGGTTCAAGAAGAGCCCATTAAATAGTAAAGATATTAGCAGGGGCCAATAGGTTCTTAGTGACCCCATGAAAACTATGAAACTGGACAGGGAGTCCATAAACATTAAACAGGTTATTAGTCAACCCATGAAAACTATTAGGTTAATAGTAACCATAGAAACTATAGCTGAGACAGGTAGTCAAAATGAATGGGGATGGGTAATCCAGAATTGATTTACTTGTTTTGCATATCATCATATTATTTTGAGCCGTTTTAACCATTGTGGATGTAGGAGAACAATATATGGTTTTATAAAGGTTTTAGGATACTAGTGAGGGGAAAACCAGTTCCGCTAAGCGGTGTGGTCTCACTAGATTTCCAACTGATTTGAGATGGTAGATTATTATTCATACCAGGCTTTATGTCTAACTTGTAGTTTATGTTTTCCCCTTAAACTATCATGTACTCAATTGAATTTGAGTAGTTTGAGAGTTGAGGTTTTCAGGTACCTCTTTAGACGAATAAGCTTCCAGAGACGTGGAGGAGACATGATAGTTATCTAGAGTTCTCTTTTATTTTGATTCCACTGTGTTGTTGTTTTAAAAGGCAAAGTTGTTAAATTGCCTATATATATACACTCTGATCATCCAAGGGGGCATCTTCATATGTCGCTCTTGGTGTATGTTGTAATAAATATATTTTCTCTGAACGTGGTTTTCATATTGGGATTATGTAATGAATTTGAAATGTTTTGAAATGGAATGAGAAAGTTGTTTGTTAATTTTTAAAATTTTCCATATCCTTGTTTTTCTATTATATCAATGTATTTAACATTACCATATTTGGTCGCCAAGGATTAATAACTATGGATGACTGCAGCATCTGTAGCCGTTAGTTTTGGGCCTCCAAGTAGGGGATGTTATAGTATATAATAATTTTGAATTGTAAAGAGGAGAAATGAGTTGAAAGGTCCAATAGTGATCATAGTGGTACAGTGGAAGTATATAGATTACTTTTCGCTTAGTATCTTGGTTGTTTTGATTGGATATTGATGTTTGGATATCTTTGTGTGATTACATTAATTGATGATGCTTTGTTTTAGGGATCCATCCTGAGTGTGGTATTCGGTAGGAACTATCACTCAAGTTGGTATCCCATACGATTTTTGCTGATTTGAACCCAACGGTGTCTTCGGTTGCGAAGTTATCGCAAGAGATAATGGGAATTATTTTCATATAAAATAAAACAATATACGTAAAATTAAAAGGTGATTAAATGAATATGAAGATGAACGCTTGTTTGTTCATTTTTTATGGATAAACAATTAGTGGTGTTTAGATTTTTTCAAGTAAAGTATTTTTAATTGAATTCCCATAGATTATTTATATATTTTTTAATATAAGTGAGCTTATGTTTAATTAAAAATCCTTTTGGTTATGATGTATATATATGGTTTGGAAAGAAGTTTTATAAGAAGCTAGTAAATGTTTTTATAAAAGATTGAGTAGATATTTTAAAAAATATTTGAAATTGATTTCGAAGTTGATTTCGTGTTAATATGTTTGTTGAGTGCTTTAAGAATTCTAGTCGATGTGTCTGGCTAATGTTATCGATAGAAATTCCTAAACACTAGGACAAGATATATAGACACAAGATTTTTAAGAGTGATGTATTGTTTTAAAGAGAAGTAATATATTTTGAGATATATTAAAAACCAATATATGAAATAATATTTCGAAGAAAGTTACATTGATAATTTTGAAGAGATTAGAGTCATATGGGGAATATTTTGAAACAGGCAAAATGTTTTAGAGAATGAAGAATTATTATTTTGAGATAAGTATATAGTTTAAGGAAAAGTATAAGTAATATTTTTGAGAAAGGTATTTTGGAAAGAAAGCAATATTGTAAAGAAGTATTTAAGCTAAGTTTTGAAAAAACATGGATGGGGATTTAAGAAATAAAAATGTTAGATTAGAGATATTATTTTTAGATAGTGATTTAGTAAAATTTGAAATATGAAAATTATATAATATTTTGAAGTATTAAATTTTTTTTTGACTTAAGTGTGTGTGTATTATTACTATTATGGTCAAGAAATGAATTGTTTCGAGAAAAAAATAAAGATATTTTTTATGTTTAGATATTCGATGTGGTGATTGCAATCGTCGAGCATTAGTGGATAGCTGAAGTTGATGGCGAGACAATGTTGATCACACGGTCAACACTGCAACTAATTGGAAAAGTAAACCACTAGAAATTCATGGCATGACATTGTCGATAAATTTGTAGATATGTTTGAATTTGAAATTAGTATGGTTTGTGATATTACGATTGTCTGCCTGCCATGTTGTATAATCTCTGTAATTTGGATGAGTGTCATAAAGATATTTTTGATGTGGTGGATTGTGAAAAAAATATTTAGATTTTTGATGCTAATAAAATTTATTGAATTATTTTTTGTTGAAGCAAAATAAATGCTATTTTGGAAAGATTTGATGTACGGCTTGAAAAGTTAGTTTTAAAGTATTGTAAAATATCGAAATGATGATGGTATATTTTTAAGTGAAAGATATTTTTGGAAGTGAGCTTTTAGATTAAAAGATGTATTGAAATCATTTTGAAAAAATGTTCAGTGATAGTTGTTATATAAAATTTTGAATTTTGAGAATTTAATTAAATAAATTTAAAGTTAGTTATTTGAAAAATCGTTGTTTTATACAAAAGAAGAATTTTGGATAATGTGGAGTAATGTTGAGTTAAAACTATAATTAGTTTTAAGCTTAAATCTCAAACTAATAATTCGTTTGCGATGATTTTAATTTCATTGGAAAGCTATGCCATTATAGGGCAAATTTTGTTTGAAATCTAATGCAAAATTTTGAGATGTACTATGGTTTAAACATGAATTAAAAGAGAGGTATGTTGCTATCCTAAAATGCAAATTGCATAAAACAGATATTTTTGGAAGTGAGCTTTTTGATTAAAAGATGTACTGAAAATGTTTAATGATAGTTGCTATATAAAATTTTGAATATTGAGATTTCAATTAACTAAATTTAAAGTTAGTTATTTGAAAAATCATTGTTTTATACAAATGAAGAATTTTGGATAATGTGGAGTAATGTTGAGTTATAACTATAATTAGTTTTAACCTTAAATCTCAAACTGATGATCCGTTTGCGATGATTTTAATTTCATTGGAAAGCTATGCCATTAAAGAGCAAATTTTGTTTGAAATGCAATGCAAAATTTTGAGATGTACTATGGTTTAAACATGAATTAAAAGGGATGTATGTTGCCATCCTAAAATGCAAATTGCATAAAAACAGAGCTGAATTCATTTGCTCGTAACTTTTAAACGGTTTGTCCGATTTCCACAATCTTGCCCATTACGGAAATCTTAAAACATAAGAAACAACTTTTGTTTTAAGGTTTTGTGAATTTTGATGTTTTCAAGACTAAAAATGTTGTTTTATCAAGTAGACATGCACTCATAACTTAATTTCAAAATCTGATGCTTTTAGAAAAAAATTCAAAAATCTTTGCGTACTTAGTATTTTGATGATCTGAGAGTTGCTTATGATGCTAATGCAAGATGTAATAACTCTATTTTCTAATCTTTATCTATTTTTTTAACTTTGATTTTGATTTTTTAAACTTTATTGGGTACTGGCTTAAATTAAAAATGCATGTTGCATATATTACTTAAACTTATGCAGGCTTATCATATTTTGCTATATGCGACTAATGTTTGAATCTGAGTTAAGTATATGTGTTTAAGAGGCATATTTGGACTTACTGGTGATGCTGGCTCTCCTTTTCTTGCTAAATAATAAGCTAACTTGCTTAAAAGCCTAATAAAAAGGTACGTTTTATGCTATATCAGAATATATTATGATATTATCTTGTTCCCTCGTGTTTATGGATGCTCCATGTTGGAATGCATGTATATATTATGATTATATTGTGTTTTTATTTTTTGAATGCTCCTCGTACAGAGGAAACTGTACCATTTTTTTTAAATAATAAATTTCATAAAAAATTATCATATGCGAAGAATAGAAAGCCGTTATTTTGAAACTATTTAAAATCATAGCATACGACAAGATGAGTTGAAGTGTGTAAGTCACGTAGAGGATTGAGGAGCTTGAGTATGATAGAAGTTTGTAGATATGAAGAAAGTTCAGGGCATGAGGTCTATGTGACGTTTCCCTATAAGAAATTGCGAGAACGCGATTTTCTTAAGGAGGGAAGTCTTTAATACCCTGCTTTCTACGTTGTATAGTAAATAAATTTAATTAAAAGAAAAGTATTTGAAATTTATTTGTGATAAATAATATTTTGAAAGTTAAATTTTTAGTTAATAAAATTCTATTTTTGATAAAAGATTTGTGCAATAAATTAAGCTAAATCAATAAATTCTTTTCAAATAATTTATTGAATTAAATAAAATGTTTTAATCAATACAAAATATTTTGAAGTGTAAATAATTTTTATATATGATTAGAATAGTTGGAAAATAAATTTATTTTATAGTAGTACAATGAATGATTAAATAAAAATAAGCGGGTATCGAATCGAAGGAAACAATGCAGTTATCGAGATATATCTTATATAATAAAATGGAAATTTATTTGAACTGGATTGAAATATATTATAAATAAATATCAAGAATTAAAATTAAAATCTGAATGGAAAGGAAATAAATTAAAACTAGATTGAATTATAGTTTAATGGCACAACTAAATCAAAGCTCCAGCCCATTCCTTTTCTCTTTATGTCTAAAAGGTTCTCCTACTTTCTAATTCAAGCCTGAAACCCCCCTAATTAATTTTATCCCTAACTCCTCACAATTAAATTTGCGGCCTTTAATAAAAATGGCGCGAGCTATTCGATGCCTAGAGACAAAATCGACGACGGCGAGATAAACGTTGGAGGTGGCAATGGACTTCGATTGGAGCAAAGCGACCATGGAGGTGCGGGTGCATGTGAATTTGAACCCACAACTTTGAGGCGTCATGATGGTGGCAACGAGATGTCCCTTGCGATTGGGATGGTGGCACGACCACCGTTGGAGGTGTTGCAATAGGCGAGGGTTCGCGCGACGAAGGATGTGGTAATTTTTGGTGGCTGTAGGCTAGGGTTTTTGGGCTATCGGTTGTTTTTGACTCGTGAGCAGCAAAGGTAGCGAACTAAGGAAAAGCAATGGGCAGCGATGTAGCTGCTGGTAGCGTATGGTTTAGTTTGGAATTTTGGTGAGTTTTCAAACTCACACTTATGTCTAAATCATTTTGTTTGATTCATATTTACCCAGTATATTGCTTGTTTTGCTTGGTTGAACGGATTATTGGTATTTTGAATGAAATTGATTGTTTGGTGATGATTGATGGTTGATATAGTTTGAATTGGTTGGAATTGTGTTGCAAACTATGATTTACTTATTGTTGCAATGATTATTGCTAGATTATTGATTTGCGATGTTTGTGTAGTAAATAGATATTTACAAATAATTGAATGACATTTGAATTATTTGAAAAAGAGGTAAATGAATTAACGGATGAAGATATAAAATAAATAAATTATTTTGAAAATAAATATTGAATTTTGCAATGATGTTCTTATTTAGTATTGAGATTATTTGTGGTTAATCAAAAAATTGAAAGAGGGAGTGAAATAATTTTAAGGATTGCGTGAACAGAAATTATTTGGTTTGATGAGTCCTGGGATCTTATTAATAAATGATTTTTTAAGATTTAAACTTTTATTTGTTGACTATAAAAATACTTAGAGGATATTTATGAAATGATATTTGAAATCTAAATTTTTATAGTGATAAGTCAATTTTATTTAAATTTAATAGTTTGGAAGTTTGTAAAATTATATTTTGAAGCGATTATAAGTTGAATGCAATTCATTTAGTGAATGGAAATTTTATTTAAGGGATTGTTATATATATTATTAAGTGAATTTTTGGAAGTAATATATTATGGTGTTGGATTATTGAATTATTTTGGGACTTATTATACAAAGTAGAATTTTAGTTTAATGGATTACTTCCCAACAAATAATATCTTTAAAAGGATTTGAAAATAAATGAGGATTTTAATAATGATTTTGAAATTATATATATATATATATATATTTGGGTCTGGAAATATTTTTGGACTAGAAATGATATACTTCCAATTGATGTTTAAAAATAATTGGAAATTCCAAGTTTCTTTATGGTATTTCCACAATGTTATTGAAATAGAAATTAAAAATGAAAGAATTTTAGTTTTTTTAAATATATTGATGGGTCCAAACAAAGGTTTCTTTGAAACCAACTGTGTGGTTTAAAAATATGGATTTTGGAATTAAATAAGAGAACTAATATTTATTACTTTAAAAGACGGGAAATAACAAAAAGAAGTATTTTCCTGTTAAATTAAATTGAAGTCTTTTTATAAAAAGAGGAGGAAAAAAGTTAAAGTGAAATGTATTTAAATAAAACCTTCATCTCGTTAATTACAAATTAAATAATATTTTTATGTGTCTATGGATGGTTGATGATTGGAGTGCTACGAATGAGATGAAGTTAAATTACTCGTTGTGCTGAACTATGAAGTAACGAAAATGAAGAAAAATGAATTAAAATAAAATTAAGCAAGAGTGAATTAATAAGTGAAGTGGAAATTTATTTAATGTTGATTAATTGTGGGGTTGTGTATATAATTATGTTTAATCGGGCAGTATGGGACGTCCGAGTGAAGTATATTTATTTACTCAACACTAGTATAATGTTCGGTAATTCATTAAAGATCGAATATTTAATATTTGGATATTGGTGAATTATTCTATGTTATACACGCATTTTAATCAATATTATTTGGATTTTTGACTTGATGTGTGAGGTGTAATACATTATTTCTTTATTTTATTTTAAAGTGGTAATATGATTATCTCTGATTTTTAGTGGATCGAGGCCTGCGATGTGGAAATCCTTACATAAACGTGACCGCCGGAAGTTTTGCTAGCCTCATCCTAACTTGACAAACCACGAGGTCACTTGCTGGTGGTTGTGATGACATGACCCTATCACCACATTATCACAGTTTGATGCATGGGCCAACGGAACTAGAAGTACAAAATGAAATAGGGTGGTTGGCGATGGGGAGCAAGGTACCAGGAAGCGAGGAAGCAACGTGCATTTATTGTGCAGCTAGAGACTGATGAGGATGCTCATAAAAATTTATGAGTAGGGTCTCCCTTTGCATCTGAGAAGTGGCAAGGCTTAGGAGCAGACTCACTTCTGGCACTAGCAGTAGTAATAGCAGAGGCAGTGGTAGTAGTGAAGATGAAACTAAAGAATATAATGAATAAATAAAGTATAGTCAAATAAATACGAATGAATTGATGTGTGTCGTGTTTTTTGGTATGCGATGTGTGTGATGTGTGATGTGTGCGGGATGTACGATGTATGCAATGTGTATGATGTGTGCGGTGATGTCTACTGTTTGCCCCAAAATTGGGCACAAACCCCAAATATCGGGAAAGCACCAGTGTATGAACACAAATCAGCAGTATATAATCACAGATCTCATATCTAAGTATTATAGAGGATAAAAGATGAAGAATGATAAACTTAAAACAGAAAGAAGTAGATAGAGACACAAGATTTATAGTGGTTCGGCGATCTTGCCTACGTCCACTCTGAAGTAGTTTGCTTTATTGATCTTTCTTTGATGTTTACAAGTGAATTCAATGAATTACAGCAGATAATTGTGAATTGCAGCAGTGGAATTCGTTGGTAGCAGCAGCAATGGAGTTTGGATCTGGATCTGGCAGATTCTGAACGTTGGAGATCTCAAAGAGGAAGAAGAACCCCTTTTCTGTTGACTTTGGGGGTCTATTTATAGGTGTAGGAGGCTGGTATTTCGCTCAGATCTCGGGAGACCCTCTCTGGCACGTGACCAGGCCCACGCGCCCAAGCCCGTGAAGTTCTGGTCCAATCCGTGATCGATACGAATAGATTTCGTATCGATCGAGATTTCAACCAATGGAGTCGAAATTTGGCGTGGACGTTCTTTAGCATGCACGTAGTCTTCTGTGAAAATTTCATAACATTTGGACTTTAGATTAGGAGATATGATCGATACGAAATGAGATTCTCGGCTGCTGTTTGGTTCGACTCGCTTCTGTTTCGACTCGCTTTTCATTCGACTCGGTTCTGAATTAGCCCAGTTCGCATCGATGCGAGTCCCTCTGTTTGTATCGATGACCCAGCTTTCATTCGCATCGATTGTCGTGCTCTGTTATATGGATGTGAAGTAGATCGAGTCGGAGCGTGGCTCTCTGATGGAGTCGAAGACGAGCGAGTCGAAGAGTGATTCTGTGTTGGAGTCGAAGTGGAGAAGGCAGAGCGAGTCGAAGTAGGCAAATGGAGCGAGTCGAAGTAGGCTAATGGAGCGAGTCGAAGTAGGCAAACAGAGCGAGTCGAAGTAGGCAAACGGAGCGAGTTGAAGTGTGGCTCGAAGCGGAGCGAGTCGAAGTAGGCAAACGGAGCGAGTCGAAGTAGGCAAACGAAGCGAGTCGAAGTAGGCAAACGGAGCGAGTTGAAGTGTGGCTCGAAGCGGAGCGAGTCGAAGTATGGTTTCCTGAGGGATGCGAACTGAGCGAGTTGAAGAAGGCATCCGATGGAGGCGAACTGGAGCGAGTCGACCGGTGATTGGTTTTCATCCAATTTTGTATCGTTCATAACTTGAGCATTCGAACTCGGATTGACTTGAGATTTGGAACGTTGACTCTCATGGCTTAGCTTGTCATGTCCTACCAATTTTGGCTCGATCCGGACTTGGACAAAATTCATCGATATCCATAGTGAGCCTATGTATAACTGATCTCTAGGACGGGCCGTCATTGGTTACTAGTCCATTCCTTAGTGTCACAGCTTTGCCAAAAGGCGGGATAACATTTGCCTCCCAAAATACGCCTTGTGATAAGAAGGTGTGTTTTGTAATGCCATAAGTTGGATGTTCATATCATGTTGATGACCTGCAAAGAAATTGATAGTTTTATTTGACCACGAATGACGATCGTTCGGGATCGTATGTCATTCGAGGTGATATGTGACCATTCGCGGTCGGATGCCGTTCGCGGTCGGGTGCCGTTCGAGGTGATTTGTGACCGTTCGCGGTCGGGTGCCGTTCGAGGCGAATTGTGACCGTTCGCGGTCGGCTGCCGTTCGAGGCAAATTATGACCGTTCGCGGTCGAGTGCCGTTCGAGGCGAATTGTGACCGTTCGCGGTCGGGTGCCGTTCGAGGCGATTTTTGACCGTTCGCGGTCGGGTGCCGTTCGAGGCGATTTTTGACCGTTCGTGGTCGGGTGTCGTTCGAGCCGAATTTTGTGTGCCGGGGGGGGACTTAGTATTATCAGTGCCAGATTTCACGTTCGAGTGAATTTCTGAACTGTTTGTGGTGGCGGTTTATCGCCATCTCGGAGCATGCCTGAGGACCGTTCGCGATCCCTTACATGTGTAAGTGGCTTAGCCGTCATGGCATCACAAATGGCCTACTTTTCATTCAAAATGAGTTTTTCAACAGAAATGTCCAACAAAATCAAGTTCAAACACTAGAAATGGAAAATAAAAGTAAAACAGGGACGTCAAAGTGCAAACACCTATACCGTTGCAATTAGTAGTCGTATCAGAGCATGCCTGAGGATCGTTCATGGTCCTGTACATGTGTAAATGACTTAATCGTGTTGGTGTGGAGTTTGCTACTTATTCGTCGTTACCCCAATCAATTGATGACAAGCTGACGCCTCGATCCCGAGCCGTCCCCAGTAGATGCAGGTGGTGGTCGCTCTCGTTCCACCGTTGTTGTTCCCCTTCTTACATACTGTGATAGCAGACCATTCCGGATATGTCCCTCAACCTCATCTTTCAAGTGTCTACAATCATTCGTGCTATGACCATTCAGCTCGTGGAATAAGCAGTACTTGTCTGACCTTCTTTCATTGCTGGTCGGATCCCTTCTTATTTGCTTTCGATAAGGAATCTGCCCCCGGTGTCCTGGTAGATTCGCTCCAAAGTCTCATTCAACTCCGTGTAGGAGGTGAACCTTGGTTCCTTTCGTGGTTGCGCTGGTCCATAGCCATTATCCTCAGCTTTTCGTTTCCCTTTATCGTCACCTGAATCTTTTTTGGGAGGGTTTTCACTCTTGATTGCATAAACAGCAACTCCTTCTCCTTCTTCTCTTTCAGCATTTGCATCCTTTAATCGTAAAAATCCTTCAGCCTCATGATAAAATTCTCCCAGATCCATGGGCGGATCCCTTGTCAATGAGTTTTTGAATTCTATGCCATCAGCTATGCCAGATACAGCCGTAATCAAAACCATGGATGGATCAGGTCGATCCATTGATGCTGTCGCTGCATTGAATCGCGTCAGGAAGTTCCTCAAAGACTCCCCGCTTCTTTGCTTCAGTGCTACCAGACTCATCACATTCTTGGGTCTTGAAATGTGAACTATGAATTCCCTCATAAACCTCTCAGTCAGATCGGTCCATGTTCCTATGGAGCCATTCTCCAGTTGCCTAAACCATAGTGCTGCGATGTCTGTCAAATACAATAGGAAGCACCGGGCCATTACCTCCTCCGATGCCCCCAATACTTCCATGTGCCTCATGTACTTCGTTAGATGAACCGCAGGATCCATCCTCCCATCATACATGTCCAATGCTGGTAACTTGAATTCTGGTGGATTCCTGACTTGTCTGATCGTAGGAGCAAAGGGACTCCTATTCACATCCTCCAGATCTCTATTCACTAGTCCGCCTCTCATGGCTCGTCTGACCATCTCCGCCAATTTGTCACTATCTCCAAGTTGTAGTCCTGGTCCATCGTTTCCGATTTGCCCCCCGAGTTCACGAGGGATTCCTGGAGTCTGCTCTCCTGAACGAGCATTCACTTCTCTATCAACGCCGCGCTGTGCAGCTCCTCCTGGTACTGCTCCTCGGATCAGGTCAACATGCTCTGTGTAAGTGCCCCCTAGTTCTGGGGTGGTGCTAGATAGCCCTGCTCCGTTCTGAACTCTGGTTGCTCCTTGATTTTGCGCTCCAAGTTGTCCAATCTGAAGAAGCAAGTTCTGGATCATTTCCTCTTGTTTTTCATCATTGTCTCTATCTCATCCCTGGTGATGAAGATTGATGTCTGATTTGCATCTGAGGAAGCCTCTTGACTCCCTTTATGCTGACCTCTCTCCGCCCTTTGTCTTCTATTTGATTGCCTAGTCATAGCTTTTCAGATCTGAATTCTCTAAGCCTTCAAATTCAATTTCCAAATGATAGAATCCTGAGTTCAATTCTTAGTGAAAGCACCAAAGTGTTTGCCCCAAAATTGGGCACAAACCCCAAATATCGTGAAAGCACCAGTGTATGAACACAAATTAGCAGTATATAATCACAGATCTCAGATCTAAGTATTGTAGAGGATAAAAGATGAAGAATGATAAACTTAAAACAGAAAGAAGTAGATAGAGACACAAGATTTATAGTGGTTTGGCGATCTTGCCTACGTCCACTCTGAAGTAGTTTGCTTTATTGATCTTTCTTTGATGTTTACAAGTGAATTCAATGAATTACAGTAGATAATTGTGAATTGTAATAGTGGAATTCGTTGGTAGCAGCAGCAATGGAGTTTGGATTTGGATCTGGCAGAGTCTGGACGTTGGAGATCTCAAAGAGGAAGAAGAACCCCTTTTCTGTTGGCTTTGGGGGTCTATTTATAGGTGTAGGAGGCTGGTATTTCGCTCAGATCTTGGGAGACCCTCTCTGGCACGTGACCAGGCCCGTGCGCCCAAGCCCGTGAAGTTCTGGTTCGATCCGTGATCGATACGAATAGATTTCGTATCGATCAAGATTTCATCCAATGGAGTCGAAATTTGGCGTGGACGTTATTTAGCATGTACGTAGTCTTCTGTGAAAATTTCATAACATTTGGACTTTATATTAGGAGATATGATCGATACGAAATGAGATTCTCGACTGCTGTTTGGTTTGACTCACTTCTGTTTCGACTTGCTTTTCATTCGACTCGCTTCTGAATTAGCCCAGTTCGCATCGATGCGAGTCCCTTTGTTCGTATCGATGACCCAACTTTCGTTCGCATCGATTGTCGTGCACTGTTATATGGATGTGAAGTAGATCGAGTCGGAGCATGGCTCTCTGATGGAGTCGAAGATGAGCGAGTCGAAGAGTGATTCTGTGTTGGAGTCGAAGCTGAGAAGGCAGAGCGAGTCGAAGTAGGCAAATGGAGCGAGTCGAAGTAGGCAAACGGAGCGAGTCGAAGTAGGCAAACGGAGCGAGTCAAAGTGTGGCTCGAAGCAGAGCGAGTCGAAGTAGGCAAACGGAGCGAGTCGAAGCGGGCAAATGGAGCGAGTCGAAGTAGGCAAACGGAGCGAGTTGATGTGTGGCTCGAAGCGGAGCGAGTCGAAGTATGCTTTCCTGAGGGATGCGAACTGAGCGAGTCGAAGAAGGCATCTGATGGAGGCGAACTGGAGCGAGTCGACCGGTGATTGGTTTTCATCCAATTTTGTATCGTTCATAACTTGAGCATACGAACTCGGATTGACTTGAGATTTGGAACGTTGACTCTCATGGCTTAGCTTGTCATGTCCTACCAATTTTGGCTCAATCCGGACTTGGACAAAATTCGTCGATATCCATAGTGAGCCTATGTACAACTGATCTCTAGGACGGGCCGTCATTGGTTACTAGTCCATTCCTTGGTGTCACGGCCTTGCCGAAAGGTGGGATAACATCTACGATGTGTGAAATGTGTGATGTGTGCGGTGTGTAATGTGTGCGATGTATGCGATGTTTGATGTGTGCGGTGAAGTGTGTGTGATGGATGCTTGATGTGCATCGTGTGATATGTGTGTGATGGTGTTCGATGTCTTATGGATGTTTCGATGTATGATCTGTGCGATGATGTTTGATGTGTTATGGATGTTTTATTATTCCTTTGGTTGGATTTGTTTATTATGTTGTGTATATGTTATTCCTTGGGATATTGTTTGTTTACTCATCTTTGAATCTAGATATAGTCTGACCCGTTTATAATTTATATAATACTCGGGTCAATCAAAGACATTTCAGGTTCGGGAATTTGACTTATTTTTGCATTCCACTCTGACCTATGTGATGTATTATATTTGTATTGTTGCATTGATGGCTCCGTGATCTCTATTATTTTATATTAGATATTGTTCTGTTCTTGGTAACAACACGTGTTTATTGCTTTGTACCGAGGCTTTTTATGTTTAGGTGAGTTGTTTTTATATTGAGAGACGAATTCAGTGTTAATCCAAGGGAATATTCATATGTGTATTGCCTGCATCGCCTTATTCTCCATGTTACTCGACAGTATTACTTAGTAATACTCTTGGATAATATAGGTATAGAGTGGGGAGTTAAACCATGAGATACATATTGGAAAAATTAAATTGTCCATTGTCTTATTAAAAAGAGATAGGCTATATGATAGATGTTATGTTTGACTATGTTTTTGATTTTCTATTTTTATCAACAAAAATAGTTTTTAAAATATGTAATAAGGTTTTTCTTTCTTGGTTTTATCTATCCTCCATGCATTTGTAGTGTTCATTAAATCATACATACTCCAATTTAGTAGAAAATGGTGCGTTATTGGGGTTTAAATTGTGAATAAGTGTAGTCTGAATCTAACATAGTCAAGCCTACGTAAATGTGAAATATATGTTATAGATTGAATGCATTTTGTATGTGGATTGGTCAAGTACATGTGATAGATACAATGGAAATATATCTTATCCACAACTTCTGAAATAGAAAATTATAGTTTTTTTCCCACTCTTTTCAGTTTAGTTTTGTTTCATCTTTAGATGTGTAAAGCATAAAAATTTAGACATGTTATTGTGTGTTTTGCCAAGAAAAGAATTGATTAGAAGTATTCTTACCACCGCACAAATATTTTAGTAAGAAAACAAGCAAACATAGTAAAAATGTTGTTGCATTACATTTGTATGTGAGCAAGGGTTTGCACTACTATTATGATATGATGTTTGTTGCATTTAACTTTCGTCCCATTAAACAAGGTTCAAGTTATTCGTACTCCATAAAATAAATTTAACACACCATAAAATCAATCAAATATCGAAACCTCAATTACCTCCTTTCATACTCATTAACTTCCACTTTTACCAATATTTTCCAGTTCAACACAAAATCTCCTACTTATGTATGTATCAAAATAAGCTTTTTACATTCCTCATTACTCTTCAATCTCTAGTTCTTCTTTAAGCATTAAACACTCAATCCTAAAAATATTCATCTCTCCATTACTATCTGTAACACCCCATAAAATTAACGGTAATTAATAAATAATTAATAAGGCTTAAAAATGTAATTTGAGCTAACATCATAATTTGACCATAAAACTTGCACTGTTATGTTCACGGTGAAAGTCTATGTGGATCGTGTGTGTGTGTGTATAGTATATGACAAGTAAGTGTATGATAGTATGAATCACACAGAGTAATAATGCAGGTAAAATTAAAAGTAATCACACCAGAATTTTTATACTAGTTCAAACCTCCTGTCCTACATCCAGTCCCCAAGCTCCCCTTCGGAAATACACTAACCAATTGCTCTCGCTTCGCCCGGAGGAATAGGCTTTTATACAAGAGTATTTCTTTGACAAGTGTGTGTTCTAGGTAACGCTGATTTTGAATACAAGTACAGTTTCTTCCTATAATCTCCTTTGAGTAGTATGTAATTTTAAGCTTTGATATAAGAAAGAGATAAAAGTATGCTTTTGAGTACTTTTAGAAATCAAAGATGTTGAAGAGTTTGTTTGAGAAGTAACAACCTTTGGTTCATTCTATTTCAGTTTAAGAGTTGCAATGTTTGAGGAGGAAGAGTAATGACCGAAGATAGAGGACGCAACTCTTCGATTGAAGAAGATGTCTGTTGAGAAGTGTTGGTCGTTACCCAGGTCAGACGTCTGGATGTTTAGGTCAGACGTCTAGCCTGTATTAAAAAATTTAAACAGAAAACATTGCCAGACGTCTGAATAAACAAGCCAAATGTCTAACACATGTACAGCTTGTTAATTTCCCTTCTTAAGCATGTAAAAAACCTTTTTAATAATTTGTATATGCATATGCTTGTAAAGATTACTCAAGGAGATTGTACATATCATCTATTTAAGATATTAACATAATATACTAATATTTCTTGATATAATGATCCTTGTGTATGTCTTCAAGTCTTGGTCGCAAAAGTCTACCTACATATGGATGATGCTAGTGATTGTATAGTTGTTGTCATCAAAATCATAGAGTAGAGGTTCTAACATTCTCCCCCATTTTGATGATGACAACTATACAATTCATTTCTAAGAAGCTACTCCTGTCTTTTGTAATTTCTCCCCCTATCTATAGGTAGTATAAACTCTCTCCCCCTTTGTCATTATCAAAAAAATAGTATACGAAACAATATGAGGAAACATCATAACAGCATAATGTTACTAATTACAATGTCAAAGTACTAAATCAAAATATCATAGTCAAATAAGTAGAAATTTGGAATAAAATAACTTATGGGTAGGAAAAATAACCCCATAGATTAGAAGCATTGTCATCATAGTCGCTATGTTGCCATTGTGACTGATCATGATACTCTTCATCTTCTCGAATAGAAAGTCCCTGAAAAGATTGATAGTGGTCGTAATGTTGGGCTTCCTGTGTAGGCCATGAAATGTCTTCACTTTCCTCAGTGTCCACATTGATTGGAGCTTTTCCAGGAGCATGGGTCTGTAAAGGCTCTTCGACTGTTCGAGGTCTTGATGGATGTGCATGAGGTGCTGGAGGTGGTGTAGGAAATGGAGATGATGAAGATCGTGAAGAAGATCATCCGCGAACCTTTCTCCTAACCTTTCCCAGAGTAGAGACGACCTTTTCTAAAGTCTTTTCTACCTTTATCATTCGTGTAGAAAAAGATCGTTCAAGACGGGAAAATCTAAGACTTTTTGATTCAGAAATAGATACTCTAGTTGTGAAGTGTTACATCTCTAATACTTTCTCCTTGTCCTGCTGCAATTCGAGCCTCTTGAATTTCGGAATCAGAGTGATAACCTGTTGATTCAGAAGGCCTTGATGTAGAGGTAGGTCGTATAGGAGTAGACTGTTGGTGTTGGTACTCGAAAAAGGGTGTAATACTTGGTGGATTTTCAAGAAGATGCATCAAAGATAGGAAACAAATTCCACTTTCATTAATAGGGAATTCTTCATATTGTGATAAGAATGAAGGCACGTTATGCGCTCGAAGAATTTGCATAATATATGGTGCATAGATTATTGTTTGACGAACTGGGCTCCAAAAGCTTTTAATTTGGTCAAAAATATATTGAGCCCAATTTACTTTTGTATGGCCTAAAATAGCATATAAAGCTTTATGGTCATGGTCATACACTTGCTCATGACTACCTAATCTAGGGAGTATGGTATTGACTAGCATTCGGTTAAGTAGTCTAGCTTTTGGACGAAAATTGAATGGTGATAATTTTCTCATGCCATCTTCCCAAATGAGATGTGTAATAGCATCTCTTGGCATGTGTCTCATATCAGGAATATCTTGCAATCTAATTCCTGTATATGAGCACTGTAATATTTGCCCAAGAATTTCAACATTGAATTTTATTACTTCCCCATAAACACTTGTCCAAATCCAATATTCCGGATCAGATGGATTCCAAATATGAATTGAACATAAATTTATGAAGAATAAAAATACCGCTAGTTAATCAATTTTCCCGGAGTTAGAATCATAATTTATGAGATGGTGAATCTCAACATCACTCACCAAGTCATCGATTTCGTAATTGAAGAATCTTCATAGTGGATAAAATGGACCACAATGTATCCTTTTCTTTTCCAATTCCTGAAGTCTTTGTCTTCCATCTTGTTCTACCATCCAATCATTAATGATTTCGTCTGTGGCAAATAGCTGAGAAGGTGGTTGAGAGCTGGAGCCTTGGCCTGTCTTCTTGCGCTTGGGAAAGGGTTTCTTGGATTTGGGTGCCATTGATTTGAAGTTTTGAAAGAAAGAAAGCAAATTGATTTGGGGTTTAGGATTTTGTTGTAGGGTTAGGTAAAAACTGTAAAAGAATGTAAAAGATGATTTATAGGGGAGGCTGAAATGGTAACTTCGGAGTACGGTTAGACGTCTGTAGTTTTAATCAGACGTCTGGTCGTATAGGTAACTTTAAGTCAGAGACTTGATGCAGACGTCTGAGAATAAAATCAGACGTCTGAGCTGATTTAGTTAATTTTCCAGAGACTTAATCTAGATGTCTGTTAGGTTTTAAAAAAAAAATTTAAAAAAATATAAGCATGAATGAACTTGTTTAGCATGACAAATATTATAGCTCTATATCGTAGATGCCTGTTGTGACAATTTTGAGTTTATTTAGATATTTTAGATTGTTATTATCGATACAATGTTTTAGTAAGAACAAAATATAAATTATAATCTTGAATGGTTTGAACCTGATTATAACTAGATATATATTCGAAATATAGTCTTTAGAAGAACAGAGTTACTTATTCTCCCACGAATTTGGTTTATCCTTTGTATCCTTTTTGAATGGTCGTAGTGGAGACCAAGAAGGAGGTACATGACTGAATTGGGCTTCAAATGTCCCTTCTCCCCATAGTTTACATGGAGTTATTTGATGAGCACGTGGAGGAGTTTCGATCACACGAGGAGATCAGACATGAACACAAGCCTTTGTAGGAGACTGTCCACACATTGCAAGAATGCACTTTTCTAAAAAGTTTAGATGAGCTCCTTGGTTTCGTTGTGTATAGTACATTTCTTTTTGAACGTTCATCATTTCTTTTTGATAATGATGAACTTCGTCAATTTTGGCCTTTTCAAGATTAATACCGTATTTGGCCTTTTTTCTTTCGGAGAATAGTCGGTATGGTACACATGATTAGTAGTAGGAACAATGTGCGTGGAAGGAGAGGATTTTGGTGTTGTTTTGGTAGGAGATGTATACGAACTGCCAGAAGTCGGGGAGGAGAGACCAATGGCTATGTAAGTCGAATCGTGATTAGATGATATTCTATATAAAAGTTTTAAATGTTTTTTAGAGAGTGAAAGATTATATGGTTAAAAAAATTATCTTTGAGATATATATAAGGTTGTTAATTTCTAATTAGGAAAAAAGTTGGTTGTTAGTTAACTAAATTCATGGTTAAAAATTATTTGTATTAAAAATAATTTGTGGTGTTCAAAAGGTTTTAAAATGAAAGGTGAAGAAGGTTTTTTGTTTGTTTGCTTTTCTGAGTAACCATTTAGGATAATATAGTTTAGTTTATTAATTCATTATATGAACAAATTACTAAATTTTGTCTAAGTTTTACAACGATTGTTCATTTAGTGGTTTGGTGAATATATCGGCAATTTGATTGTCGGTGTTAACAAATTCGAGGGAGATAATTCCTTTTTCGACATTATCTCTAAGAAAATGGTGTCGTATGTCTATATGTTTAGTTCAAGAATGGTTAACTGGATTTTTAGATAAATTGATAGCACCAGTATTGTCGAAGTATATCGGAGATTTTCCAATTATTTTACCAAATTCTCTAAGTGTTTGTTGCATATAGATGACTTGAGCACAAACTAAGGCGGCAGAGATATATTCTGCTTCACATGTCGATAGTGAAACACAATTTTGCTTTTTGCTAAACCACGAAACTAAAGATTGACCGATAAAATGGAAGGTACCACTTGTGCTCTTTCTGTCTATTTTACATCCTCCGAAATCTGCATCGCTATATGATACGAGTTGGAAAGTCGTACCTTTAGGATAAAATAAGCCGTAATCTATGGTGTTAGTTAAGTAATATAAAATTCATTTGACTGCTCGATGATGTGATTCCTTTGGTTGAGCTTGAAAGCGAGCGCACAGACAGACACTCATCATTATATCGGGTCTACTACCTGTTAAGTATAATAAAGAGCCGATCATACTATGATAAGATTTTTGATCATAGTCTTTTCCCCTTTCAACTTTGTCTAAATATAAAGTTGTGCTCATAGGAGTTGGTTTACTAGTGGTGTTCTCCATTTCGAAACGTTTAAGTAAATCTTTACAATACTTTTCTTGATTTATAAAAATACCATTGTCCAATCGTTCTATTTTTAATCCAAGAAAATAATTTAATTCGCCCATGTGTGACATTTCAAACTCATTTTTCATTATTTCAGAAAATTCATTACATAAAATTTCATTAGTTGATCCAAATATGATGTCGTCAACATATATTTGTATAACTATTATATCATTATTTTTATGTTTTATAAATAGTGTAGTGTCTATTTTGCCTATTTGAAATCCAGAATTTTGTAGATGAGTTTTTAGTCGATCGTACCAAGCACGTGGTGCTTGTTTTAAGCCGTATAGAGCCTTTTTGAGTTTAAAAACATGATCTGGATATTTTTCATGAATAAATAATGGTGGTTGTTCTACAAAAACTTTTTCTATGGTAAAACCGTTTAAGAAGGCACTCTTAACATCCATTTGAAATAATTTAAAGTTGTGATGACATGCAAAAGTAAGTAGAGTATGAATTGCTTTGAGATGAGCTACGGGAGCAAACGTCTCTTCGTAATCAATTCCCTCTTCTTGGTTGTAGCCTTGAGCCACTAATCTTGCTTTGTTACGAATAATATTTCCATTTTCAGCTGCTTTGTTTTTGAAAACCCATTTTGTTCCTATTACAGATTGATCTGATGGTCTAGGAACGAGTTCCCATACATTATTACGTTCAAATTGATTTAATTCTTCTTGCATTGCTAAGATCCAATAATCATCTTTAGATGCTTCTTTATAATTTTTAGGTTCTATATTTGAGATAAAAGCTATGTAACTCATTTTATTTAAGTTATTTCTAGTGACTCGAGAATTTAAGTCTCCAATTATATTATCCAAAGGATGATTTTTTAATATTCGTGTGGGTGATCTTAAAACATTTTCATTATTATCGGAGGATGAATTATTCACATTATTTGTATTTTCAGTTTGATTTTTAGTTTCATCTTCATCTTCTTTAATAGTTTGTTGGAAATTCTCATCAAAAGACACATGTAAGCTTTCTTCTATAATATTTGTTCGTTTATTATAAATTCTATAAGCTTTACTACGTTCTGAATAACCAATGTAAATTCCTTCATCGGCTTTGGGATCAAATTTTCCAGGATTATCTTTAGTATTTAAAATAAAACATTTTGACCCAAAAGTTCTGAAATACGAAACTTTTGGTTTCCTTCCATAAAATATTTCATAACATGTATTTTTAGTCATAGGTCGAAGTGTGACACGATTTAATACATAACAGGCAGTGGCAATGGCTTCAGCCCAGAAATGTTTGGGTAAATTACTACTATTTAGTAGTGTTCGTGCACATTCCTGTAAAGTTCTGTTTTTCCTTTCAACTACACCATTTTGTTGTGGTGTTCGTGGAACCAAAAAATTATGACTAATTCCTTTTTTGTTACAAAAATTAGTGAAAAATTCATTTTCGAATTCTCCTCCATGATCACTGCGTATGTTTTTTATTTTTAAATCCATTAAGTTAGTAATCCATTTTGCAAAGATTTTAAACATTCCAAAAGTGTTACTTTTATGTTTTAAAAATAATGTCCAAGTATATCTTGAAAAATCATCTACAATTACGAACACATATTTGTTACGATTTATACTACGTACTTGCGTTGGTCCAAATAAATCTAAATGAAGTAATTCTAATGGTTGCTTAGTAGATATTTTATTTTTAGATTTGAAGGAACTTTTCTTTAACTTGCCCATTTGATAAGCGTCACATAAATTTTTAATTTTATAATTAATTTTAGGTAGACCTCTAACTAGATCATGTTTTGCTAGTTTGTTAATGTATTTAAAATTTATATGACAAAAATGTTTGTGCCAAATCCAAGGATCATCATGATTTGCGGCTAGACATAAATCTGAATTATTTTTAATGTTCATATTTAGGATATATATATATATATATATATATATTACGATTTCTAAATCCTTCAAAGAGTAAATTTTTGCTTTGATCGAGAATTTTACATTTATCTTTTTCAAATTTTATTTCAAACCCTTTATCACACAACTGACTTATACAAAGAAGATTATGTTTTCGGTTTTCTACTAATAAAACATTAGAAATAATAGGAGAGTTAGAGATACCGATATTGATGACTTCTCCAATGCCCATGACGAACCCTTTTGAATTATCGCCAAAAGTTGCAGTGCCACCATCAATGTTCTTTATATATTTGATAGCATGTGAGCATTTCCCATCATGTGCTTGGAGCATCCACTATCTAATATCCATTTTTCTTTATTTTTGTATTTGGATACCTGCAAAAAATAAAAAATTTAAATTGGTACCCTTTTTACCTTTTTAGATCCTAAGTGTTAGTAGATGAGGGTAACCATACCCATGATGGTCTGGTTCCTTTTGAAATATAATTATTATTGTGAATCACTTTTTTCATATAATTACCTATATATTTCTGTTTAATTAGGTTGTTATTAGTTTTAGGAGCCCATATTTTAATCATTTTTGAACTTGTGATTAATTTCTTATTTTTGGAAGAAGGTTTTTTTATTTTAGTATAAATCTTACTATACTTTGTAATTTTTGTTTTATTCTCAAACCTTATTCCATTTCGATTTTTGAATGGCTTGGAAATTTTAATTAAGTTCTCCAAATCTTGTTTTCCTTTATTAAATTTTGTAACATTATTTGTAATTTTATCCAATTTGTTTTTAAGATTAATAATTTCGGATTTTGAAGTTTCTAGATTATCTTTTAAGATAATGTGCTTATTACTAATTTCATTATTTTCTAGTTTAACTTTTCATAATTCACAAGATAAAGCATCATTTTTAATAGAAATATTCTTACACTTTTCTTGAGCATTTTCTAATTCTCCTTCTAAAATAGATTTTTCATCTTTTAGTAACCCTATTTCAAGTTCTAATCGATTTATCTTAGCAACATATTCCTTATTTAATTTCTTAGTTTCTCTATATTTGTCATCAAGTTCCATACTTACTTCTAAAATTTCATCATAAGTAAGATCGGGACATACCTCATTAGTGTGTGCCATGAAACATACATTTGCTTGCTCCGTATCACTTTCACTGTCACTGTCGGATGAAGAGGAAGAGTCAGAGTCATCCCATGTGACTTGGAATGTGTTTCTCTTTTTCTTAAATTTCTCAAACTTATTTTTCTTTTTCTCGCTGTTGAGTTTTGGGCAATCCTTCTTCATATGTCCGAACTGATCACATTCAAAACACTTGATTGAAGTTTGATTTGATGAATTTGATTTTCCGCTATTTTGGAATCTTGTCATTTTCTTGAATTTCTTAAATTTGTTGTAGTTCTTGCAATAAATACAATTTCATCTTCATCCAATTCAGAATCTTCATTACTTGCTTGAAATTCTATGTTCTTCTTTTCATGGTTTTGTTCCTTTATGGCCTGCAAATTAGCTTCATACGACATTAAATTTCCAATCAACTCTTCAACTTTGAGTACAGAAAAATCATTAGCTTCTTCGATAGCCAATACTTTTCTTTCCCACTCAATTGTTAAAGAGTTGAGAATTAGAGATACTAAATCCAAATCAGTAAATTTAACTCCTAGTGTCATAAGATCGTGTTGTATAGTTTGAAATCTTGAGTACATGTCAATAATTGACTCTTTTTGTTTCATTTTGAAAGATGAAATTTTATTTTGTAAATTTTATATTTTTGTTTGTTTAACCTTAGTTGTACCTTCATGTGTAACTTGTAAAGTACGCCATATATCATAAGCAGTGGTACATAACATAACACGTGAAAATTCATTTTTATCAAGAGAACAAAATAGTACATTCATAGCTTTAGCATTATTAGAAGCATCGGCTTTTTGTGCATCTGTCCATGTGCTAATATTTGTTTTAGGTGCTACATACTTAATTTGAGTTGCCGACCATATTTCTAAACCATTTGCTTCCACAAAAATTCTCATATGAGTTGACCAATATGCATAATTAGATCCGGTGAATAGAGGAGGACATGCAGTTGATTGACCTTCTTGAAAGATACTTGCCATGTTAACAAGTTTCAATACGTGCTACTGTGATTTGAACTAACCTTGCTCCGATACCAATTGAAAGTCTATGTGGATCGTGTGTGTGTATATAGTATATGACAAGTAAGTGTATGATAGTATGAATCACATAGGATAATAATGCAGGTAAAATTAAAAGTAATCACACCAGAATTTTTATACTGGTTCAGACCTCCCGTCCTACGTCCAGTCCCGAAGCTTCCCTTTGGAAATACACTAACCAATTGCCCTCGCTTCGCTCGGCGGAATAGGCTTTTACACAAGAGTATTTCTTTGACAAGTGCGTGTTCTAGGTAACACTGATTTTGACTGCAAGTACAGTTTCTTCCTATAATCTCCTTTGAGTAGTATGTAATTTTAAGCTTTGATATAAGGAAGAGATAAAAGTATGCTTTTGAGTACTTTTAGAATCAGAGAGATCACAGGAATATTAGAAAATAAAGAGAGAAGAGTTCTGAATATCAAGTAAGTTTTACTTTTCAAATTCATGCTTATTTATAGATGTTGAAGAGTTTGTTTGAGAAGTAATGACCTTTGTTTCATTATATTTCAGTCCAAGAGTTGCAATGTTTGAGGAGGAAGAGTAATGACCGAAGATAGAGGACGCAACTCTTCGATTGAAGAAGATGTCTATTGAGAAGTGTTGGTCGTTACCCAGGTCAGACGTCTGGACGTTTAGGTCAGACGTCTGGCCTGTATTAAAAAATTTAAACAGAAAACATTGCCAGACGTTTGAGTAAACAAGCCAGACGTCTGGCACATGTACAGCTTGTTAATTTCCCTTCTTAAGTATGTAAAAAACCTTTTTAATAATTTGTATATGCATATGCTTGTAAAGATTACTCAAGGAGATTGTACATATCATATATTTAAGATATTAACAGAATATACTAATATTTCTTGATATAATGATCCTTGTGTCTGTCTTCAAGTCTTGGTCGCAAAGGTCTACCTGCATATGGATGATGCTAGTGATTATATAGTTGTTGTCATCAAAATCATAGAGTAGAGGTTCTAACACATGGTGATTTTTTGAACAACTTCCATATTTCGAGTTTTGCGATCGAAGCTCAAACGAAGAAGTTATTAGCGTTTGAAGCTTTCGAAATAAAAATAATTAAAAATGAAAATAGAAAATAAATAATATTAAATGTGGACTAGTCGACCCCTCCCCCTCCTTGGGCTTGTTAACCGCTAGCGGTTGACTGCCTATAGAGGAGCAGTCGACCGGTCCTTATGGTGGCAAGTAGGGTTGAACCTTGGTCGAACGGCCTGGATTTTATTATTTTAAATCTAATAGATACGATTGATTTGAGTGCCTATAAATACAGGCCTAATTCTTCGCTTCTCATCTTTTCTGATGAAAGCAGCGAAGTTGCCATTTTCCCTTCTCTACTATTTTTATAAACTATAAAATATTATATATGTATAACTATAGAGAAAATGGCAGAAAATAAAAGAGAAGAAAAGGAGTGAATGAATACTGCAGAAAAAGGTAAATTCATAACTATAAATCTATATTCCTCTGAACCCCAAATCTCTTCTCGGATTTGTAATTCTAATAATATGTATATACCCTGTTATGCATATTCTTTTGGATTGGAAAGGAAAAGAGTCAAGTAAATGGATGAATTCATATTTGGAAAGCATTAAAGGTGAGTGGGAATTATATAATTTATTTATAATATTGAAACTTATATCGCTAGATTGTATTTAATTACTATGCCTATATAAGATCTAATGAGATGTAGGTTTAAAATTAGCATATAAGAATACTGTCTACATATTTTGTATGATAGGTAACTGGAATAGGAATGTTAAATACACCCTAATCTGGAAATTTGGAAATCAGTCCCTAAATTTGTTAAAGTGGAATGTTAATAAAGTTGTAAAGTTTATTCCAAATTTATAGTTGGGTTGTAAAATATTAATATTAGTTTAGGTTACCATAATGTTACTTAGAATGTGAATTTATATTTTTTATTTATTTATTGGAAGCGGAGTGCAATTTAATTGTATCGATTTTCATGTAATTTCCATTAATTTTCTAATTCCACAAATGTATAAAAAAAGGCATCGTTTAAAGTAACAAGGAATATACCAAAAAGAAAAGAGAAATGTAAAGTACAGATATTCTTTTCTGTAGTTTGCACCATCTATTTCAATAAAAAAAGGAAATAGTCTCTTGTAATTTCAAACAGATCACAAGTCTCAGTTGGATAATTTATAGAAAGTTATAACAGTAATCTTTTTAGAAAGGATAACTCTAATAAATTAACATGTGGAAATTAATATTCTGAAATTCCTAAACATGTGAATTAATGTGTTAATAATAGGAATATATATATATATGTAT
Organism: Allium fistulosum; assembly: GCA_030737815.1. Taxonomy (NCBI): domain Eukaryota; kingdom Viridiplantae; phylum Streptophyta; class Magnoliopsida; order Asparagales; family Amaryllidaceae; genus Allium; species Allium fistulosum. Next base: position 247,210,900 of record CM060905.1, on the reverse strand, counting down.
ATGCATATGTATATGTATATGTATATCTATATGTATATGTATATGTATATTACATATAACCACCGCCTACCGATTAAAAATATAAATATATACACATATAGCGTAATATACGTCGATATTTGTATTAGTTATAATTAGAACATCTAATTATAAATAGCATAAAAATAGTATTATGAGGTTTAGATGGAAAAAAGATAGTAACTCCAAAATTAATAGGGCAATAAATGTGCAGTCAATAGGGAGTTACAAGAATTAAATGAGGACATAAATTTATTTGATGGGACTGGTTAAATGATTTAATATGACATTTATGGGAAAATGAAATAGACCTAATATGCTGAATTAGAGGAACAAATGTTATTAGAGACTGTCCAATTGGAACAATAATGACCATTTATTACAGACAATTGGTATTTATGGAATATAATAAATAAGCGTGTAAGATAGAAATTAAATTCTAAAAGACAGTATAATTTTCATAGTAGGAAATTATATAGTCTTAATTATACATTTAGGATAAGCATGAATTAGTGGGTCTAGTCCAATATTTAAGCCTAGGGTAACTGGTTTGGTTTAGTAGGTTGGGATGCGAGGTTAGTAGAGTTATACAATAGAAGTCTGCCCTTTACCTAGAGGCTGCCAATAGTTGTATGTACTTACTACTTAAAGGAACTGGGCCAATCTGCAGTAGAAGAAATGGGTAAATTTCAAAAAAATTCCTATTGGATCTTTGTTGAGACCATGTAGTCTAAATTCATTAAAAACCTTTATATATTTTCCTTTTAAAATTTTCCATCTTTTATTATAATTGTTTAATAATTAGTTTAATTTAAATTAATTATATATTATGACGAGCACATCAAATGCACCTATGTGTATAGTGTAACGACAACATATGAAAAGTGTACACGGTTAATGTGAACGTTGTTTAGGTGTTGGGATTTACACTGCAATGGACACATATATATGTCGTTGTTTAAGTGCAACATATGAAAGTGTACACAATTTATTGGGGATTTACACCGCAACAACATACACCGTAATAGACACATTACAAAGATGTATGGATATGAAGGAGTATGAGAAAGAAGAGAATTGTTGTAAAATTTCATTTTCCAAAGTCCTATAAATCGTGGTTGAAGAGACATGTCTATTTGTAAAGAGGTGGCAAGAAAATCCCTTTATTTGAATTTTAAAAAGTGTAAAAAAAATGGCTAGTATGTCGACATATATGGGAGCATATGTCGACATATGTGTATTTCTAAAAACAGGAACTCCAATAAAGTGTTGTAGACTTTCAGATTTCAAAGTTCCTCATATTTCTGGATATTTTATGATTCGACTGAGGTCAATGGTTGATAATCTACAAGTATAATTGCTATGTGGTCTTCAACAAAGATTCTAAGATTCATCACTTCAAATACCTCTGTCATTACAACAGTCTTCTTCAATCATTTTTTGTTCTTCCATTTTCTATGATTAACCTTCACATATATAATTCAATTGCTTTCACTGAGTTCTTGTTTATCTCTATAAGATGTCTCCATAATATACCTGAAATTACTACACAACTCAGTGATATGTTAGTAGTAATACTAATATGGCATCAAATCAATACTTAGGGTATTAACACCTTATATGGATATAGTCATTGCTCATGAATATATTTAAATAGCAAATTATATTGGCCATACTTTTCATGCAACAAATGTAAATTTTTGTTGTATACAATAATAGTTTTTGAGCAAACAAGTCCATTCTAATCACCGGAGAAAGATTTCTTCTCCTCAACATTCATTTCTTTAATGTTCCTCTTCGTCCCCATAAAAGTAAGCATGTTATTCTTGATATGTCACTTACATAACATATGAGTAGAATTTGAAAAAACTAACCCAATTGCATTAACCAATGCCAACTCTCTACACTTATGAACACAATAGGCATTTTCACATCACAATCGACCATAATAGACTTCAAACGTTCCAAAACCCAAATATATTTTTCCTCACTTTCCACAACTAAGTAAACAATTTCAATACATAATTTTTGATCCGTAGAGTTTATACGACCTCTCCAGTAATGGCATCTTATATCTATTAGTTTTGTATGTACAATCCAATATAATAACTTGAGGAAAAGTTCATAAAAAATTCAAACTAACCAGATGTGCCTAAAAAATATCTTTGATAATATCACATCCATCTAAAGTCTTTATATGACATTCAAAGTAGCTAAACTCTTTTACTTTATTAAGCAAATATTGCACTTGAGATTGTCCAGCTCGTTTAATTGCATTTTGAGCTTGAATTACATTATATATGGTTTTGAGAGTAGTACACTTCGATGGATTATTTCTTTTTAATGTATGCATAATTTCCTTAGTTTTAACCATATTTTTATGCATTTCAATCACTACTTTGATCTCTTCTTCGCTTAACCTTCCTATATATGAATGATCTTCATTGTGCTTTAGCTCACAGTGATTATGGACACTATTCACAACCATTAAATGCTAATTGTACAAAAAAAAGTTTCACATCTTTTAACCTAAATGTACAATTATATTTTTTTGTGCTCGTCAACCTATAATTAGTAGGATCTTTAATTTTATTCCTCTTATAAACACCACTGTGTTCACAGACAAACATTATTCTTTATTTCTTATTAAAGGCACCAATATTCAATTTTATTATAACGACTAAAAAACCAAGACATATGTCGGTGTTACGAACCTAATCAACCAATTACTGATGGGATGGATAAACCTGCAAAAAAACAAAATATGTATTACTTAACCGTTTGCTATATAAAAAACCAATATAAAGCATATTCTACTTACATCATATGTTGTAAATTCATTAGTATAATCCAAAAAAAATTCATTACTACCATCTTCGTCGCTTGAGTATTCTACAAGTTGTTACAATCAAAACAAATTCAAGGTGAGATGAAATTAATAATGAAGTAGCAAGATTGAGTATTTTTGTACTATATAATGTAGAGTTAAAGCGTGGTAAAACCAGGAATCATGTATAGCTCAAATGTGCTTATGTGCATAACCACGAACACATGTCGCATGATTCAGAATATTACCACGTATTTTGCTGCGTGGAGTGACCCTAAAATCACGCATTGAGTTTGTGTGGTGGTAGCCAAAACCACGCATCCTCCCTACGTGATTGTGATGTCAATCTCATAGTCACTCTTTTAAGAACTGAGATATTTAAAAAAATTGCTAAGTTTACTGCTTCGCGTTCCCATAGATTTTTGTATCATCATTAAGATCCATTGTTACAATTCAAATATTTGAAATTTACGTTGAATTTTTGAAGCAAGGGTTTAATATAGGAAGGAAGAAGGAGAAGAAGAGAAAAGATGGATACGTAAATGACCAAGGTAATTCTATCCTACAAAATTAGCAAGGGGAAGGAGGGGCAACCCAACAAAATTAGGGTTCAAAAGAATTAACCAACAAAATTTTAAAGAATGTTAAAAAAATGGAGGGATAAAAGTGGGAGACAATGATGCAGAAATGAAAAGGATGGGATGTGAAATTATCTTTGATAAAGGTGGGGAGTGTAAGGCATTAATTGAGGTATTAATAGAATCAAGAAAATAGGAAGAAGGAAAATCTGCAACCATAATTTTGACATAAGAACATAAGTTTTAAAATTTAGTCTGAAGCACATTGAATGTTATACTAATATATCATTCAGGTAAAAGAGATGCTACATGTGAAAGAACCATATTTATGGTGTTTTGATGATAACAACCAAACAACCGTGCTACTAACGATTTCATCGAGTACACTATAGATTTAGTTAGCAATCAATGGAAGAGACGAGAATAAAAGCATGTATTAGAGATACTCTGCTTCAAAGTAATACCATAAGGGTACATAAGCTTGATAAGACTTACAATGATGTAAAGTATTCTACTTGAATGCTTAAAAGCTAAAGGTACACTCTATTGAAGACTGGAGAGTTCAAACAAAACATGAAGGAGTAAACAAACAAAATTTGCACTGTTCAGTCGACAAATGGAGGGCCAGTCGACTGAACCCAGTCAACCAAATATATTAGTCTACTGATTTTGGCTATGCTCTTTGGATTGTTTTCTACAAAGAATCTGTTGATTGAACTCCATCTTTAATCGACTGAATGCATAGTAAATGGCTAGTTCATGAAAAGGTGTCTGTCGAATCGACGGTTTTCTATCGATTAGAAAATCATCGAAAAATTGTGTTAAAAATAACCGCAAGTGCACGGTATACAATTTTAGTACGTGGAGAGTACGGGTCGATCCGTAGGGAATTGAATTGATTTTTAATCCTACTCAATCAAATTAACCAAGGAGTTTGAGATTGTTTTAAGCTAAAGAAAATGTAAAATTTAACTACAGGGAAGAGTGAATAAAAATATGAGAGTAGTTGGTAATTTAGAGGCAAATACCTTCTCATGAAAACATAAACCAACATAATGAAATTATGATTTCTCTTTTTGGTTATTTGTGAATTTAGTTGATGTGTTTATCAAAAGTATGGTCTAATTGTGCTATTAATTAGCCCAACATAAACCATCAAACTTTAAAACATCATCTAAACCACTTGTCAACTCTCATGAAATTATAGTGAAGTTAAAAATAATATATATTCTAAGCATGATCTATTTATTATTGATTAGTGATATAGACCATCAAATTTTGATTCTAAAATCCACTTCGTTACCAACATCATATGTAGATGAAGAGGTAATTTGTGTTTATGTTTGTTTAAGCATAGCCTATTTGGTGTCAACAACATAGACTATCAAATTAAAAGTTAAACAACAAAATTTTACCACATCCAAAAATTCCATTAAGTACAAAAGGAGATCATAAATTAGAAAATATGTTGAATCTACATGATTAAGAGAGCTTCATTATCCCTAAATTGAAATGGTTTAGCTTCTCATATTTGTTATCATTTCAACAAATGTAGATTGAAACATAGAACAAAAACAAAACGAAAAAGTGAACTAACTAAATTGCATGTAAATAAATCTAATCTACCTGCATAAAATAAAACTACACTAATTTCATAAAGTAAAGAACAATAATTAAAAGTGCATAAAATTAAATTGCATAAAAAATTACATAAGAGTGAAAAGGCTAAGAAGCCATGAAAGAGAGAAAGAGAGTTTATGATTACAATTTGTGGCTACCACTAAACTAACTAGAAGGTGGTGCTAAGAGCTTCATTACATGAAACCTAAGGGGTATTTATACATGCCTAAAACCCTAATGCATATTTTAGGGGATTACCCAAATTACCCTTGAGGAAGTGTGCCCACCAAGTTATCATTAGCATGTAATTAATCTTCCATTAAATGTGCATGTGCTTTTAATCTCCACTAACATGGGCATTAGCTCCTAATTGATATCATGGTAAGTGGGTAGGTGGGGTCCTCCATGTTGCATGAATTGATTTATTTCCATCTTCATTTGCCTTCTAACTTTTGTGCATGCATATTTCCATGAAGCCTCTTCCATATTTCATCCAATTTCCTACAAATAAAAATAAAATATACAAATAAATATTCTCAAAATTACTATTTTATCCTCAAATTGATGTATAAATGATGACTTGAAAGCATTTTTGAAATTTGGTTTTAAACATGTAAAAACACCTTATATGCTCATTTATTTAATTAAATTAGATTAAATATGGAAGTATAAATATGTATATATATGTGCACATCAAATACCCCCACACTTATCTTTTTATTCGTCCTCGAATAAACTAAAACTAAGATAAATCCGTTTTTGTAGAAAACATGATTGCATTTAGCATATGCAACAAGCCGTTAAACCTCTAGGTGTCCCTAGTAGGACAAGTGTTGTCTCGTTAGGGTTTTCAGCGGATACTATCCACCAAATACAAATGCAACCTAAAAAAATTCCTAAATGCAAGATTTATTTACAAAGAGATGAATGCAAGTTTTTGAAAATATTTACAAATGAAGAATTTACTTTTAAATTGACACGAATAAGTTAACTATAAGTTTGGTCATCATCATGAAATTTTAGTCCTTTTACTCGTCAAAACTTCCAACAAAAATTAAGTTATCATCACAGTTAGACTCCAGTTTGGCTAGTTGTTTTGGTTGAAAATATAGTGTAACTATGAAATGGATCCTTTGTTGATTATCAAAGTTTTTCAGAGTGGTATTTTCATTTCTTTTGAATAACAAGTCAAATCAAATAAGTGAAAATAGTGCTTGGTTTTCAATTGCTTACTCTCTTTTATTTGAAATTTTTATTGATATTAACAATATTTACATATTCCTAACTCGGAAAACTGAGGCCAGATATACCACCCATGCACTGCCTTGCGGGCTTACGTGAGGGGAATACAGAGCATGGCAAGTGTACACACAAGTATGTACACCTATCGACTGTAAACGTTATTAATGAAAGAAATTTTATATACATACACCTAACTCAGATAAACTAAGGTCAGATATACCGATCATGCACTACCTTTCGGGTTTACATGAGAAGGGTACAGAGCATGGCGAGTGTGCACACTTGCGTGTGAAGACATGACCCTAGGTGTTTCTTATTTTCACAAAAACCATTTTTTTGTTATATTTTATTTAAGGGAGAGTTTTGCAAAATCATCTTAGCACCACTTAACTTAGAAGATCAAACATGTTATAGCCTCTACTTTAAATCAACCACTCTTTTAAACAAAGATTTACAATTAGGATATACTTCATAATTAACACCCATGAGCCTTCCTATATACTAGTTAAACCATCGTTACTTATAATCAAACTTTGTTTTTATTTTGTTAAGACAAATAAATTTTCAAAAATTTCAATTTAATAACCAAAATCCTATACTTATCCTATAGTGTTTCTTCAAAAAATAAATCCAAATGCTAAAAAGAAAATTTGTTTTGAGATTTTTTTAGTTTTTGTTGTTTTTTTAGTTTTGAGTTTTGGAAAGAAAATGAAACAAATAAACCATGAAAAAAAAAAGATAAGACTCCCCCCACAGTTAATTTTGACTATATCCCCATAGTCAACCCCAGTGAAAGGAGAAAAATAAAATAAAAATATGACCTATATTTACATGAAAATGAAACAATTATTATTTACACGACATCAGAAAATATACCGTTAAAGAGTAAATGAAACGGTCTTTCAAAGACCAATTCATTTGTCTCGTCAAGTATGAGAGACATAACTTAAGCACAGAAAACCAAACCATAAAAGATTTCAAAGTTGAATGTTGATTTGGAAAAACGAATGTCGTTTTATTAAAAATCGTATGAGTTGTTTTAATTTCAATGATTTTTGGGGTAGATAAAACAATTGGTTGAAGTTCAAGTTTATTTTCACCATATTGAAATTCAAACTTATCATTGACAAATTCTTCAAAATTATTGATTTTAAAATCAAAATGGCGATTTAAATCTACCTCTTCAAGATTCAACTACTCATCTTCGAAAAGTCCAAAAAGTTTGTGTCTACTAAATTCATCTTCCTTTGTAGAACTATTCACAACTTCATCGTCTGTATCCATTTCAAAATCTAAAGTTTTTGTATTCAATTTTTCAAAATTGGAAAAAGAAAGATCGAATTTTAAATTCAGTTCTACACTCTCAAAAGAATTGAAATCCAACTCAATTACCAAATTTTCAACAGCTTCATTAAGATTGTCGTTTTCAATTTCAAAAGTTGTTATTTGAAAATCATCAATTTTGGCAAAAGATCGATTATTATTCGACTCGTCACATGTTGGGATTTGATTTTGTTGCTCACATTGTTTTATATATGTTTCAAACAACAAATCCGTGTGATTTTTCTGAATTTCTTCCAATTGCTCAACAAAATCAAATTCATAATTATTAACTTGAGAATTTTCAATTTGAAATTGTTGAGAGTAAAAATTTTCACCATGATTGAAACTATTCCTATTGCCAAAATCATTTAAATAGTGATTCACATTTGCATTTTGATTTTGAAATTCATTTTGGAGTTCGAAGTTGTATTGGCATGAGTTATAATCGAAATCATTCGAATTTTAAAGTGAATTCAAATTTTGATTATTTTGAAATCCTTGACTTGAGTTATTGCACAGATTACTTAAATTATTAATCATTTGATTTCGTTGTTCAAGTAAAAACCAAATCGTTTCAATACTATTTTCAAGAGTTGAGGGTTGATCATCATTTTAAAAACTTTGTGGTGCAAAATTCGAATTGTTTGTAGAATTGGTTGTTATTAAAATATTCATAAGAGTTTGATGTGAAACCATATGGATTATATTGATTTTCACAACAATTATAAAATTCTTGCGAATAAGGAAATTCAGACATTTTCCAAAAAAAATTATAAAGGAAAAATATTTATCAAAAGGAATTATTTTGCAAAGGAGAAATTTGATTTTTGTTTTGTTTTTCTGGATTTTAGAAATAAAAATTTTCTTTTTTTTAATATTTTTTTGGTTTTGGAAAGATTTTTTTATTTTATTTTTGTTTTTCTAAATAAAAACCAAATTAATTTTTATTTGGATTTTTGATTTTGATTGAAAAATTTCAAAGGAAAAGATTTAAAAAACTAAGTTAAGGAAAATTTACAATTTTTTTAGTTTTAGATTATGAAATTTCTTTTTTAAAATATGCATGAACTAATGATGTTAAATGAATGTAATGACTTAATTATAAATTTGATGTCCTTACTAGCTCCTAAACCAAAATTGGATAATCATACTTTGTCTTAATCCAACAAAATATTTCTTAGCCAGGTAATGTACAGGAGTTATCGGAGCACCATGAATCACCTTAGCAACGCAACCGAAGGCTTAAGTACCTTTAGAGAAATAATCACTATAATATTTACGAATCACCGTAATATTTATAACTGATTATTGCTCTATCGTAGCCTAAACACCAAGAATATAAATTGTCGAAAGAAGACAACTTGTCAAGATACAATTAAGCCCTAGGTGAGCTCGTGACTCCCTTAAGTCTGAAGTCTAACCGTTATTATTAGTCAAAATTCCAAGATGAAATGCAATTTATGGGCGAAGGAAGGGGTGATGAAATCCTCCACCTTATGTGGATTGGGGTGTTGCCCTTAAAAAAAGATAATAAGATGGTATGAATGCAAAAACAGAATTTAAACGTGTATTAACAATGCAACTATGAATGAAATTTGATTTTTGTTTTTGTATTTGAATTTTTTTCTAAAATGCAAGCAACCAACAATGTAAAACAAATAAAATGAGAGATAATGGCAAGATACCAGAACATGTAGAATTATTTAGCAATTTATTTTAAAGCGGCAATTTTTTGTATTTTATATAAGCAAGCAAAGCAATTTTTTTTAGCAAGCAGGCCTTCTCCTTCTAAGTTCATACAAATTACAATGTAACGATCCCGGATTTTATATATATTTAAATTGATAATTAATTTAGTTTTTGAATAAATATTGTGAAATCAATCAATAAATTGATACAAGTTTCCCCGAGTTAAAAATTATTCTATGTTAAATCATTTAAATTTTAAATATTGTATATATATGTATATATGTGAATATATATGTATATGGGCATATATGAGTAAATTTGAAATTATAAATATATATATATATATATATATATTTGATTTGAATTTAAATCGTAAATAAATGGTTTAAAAATAAAAATACAAATTATATAAGATAAAGTATAAACATATAAAAGTAACCCATTAGCTAAAATTTAACAACATATTAAAATATAGAAATTATTTATATTACAAAGACTAAAGTAAAATATGAAAAATATAGTTTTATACAATATAAAATAAATATATTAGAATAAATTTAAACATCCTGTTAAAAATTAGAATTCATTTATATCACAAAGCATAAGACAAAGCAAAGGAAGAAAGAAATATATATATATATACACTCAAATATGAAACAAATAAAATACATTCATATATGAGCAAAGGATATACATTTAAGTATTCAAACATTTTATGTGTTTGAGCTGCAAAGGAAAACAGCTTGCATCCAAACATATAAAAGAATGAATGGCTGAAGCAAAACAAAGTCAGGTATTAGCTTCCAAACAAAAAAAAATATACACATGTATTAGCTTCCAAAGGAAGTTCCTAGCATATAGATAAATAAATATATATATTTGTACAAGATAATAAATGTTAGCCTCCTTAGTACACAACCATACTCTATCAGCTACCAAGAGATGAAAAAATCTCTGGCCAAAACTTTAAACAAAATATTTTCAGTACAAATGAAGAAAAAAATCTCTGCCTCTTGTACAAACAAGATAATATCACCCTGTACAACAATTTTATATCCATCATCTTCATTCCAGTTCGTTCCACTCTAGGCTGAGAAAGAAAAAGAAAAAAAAATCTGAAAATGAGTATCATTCAAACTCAAACAAAACATTCAAACTAAAACAACAACAATCAACTTAATTCAAAGCCAGAGATCAAGAGAAAGGATTCAGCTTGCATTTTCACAGGCTGATTCAAAATAAAGCAAGCTCTGTTCTTCTTTTTCCTGGAAATCAAGGTGAGTAACATCTACTTTTAAAATTTTAAAGTATGAATCTGTTGAATATTTACCTGTGAATATGTATGTTTGAATATATATTCAATTCTCTATGTATATTTGAATAATAGATTTAAGGTGTGCAGGCTACTGCTTATAATTGCCTCTGTTCTGAGTTCATAACCAAAAGTTTTGATTCAAAAATCTTTTCCTCTCAATCTACTTACTGATTGAACTCGAGATTAAAACAAAAGATGTTTGTTTTATTATTAACTAAGTTTTAAAAATCAATTCAAGTTAAAATAACCTGTTAATGACTCTGGAAATCAAGATATCTGAACCTAACTTCATATAAGTAAAAATTTAAGTTTCTTAATTAACGAATTCAAGTATATAAACTGAATTCTCATACTTTAACATGAATTTTAAAGCAAAAATTATGATTTTTAGATGCGGGAATCGAGAGCAGTTCTTAGTTGAACGGAAATTGCTTTTTAACCAATTTCTGGTGATCTCGTTGATAGGGGAGGTCGTGGTTCTTTGGGGAGGTAGCTGGGGGTTCGGTGGTCACAGGAAAAATGATCGAAAAAAATTTCGATCATGAGAGCGATGGCACGGCATCAATTTAGGGTTTAAGGTCGAGTTTTGTCGACGATCGGTTGCGTGGAAATTTCGTCATCGTGGGGTGATCGGAATAGTTCGCACTAGGGGGAAAAGATTCGTGGCCCGTCGGAGCAGCTTGGGTCATGAACGTGTGGCGTTTGGTGGTCGGAGTTGTCGTAGTGGAGTGGTTTTTTTGTGACTGGGTTCGTTACAGGTTGGGGTGCTCGAGCTTGATTTCGATTTCATGTTCGAATCAAGGTCTGGGTGTTGGGGATTGCTGAAGGAAGCCAACGGTGATTTGTTGGCAATGGCAATGGTGATCGGAGTGGCTCCGGCGCCTCATGCACGTGCACGCGTGAAGATGTGTATCTGGGTTGTTTACGAAGTTGTGGGAGAAGGAAGTGCTCGGGTTGGTCTCGGGGATGTTATCGCGTGGTCTCGGAGTAACGATGCAGGAGGGGTAATTCGAGATTGGGCTCGAGGAAATTGAATGTTGGCTCGGGTTTTTATATGATAACACGTTTTTGAAAGAAAAAGAAAATACAAGTTTAAAGGGTTTTCAAATTAAGGTGTTGATCAATTTTTCAAAACAAGTTCAAGATATATAGATTATAATGCAAATGTTTTTGAAATTAAATTGTTTTGAATAATTATATAATAGGTTATTTATTTGATTTAAATCCCTAAGTGTTTCAAAGAATTTTAATGTGCAACCAAGTGAGTGTTTAAGGTAAATGTTTTAATTATTAATTCCAAAGATTTAATTATTAAGATTTAAATGACAATTAACTGATTTATTAAGTAAATGATTTATCCTTAATTAAAGAATACTTAACTAATGTAAGTAATTAAAGGTGAGTAATCACTTAAAGATAATTACTTAATTTAAAGTAATTAATTAATAATTAAAGTTGATTAATCAAGTGATTAAAATTAATTTCTGATTCATTAATATAAGTGATTAGGATAATCACTTATTGTAATTAATTAAGGATAATTAATTTAATGGTTAATTAATTAATGTAATTAATTAAGGAAAATTAATTAAGGATGATTTAATAATTAAAGGTTAGTTAATTTATTAATAAATGATTAAAGAATAATCAATCAAAATGGTTTGTAATTAGTTAATGTTAATTAACCAGGATTAGTGACTAATCTGATTTAATTTAATCAGATAAATAAATTGACCTTACCTATGGATATTTGGATTCTATTGAATGCTGTGAATTGTTTTGTCATCCCTACTATGTGATGCTGTGTGATATGAATTGTTTTAATTCAAGCTGTGATGAATGTAAATTATTTTATCTGTGATTTATCTGTGGATCTGTGAATAAGGATAAGCGTTATAGTTTATACCGCTTATCAAATATATTATTGTATCTTGATCTGTAATGATTGATGATGATGTTGCACTACTGTGTGAAACCCTTGGACCACACTTTTACACACACAAATATGGATTTCACGAGGAAATCGGTTAAGTCACAGATGATTTAAATTTAATATTTTGAAATTGAAAATTTAATTTTAATTGATTTTGGAAATGAATTTGGGTTAAATGTTAAAGCTTTTGAAAAGGAGTTTTTAAGATAAAATTTATTTTGAATAACTTGGTAAAGTTTCCAATTTAAATAATTTGGAATTGAATTCCATGTTTGGAAATTATGGTTAAAGATGCTATAAATGTGTTTATATGAATTTAAACCATTTTAAAAGTATGGTTTTGAGAATTTGAATTTAACCCAAGGACTTTAACTCATATAAATGAATCAGATTTTCCGAAACGAAAACTATTTGTTTTCAAATGATAAAAGCTTTCATATAAGAAATGAAATTCCAATTTAAATTAAAGGAATTTCAAGTTTGAATTGAAAATGGTTTCCCAAGCTATGAATAGATCTTTGTGAAACTGGGTGAACTTTGTGAATTGAATCTGTTTATTTTTAACAGATTTAAAATGGTGATTTGTTTAAACCATTCGAAATGGAATTGTTTTGAAAGCTATTAATTAAATCTTTGATTTAAAGATTTAATGAGTTAATCCAAATTGAAATGGAAATCGATTTGAGAATCTATGAATAAATCTGTGTGGAAATTGGGTGAACTTTGTGAAATGAATCTTTTTGTAAAAGATTAAAATGGTAATGTGTTTAAACCATTTGAAAGAGGAGTTTTGAGTAATAAGTTGTGACTTAATTGAAATCCCAATATCCATATGTTTTAAATATTGCGATCATTATTCGGTTTAGCCGGGAGAGGACTTTGTGTCATATAACCCATTCCGAATAATGATACGACGTATATGGATAGCATTTGAAGACCGTTGCTGAAGACCGGATACTTTCGAAAATGAAAGGATTACCATCGATTGTCTCTGCATCGGCTGATCCCCGGTATAGAGATTTTATTACCCTTTGTGATGGGAAGTCCGGACGTGATTAGAAATTATCCGGATTTGCAAGGGCTTCTTTGGAAGTGCCTTCGGTTCTGTTCGAACCTAGAACAGACTTGTATGGTAGTATGTCTGACATTACACTTTGAGATATAAAGCTGATTTCTTTCAAATACATTTCTGTTTGGTGGCGAAGAATTTATTCTCTTAGCTTAACACCCTTCTATGAGACGTACGAGCTCAGAGGTTATGTAGTTGAAGGTTATCAGTGATATACTCCCAATTTGGTAATGTGGCATGCTAAGTGTTGCTGTGTTGCTGATCATTTGTTGATCAAAGCATGGCTTTGTGAAAAAGCGTAGCTTTGTGGACGATACCTCATCGAGCCTCACAGACCGGAAATGGTCGAAACAGGAAAGATGCGGCAAGGTTTCAGGGGTAGCTCCCATAGGGTATGTCTATTCCTTCTGGAAAAAGGTGGTATCATGGTATGGATCCCAGATATTTACCTGTGTGGTTGCTCCAATCTCATTTACTGTGTGATTGTTGCTGTGTGATCGAGGCGCCTCGGATAAAGGTCGCAAACGACCGGAGGTGGAAAGGTTTACTACCCGGGAAGGGGGTAACCGGCCTTGTGTTGGCAGAGATCCGGGTAGGTTCTCGGGACGTCACTCCAGAGGCGTTCCCATGTGGCATAGGAAGTTCCTTAGCCTGACCATTTGTTGGAAAATCCAAAGAAACAATACGAGCCTTGTACGGTTTTAGTTGTATAACCTGCCATGCAGCATGGCGGTAACCTGCCACAAAACGTGGTAGCTATAGTAGGCATACGACGAAATGTGGTATGCTGGCTAAGATTAATATTATACTTTCGAAATGGCTTTCTACACTATGCACTAGTATAATATCAAAGAAATTTTCCCGTATCAAGCATATTTGACTATCATAAGAAGAAATCTCCTCTAATTCTGCGATTGCATTGTGTGTGTGGCGGGATGTCTTATGGTAGTTTCATTTTCCAAAAGCATTACGAAATTCTTTTATTTTCTTTGTGAAAATAACTGTTTTTGTTACTCACACCAGTCCCATGACTGACTCGGAGTTTATTGTTCCCTTCCTAAAATCTGGGTTCCCACAATTTTCCACACGGGCAGTCTAGAGTTGGGTTTTTCAGATAGTCGGGTTCAGTAGAGTATCTGGAGCTAGTTCAGTGTTTGGAGTTCACTCATGACTGACCTTGCTTAGCTTAGTGCAATGTGATAGGGGGTTCTCGCTTCGCGGTTTGGTGGCGAACGGGAGACTCTTACCCCTACATGTCATCGTGGTGGGGTTGGTTAGCCGTAAGGTGTGACAGTCGAAAGGCTGGCCGTAAAAGCAAGGGCAGGGTACTAGTGTCTGCCACGGTGGGGCTGGGATGGTTGCAAAGCCTACCGGTCGCCACTGCTTTGTGCCGTGACATTTTGGTATCAGAGCTAAGGTTGAACTTTAGCTATGGAGTATAACACAATAAGTAGCTCATTAGAGATAGGGTGAAGTATACCCTAGAATGAGTAATCCCTAAGATATCCGTTCGAGTGCCTCAGTAAATTCTCTTGCTATCCACTGATAGTAAGTATGAGTGTAAGAAGAGGATGAGATATGGGCAGGGGAATACGACTATAAATGGTCAATACCCTGTAACAACAAGGAAATAATCTTTTCTCTATCAATCTCTTTTGTTCAGCATCTCTTCTCAATTCTTTGATGGTTCCTGGTAGATCCAGGAAGCAGATTTGATATATTTGTATGGGACGTAAACTCCAAATAGGTCAGAATTGTTTGTTTGGATGAATTAGTTGCTTTGGTTGCTATGGTTGATAGATATGCTTTAGTTTCTAAACTGTAAGTTTTGAAATTGAATCCATATATCTATCTATTCTTTGGGTCCCAATATACTCTACGAATGGTTAGTTATCCCTTCGAACTAACCGATGCCTCTGCATATTTCGTAGATCTGGATAACCCGAGTATCTTGTGGAAAAAAAAATTCAAAAGCCAAATGCAGAATAGATATTCAGTTGATTTGATGAAACATTTTTCATCTATCTTTGTGTCTCCCTAGCAAATTTCGAGGACGAAATTTTTTTTTAGGGGGGAAGTCTGTAACGATCCCGGATTTTATATATATTTAAATTGATAATTAATTTAGTTTTTGAATAAATATTGTGAAATCAATCGATAAATTGATGCGAGTTTCCCCGAGTTCAAAATTATTCTATGTTAAATCATTTAAATTTTAAATATTGTATATATATGTATATATGTGAATATATATGTATATGGGAATATATGAGTAAATTTGAAATTATAAATATATATATATATATATTTGATTTGAATTTAAATCGTAAATAAATGGTTTAAAAATAAAAATATAAATTATATAAGATAAAGTATAAAAATATAAAAGTAACCCATTAGCTAAAATTTAACAACAGATTAAAATATAGAAATTATTTATATTACAAAGACTAAAGTAAAATATAAAAATATAGTTTTTATACAATATAAAATAAATATATTAGAATAAATTTAAACATCCTGTTAAAAATTAGAATTCATTTATATCACAAAGCATAAGACAAAGCAAAGGAAGAAAGAAATATATATATACTCAAATATGAAACAAATAAAATACATTCACATACGAGCAAAGGATATACATTCAAGTATTCAAACATTTTATGTGTTTGAGCTGCAAAGGAAAACAGCTCGCATCCAAACATATAAAAGAATGAATGGCTGAAGCAAAACAAAGTCAGGTATTAGCTTCCAAAAAAAAATATACACATGTATTAGCTTCCAAAGGAAGTTACTAGCATATAGATAAATAAATATATATTTGTACAAGATAATAAATGTTAGCCTCCTTAGTACACAACCATATTCTATCAGCCACCAAGAGATGGAAAAATCTCTAGCCAAAACTTTAAACAAAATATTTTCAGTACAAATGAAGAAAAAAATCTCTGCCTCTTGTACAAACAAGATAATATCACCCTGTACAACAATTTTATATCCATCATCTTCATTCCAGTTCGTTCCACTCTTGGCTGAGAAAGAAAAAAAATCTGAAAATGAGTATCATTCAAACTCAAACAAAACATTCAAACTAAAACAACAACAATCAACTTAATTCAAAGCCAGAGATCAAGAGAAAGGATTCAGCTTGCATTTTCACAGGCTGATTCAAAATAAAGCAAGCTCTGTTCTTCTTTTTCCTGGAAATCAAGGTGAGTAACATCTACTTCTAAAAATTTAAAGTATGAATCTGTTGAATATTTACCTGTGAATATGTATGTTTGAATATATATTCAATTCTCTATGTATATTTGAATAATAGATATAAGGTGTGCAGGCTACTGCTTATAATTGCCTCTGTTCTGAGTTCATAACCAAAAGTTTTGATTCAAAAATCTTTTCCTCTCAATCTACTTACTGATTGAACTCGAGATTAAAATAAAAGATGTTTGTTTTATTATTAACTAAGTTTTAAAAATCAATTCAAGTTAAAATAACCTGTTAATGACTCTGGAAATCAAGATATCTGAACCTAACTTCATATAAGTAAAAAATTAAGTTTCTTAATTAACGAATTCAAGTATATAAACTGAATTATCATACTTTAACATGAATTTTAAAGCAAAAATTATGATTTTTAGATGCGGGAATCGAGAGCAGTTCTTAGTTGAACGGATATTGCTTTTTAACCAATTTCTGGTGATCTCGTTGATGGGGGAGGTCGTGGTTCTCTAGGGAGGTAGCTGGAGGTTCGGTGGTCACAGGAAAAATGATCGAAATTTTTTTCGATCTTAATAGCGATGGCACGGCATCAATTTAGGGTTTAAGGTCGAGTTTTGTCGACGATCGGTTGCGTGGAAATTTCGTCATCGTGGGGTGATCGGAATAGTTCGCACCACGGGGAATAGATTCGTGGCCCGTCGGAGCAGCTTGGGTCATGAACGCGTGGCGTTCGGTGGTCGGAGTTGTCATAATGGAGTTGTTTTTTTATGACTGGGTTCATTACAGGTTGGGGTGCTCGAGCTTGATTTCGATTTCAAGTTTGAATCAAGGTCTGGGTGGTGGGGATTGATGAAGGAAGCCAACGGCGATGGTGATCGGAGTGGCTCCGGCGCCTCGTGCACGTGCAAGCGTAAAGATGTGTATCTGGGTTGTTTACGATGTTGTGGGAGAAGGAAGTGCTCGGGTTGGTCTCGGGGATGTTATCGCGTGGTCTCGGAGTAACGGTGCAGGAGGGGTAACTCGAGATTGGGCTCGAGGAAATTGAATGTTGGCTCGGGTTTTTATATGATAACATGATTTTGAAAGAAAAAGAAAATACAAATTTAAAGGGTTTTCAAATTAAGGTGTTGATCAAGTTTTCAAAACAAGTTCAAGATATATAGATTATAATGCAAATGTTTTTGAAATTAAATTGTTTTGAATAATTATATAATTGGTTAATTATTTGATTTAAATCCCTAAGTGTTTCAAAGAATTTTAATGATGCAACCAAGTGAGTGTTTAAGGTAAATGTTTTAATTATTAATTCCTAAGATTTAATTATTAAGATTTAAATGACAATTAAGTGATTTATTAAGTAAATGATTTATCCTTAATTAAAGGATACTTAACTAATGTAAGTAATTAAAGGTGAGTAATCACTTAAAGATAATTACTTAATTTAAAGTAATTAATTAATAATTAAAGTTGATTAATCAAGTGATTAAAATTAATTTCTGATTTATTAATATAAGTGATTAGGATAATCACTTATTGTAATTAATTAAGGATAATTAATTTAATGGTTAATTAATTAATGTAATTAATTAAGGATAATTTAATAATTAAAGGTTAGTTAATTTATTAATAAATGATTAAAGAATAATCAATCAAAATGGTTTGTAATTAGTTAATGTTAATTAACCAGGATTTGTGATGGGAAGTCCGGACGTGATTAGAAATTATCTAGATTTGCAAGGGCTTCTTTGGAAGTGCCTTCGGTTCTGTTCGAACCCAGAACAGACTTGTATGGTTGTATGTCTAACATTACACTTTGAGATATAAAGCTGATTTCTTTCAAAAACATTTCTGTTTGCTGGTGGAGAATTTATTCTCTTAGCTTAACACCCTTCTCTGAGACGTACGAGCTCAGAGGTTATGTAGTTGAAGGTTATCAGTGATATACTCCCAATTTGGTAATGTGGCATGCTAAGTGTTGATGTGTGTTGTTGATCATTTGTTGATCAAAGCATGGCTTTGTGAAAAAGCGTAGCTTTGTGGACGATACCTCATCGAGCCTCACAGACCGGAAATGGTCGAAACAGGTAAGATGCGGCAAGGTTTCAGGGGTAGCTCCCCTAGGGTATGTCCATTCCTTCTAGAAAAAGGTGGTATCATGGTATGGAGCCCAAATATTTACCTGTGTGGTTGCTCCAATCTCATTTACTGTGTGATTGTTGCTGTGTGATCGAGGCGCCTCGGATAAAGGTCGCAAACGACCGGGGGTGGAATATCTCAAGTTTACTACCCGGGAAGGGGGTAACCGGCCTTGTGTTGGCAGAGATCCGGGTAGGTTCTCGGGACGTCACTCCATAGGCGTTCCCATGTGGCATAGGAAGTTCCTTAGCCTGACCATTTGTTGGAAAATCCAAAGAAACAATACGAGCCTTGTACGGTTTTAGTTGTATAACCTGCCATGCAGCGTGGCGGTAACCTGCCACAAAACATGGTAGCTATAGTAGGCATACGACGAAATGTGGTATGCTGGCTAAGATTAATATTATACTTTTGAAATGGCTTTCTACACTATGCACTAGTAATAATATCAAAGAATTTTTCCCATATCAAGCATATTTGACTATCATAAGAAGAAATCTCCTCCAATTCTGCGATTGCATTGTGTGTGTGGCGGGAGGTCTTATGGTAGTTTCATTTTCCAAAAGCATTGCGAAATTCTTTTATTTTCTTTGTGAAAATAACTATTTTTGTTACTCACACTAGTCCCATGACTGACTCGGAGTTTATTGTTCCCTTCCTAAACTCTGGGTGCCCACAATTTTCCACACGGGCAGTCTAGAGTTGGGTTTTTCAGATAGTCAGGTTTAGTAGAGTATGTGGAGCTAGTTCAGTGTTTGGAGTTCACTTATGACTGACCTTGCTTATCTTAGTGAGATGTAATGGTGGTTCGAGCTGATGTTGGAGTTGTTGGACTCATTCTCTTTTGAGGATCATTTGGAGTTATCACTTCTGTTATTTCCGCTGTATCATTATTTATCTCTGATATTGTTGTATCATATTGATATCATTGTTGTATATCATTCTGGATATTGTATTCATTGGAGTTGTATATGATATCATTCATTTCTTTCTTCCGCTGTGTTGTTATACTTACTGTGTTATAAGCTCCGGCACGAGTCGAATTTCAACGATTGAATCTGCGGCATTCGAGTACAAGTGAAGTACGGGTGTCGATTTTCGAACGCTGAAATTTGGAACGTGACATACAACCTACAAAATTGTTTAACACAAATATTTTCAAGCCAAAATAAAACAAAATAAAATGAATCTCAAAAATTTAAAAGCCAATAACTTTTTTTTAATCAAGGAAGAACTAAAACAAAACAAAACAAAACAAATTGAAACTTGTTTTTTTTTCTTTTTTTTTCTTTAAAGAGAGGAAAAAAATAAAATTAAAACAAAATAAATAGATAAAAAGACAAATAAAAAAAACTCAAAACACAAATCAAAACAATCTCAGCTCGGTCCAAGATTTTAAGGCATTAGCAACTTCAACATAAATAAAACTGTAAACCACAAATCCACTTCCAGACTTAAAAATTCTGACTTCCAATTCTTTCTCAAAATCAAATTTCAAAAATACAATTGCAAACTCCACCAATGATTTGAATCACGAACTTTAGGGATTGCAATGGTCCCGGCGCTTGGTCGTGGGTGATCTATTGGGTCTTCGATTTGGTTTTTGAGCTTCAGTTGTCGTGAGTTTGGGTAGTTGGCGATTTGCGGATAGGGGATGGGCGAGGTCACCATGGCTGAAGTGCGTTTAGTTGAGGGGTAATGAAATGTTGTTTTGGTTTGTATGGATGGTTTGTATGGGCAGAGGGGTGATAGAAGGTTGTTGTGCAACTGGCTGTTGCAATGGAGTTGTCAGGGGATGCTGGTTTGTATGTTGTTGGGTTGCTGTGAAATGTTGATGTGAAGGGATGAAGTTGTTGAATGGGTATGTAGTTGTGTAAGTTGGTTCTACGTATTGTAGTGGCAGCAGTGAAGATGCGTTGTGGTGGAAGTGATTTTGGTCTGGAGCAAGGCAGTGGAAGTGACAGTTTGGTGTTGGAAGGTGTTGGAAGTTGTTGTTGAGTTGTGCAGTTGATGTATGAATGATGATTGTATGCTATGGTTAATGAAGAGTGCACTGTTGTGAGGCAGAGGATGGTTTGATGGAAGAGGGATATGGTTCGGTTGTTGACAGTAGGAGGATGCACTGGGCAGCTTGATGTTTGTTGTAGAGAGGGGTTTGATAGGGTTGTGGTGGTGGTTGTTGGAGGAGGAAGTTCAGGGTGGTAATGTATGTGGTATTCGCTGTTGGAACTGATTTGAATGTGGAGTTTGTGGCTATGGTTTAATATTGTTGTTGTTGATTGATTGACTGGTAGCGGCAGAAGTTAGGTGAAAGTGGTGTGTTCAGGCAAAGACAGGTTGTAGGCAGAAGTGTGGTTAAAAGGAAATAAGTGTGATGAAGGTGATAAGGGGTTGCTGATGAAGGTTTATATATGAATGTTGATGTGATGTATATGCAGTTGTGGCTGTGGAACTGTTTATATGTGAAAGGAGTGCCGAACAATATGTGATGGTGGTGGCAGGGGATGGTCAGGGAGGGTATGAAGTGTAGTGGTTGGTGGTGCGGTTGGGGTAGACAGTGGACTGGGAATGGTAAGTTGTGGAATGTTTAAAGGAGGATGTTTGGGAAGTATGGCAGGTTGAGTTAGGCAGTTGATGTTTGGGAAGTATGCAATGGTTGGTGAAGGGTAAGGCAAGTTTGGGTGTGACAGTGCACAGAGTAATGTGATTGTGTACAGTTTGTTGAAATTGATAATGCATAGTGTATGTATGGTAAAAAAATATTATAAAACAGTGAAGAAAATGTAAACAAGGTTGCAATGAAATTTTTTGTTTTTGAAATGAAATTGTGGATATTCTTTTTATATATATAAAGAGTGCAAATGCAAAGAAAACTAGAAAACACGATATGCACACAAACAAAATGATAACAAAAATTACACACAAACACACAACAATAATTTTTTTTAAATGCACTCAACACACAAAATGAAAACACAATAAAATTAGCAACAAAAAAATTAATTCGAAGAATAAAACTAAAATCAAATCAAATCCCCGGCAACGGCGCTAAAAACTTATTGAATCGACGGTTTTCTACCGGTTAGAAAATCGTCAAAAAAATGTGTTAAAAATAACCGCAAGCGCATGACATATAATTTTAGTACGTGGCGAGTACGGTCGATCCACAGGGAATTGAATTGATTTTTAATCCTACTCAATCTAATCAACCAAGGAGTTTGAAATTGTTTTAAGCTAAAGAAAATGTAAAAACTAACTACAGGCAAGAGTGAATAAAAATATGAGAGTAGATGGTAATTTAGAGGCAAATACCTTCTCATGATCACATAAATCAACATAATGAAATTATGATCTCTCTTTTTGGTCATTTATGAATTTAATTGATGTGTTTATCATAAGTATGATCTATTTGTGCTATTAATTAGCCCAACATAAACCATCAAAATTTAACACACCATTTAAACCACTTGTCAACTCTCATGAAAATGATAATGAAGTTAAAAATAAAATCTATTCTATGCATGATCTTTTTAACATTGATTAGTAATATAGACCATCAAATTTTGACTCTAAAATCCACTTCACTACCAACATCATATGTAGATGAAGAGGTAATTTGTGTTTATGTTTGTTTAAGCATAGTCTATTTGGTGTCAACAACATAGGCTATAAAATTCAAAGTTAAACAACAAAATTTTACCACATCCAAAAATTCCATATATTAAGCACAAAAAGAGATCATAAATTAGCAAATATGTTGAATCTACATGATTAAGAGAGCTTCATTACCCCTAAATTGAAGGGGTTTAGCTTCTCTTATTTGTTATCATTTCAATAAATGTAGATTGACACATAGAACAAAAACAAAAGGAAAAAGAGAACTACCTAAATTGCACGTAGATAAATCTAATCTACTTGCATAAAATAAAACTACACTAATTGCATAAAGTAAAGAACAATAATTAAAAGAGCTTGAAATTAAATTGCATACAAAAAATTACATAAGAGTAAAAGGGCTAAGAAGCCATGAAAGAGAGAAAGAGAGTTTATGATTACAATTTGTGGCTACCACTAAACTAACTAGAAGGTGGTGCTAAGAGCTTAATTACATGAAACAAAAGGGGTATTTATACATGCCTAAAACCCTAATGCATATTTTAGGGGACTACCCAAATTGCCCTTGAGGAAGTGTGGCCACCAAGTTATCATTAGCATGTAATTAATCTACCATTAAATGTGCATGTGCTTTTATTCTCCACTAACATGTGCATTAGCTCCTAATTGAAGATCATGGTAAGTGGATAGGTGGGGTCCTCCATGTTGCATGAATTTATTTATTTCCATCTTTATTTGTCTTCTAACTTTTGTGCATGCATATTTCCATAAAGCCTCTCCCATCTTTCATCCAATTTTCTACAAATAAAAATAAAATGTGCAAATAAATATTCTCAAAATTAATATATGCACAAAATTACTATTTTACCCCCAAATTGATGTATGAATGATGACTTGAAAGCACTTTTGAAATTTGGTTTTAAACATATAAAAACACCATATATGCTCATTATTTAATTAAATTACATTAAATATGGAAGTATAAATATGCACATTTATGTGCACATCAGAGTCTTCACATCTCTTCGTGTCTACGGTTGCTTCTCTTCATCAATGGCGAATCTTAAAAGTTGTAACTCTATCTTAGCATTCCTACAACACCTATAAATACCCATAATCATCCCTGAATCAAATAATCAATATACAAATTTATGCTTTGAATTCTACCCTAAAACTCTCAAACCCAAAAGTAGTAGTCTATTCTTCGGATTCATGTGATTCAGGTAATATCGACTAGCGTGCTTCATCTCCTTATCTCAAATTCTAGTTGAATAAACTCCTTAGCATCTACCTCTTCATTCAATATCGTTTGGTTTGGTTTGGTTAGAGGAGTACCTATACTAAATAGAGACAATTTGTATGTAAAAGATACACTATGTCAAGAAGTAACATTTATTACATTAGTTGTTGAAGTCATGTTTGGTTGTTCAGACAGAGTCCGTAAACCTGTTCATTCGGGTGAAGTGAGGGTGTTGGCAGTGAAATTCCTAAGAAGTGTTTAGGGACTGGACATAGGAGAGGTGCTCCGAACCAGTATATATAAAATCGACCGTGTGATCTATTATATTATTTCCACTGCAATTACATTGTTTGTGTTAGAGATGATACCTGGAATTGGTGAAGAAGCGTCGCCATTGGAGAAGCATCGAGGAGGAGCTCTAAACCCTAAGTCACATTACTGAAGCAAAGCGTAGGAGGAAATGCCAGACCAAAGATTTGGTCCGGTGGAGTTCGTTCGGTGACAAGGTGGAGCTCGTTCGATGGAAGATCCGACTAGAATTTTGGTCTGGTAGTAGTGCTTCGATCGGTAGTGAAGGCAAGAGGAAGTTTCATTCGGTGATGGGTGATACCGGACCAAAGATTAGGTCCGGTGGTGATTTGGTTCGGTGGCCAGTGCAATGCTTGCCTAGAAGAAGGAGATAATGTCGAACGAAATATCTCATTCGGTATTTGGTCATGTCGGACCAAAACCAAGTAGAAGGCCGAACCAAATGTTTGGTTCGTTGTTAGAGCAGTGCCGGACCAGATGCATGCCGAACCAAAAGTACCGCTCCATATGTTTGGTTCGGGAATTGGACTTTGCCGGTCCAGATGGATGTCGAACGAAATATCTCGTTCGGTATTTAAAGATGCAGGTCCAGATCTCGTTCAGTATTTGGTGAAGAAGTCTGTATCTGACGATATGTTGTCTGCAGCAGTATCGGATGCCTCAGACCATTAGATGTTGGACTCGGGGGCGTCTTTCCATATGACGCCTAATAAGGATTACTTCAGTTCTTTTGTTGGATGAGAGGGAAGCTCTATTCTTATGGGCAATGATGTTAGCTGTAGAGCAATGGGTGAAGCTACAGTGAGGATTAGGATGTTTGACGGAGTGATACGCACTTTGATAGGTGTCCAGTATGTTCCAGGTCTTCGAAAGTCCTTAATTTCTTTATGACAATTGGCATTATTGGGATGCAAGGTAACTATCAAAAAGGATAGTCTGAAGGTTTCGAGAGGTGCACTAGTTCTTATGAAAGGAGATGTGTTCCGAAATCTATATTTGTTGAAAGGAACCATAGTTCTTGGAGAGTCGTGTGTTGGAGTAGATAGTTCTTGTGCATTGGATGCCACAAGGATTTGGCATCTTAGGTTGGGTCATATTTTAGAGAAGGGCTTAGAGTTGCTTCAAAGATGGAAGATGATCAAAGGAGAAAGCTTCGACAAGGTGGACTTTTGCCAGGAGTGTGTGTTAGGCAAGCAAATTAAAGTATCTTTTAGAGTTGGACTCCATAGATCGAGGCGAGTACTTGAGTATGTGCATACAGATGTTTGGGGACTGGTTGCTACTCCTTCTCTTGGAGGAGAAAAGTATTTTATCTCTTTCATTGATGACTTTTTTCAAAAGGTATGGGTGTATGTGATGAAGGTCAAATCAGAGAGTTTTGAGAAGTTCAAAGATTGGAAAGCGCTTGTTGAGAACCAATCTAGTTCTAGGTTGAAGGTGCTGAGATCTGATAATGGCGGTTAATTTGTCTCTAAGGAGTTCCTCGACTTTTATAGACAGCATGGCATTCGGAGACATTTCACAACACCCGGAGATCCGCAATCCAATGAGGTTGCAGAAATGATGAACATGACTCTATTGGAGAAGGGCCGTTGCTTGAGATTGATGGCGGGCTTGTCTAGAGGCTTTTGGGCTGAGGCATTATCAACTACGGCGCATATCATAAATAGAATTCCATGCTCAGCCATAGATGGGAAGATTCCAAAGGAGAAGTGGAGAGGTAAAGTAGTGTATCTTGGTCTGTGTAGTTAATGCCCCGCTATTACCCCGCTATAACCCCGCTATATCTCATAGCGGATTTCTACCGCTACGATATTTTCATATTGCCCCAAAATATAGCCTTTCCGCTTTAAGTCCCGCTATTTCCAATATATCCCGATATTCCCGCTATATTCCGCTATTTCCGCTATATCTTCTTTAATAAAATGAATTGAAAATTTGCATTTATACATTATAAAAATTAATAAACTAATTTATTTGATTTAAATTTTAATATATTTTCAAAATGAAAATACTCTAATATTCTACTAAATTCAATTATGTTATATAATAGTTTTACATTTATTTAAAGTATATTCGCACATTTTTATTTAAAATTATTTATGTAATAATTATAATTCAATTGAATGATAATTTTTCATTTAATTACCATTTATATATTTGTAAAAACATTAAGTACGAGTTTTATATGCTATTTTAGAGCCATCCGCTATATCCCGCTATATCCTCACTGTATCCCCGCTATGACTTTTTGCACCTCCACCGCTTTGAATCTGCCGAGCGCTTTAACTGCACAGATCTTGGTTACTTCTGAATTTTTGGTTGTCCTATGTACGTTCACCATACATGTGATGACAAGTTGGAGGCTAGAGCATACAAGGGCATACTAATGGGATACACCGATGGTATCAAAGGGTATCGAATTTGGAACCCAGTTGATCGGAAGATTGTTTATTCCGAACATGTTACTTTTGATGAGTCTGCTATGTTCAATCTGAAGGAGAAGCTACTTACCACATCAGAAGATTCTGATAGGCCTAAGGAGATGGAAGAAGTTCCCGTATTCCAGCCAAGGAGTAGAGTTGTTGTTGATGCTGTCGAGGAAAACGCAGTTGATGAAACATCACAGGATAGTCCATAGGTTCCTTCTAGTAGTGCTGGTGATGTGCATGAATCTAGAGGAAGTTCAGTTCAAGGTGGAGCTGAAAGGAGTTTAGATGAAACAGTACCTACCCGGGTCAGTCGTGGGACTATTAGGCTGGCCGAAAGGTATGGTGATTGGCAGTTTTTGAACCTTAGCCTTGGTAATCAGTTTGACTATGCCCTACATGTGGTTCATGAGGAGCCGCTTGACCTTGATGAAGCTTTGAAGTCATGTGACAGTTCGAAGTGGACGTGCACTATGGAAGAGGAGTTAGAGTCGTTGAAGAAGAACAAAACTTGGGATTTGGTTCCACCTCCTCGAGGAAGCCAAGCCATAGGTTGCAAAGGGTATTCAAGGTGAAGGATGATGGGAGATACAAGGCTAGACTAGTTGCTAAAGGGTTTTCACAAAGAAAGGGATTGGATTATGATGAGATATTCTCTCCAGTAGTGAGGCATATATCCATCCGCATTTTGCTTGCTATCGTCGCAGCTCATGACTTGGAGCTGGAGAAACTAGATGTGAAAACCGCATTCTTGCATGGGGACTTGGATGAAACCATCTACATGAAGCAGCCAGAAGGTTTTTTTGTAGATGGGAAAGAAAATTGGGTTTGCAAATTGAAGAAGTCGTTGTATGGACTTAAGCAGTCGCCTAGACAATGGTACAAGAGGTTTGACCCTTTTATGCTTTCACTTGGTTTTGATCGTAGCATCAAAGACGCTTGTGTGTACTTCAAGCATTTAAAGAATGGTAAATGGGTGTACCTACTCTTGTACGTGGATGACATGTTGATTGCTTCCAAGGATAAGGCTGAAATCAATAGTTTGAAGCTAAAGCTAAAAGAGAAATTCAAAATGAAAGACCTTGGAGAAGTAAAGAAAATTTTGGGTATGAAAATCCAAAGGGATAGAAAGATAGGACTTTTGAGCCTCACTCAAAAGGAGTACATTCGAAAGGTGCTTGCTCGGTTTAGCATGGAAGGGGCAAAGGCAATCAGCACACCCATGCCTTTACACATACAACTTTCTAGTAAAGGCTCTCCGATCTCGGAAAAGGACAAAGCTTATATGATGAAAGTCCCATATGAAAGTGCAGTTGGCAGCTTGATGTACGACATGGTCTGCACTAGGCCTGACATTGCACAGGCGGTTGGATTGGTGAGTAGATTCATGGCGAATCTAGGAAAGACGCATTGGGAAGCAGTGAAGTGTATCTTCAGATACCTCGGAGGAACTCCAAACCATGGACTTGTCTTTGGTGGCAGAGGAAGAGATTTCAACTTGGTTGGATTTTGTGATCTCGACTATGCCGGTGATAGAGATCGAAGGAAGTCAACCTCCATATATGTGTTCACCATTGGTGGGACAGCGATCAGTTGGAGAGCGAGGTTGCAGACGATTGCGGCTTTGTCTACTACAGAGGCAGAGCTTATAGCTGCGGTTGAAGCAACTAAAGAGGCGCTTTATTTGAGGCGACTGTTGTGTGATTTGGGCTTTGTGTATGAAGGAGTGGATGTGTACTGTGATAGTCAGAGTGCAATTCACTTAGCTGAAAATCTGGCATTCAGCTCGAGGACGAAGCATATTGAGGTGAGAGAGTCGTTCCTTGTCTCGATGAGTGAAGAGAAGCTAGTTCATCTTCAGAAGGTTCACACAGAGGAGAAAGCAGCAGACATGTTTACCAAGTCGTTGCCTGTTGCTAAGTTCGAGCATTGCTCGGACTTGATTCGCTTAATGAAGTGCTAGGTGCCACGAAGTGGCATGGGGGGAGAGTTGAGATGGTTCATGGAAACGTTTGTTTTCATGGTGGAGATTGATAGGTTCTACACAGACTGAGTACTTCGAACACTTTGTTGACGGGCGGTGGCCTTGCCGGAGTTCGTTGAGAAAGTGTAATGGGTGATGGCATTGCCGAAGCTCATTGGGTAAGTATCCATTGCTTGGAGCATGAAGGTGTAGATGGAGTTGGAAAGCTCGTATGGAATTCGGTATCAAGGTGGAGATTGTTAGAGATGATACCTTGAATTCGTGAAGAAGCGTCTCCATTGGAGAAGCTTCGAGGAGGAGCTCCAAACCTTAAGTCACATTGCTGAAGCAAAGCGGAGGAGGAAATGCCGGACCAAAGATTTGGTCCGGTGGAGTTCGTTCGGTGACAAGGTGGAGCTCGTTCGATGGAATAGTAGTGCTTCGATCGGCAGTGAAGACAAGAGGAAGTTTCGTTCGGTGATTGGTGATACCGGACCAAAGATTTGGTCCGGTGGTGATTTGGTTTAGTGGCCAGTGTAATGCTTGCCTGGAAGAAGGGGATAATGTTGAACGAAATATCTCGTTCGGTATTTGGACATGCCGGACCAAAACCAAGTAGAAGGTCGAACCAAATGTTTGGTTCGGTGTTAGAGCAGTGCCGGACCAGATGCATGCCGAACCAAAAGTACCGCTCCAGATGTTTGGTTCGGGAATTGGGCTTTGTCGGTCCAGATGGATACCGAACGAAATATCTCGTTTGGTAGAGATGCCGGTCCAGATTGAGTTTTGCCGAACCAAAGTGATGTCGAGCTAGATGCGCCAAACCAGATGATGCCGAACCAAACCCAGGGCTGCTATATAGCAGCTACTCCTTCTCATATCTTCACTCTATAAATAGTGGAGCTTCTTAACAACAATGGCAGCCATTCTAGAGAGCTGAAACTCTGCAGAATTTTTACTATATTGTTAATTCTTCTTACGTATAGCCTCCAAAAGTGAATCAATCTTGTAACTCTAATCTTTCAATGATTAATAAATTCTCCTCTCCCCAAGTGGACTTACACTGCCTAGCGACAGTGAAACCACTATAAATACTGGTGTTATTTATTATTCCGCATCGCATTGATCTGTGACTGTCTGTTCTAGCGTTTATCTCTGTTTGTTCCATCCCACTACAATCACGATCCAGTTCGTTGTTTTTTTCGCTGCGTTTGATTTTTTATTTCCTTAGACTGATCATCTGAAGAGATTTTCCCCAACAGTTTGCTACTGTTGACCATTTTCGATACTGTGCATAGTGACTAACAATATGAACTATGAAAATGGATGTTAAATGAACTTAGCATTACACATATGTAATGCTATATGAACTTAGCATTATATATGTGTAATGATATATTAATTTTATATTTCTTTAAATGTGAAAATAAATGCTATTTTAATTTATGCAGTATAGTTGATTCGATGCTAGGTTAATTTGAGATTTCAATTATTGATGGTAGTTTAACGCAACGTTCTTTTTTCTCTGATGTTGCATTACATTCAAAGTTGTGACTAAATTTTAAAAAGTTTGTCGTCTCAGGTTACGCTTAAACTAATTCTACCCATGATAAAATGATTCCAAATAAAGTTGTTTGTTCTCTTTTTCTCAAAATGTTCTCTAAGGCTTTTTCTCCTCTGGTAAACAACATAAAGTTGTCCGTTCCCCTACTTTTTTGAATTATTTGTTTTTTAAAACTTGTTCCTAGTCTATACAATTCTATTTCTTCCAAGGTGTTCATTTAGTTCGAGCAGTAGTAAATCTCACGATAAATCATGGCTTCTAAATTTTGGACTCAGGTATGTATATGTTTTCCAATTTACAGACTTAACTCGCTTGAATCTGACTCAAAAGGCATCAAAATTTTGATATAAAACTACAAAGTTCTGTGCTTTAGTGATCGTTAGTATAATACAGTCGCAATATTATTTTCTTTGATTAGAATTATTCTCTGTTGTTCATTCATTTTGTCCCCGTAAAATTTTGGTTTTTGATTGTTAGGGATAGCTCAGTTTCATCTACAGTTGCTCAGTGGACTAATAAAACACTTACTTTTTTTTCCGCTGACGCTGTAACTAAACTTGCATGATCCAAAACATTTTATTATTATTGTGATTTCTTTTTCCACATGAAACATGGATCACTAGACCACTCCGAGTTTACAACCAAAACTTGCGTTAAGTCCATCTTGAATATGGCCATCAGGCATAATTATGCCATTTTAGTTTTACTCTTTGAAAAATAGATAATTTTACCTAATTTGGCAGTGTTCATATATTTTTCACTTGATTGTCTAAAACTGAAATAACTTGGAAAATCTGGTCTCTATTTTGATTTTCTTATTTACCGTTGCTACTGTAACGTAGAACCAATTACGGCTAGTTTCTACATAAGTCGTTGCACTGCTTGCAATGCATGATTTTTTATCCTAATCCACCTTAATTTTGAATCATGCATTTCGCACGTTATAAATTATTTAATGTAAAAGTCAATCTTCTTGCAATTCAACCATGTAGCCTAATTAATCTTATTTTTACTTTGGATATAGGGAGGAGAGAGCGACACTGAAGAGGAAGAAACAGCAAGTGATTACGATGACAATGCAAGTGATGCAGCCCCTGAACCGACTACCAAAGCTGCTAAGAGCTACCTTGTAGGACATGGCAGTGACAGCGACGATTCAGATGAAGGGCATCGAGTTGTCAAATCTGCACTAGATAAAAGATATGAAGAAATGGCATCCACTGTTGATCAAATGAAAAATGCTATGAAAATTAATGATTGGGTCAGTTTGCTTGAAAGCTTTGAGAAGATAAACAAGCAGCTGGAAAAGGTTTTTAGAGTTGCTGAGTCTTACAAGCCTCCAAACATGTACATCAAAGCTCTAGTCATGCTTGAGGACTTCTTAGCCCAGGCATTAGAAAATATTAAAGAAGCAAAGAAAAAGATGAGCAGCTCTAACGCGAAGGCACTCAATTCCATGAAACAGAAGCTGAAAAAAAACAACAATCAATATGAAGAGCTGATTATTAAGTTTAGAGGAAACCCTGAGAGCGACGAGGAAGCTACTGAAGATGAAGATGACAAAGAAGAAGCGGATTCTGATATTGAAGAAGTCCCCAAGAAGAAGTTCAGTTACTTCGGTAAACATCCAAGTGAGATAACTTGGAGTGACGTTGATAAAAAACTCAAGGGCATTGTTGGTGCTAGGGGTAAGAAGGGGACCGGTAGAGTTGAACAAGTAGAGCAACTTACATTTTTAACCCGTGTTGCCAAGACACCAGCTCAGAAACTTGAAATCTTGTTCAATGTCATTTCTGCTCGGTTTGATGTGAACCCAAGCTTGCTTGATCATATGCCTGTAAATCTTTGGAAGAAGTGTGTTTCCAACATGCTTCTTATTCTTGATATACTCGAGATGTATCCAAATATCATAATTGATGATTCTACCGAGCATGATGAAAATGAGACACAAAAGGGTGCATATTTTAAGGGACCAATTAAAGTTTGGGGAAATTTGGTCCACTTCATTGAAAGGCTTGACGTTGAATATTTCAAGATCTTACAGTGCAGCGATCCCCATACTGAATATTATGTTCAGAGGCTTAGAGATGAACCACTGTTCTTGGTTGTCGCTCAAAATGTACAAAACTATTTGGAAAGGATAGGGGATTCTAAAGGAGCTGCAAAGGTCGCATTGAGAAGAGTTGAGCTTGTGTATTACAAACCTCAAGAGGTTTATGATGCCATGAGAAGACTGGCAGAAGCAGAAGAAACTGAGTCTGGAGAAGATAGTAGAACCCTAATTTTCCAGAAGAAACTGAGTCTTGAGAAGACATGGAAGGAGAAGAAACTGAGTCTTGAGAAGACATGGAAGGAGAAGAAACTGAGTCTTGAGAAGACATGGAAGGAGAAGAAACTGAGTCTTGAGAAGACATGGAAGGAGAAGCCGTGGGTTGAGATGAGTTTTCTACGTGAGTTTGTAGTCATTCCGGAAGTTGTGCCAAGGAAGCCTGCATTTCCTGAAAATAGTAGAACCCTTATGGATTCATTAGTTTCTCTCATTTATAAGTTTGGAGATGAGAGAACTAAAGCTAGAGCAATGCTGTGCGATATTTACCATCATGCGATATCAGATGAATTTTCTATTGCGCGTGATCTTTTATTGATGAGTCATTTGCAAGATGGAATTCAGATGATGGATATCAATTCTCAGATTTTATTTAATAGGGCTATGGCTCAACTTGGATTGTGTGCATTTAGGTCTGGGCTTATTGTTGAAGCCCATGGCTGTTTATCTGAGCTGTATAGTGGTGGGAGAGTGAAGGAGTTGCTTGCACAAGGCATTTCTCAAAACCGTTTCTATGAGAAGACTCCTGAACAGGTATGATAATAAATAACGACTTTTTTTTGGCAAACTTATTTAACTGCTTTTTTGTCCACGTTTTTTCACATGTAACAGTAATTATCAAAGATAACTTTTTGTTCCAACTTAAATCAGTGTTTCAGAACTTCTAACACCTTGGAAGAAAATGGAGGGGCCATTTTTTCTCACTAATTAGATGCATACCTCTAATTGTAGGTGAACTGTAATTTTACTCGAAACAGATGATGCATTTCAGAAGAAATATATTTATTAACTATATTGGGTATGGCATGCACAACCAGTGAGGAATAGGAAGCTTACTACTACTTAACTTAGACAGTAACAAAAAGAAATCTCATTTTAACATAGGTCAACACCTTGCACTCTATTTGACGTTCCAGTCTAAAAATATAAACTACTTTGCATAACATCACCAGAAGTTGCCTTTTTCTCCGATTTTACAATTACTTATTGTTAGTTACAAATCTGTAAGTGTTAAAATTCTCAAAGTGGCTGAGGAATGAATACATATTACTTAACATGAACTGTATATGCTCACTTTTACCTACACTTCACTCCACTCGGTAACAAACGGGTTTAATCCCTGTCTAAACGTAATATCATTTTATTTTGATCTAGTATATGGATCATTCCTTCAGATATCCAAACTATGATTGTGGAAGTATCTTGATACTATTTGTCAAATGTCAACCAAACTCTCCTATAAAACTTCAAGCTCTCAAGGAATAGAAACTTTACTACTTAACTGGATGGTAACAAATGGAAATCTCATTTTTGTTTTTGCTTGAATAGTAGTTAGGTTAGATAATTACTTGTCCATCGTCAGCTGTTTTTTTCTTCATATGAAATTGAGAAACTTAGAGTTGAAACAGGTTTGAAAGTAAATAGAAGAATAAGAACATGGAAGCACAATTTCTATAGAAGTCTTGTACTGAAACGAGATGGAAACTTGCTTTAAAATAATAATAATAATAATAATAATAATAGCATTTATACATGGATACGGTAATACTTTTAAAGATGCTCAAGGTATAGCTTGAATGTTTCAATCTGAGTTTCTTGTTTAAATGTTGGAAATGTAAATTTGTTCGAAACCATCTAAAGCATGAACATGAACTGCTATGACTACATTAATCTGTTTGATTACAGCTTCTTTGCTTCCTTCTTGCGGTCATTAATCAATTTCAAAACAATAAATATACCAATATTTCAAGCATAATTTCTTGTATATATTATTATCATTGATTTCAGACCATCTGATTTGACTACAGCTTCTTTGCTTCCTTCTTTGCCGTATCATCATTTAAGTGAATTTTGCATATTTGCAATAGTACCTTCTTGCAGATGACCTCTTGTAATACAGTGTTCTTTGAAGTAGTCTTTTTTTTTAATGTTCAGGAAAAACTAGAGAGACAGAGACAAATGCCCTACCACATGCACATAAACCTAGAGCTTCTGGAAGCCACCCACCTCATCTGCGCAATGCTTCTAGAAGTCCCCAACATCGCGTCAACCTCCCACGATTCAAAGCGCAGGATCATCAGCAAAACTTTCCGGCGTCATCTAGAAATAAGCGAACGCCAGACCTTCGTGGGCCCTCCCGAAAACGTCCGGGACCACGTCATGTGTGCAGCCCGTGCCCTCGCCAAGGGCGACTACGTAAAATCCTCCGCCACCCTTAGGTCCCTAGACACGTGGAAGCTTCTAAGAAACCCCGACTCCGTGCTCTCCATGCTCGATCTCAAGCTGAAAGAAGAAGCCCTCCGCACCTACCTCTTCACATACTCATCCTGCTATGAAACCTTGAGCATCACCCAGCTCACTGCAATGTTCGACCTACCCGAACCTCAAGTGCACAGCATCGTAAGCAAAATGATGGTTAATGAAGAGCTTCATGCAAGCTGGGATCAGCCTTCCAAGTGCATAGTTTTTCACAACGTGGAGCATACTCGTCTTCAGGGCTTGCTGTTCCAGATGTCTGATAAGCTTAATGTACTTGCTGAGAGCAATGAGAGGGCGGCTGAGGTGAAGACAGGTGGAGGGCTTGATGGGCTGCCACCTAGGCGAAGAGGGGATGGTCAGGATTACACGAGTAAGTGGCAGGATAACTTTGCGAGTTCCAATCAGGGTAGGCAGGGCGGAACCCGTTATGGAACGGGTAGCACCCGGATCAACTATGGTGGGACCCGAAGTGGGCAAGCGGGTAGAGGTGGGTATGCAGGTACTAGGTATCAGGATGCTTATGGGCAGAGAGCCGGGTATCAAAGTGGGTCTGCGAGAGGCGGGCAAATGGATGGTTCACGTATGGTTAGCTTGAGCAAGGGAGTCAGGATTTAGTAGTTACAAGGAACTGTTTGAAGTGATTTTAAGAGTATTTTGAGGGTTTTATCGATTGTTGTTTTGGTCTCTGGTACTGTAACTTTATTTAGCTTTTGGCACTTTAAGTAACTGTGAGTCTTTTGTTGGATGTGTTCATGGATGCTTGCATTTTATTTATTTTGTATTTTGAAAA
Source organism: Allium fistulosum (assembly GCA_030737815.1). NCBI lineage: Eukaryota > Viridiplantae > Streptophyta > Magnoliopsida > Asparagales > Amaryllidaceae > Allium > Allium fistulosum. The sequence continues at coordinate 247,175,433 of CM060905.1, read as the reverse complement.
ATTATTTGTTTCTGCTGAAGTACAATTTCTTTTCTGTTCTAAAAGAAAGAAAAATAGTATAATGATTCTAATATCTTATTATCAGTTGCTATTACTATACTCGCTCTTTCTTTGATTGTGAAAGCGTTTTATTGGCTATGGATTAAACCACGAGTGATATAAATGCATTCGAGAAAGGAAGGGATCAATGGAACTGATTATAAGTCTGTATGTCTTAACCATCAATTTGTGTCTAAGATTACCTTTTGGTATTGTGCTTATTCACTTGATAATTTTCAGGTTATTTTATTTGCCAGTCATTGTTAGCTATGTCTGCAATTAACAAATATTCTTGTTGCGTATGAATTGATATACTGAGCATGTTTAGTTTTCTAAATACAAATTTTCTTCCATGATTTTTATACCCTAGTCATTTTGTTTAACCTACTTATGCTGCTAAAATTCGTTCAATGTGTTCAGTTGAGAAAAAAATGACATTAAATTCGTTAAATGTAATATCCTTCATCCTACTTTTTTTTCCTTTTTTTTTCTCACGCTGTTATATTCTATTGGATTTGGTGATATAGGTTTCTTTCCGAAGTTGAACTCCATGAACTACACAACGAGAACTGGAATTAGTTGGAACAAAGAGTCTTGTTAAAAGCTATAAGCGTTCCTTGTATTGCATTGCTAAGCATTTCTTATGCTGGTAAATCTAGAATAGGCACATTTTCAAAAGTTTCTTATAAACCAATGATTAGTGTGTTTGATTTTGTTCTAAGTTCAATTATCTTTGATTACCATATTTTTTTGGCAATTTTATGTTTTTGCTTTATAAAGCTGTAAGAAATATCCTCCAGGCATACACAGACTTCAATGGTACCATATTTTGCAGCAACCCTTAACCCCATATGATTTACACCTTACATTCCGGTTTAAATAATAATGCATTCTTTCTCTCTTCATTATATATGTTTTTTAATTCGAAACTCGTGATGGAAATCAAAGGATCTAAATGGGTGCTGTAAAAATAGGAGCGATATTGAACGCTCTTCATACACACACGTCGATCACCTCACTTTTGCTATACTTTTAAATCCATTTAATTTCAACCACATGTTCCGAATTAAGTAATACATCTTCTCTCTCCTGGAGAAAGAGAAGAGAGAGAGAATGCGTGTGTATGTTTAAACCAAAAATGACACAAACACCAATAGAAAGTAGAAGAGAATAAAAAATGAAGAAAACAAATTAAAATAAGTAAGAAATGAATACATAGAGATTTATAGTGGTTCGGCAAACTCTGGCCTACGTCCACGTAATGATTTTATTGCTTATATTCTGACTTGGGGGGCAGAAGTTTTTCGAAGTCGGTATAACTCCGACACTTAAATTTTCAGAATTACAAGAATATAGAGTTGAGTGGAACTAGAGCCAAAAGATCATGAAAAATAAGCCATACCCTTATATTTATAGAGGTAGGAAGCCTAAAGTTTCGCACAAAAGATCTTCAGGCCGTTCTCCTTGCTATAGACTAGTTCTCCATGAAAATAGGGTGCCACATAATCACTTTGGTACGGGTCGGTACGACTCCAAGGTTATGGATCGATACCGACCCCTAAAATGGCCAAACTAGTCGTCTTGAATTTTTCGGTTCGTCTTGTGGTTAGCTTCGTGATTCCATAGTTGTTTGCATCAATATTAGCTTGTTTCGAAGTCCAAATGATGGAATTGTAGAAGAATTTAACCGTTGATTCAGGAGTTCGTGGAGATTGGTGGAGAATTGTACTGGATCAACAAAATAACATTGGAAATGAGGTCTTGACACTAAGAAGGGTTCATAGGTAGAAGATGGGCCCCCCTAGGAGGAGGTTCTATGGGTCGGTACCGACCCCACATTATGAGGCTTCGGGCCTTTGGGTTCGTGTGGTGGTTTGGTATTTGTGTTGCGATCTTGGTTGTACTTTGGTTTTTGGGCTTCGTGGTCATCTCTCCGGACGCCTTGCCTTGACAACTTTGAAGTTTGATTCGTCAAGTTTGTCCATATACTGCTTGGTCAAAAGACGGGATAACACATTCCTCCCAAAACACGCCTTGCGAATGGAAGGTGTGCTTTGCTCGAGAACAAATCTGATGTCAGTCTCCGATAGTTGAGCTCTTTGGCTAGTTCAATCTTGGTGAATCGTCCAGCTCCTTCGAATTTTCTTGCCAATTATTTGGTTGTTCCGTACCTGTCATAGCCAGACTGTAGACCCTGACTAAATGTTGTTTATACATCATCACAATTCCGATTTCATTCGGAGTTATACATCACATATCAAAACCATCCCGTGTTTATCCGGGATTTACATCACTATCACTCTGATTTCATTTAGAGTTATTGCATATCAAAATCGTCCCGTATTCATCCGGGACTTATCTGTTTCGTTTTAATTTCAAGGCGTTTGAACCCTTATATCAAATCAGTATATGTTTTAAGATTTGATCTCTCTAGATCGTTTCAGATTCAGTTTTTTGCACGATTTCTCGGAATCGTTTAATGTCTAGTTTTCAATGTGCAACCTCTCCGGATCGTTTTACAGTTGATTTAGTGCGCGATCTCTCTGGATTGTTTACTGTTCAAGTTAAGGGGACAATCTCTCCGAATCCTTAATTGAGTTCGTGGCCGTTCAGGGCTGATAATTAAATCCGCGATCTCTCCGGATCGTTGATCAAATTCATGGCCGTTTAGGGCTGATAGTCAAATCCATGGCCATTCGGGCCCGATGATCAAATCCATGGTCGTTTAAGGTCGATAATCAAATTCGTGGTCACTCCGGACTGTTAATCAAATCCATGGTCGTTCGGGACCAGTAATCAAATCCGCGATCTCTCCAGATCGTTTAATCACATCCATGGTCTCTCCAGACCCTTGTTGAGCCCAATCTGCTCGTCTCCGGTGAGGGGACTCAACGACAAGCAAGCTCATCCACTCATGCTCCATTGAGGTGACTTACTTCCTGCATACCAGTCTCATCTTTCCAGACGGGACTTAAACCGATTCAAGTCCATGGTCTTTGTGGACCCTTGCTGAGCCCAATCCGCTCACTCTCCAACGAAGGGACACAACGACAAGTAAGCCCATCCGCTCACGCTTCGGTGAGGGAACTTACTTGTACTCCGGTCCCGTCTTTCCGGACAGGACTGTAAAGCAATTAATATCAGTCATCACATTCAATGTGGATTTCAATAATCAGATTCAAATATAAAAAACAACATAAAATCTAACATCAAGATAACTGCCTCACTGGGCACTACAGTCTAGCATCAAGCTCAGAGCGTGCCTAGGTACCGATTGTGATCCCATACACGAGTAAATGTCTAGACTGTCTTATTACATTGATTATTGAATGGGAAAGATTGTAACGACCCACCTTTTTGGATGGTTTAAATCGACAATAAACCACACATGTCAACTCAAACCATTCAAAAGAGAGGATTGTTAATGGGGTAAATAAGAAAATAAGAGTAAGAAGGAAAAACAAAACACAGAATCTTACAGCGAAATGACAAAATATAATAATCAAATAAACAGTTCATGAAGCTGTTTACAAATAACATTTGATTACACTTTTATAATATATCAGAGTTATACATACAGCAGGAATAATAAGATAATGCAGCGGAACAACATGATACAGTGGGATAAAATAAAAAATATAATACTAAACTCCGTCTTCGTCCTCAAGAAATAAGGTCTTCTAAACTGAAAAGCTCAGGCTGACCCGAGCGTACAAAAAAGACAAAACACTCGAGTCAGAACTAAAAGATCTTATGTAAATTAAATCAATAGTAAATAAATATGGGTGTAACGGCTTCAGAGTTGTTTACGGGATTTTACATCTCCTATCCAGTGTATAACGTATGTGCAATAACTTAAAAGATGTTCGAGATTTTCATCTTCTAAGGATCCGTTAAACTATTTATAAGTAGTAATTTACGCTATATATATAGTGTCTATCGGTAAAGTATTAAAATAGCGTTAAGGTGTTACCCATATCCCCCTTAACACATTTTATAAATGCAGTAGTCTATACAATACTGTAAACTCCACCAAACCGGCGGGCTATCAGGGAGCACTCCATAGGTACGACACAAACCAAAGTCGTAGTGGGCTTGATCAGGATAAATATGACAAGGCACGTGAGGAAATGCCCAGGGTATGATTCTACCATTTTGCACTCCTGGACTGGTGGTAACGCATAGCAGCTACTATCACCCACCTCGAGATAGACTCTCATAATCAAATCGAAGGTGGCCACCAAAATCAATCACAAAGTAACAGATATGGTATCGAAGAAATGTGCCCGATAGGGGGAGCGACCTCACTTGGCTCGGTATAGCTCCTGTTTTAGTCATTTTAATTATGACCCGAAAGTCAAGGCTATCCATCATCGTTCTCTTACATCATTCCAGTAGCGTTCGCCAAACCATCCTACTTCATTCTGAATTCTCCACCACATGCATAGTTGTTACAGTGGTTTTCGGTATTGGCAGAGAGTATGACAATATCCGATCCTGGTCTCTTTAACAACCAAACGCTTATTTCACATCGGTTGGTTCTTTTACATTTCCAAAATCGATTCATATTTGATATCAAATATCATATTCAATTCAAAATATCCCTCATTTCAAAACCATCATATTTACTTAAAATAAGTCATTTCACTAGAAATATCATTTCAAATTCCAACGTAGGTGATAGCATCATTTAACCACATTCGCCTTTAAATCAAGGATTTAAATATAAACAATTTCAACCTTGCACAGTTTGAATTTTTGAAAATAATTTGAATAGTTATAAATAGTTTAAAATAGTTTTAATAGTTTAAGGATTTTAAAATAGTTAAAAATAATAATTTAATATAAAATGGTTTGAGTATTGGAAATGGTTTATATAATAAAATAGTTTTAAAAATCTAAATAATCTGAATTTTAAAATAATAGATTTTAAACAGTTTATATTAACATAATTTATTTTGAAAATAGCATCAAATCAAACTGTTTCTTCTATTCCAACAAATTTAGACCATATCCAGATTTCAAATTAACAAAATCTCAATTTTAATCTTTCAATTCAAATGACTCGATTTTGATTTAGTTGCAAATCAATGAGATTTCAATTTCAATTCGAACTAACTTCAATTTTCGAAACATTCATTTTTAACTCCAATTTCGATTCAACAGTTCAAATCAATGATTTATATTCAATTCCATTCTTATTTTAAACCATTTCAATTCATATCAATTTCAAGCCCAATTTCAATTTACTTATTCAAACCACTTAAATCAAATTTAACTTCATTGTTAAAATTTAAGATCCAAATCTTCAAAATAATTCAAATTTCCGAATTAAAGTCATATATCGATTTTAACTTTACATTCCTAATTAATTTTTTTTAAACAATTTCTTTTTTTACCATTCAATTTTAGCTTTCAAAGCTTGAATTAGAAAATCATTAAACTCATATAAATCTATAATTTATTTCTTTTAAAACGATAACATTTAATCAAAAATCCAAATTCAAGATTTTAAACCATTTAATTTAACCAATCCGCTGTCCGTATATAATTTTCTATCCCATGGCAAAGTGATACGGATATATATCATTCCAATCCGCAATAAATTTAAATTTCTAGATATATATCATTTCAACCCGTATCCCGAATTACAATTTTCCAGATCCATAAAATCGCTCGGGTTTATCGTTTCAACCCATAACAATTTTTCCCTAATCTATAAGATCGTTCGGGTATGTACCATTTCAACCCATAGTGATTTTCCTAACAATAACTAAGGGAACTTGCAGTGTGATCGTCACATATAAAATAAACATAACATCAAATCATCCAAAATGTCAACAATTAAGCATCCATCACAATCATCATTCAAAACAACCAATAAATCACAACAATTAACTGGTTATCGTTATCAGGTATTTAACTAGCAATTCAATTCCAATATTAATTCAAATGGCGATTAAATTCAATTTAAATTTGAATGACAATTTAAATATACCAAACAGCAATCCATAAATTTCTAATCACATCATAAATTTAATTTAACTAACATGGGATGATTTAGTATTCGTGAGTGAGTTAAAACACTCACCTTTGGTTTATCGACGATTTAAAATCCAAATAAAACCCAAAATTTCAACAATCTTAGAATATAACCAAACTAGTTCCATAATGTCCGGAATTTCGATACGATCACAACGGAGAAAACATCGCGTGAATCCGAGCTCGTATGAAAAAGTTATGATAGTTAGAACGTTTTGAAAATTAAAATTAAAATAAAAATTAATGAAGGGCAATATCGTAAATAGTATACCATCGTCAAACCCTACTGCCAACAGATCGCTCGACATCATCGAACAACCGCCTACTTTGGTTGACCAATGCGCGCACCTTGGCCACCATCGACCTGATCCGAGACCGCCGGTGTGCTTCCCTCTTCAGGCCGCCTCCCTCCCCTAAGCGTAGCCACCTCCGACCCCCATCAAGCCGCCGCCGCCGTTCTTTGGCCAATTCTAGCAAATCTGGCCATCTCCGAGACGAACGAAGACCATGGATGCATTCTGCTCGACGACCTCTACAAGCCTATACCTTCTGATCGTCGTAAAATCGTTGATCCACCGTTGAATCCCAAGCCCTAATACGAATGGCCAAAACTCCTTCGTCAATTTCTGGTCAAATGATGCATCAAATCGAAAAACGAATTGTAGTAGTAGATTGCGCTTGCCGAGACCTTTCCAATGATATATAATATGATATAGTTTGAGGAGTTTGAATTTTTGATTTTGATTTGAAAATTGAAATTAGGGTTTTGGAATTGGAAATTAGGTTTCTGCCATTGGAAAGGGAAGATGAGAAAGAAATGTACGTATAGACAATATAAAATAAAAAGGCTGCTAGGGTTTATAAAAGCCTATATATAGGCAGAGATAGATAAGAATGAATGGACATATCGATTTGGACTGAAACGATAACAATGACCCGAAAAGCCCGTTTCGTTCCTGAAACGAAAATGGGTCACCTAATATATCAAAATATACGTTTTCGATATTTTTAAACTCAATGGAACTAGTTTCAAACCCTAATTCCATTGTATACAGAAGTTAGCTTTCAAAATCTAATTATATTCATTTAAATTCTTTTAATTGATTTCTACATGTTTCAAGCTTGCATGATCAAACGACAAGTCCAATCACCATGACACTTGAAATCCTACAATAATTCACTGTTACGGATTCGATGAAACTGGTTTCGTCGAAATCTGAGACAGTGGCCAAAATGGCTAATTTACACGTTAATTAAATACATTATTATTAAATTGATTTAATCACTTTTAAATTCAAATTTAATAGTTAACAAATTCATCATTTCTGATTGCACAGAAATTAATAATCCATTACAATATGTTTACATGTTAAATCCAATATTTAAATATTACATTAATTTTAACATTAAATTACAATAGGAATAAAATCTATTTTATTATAATTCAAATTCCACTAAATTCTTTTATTTCGATTTACTCCCTTATTATTAAATCATCCAATACCATATGAATTCATTTGACACTAGTTTACATTTTATTACATTCTTATTCTAAAGTTACCATCGTAACTCATATTAACTGTAATATTTAATTACATTAAATTCACATTGATTTCCAAATTATTTAAACGGATTAAATAATAAAATAATAATTAAAACAATTATTATACATTAATAATTCAAACACATTTCCAAGTCTATTGTTGCTTGCTAGAGCAATGATGTGTGATATTTTCCATCATGCGATATCAGATGAATTTACTATTGCACGTGATCTTTTATTGATGAGTCATTTGCAAGATGGAATTCAGATGATGGAAATCGATTCTCAGATTTTATTTAATAGGGCTATGGCTCAACTTGGATTGTGCGCATTTAGGTCAGGGCTTATTGCGGAAGCCCATGGCTGTTTATCTGAGCTGTATAGTGGTGGGAGAGTGAAGGAGTTGCTTGCTCAAGGCATTTCTCAAAACCGCTTCTACGAGAAGACTCCTGAACAGGTATGATAATCAATAAGGACTTTTTTTTTTTTTTTCAAACTTACTTTACTGCTTTTTTATCCACATATATTGTACTCAATTAAATTTACAGCACTTCAACGTTCCACTAAATTTCCTTTTACATTAGTTACATGCTTACATGCTTGTTCATTTTATTAATACACCAACAGTTAAAAGATACAATAAAGAATTACACCAAAACTACTTTACATATACTATTCTTTTTACAAAATTACCCTTCTTTTCATCTTTCTCTTCACTCTATTGAACTTGAACTCATCTACACAAAATTAGAAATTTCTAAAATTAAATTAAATTAAAACACAACAAAGCAAACTTTAATTTTTGGTGCTAATTTTGTAACTTATTTAATTAAAAAAAAACTCTCCATTTCAACAAAATTAACGCTCATTTCAGAAAAAGTAAATACTTTTAAATTACAGTAATTAGATGTGAAAGTTTTCATAACCGGTATTTTAAGTTTCATGATGATATAATTCGTTAACTTTTCCATCAAAATGTATAGATCTGACCAAATTTTATCAATTTTCAGTTTTAAAAAATGAAATTAATAAAAATGGTATTTAGTAAAAAAAATTACTTGAGGAAAAAATAATGGTGTTTCCTAGGTGATTTTCGGTGTATGAATAAAACTTAACCATGTGAATATAAAGTTATACGATCATGTGATGCATGTTTATTCACATGTAATAGTAATTATCAAAGACAACTTTCTGTTCGAATTTGAATCATTGTTTCAAAACTTTTAACACCTTGGAAGAAAACGGAGGGGCCTTTTTCTCACTAATTAGATGTATACCTCTAGTTATAGGTGAACTCTAATTTTACTCGAAACAGATGATGCATTTAAGAAGAAATATATTTATTAACTATATTGGCTATGGCATGCACAACCAACCAGTGAGGAATAGGAAGCTTACTACTTAACTAGATAGTAACAAAAATAAATCTTATTTTAACATTTATACATGAATAAGGTAATACCTTTAAAGATGCTCAAGGTATGGCTCAAGTGTTTCAATCTGAGTTTTTTGTTTAAAATGTTGGAAATGTAAATTTGTTCGAGACTATCGAAAGCATGAACATGAACTGCTTTTTCCTGTTCACTATGGTCTTTTTTTATTTTATATATTCAGGAAAAACTAGAGAAACGTAGACAAATGCCCTACCACATGCACATAAACCTAGAGCTTCTGGAAGCCACCCACCTCATATGCGCAATGCTTCTGGAAGTCCCCAACATTGCGTCAATCCCCCACAACTCAAAGCGCAAGATTATCAGCAAAACCTTCCGGCGTCATCTAGAAATAAGCGAACGTCAGACCTTCATGGGTCCTCCCGAAAACGTCCGGGACCACGTCATGTGCGCAGCCCGTGCCCTCTCCAAGGGCGATTACGTAAAATCTTCTGCCACCCTCAGGTCCCTAGACACGTGGAAGCTTCTAAGAAACCCCGACTCCGTGCTCTCCATGCTCGATCTCAAGCTGAAAGAAGAAGCCCTCCGCACCTACCTCTTCACATACTCATCCTGCTATGAAACCTTGAGCATCACCCAGCTCACTGCAATGTTCGACCTACCCGAACCTCAAGTGCACAGCATCGTAAGCAAAATGATGGTTAATGAAGAGCTTCATGCAAGCTGGGATCAGCCTTCCAAGTGCATAGTTTTTCACAACGTGGAGCATACTCGTCTTCAGGGATTGCTGTTCCAGATGTCTGATAAGCTTAATGTACCTGCTGAGAGCAATGAGAAGGCGGCTGAAGTGAAGATGCGTGGAGGGCTTGATGGGCTGCCACCTAGGCGAAGAGGGGATGGTCCTGATTACATAGGTAAGTGGCAGGATAACACTGCGAGCTCCAATCAGGGTAGGCAGGGTGGAACCCGTTATGGAACGGGTAGTACCCAGATCAACTATGGTGGGACCCGAAGTGGGCGAGCGGGTAAAGGTGGGTATGCAGGTACTCGGTATCAGGATACTTATGGGCAGAGAGCTGGGTATGAAAGTGGGTCTGCAACAGGTGGGCAAATGGTTGGCTCACGTATGGTTAGTTTGAGCAAGGGAGCCAGGATCTAGTCGAAGATAAGAAACGGTTTGAAGTGAAATTTTGAGAGTATTTTGAGGGCTTTATTGTTTGTTGTTTTGGTCCCTGGTACTGTAACTTTATTTGCTGTTCGCATTTTAAGTACCGCTTTGTTTTGTTGTGAGTCTTTTGTCGGACGTATGTATGAATGCTTGCGCTTTATTTCTTTTGTACGAGTGTTATGTTACGCACTTCGCGCATGATGAAACATTTAAGTTATTGTTCTACAAATTTTATTTGTTTAATATGTTAAAAAAAATGATTTTTATAAATATTTAATCATATTTTTGTGTTGAATCATACGTTGTTAATTTGAATTTTTATTTTAAAGTTCCAATTTTATTTTATTTTATTTACATTTTCATTTATGTTATTAATAATATAAAAACGAACTTGTAAAGTAATTTATTTGTTAGATCTCATTTTTAAGTAATATTAAGACTTGATAAATATTTGTAGATGAAATTTTGAATTTGTAAAGGAAGCTTAATTGTCAAATTTTATTTTTAAGTGATGTTAAATCTTAATAATAATATATGTAGAGAGACATTTCTGGTATTGCATGCTGACACCAAAAGAGTACGCCGATAAATATATTACAACTATTAATAAAGAAATACATATAAGAGTATTTTTGAAACTTCGTTGTCGGATCAAAAAATTGCACTTTACGCACGAATTTTTTTTATGTAAAGTAAATATGTTTAACATATTCAAAAAGTTTATTTGTTGTTAGTTTAAATTTTTATTCTTTTGATTCTAGTTTAGTTGCAACATCAACATTGCTGGTAGTTTGAATTTTTATTTCTATTATTTTGTAAAAGAAGTTAATTTGTTATATCTTATTTTAAGTGCTATTAAGATTTGATAATACTTGTAAAAAGATGTTTTGAAATTGTAAAGAAAATTTATTTGTTATATACTATATTTAAGCAACATTAAGATTTAGTAATATTTATGGAGGTTTATTTATTAAATCATATATTTAAGGAATATTAAGATTTGGTAATATTTATAGAGGGAAATTTTGAATTTATAAAAGAAGTTGGATCTAATTTTTAAATGATATTAAGATAAATGAGCATTTTTTTGTAGTTTACGATGATACCAAAAAAAATAACATCAAAGATATTATAACTATTATTAAAGATGTGTTAAATTATCTAGAAGAATTTTTATTATTTATACGTGCGTATGTGATATATTCTCATTTTAGTGAATACACAAATCTAGAAAACACAAATCTAAAAATATAATAATTGAAATATTCAAGTTTTAACTTGGTTTGAATTGTTCTAGTAAAGCGTAGAAGTAATATGTTAGAAATAACATAAATTATTTTTTGTTTTAGGCGTTTGTAAAAGGAATGATATAGATAATACTTGAATTATATACGAGTGAATGGTATTTTGGAAAGTTCACGGTCGTGTCAAAAGGTTGCGGTTTCAAGTCAACTATTAATAAAGATTTTGGAAAATTATTTGTTTCCGCTAAGTACAATTTTTTCTCTGTTGTAAAAAGGAAAAAAAGATAATGATCCTATTCTAGTATCTTATTATCAATTGCAAACGGTCTTATTTTCTTACTCTCGTTAATGGCTGCCTAAATTATTTTCTCTTCTCCGCTTTCTCCCCCCTGTTTCTCATCCTACTTGCGTTTCGACTTTTCTGCTTCTTGTATTGCTTCTCCGCGAGAGGCTATGGGTTATTATATGGATTTGGGGGTTTTCGCTTTTACGGGCGATTTTGTAAGGCGATTTCCTCCTTTCGCTGTCGTCGCTGACGCCTTGCTTGCGATTGTCCCTTCTCCGGTGTCGGTTTGTCTCTCGAGCGATAGATCGGTCGCCATTGAAGTTTATTCCACCGGGGCCTTCTCTGCTCTGGCTCGTCACAAGTTCTTGTTGGTGGATGGTCAGTTCATGGTTTTGACGCCTTGCTTTGTGAAGTCCTCCCAGCTTTCGTTTAGATCTGATGATCTGGCTATTAGCGATCTTCAGATCCAGTTTGCCCCCAAATTGATTTATGGGGAGGCGTTGGGTTTGTCTCATCCTTTGTCGTCTGCTTTTTCTTTTGGCTCCGTTGATGTTGGTCTCGACTGTGGTCAGTTGGGTTTGAACCTAGAGGATGAGTTAGAGTATAGGAAGAAGGGAGAGTTCACCGCTCCTTTCTCTCCTCGCTTATCAATTCTGGGTTGTGCGGTTACTAGCCCTTCCTCTGTCGATTTCAGCTTTGGTGAGGTTAATGGTGGCTTGGCAGATGAAGATTTGATCACTTTGTCTCCATCCCCGTGCCTTCCGATGGAGCCAGCTTCGGTTGTGTGTGGTTTTTCTCCAGGTCTCGAGAGTGGTTCTGATGAGTGGTTTATGGTCGGTGGTGGGAACTTGTCTGCAGTTTCGTTCTTGGGCGATTCAGCAGATAAGGGCTCGGCTGCCCCTTGTCTTGCCGTAGTTGAGGAGCTTTGTTGGAAGGTATGTTTTTCTTGCTCGCTTTCTTTTGTGGTAGTTACTGCTGGGTTACCTTGTGACGTTTGGGGGTTTTCCTTTGTTGTCGATTTAGTATTCTTGAGCCATGACATACTTAGGTGTGTGCTCCCTGACACTTCCGCCTATGCCGGGCCTGGTAGTGTGTCAGGTCACTGTGGTGACTTATTCGCCTTATCGTCTTTATGTTTGATTGGTAGCTTTCTGTCGAGCGTTAGGCTCTCGTCGGTGTTGTTGGCTTTCAGCAGTGTGGTTGTCCTTTTCTCGTCCCTAGTCTGGAACTTTTCGTCCGGTACTTTCTGTTGGGTCTTGGTTTTGAGTCACTACGACTGCATTTTGGTGTTGCGAGTGACTTGTTTGATTTTTCGTTCGGCGTTGTTTACTGTACTCTATCGGGGCCATCGATCTGCTCAGTGGGCCGGGAGCGACTGGCGTGGGCGGTATCCTACTTTCTTCTCTGTGCGTATAGTGATCGTCGGTGATCACTATACGGACAGCAGGGTATACTGTCAGCCATCGGCGCTCTGTTATCTTCGTTCCGCAGATTGGTGCGCCGCGCGAATCTCACCTTCGATACGGGGCTGTACTTTTAGTGACAGTCTCGTTATGGTAGGATTCCCACAGCAAGATGGGACGCATCTGGATAGCTCCCTTACATATGTTGGGTTTTATTTCTGTCTTCCCCGTATCGCTCTTCCGGTACGCCTTTACCGTGTTCTATCCCACCAGTTAGCTGAGTCGGGGGTATCAGATCCTGTTATCCCGGCCTCATCATTCTTCGCTCTTTAGCAGCACCTATCTGCCCCGTTTCAGATCAGAGCCGGTGGCAGTGCACTGTTCGCCTTATTCGCCTTCCCTTTTGCTTACGTTTTACTTCTGCTGTTTCTGCCCCTCCTGTCCCTTCGCGTTCATATCCAGCGTTCTGCTCAGCAGAGTGCTCCTTTCCCTCCTCTTCTTGCTCTCTGTCCATTACCATCCCGATGATGAGTAAGGCAGAAATTGCGTTTCTGAATGAGCGCCTTGATTGTCTGTCCAGGAACTCTTGTTCGGAGTTTGATGGGGCTTATCGGTCATCATCGACCGATTGTGAGGAGTCATCTATGGCTTCTGTTGAGCCCGCGGTTTCTTTTGCTCGTCCTCTCCGTCGCAGAGTGCGCAGAGTCCATTCTACTCCTCGCACCATCCGTACACGCTCTATAGCGGCGTCCGAGCAAGTCGATAGATCTTCTCGACACTCACTATATCTTGTCTGAGTTCGCTTGGTTTTTTTGCTTGTTGTAGTCTGCTTTATCTTTCTTCTTTTTGTTTCGTCATGTCGAATTTTCTCTTCTGGAATGTTCGCGGTATTGGGAACCATGATTCCTTGGCGAGGCTTAAACGCATTGTTTGGAAACATTCGGTCGGTGTGCTAGCAATCCTGGAACCTCTTCTAGACCCGGTGGGAATAACCAGTACGGTCTTATCCTTAGGTTTTGGCGGAGGGTCTGCCAATGTATCGGGTAAGATTTGGATTTTATGGTCCAAATCCTATTCGGTCCACCCTATTTTCGACTCCTCTCAACTCTTATCGGTAGCCTGCACTTCTTCTTTCTTTGGTTCTCCTTTTCTGTTTTCGGCAGTGTATGCCAAATGTGTTCGGTCAGAGAGGCTAACTCTTTGGTCCGATATTTTAGGTCTCGGTTCTTTGGGTTTTTCTTCCTCGGTGATTGGCGGCGATTTCAATATCGTCGCATGCCAGGCAGAGAAACGGGGTGGAGCTGCCATCAACCGTCTTGCAATGGCAGATTTTAACTCTTTCATTGTCGGATCTGGTCTCTCTGAGCTCCCGTTCGTGGGATCGGCGTTCACCTGGTCTAATAACCAGGTTGGCCCTAGTCGTATCCTATCCAGGCTAGACCGGGTCTTTGGTTCGGAGGATTGGTTTCGGTTACCTTTCTCTTTCTCGGTTGTCCATCTTCATCGGACCTTCTCTGACCTTTCCCCGCTAATAGTTCGTTGCTCTCCTTTCTCGCTGTCTGGGCCCTCGTCTTTTCGCTTCCAAAGTATGTGGAGATCTCACCATACTTTTCATCAAGTGGTAGCTGATTCTTGGTCAGTTCCCATCATCGGTCCTCCCTGTTCTGTTTTCTGTCGCAAGCTGAAACGCCTCAAGGGCTGTCTTAAAGTGTGGAACACGAACGTATTCAAGAACATATTCGATCGTGTTCGCACTGCCGAAGAAGCTCTAATTGTTGCGGAAGCTTTGGTTGATGAGTCTCCGTCATTATCCAACAAGGAGGCGTGGGCTTCTGCTCAATCCTTTTTTGCCTCGGAACTTCGTCTTGAGAATGACTTCCTTCGCCAAAAGGCGAGAGTCAAGTGGGTAGTCGACGGCGACGCGAACTCCAAATTCTTCCACTCTTTCATTCGGAAGAAAAACAACCTTCTTACCATTCGTGAGATCATGCGCCCTGATCTATCTTTAGCATCGTCGCCTGTGGAAGTCATAGATACAATTGTGACTCACTTCCAATCCTTCCTAGGCTCGCCTTCGGTTTCCGAAACCGATCCTTCTCTTTTAGCTTTCATTCCCAGGTTGGTCCTCTCGCCTGAAAGTGATATCCTCTCAGATTTCCCGTCGCCGGAGGAAATCCGTGCTAGTGCTTTTGCTCTAAGTAAGGATAGTGCTAGCGGTCCAGACGGTTTCAACGGTACCTTCTACCGTTGCTGCTGGCCTATTATTCAGGATGACTTCTGTCGTGCTGTTCAGTCCTTTTTCGTTGGTAGTTTCCTCCCCTCTAGCTGGACATCCACCAACCTTTTTCTCATCCCGAAGTGCGACCTGCCGCGCTCCTGTGGCGACTTTCGGCCCATCAGCCTTTGTAACTTTTCTAACAAGGTTATCTCCAAGATTTTAGCTACCCGGTTGGCCCCTTTCCTTGAGCGTATTATCTCTTCATCCCAAGCGGGCTTTGTTAAAGGGCGCTTAATTTCTGACAATGTGTTGTTGGCTCAGGAACTTATTTCCCAGTTAGACAGGAAAGTGCGGGGCTCTAATGTTGTTTTCAAACTCGACATGGCTAAGGCTTACGATCGTATGTCGTGGTTTTTCATCATTAAGGTCTTGAGAACTTTCGGTTTCCCGGAAACTTTCATTGACCTAGTTTGGAGGCTTATCTCCAACTGTTGGTTCTCTGTGCTCATTAACGGTTCAGCTAATGGGTATTTCAGGGCTGGGAGAGGTCTTCGCCAAGGAGACCCGCTATCGCCTTCTCTTTTTGTGATCGCGGCTGAGGCTTTCATTCGCGGTCTACATTGCTTGACGATATACGGTCAGATCCAGCGTTTCGGGATTCCGAGGGGTTGTCCTCTCATATCGTCTCTGTCTTTTGCAGATGACATTGTTATCTTCTCGAACGGTAGTCGCTCATCTATTCGGAAGCTCCTTAGTTTCATTCATCTTTACGAGAGATCATCCGGTCAGCTCGTTAACTCTTCGAAAAGTTGTTTCGTCCGGGCAAAGGATTGCTCCCCTTCTAGAGCGTCCTGGATTGAGACAATTTCTGGTTTCATCGAGACCACGCTTCCTCTTCCCTACCTGGGTATAGTTCTGTACCGCGGTAGGAAGCTTAATGCTTATTTTGATCCTTTAGCTGACAAGGTACGGGGTAAGGTCATTCGTTGGAATGCGGCTCTTCTCTCTCAGGCTGGCAGACTGGTTCTCATAAAGTCCGTGTTAGATTCAATGGGAACTCATGTCTTTGCGACTATGACCCCTACCGCCTCCTTCTTTAGGTCGTATCGCTCTTTGGCCTCTTCCTTTTTCTGGGGCAACAAGGAAGGCGATCGCCGCCATCATTGGATCTCGTGGGACTCGGTTTGTCGCCCCAAGAACGAGGGCGGATTGGGGTTGCGCAACCCCAAGGATATTTGCTCCGCCTTCGCTTGCAAACTTTGGTACAGATTCGGTGCTAACAATTCTTTATGGTCCTCTTTCCTTCACGCTAAGTACCGAAGGCTTGCGGGCACAAATTATACGGGTTCTCCGTCCTATGCTAGCGAGACGTGGAAGCACATGCAGTCAGTGAAATCCTTATCTGACTCCCACGACGGTCTTTTAGGATGGGACGGCGCTCCGTTTTCCATCCTCAGAGCTTGGACTTCGATTCGTATTCCTTCCCCCATTCCCCTTTGTTTTCTTTCATCTGGGATTCTCGATCTCCACCAAAAGTTTCGACCCTCATGTGGCGTATCCTCCATGATGGCCTTCCTTTAGACGAGAACATTCAACGGATAGGCATCCCATTAGTTTCCCGTTGCAGTTGCTGCGACAACAGGGATTCAGAATCCTTGAACCATTTATTTTTCACTGGATCTACAGCCAGATCTTGCTGGAACTTCTTCGAAAATTTGGTAGGTGTCCGTGGAATTACCAGATCTGTTAACGATCTTCCTTCAACATGGTGGTCTGGGAACTCCAGGAAATCTCTTCGTGCGATCATTCATCGATTAATTCCTTGTCTTCTATGCTGGCACATTTGGTGTGCTAGGAACAAGGCTATCTTCGATAGTACTCCTATGGAGCCCGTGACCATTATTAGGCGAGTCAGGAATGATGTATTCCTTGCTTTTCGAGGTCGGCCGTTCAGGGGACGATTTAGTCCCGGTATCCATCCTCTAGTGGGTCTTCTTTCTATTACTTGTGCGATGAGGTCCGCTAGAACGGGAATCGGTTGAGTGTTCCTGTCAGGGCGTTGGTCTACATCCAACGTTCCTGACTCTCCCTCCCTCCCCCCTTATTGTTTGATTTGATGTGGTCGCTAGTTTTTCAGGTCCAGGTTTTGTTGGGAGTTTTATTTTCTCCTAGGATTGATTTCATTGGTTGCACTTCAGCTTTCTGTTATTCTAGTCGGATGTTGGTACCCAGAGCTCATCTGGTATTGCTGTTTCGCTGGTTGGGTTTGTTTGAGGCCAGCTTTTTTGGTTCTCTATGGTTTGCGAGTGTTGGCTTGCGGTTCTATGTGGTTCTTGCACTCTATGTCGGTGGGTGGTTTTCTTTGAGGTGGACTGGCCTATACCTTTGGGTGTAGCGGGATTGTTGGTTGAGCGGCTGCTTATTTAGTCCTTTTAGCTTTGTATTATGTTGCTTCTGTAAGCTTAGCTTTTTCTTCTTTTTTCTGATACTTTGTTTATCGGGTATGTGGGTCGCATACTCTGTAAGTCTTGCTGTATTTTGTGAGCCGTTGGAGAAAGGCTTGTTTCTCCATTCTATTATTATATTTTGGTTTTTGAAAAAAAAAATCTTATTATCAATTGCTATTACTATACTCACTCTTTCTTTGATTGTGAAAGTGTTTTATTGGCTATGGATTAAACCAGGAGTGATATAAAGTGCATTTGAGAAAGGAAGGGACCAACGGAATTGCTTATAAATCTGTATGTCTTAACCATCAAATTGGGTCTAAGATTATCTTTTGATATGTGCTTATTCACTTAATAATTTTCAGGTCATTTTATTTGGCAGTCATTGTTAGCTATGTCTGCAATTCACAAATATCCTTGTTGCATATGAATTGATATCCGGAGCATGTTTAGCTTCATAATACAAATTTTCTTCCATGATTTTTATACCCTAGTAATTTTGTTAAACCTACTAATGCTCCTAAAATTCATTCAATGGGTTCAGTTGAGAAAAAATGACACCAAGTTCGTTAAATGTATCGGTAATTTCCTTCATCTTGCTTTTTTTTCTCCCTTTTTTCTCACGCTGTTATATTATATTGGATTTGGTGATATGGGTTCCTTTCTGAAGTTGAACTCCATGAACTATACAGCGAGCACTATAATTAGTTGGAACAAAGAGTCTTGTTAAAAGCGATAAGCGTTCCTTGTATTGCTAAGCATTTCTTATATTGCTAATCATTTCTTATGTTGGTAAATCTAGAATAAGCACATTTTCAGAAGTTTCTTATAACCCAATGGCTATTGTGTTTGATTTTGTTCCGAGTTCGATTATCTTTGATTACCCTATTTTATGGCAATTTTACCCTGTAAGAAACTAGGAATGGTCGCATATCGGTTTGGTGCGGTTTACCCTATTTTAAAGATGCTCAAGGTATAGCTTGAATGTTTCAATCTGAGTTTCTTGTTTAAATGTTGGAAATGTAAATTTGTTCGAAACCATCTAAAGCATGTGTTGGAATTCCTTTTAGATGGTGAATGAGATATATCCCACATCACCAAAAATATGCCCGGTTATATTTTTGGTAAATAAAACTGAACAGTTTTACTGTTTGAATATGAATAGATGTTATGAATGGACGCGACTGTTGCAAACAGCAACGGTTCTGGAGCGTTGCAACTGAATGGACGCGACTGTTGCAAACAGCAACGGTTCTGGAGTGTTGCAACTGAACGGACGCGACTGTTGCAAACATCAACAGTTCTAGAGCGTTGCAACTGAACGGACGTGACTGTTGCAAACAACAACAGTTCTGGAGCGTTGCAAATGAAAGAAAGTGACTATTGCGAACAGTAACGCTTTTTTGACGAAGAGGTGCGACTTTTCTCAACGGATGCAGCCGTTGGGAATTCGGCTATAAATAAGGAGGAAACCTGATCACTTTCCTCACTCATTTTTCAAACCGAATTATCTCTTCTATCTCTTCATCTCTTAATTCATATTCAGTCCTATCACACAGAAGATCATACACATCACAATCTCGTGCAGATTACGTCTGTTGTATCTTGGGAGAATTTTGAAATAAAATTCTTAAGGAAATCGTTACGGCGAGCCTCAGACAAAATCGGGTTAGAACGTTTATTCTACATTCTACCCTTTAATTTTGTTATACTATTTATTCAAAATAGTATAACGTTGTTGTTGTAATTTATTTACAACATTCATTTTGTTATTATAATTAATACAGAATTCCAATGTAGTGGAAATCTGAGTTATAAACTTGTGCGACGAGTTTATATTTGATTATTCTCTGTTTTGGTATACTAGACGTATAACATCTTAAGAATTTTACTGTTTTCTTACTAAAACAGAGATGGCAACAGTAGAATTTTCAAAGACTACTACTCACAACAGACCTGAACCGTTCAAGGGAGATGGTGACGATTTTTTAACATGGCAGAATCAGATGTTATTTTACCTCACCACACTCGGTCTACAACGGTATCTCGAGGAGGAGGAACCGATTTCTTCACCAGGTAAGGAAGCAATGTTGCTACATGGAAACATTCTGATTTCCTATGCAGAAACTATATTCTGAATTGTCTCGACAAGGTGCTATACAAAGTATATCAACCTCTAAAGACAGCAAAAGTACTTTGGAATGCACTTGCCACGAAGTATAAGACGCAGAATATCCGTCTTAAGAAATTCATTGTAGACAAATTCATGGACTACAAGATGGTCGACTCCAAACCGGTGAATGCTCAACTACATGAACTACAAATCATCATTCATGAACTCGAGGCGGAAGGTCATAAGGTTGGAGAATCGTTTTTGGTTGAAGCTATCACGGGAAAACTGTCACCGTCGTGGAGAGATTACCGCAATTATCTAAAGCATAAAAAGAAGGAAATCTCTTTACAGGATCTCATAGTCCGATTGAAAATTGAGGCAGATAACCGTGGAATTACAAAACAAAGCGAGGAGGCATTTGTGGCTGAAGATTCAAAGACCAAAAACAAAAAGAAGAATTTCCAGAAGAAAAGGAAAGCTCCAGACAACAAACCAAAAGACAACAAACGAACCAAAAAGTTTAATGGTGAATGTTGGGTTTGTGGAAAGGTTGGACATGCCGCTAGAGATTGCAGACTCAAGAAGGAACGCAATAAAGAGGCAAATATAGTGGATAACATGGAAGTAGACGAGTCCAACTTCTCGGCGGTGGTATCTGAATGCAATTTGGTTCAGAATCCTAATCAATGGTGGGTGGACACAGGCGCTACTCGTCATGTCTGCTCTGACAAATCCATGTTCTCTACATACAAGAAATTCGATCATGAAGAGAAACTCTATATGGGTAATTCTGGAGTATCTATGATCGAAGGCAGTGGCACAGTAATCCTCAAGTTTACTTTAGGAAAAACTGTCAAGTTAAATGACGTGCTCCATGTTCCAGACATACGTAAGAATCTCACCTCTGGTGCAGTATTATCAAAGAAAGGATTCAGAATGGTGTTCGAGTCAGACAAGATGGTTCTGTCCAAAGCTGGAATGTATATCGGAAGGGGATATTTATGTGATGGCCTATTTAAGGCAAATGTAGCCGTTATCGGCAATAAAACTATGTATTTTGATTGTGCTATTAATAAAATTGAAGTTTCTTACTTGCTTGAGCACGAAATTTTACTATGGCATGATAGATTAGGACACATAAATTTCCGAAAAATGAAAATATTATCAAACTTGGGATTAATTCCAAAATTCCAAGTAGATAAGAATACAAATGTGAGACATGTGTAGAAGCAAAAATGGTTAAAAAACCATTTCAATCTGTTGATAGAAGCACCGAACCACTAGGTTTGGTTCATACAGATTTATGTGATTTTAAATCATTACCTACAAAAAGTGGGAAAAAGTACTTTATTACGTTTATTGACGATTATACGAGATATTGCTATGTATATCTTTTGAATAGTAAAGATGAAGCAATTACGTCATTTATAAAGTACAAAGCTGAGGTGGAAAATCAGTTAAATAAAAAGATCAAGATATTGAGATCTGATCGAGGTGGAGAATATGAATCACCATTTGAACAGTTCTGTGCCGAAAATGGTATAATTCATCAAACAACAGCTCCATATTCACCACAACAAAATGGTGTAGTCGAGAGGAAGAACAGAACGTTAAAAGACATGATTACCGCCATGCTTTTAACTTCTGGTCTACCGACGAACTTGTGGGGGGAAGCCTTAAATATGTCTAATCACATATTAAACAAAGTCCCTCATAATAAAACAGGAACAATTCCATATGAGATATGGAAAGGACACAAACCAAGTTTTAAATACCTCAAAGTGTGGGGGTGCTTGGCAAAAGTTCCAGTTCCGCCTCCCAAGAAAGTCAAACTTGGACCAAAAACAGTAGATTGTTACTATTTAGGGCCAGCCCAAAATAGTAGTGCCTATAGATTTTTGGTATTCAAGTCTGATATAACTGATATTCATGTAAATACAATCATGGAATCTATTGATGCCTCATTCTTTGAAGACGTGTTTCCGCACAAAAGGAATGAAGGGAATAATGTCCCTAAAAGGACAAGAGAAGAATCAAGCAATTCACATGAAGACGAAACTCATCATGAGATTGAGGAAGTTGAACCAAGAAGAAGCGTAAGGGCTAGGACTTCCAAGACATTTGGTTAGGATTTTTTCACATATGTGTTAGAACATGAACCTCAAACGTACAAGGAAGCAATGTCATCTTCTGAATCTTCATGTTGGAAAGAAGCAATCCAAAGTGAGATTGATTCAATTCTAAGTAATAAAACTTGGGAAATTGTTGATATTCCACCAGGAATAAAACCTATTGACTGCAAATGGATTTTCAATAAGAAAATGAAAGCAGATGGCTCTATCGACAAGTATAAAGCCAGATTAGTAGCCAAAGGATATCGTCAAAAAGAAGGAGTAGACTTCTTTGATACATATTCGTCGGTAATACGAATAACCTTGATAAGAATGCTAATAGCAATTGCATCGATCTATAATCTAGAAATTCATCAAATGGATGTAAAGACAACGTTCTTAAATGGAGATCTCGATGAGGAGATCTATATGGAGCAACCTGAAGGTTTTATTTCCAAAGGAAATGAAAATAAAGTCTATAGATTAGTAAAATCATTATACGGACTAAAACAAGCTCCAAAACAATGGCACGCAAAATTTGATAGTGTCATGATGAGAAATGGTTTTCGTATAAATGAATGCGATAAGTGTGTTTATTATAAACAAATTGGACAATCATATGTGATGATTTGTTTATATGTAGACGATATGTTAATATTTGGTCCAAATACTCAGGTAATAGAGACCATAAAGAAGATGTTAACTAGCAATTTCGATATGAAAGATTTAGGAGTTGCAGACGTTATTTTGGGAATCAAAATAATAAGAACTCCTAATGGAATTGAATTGTCTCAGTCACACTATGTAGACAAAGTGATTGAAAAATTCCAAGACTATGGAATTAAAGGAGTGAGAACACCTTTTAATCCATCAGAAGTACTGCATAAAAACACTAATGAGAGTGTAATGCAACTGGAATACTCTCGTGTAATCGGATGTCTCATGTATCTCATGAATTGCACAAGACCAGATATAGCTTATGCAGTAAGTCGACTGAGCAGGTATACAAGCAATCCAGGAAAGGAACACTGGAAAGCACTAATGAGAGTGCTTGGATATTTAAAAAATACCACAAATTATTCCTTACATTATGGAAAATATCCTGCCGTCTTAGAAGGATATAGTGATGCAAATTGGATTGCTGATTCAGAGGAATCAAAATCAACAAGTTGTTATGTCTTTACCTTAGCAGGGGCAGCAGTGTCATGGAAATCTACTAAACAAACATGCATAGCTCGATCCACTATGGAATCAGAGTTCATCGCTTTAGATAAAGCAGGCAAAGAAGCAGAATGGCTTCGTCACTTTTTAGAAGATATTCCATTTTGGCCTAAACCTATACCGGCCATATGCATATACTGTGATAACCAAGCTGCGCTAAGCAGAGCGCACAACATTGTGTATAATGGAAAGTCACGACATATTCGTCGACGCCATAACACAGTTAGGCAGTTACTCTCAAATGGAACTATTTCCATAGATTATGTGAGAACAAATGATAACCTAGCGGATCCATTTACTAAAGGTTTATCAAGAGAGAAAATTGACTGCGCATCGAGGGGAATGGGTTTAAAAGCCTAAACCAAAAAGAGTTATCTTATACGGAAACCTATCCTAGCGACTGGAGATCCCACGGACTAGGATCAATAGGCAAACCAGTTCTGAATAACTCAAGATGTAATGCATTTGCGTGGACATAGTCCAACTCCATTCCTATGGTGCACAATATAAATGCATGCCTACAGAAGTATTTAAAGGTTAAAACTATGTTTTTTAATGATGACCATATCTTGGAAATAATAAGTGGGGTATATGTAGGATACTCTTAATGGTTGCGATCACCTATGTTAGTGTGAGCTGGGTCGGCTCTATGAGAATATTAAAAGGCTTTTATTCTCTAAAAACACTCGTAGAACCAAAAATTGT
This sequence comes from Allium fistulosum, assembly GCA_030737815.1. Classification (NCBI taxonomy): domain Eukaryota; kingdom Viridiplantae; phylum Streptophyta; class Magnoliopsida; order Asparagales; family Amaryllidaceae; genus Allium; species Allium fistulosum. The sequence continues at coordinate 247,151,499 of CM060905.1, read as the reverse complement.
TCACGACCAAAATGAACACAACCAAGAGATTGGATGTGAAGGGAAATAATGCTTTGTAAAGCTTATTGTCTGGTTATACAATAACGGCTGACGGTTCAAGATGAAATAATTCACCGATTAGCCAAGTATATCCGATAAGTTTTAACTAGGGAAAGTTCAAAGTGAAATATCTACTTATCCTCGATATAGCATTATTTTCATATGAACTATGTGATATTACACTTTGTGTGGGGGAGAGATATATCATCATTCATGTGGGGGATTGTTGGAATTCCTTTTAGATGGTGAATGAGATATATCCCACATCACCAAAATATGCCCGGTTATATTTTTGGTAAATAAAAGTGAACAGTTTTACCGTTTGAATATGAATAGATGCGATGAAGAGACGCGACGTTTTAAACAGCAACGGTTCTGGAGCGTTGCAACTGAATGGACGCGACTGTTGCAAACAGCAACGGTTCTGGAGTGTTGCAACTGAACGGACGCGACTGTTGCAAACAGCAACAGTTCTAGAGCGTTGCAACTGAACGGACGCGACTGTTGCAAACAACAACAGTTATGGAGCGTTGCAAATGAAAGAAAGTGACTGTTGCGAACAGTAACGCTTTTTTGACGAAGAGGTGCGACTTTTCTCAACGGATGCAGCCGTTGGGAATTCGGCTATAAATAAGAAGGAAACCTGATCACTTTCCTCACTCATTTTTCAAACCGAATTATCTCTTCTATCTCTTCATCTCTTAATTCATATTCAGTCCTATCACACAGAAGATCATACACATCACAATCTCGTGCAGATTACGTCTGTTGTATCTTGAGAGAATTTTGAAATAACATTCTTAAGGAAATCGTTACGGCGAGCCTCAGACAAAATCGGGTTAGAACGTTTATTCTACATTCTACCCTTTAATTTTGTTATACTATTTATTCAAAATAGTATAACGCTGTTGTTGTAATTTATTTACAACATTCATTTTGTTATTATAATTAATACAGAATTCCAGTGTAGTGGAAATCTGAGTTATAAACTTGTGCGACGAGTTTATATTTGATTATTCTCTGTTTTGGTATACTAGACGTATAACAGCATGAACATGAACTGCTATGACTACATTAATCTGTTTGATTACAGCTTCTTTGCTTCATTCTTGCGGTCATTAATCAATTTCAAAACAATAAATATACCAATATTTCAAGCATAATTTCTTGTATATATTATTATCATTGATTTCAGACCATCTGATTTGACTACAGCTTCTTTGCTTCCTGCTTTGTCGTATCATCATTTAAGTGAATTTTGCATATTTGCAATAGTACCTTCTTGCAGATGACCTTCCTGCATATCACAAATATGATTAGGAATAAAAAGATCAAGATATTGAGATCTGATCGAGGTGGAGAATATGAATCACCATTAGAACAGTTCTGTGCCGAACATGGTATAATTCATCAAACAACGGCTCCATATTCACCACAACAAAATGGTGTAGCCGAGAGGAAGAACAGAACGTTAAAAGACATGATAAATTCCATGCTTTTAACCTCTGGTCTACCGACGAACTTGTGGGGGGAAGCCTTAAATATGTCTAATCACATATTAAACAAAGTCCCTCACAATAAAACAGGAACAATTCCATATGAGTTATGGAAAGGACACAAACCAAGTTTTAAATACCTCAAAGTGTGGGGGTGCTTGGCAAAAGTTCCAGTTCCGCCTCCCAAGAAAGTCAAACTTGGACCAAAAACAATAGATTGTTACTATCTAGGGCCAGCCCAAAATAGCAGTGCCTATAGATTTTTGGTATTCAAGTCTGATATAGCTAATGTTCATGTAAATACAATCATGGAATCAAGAGATGCCTCATTCTTTGAAGACGTGTTTCCGCACAAAAGGAATGAAGGGAATAATGTCCCTAAAAGGACAAGAGAAGAATCAAGCAATTCACATGAAGATGAAATTCATCATGAGATTGAGGAAGTTGAACTAAGAAGAAGCGTAAGGGCTAGGACTTCCAAGACATTTGGTTCGGATTTTTTCACATATGTGTTAGAACATGAACCTCAAACGTACAAGGAAGCAATGTTATCTTCTGAATCTTCATGTTGGAAAGAAGCAATCCAAAGTGAGATTGATTCAATTCTAAGTAATAAAACTTGGGAAATTATTGATATTCCACCTGGAATAAAACCTATTGGCTGCAAATGGATTTTCAAAAAGAAAATGAAACCAGATGGCTCTATCGACAAGTATAAAGCCAGATTAGTAGCCAAAGGATATCGTCAAAAGAAGGAGTAGACTTCTTTGATACATATTCGTCGGTAACACGAATAACCTTGATAAGAATGCTAATAGCAATTGCATCGATCTATAATCTAGAAATTCATCAAATGAATGTAAAGACAACGTTCTTAAATGGAGATCTCGATGAGGAGATCTACATGGAGCAACCTGAAGGTTTTGTTTCCAAAGGAAATGAAAACAAAGTCTGTAGATTAGTAAAATCATTATACGGACTAAAACAAGCTCCAAAACAATGGCACACAAAATTTGATAGTGTCATGATGAGAAATGGTTTTCGTATAAATGAATGTGATAAATGTGTTTATTATAAACAAATTGGACAATCATATGTGATGATTTGTTTATATGTAGACGATATGTTAATATTTGGTCCAAATACTCAGGTAATAGAGACCATAAAGAAGATGTTAATCAACAATTTCGATATGAAAGACTTAGGAGTTGCAGACGCTATTTTGGGAATCAAAATAATAAGAACACCTAATGGAATTAAATTATCTCAGTCACACTATGTAGACAAAGTGATTGAAAAATTCCAAGACTATGGAATTAAAGGAGTGAGAACACCTTTTAATCCATCAGAAGTACTGCATAAAAACACTAATGAGAGTGTAATACAACTGTAATACTCTCGTGTAATAGGATGCTTAATGTATCTCATGAATTGCACTAGACTAGATATCGCTTACGCGGTAAGTCGACTGAGCAGGTATACAAGCAATCCAGGAAAGGAACACTGGAAAGCACTAATGAGAGTCCTTGGATATTTAAAAAATACCACAAATTATTCCTTACATTATGAAAAATATCCTGCCATCTTAGAAGGATACAGTGATGCAAACTGGATTGCTGATTCAGAGGAATCAAAATCAACGAGTGATTATGTATTTACCTTAGCAGGGGCAACAATGTCATGGAAATCAACTAAACAAACATGCATAGCTCGATCCACTATGGAATCAGAGTTCATCGCTTTAGATAAAGCATGCGAAGAAGCGGAATGACTTCGTCAATTTTTAGGAGATATTCCATTTTGGCCTAAACCAGTACCGGCCATATGCATACACTGTGATAACCAAGCTGCGCTAAGTAGAGCGCACAACTTTGTGTATAATGGAAAGTCACGACACATTCGTCGACGTCATAACACAGTTAGGCAGTTACTCTCAAATGGAACTATTTCCATATATTATGTGAGAACAAATGATAACCTAGCGGATCCATTTACTAAAGGTTTATCAAGAGAGAAAATTGACTGCGCATTGAGGGGAATGAGTTTAAAAGCCTAAACCACCAAGAGTTATCTTATACGGAAACCTATCCTAGCGAATGGAGATCCCAAGGACTAGGATCAATAGGCAAACCAGTTCTGAGTAACTCAAGACGTAATGCATTTGCTTGGACGTAGTCCAACCCCATTCCTGTGGTGCACAATATGAATGCATGCCTACAGAAGTATTTAAAGGTTAAAACTATGTTTTTTAATAATGACCATATCTTGAATATAACAAGTGAAGTATATGTAGGATACTCTTAATGGTTGCGATCACCTATGTTAGTGTGAGTTGGGTCGGCTCTATGAGAATATTAAAGGCTTATATTTTCTATAAACACTCGCAGAACCAAACAAATTTGTTCAGGACCAAAATGAACACAACCAAGAGATTGGATGAGAAGGGAATCAATGCTTCGTAAAGCTTATTGTCTGGATATACAATAAAGGCTGATGGTTCAAGATGAAATAATTCACCGATTAGCCAAGTCGATCCGATAAGTTTTAACTAGGGAAAGTTCAAAGTGAAATATCTACTTATCCACGATAAAGCATTATTCCATATGTACTCCTTGATATTTTGCTTTGTGTGGGGGGAAAAGTATATTATCATTTATGTGGGGGATTGTTGGAATTCTTAATATAAGTATAAATGAAATACACTTGTCCCACATCGCCAAAACTTCAAACAAAGCTAAAGTATATTAATAGCTTTCCAATGAAGGGGTTGGGGCCTTGGGGCACCCAAATGTTTGCTTCGCTGTGAGGAGGGAGATCATGCATCACCACCACACACGCGCGTGCATGCCGCCGCCGTCCGTCCGACCGAACCGGGCCGGGCTCGGGTTCGGGTCTAATATGATCGTATTTTTACTGCAAAACTGTGCCGGGCTTTCTGACAGTTGCAAGCTATACGAACAAGCGTGGATTGGCTGAGGGGGTGCGACTTCTGAAGCGGGCGCGGGTTTTTTGGCGAACAGACGCATCCATTAGCAGACGGAAGCGGGTGCGACCCGTTAGACGCGAGCGGGTGCGGTTTATGGCAGCAACAGGTGCGAACGCAGAACCAGTAGCGAACGGGTGCGACCCGTTAACGAACAGCAGTAATGAAAGGTAATGGGTGCAACCTTTCAGGCAGACGCGACTGTTCGAAGGGGTGCGGACGAAATTATAAATAGAAGAGAATACTGATCACATTCTCATTCCATTCCAATTCTAATTTCTTCTGCTTCTTCTTTCTCTACTGCTCTATACTATATCACAGAGTTGACATACTCATTACAATCTCGTGCAGATTACGTCTGTTGTATCTTGGGAGACTTTAAATAAAGTTTTAAGGAAATTGTTACGACAAGCCTCAGACGGAATTTCCTTCTTCAATCGGTTAGATTTATAATTGATTTATATATTTATATATATATCTATCATTTTCGTTTTCTACGTTGTACTATTTCTGTAAATAGTATTACGTTTGATCTATCGCTATATTTATTGCTATAGTTGTTAGTTTGTTGTTGTAATTTAATTATGACATAATTATTGCTTAAATTAGCTAATACAGACTTCCAGAGTAGTGGAAATCTGATTAATAAACTTGTGAGACGAGTTTATAATTGATTATTCTCTGTTTTGGTATACTAGACGTACCAAATGAAGTTTTGTGGTCTCGTGCACTCAGCGTGAAGTTTCCGCCAACATAAACAAAAATGAAAGAAAACAAAACCGACCGTTAAATGATATAATTTTAAAAAATATTTATTACAATTTTTAGTTAATTTGGATAAAATGCATAGTAATAATATATTGAAAGAAAATCATTTTTGTTAAAGAGAAAATAGCAAATAACGGCTAAATGATAGAAATGACACACGTATGAAAGCACGTCCATTAAATTCATGTAAATTGGAACCATGATTAAATTTCGAGTCCTACTTTCATTAAATTCAGTAAATTGAAATAACATTTGAGTCCTATTTTCATTAGTTACAAAAGTATATACTTGTTGAGACTCAAAAGAACATGAATTTTGTGTTGAACCAGTGATATATATAATATGATATCCACTCTTTTAATTTTCCAAGCTCACACAAATATGCTTAACAAAATGAAAATTAAGAGGAAAATAAGAAAGAATGTCATACATTAACTTTAAAATGATATTTTGATACAATGATCTTTCCATTAGTAAGAAACTTTAGAATGCCAAAAATAGCAGCAAGCCCCTCTCTTCCTCATCAAATTTATCTTGCCTTGTGTTGTGTCTAGGAAAGAACTAAACACTCGTTGTGTTGTACTATACATATACCCAAACACATCGTATTATACAAGGACTGTAATTACTTAAATTATTTTTGACAGAAATCTAAAAATTAATCCACCTAATGACCTAAAAGTATTTATCAGCTGCGATGTACTAACTCTAATATGGTACAAACAACCAACATTGATTTAATGGTTTATTTTAAGATAAAAGGTTTCGAGGTTTAAAGTTTAAGACAGCCATTAACAACCTAAATTTTTAGTTTTTTCAAGTAGTGATTTAGTTAATGTTATCAAATGATCGGCAATATATAATAACTTGTTCATTGTACAATACCAAGAGCTAATGAGATGGATTAGCGAAGCATTGGATTCAATACGTAGGCTAGGAACGAAGAAACGTCTGTCATCACCGAACCCCCTTTAATTTAGGACATCACAGCGGCACTTTTCGATCTCGAGATTTTCTACTCATTTATGGGATTATTACATGTCTCCGCAAATAACAGGTCGCTAAAGTGCAACCGTCAAAGATCAAACCTCCCCCTCTACTGTGAAGCTAAGAACCCTTGCCAATCACAAATGAGATAGAAATATTTTTATGATCAACATCAAAAGAATTAAGCTAAAAGCAATATGTGTTAACTGGGTTTTTTTAACCAAGCAGAAATCAATAGAAGTTAGAACATTAAGACGAAGACGAAACGACTTGAAATCTTGAAGTCACGCTTAGATAAGGGATAGAAACATCCCAAAGAAAACTCAACCAAAATGGAGCAAACTACAGAAGTCAGCACCGACTGTCAAACATAGCTCCATGTTTTCCACTAAAACTTTGCAGAAGTGATTCTCTACCTTTTCTGTGCTTGCCCTAGAAATTTTCAAGGGTTTTGAACAAGCTGGTGCAAGAGTTGAAGAGTTAGCAATCAGAAAAGCAGAACAAACTAAGTAATGAAGGAACTATCACCAATATCAACCAACTATCCATGAAAACATTATGGTTAATCCAAAATCAAGTAGCATGAAGTGTACAAAAGAAGTTGACTCACTTGGAGTTAACTACAGATGTTGGCACTGACATGAGAGGTCGGTACTAAGATGTGTAGTTAATCCAGGTGAGTTCATGACTTCACACACTCTTTCGGGCCTTCATCTGGACTCTGCTTCAACTCTCCTTTTGGCCCAATATGACCGATAACCCTATAAATACAAAGCATAGAGCAACCAAAACAGGATCTGATTTCTGCCATCACTACGTGGAAGCTCTGTCTTTTCCTCGTCTTCTTCCTCTATACAATAGTCACCAAGATGACTAATGTAGACAATTCTAGGACTTAGAATCAGTCTTACCCTTGTACTTGTGACTTATTCTCTTCCAAACACTTTGTAATCTCAATCAAATCCATAAGCAACAAAGGTATAAAGTGGGCATAGGCCAAAAATTGTCAAACCACTATAAAATCTTATGTCTCTCTTTCTTATTGCTACTTATTTCCCTTTACTATTACTATCATCTACAAGGTCTAGGTCTCACAGGTGTCCTACAACCTATTCTTGGATGTTGATCCAATTTTGGCGTTAACATTTTAGTACATTCACTGAGAAAATCTGAAACCAAGCTTAGATCTAGCTTGCTATGTTGGATGAGAAGAGATCCAATGGTTAGATCAAGGGAATTTGCTTCGAAGATTTGTAGGCATGCTATTGGAGATCAATGGCACCTTGAAAAAAGATAACTACTTATGGAAGATCCACAACAGAAATAGTTGGTGGTGATGAGGCGAACCCCCAAAAACAAGTGCAATGCTAACAATCATCGAACAGAGGTTGATACCGGAAATCTAGCACCAGGTTCCTCCGCTCGACAGCATGTAGTGACTAAAGGAGAGTTAACAAGATGGTTAGTGAACTTAACCGGAAAATGAACGATATCCAAAAGGCTCTAATGGATAAGATCGATACTTTGCTAGCGCTGCTGCCACCAAGTGCTCCGAGACCCAGACAGGAAATAGCGGCTGCTATGGAATAAGAAAATTCCTCTATTTCGGGCTTGAACAAGAGAAACTATAAACAAAAGCAGAAGGAGGCTGTTGGTGGAGCTGCAGGAATTGCAATAGAAGGCAATGGAAGTATTCCTCCTATTGGAAAGCAGCCTGCTACAAATCCAAATCTTGGAGTGAACACTCGTCAAGTGAACAACGCAATGCTTGTTTCTGACTCTGAAGATGACATGCAACTTGATGGTGATGGATTGGAACTGAACGCCGATGTAAATAGGCAAAATGCCAAAAATGAAGTTCAAACTGCCCTAGTAAGACTACCTGTGCGCCAACGGGACCCTGCAGGAGTGGTTCCCCCGGAGAATGGAGAACCAAGGCTGCAGCTGGCGAACCGAGACCGTTTGCGGAGTCAAACACTTGGCGTAGCCCCTAACAACCGACCTGTAGACCACAATGCTAGCGAGGAGTACATCGCTGACATGGTCAAATGGTTATTGGAGGAGATTAGGGGAAGAAAGAATGAATACTGGTGTTCCGCGCCAAGCCAAACTCAATTCACTAAAAATGTTCTAAGAGAAGAATATCCTAAGAAGTTCACTATGCCGACTAGTCCATCGTATAACGGAACGATGGGCCCTAAACAACAATTGTACAAATATGAGTGGCATATGGATGGAGCCAGGATGATGGATGCTATCCGCTATAGATGTTTTCCTATCTTCTTGGAAGGAGTTTCTTCCATATAGTTTACTAGACTTGCACCGATGTCTATTTCCACTTTCAACGAATTAGCAAAGAAGTTACCAGAGCAATTTAGACTCCATACCGCACGACCAAAAGATGTGATGTCCTTATCCGGCTTTTTCCAAGGATCTAATGAGTCACTAAAATCTTTCATGAACCGGTTCAACATCGCCGTTATTGAGGTGAGCAATCCAAAAGAGGATATGATTTTTATGGCTTTGGTCCGAGCAATTCATCCAAATACAGATTTTGGTAGATAGATTAAAATGAAACAACCTGCTACCATAGAGGAATTCCATCGAAAGGAAAACTAGTTTCTAAGACTGGAAGTGGCAAGTATGGTCGAGGGTAAATCTATTGGTCAGCGACCAAAGGAAATGGTTCCGAGCAATGTCGCTGTTAAGTAGGATGGAAGCAGTTCTAGAGCTACAATAGGAAAGAATTCGAATCAAAAGAAGAGGAATCAAAACTCTGGTAGGCACGATGGGAACAAGAAACGTCTAAGGAATCTTAGACCTGAGGATTATACGTCGTTGAATGATAGCTTGGAAAACATCTATCTTGCCACTCAAGGAACTGAGTGATACAACAAACCACCCAAACGGGAAGCTTCTGAACAACAAAAGAAATCGAGGAAGTTTTGTCGCTTTCACGAGAATCACGGGCAAAACACAAATGAATGTCGGCATCTGAATGACTTAATCGAGGAACTAATAAGGAAAAGCAGGCTCTAATAATACATGAAAAAAGAGCAGAAATCTGATCAACCTACTGGACCCCAAGTTCCAAGCAATCAAGGAAATCAAGCCAGACCCAGCGGGGAAGGGACTTGTCGGACTAATCAGAGACTCATCATAAGTATTATCATTGGAGGACCTCAGCCCGTGTAGAAGAGTTGGGATGAGATGGACCGATCGCTAGTTCTTTGATGCATGCTTCTAAGGAAACCTGTTATGCCATTGAAGATGAAGCCTCAGCCAAACAACAAAAGTAGATAACTAATGATATCATATTTCAAAACTAGGATACTGAAGGTATAGAGGCACCAACTCTCGATTTAATGGTGTTAACAATTGGAATTGAACCAATAGTTGTGTGTATAGTGTTGATTGACGGTGGAAGTTCGGTTAACATCCTTTTCCGACAAACTTTCGATTAGATGAAGATAAGCATGAAGGATTTGAACGCTTGTCGTACGAAGATTCAAGGACTTATAGGAAAACCAAAATAGCCAGTTGGGACAATTGACTTACTTATAGAGCTTGGAGAAGGAGAACGAAGGGTGGTTCTTATTCAGACCTTCATGATAGTTGATGAATTCTCAGCTTACAATGCTTTCCTGGGATGACCGGCCCTTGCTAATTTCAGAATATCTTGGCCCCATGGCCTTATGATGAAGTTCCCAATGGAAAATGGGGTTGGAGAGGTAAGAGGAGACAAAAGAGCAGCAAGAGAATGTTACATCACCCAATTGTGCGAAGCCAGGCGACTTGAGAAGGCGAAGAATGTGGGGAAGACTCTCCATATTTGTGACCTGCAAGCATAGCAATTACAGAACGGCCCTTGGTTGGGGATCATAGTCGCTTCGACAAGACTATGAATCCTAGGAAGAAGCAGGGGACGAATGAGTGGCATCGATGGAGTTCAATGGGTGATGCCCATTTTCGTTGAGGTCATATGGTTTGCATTGCTGTAATATGAATCATCACTTAAGATTTCCAGATTCGAGAGCTTTCTTTGCAAGCTTCCTCCAATTGGAGCTGAGTAAGCTTGATCTACCTGCTTTCTTTTCTTACATCTCCCTATACCAAAGTATACAGCACACAAAAATAGCTGAAAAGGATTTCGACACATACCTCACATTAATTATTTTTGAGTTTTATTCGAGGATCATACGTTAGTCTAGCACTAAATTTCAGGCTTAAATTTTTTTTTGAAACTTTGGTTCTCATTTTTTTTTCCTTATTTGTTTAAATTGAACTTGTTACTCTGTTAACAAAATATTTCTCAATTAGCATGCAGGTAAATTTTGTCAAAATATATGAATATGATCTATGGTAAGCGTCTTTTTTTATTATGTAACTTTTAAAGCTGAAGTTTTTGACAACGAAGTCTTCTTTTGACAAATTTGACATGTAGTTCATGTATCTTTAGTTCTACAGTTGAAATTTTTTAGGGGTTTTCATGAAATGTTATAATGTTTCGGCTCTACAATAAACTCTTACAAAAAATTTTAACAAACGGTGCCATGTATTAGTCATGAAAGTTGATATTGATTTATTCATGATATTTACATTTTTTTTCCTTTTATTTGACAAGATGTGACATAGGAACTACTTGTTTTGACGATGAAGTCAAAAATGTAAAATGACGGCAGTTTGAATCCAGAATTCTGTAGATATCCCTTCATATTTTGTTTCTTTTGCATAACAATAATACTAATAGGCTTGCATTTATACATCTTGATTTTTTTTCTATTTTCTGTACAACAGATCAATCATTCTTATCAATACCGTATCAAAGTGCTCTGACAAGCATGTAGTACAGAACCACAACAATCAGGAAACTTGTAGAGGACTTGCACCAAAAAGCTAATGTCCAAGAAAAGTGCATAACTACACCTGAACATTGAAGCATGGAAGACTAATTCCACTGTTGTAAGGGAATTATTTAAGAATGCACCAGAACACGAGCCTCTGATGCTAATAGTAGGGTATTCATGTAAGAAAAGTAGACTATTTCACTTGGGTTTGCATTTTCTACTATCGTGGTGCTGATATGAACAGTCATATCTTATCTTCTAGGTCTTTAATAGCAGTTATATACTTTTTGATGTACTTCTAATCCTGATGATAGTTTCTAAGATGAAGTTCTTTGAAGTGTTAGGGCTACTTGTTACTAATCCTGAGGCTGATTCCAAGGGAAGGAGTGTCTTCGGTTTCGTTCAGACCCAGAGCGAACTTGTATGGATGAATGCTGGCATTGCATTGTTGCCTAGAGGGCAGTGTTAGCATTCCAATAGGATTTGCTAAGAGAAAAGGTAAAAGCGTTGCCTCAAGCCTCACAACCTGGGAAATGGCTAAAAGTGGCAGGGCTGTGTGCGTTGCACCCACTAGGGCGTGCCATCACCTTTCTAGATCATTATATTTTGGATTTGGTTGTGCATAAGAGCTCTCGATTAAGGTTGGAAAGCAACCGGGTTGATGAGATATTCGATACTATTCAGTAAGAGGTAGGTCGGTCCTATATTAGTAGAGGAGCAAATGAGTTTGTAGCCCTCCGTACATTTTATCTAGAGATATACTATATGGAAGGTAGTTATTTACCTTGCCACTTTTGGTATCCATTCTCTAATAAGCGCCATGCGAACTTAGTTGTATACCTATAATGCTGGAATTTAATTAATGTAACAATTTTCGCTATATTCAATATTTATTTTAGACCCTAGACACTATGATAATATCAGAAGATTTCCTATGAAATGTTTTGGTTATCGTAAGGCAACCGTCCGTGTTTGTGTGGTGTGATCTTACGAGATACCTTTATTTTGAAAGGTTTTATAACATTAAACCAATTTTGAGGTGTGTTTCTCACATTGGTTTACTAGACTGATCTAGGTGTTATTTTCTAATAATGCTCGAATCGGACCGAACATATTTTCAAATCTAGTTTGGAGGCCTTGGAGCTTCAGGAGACAAGCTGGATGTCCAAGTTGTATCTCTCGTATATTCTTTATTTCCACTGCATAAATGTTGTTTTATTTTTCAGTATTTGTGAGGACATGTTGTTATAACTGTCCAGGTTGATGATTAGTGATTAAGTGAACTCTGATTTTGATGTATGTATACTACGGTTTTCTTTTGGAAAGATATGTGTGTATTATATATTTCTCGTCACGATGTGAGATTCTGTTCCATCTTTTATTTTCTCTCATCCCAAATGATCTGATATTCCGACACTTTTATGCTCGACACACGAATACCGTGAATGTATTAGTGTTGACTTTTGAGGGTTGAAATCGTTACACATATCTATATAGCTTCCCAGATAAGTAGATAAACCACTCAATGACTTTCATTATTTCAGGTCGCTCACACTAGCACACATTTGGAGGAGCAGTGGATATCATATCAACAACTAGATGGTAGCTATGAATCTTCACCTTGCATTCAAAGTTTGGTAATAAGATGATAAGCTACTAATGGTTAGATAAATGGAAATATCAATGAATGGCCACATCCATCCTAATAAAGTAGCATTGTATTAGACATTGAAAATAATTATATACTTACGAGGCAGAATGGTATAAAAGAAACAAAAGAGCATATAAGGCTTGATATATGAGTAAGGCTAAGTAATGCTCGATAACTTAGGTGATTGTATATGGTTTATTCTTATTTCATGCAGTTTTGATAAACATTCTTTACTGCTCCATTTTATTGATATGTCTAAATTCATTTAATACATGATACAATTATTTAAAGTTTTGACTTAGAGTGTTAGAAGATAAAACTAAGACACATACAAATTCTGTTGACAGAGAATAAAACCGTGATATCTTACGTATCTCAATGTAAACATCTTCAAATGTCCAATGTACAATAAATATTACTTTTGTTGGATTAAACTATTTTGCATTTCAATCTTTTTAAAATATATTTTTTATGCACGTCCATCAGACGTGCCTTAATACTGGCATGTATTTATGTATGTATGTATGTATGTTTGTGTGTATGTATGTTTGTATGTATATGTGTATACATACATACATATATATATATATATATGTGTGTGTATATATATATATATTCATTAATGGTAATTAACATGAATATTGATGTTGTAAATCAGTTTATTTACCTATTTTAATATTATAAGAAATGGATGAAATGTTTCTATGGTATTCAATGGGCACATGCCCATTTTTGTTGAGTTCATATGGTTTGCAATGCTATAATATGAATCTTCACTTGGAATTTCCAGATTCGAGAGCTTTCTTCGCAAGCTTCCTCCAGTTGGAGTTGAGTAAGCTAGACCAACCTGCTTTCTTTTCTTACATCTCCCTATACCAAAGCATACAACATACAAAAATAGCTGAAAAGGATTTCGACACTTATACCTCACATTAATTATTTTTGAATTTTATTCGAGGATCATACGTTAGTCTAGCACTAATTTCAGGCTTTAATTTTTCTTTTGAAATTTTGGTTCTCATTTTTTTCCTTCTTTGTTTAAATTGAACTTTTTACTTTGTTAACAACTTATTTCTCAATTAGCATGCCGGTGAATTTTGTCAAAATATATGAATATGATCTATGGTAAGCGTCTTCTTTTTATTCATGTAACTTTTAAAGCTGAAGTTTTGGACAACGAAGTCTTCTTTTGAATATTTTGACATGTACTTCATATATCTTTTTTTTTGGCAAAGCCAGCCGACTTTATAGTGGGTCATGCCACTGTATATAAATGAAGAAAAGTTGTTCTGCACATGTACAGAAACAGCTATATATGGTTTTATAGTGGCCATTCCACTTAGAGTACATAACATGTGAAAAGCAATGGTGCTTCTACAGCTATAAAAGTGACCTAAGGAAATATCGGTTCCTCCTCCCAAGGGGAAGAATCACTTCCAATAGGGCCTAACACATGTAAAAAATCTGCAAAGAGAGACACAATATCCAAAACAAAACCTGGGTGATCCCTACAGTATATATATATCTCCTATCCCAACTATCATTATGGAGAAGAGATCTATTCCGCTTACCACGTGCTCCATCCACCGAGAGAATAAGTCCACCGCCATTTATAGAGTAATGTAAACGCCTAGATTCACCATCATCATCACTAACAAAAGTATGGAAATCGCGTCTAGCCGGGTCATATCTCATGTCGGACCGAACATGGATCCAGGCCAACTCAGCAGGATTCCACATAATACCAGAAACCAGGGCAGGCGGAGAAGATTCAGGATTAGAATTATCAGGAGGAACAGAGAAATCGATATCAGCGTCAAAGGGGGGAGGAACAATAGGAGGCACAGAAGGCTCAACAGGATGGACGGAAGGTGCCACAGGAGGAGGAATAACGCTCTCTTTCGGGATCCATTTCATGTTCGAAGGCCTAGGAAGAGGGGTCCAAAGCGAGAAAGGACCAACAGAAGACATACGAGAGCATGTGATGATATATGACCAAAGGACTGACATGACATACATATGTCTGGCTTCTACGATCTCCGCTACCTGATCTCCAGTCACTCTAACTTTGATAGTATCTGGTAAAGGCTTATTCGGGGAAATCCCAATCAAAGCTTTTGCATAGACTAGTTTTTCCCCAGCTATGGTGTTAGCATCAAAACATTTTACTTTCCCTACTGCACTAGCTAGTCAGTTTAGACCTAACATTGGTTGTAGAACGGAGTGAATATGAGAGAAATAAGTCCAAACGGGAATAGGTAGAACCTGCTCTCTGGCACAGTCAACAGACGGACTCCATGGAGTGACTATAAAAGGCTTGCCTCTGATAAATATAGGATCTTTACTAAGAATTCAAAGTCGCTCCTTAGGCCTTGAGAGCTTGAAGAAAAATGTAGAGTTGTCCATGTGGACTAGGAGGCTACCCTTCGGTTGCCAAGCTTTGTAGCAATGATCCTTAACCACTAGATAAGGTGGGTTATAGTCCAAAAAGAAACCAGCAAGATAGTCCGACCAATAATCAATACTAACTTGAATTACCTCCGAAGGGGGAATCATAACCCTGTCTTTGTTAACCATTTCAAAAATACGGGGCACAAAAACACCCGCATTTTTTGGCATAGTAGAGAATAAGGAGGACCATTTTAATCCTGTGTTCAACTCATTAGATTGGGGTGTTATTGAAGGTGGTATACTTTCCTGTGAAGTAGCAAAAGCTACGCGCATATTAGCAGTAACATCAAGGGGATGATGGTGTTGATTAGCAGGAAATGTATTTGTACAGTTTCGGGCAACTACTATATCATTGATTCCCACATCATTTATTTCGATTCTCGATCTATCAAAACTTTTGCTTGTAGTATTAGTTGTTCTTTTAATTAAACCAACAGAATTGGAGACCAAACCAACTGATATACATGCATTTTCGTGACTAACCTTTAACACAGTAGAAACATTCATATTTGTATCCACACCAAAGGTCCAAAACAATCAACTACGGCCTCATTAAATTCAATTTCAACTGAATTTAAATTAAAATCGATATATTTATTAGCACTAACAACAATACTCATGGCATCGCAACTTTCATTACCCAGTACATCGCTATTCCAAGCTGAGACAGAATGCTGTAGGATAGGAGATAAGGCAGAGGAAGTAAAAGGATTCGTAATACTTGAAATTGGGCCTATAGACGAAGATAGTTTACGACAATCAGAAGCTAATGCATCCATCGAAAGAGGCTTTTCAACTAAGACAGTATGACCATCACAAGCAGACAGAGCGGTGATATAACTCCAGATCCAAAAGTGGTAGCAACAGAATGAGGAACGGAGCACAATGAAGTATCATACACATGGCCATATTTGGTAATCGATCGATTAGCAATGGAGGAATAAAATCTCGTTTTCCCTTTGTGGTTCTTTTCCATAGACGATAGATGGGGGGAGATTAAGGAGAAAAGGTGGTGTAATAGAAAATGAGAGAGAGAAGGGCGAATAGACGATGGGAATGAAAAAGTCAGAAGGGTAAGGCAAAAAGATATCGCCATTTTAAGGAGCAGAATGTCACCATTTTTGTGGTTCATGTATCTTTGATTCTACAGTTGAAAATTTTGAGGGGGTTTCCGTGAAATGTTATAATGTTTTGGCTCTACAATAAACTCTTATAAAAAAATTAACAAACAGTGCCATGTATTAGTCATGCAAGTTGATATTGATTTATTCATGATATTTATATTTTCTTTTCCTTTTATTCGACAAGATGTGACATGGAAGCTACTTGTTTTGAATATGAAGTCAAAAATGCAAAATGACAGTAGTTTGAATCCAGAATTCTGTAGATATCCCTTCATATGTTGTTACTTTTGCATAACAATACTAATAATAGGCTTGCATTTATACATCCTGATTTTTTTTCTATTTTATGTACAACAGATCAATCATTCTTATCAATACCATATCGAAGTGCTTTAACAAGCATGTAGTTCAGAACCACCACAGTCAGGAAACTTGTAGAGGACATGCACCAAAAAGCTAAAGGCCAAGAAAATTGCATAACCATACCTGAACATTGAAGCATAGAAGACTAATTCCACTATTGTAAGGGAATTATTTAAGAATGCACTAGAACACGAGCCCCTGATGCTAATAGCAGGGTATTCGTGTAAGAAAAGTAGACTATTTCACTTGGGTTTGCATTTTTTACTATCGTGGTGCTGATATGAATAGTCATATCTTATCTTCAAGGTCTTTAATAACGGTTATATACTTTTTTATGTACTACTAATCCTAATGATAGTTTCTAAGACGAAGTTCTTTGAAGTGCAATGGCTACTTGTTACTAATCCCGAGGGTGATTCCAAAATGAATGTAATGGAAGTTGTGCCTTCGGTTTCATTCATACCCAGAGCGAACTTGTATGGATGAATGTTGGCATTGCATTGTTGCCACTGGGTAGTGTTAGCATTCCAATGGGATTTGCTAAGAGAAAAGATAAAAGCGTTGCCTTAAGCCTCATAAACTAGGAAATGGCTAAAAATGGCAGGGCTATGTGGGTCGCACCTATTAGGGCGTGTCATCATCTTTCTAGATCATTATATTATGGATTTTGGTGGTGCATGAGAGCTCTCGATTAAGGTTGGAGAGCAACAGGAGTGATGACATATTCGATACTATCCAGTAAGGGGAAGACCGGTCCTGTATTGGTAGAGGGGCAAATGAGTTTGTAGCCCCTAGTACATTTTATCTAGAGATGTACTGTACGGAGGTAGTCCCTTACCTTGCCACTTTTGGAATCCATTCTCCAATAAGCACCGTGCAATTATTTGTATACCTATTATGCTGCAATTTAATTAATGTAATAATCTGCTATATTTTATATTTATTTTAGACCCTAGACACTATGATAATATCAGAAGATTTCCTATGAAATGTTTTGGTTATCGTAAGATAAAAACCCATCCTTGTTTATGTGCGACGTGGTCTTACAAGATACCTTTATTTTGAAAGGTTTTATAACATTAAAATCAGCTTTGAGGTGTGTTTCTCACACTTGTTTACCAGACTGATCTAGGTGTTATTTTCTAATAATGCTCGGATCAGACCGAACATATTTTCATATCTAGTTTGGATGCCTTGGAGCTTCGGGAGACAAGCTGGATGTCCAAGTTGTGTATCTCGTATATTCTTTATTTCCACTACATAAATGTTGTTTTATTTGTCAATATTTGTGAGGACGGGTTGTTATAACTGTCCAGGTTAATGATTAATGATTAAGTGTACTCTGATTTTGATGTATATTACAGTTTTCTTTTAGAAAGATCTATGTATACTATATATTTCTCATCACGATGTGAGATTCTGTTCCATCTTTTATTTTCTTTTATCCCAAATGATCTGACATTCTGGCACTTAAATGCTCGGCACACGAATACCGTGGATGTATTATTGTTGACTTTTGAGGGTCGAAATAGTTACACATATCTATAAAGCATTCCAGTTAAGTAGCTAAACCACTCAATGACTTTCATTATTTCAGATCTCTTACACTAGCACACATTTGGAGGGGCAGTGGATATCATATCAACAATTAGATGGTAGCTATGAATCTTCGCCTTACTGCAAAGTTTGGTAATAAGATGAGAAGCAACTAATGGTTAGAAAAATGGAAATATCGATGAATGACCACATCCATCCTAATAAAGTTGCATTGTATTAGACATTGAAATAATTATACACTTACGAGGAAGAATGGTATAAAAGAAACATAAGAGCATATAAGGCTTGATTTATGAGTAAGGCTAAGTAATGCTCGATAACTTAGATGATTGCAAATGGTTTATTCTTATTTCATGCAGTTTTGATAAACATTCTTTACTGCTCCACTTTATTGGTTTGTCTAAATTCATTTAATACATGATACAATTAATTAAAGTTTTAACGTAGAGTGTTAGAAGATAAAATTAGGACACATACAAATTCTGTTGGAAGAGAATAAAACTGTGATATCTTATGTATCTCAATGTAAACATGTTCAAATGTCCAATGTATAATAAATATTACTTTTGTTGGATTAAACTATTTTGCATTTCAATCTTTTTAAAATATTTTTTTTGTGCACGTCCATCAGATGTGCCTTAATATTGGCATGTATGTATGTATGTTTATGTGTATGTATGTTTGTATGTATATGTGTGTATGTATGTTTGTGTGTATGTACAAACACACACACACACACACATACATACATACATATATATATAAATATATATTCATTAATGGTAATTAACACGAATATTGATGTCGTAAATCAGTTTATTTACCTATTTTAATACTCTAAGAAATGGATGAAATGCTTCTATGGTATTCAATGGGCACATGCCCATATTCATTGAGGTCAAATGGTTTGTAGTGTTGTAGTATGAATCTTCACTTGGGATTTCCAGATTCTAGAGCTTTCTTCGCAAGTTTCCTCCAATTGGAGCTGAGTAAGCTAGACCAACCTCCTTTCTTTTCTTAAATCTCCCTATACCAAAGTATACAACACACAAAAATAGCTGAAAAGGATTTTGACACTTATGCCTCACATTAATTATTTTTGAATTTTATTCGAGGATCATACATTAGTCTAGCACTAAATTTCAGGCTTTAATTTTTTTTTTTGAAACTTGGTTCTCATTTTTTTCCTTCTTTGTTTAAATTGAACTTGCTACTTTGTTAACAACTTATTTCTCAATTAGCATGTAGGTGAATTTTGTTAAAATATATGAATATGATCTATGGTAAGCCTCTTTTTTTATTCATGTAACTTTTAAAGCTGAAGTTTTTGACAATGAAGTCTTCTTTTGACAATTTTGACATGTAGTTCATGTACCTTTGATTCTATAGTTGAAATTTTTGGGGTTTCCATGAAATGTTATAATGTTTCGGCTCTACAATAAACTCTTACAAAACTTTTTAAAAAACAGTGCCATGTATTAGTCATGCAAGTTGATATTGATTTATTCATGATATTTACATTTTCTTTTCCTTTTATTTGACAAGATGTGACATGGAAGCTACTTGTTTTGAATATGAAGTCAAAAATGCAAAAAGACAGCAGTTTGAATCTAGAATTCTATAGATATCCCTTCATATGTTGTTACTTTTGCATAACAATACTAATAATAGGCTTGCATTTATACATCCTGATTTTTTTTTCTATTTTATGTATAACAGATCAATCATTCTTATCAATATCGTATCGAACTGCTTTGAAAAGCATGTAGTACAGAACCATAATAATCCGGAAACTTGTAGAGGACATGCACCAAAAAGCTAAAGGCCAAGAAAAGTGCATAACTACACCTGAACATTGAAGCATGGAAGACTACTTCCACTGTTGTAAGGGAATTATTTAAGCAAGCACTGGAACATGAGCCCCTGATGCTAATAGCAGGGTATTCATGTAAGAAAAGTAGATTATTTCACTTTGGTTTGCATATTTTACTATCGTGGTGTTGATATGAATAGTCGTATCTTGTCTTCAAGGTCTTTAATAGCAGTTATATACTTTTTGATGTACTTCTAAATAATTGTATTGGTATGTCATCACAAATATTATATGCTTGGACTTGTTGTAAAATTATTTATGTCATATTTATTTGTTTTTATTCTTGAATGCTTTTTTATGACTGTTGGTTAAATTTATTCGATTATGTTTATTTTAAAATTTATTTTATGTGAAATGCCATCAATAGCATATAACTAATACAAATCCATGGCATTTGTAAATTCTACGAATAGCAACAAAGCATTTCAAGAATGTTATGAAAGAGAAATATATTTGGTATTAAAAAATTATAGCGTTTGATGAATGCTATATAAAAAAAGGCAAAAACGCTATACAAAATTAAGGTAAGTAATAGCGTTTAAACTTTCCACGGCGTTTCTTCTACACAGTGTTTTGAAAAACGCTATTAAAAATACACTTCTCAAAGCGTTTTTTTATGTTGTTACAGCCTTGGACCATTATAGCATGTTATTACACGGCGTTCTTTAAAACGCTATAGAAAGTTTTTATAGCGTTTATGAAAGGCAATTAAAAGTTCAAATTGTTGTAGTGAATTTACAAAATTAGAAAAATTGTTGAGCTATACAGTTTTAAATTTCAACTAGAAATTCTATTTGAAATATAAAATATTATCTTATTTTGCAGAATTTTTTTAATATTTACCTATTTTCAAAAATAAAATTTTCTACTTTTAAATAAATCCTTTGAAAATTGTTTTAGATAATTTGAAGGAAATTCAAAATATTTTTATTAAATCCTTTCATATAGGATCGGACTCGGAGTGGGTTTTATTTATCCATTCTTTGGACTTCCCTTTTTTCAAAATATACTAAAAATCCAACCATCATCTTGGAGTGATTTCTACACACCTTCCTTCAGGAACTTATTTAATTCTTACTTTCGAAAATTTGCAACATATAGACCCTTCACTTTCCATTTTTCTGGATCTATCGTAAATCATCAACCGGCAATCTTGCGAAGATCCAAAACCATTGGGCAATCCAGGACCAACAATGGAGTCACATACCATCTAGCTTCAGGGATCCTTCTATATGTAGCATTCATTATCTTCTTAAGTCAACGCCTTTCAATATAACTTAGCTCCCATGGGGTGATCGGAATAGGCGTATATTCTTAACTCTGTCTACTGTTTTGACTCATAGTTGACTTACCCATCTATTTGGAATACGGTTGCAACTATTTGTATGTCCAGAATTTGTAGAGTTCGACGTTCGATATATATAGGTGAAAATACAGCTACATTCACTTAGCGTATTTTAATTCCTATGATCGATTAACCTAAGCTTCGATACCGAGTGTAACAACCCGCACCTTAGTGTGCCCGAATTTTCGCTAAATCAAAAACCCAAGTCCATTAGGATACGAATCGTTGGTGTTGGTACCCTATAAATGAAAAAAATTATATCAGAGCACTATCGGTAAGAACTCACAGAGGAATTAGAAAGTATAATAAAACATATAATTACTGACCAAGACTGATGCCTCTAGTATCTAGTGCCCTTGTCAGTGTCGAGCATGCATAAGGAAATCAATCATTCCACCATTACCGCCTTGTGCCAGGACATGTCCCTCTAAATCTATTTTGTGGGTTATAATGAGGAGGGGTCAGAATAACATTTCGATGACTAGTAAATTGCAAACTTTATTAATAACTCTACCGATTGTTATCAATTACGTGTTATGCTTAGTAAAGCTTAGTTATTTGACTTCATGTACGTGTACGATACACCCCACCTACTTGAGGTATACAATAACTACACACATTTACACACACACACAAAAACATATATATATATATATGTATATGTATATATGTATATCTATATATATTAAGACACCGCAGTCCCTGCATGGACCAGGATACATTCCCCGCTTATATCTATAACTCTGTAAAGTGTCAGGTATCCAACATCTATGTCTAGGCCGAATTACCTGCGTATACTGAGGATCTTCCCGTTAGTGCCTAATAACGACATTACAACCGTTAACCATATTCTACCTCGTCTTAAAGACTTATCTATGGGTTAACTAGCCTTGCCTCCTAACTACAAACTAACTAATAAAAAACTTTGAGGCGGTGCATGTCCCATACAGATCCTATACTGGTAGGAGGTGTAGGCCGTTAGGCAAAACCCGAGTCTTTCTACTGACCCCTCCAGGACCGATGACGCTCTAGACCTATGTGTACAACCCTACTCCTTGCATATATGGTACCAACCTTGTTGACATAGCACTGAGCCTATGCTCACTATCCCATTTAGATTTCCTAATGCAATCAAGGAAATGCCCACTTGGTTACTTAACACATACCCTCTATAAGGATTGAATTAGACCCTACTCGACCTTTTAACACTTCATACCGAGGTGAACACTACTTTGGTATATTCCTACGCGAATGTATATTCCCACCGGTCACATAGTTGAAGATGTCCCACATCAGTATAATGCATAAACAACTAATGGTAGCCCTTTTTGGAGGGCAGACTTCTATCATGCAATATTACTGACCACGCATTACAACCCTTACTAATGACTACGTCATTCATGGTTAATTGAAATTATTGACTAGATCTAATAATTCACAGCTTATAAACGTATACTTGAGCCTATATAGTTTTAGCTGTATAATTACCTTGCCTCTTACGTTCATTTATTAATATTCAAACATTTTTACATGAACTTGCTTCTTACTTCTTTAATAATATTAGATTCATTTACTACATATTTCTAATTTAATAGATTAAGTACTTTATACTGTTTGATTCCAATCAGTATAATTAGATATGTTTTACTGTTCCTTTTTATTTATAACTATTTGAATTGAAAATGGAATAAACACACAAAAGTTTATGTAGTAGAGATTAAATGAAGAAAAGTAAATGAAAAATGAGGAAATAAACAAGACACAACCATTTATAGTAGTTCGGCAAAGCATGGCCTATGTCCACTTTGAAGTTTTGTTGCTTATTTCTGATTTAGAGGCAGAAGTTCTTGGGGGTCAGTACAACTCCAACACTTAGAATTTCAGAGTTACAAGAATATATTTATCTTTACTACTAATAAAGAGAATTCATTGAATAGATTTACTCAGTGTCCTTTTGAAATTCCAAATATACCCTTTTACATCTCATAAAAAGATATTATTCAAATATGGGGATGTAGCCTGTTATTTTCTAAGTACAACCGTTGATCACCAAGGAGAAATACGGTATACGTTCATAAGCTGAAGTATCCTAGTGTTCCATATTGTCTGTAATTTACGTAGGAGTTCATCGGTCGAAGTCTTGTCTGATTCTGAGTTAGTATGAAGAAGTTATTGCAGTATGAACAAAAAAATAGCGGCTTCTGCCTAGGCGGAGTTCAAATATGAGGCTGTAGCCTGTTATTTTCTAAGTACAACTGTTAGTCACCATGAAAAACTACAGCATGCGTTCAAGAGATGAAGTATCCAAGTGTTCCATATTGCCCGTAATTTAGGTGGCAGTTCATTGGTCGAAATCTCGCCTGATTTTGAGTTAGTATGAAGAAATTATTGCAGTATGAACAAAAAATTAGCGGTTGCTGTCTAGGAAGAGTTCAAATATGAGGATGTAGCCTGTTATTTTCTAAGTACAACTACTAATCACCATGTAGAACTATGGTATACGTTCATAGCTGAAGTATCCGAGAGTTCCATATTGTCCGTATTTAGGTAGGAGTTATTGGTCAAAGTCTCGCCTGATTTCGAGTTAGTACGAAGAAGTTACTGCAGTCTGAATAAAAAATAGTGGTTCTACCTAGGCGGAGTTCAAATATAGGAATGTAGCTTGTTATTTTCTAAGTAAAACTGTTAGTCACCATGGAGAACTACAGTGTGCGTTCACAAGATGAAGTATCTGAGTGTTTCATATTGTTCGTAATTTAGGTGGGAGTTCAACGGTCGAAATCTCACCTGATTCCGAGTTATTATGCAAAAGTTATTGCAGTCTGAACAAAAAATAACGGCTTCTGCCTAGGCGGAGTTCAAATATGAGGATGTAGCCTGTTATTTTCTAAGTACAACTGTTAGTCACCATGGAGAACTACAGTGTGCATTCAAGAGATGAATTATCAAAGTGTTCCATATTTTCTGTAATTTAAGTGGGAGTTCATCGTTCGAAGTCTCGCCTGATTCCGAGATAGTATGAAGAAGTCATTGTAGTATAAACAAAAAAATAGCGGCTTCTGCCTAGGCGGAGTTCAAATATGGAGATGTAGCCTGTTATTTTCTAAGTACAACTTTTAATCACCATGGAGAAATATGGTATACATACATAAGCTGAAGTGTCAGAGTGCTACATATTGTCTGTAATTTAGGTTAGAGTTCATCGGTCGAGGTCTCGCCTGATTCCGAGTTATTATAAAGAATTTATTGCAGTCTGAACAAAAAATAGCGACTTCTGCCTAGGCGGAGTTCAAATATGACGATGTAGCTTGTTATTTACTAAGTGCAACTGTAAATCACCATCACTACGCCATAGATGACCTTCTGCAACATTTTTGCAAGGTGTTGCCAGCTAAAATGTTGCGACAGCTATAAAATTTTGGTCCTACTGCAACGTTGTATTTTTGGTGTTACCTTAGCCATAAAAATGTGTTGCTCTAGCTAAACAAGTGTAACACGATGCAACAGTTTTATATAGTGTTGCTATAGATATATTCTAATTAAAAAAAAATTACACCTCAGCGATCCACACCATTAGTTAAAACAAAATCTCAACCATTCATCCACGATCTATTACGCTTCCTCTATTTCCCGCTAACATTTTCATTCACGCGCCTCCTTTTCATTTCGTTCTCCCCAAATCGCAGAAACAAAAAATTAGGCTTCTCCCCCAAATTTCTTTTTGCTCTGGCCCGATCTATGGCAATCTTCATGGGATTCGCGTTTGAGTATTCCTTTTTCATTTCTTTTCCACACCTACTCTCTTCTCTTCCTTATGTCTGTAAACGGAAACGTAAAGAAAAAAAAACATGATGGTTTTAAATTCGAAATCAATTCAAATTAAAATCCTAAAATTTAAAAGTTTGTATCTTTGGACTTCTTATGCCGAGATCAACGCATCTAGGTCCGTCTCGATGGGTGCGGTTCCAGTTTTGGGACGATCGATGTTAGGCAGAAATCTAAGATTGTGTTTTCGAGATTATTGGTCAGCAATGGTAAATACGAGGCTTGGTTTCGGGTTTTCTAGGCTTGTAGCAGTTTCTGGTGGGAATTTGTGAAGCGCGGTGGAGTTTAGATGGGGTTCGATGATTTGGGTTTGGATCCAGGTTGTTGAAAGTCGCGGTTTAGGCTAGGGTTTTGTGTTGGTTTTGGGATGTTGAGGTCGAATAGCACCTACGGCGGCGATATAGGGCAGTGTGATGGGCTAGGGGATTGCTGCAACTTGGTGTATGGTCGATTGAGAAGAGTGATGTCATGTTTAGGGGCGGTTGTGGAGTACACAGTTAAACGCGAATGACTTGGAAAGTTGATGCTTTTAACACCAGTTTGGGAACTCAAACGTCAACAGTGGTGATTTTGAGTTTCTCATTGCTTTCAGTCCCACTACTGGGTAAGAATCCTCATTTTATCATGGATTTAAGGATTTGATGATTTTAATTTTGTAGATCTACCAAATGAGATTCAATGTTCTATTATTCGGGGCGTGGGTTATATTAGTGGTCTTTACAAGCGCTTAATTAAACTAAAAGTATTAACCCATATAACAGTAAGATCATATCAGTGGTCTTTACTCTCTATTTTGATCGGAAGATACGTGCTTGTATTATATTTGATCAATTTTTCAATCCACATTGCAAGAAATCTTTGGATTATTTTGACAATTAACGGTACACAGAAATGAACAATGGTAGACATGATCAATGCTTATTGGAAGAAAGTGACAGTCGTGATGAAGTTGGTGATGCAATGATAGAAGGGAATGTTATTGTAGCCGATGTCAACATATCTGATGAATCAGATCATGATTCAACGTCAAGTCATCCTAGTAGCAGATCTTATAATAATCACTGGCCTCAAAGTTTCAGGTATGCGCTTTCTACTATGCCATTATCCTGTCAAGGTACTTAATTCGTTCAGTGTTTATAATTTTCTATTTAGCTAATAAATCTGCTTATATGTAATAAAGAATAAGGTTCAGTGTATGAGTTGGATTTAAATCTATGATTTATGCATTGATACTGTGATCGATATGGAAGTAGTTGGTTGGACTAAAGTTATGTGTAATTAGCGCAATTAGGCACTAAAGTTGGATTTACATATCATTAGCGCAATTAGGCACTAAAGTTTGAACCATTGTGTGCCTTCCAGTATCAAAACACGCCCAACAAGAAATTATTTATTTGAATCTCTGTGGCTGCCAAATAAATAATCACCAAATCCAAGGGTCAAAATCGGTTGCAGGAACAAACAAAACCCAGAGAACGTGCTAGATGGATTATCTTCTCCTGACCATTCATATAATACTACTTGTTGCACTTTCCAATTCCATATACAAAACCCAGACTACTTGTTCTCCTGACCATTCATATAATACTGACTTATTGATTCATTTCCTTCTATCTGCTGTAGCCTATGGTGCTGAAAGCAGTACACTACAATTTAAAAGAGATGACTTTCCATCTGAATTTGTATTTGGAGCAAGAACCTCAGCTTATCAGGTGAGTTCTGGTACAGTTATTTATAATCTTATTTATTTTTCATTCCATAGTTTAGCAGTTTTATATTTGGTAATCGTAGTATGAAGGAGCAGTAGCCGAAGATGGGAGGAGTCCAAGCATTTGGGACATATATGCTCATTCTGGTATCTGTATCTACATACCTCCATGTGTACTTTAAATCTGTAAAGACTCATTGCAAACCTATTCTTTTGATCATGTATATGGATTGGAGAAGATAGAGTGCAGTTCATCACGTCTAGTTTCTTTTGATCGAAGATAGAGTGCAATTCCTCATTAGCAAGGGCTCTTATATATTTACCTGGAAAGCATGTCATTCACTGAGACATCAAACCAGAAAACCTACTTATGGGGTTCAGGTACTAAAACGTTTGATGCTAAATACATAAGTTGATGTAGCTCTGGCACACCTTCTTCTTCATACATTTTAAAAAATGTTTGATGCTCTTTCACAGTGACTTTGCTTCTACTCTTATAAATTAGGAATAATACTTAGATACCACAAAATTATACAATTAGAATGTATGTAAGCATGGAAATTGGTTCCTGTTCTTATAACTTTATGATGTGCAAGAGTATATTTTTAAAGGTCATGTATTATTTACTGTATATTTTTAAAACGACAACTTTTAATGTTAAATATAGGAATTTGCTAAAAATATATAGCATTAAACATTTTTACAAAAATAAGAAAATCGATAGTTTCATCTGTTATAAGTTGGGATAAACTTATATTTGTTTGAATTTAAATCTATTTTTGTTCCAGTTTACTGTGTGTGTATGTTTCTATATTTGACAGGTGTACAGATGGCTGGACAGATATGGAAGTAGTTGAAGATTCAGTGTATGAGTCGGTATGTGTCTATAAATGAAACTGTATATGTAATGAGTGAACTGAATGATGTAGTGAGGAATATCTGTATATGTGAATATCAGTGTTATATATATCATTGAATTGTAAAATAGTGGAGTCGGGAATTTGTACTATTTCAAATGTTGAAATAAAATATTAATTTAAATAAAATACTGTTTTAATATCAAATTCTGTGCAATAGCATTTTATTAAATAAATATTTCTATTAAAAAATAAAATATGCTCTACATTGTGGGCCCCACAAGATGTGGACATATGGTAACATTTTTGGAATGTTGCTACAAACACCTATGGATGTTGCTATAGACCCAAATAGGGTTCTATTGCAACAATATTACTTATGTTGCCTTAGATAGTCAAAATGTTGCCTTTGAGGTCTAAGGCAACGACAAAAATTACATCACCCGAAAAGTGTTGCCATAGACCTATGGCAACATTTTTTGGGCCTGACCCAATATTTTTTTTGTGTTGCAGAAGGCCATTTATGGCGTAGTACA
Source organism: Allium fistulosum (assembly GCA_030737815.1). NCBI lineage: Eukaryota > Viridiplantae > Streptophyta > Magnoliopsida > Asparagales > Amaryllidaceae > Allium > Allium fistulosum. The sequence continues at coordinate 247,123,089 of CM060905.1, read as the reverse complement.
TGGAGAACTACAATATACGTTAATAATCTGAAGTATCCGAGTGTTCCATATTATCCGTAATTTAGGTGGGAGTTCATTGGTTGAAGTCTCGCTTGATTCTGAGTTAGTATGAAGAAGTTATTGCAGTCTGAACAAAAAAATAGTGGCTTCTGCCTAGGCGGAGTTCAAATATAAGGATGTAGCCTATTATTTTATAAGTACAACTGTTAATCACCATGGAGAACTACGGTATACGTTCATAAGTTGAAGTATCCGAGTGTTCCATATTGTCCGTAATTTAGGTGGGAGTTCATCGGTCGAAGTCTTGCCTAATTTTGACTTAGTATGATGAAGCTATTGCAGTATGAACAAAAAATAGCAGCTTCTACCTAGGCGGAATCCAAATATGGGGACGTAGCCTATTATTTTCTATAATCACCATGGAGAACTACGGTATAAGTTTATAAGCTGAAGTAACAGAGTGTTTCATATTGTCTGTAATTTAGGTGGGAGTTCATCGTCAAAGTCTCGCCTGATTCCGAGTTAGTATGAAGAAGTTATTGCAATATAAACAAAAAAAAATAGCAACTTCTGCCTAGGAAGAGTTCAAATATGAAGATGTAGCCCGTTATTTTCTAAGTACAATGGTTACTCACCATGAAGGTCTACGGTATACGTTAATAAGCTGAGGTATCCGAGTATTCCATATTATCCGTAATTTAAGCGGGAGTTCATCGGTGGAAGTCTCGCCTGATTCCGAGTTAGTATGAAGAAGTTAATGCAGTCTGAACAAAAAATAGCGCCTTCTGCCTAGGCGAAGTTCAAATATGGAAATGTAGCATGTTATTTTCTAAGTACAACTTTTAGTCACCTGGAGAACTACAGTGTGCGTTCACAAGATGAAGTATCCGAGAGTTCCAGATTGTCCGTAATTTAGGTGGGAATTCATGGTTGAAGTCTCACCTGATTCCGAGTTATTATGAAAAAGTTATTGCAGTCTGAATAAAAAATGCAGCTTCTGCCTATGCGGAGTTCAAATATGGGGATGTAGCCTGTTATTTCCCAAGTACAACTATTAATCACTATGGAGAACTATGATATACATTTATAAGCTGGAGTATCCGAGTGTTCCATATTGTTAGTAACTTTGGTGGGAGTCCATCGGTCGAAGTTTTGTTTGATTCCGAGTTAGTATGAAGAAGTTACTGCAGTCTAAACAAAAAATAGCGGCTTCGGCTTAGGCGGAGTTCAAATACCAGGTTTGCATTTACAAATCAATAATTCTTTATACTTCGTTTTCTAGTTCTTTTCATGTCTATTCTTTAAGGTTCATGTTTCCTTTTTTGAATGTCGGAAAATTGAAGAAAAATAATTAAAATGGAAATAAAATATAAATATTTTGCTTGGATAATTAACCCTATTAAAATAAGCAGTATAAAATTAAGAAAGACAAATATGAAATTACTGGTTTTCAGAAAAAATATTAATTTAAAAGCTGGTTTCCAAAAGTGTAACTGAAAACATAAAAGACAAAAATCTACAAAAGAGTGGTAAAGAAACAATTAATCGTCGATATATTTTAATACATTTTTGCTCACAGCTCACACTAGCTAAAAGAGCATAAGCATGTAAAAGTACAAGTATTATTTCCATTTATAGTAGTATAAAATAAACTAAAGCAAAACAAAGGAATGACAAAATCTATGAATGCTTTCAAGTTATTGGTTCTATGAATGTTCTTCAGTTGTCTTAGTCTTCTCGGTCGTTGCCTTAGCTTCAGTTTATGCTGGCAAGGCTACTATCAAATCTACTTCCATAGATGCAACTATAAATGCATGCAGGTTGTGATTAAATGCGAACCCACCTGGACATGCATATATACTCATAAGAAATAATGGAACTCCATCCCAAAGATAAAAATGAGCCATACCTTCTTATTTATATAAGTAGGGAGCCTAAAATCTCATCTAAAATATCTCCAAATCGTTGTGCATGAATTTGACCAATTCTCCCAAAATAATAGGCGCCACCTCAGTAGAAAATGGGAGTCGGCCAATCCCTAAGCGAGAGTCGGTACCGAACCCCAAGATTCCCATATTTGGCATCTTCAATCCCTCACCTCGAATCGTCTTGTGGTTAGCTTCTCGATCCCATAGCCGTTTGCACCAATATTAACTTATTTCTGAGCCCGAATGATGGAGTTAAAGGAGAACAAAGTTGTAGTTTCACGTGTTCATTGAGATCGATCAAGAATTGCATCGAATAAGAAAACCAACTTCGGAAATAGACTATTGGCTCCAAAATAAGCAAGTAGGTAGAAGATGGGGTCCACTCAAATCGTATTTGGGAGTCGGTATCGATCCCCAGTGGGAGTTGGTATCGATCCCCAACCTTGGGGATCCCATTATCTTGTTGCCTTGGATGGTTTTGGCTTTCACCTTGCGACTTTGTCTATGCTTGGTTTCTGGACTCCTGAGCTATCTTTACAGGCTTTACACCTTGCCAACTCCAAGTTCTATCTATCCAGTTTATCCGGATTTTTCCTGTCAAAAGGCAGGATAATACTTGCCCTAAAAGTAATCCCATTTTAAACGAATGTGCTTTGAATCAACACAGGTTCAGATTTCCGTGGAGGATTCCACTCTGTGTTTTGAATGGTCGCTACCCTTTCACGAATCGATTTCGTGAATTGTCATGTCCATAGCGATTCGTCGTGACATTTTGCCAACACCCATGACTATAAATCTAGAACGTGATCTTTTGTTCCAAGTTTAATGATTTTAGATTAATTCCATCCATGAGTTTCCCATGTATAAGTCTAACTTTTCCTCAACTTTAGTCGTCAAGTATTGGGTATATACACACATGGCTCATCATACATGCATAGGTTATTAGGCATTCACACACATACCTTCGCTACTCTCATTACCTCCGTTGATGCTACCAACATTTCACTGAATCCTCCACCTCGCCTCAATCTGAAGGCCATCGACTCACGCCCTAACCTCCTAATCCCTGATCCATATAGATTTAGGTAAGCGCTTGGCCATGGTCATGAACAGGAAGAGGGATCTTGAACATAAGCAGGACGGAACTTGGCTTGGATGGACAAACGGCGATGGCTACAGTTTTGGGATCGGCAAAGATGGAGAAGAAGAAGGGAAAATCCCTTTGAATGTGGTGATCGGTGTGACTCCCATACTTATGCGAATTTCGCCCTTGTTCCAAGTTTGCTATCAAAACATTGCCTTGTCGATTCATGCTGAATTCCTCTTCTATCTTGAAACATCTCGAAAGCATGGCCAATAACATAAAGCTAGTCGCGCCGGTCAGTGATAACGGTCACGTCGAGTGATGCCCAGACTTTTAAAGATGAACTGTCACACCAAATAGTTAATTAATACCGGAAATCTGAACTATATAGAAATGGACCAAAGATGTTTCAAACGCCTGGCTTCTCGGACTATAGGTACTTCACCTTCAAAGTATATTGAGTATGGCACAGAGTCAAGCTCAGCCACAACTTCTCAAGCATAGCAAACTCCTATCCAACAAGAGTGGCAACCAGAAATTCCACATGTTGACCAAAAAAATCTAGAGAATCCCGAAGTAGAGCAACAGATACCTGAAAATTTGGTTGAACTGGTAGATGGGCCTCAAATAGATCCAACACCCGATAACCTTGACGATGCTGTAATATTGAATAATCCGGTCGATTTTGTTCCCTCCAAAATCAATGAAGGATCTCTTCGGAGGATATGCAATAAGCATGGAATTCCATTTGATGATGTTCTAGCACTGTCTCGTGACCAAAGAGCTCACGATCCTCCAGAAAGATATATAGCTTACAAAAGATACATGTGCCTGGCTGGTTGCGTCCCACCATTTAATCAATTCGTCCTTCGAATCCTGAACTTTATGAGACTGGCTCCCACACAACTGCATCCAAACAGCTAGCTTTTCTTCTTAGCGCTTGTCTAGTTTTCTTAGAGAGTTTGAATCGAGTGCCTAGCGATGAAGAAATCCGACACATCTATAGCTTCAAGAGTCGCATAAAAACCCGTCTCTTACTTAATTAGAGCCAATAAGGGATTGAAGAATCGTTTTCGAGGCTTGGAACTAGCTGAGTTATTTCAAGGCTGAATGGTTCTATGTATGATGTCCACCCGAGTTCGCTCATAGATGGATATCCGGACATAAGTTTTATTTCAAACGTCATTCGTGCATTTGCCTTAAGTCTACATGCTTAATTTATCTTTCACTGTTATACAAATATTCTAGCGAAACCCAGTGGTGGATCATTTTTGGATACTGTAAATACTCTTATGGTAGTTCAGCCGAGGATAGGTATATAAGAACTCTATTGACAGACGAGAATCTTCTCGCCCATGGTTTATTAGAGGAAGGCCGTAGCACTGGCATAGTTCCAGTTGTCGACATCAAGGATGATGATGATGATAATGATGATAACAATCCGCCCGCAGGATTGAAGTCGATCCTAAAGTGCCCCCAGCCCCAAGTCCTAGGACCGATGCCGTAGAAAATATAGAACTAGAACATGAAGGCATCGAGGAAGGCGATATTATTGGAGAGGGCAGTGAGGCCCGCTAAAGTAACATTGAAATGGGCCATGGATCTCAGACCGAACAACCCAGAGATGACCCACCGCGTGCTCCCAAAAAGAGATTGATTGTGAAAATTTCAAAGATGCAGACTTCCACTCAGTCTCACCAGTCACAAGAGCAAAGAAGACTCCATCCATTCCCTCAATGGGCACGTTCGCTAGTTTAGAGTCTATCCCCATGGAGTTCGGCTTTTTCGACATTGGTAACATCATCATCGGTGACATCGGTTCTTCGTCTACTTTGAGAAGGACACCATTCCAACCGGTGCAGGAGAGGTTACTCCCATGAGTAAAGCTCCAGTACATGGTCCATCGGGGGGACACTAGGACACAAACACACACATGCACTATATGACACTCTTACTTGACCCATGTCCTTGCCCATTTGATCTAACTCATTCCTTATTTCTTTACAGGTTCAATGGATAAGAGAAAGCATTCGTTCCAATCCCTGGAAGAGAAGGCATATCATGTTCGACACCCCTGGTTGAGCTCATACCATCAAGGGAGTGGTCGAGAACACGATTCAAGTTATCACTCTAGTTGTGGAAGAGACAACAGGGACAGGAGTAGTTACGACAACGACAGTTCTTCTCATGGTTCCGCTTTTAAGCGCCAGCCTAGATCACCTCTTTCTAGAGGTTGGATAGGCAACCTGACTGTCGTGATAATCTTCTACCGACTGACTCTTTTCGAGCTCTACCACCTGCCTCTGTCCCTTTACATTCCATGGCATTAGCTCACTCCAGTCGGTCCTCTGAGAGAAAACATCATAAGAGCGGCTCCGATACTTTTCATTAGAGGCCTAGTAAAGGAAGCGCTGTTGTTCTAGCCATTACACAGGAGCGGCAAGTAGACACTACGGGGCGGATGTCCGAGCTTAAGAACGAATTCCCCAACATTTGCTTTGATGGAGTTATGTTCTTGCCAAACATAAAGAGAATTCCTACTAAAGTCCAACAGAGGACCATTGACTGCACGATTAATGCCCATAGTCAATACAATAAATGGGCAGAGCTGGCTGAAAAGATTTCAAAAGTCTCAAGAGATAGGCTACAAGAGATAGAGAACCAAAAACACATTGAGGCCGAGAATAATAGAATCATAGCCGCTCTAGACATTGATCTCAAGAATTCAAAAAAATCCCAAGTCGAAGATAAGAGAAGAAGGCCGAGGAGGTCATAAAAGAACTCGAAGTAGAGAGATCCAAGCATTTGAATGAAATCGAGCAAGCGCATCATCGAAACCATGAGCTTGTAATGGAAAGGGATGCTACCAAGAGGAACGCTACTGAATTGAAAACCAAGCTCGAGCGTGAGACCAAGAAAAAGATGAAGCGTTGAAAATTGTTCAGGATGCATGCGACGAGCTGGTCGCCGTCGGGATAGAGTGAAACAATGCACTCGAAATGGTCAAGGACATTGATGCTCTCGTCAAGAGAGAAGTTGAAGCTGCAGTAAAACAGGCCTGAGGAGCAGGTAGAAGAGTGGATGATGAAGAAGTTTGAGCCACCGATAACTCGGTACAATGCCAATGTGCTCAAATTTCGGAATCTAGAGTGGTTTAGGGAAGATTACCCTTTGATGCTTGCCTGTACCTGGGAACGGGTTATCGAGGAAGAGTAAGAATTTCATAATAGTGATAATATTGATATGAAGCAGCTGTAAAAAGAGATTTTGAAGAGAACCCAAAATCCTTCACCGATAATCGGCATCTTATTCATCCAGAACTTGATGCAACCGCTCAAAAAGAATTAAGCGAAGGTTCCGGCTCTGCGCATCATGATGGTACAGCTGGTCAAACTTCCGGGACTCAAGCTGCTCCTAGTTCCACCGTTGATTCCTCTACCGACGCTGTTTATGACCTAGGGAAGCCACAGCTCTAGAAACTTTCCCATATTCCTGAAGGAACTCCCGACAGCACTCCAGCTCATGCGGAAGTTCAAACTGAAGAAAGTATCTCATTGACTTCTCCTATTTTCCAGAGAGTTGACGTATCGTCGGTCGATGTCACTAATCTCCCTCTTTGTATTTCTTTAGGTACAATTTAGCCTGCAATTGCTGCGCTTCCTCCCAAGGATTCTCAACTGGGGCTATAAATATCGGCAACGAAGTCTGTAATCATCATGATTTCGACAACAATTCACAGCATCCCGGTTAAGGAGACCCTGAGCCTTGACGAGTGCATGATAGACATTTTGTTGGAAGAAGGAAACGATGAGAAGTAGGGGACTTAAGTTGATGAGGATGTTATTATTACTAGGGTCTCAAGGTCTCTGTCGGGTCCCATCATGCATGAGCTTGAGCAAAAACTTGAGACGATATCCTCTTTTCCAGTCAAATCAAGCAGGACCAAATAGAAGTTTTCCCTTCGCCATTATCGATTGCTTTGCCCGGGCAAACCATTTTCACTCCAATTTACATTCCTCCACCTGGGGGTGCTCGAGGTACGTTGATAGTATTCTCACAAAGTGTTACAGCTTCCATTTTTTCATCCGGGAGCGGCCAGACTATGCCTACAAGATCTTCGCAAAGCACTCCTCCCAAAGGCCAAGGCGGTAGAGGAAGAGATGGAAAGAGGCAAGAAGAAAGCTTGAGTGATGTCTCCTTGGAAGGAAAAAAAGTCAAAAAAGAAATAGTTGCTAGTTTGTTTTTTTTGGAAAAAGACTCCTTTTGTTTGTTGGCCGGCTTTGTACGGGTTTGGCCCCCATTACTGCTTTTTTGCTTTAGGTGTGAACCACTTGGACTTAGCTTTTCTTATTTAATGTTAATAATAAAGACTTTTTGTTTTTTAAAACTTTGTTCAAATTTGTCTAAGTACTTAAGAAATTAATTTTCCATTTACTATACTTGCGATTTATTTCTTTTAGTGATTATTTTTGAATCAAATCCTTAATCCATTTTGTGATTTGCCAACTCGCATCGTTCTAGCAAATGTAAAGCAACCCTTAGGGTAAACCACTTAAAATAATGTCCCAAGCACACCTAACTCCAGACGCGAGTTTAAGTCAACTACTTAGAATCATTGTCCCTACATCCTCATCCAGGATGTTAGCATTTGACAATGCCTAACTTCGGGCATTGATCAAAGGCTTAAAAATTAGATCCCGCTTTACTCCGAGCATGGACCTTCCATTCTGCCTACTCCGGGCAAGATGTTAAGGACCAGATTGTCACATCTATTTCTATTTATACTTCTGCCCCCGGTCCGGGGACGAGAGTTGAGTGAGCGATCAGTCGTATCACACTTTTTTTTATTTATACTCCTACACTCCATCTAGGAGTAAGAGTTGGCATACGGACGGTTGTGTCACGTCCGGTTTTAAGTTTGTGCTCCTGCCCCCAATCTGAAAGTGAGAGTTAGTTTGCAAATAATCATGTTTCATCTAGCTTAGATTTATACTCCGGCTCCTACTTCAGGAATGAGAGTTAGGGTATGGATGCTCGTATCGCATTCGGTTTGCGTTTATACTCCTGCCCTCAATCCGAAAGCAAGAGTTGGGATGTGGACAGTCATATCATGCTCAGCTTATGCTTATTCTCTTGCTCCTATTCCGGAAGCAATAGTTGGGGTTTGGATGATCATATCATGTCCGTTTATAATCCTGCATCCAATCTGAAGGCAAGAGTTTGCTGATGTCAATCTCCAAACATCAAAAGGGACTTCATGGGCCCAAGCATGGACCGTAGAAGTTTGATCGGCACCTATCTCTGAGTACCTATGCACCTGCATTAATCATATGAAGATTCATTCGAGTCGGTCGAGTCATAACTCTTAAGAAATAAAGAGCAGAATTTATGGCTTAAAAGGCCATTTTATTTGATTAAAGATGGAAAGTGAAAATATTATGTCTTATTACATGGCTATAGCTAGCTATTTACAAATTTATTCTCTAAGTGAAATAGCATCGTAGATGCTCGCTATTCCACGCACTTGGGTGCGAAATCTCATCCATAGTTGTCAGCTTAAAAGTGTCGTCTCCAAGTTTTTCCTCTATTGTGTACGAAACTTCCCAAACCAGACCCAAGTTCTTAGGGCAAGGGAAGAATCGTTTGAGGACTAAGTCGTCGACTTTAAAGGTTCGAATTCTAACTTTGGCGTTATAATATCGTGCGACTTGGTGATTGTGTGCAGCTGCTCTCAACTCAGCTTCAGTCCACTTCTCATCGAGCATATCAAGAGACTTCAGAAGGAGTTGCTCGTTTGTCCGTTGATCATAGTGGGTAACTTGATGAGAAGATACTTTCAGTTCGACTGGAATCATAGCCTTTAATCTGTATGCCAAGGCGAATGGAGAATGGACAATCACAGACTTGCAGTGGTTCGATAAGCCCAAAGTGTTAATGGGAGTTTATCGACCCACCTGCCTTTTGCCTTTTGCGATCGCTTCTTAAGAATGGACTTAATAATCTTGTTTACAGTCTCAAGCTGTCCATTCGCTTGAGGATGTGCCACCGCTGCAAATTTCTTCTCTACGCGGTGTCGGCGGCAAAAACCTTTAAACTTCATACTATCAGATTGGGTCCCATTATCGGTAAAGATCGTTTCTGGAACTCTAAAATGACAGATGATATTCCGAACAACAAAGTTGATTACTTTCTTCATGGCAATCAAGGCCAAAGGCTCCGCCTCAGCCTATTTAGTAAAGTAATCAACCACCACATTGGCGTACTTTGTGCCGCCTTTAGATATCGATAATACACCGATAATATCAATACCCTAAACCGCAAATGGCCAAGAACTTACCATTTGAGTAATTTCCATTGGTGAGGCCCTCGAAATTTTAGCAAATCTCTAGCACTTTTCACATCTTCGGGTGTAATTAGCCACGTCTCAATTAACAGTTGGCCAGAAGTATCTGTATTAAAGAATCTTCTTTGCTTAAGTTTGCCCCCCAATGTGGTCGCTACAAACCCCTTCGTCAACTTCTCTCAGAACTTGTTTGGCTTAGTCGTGAGTGACACACCGAATCAAGGGGACAGAGAAACCTTTCTATACAGTACTCCTTCTTGCGTGATATATCTCGAAGCTTGATGAAGGATTTTTCGTCATTCATTCCTTCTCTTCGGAAAGATCCCTCTTTGCAAATAATCCAAAATCGGAGTCATCCATGACTCCCGTTCAGACTCAGTCTCTAAGATCCAATCGAATCTATCTGGTCGATGCTCGAAGCTGAAAGTACTTCCATTGGAACCAGGCATATGAGTTGCGAATCTCCCGAACTAGCCAACTTAGCAAGCGAGTCGGCTTTCTCATTTTCCTCTCTGGAAATATGAGTGATCATGTAATATTCAAAATCATCAAGCAACTCAAGAACCTGATTTAGATATGGTGCTAGCCTTGACACTCTTTCTGAACTTACCATATTACTAGCTGGGAGTCAAAGAAAACGTGTGAAGTCTTTATTCCCAGTTCCTTAGTGATCTTGAGTCCTGCAATCAGGGCCTCGTATTTAGCTTCATTGTTTGTTGCTGGAAAATTGAGTTTCAAGGCGCGGCAGATCGGGTGTTCTTCGGGAGTGAAAAGCACAACTCCAGCACTAGAACGTCGATCATTGGATGCACCATCTATGTATATCTTCCATCCAACTTTCTTTCCTCCACTGCTCTCCAAAGAATCATCTCATGCAGTGAATTCAGCTATGAAATCTGCCAAAGCCTGACCCTAGATTGCTCTCTAAGGATGATAAGTGATATCATATTGACTCAATTCAATGTTCCATTTTAGCAGCCTTTCAGAATTTTCCGGTCGTTGTGGGACTTGTCGTAAAGGCTAGTCAGTAAGGACATTGATCGGATAAGCCTGAAAGTAGAAGCGGAGCTTTCTCGAAGTGATCAACAGACAATATGCAAGCTTTTCCAGTCTCGGGTAGTTTCTTTCCACATCTGTCAACCGATTTCTAATGTAGTAGATTGGTCGTTGGATGTGAGATTCCTACACACAAGTGCGGCGCTCAAAGCATATATTGACACTTCCAAGTATAAAAACAAGTCCTCATCGTCCACCAGCTTCGAAAGGATGGGTGGTCTTTCCAACTGATTCACCAAAGCTTGGAACAATATTTATAATCCTGGTTCCATTCAAAATTTCTCTTTCCCTTCTTAATCACCTTAAAGAAAGGGATGCATTTTTCGGTGGCCCTGGAAATGAATCGACTCAGGGCGACGACTTTTCCATTCAAGCTTTGAACTTCCTTGATCGTCTTTGGGGCTTCGATCTCTCTCAAAGCCTTGATCTTCTCTGGATTGGCTTCAATTCCATGAGAGTTCACAGTGAAGCCTAAGAACTTCCGTGACGCAACATCGAAAGAGCATTTCAAAGGATTGTTCCACATCCCGTACTGTCGGAGGACATCAAACATCTCCGCCTGATCATCAACGTGATTTCTCCAACGCTATGACTTCACGAACATATCATCCATATAAACCTCCATTGATCGTCCGATCTGGTTCTTAAACATTCGGTTCACAAGTCTCTGGTATGTCGCTCCTACGTTCTTTAATCTGAAGAGCACGATCGATAGTAATAGAGTTTGAGGTTGGTGATGAAACTAGTGTGCTTCTGATCTGGGACGTGCATCAGGATTTGATTGTATCTAGAATACGCGTCCATGAATGAAAGTAACTCGTGCCCAGCATTTGAGTCCACCAACTGACATATTCTTATAAGCAGGAAGCTGTCCTTCGGGCATGCTTTATTCAAGTCTGAATAGTCAATGCATGTCCACTACTTCCCATTTACTATCTTCACCAAAACAGGGTTAGATACTCGATTTGGTATAGAGCATCACGGATAAAGCCATTTTCCTTCAGCTTATCCACTTCCTCCTTGAGTGCAGCGGATCTCTCCGAACCCAGGCCGAGGCATTTTTGTTTCATAGAAATGCATTTGGGATTGATGTTTAATGCATGGCTCGCTATCTCGGGCGAGATCCCACACATATCCGAGTGTGTCCAGGCAAACACATCCAGGTTTTCTTAGAGAAAACCGAACCAATTCCCTCATCACACTAGTATGGAGCTAAGATCCAACTTTCAAGTATTTACTTGAGTCATCCCTGCTGATTGGAAAGCGATTGTCAACTCGACGAGAGTTGCTCATCTTCCCTCTGTCTATTTTCGTAGTTCCATGTCATCATAAAGCCGACTGGTTTGCCTGAGTTGGGGCTCAGGCGGTAGTTGCTATGCATCCAAAGCCTTTATGAAGAGGACCCCTCTACACTCTTTCCTTTCTCCTTATGCCTTACTTCCTTTAGTTCGGTGACATAGCACTTACAGCCAGCCACTTAATCTCTGTGCATGATCCCCACTCCATTTTCTGTAGGGAATTTCATAGTTAAACACCAAGGAGCGATGGTCGCTCTGAATTCGGCTAGGGTTGTTCGGCCCAAGAATGCATTATAGGCAGAATAGATATCCAACACTAAAAATAGCAAGACCCACACTCGCATGCGACCACCCTCACCAAGTTCCACCGATAATTCGACAATCCTATGGCTTCAGTAGCCATCCTGTTGAACCCATGTATACAAGATCTACAAGGCGTTAAATCTCTCTCCTCTAACATCATTTGGTCATAAGCTTTTTTGTACAAAATATTGATTGAACTTCCACAATCAACAAGCACCTTTTGTACAATAGCAGGACCAATCGCGGCTGAGATCACGAGTGGGTCAATTGTCGGAGCCTTCACTCTGTCAACATCTCTGTTTCGGAAAACAAAATCGTCTATCATGGTTCGAGATTGTTTTGCCAGAGCTCCATCCTCGATAGCATAACAACTTTCATTCTTAGCATGCTTCAAGGCTCCAAAATACCTATCCATTTCCGTAAAGCTCTTATCGGTAGGATGAGGCCCACCGATGATTGTGTTTATCACTAATTGTTTTTTTAGCCGCCTGAATGCATTAGCACCGGGTTCAGCTTGCCTATGCTGGGAAGACGATCTAGGGCCGCTAGAATTTCCTTGCCCGCCATCCTTCGGGGCTTTCACATATTGCTGCAATTTTTTTTTCCTTACTAATTCTTCAATCATTCGTGCATGTGCCTGCACTCATTAGTATTATGACCGTGAGTCTCATGGAATCTGCAGAACGTACTTGACTTCCTCTCCTTCTCAGTTGACTCCCAAAGAGACGGCTTCCTATACGGTTCGGTATTCTGAGTAGCCAGGTAGATGTTCTCTATCGAGTTGTTCAATTTAGTGTAATTGTCATACTTGGGACCTCTGAAATAACTAATGTTATCTAGCTTTCCTTTCTTTGCCCCCATCATTGTTTTGGTTTCCTCCTTTGTTCATATTACCAACTTTCACATCAACATTCCCAGAGCTTCCTCCATATTGCTTTATAGCAATATTACTTTGAATCGGCTCACTCAAATTTCCAACATCAGTCATCCTTGGACACTTACATGCATCCTCCCGATGCAAATACTCATTAGCTTTTTTGTAGTAAGCTTATATTGTCGATGGTTGCTTTCTTTCTATCTAATACCCAAAATCCGAGTCGGAATGAACTCCTCTACAAAGCACCATCAACATGATATCTTCATTTGGATCCGTTATTTCCATTACAGCCACGTGGAACTGGTTTAAATAGTCCCTCAACGACTCTCCATTAGCTTGATATACACTAGACAATGAGATCATTTGTTTTGGACATGAGGTGTGCAAACGGAATTGCTCCACGAATTTCCTTAACAATTCAGCAAAAGATGATATAGACCCCGACGGAAGCTGAGTGAACCATATTGTAGTTACCCCTTCTAAGAAAATTAGGAAACAACGATACTTCATCGAATCTGAAGCCTTGGCTGAATCCATGTGCCATTCATATCTTAATAAGTGTTGCCTAGGATCCATTGTTCATCCATACAACGGCATAGTTGGCATGTTGAATCTCCAATGGTATCTCGCGTGAAGGATGTCCTCTAACAACGGGTTCCAATTAGCATAAATTTCTCAATCATCATTAGTTTTGGATCTATTTCGCTAACCAACCTCCTAACCATATCCTCCAAATAGTCTGAACCAATAGGTTCGAATGAACCGTGGTGATCAGGTCCTACCCTAAGTGTTCGTCCTAGCGAACGCTCTCGAAAAGGTGCTCAATACCTAGGCTTCCTAAACTTCGAGGGATCGATTCGTCCAGTATTCCCCCTGTTTGATTCCCATGAGCAACATCATCAGCAATATTGTGGTGTTCCAGATTCAAACCTTCAACGGCACATCCAGGGATGACATCCGCATCACCTTCCAGAGGATGGGCTATGGGCCCACCATTTTGGAGGTCGGTATCGAGTCCCAAGTGAGGATCGGTACCGATCCCTGAATTTGAGCTTGTGGCTCGTCCTCTTCCTTGTGCAGATGTTCCAGAAGTGTATTGAGTTTTCTTCTGCCTTCCTTCCCTCCATCTTTACTCAAATGAAGAAGAACTCTTTGATTCTGAGCTGGAATCCCTTCTACTCCATCTACGGCTGTTTTGAGTCAACTCATTCAATAGCCTCAAGCTCTATTGCATCGTGTTGTTCATCTCATGTTGGCTAGCCTGGAATCTGTCTTCCATCTGCTTCATCATCATATCCATCTCCATTCTGGTCACGACATTAGTTGGAGTCTAGATCTCGGGTTGAGCTGGTTGGACAACTCCATCTTCTTACCGAGGATTCTAATTCTCAACTTCAGTAGTAGCTTTGGAATTGGTAGAATGATCTCTTCTTGATGGGGCCATGGCAGGAAGCTTTTAGTAGATTTGTTGGAAATCTGATTTGTAGGATTAAAAGATAGAGAAATTTGATCTATCTCTTGGATATAGGAAATCCAATAGTAGATGAGGGGTACTAATGGCTTGAGAATATCCAATCTCGGTGAAAGCACCAAAATGCTTGAACCGAAAATGGCACAAACACCCAAAAGTTTATGCGGTAGAGATTAAATGAAACAAAGTAAATGAAAAATGAGGAAATAAACAAGACACAATCGTTTATAGTGGTTCGACAAAGCAAGGCCTACATCCACTTTAATGTTTTATTGCTTATTTCTGATTTGAAGGCAGAAGTTCTTAGAGGTCGGTACAACTCCAACACTTATAATTTTAGAGTTACAAGAACATAAGAAATAATGCAACTCTAGCCTAAAGATCTTGAAAAATGAGCCCTACCTTCCTATTTATAGAGGTAGGGAGCCTAAAATCTCGGCTAAAATATCTTCAAACCATTGTGCACGAATTTAACCAATTCTTCCAAAATAATAGGCGCTACCTCAGCAGAAAATGGGAGTTGGTAACGATCCCTAAGTGGGAGTTGGTATCGATCTACAAGATTCTCATATTTGGCATCTTCAATCCCTCACCTCGAATCGTCTTGAAGTTAGATTCTCGATCCCAATGCCGGTTGCACCAATATTAACTTGTTTCTGAGCCCAATGATGGAGTTGATGGATAATAGGAGAAATAACAAACTTTGGATCCGTGTTGGTTTTTCTTCTACGAAGCTCGTACGCCAGCCTTTTCTTTCTTTTTGTAGGTGTTTCAGATTATGCGCCTTGTGATGGTTCGACCATTGGCGCCTTCCCCGGACCTGCATCAACGTCTCCCGGTTTGTTGGCCTGAGAATCTTTAATCTCACCCTCCTCGGTATCGTCTCGAGTCCTCTCGGCAGAGGGCACGACGGGGTTGACGATATCCCTTCTTTGTTCTGCAACATTCCTTGGTAATGCTGCACTTCCAGGAAGCCCGATACTACGACCATCTTCCAACAGCCTGAACAAGGATAGTAACTTATCGGTTACAAGAAGTTTGATGTCCCTGTCTTCAACAAAGGTAGCGCGAATGGCAGCAACACCCCTTGAAAAATCAACGCCTTCAGGACGTGGGCGAACACCTAAAAGAACTCCAAATGTTAGTAGATTCAAGGAAAAGTTATGAGTTAGACTGGTGAACTTGAGAAGGAAGTGAAGGTAATACTTACGTCCTTCTAACTATTATCTCGCAAATCCGGGAGGACATCGCACGTAAAACCATTCATGCTTAAACAATGAGAGTTTGTTCCAAGCGCCCGTCAGAACTTGGCAGTTTGGCGAGGGTTCGAGAAATACATAGGAAGGTCTTCCCGATCGCCGTTTAAAATTGTAAATAAACCTTATACCTTCGGGAGTAGGTGGACGAAATAAAACACCCATGAACAGCAAGAAGGTTCCACGTATGAAAGCGTAACTATTTGGGTGAATTTGAGTAGGGGCTATCCCAAGGTATCTCAGCATTTCTCGGATAAAAGAATTGAAGGGTGGTACGCATCCAGCCCAACACAAAAACTCATTGCACGTTATGTACCTTGCTGGGGGCAAGTGAGGCCTATCATTTCTTGAAGGAACCAAGACGTCCCTAAATAGAATTCCATGAATAGAACATAGCCGGTGGAGAGCAGCCTTGGAAATTTCAAGAAGCCTGTGAATCCACTGGATTATCTAGAAGAATAGCGCCCTCTACAGCATCAGGAGCAGGGCTTATGCTTTCCGTTGGAAGGACTGGAATATCTAAGAAAAGATCGACTCGTGGTTAGAAACTTTTCTTTGTTCCACATGATGGCTGGGAGAAAGCATGCCGGTATAGTTGCAAAACTTGACTTTGCTTCAGAACCAATGTGTCGCATCGCCGAATCAAAAGATGTATCAGTTGAACGCTTCGAGCGTTTGGAATCTATATTAGCTATACTCAGTAAATAATCAAGATTAGAAAAGATAACATTTTCCCCCCATGCTAAGTGTGAACTAGTGTAGTGCAGTGCAATATATAACATATATAAATAGTTTGAAATTAGAAAAACGAAATAAAATGACAAGGCTTGGGAGTTTTGTCCAGATAGACCGTCATCGCTGACCATCTCAACTATCAAGAAAATTGATCGGCTATGAAAGCTTTGGGATTGACTATCAGCATGTTGAAGTATGAATTTTGTTACTTAAGTTCATTTGCAAGTTTATTCGCGAGTTTGTCACTTAGTCCGTATTGAAAGTTCTAGAAATTTGATTGTTCAGTCTCAAGTTCGACAGTAAGTATACGCGTTATATTGTTCATCGTCATATGTTCAAGGTCAGCATGGCAAACTAGTAATAATTGTTCAAATAAGTCAAGTTAGATTAGTTTGCGAGTTCGAGAAACCAAATATTGACCCCATGTCGATCCCAAAGGAAATGTTGATTCCTATCCAAAACCTCTATACCGAACCTCAGCCAAATCAGGGCATGCCGATTGCAATACCACCACCATATACAGATCCCTCTCCTCAATTAAAATTACCAATCCCTCTCCTCAACTAAAACAACTGATCCCTTACCTAGCCAATCCCTATCACTGTCATTTTATAGTCTACCAATCAATACATATCTCTGCTTCTGGCCTTTCTTCTATCAAAATCCTTCGTCGAACCCTCGTCTTTTCTCTTCCTCTCCTCTTCCTACACTTAATTCAATCTACAAAACCTTTATTCCAGTAATCATCAACCTTTCCAATATCGTTCGCCATCTCAACTTCGTACACATATAAACAATAATCATATAATTATACAAAATAATACCTATATGAAAATGTGGAGGTTCGAATTAAGATAAGGACAAGTGTTTTGGGGATTATCAAATCGAGGACGAAGGAAAGGCGAGTTTGTGGGTTAGTGGGAATCATGGATGGATTTAAGGTCGAAGGTTGGAGAGCTTGGGTTCGTCAAGAAGGTTTAGTGCGAAAGTAAGTGAATGGGATAAGTGAAGAAGGAAGGAAAGAAGAGTTTATATATATATATAAGGCAAAGGGGTCGGTCTAAAGTTTTGAGCACGTATTGAAAAGAGAGGGATCGACATAGAAGTTTGCAGATCCCTATTAGCGAGACTCAAAGTAGGGACCGACATAATGCATGCCGACCCCTATACATATTCACAAAAAAAACAAAAAAACGATTTAACAAAGGAATAGAAATCGTTCAGGAAGCTAGATGGACTTATTTCTAAAAATTCAGACTTGTTTCGATTCAAAGCACGTCATGTTACTCATAAGACGTACTTTGGGGGGTAAGTGTTACCCGGTATCCTAACTCGGCTATATGGAACTAATTGCACAAGATAGATTCGACTGTTATTAGGTACAATGACAACGGGGCAATGATTGTAGGATCTGGAAGTAAAGAACTGATGATTATATAAAGCTATAATTGGATGGAATTGGTGGATAAACAATGCAGGATGCTTGAAATGTGGACTTTAGCTTAGACAAGCAAGGGATCTGCATGGCTTGGTAGCACCATAGGGATCGGTACGGTTGAATATAAGAGGGGTCGGTATGGTCGTAGCAAGAAAGGGGTCGACGTGATTTGTTGACTTGGAAGGTCATGCTTTGACTCATAAAGAAGGGCTCGGAAAAGATGGAGTAGATGGATCAGCATACTTAAGTCCACTAGGGAGGATCGGCACACATCAGAGACCAAGTACATTCTTGCATTCAACGGTCGATATTTTAGGATCTAAAAGTCCAAGGCAGATGAAATTTGGAGAGCCAAGTATATGGACCCTAGGGAAACTACCCTAGGGATCGCATGGAAAATGGGAAAAGAAAGAGGGATCGGCATACAACCATCTAGAGGGTTCAGCAGGAAGAAGTTCACAAGTGAAGTTGAATCAATGATCAACCTATAACTTGAGCTCCAGTGGCCCGAATGATACGATATTTGAAGAGCCAATATATTTAAGAATGTAGAAGCCATCATAGGGATCGCTGCCCAAAATCGACCAATGAAGGGGTCGGTACCGATTCCCCTTCATTGAGAGTTGGACCTAGCGACCCCTCTGGTGGGCCCATACGAGTTAGGAGGTCCTATAGCTGAAGTTTCAGAGAGATTGGTAGTCACCTTCACCTATAAATACTGGCCTAAGTGGTCATTTTGAGGATCTTTATGCTGCTGGTTACTCTAGTCTTTTATTGTAATCAAGTTTTTTCATATTTCTTACTGTTGTAATCAGACTATCAGTGGATCAATAAAGATAATCTTCAAAGTGGACGTAGGCATACAACGCCGAACCACTATAAATTTTTGTGTTCTTGATTATTGCTTTTATTAGTTAGCTTACTCTTTAGTTTTTAATTTTATTTTCTTCATTTACTTCTCTACATAAATCTACTCTTGGGTGTTTGTGGCCAATTTGGTTGCAAACATTTTGGTGCTTTCACTGAGAACTTGATTCTCAGTTTGCTAGCATCCCCTTTGTTGTTATTGGAATCAAAGTAAGGAGATTGATAATGGTGAGATGTAGTAGATCTACTTCTCAGAATGTGGATGGAAATGAGATCGCTAGCATTCAATAAGGAGATCCAAGCAATCAGCCTACAAATTTGAATGCTGATCCGGTTGAAATTCAAAACCCTGCTGATTCTATAACTAGAGCTGAATTTCATAATCTAATGAGAGAGTTGATGGAAAGCCATCGACAAATAAATCGGAAAATTCGGACTAATATTAACCTGCTGAACTAGATTACTCAGCAACAGCGTGGGAATGCCAGAAGGGATCCCACTCCTTACTCGGCATCGGAAAGTTCAAGCTCATCAGATGAGTATCACATGAATAGGTGTCGTAGAGTTGAAGAAGATCGTGCAGAAACTTTAGAGCGTCGCTTGGCAGACTATTATGGTTTGCTAAGACCGTTCGGTGTCGATCCCTCCCTAGGGATCGGTACAGATCCCTCCTCCAGAGGGGGATCCCCCCTTACACTTGGGGAATCGTGCCGGTACAATTCCTGAAAGCTTGGATGGTGAAGTTCGGTTGAATGTTGATCAGGTACCCCACCAGAATGACAAAGAGATACATGTTCAAGATGTGCACCAAGAGGATGGTGAACCGAAAAGGCTTGGATGGTGAACCAAGATCAGGTAACCCACCAGAATGACGACCACCGCTTGGCACCACCCATTAAGACGTCGTACTTATCGGCAATGGTCAGACAGTTGGTGAGAGAGAACCAAGGCTTGACTAATGATGACTGGGGAATTTTGAGAAGCCATACCCTGTTTACTGATAATGTTCTGCATGCAGAATATATGAGAAGGTTCAACATGCTATCAATGCCTGCCTACGAGGGAAAATCCAACCCCAGGCAGCATATTATGAGATACGAATGGCTGATGGATCCTGCACGAGCCAATGATGCGACCAAGTGCAGATGCATTCCCATAACCCTTTCTGGGATAGCAACGATGTGGTTCATGAGACTACCCCTATGATAAATTTCAAGATTCGATGAGTTGGCAACCAAGTTTGTGGAGCAATTTTGGATGCATGCGACTTGTCCTAAAGATGTAATTTCCCTTTCCAGCATGATCCAGGCTCCAGGGGAGCCGTTGAAAGATTATTTGGAGAGATTTCATATGGCCGCCACGGAGGTTAGTAACCCAAATGATCATGCTATACTTATGGCCGTGATAAAAAGGATTGATCTGGAATCTGAATTTGGCGATTGGCTGGTAGGAAAACCCCTGCCACGTTGGAGCGCTTTTATTCAAAGACAGCTCAGTTCCTGAGAAAGGAGGAAGCCATGTCCTCCAGGAAAAAGAACGTTGTAGGACCAAGTGGAGAAGCAGTACAGAGTAATATTGTAATAAAACAATCTGATGACAGTTTCGGGAAAATCCAGGTAAAAGTTCAGAAGAAGCCGAATCAGCAAAAAAGAGAGGGAGATAGGAATCGAGAGCGAAGGAGGGATTCTGGGAGATTAAAGCCTAGGATTCCAATGTATGATAACTACACACCGCTAAACATGTCCCTGGAGAATATCTATCTATCTACTTGCAATACCATGCAATACAGGAAGCTACCTCCAAAGGAGTCTACAGACAAGCAGAAGCAGACCGGGAAATATTGTCGGTTTCATGATTGTTATGGGCATAATACAATGAATGCAGGCATCTTTGGGATGTTATAGAAAAGCTGATTCGGGAAAGGAAATTTCAAAATTTTGTGAAAACCCTACAGGATGGAGGATAGGGGACATCTGACCCTAATCGAGGATAAGCTCCGCGTAGGGCTAAGGAGCCTGCACGGACCGGTGGAAGACTAGTGATAAATACAATAGTTGGAGGACCGCACCCTGCAGACAGGAGTTGGCAAGAGATGGAGCGTTATGCTAGCGTGATTGGGCATGTATATTTTGAATGTTGTTCGAATACGGAAGATGGAGCTCCGGCAAAATAGCAGCGGGCAATAGCGGATGATATTGTGTTTAGAAACAGGGATGTAGACAAAGTAGAGGCTTCAACAATTGATCTGATGGTCATTTCAGCTATGATTGGTCCTGCATTGGTGAGAAGGATTTTGATTGATTGTTGAAGTTCGGTGAATATGATATTCAAAAAGGCATATGATCAGATGAAGATGGAAGCCAAAGATTTAAAACCATCTAAAGCTCGTATTCATGGTTTTAATGGCGTTGCGACCGAGGCTCTTGGTTATGTGGAATTACCCGTTGAATTTGGAGAAGGTGAAAGAAGGAGAGTGCGAACCTTACCGTTTATTGTTTTGGATGTTGACTCTCCGTACAATGTTTTTCTGGGTCGACCGGCCCTGGCTGAATTTCGAGTAGCTCATGCACTATGGTGTTTAACTTTGAAGTTTCCGACGGATAATGGCGTAGGAGTTGTTCATGGAGATCAGGCGACTGGACATGTCTATTATGTAGCTGAGTTGAGGGAAGCTCGGCGCAAAGATAAAGGAAAGGGTGTGGACAAGATTGTCCGCATCCAAGCTACCGAAGATTGACAACCAGCGTCTGAGCCTTGGATCGGGCACCACAGTCAGTTTTATAGAGATATAGATCCGAGAGATGACGAAGAGGAGCCCAAAGAGACCAAGGCTGCACCGACTGAGCTAACGATTGATACACGGTCAACTACGGTGACCCATCACGAGTTCTGAAGATTGGGTCATAGCTTAGCCCCCCGATGATGAAAGAACTCGCTGGTTTTCTTCAAGCGAATCTATTTGCTTGGACTCACTCCGACATGTGTGGAATCTCGCTGTCATTGTGAGCCATGCATTGAATATTGACCCGAAGTAAGTTCCGGTAAAGCAAAAAAAATGCGGCATGGATCCGGAGAGTTCTGCCGCTCTCAAAGAGGAGGTGGATAAACTAAAAGTCAACGGGTTTATCCGCGACGCCCTCTACCCCGAATGGATATACAATCCTATACTTATGAAGAAGACAAATGGAAAATGGAGAACACGCATTGATTATTCAGATTCAAACAAAGCGTGTCCACAAGACAGCTTTCCCCTTCCAAGGATTAACCAGCTAGTTGATTCAATCGCATGGTACGAATTGCTATCTTTTATGGATGCATACTCGGGATATAACCAAATCCAGATGCATATCCCCGATCAGGAGCACACCAGGTTTGTTATGGGTGTTGGACTGTATTGTTACGTAGCAATGCCATTTGGATTGAAGAATGCTGGAGCAACCTATCAGTGCTTACTTAACATGATGTTTAAAGATCATATTGGAAAAACAATGGAAGTGTATATGGATGATATGCTCGTGAAGTCATGACGATTAAGCGACCACATTAGGGACTTTGTGGAAATGTTTGACATCCTATGACATTACAAGATGAAAATCAATCCTTTGAAATGTTCGTTTGGTGTTGCCTCAGGACAATTCTTGGGCTTTATCGTCAATGCCCGTGGAATAGAAGCTAATCCCAAGAAAATTCAGGGTATTCGAGATATCCAAGCGCCACGAACTATTAAACAAGTGCAGAGTTTGAATGGGAAGGTTGCCGCCTTAAGTCGATTTATCACCAGAGCTACCGCCAAAATGTATTCCTTTCTTTGATTTGATTAGGAAAGGAAAAAGAAACTTCGAATGGATGCAGGATTGTATGGATGCATTTCAATCTTTGGTGAATCATTTGGAGAGACCCCCTATCTTGTCAAAGCCGGTAGATCATGAGGAGTTGTACATTTATTTGGTTGTATCAGCACACGCTATAAGTACCGCCTTGATTCGTGAGGAGAATCGGATCCAGAGGCCGCTGTATTACGTCAGTAAACGATTAACAGGAGTAGAAAGGAACTATTCGAAAATAGAGAAATTGGTGTACTGCTTGCTAATTGCATCACGGAAGCTTCGTCCGTACTTCCAGGCACATCCGATCAATATTTACGCCTACCAGCCGTTACGACGGGTCCTACGACGACCAGAGACGTTTGGGAGGCTACTCAAATGGAACATTGAGCTCAGCCAATTCGACATTACTTATCTCCTTTGAAGAGCTATCCAGGGATAGGCTTTGGTGGACTTTACAGCAGAGTTTACTGTGCAAGATGATCTTCCAGAAGATAGTGAAATCTTTACTGTACGATGGAAATTGTATACTGATGTAGCATCTAATGATCATTGTTCTGGAGCAAGGATTGTGCTTGTAACCCCTGAAAACAGTTGATTTGTTATGCTTTGAAGCATGATTTCCTAGCAACAAACAACGAGGCTAAGTATGAAGCGTTGATTGCTGGACTTAAGCTCGCTAGAGAACTTGGAGTTACATCTCTTGAAATCTTTTGCGATTCAAAGTTGGTGGTGTATCAAGTTAGGGGAAACTGTCAGGCTAAGGGACAAAGGCTTGCCCCATACCTTTCCCGAGTTCAGGAGTAGTTGATGGAATTTGAATACTATGACATTTCACATATTCCCCACGATCAAAATAGAGAGGTTGATTCGTTGATAAAGTTTGCTAGTACCGACGATGCACAATAGATGGGCTTGGTTCCGATCGAAGTATTAGATACCCAAAAAATAAACATGATGGAAATCGATCAAACATTGGAAGTGGAATCTAAAAGGGAATCATGGATGACTCCAATTAAAAACTATTTACTGCATGGAGTCCTGCCTGATAAAAGAAATGAAAGACGACAAGTCCTTCGCAAAGCTTCACGGTATATTATGCAAGAAGGAATTATGTACATGAAAGGTTTCTCAGTCCCTCTACTCTGGTGTATCGCTCGTGATGAGATAAAGAGTGTTTTAAAAGAAGTTCATGAAGGAGAATGCGGTGATCATACTGGAGGCGAACGCCGACAAAGAAAATACTCCGTTATGGGTATTATCGGCCAACTGTAAATCGAGACGCCGCTGATTATTTAAGACGATATGATAAATGCCAGATATATGCAAAAGTCCCAAGAGCTCCGCCAACAGAAATCACGCAAATGGTAAGCCCATGGCCGCTCGCTATATGGGGTATAGACATTATTGGTTCTTTACCAATCTCTAAAGGTGGCGCGGGGTATGCTATTGTAGCAGTTGATTACTTCACCAAATGGGCCAAGGTAGAATCTTTAGCCACAATCACAACCAAGAAAGTAATCAACTTTATTGTCTGAAACATCATATGTCATTTCGGTCTTCCATGGACTATTGCAACTGATAATGGGACTCAATTCAATAGAGCTGAATTTAAAGACTTTTGTCAAAGATATCGTATTGAAAAGAGATTTGCAGTGGTTGCTCACCCTTAGGAATATGGACAAGTCGAAGATGTTAATAAAATTATCAAGTCTGTTCTGAAGAATGTTTGGAGAAGACTAGAGGCAAGTGGGTGGATGAACTCCCTATGGCACTTTGGGCTTATAGGACCACTCACAAGTCCGCAGCTGGCCATACTCCATTCGCCTTTGCCTATGGTTCTGAAGCCATTACTCCTATTGAACTCGATGTCCCTTCTCATTAAGTGACTTACTACGATCCTAAAACAAATAAGGATCTCTTCTTGGAATCTCTGGACTTTATAGACGAGAAGCGAGAAGAAGTCGATCTGAGGGTGGCTGCACATCGCCATCGAGTCGCCCGGTATTACAACACTAAAGTTCGATCGAGAACCTACAAAATCGTCGATCTCGTCCTGAAACGGGTTTTTCCTACCTCTTCGCACATGAATCCAATTTGGGAAGAACCATATGTCATTGAACGAGAGATTGGAGAAGGAACTTTCAAGCTAGCGACTATTGATGGCATTACACTTCCAAGAGCATAAAATAACGAACATTTACGATGCCATTTTACTTAGTTTATTTCCTTTACATTTCGATTGTATTTACTTTCAGAGTTTGCTCTAGCATTCGATTTTTCGAATATGTAATAAGACAGTTTATGTTCCTTTTCATTTAATGAATAAAGTTTCAGACTTCCTCTGTATTTATGTTTGCTATTGCATTGTATGCTAATTACATAGTGAAACTGATTGATATCAATGTGTGTGAACAGGCTTCCAGAGTTTGGAATCAATCAATCATGCTAACTCCTGATGAGATCAAACAAGATAAGCTTAATCAACTTGTTCATTTAACAATTCCCATTCATAATCCAAAGAACGAGATACACAATAAGGAATAAATGTGGCCGACAATCTGATGATTGAATAACTCCCGCTCGAACTGCGAAATTGAAACAAAATTAAAGCGACCGAGATATGACCGATCGCTTACTAAATCAAACCCAAAATCCTGGGGGGCAAATTAATCAATCAAAAATAGTACAATCTGACCGCTCCCCGAAATAACTCTAAGTTCCCAAAGTGCGGACTGGAGTATAAACATAAATCGGGTGTGAACCGACCACCCCCAAAATAACTTTAAGTCCCCAGAGTGTGGACTGGAGTATAAACATTAATCAGGTGTGAACCGAACACCCGCAAAATAACTCTAAGGCCCCAAAGTGTGGGCTGGAGTATAAATATAAATCGGCCATGAACCGACCACCTTCAAAATAACTCTAAGTCCACAGAGTGTGGATTGGAGTATAAACGTAAATTGGGCGTGAACCAACCGCTCGCAAGATAACTCTGAGTCCCCGGAGTGCGGACTAGAGTATAAACATAAACCGGATGCGATCCGACCACCCATTAACCAAATCTTATCCCCATAGTGTGGATACAAACATGAATGAATAGATGAGTGGAGTTCGACCGTTCTCTATTCCACAAACTTCGGCCTGAAAGCGACATGAGGAGTATAAACTCGCTAAGGGTAGAATTCGACCATCCGACTTCTAGCCTCGCTAAGTCAAAACCGGGGGCAGGAGTACAGTTGCTCAAAAAACCATTGATTTCGACAGCGTAACACTAAGGCCCGAGCCTAGTGTTTGATACGACTCGAGGCCACGACCACTTGGAGGCCTTGGGATGGAGTTGGTGAATTGTTACCAGAATTTACGAACAACAAATACAAGTACATCGAATGGAAAGTAATAGTTCAACTACTTAAATAATAATTCACATGAAAGC
Source organism: Allium fistulosum (assembly GCA_030737815.1). NCBI lineage: Eukaryota > Viridiplantae > Streptophyta > Magnoliopsida > Asparagales > Amaryllidaceae > Allium > Allium fistulosum. Next base: position 247,097,173 of record CM060905.1, on the reverse strand, counting down.
TCAACAAAAAACAAAAACATTTATTCACATAACAGGTTTGGAGATCTCAGTACAAGTTATTCCAAAAAAATCGGGATTTATACCCATACAACCACCACTAGTAAAAGAAACGACTATGCAAACTATGTACACTGAGCTGAAGTGACAGCTATTTCTTCGAATTCCTCTTTTTTTTGAATTTCCCGGGAGTAGAGTCACTTGTGCTTCTCTTTTGGGACCCGTTGCCACCTTCGGCAGGAGAGCTTATGGAGGTAAGAGGAAGTTCACCAGGGATCGACTCACACAGTGGAATGATTTTCAATTGCACAAGATAAGGATCATCATTTTCCACTTCGGTGGGTTCACTCTTAGCCTTTCTTTTCAATAATTTCTCCTTTTCGATCCGCTCCTTCATGCTAGTCTTATCAGTGTGTTCTGAGGCACCGGTAATCATTATGTCATCAGAATCGTCAGTTGAGAGTGGATCCTTGATCTTATCATCATCAATGGCACCGATGACTTGAGCATCGGGCCTCGGAACATTTGCAGCTACCGGGCCCTTAGCCAGTTTCTCCTATTGCTCTGCGGCAGCACCAGTTCTAGGAGTTTGATAAGGGTCTGGAAGACTTGCAAAATTTGTTAAAACAAGGATATTAGCTCAAAACCATTGCACGTGAAGAACAAAAAAAATTTCATATACTGAGGAGTAAAGTGTGATACTAGTGTCTGGTTGACTCTCCATAGTTACCAGAGTACCTTCTTCTAAAATGGGGGATAACATTTTGGATTGAAAGCCAGGCCTGTCCGGATCGTATCCAAGGTCCTGCTCCGTATCGAGAGAGATATTGACGTTTCGACTACTTAGGATGGAGAGGGACCCTTAGGATCAGTCCCTGAAGATCCAATAATATGTTCTCCTGCTTCAGTAGGTGCAGAAACATTGAAGAATCGAAGCTTTGCGGCAGCTAAATCCGAGGGTTTGTTTCCCCGAAGAATTTCCTCACTAATTCTTCTTCATTGAGCTCGGCTTCACCCGGTTCTTTTTTCTTCATCTCGATAATGTGCTCCCAAGCTTCAGCGAATGATTCGAGATAACCCTCACTAAGAAAACTTAAGTCGCGATGGATTAGGACTTTGGCATTGTATTCGATGATTAATGGGTTGAACAAGTCCTTAGTCTCATTCCTACCGGACTCCATGGAAGCTTCCACTTGGGAGTTAACTTGTTCAATCATCTCTTTTCGGCCCTCTTCTCGGGCTTCTTCTTTAAGAGCTTCGATTTTAGCGAACTGCTCGTCGAGTTTATCTTTTAAGCTCCTGGCCTCAACAACTTCCTCACAGTACTTCTGTGATTCTTCTTGAGCTTCGATTTTTTCCTCCCTTTCCTTCTTGAAAAGTTCTTCAAGTTCCTCAATGCGGCGAGTAGAGCATCTTTTTCCTTTTCTAAAGCAAGTGCCCTGCTACAATGAAGTGCCGCGTCGAGTTCCTTTTTATGAGAAACTTCCAAATGGCTAACTGCCTCTGTTGTTTCCTTAGCGTTTCTCTCTGCTTTAGTAAGTTGAGTTTTTAATTCTAACAATTCAACGTCCCGATGCTTGATTATGTCCTTTCGTGTATAGCTTCCAACTTGAGGTGGTCTATCTCATGTTGTCGCTCGATGGATACTTCAGAGACTTTTTATGCCAAGTGTATAAATGATTCGTGCTGCACAAATACATCATTAACGCATGCAAGAGAACTTTCCTTGGCATACCCCTGAATTATGTGAATGGAAGGAATTTGAGGCCATCAACGCAAATTTTTGGAAAAGTGGCCTTGAGCTTGGCCAACTTCTCTGCTTTGTAAACATTGGAAGCAGTAGCCGGCAAAGACGGATTAGAGGTAGTGATTGGATGTTTGCCTGATTGATGTTCACGAGATTGTTTAGAGCTCGAGGAGCCAGAATATTGCTCGTGAGATACAGTGATACGAGGGCCGCGATAGGAAGGCTGTTCTCTACTCTAAGCAGGAAAGTTAGACTGCTCGCCTTGACAAGATGTCTGAGACTGGAATTTGCGTTTGGAAGAGGAAGAAGATTCCCTTGAGTGATAATTCTTATCCCATCCCTCATCCTTCTCCCTATGCCGGGTAGACTCTGAATCTCGGCTAGATCGGTGGTATGATGAAGAACTTCTGAGGCGATCGAAGGCTCTGTAATGAGACATTGCATCTATAAAGACTAAATGAGAACGCATTAGTAATTGTTGCATGAAAGATTAACAAAAAGTGTATAGTGAAGTGCATATGGTTGTGAGTGTCCTAGTGCTTCCTTCCAACAGACCAGTGGTTTTAGCCTTTCTCATCGGCGTTTTCTCTGCTTTATCAAAAGGTCGGATGCCTTCATCACTTCTAGTGGGAGGTTGAGTCCTTCAATGTTGATGTTCGGAAAGTCATAGATCGTGATGTCATTCGGAATTTGAAGATTTGAAAACCCCTTTAATGAACTTTCCAAGTGTTGAGAGGACGATTCCTCTTCAACAGGAGAAATAACAAACTTTGGATCTACGGCGGTTTTTCTTCTACGAAGCTTGTACGCCAGTCTTTTCTCTCATTTTGTAGGTGTTTGGGATTGTGTACCTTGCGATGGTTTGACCATTGGCGCCTTCCTTGGACCTGCATCAACATCTCCCGGTTTATCGGCCTAAAAATTTTTAATCTCGCCCTCCACGGTATCGTCCTGAGTCCCCTCGGCAAGGGGCACAACGGGGTTGACGATATCCCTTCTTTGTTTTGCAACATTCCTTGATAATGCTGCACTTTTAGGAAGCCCGATACTACGGCCATCTTCCAACAGCCCGAAAAAGGATAGTAACTTATCGGTTACAAGAAGTTTAATGTCCCTGTCTTCAACAGGGGTAGCACGAATGGCAGCGATAGCCCTTGAAAAATTGGCGCCTTCAGGACGTGGGCGTACACCCGAAAGAACTCCGGATGTTTGTAGATTCAAAGGAAAAGTTATAACTTGGACTGGTGAACTTGAGAAGGAAGCGAAGGTAATACTTACGTCCTTCTAACCATCATCTTGCAAATCCAGGAGGACATCGCACTTAAAACCATTCATGCTTAAACAATGGGAGTTTGTTCCAAGCACCCGTCAGAACTTGGCATTTTGGCGAGGGTTTGAGAAAGACATAGGAAGGGCTTCCCGATCTCCGTTTAAAATTGTAAATAAACCTTATATCTTTGGGAGTAGGAGGATGAAATAAAACACCCATGAACAGCAAGAAGGTTCCATGTATGAAAGCGTAACTATTTGGATGAAGTTGAGTAGGGCCTATCCCAAGGTATCTCAGCATTTCTCGGATAAACGAATTGAAGGGTGGTATGCATCCAGCCCAACACATAAACTTATTACACGCTGTGTACCCTGCTCGGGGCAAGTGAGGCCTATCATTTCTTAAAGGAAACAAGATGTCCCCAAACAGAATTCCGTAAATAGAACATAGCCGGCAGAGAGCAGCCTCGCCAATTCGGGAAGCCTGTGAATCCACTGGATTATCTAGAAGAATAGCGCCCTTTACAGCATTAGGAGTAAGGCTTATGCTTTCCGTTGGAAGGACTAGAATATCTAAGAAAAGATCGACTCTTAGGTTAGAAACTTTGTTTGTTCCATATGATGGCTGGGAGAAAGCTGATAGTATAGTTGCAGAACTTGACTTTGCTTCAGAACAAACGTGTCGCATCGCCGAATCAGAAGACATATCGGTCAAACGATTTGAGTGTTTGGAATCTATATTAGCTATACTCAGTACATAATCGAGATTATAAAAGATAACCCGTTCCCCTCGTGCTAAGTGTGAACAGTGTAGTGCAGTGCAATATATAATAGATATAAACAATTTGAAATCAGATAAACAAAATAAAATGACAAGGCTTGGGAGTTTTGTCTAGAGAGACCGTCATCGCTGACCGCTCAACTGGCAAGAAAATTGATCGGCTACGAAAACTTTAGGATTGACTATTGGCATATCAAAGTATGAAGTTTGTCACTTAAGTTCATTTGCAAGTTTATTCGCGAGTTTGTCACTTAGTCCACATTGAAAGTTCCGGAAATCTGATTGTTCAGTCTCAAGTTCGATAGTGAGTATGCACGTTATATTGTTCATCGTCATATGTTCAAGGTCCGCAAGGAAAACTAGTAATGATTGTTCAAATAAGTCAAGTTAGATTAGTTTGCGAGTTTGAGAAACCAAATATTAACTCCATGCCGATCCCAAATGAAATGTCGAAACCTCAGCCAAAACCTCTATACCGAACCCTCAACCAAACCAGGGCATGCCGATCCCAATACCATCACCCTATACCGATCCCGCTCCTCAACTAAAATTACTGATCCCTCTCCTCAATTAAAACAACCGATCTCTTACCTAGCCCATCCCTACCACTGCCGTATTAAAGTCTACCGATCCCTACATCTCTCTGCTTCTGGCCTTTCTTCTATCAAAATCCTTCGCCGAACCCTCCTCTTTTCTCTTCCTCTCCTCTTCCTACACCTAATTCAATCTACAAAACCTTTATTCCAATAATCATCAACCTCTCTAATATCGTTCGCTATCTCAACCTCATACACACATCAACAATAATCGTATAATTAATAGAAGTATTACAGAATCATACCTATATGAAAATGTGGAGGTTCGAATTAAGATAAGGACGAGTGTTTAGGGATTATCAAATCAAAGATGAAGGAAAGGCGAGTTTGTGGGTTAGTTGGAATCGTGGATGGATTTAAGGTCGAATGTTGGAGAGCTTGGATTCGTCAAGAAGGTTCAGTGCGAAACCAAGTGAATGGGATAAGTGAAGAAGGTAGGAAAGAAGAGTTGATATATATATATATATATGGTAGAGGGGTCGGTCTAATGTTTTGAGCGCGTATTGAAAAGAGAGGGATCGGCATAGGAGTTTGCCGATCCCTATTAGTGAGACTCAAAGTAGGGATCGACATAATGTATGTTGACGCCTGTACATCTTCACAAAAAATGATTTAACAAAGGAATAGCAATCTTTCAGGAAGCTAGATAGACTTCTTTCTAACAGTTCAGACTTTTTTGATTCAAAGCACGTCACGTTACTCACAAGACGTACTTTGGGGGGGCAAGTATTACCCGGTATCCTAACCTGGCTATATTGAACTGATTGCGCAAGATAAATTCAACTGTTATCAGGTACGATGACCATGGGGCAATGATTGTAGGGCCTGGAAGTAAAGTACAAATGATTATATAAAGCCAGAATTGGATGGAATTTTTGGATAAACAATGCAGGATGCTTGAAATATGGACTTTAGCTTAGACAAGCAAGGGATTGGCATGGCTTTGTAGCCCCCATAGGGATTGGTACGGTTGAATAGAAGAGGGGTCAGCATGGTCGAAGAAAGAAAGGGGTCGGCATGGTTTGTTGACTTGGAAGGTCATGCTTCGACTCCTAAGAAGGGCTTAGCATAGATGGAGTAGATGGATCGGCATACTTAAGTCCACCAGGGAGGAATCGTCACACATCAGAGACCAAGTGCATTCTTGCATTCAATGATCGATGTCTTGAGATCTAAAAGTCCAAGGCAAATGTAATTTGGAGAGCAAAGTATATAGACCCTGGGGAACCTACCCTAGGGATCGCATGGCAGATGGGTAAAGAAAGAGGGATCGACATACAACCATCTAGAGGATTCGGCAGGAAGCAGTTCACAAGTGAAGTTGAATCAAAGATAAACCTATAACTTGAGCTCCAGTGGCCCGAATGTTACGATATTTGAAGAGCCAATATATTTAAGCATGTAGAAGCCATCATAGGGATCGCTGCCCAAAATCGACCAATGAAGGGTCGGTACCGATCCATCTTTATTGGGATTTGGGCCTAACGACCCCTCTGGTGGGCCATACGGGTTAGGAGGTCCTATAGTTGAAGTTTCAGAGAGATTGGTGGTTACCTTCACCTATAAATACTGACCTAAGGTGTCATTCTGAGGATCTTTATGCTGCTGGTTACTCTAGTCATTTATTGTAATCAAGTTTTTCCTATTTCTTACTACTATAATTAGACTATCAGTGGATCAATAAAGATAATCTTCAAAGCGGACGTAGGCATACAACACCGAACCACTATAAATTTCTATGTTCTTGATTATTGCTTTTATTAGTCTGTTAGCTTACTCTATTCCTCAGTTTTTAATTTTATTTTCTTCATTTACTTATCTATATAAATCTACCCTTGGGTGTTTGCGACCAATTTGGTTACAAACAATTAGCAATAGAATTATTGTTATTATTTTTATTTATAGCATTTTAGTTTTACTTTTATAGATTTCTATATTTTAATGCATTAGAACCCATCTTCCCAAAAGGTAATTTTAACACTGTAATTTTGCATAAATTACCTAAAAGAAGATTTGTGTTATTTTTGAAATTACTGGGAATTATCTTTTCTATTATTATTAAAATAGATGGTACAAAATACAGTAAGATGTCCTTATTTTGTACATCTCTTTCTTTTACTCATATCCCTTGTTATTTTAAATAATCCACCTTCATACATAATTATAGAGTTGGATAACTTATAGAAATTTACATTGCTATATACTTTGTTCCAATAAATTAAAATATTACTTAAATCCCAATCCAGTTCTTAACAATCTTCAATTCATGTTTAATAACATATAACATTCAAACAATAAACCTAGAATTTACATAAAAATCTCATTGATAAATTATTCATAACTTTTAGGGACTACTTTCACCCTTATTTGTCAGGTTCAAGTATATACAATATTTAACCAAAGGTAAAAATTCATGGAATGTGTAGGCAAGGTTCTTAAATTCATTACATATGTATATTTAAGCATACAACTCCAAAATTTACATTTAGACATACAAGGAACGAATTTACAACGATATAAATCCAATATTATATAAAAATATATAATTTCCTACTAACCTCTAACCTTTCAAATCTCAATGTCTAAATTCATTATTACTAATTAACTCCCATTCTTTCTACCAAAATATGTATCAAAACCATATACACATTTATTAGAATTTTAGATCCGAGAAGAGATTTGAATTAAATATAGATTTGGATTCTAATTTACAATTAACTTGGATTTTGCAATTTGATTTGATCATATTCTTCTTCTCTACTATTCCCCGATATTCTTTGATTATATATATATATATTATAATTTATATAGATTTTAGAATTTTTGCAGAAAAGAAAATGGTAGAGCTTCGTCATTGCTTTAAAAGATATGACAAGAAAAGTGAGGTACTAGGCCTTTATTTATAGGGGGTTCAAATAAATTATAGCCGTTGGATTAGATTATATTAAATTTGGGTTATTTCACCTAGGTTTAATACACAGCCACCGGCAACCACTGGTTGACCGCTGTGCTTCCACCGATCGACCGCTATCAGTCGAAGGGTCCCAATAAGGGGTCGACCAATTGCCTTTGTATGTTAATATTTGATTTTCGTGTGTTCTGTTTCCAATTGAAACGATTTCGTTAACCTGATTTAACATTAATTTTTTCCTAAACGTTAAGTATTCATTAACGTTAATTAACATTAGTTATGTTTATTTCCTTAATTACATATATAATTATTTCTGATCTAAAATCTTCAAACATTAATAACTTTTTCGTTTGAACTCCGGTCGTGAAACTTTATATATGAAAATTAATCAGAAAATCGCCACAAATACAATAGTGCAAGTTTCATAGCCAAATTCCGACATCTACGATAATTCCATTTTTGGCTTTAATAATTAGTAATTAATTATTTTTAATTAATTATCGTTCAATTTACGGTGTGTTACAATCTAACTTACTGTATACTTTTACTTATGATATCGCTCTTCCAATATTCCAACAATCGTGATACCAAGGTGCCATGTTTCTAGTCTGTAAAAAATTCTATCCTAAGTTCTTCGACATACAAGCAAGTAAATGTTCAGGCATTCCATTAAGGTAATCCCGATCTACTCACCTAAGAGTCCCAAATTTAAGTGAAATTCTAACCTAAAGTTATCTTAGTATTAGAGGTAATCGACTAGGTGATACATCATTTACGTGCAACTATTTTGCAACACAAACTATGTACCCTAGATAAATTGTCTCTCTTCCAATCCAAGATATGATTGGAAAGAATCCTATTATCCTCTCTAAACAAATCTTACCAAAATATCCAAATCCCATTTTTGTGTAATCTTAGACTATAAGTATAAAAGCTAATTCATTATGGATGGGTCAAGAGAATATAGGTATCTCAACATAACTGAACTCTTGGGATCGCAGTAAACCTCTAGGCTACGTCCTTTGCAAGTACTCAAATGAATCACCTTCTTATCATAATCTAGTATTTTTCCATCGTCATCCAGTCTATTCCCATTTTTTCATTCCCTAATGCAATTCCATTAGCGGAATTTTTCCTAAACATAACTTCTAACATTTCTATTCCAACTATTTTATGGTCGAGACAACTCAAGATGGAAAAATGTCTTGCCATATTAATGCAATAAACATAATGTTCAATGCTTAGTTAGTATATGTAACATACTCGATTTTTCGTCGCTCGAAAATCGACATTAATACGACCACTGTATCAACTGCCAAGTAATCGAATGCCGGAAAACCGAATTGTTATGGAGAAAAAGAAGAGGTAGAAGAAAACAGAAGAAAAAGAAAGAAAAATAACACAGAAACAATATCATAATCTCACATTCGCAGCGGAACAACATATAATAGATAAATGAATAATCTTTAATCAAAGAACTATATCATTTCATACATTACATCATCATCAGAGTTTACAACAGCAATATACAACACAACACAACTGGACAGTTATATGAACTTATCCATATACAGAATACACAGCGGAAAAATAATATCATATACAAATGGTACGTCTCGCTATCCAGCTCGCCACTAAGCTCCACAGCACTCCAAAATCCAGAATAATCTGATAACCTAACTCTAGACTGCCCGTGTGGAAAATGATGGGCACCCAGAGTTTAGGAAGGAAACAATAAACTCCAGGTCAGTCATGGTGACTAGTGTGAGAACTAAAACAGTTATTTATTTTTAAAAACAAACAACATGATAATTTTAAAGTCAATTCGCAATGCTTTTGTAAAATGAAACTACCATAAGGCCTCCCGCCACACACACAATGCAAACGCATAATCGGAGGAGATTTCTCCTTATGATAGTCAAAGATGCTTACTACGCAAATCATTGGATTTATTATTATTAATGTCTAGTGTCGAAAACATTTTAAAAGTATAATATAAATCTTAGCCAGCATAGACATTCCGAACTATGCCTACTATAGCTACCATCTAAACAGTGGTGACCACCATAAGTAAATGGCAGGTTCTACAACTAATACCGTACAAGGTTCGTATTGGAAAATGGATTTGCCAACAAATGGTCAGGCTAAGGAACTTCCTTTCCTACTGCCGAATGGGATCGCCTTTGGTTGGACGTCCCGAGAGACAAACTGCTCTCTGCCAACAAAGCCGGGTTACCCCTGTAACTAGGTAACTCACGAATATGTCATCCCCGGGTCCTTTGGGACCTTTATCCGAGCGCTCGGTAACATCATCACACATAATAAATAAAGTGTGTCCACATGAGTAAGTATCTGGGCTCCATACCATGATACCACCCCTTTCCAGAAGGAAATGGCATACCCTAAAGGGTGCGACCCTCATAACCTTGCCGCAACATTCCTGTTTCGACCATTTCCGGGTTGTTGAGGCCCTGACGAAGTCTCGTCCACAAAGCTACGCTTTATACAAAAGCTATGATTTGGGTCAAACAAATGATCAAAGTAATGATCACAAAGATAAATGATCAAACAAATGATCATATCACAAATGATCAAACAATGATCATTTCACAGCAACACTCAGCATGTCACATTACCAAATTGGGAATATATCACTGATAAAGTTCAACTACATAACCTCTGAGCTCGTACGTCTCAGAGAAGGGTGTTAAGCTAAGAGAATAAATTCTCCGCCACCAACAGAAATGTATTTGAAAGAAATCAGCTTTATATCTCAAAACGTAATGTCAGACATGTAACCATACAAGTCTGTTCCGGGTTCGAACAGAACCAAAGGCACTTCCAAAGAAGCCCTGCAATCCGGATATTCACAATCCCGATAAAACTTCCCATCACAAAGGAAATCTCTATACCGTAGCTAACGGTGCAGAGACAATTGATAGGTCATCCTATCATTTTCACAAATACCCGGTCTTCACCACCGGTCTTCAATACGATCCATATCGTCGTATCACAAATTCGGAATGGGTTATACGACACAAAGGTCCTTTCCCGGCTAACCCGAATAGTGAGCGCTTATTCAAAAATAAGTGTGGCATTCAAATTCAAGCAAATCACAACAAATACCCATTCAAGGTAATTATTGATAGTCGGTTATTTAACTATCAATAAAGATGCGCAACATCATCAGATTCCAAATAATTTTCCAAATTATTTATCTTCCAAAAATATCTTTACAAGATATAAAATTTTCCACACTTAACCATTTGAAAAAAATTTCAAATATTCACTTTTCAATTTATCTTTAAAAGATAAAATTTCAAACCTTTCATTTCATATTGGAAAAGAATTTCCATACTTATTTAATAATAAGTAATCCACAAATCCATTTATTTTCAACCTTTGAAAATATTCAATATACTTAAATCAAAATTAAGTATATATTTCATTCTTTAAGGAAATCATTCTCTTTCACAAATTTTATTTGAGTCAAAACGAATGTTACGTAAAACATTGTTACGACAACTCAAAATCACTAGTATAAGGATTCAAAATTAAGATAGATATATAAATCCCAATACTATATAAACTATTTCCTTTCGGAAACCATTTACTATAACAACAGTGTTATAGTCCACCATTTCCTTATTTCTTGAAAATGTCCATTTCAACAATGAATGTTGAAATCTATGTTTTGATACTTAACACGTTTTAAAACAATTACTTCATTTTGTAATATCACTTCTCCAAAACATCTCCATTTTATTTAATAATACATTCACTGTCTAAAATCGTGAATATAATTCATTATCCAAATTCAACATTTCTACACATTTTATTTAAAGGATTATCCACTGTCTAAAATCGTGAATATACTTCCTTTAATAAGCTATATAAACTTAACTTATCAAAATAAGTCGTTTCTCGGATTTACAAATCTATGTTTATAAATTCCATTGGTATTTTATAACAACTTTAACTTATAAAAGCACTTTATTAACCAAATCAATTTATAACTCAATTATATACCAAAAATCCATATTATAAGTTAAATACTTATAATTCATTTATTTGCAAAAATCATTCTCTTAAAACTTCACAAGTTATAAATCTTATTACTTATAAGATTTACTTATACTCCATTTTAACACTTTAAAAACTCCTTTATAACTCAATTATTTTGATCTATAAAATATCAATTTTATAAATCTTATATATATAAACCATTTTAAAATAAATCAAAAATCTCAATTTAAATAAACCAATCCTTTTAAATAATTTACAAATCCTTATTTTTAAACTTCCAAAAATGGATCCGATGATGCAACAGCACCAATCATCAATCACGACAACAAAACATCACATATCATCATATGATAACAGAATATGTCACAATATATGTAAATAAATCAATACGGTGAGGAATCCAGTTGGATCCCTCCAACCTGTTTCCCCGCATCCACAGATGTTAGCACAATACCAATTTCACTTCACAGTGAAATTATCGCGGTATATGGGATTTATAAATATTATCCACTATTATGCGGCACAATAGGGTCTCATCCGCTATACAATGCGGGAAATCAACTCCAATATATACATATTCCAATATATATATATTGCTATATACATATATAATACCAATTCCACTTCAATGTGAAATTATCGCGGTATATGTTTTTAATAAATAACATCCGCTTAATAACGGTGTATAATGTCTATTTATCACAATAAATAGCAATCATCATTCAATCATCGCAATTAACACTATCAACAATTTTAAATCTCAACTATTTAAAATTTAAATCGAAACAAAACATTCGATTGAGTGAGGAGTTCTCACCTTTGCTTTTAAAATGATTGCAGCGTTTTATTTCGAATAAAATTAAACGTACGTTTAATTTTACCCAAAATTTTCACTGACTCCAATTGCTTCCAATCCAGCTCCATTGCGAAGAGCTCGACAAAACGATTCCAACGCAATTCGTTTCGTGCGTTTCCGACCTCGTATGAAGAAGTTACACTATTTTAAACATCACACGGATTATAATATAATTAAATTTACAATTTTATTTATTATGTTTAACCTAAACCATTATGGACCGTTCGATGTTTCTTGCTTCCATCAGGGCTGTGCGCGTTGTTTCTTCCATCACGTTCCAGGTTTCAAGAGAAATCCATTGCCGTTCGACTTTATCAAGGTCGCGCCCCCCATCGATGCTTGAAACCCCATCATACTATCCTCAAATCGAAGCTAGTAGCCTCGCCTACCCATGCCGCAAGTAACACAGAGCTCGGCCCCCCTCCCCTGTCTTGAAATGCGTGCGCAAGCACTGGCGAACGCGGCCCAATAGTTGCCAATCTACAGCTCGAAATCCCATCTCCACCGTTGGATATGTTCGTCTCATCGAGCACTATAATCTTCTAGTTGAAAGGTTTTGAAAATTGTCGACGGATTGGATGAAAATCGAGGGGGAATGATATGAGTTTCTGGCCATTAATTTTGTAGGTGGCGGCTGGCTTTGAGATGAAACCCTAGGGTTTTCTTTTGAACGTATATATATACGTATATAAATGATATTAAATTTATTTTAAAACGACTTTTTCAAACGATCTCCAAATCACACGTGCCGCCTGGCGTTCGTAAGGTTTACCCTACGTTCCGAACACAATGGAACATGTTTCGGGAGCTAATTCGATCGTATGTGAGAGTTATGGCAATAAACGATCGATTTAAAATTAAATCGATTTAAACCGATTTCGATGCGTTTGGGCTTGCCCCGGACAAACCGTACATCCGATTGACACGAAATTTGAAATCTCACAATAATATCATATTACAGATCCGATGAAACTGGTTTCGTTGAAATCCAAGACTTTTTGAAAAATGACTATTTTAACTCGCCAAATTAATATTAAAACAATTTCGATGCGTTTCGAGCTGCCACGGTCAAACGACAACTCCGATTGCTACGAAAATTGAAATCCGATAATAACAAACTATTACGGATCTAATGGAACTAGTTTCGTCCAATTCTGAGACTGTCCCAAAAATGGCTAATTTCACTAGTCGATTAAATATTAAAATATTCAATTTTCACAGATTAACTTTTAATTCAATTTTAAAAGTTCTATAACATCATTCTAACTTCAACATGATTTAATATAACTTTATAAATCATTTTCAATCACATTAAATCCATATTTCAATTATTCCTGGAATTTCACCTATTAATTTATCGATTTAATTTCCCAATTAAATCCAGATATTCGAAAAATAAATTATTCGACTTATTAATTCCACTTATTAATATTAAAAATCAATTAAATATTCGAATTTCAAATATCAGAAATTCTGGGTCGTTACAGTATAGTACCCAATAACTCATTTAGGAACATCTAAATGGACGATGTCCTAGTCTACTGAATGTGATATGGATCTCAGGTCACACCAGCCCCAAACAATGTACTTGTAGTTGCAACGACAACTCAAATATCAATACTATAAATATCGCCGTAGAACATGTATGATAAGATGATGATCTACTTGCTTTTTACCTATAATTCGCCAAGTCAAAATAAACATGTGTGGTGTAACGTCATCTGAAATGCCAGATCAATGGCACCCATCCAAAAAAATCTAAATCGTATTTCACTTCCGGTGATGTTCAAAAAACAAATATTTTAGGGACATATTTATCAGTGAATATTAGGCACACGTCTCTAAAATCAAACTTAATTCAAACGGTATATCTGTGCAAATCGCATATGTAAAGAGGGACTCTATTGTAGTGAATTTTTTTCGTATTTTTTTGCTCCACTACTTCAAAAAAATACATAAAATTGTAAATATTAAAACTAGGCTACTGGATAAAAACACAAAATAAGTGCATAAATATCTGCACTTATTGAGATATATTGCAGACATATAAGCAAATATTCACTTAACAATTGCAGTCATATTTGCAAATATTCACTCAATAAGCCAATATTTGCAGACATCAAAAAACTGTAGAAATGTCTGCAATTATTCTATAAAATTGCACATAGGTCTGCAATTTTCCACTAGAAGTGGTCTGTTTTGTTTTGTTTTTGTTTTCCATCAACATTTTCTTGCTTTTTGTGCAATAAATATGATGTTAAATATAATTTGAAACAAATTTTGAAATTTTGAACTATATATCAAATATTTGCATAAAAGTATGCAATTATTGGCTATAATTGCTTGTATATCAACAATATTTTGAATAATTGCATACATTTCTGCAAGTTTTCCTGGAACTTACCGTTTTCGTTTTTTCGTTTTCCATCCGCATTTTTTTATTTTCTAACATAAATATGAAGATAAATATAAATTGAAATAAGTTTTGAAATTTGGAAGTTTTTTTTCGTTGTTTTTTTATGATTTTCGAAAAAGAAGGACCTAATTTACATACTTTTTTGGCAAGGATGTTTTATGTATTTTGAAACTTAATAGATATCTTAGCTAAACTGTTCCAATTTATAATAGCCAACTAAACAGAGGAAAATTCTTATCTATGTAGTATCATTTGGTAAAGTAAAATACCTTGTCTTATTCTTTCCTTACTTTGGAATCAAATACTATCTATCCAAATCACACCTTCCAACCTTTCTTGCGTAAAGATTCGACAACTCAAACCATACTTGGATAGAAAATACAAAGCGGTGTTCACTCTTTATTGTTACAGAAAATCCGAGTTGGTACTCTACCCTTTCAATTCAAAGGTTGATCGAAAAAGCCACCAAATCATTATGATAAAAATAATTTTCATTCTTTACCCCAAATCTTCAATGCTCACAATTTCATAATGCTCAATATGGGCACATCCTTAGAATACTGCATATTGACTAGCATTGCTAGTTTAACCTTAATCAATCCAAATTTTATAAGATGTGTAATTCTTTTAACTCCAATCAAATTCTAAGTGAAAAGTTCTTTTTTCCAAAATCTTTAATTCCCAAATCTTTTTTTTTTCCAGAAAAACTAGTAAGCTTCAAAAATTATAATATATCCGCTAATTTTGAAAAACGTTTCCTTTTGGCAAAAATCATGATACTTGTTTCAGTTTATATTTTTAACCAAATGGTTCGACTTAGCTATGAAAAGTGGCATGTAAAATATATCTTTCTAGTCTTCCTTTTGTAAACAAGAAAACGTCATAGAAGCGTATTTTAAAAGAAAAGTGATATTTTTATTTAATTTTTTCATTTCAAAGTGCAACGGAACTATTTTCAAAAGGACAGGTTTTACTTACTACCTTTTATTTTCTTTCAGTTTACCTTTTAAAAGTTCCATTGCCAAAAGCAAGGTGCATATTAAAAGATAAGTGCATATGCCTTAAGCTAAGTTTTAAAAAAAATGAAAGCTTTAGAATAGTTATGAAAAATTAATTTTTATAATGTATCTATGTTTAAAGCTTAAATAAGGGGTTACCTATTCAAACTTTAAATTATATAATTTTCCAAAAATTTCAAACACTGATGTTTCTAACTCATTTATCATATTTTTTTCCAGAAGATAATATACATCTAAGGTTTCTAACTTTTTAGAAAACATTTCCAATAGTTTATCACTTGAATTAGAGCATAAAAAGACAACCTAATTGACAAAAGCCCAACCATTTCATATAATGGTGTTTCAAGTGCACATGGTTTTAGCTCTTCTTCTTCAAAAATGGTTAACTCAATCCTATCCTTATCCAACTCTCATGTTGGAATACTCTAGCTACTCAATGGGTTTTCTACATACAACTATTTCCAAAATAAGAATAGGACTTCTCCTTCTTCTGAGAAAATGTATTCTACTCTTGAGGAATCCTTCTTCTATGCCTTCATTACGTCTTATCAACATCACACTTATTTTATGTAGGTCCAAGGGTACTACTCTTCTTTTTATTCATCCGAGCTCGAGCACTCTACTATGAAATCGACCATAGTTTGGCCTTTGATGAAAGTGCAGGGATGGAAGGCGATGTGGCATTTCCTGATATCCATGGACCACTTCAAGAGTCGACCCACTATATCAGGCCAACTCAGTACTTGTATTAAAAGTTGGTTGGTGAGGGCCATTATCACGTGTGCTTGGAAATATGATTGGAGACTTCGGGTTGCCGTTAAGAGGTAGAATTAACTTTTCCAACTGTGTGTATCTTGTTTCTAAGCTCGACAACCTCTAGCTTATATAGTATATTGGTCATTGAATTTTCTCCTCATCCTAAACCTGGGCAGCACCAACCGCATTGTCGGTAACTACAAGCTACAAATATAGGTCTTCCCCATCTATGAGCTTGGAAATTATGGAGGGTGTAGCAAGATGCTGCTTTGGGACTTTAGAGGCCTTGGTGCATTATTTGTTCCAAACGAATGACTTTCTCTTTCCGACGATGTCAAAGAAAGGTATACACTGATCTATAGCCTTTGACACAACGGCTAAGTTCCACAATAATCTCATTCAGGTTCTGCACTTGTTTGATTGTGCGAGGGACCTGCATATCTTGGATTGCCTCAATCTTACCAAGGTTGGCCTTTATTCTGTTGGCACTCACCATAAACCCTAGAAACTTCCCTCAATGTATGGCAAAGGATCACTTCTCGGGATCGAGTATCATGTTGTACCTGCAAAGAATATCAAAAATCTTAGTCAGTTTCTATATATGCCCCTCGGCCTTTCCAGACTTCACACACATATCATCCACGTAGACCTCCATCAACCAGCCGATCTATTCTGGAAATATTCTATTGACAAGACGTTATTCTATTGACAAGATACTGGTAGTTTTCACCTACATCAGGGAGTTTGAACTACATGGCTCTGTAGCAGTAGAGCCCTGCATCTGTGATGAAAGAAGTATTTTGTTGGTTTGGTTTATACATTATGATCTGGTTGTATTTGAAGTAAGCATCTATGAGTGTTAGGAGCTCGAGCCCACCAGTTGCATTCACAAGTTGATCGATCCGAGGCAGCGGGAAATAAACTTTCAAGCATGTCATATTGAGATCTGAGAAGTTGATGAAGGTTCTACAGGACCCACTTGGCTTACAAACCCATGTCGGGTTGGCTACCTAGACCAGGTACTTTGCTTCAAAAATGAAACCGTTGGCGAGGAGCTTTTCCACCTCCTCCTTGAGAGCTCTATATCTTTCGGGATTGAGGGGTCATCTTTTTTGTCGAATGTGGTGAGCTGTTGGGTCGATGTTTAAGGCATGGCACATGATTGAGGGCTTATGTTGGTAATATCAGAGTGCCCCTAAGCGAACATATCTTTGCTTTGTATGAAGAAACTTACAAGCTTATCCTTTATTCCTAAACTTAGTTCTATACTGGTCTACATGACCTTGCTAAGGTCGTATTTATCGATTGATATTACCTCGAGCAGAGTCGTCGGCCCATAGTCGAGTTTTAGATCTCCCATGCGGGGGTGAAGCGGGTCATCACTGTTTTCATTCACACACATTTCTAGATCACAGTAGTTTAGCACATATATCATACCCTCTAACTTCCTCGGCCACGATAAACGTCCGTGCTCGAACCTTGGAGTTATAGTCGTCTATGACCCTTATAGACGAGTCTGTCGATGTTAAGAGGGATGAGGTTGTTGTATCTTCAATTCCTACTTGCTAGCGGGGTGAACTTACTCATTCCATGCGGTTATTAGTTACCTTGTCTTTCGTAGGATGGCTAAAGAAATAGAGTCCCTGCCAACCTAACTACTTTGGCCCCTGACACAAATGGGAGCATTGAGTGGCTTGCATGTTCTCTCAGGGGAAATGTTTGATATTGATGTCTTTAAGGCCATGGGTGGCACCGATACGAATGAAAGCATTGCCTAGCTCATGTGTTTTATTAGGTTCACTATCATTGAGTGTGTACAAGTCCTGTTGTAGTGTAAAGGCTCCCTTATTAGCTTATTCAAGTGATATGCTATAGCAGTCTCTGGAAGACTATTGATTGTTGTAGACACATCCTATCCCTCCTTAGACAGGAAACTTCATTGTGAGCTGCTATTAGGCTATGATTACATCCAGGTCCACAAGCGGTGATCTACCTATCAAGATGTTATAAGCAGATGGGCATTCTACGATAATAAATTTTACCTGAATCTTGGCTGTAAGGGTTCTCGGACGAAGGTGACTACTGCGAGGTTGTCCCTAGGGGTACTATGTTTTCAACTCCCCTAAATCCATAAATGGATAGTGCACAAGGAGTGAGGTTTGATGTTGCATCTTTTTTAACACAGATTTGAACATTACGTTGGAGCTTCCTCTATCAATGAAGACCAGATGTATCTTGGTGATGGTCACATTCATTGAGATGACCATGGTGTCATGATGAGGGAAGCCCATTTCTCTCTTGTCTACAGAGGTGAAAGTGATGCCCATCTCCTCTGCTTCAACCTGGGGAGCTTTCAGATCCCTGAGCTTGACCGAGTATACTTGGTGACTTGGGTTGTGTTCTCTTTATATAGTTGTATTGGGCTCTCCTATAGCTTCTGGACATGTTTGCGCCATTATAAATGGATTGTAACAACCCGCCTCGAAATGAGCCTAATATTTGACCTACAAGAGGCCCATTGAACCTTAAAATCGTTCCAAAGCTGGCTGTTGGTTGGAAAAATTGATTTAAAGAATAATACTTAGAGCTATCTATCTATACATCCAGAATCTCACAACGAAAGGATAAAATATAATATCAAAACAATACCCATTTATCAAAAATTCAAATATAAAAAGCAAACAACATAACCCCATAACACTAAATATTCATGATACAATATCTCAAAATACATCATGTCTCAATGGGTACATCAAAAATATAAAAATAAGACATATAGCTAAATGTCCGCCACAAGTCTACGTCTCCGCCACCATCTCCAAAAATCCACATCATCGTTTCTAACCTGTATTGTAATGAAGAGGGAGTTAGAACAACAATGTCTGGTGAATAAAAATCTCGAGCCTTTCTATAACAATATTCGGGTAGAATATTAAATAAGAATATGTCTTACATATCCCAACTATATTGTAAGCCTTCCAACTATAAGCTATAAGGCTTTCCCAGTCCAATTCCATAACCATTACTCTTTCAATCAAATAACCTATATCTATCATCAATAATGTCCTAATAATGTAAGAGATAACACCAAAGTCACTTAATGCCTTTTTATTAAGAACTAGGCAAACTCTAACCATTTAATACCTCATTCAAGACTAGTCCTCGTCAATTAATACCTATCCCAAGGCGGACTCCTCTCCGGTACTATCTAGCTGACATTGCACGAAATCTCTTCAAGCTAATTAATACTTCTTTCTACGAGAGAGGTGGACCCTATAATAGCCAATTAATACCTCAAAACAAATGCGGACCCTCTCCGAGATATCCTCTATCGTGCCTAATCGCTAACCCTAACCATTTAATACTTCCAACATAGGGAATAAGCAGGCCCTCAATCAGCAACTTAAATACCTTCAACTCAAAGCATGTCCTTCATATTATGACCCATAACCCAACTATAACGTTCACATTAGTCTGGCATTCGTAGGTACTGATAGCCAGATTAGCTGGACAGGTTTACCCTACAGAATTTGGGACTAAACTCACATCCTCCGTGGGTACTTATTATAAGTGATGTCTCCATCAGTTCTAAAGTCATACAGCTGGTAGCTAGATTAGCTAGGCAGACTTCCGGGTGCTTTTGACTGACCTTTCATCCTTATAAATTAGTCATAATCTACACTATCTTAACATATTATCACACATCTTTTCGCATTCCATATCTAAGCCTTGTAAGAAAACTCTTATTTCACCTTTATAATTAACTTCTTTCCTAAGTGGGATTTAATGATAATTAATAGCCTATTAACTGCGTAACTAATACTTTATATATATATATATGTTATTTATGCTAATATATATATATATATATCTGTGTGTGTGTGTATACATACATACGCATGCCTAAAATATTTCTAAACGTACGAAGATTACACCTTTAACTGACGTTTAGTGTCCAAACTTCAAATCTATACAAGTCCAATTCTATATCAACAAATATACCATATTTCCAACATCCACAATTCAACCAACAGACTTGTATAAAATAAAATCCATACCAAACTTATTTTATACTGAAATAGCGGAATCAACATTAGTTGAAACTTATAGTTCAAATACTTTTACGCTCTATTCAACTTCTTTATGCGAAATTAAAAGGAGAATTTCTATTTAAATTGCGGAATAGGCAGCGCAAACTACAAATAAAAGAATCTGTACCTTACACACCATTTCCTAATTTACTTTTTTAAAAACCCTTAATCATATCCAAAGAAAAAGATAAAAAGTGGAATAGAATATAAAACATTGAAATTGCAACATTTACACAATTCTATTATTTTAATATAGAATAATTGAGATTCTAACTTAAGAGTTGACATTTCGCTTTAGGGGAATTTTGAGGTTTTAGTGTGATGTTTTCGTAAAAAAAATTCCCCAAAAGCATATATCAAATCAAAGTTATTACAATTACTAAAATAAGAAAAACCAAGACTTCCACCCACAAAAAATCCTTAGCTCTTCCTTTTTGGATTTTTCTTACACCTGCTTCAATCTATTACTGATCTCTCCTTTTAGAGATATACAACAAGGGAATTGTATATGAATTAGATTCAAAAATTTAGGGGTTGAAGGGGAATAGGATTAGAAATTAAATAATAAACACCTAAAATTTCTTACTTGAAACCCTAGAGAATTTTTTGAATCTTTAAAGAGAGAGACCGACAGAGCTTTGCTTAGTTCCCAAAATAATTTGTTAATAAAAGTGGGGGAGCTAGTCTCTTATTTATAGTGGTTAGAAAGCACCAGAACCGTCGGATTTAAGTCAGTTTAAAATAATAAAATCTGGACCGTTCAAAATATGAAAACTCTAGCTGCCACCAATGTTCACCGGTTGACTGTTGTTCCCCAAGCGGTCGATCGCTAGCGGTCGATCGGCCTAGGGAAGGCAGTCGCCCGGTAGCATTTATTTTGTGAATATTTGATTTCTGCCGTTGATTAATTTATTTTATACCTTAACTAATTTTTGAGTTAACCATTTATTTTAATGTTTGCTTAACCCCATGTCTAATTACCATTACTTTTTAAAATTCAAATTTAATAATTAATTATTTAATTGGATTTGAATTCCATTTAAATTATTTTGGATCCAAAAACGGTAAACGTCCATAACCTTTTCGTTTGAGCTCCGTTTCAAAAAATTATAAATGGAATTGATCAGAAAATCATCACAAATGCAATGACACAACTTTCATAGTCAAATTCTGACATTTACAAAATTTCCATTTTTAGCATTATCTTATTTAATTTATCAATTAATTATTTTCTTATTATTTAATTTCTTATTAATTTTTATGGCGTGTTACATTCTCCCCTCCTTAAAAAGATTTTGTCCCTGACATCCTTAAGGGACAGGCAGTGTAACATGCACTAAGCATCTATGCTATATAACCAAGTTATCTACACAACCATCTACTAAACCAAAAAGTGCAACGTGATTATGTATGTAGACATAATATAGGTGAGCTCAAGCCTAGCATGAATGAAAGTGTCATGACATATAGGCATGTATGCAACATCCTAAACATACAAAACGTTTTCTAGATGAGTGCAAAAGTAACAGTGAAAAGTGTGACAACCATATCCTACCATCAGATCTAGCAACCACGATGCAACCAAAACCTAATTGAGAGAGAAAGTTTTGCAAAGAAAAGCTTAGAATGGGAAATCCTCATGCTTTCCTCTGGATTTTCCCCATTATACTCGAACCAGCCTAACTACTTTGTTGCAAAGCTTTCTAGTTCCATGCTCCATAATGCTCACGATGGCAGAGATACTATTGGCTCCATCTTAATGTCCCCCAATTGATCATGCTCAACCACTATGGATGTGCTATGAAGGCATTTCCTCAAGTGAAAAATATGAAAAACATCATGGACTCCTGCCAATTTTTCTAATAGCTCCACGTGGTAAGCAAGTCTTCCTATCCTTTCTAAAATTGGGAAAGGCCTAACAAATCTTGGAGCCAACTTTTCCGAGTATCCAAATCTCACGACCTTCTTAAGCGGGGAAACTTTAACAAATACCAGGTCTCCTACTTCAAACTCTATCTCCTTTCTTCGATTGTCCACGTTAGATTTCTGTTAATCTTGTGCGGCCTTCATTCGCTGCCTGCTCAATTCTATCTTTTTTGAAGTCTCATGAATTAAATCCGGTCCGAGTAGAATTTTGTCGATGGTTTCCCACCAACAATTAAGCGATCTGCATGGCCTCACATAAAGCGCTTCATAGGGTGCTATACCAGTCGTCGCTTGGTGACTATTATTATACACTAAAGGTAAGTGATGCTCTCAGTGTCCTCCAAAAGCCTTCAAAAGTCAATGATGCAAGCTCTTAACAAGTCCTCTAAAATCATATTCAACCGTGTAGCCCGACCATCAGTTTGTGGATGGTAAGCAGTGCTAAGATTCAACGAAGCTCCTAAAGCTGTCTACAAACTCCTCAAAATTCACTAGTAAATAAGGATCCTATCACTAACAATGCTATTCAGAATTCCATGAAGTCGAACCACTCTTTGATATAAATTTGCACTAAAGATGTTGTGGTCCCATTACTTCTAACGGAAATAAAATGGACGCCCTTAGTGAGCCTATCCATTATGAACCAAATTACTTTATTGCCTCTTTGGCTCCTAGGCAACCCATCTATGAAGTCCACAATATATGCTATCATTTTCAAGTTGTAATCTCCAATGGTAATAACAATCCTCAGGGATTTCCTTGCTCGGCCTTTATCCTTTAACAAGTTAAACATCTAGCGACAAATTTTGCTACCTTCTTCTTCATCCTTGACCAATAGAATATTATCTTCATATCCATATACATCTTATCTCCTCCGGGGCGAATGACATTCTTGAGTGGTGACACTCTACAAGCTAAAATTTATTTTTTCCAAAATCGTAAAGTTTTTGGATTGAACCATTCTTTATTACTAATTTCGTCATTAACTTCCCATCCTATAGTTTATGGTGAGTTAAATGTCCATGTGAAATTTCATTATTTACGAAGTTTCTCAATATGTATATATTTATCTAGTGGTATATTACCATCCATAAAATCAACCAAATGATCAAATATGAACATATCTTATACCATATCGTATGCTTTTCCAATAACCTAGGGGAGACAACTAGTAGTTACAAACGAAAAACTATAA
This sequence comes from Allium fistulosum, assembly GCA_030737815.1. NCBI lineage: Eukaryota > Viridiplantae > Streptophyta > Magnoliopsida > Asparagales > Amaryllidaceae > Allium > Allium fistulosum. The sequence continues at coordinate 247,073,587 of CM060905.1, read as the reverse complement.
AAGAAATTTTACTACAAGCTGCCATTCATCATCAACTGGTGTTACTGATGTTATGGCCTTACTGATGTTATGGCCCCAACACTCCTCAAAAGAGACGGACATTCGTAGTATGTCATTCCATTATCACCCACCTTCCTTAATTCTACTTCTTTGTTACTAATAAATGCGTTTCATCCATTAGTTTAGTTAATATCCCCATAAACACCATATTAAATTCTCTAATTAGTCCCCATTTAATCCCTTTTAACTCCCTATTAATTATAAATTTATTGCCCATTAAATATGTAATTAATGTCCATAAATCCTAGTTTTATAGTTACTACGCTGTTAATAACTAATAAGAATATCGTCGTTAGTTACGCTATTTAAATATTTTTATTTCTAATCGGTAAGTGCGGTTATACGTATTTATATATTTCTATTTCTAACTATTATTTTTTAAACTAGAACGTTCTCTTCCATATTTTAATTTATCGGAGTTATCCTTCCAAAATGATTACCGTTAAAATTTTCCATAAATTAACCAAAAGTGAAATATTTGCTTCGTTTGAAATTACAAGGAATTATTTCTTTTCTTTTATTAAAATAGACATTGTAAACTATGAAAAAGAATATCCATATCATACACATCTCTTTCCCTTTTTGGTATATCCCTTTTTAATTCAAACGACATGCTTTATACATATTTTGAAATTGGATAATTTATGGGAATTACACGGAACCCGCTCTAAATAAATCAAAATATAGAAATTCATATTTCGAGTCAACCAGGGCAACCTAATTTACAACCCAATTATAGATCTAGAATACCTTTACAACTTTAGCGACATTTTATAATTAAATATTTAAGACCGATTTCAAATTTTCAGATCAAGTTGTATATATTATTCCTATTATATTCATATTTTAAAACTTTTACCCTTTCTTACCTACATAATGATCCCTATCTACTCTATATTTTTTTGGATTAGTCCTCGCCATTCTTAAACTAAAATTTCACAATCATGAAGTACCTAATCCGAAACCTTTATCTTTGAAAATATAAACTTAGAAACTCCCATTACGCTAGTATGTGGCATTTGGAATTCGAAAATTTTCTCATTTAAAAAAAAACACCTTTTCCAAAAGAATTTGCAACTTGCAAAACACTTTGAAGCATCAATTTCCCAAAAGTATTTAAATACCATATTTTATTTTATTATATATATCTACTCCATTTTTATTGAACACTTGAACAAAACTACCAAAAACATTTGAACCCAACTTCTCAAAAGCATTTAAACAAAAACTTTCAAAAGCATTCGAACATAATTTTCAAAACATTTGCCACTTTATTCTTAACCCCAAATTAAAATTTTGCTTAGTAAAATAATTTCCCTTCTCAAAAGACTTTTACCTCAAAGACTTACTTCTTTAAAATTAGATTTTTTTACTTAAAACATTTAAAACTCGGTTATTAAACCAAACTATTATTAAATCAAAAATTCAAAAACTCATTTATCATACCAATTAATCAATTTTTTCAAAAACATCTTCTATGACTTTAAACAATGAAAAGTGGAGTAGACAATGATAACTTCTATCCTATCATTTTCCTATACTATTGCTATTACTTCCCTCCTATATAATATCTAAAAATTCAATAATCCTATTTTATATAAGTTTCTAATGCTATTTTTATCTAAATCTCCCAATATTACTTCAGCTGTTATTCTCCATATTTTTCTTATACAGGAATGTTTCTCCTATCCTAGTTATTCTTATCTTCTATTCTCTATACCTTGATTTAATCAGGTTCGATTTCCATTTATTCTCATTTTTAGAAAGAATTTTAAAAAAGGACTTTTAAATTTATGAATAGGAGAAATCATTGAGAATAATCTATGCTCTATTTTATACTTATTTCAAAAATGAATAGTCTCTTCATTGAAAACCTTTAAACTTTTTGACTCAGTCAATTTTTAAGTTAAGAATTCGTGAAATTAAACCATTTTTATAAAAAAACCTTTTAAGCAGAAACTTTTGACTCGATGAAAATTTTAAACTATGAATTCCCAAATTTCCTTATTTTTTCGAAACAATAACTTCCTAACAAATCCTTTGAAAAACCCATTCAAAACATTTCAAGGAATTTTCCAAAAACCTTTTATCAAATTCTTTCCCATGGGGTTGGATTTAGAAATTGACTTTAATTGTCCTTTCTTTTGAACTTTCTTCTTCCCTACTCAATCTTTATAAAAATCTGGTTATCTTCTTGGTCCACTCCTTACGATATGACCCCCGCCCGATGGGGTAATTGGGGTAGAAGTATAAATTTATTTTATTTTTTTCCATCTCATAGTCACCTTGCCCATTCTTTTGGAATATGGTCACAACCACTTCTATAGTCAAAATTTATAGAGTTAGGCGTATTTTCAAAATAAATGTGTGTCTGTGTATGTATGTGTATAGTAAGGTTTTTGAAAAATACTTTCAAAAATAACAAGTACATTACCCATACGTATGCCTAACCCCGTTGATCAGGTGACCTAAGCTATGATACCAAATGTAACAAGCCACCTCAAACGAGCCTAATTTTCGAGCCAGAAAAGGTCCACTGAACCTTAGACCCATTCCATAGCTGGCTGTTGGTTAGTAAAATTGATTTAAAAAAATACACAAAGTTATCTGTAACGACCCATAATTTAATCACTTTAAACATGAATAGTTAATATGTTTTTAAATGATTAAATAATGGATTTTATATCTAGAAGTATTAACCTTGCCTAATAAAACAAAATAGTATAATTACTTGCCTAATAAAACAAGAGAGAATAATTAACCTTGCCTAATAAAACAGAATAGTATAATTACTTGTCTAATAAAACAAGAAAGAATTATTAACCTAGCCTAATAAAACAGAATAGTATAATTACTTGCCTAATAAAACAAAATAGCATAATGATTATTATATTCCATACGAATGGTTTCCATTGGACCAAAATCTGGTCGAATCAGGTTATGCCATGCAGATGGTTGCCATTGGACCAAAATCTGGTCGAATCAGGTTAGGCTATAGTTGATAAGGAGAATTCCTATTGGACCAAATTGTGGTCGAATCAAATTAAGCCACAAGAATGTTTTCTATTAGACCAAAATGTGGTCGAATCAAATTAGGCCATATGGATGGTTTCTATTGGACCAAAATCTGGTCGAATCAGGTTAGGCTGTAAGAAATGACTAAAGTACCCTTCTCTTTACCTATAAATAGCCAAGTCCATATCTCATTTTAATTCATTCACAAACAAAAGAAAAGAACTAAAATTCATTATCAAAGGTGAAGTATTCCAAGTATCCATCAATGCAAATAGGATGCGAGTATATTCCTTGCTTTTATAGTTTAGCGAGTATAACTTATTCTGTGAGTATATTCCTTGCTTTTATAGTTTAGCGAGTATAACTTATTCTGTGAGTATATTCCTTGCTTTTATAGTTTAGCGAGTATAACTTATTCTGTGAGTATAATCCTTGCTTTTATAGTTTAGCGAGTATAACTTATTCTGTGAGTATATTCCTTGCTTTTATAGTTTAGCGAGTATAACTTATTCTGTGAGTATATTCCTTGCTTTCATAGTTTAGCGAGTATAACTTATTCTGTGAGTATATTCTTTGCTTTCATAGTTTAGCGAGTATAACTTATTCTGTGAGTATAATTTAAATATTTTATAGTCAGTGTAATCTTATTCTCTTTTCTTTGACTCGTTCACATTTTAACAAATGTTGTGTTAACTATTGATTGTAAATGGTTTATAATAATGAGTCTGTTATTATTCTTGTTTGGTTGTTTGATTTGTGCTCGGTCAGTTTATGAGCAATAACTTTGATGTTTAGTTAAAGGGAACTTACACCACCTTTTAACTTAGGATTGACATTTAGTGACTTTTTGGTTAAAAGGAAATAACACCCCTTTTAGCTATCTCATTTGATTAAGAGGGAGCTTCACCACTCTTGGTCGTATTCTCCTTTAAAGATGATGGGTTTAAGTTATGATTTGAATGGAAGTTTTAAATACTTATTTAAAGTATTTTAAAGGAGCTTCAAAATTTATATAATGATTTAAATGGGTTATTTATGGAAAGTAAGTAGTCCTATACTTGGCACTAAAAGCCGATGAGTAGATTGATCCTCTATCTGTGAGATCTGGAACCGAAGTGTCTAGGCAAGGCTAGGAGCAACCAGTTCCCTGACTTACCTAGCTTTGTTTCTGGGCGAGGGGTAGAGTAAGTCGAGAATATCGGAAACGTGACAAGTGTAGGAGATTTGATTTCCATAAATGATCTTTATAATTATAATGGAAAACATTCACATTTCTTATATACAATTGTTTTGACCCATCTAAGTATGCTTTTGAAATATGAAATCCTCCCAAATGTTTTGTGAATATACTTATATCGATGAGATAAGTATACGGATATTTTCCAAGCATTGAAAAAGTATAAGTTTTAATTTCCATATACGATTGTTTTGTTATCCCCGATAGTTGATATCTTGACTATCAATTTCGATACCCTTCTTCCTTTTGTTTTTGTTTCGTCAATCTAAGACGATTTGTTGCTCATTTAGAGCATTGATATCCTTTATTGGAAATGACTAAATAAAGTGTGAGTGGGGGCCAAGCTATGTGGGGTTGCTCCCATTAGGGTATTTTCACATCTACTCTAGATTGGTTTCGGTTGTATGCGCACGGAGATGTGAAATACTCGGATACTCGATAAGGTTGGCGGGGTCCGGCTTAGAGGTTTCCGAGAGCCATCGTAGTTCTCAAGTATATTTTCTAGAGGTATACTTTCGATAAGGGGGGCGCACCCTCCTAGTCATTGTTGGAAAAATTCCTTTTCCTTATTTTTGATTCAAAACTTTAGATTGATTCTTTCTTAATTTCATCGGGAAGCGTTTTGCTCTCTTCGCGATGTTTAATTATCTGCATCCATTCTTTTATACTTGGATGTTGTCCTTTTGAGGGAAAAACCCATTCTGCATTTTTGCGATGTGGTCTCACTAGTTACTTTGTGTGTTCTATTTTTGGAGTTTACTCATACCGGACTTATTGTCTGACCCGAATTGTTTATTTTCCCTAAACGTTCGGGTACTCATTTATATTTGAGTAGTCCGGAAATGACAGGTTTCTTTGGGCTCTTTTGAAGATGGTGGATGAGCAGGAGGCTCCTTATCTATCTAGCTATTTATTTCCGATGTTATGAGATATTGGCTCTACGTATGTATATTTAAAGGCAGGTTGTTATAACTGCCTAGACTAACAGTAGTACTTTTGTTGTAACTTTGATAACTCCATGTTGGGGAGTAACCTTACGTACTGTCTTATTTTTATGTTATATTTAACCATTCCGTTAGGAGATTATTGTTCCTTTCTTATATTTTACCCCATGACAACTCGTCTTTTAGACAATTGGGCAATGACACATGAATACCATGGATATATTAAGTGTCATTCTCAAGGGTCAGAATGGTGGGTCATCATAGTTGGTATCAGAGCTTTGATTGAGCGAACAACTTAGCCTGATTGGGGTACAACTCATTAGAGATAGGGTAAGTGATGTCCTAGAATGAGTTAATCTTCAGAGAGCGTATTTGTAATTTTTATAATAATAATATTTATCCTCTAAAATCTAGTTTTAGATCCTTTGGTGTTATTTCCTTAAACAATTTTAATCCTATTATTGTATTCTAAAGATACCTCTTATTTGTTCAGATAATAGAAAATGAATACAAGAAGAGGAGGAAGGAGAGGATCTGGAACTAGCACGACTACTAATGGTAGGGTACCTAGAAATGCTACCATGTCAGCTGTTGATCCGGTAGAGGAAATGCTAGTGCAAGTTCAGACTCCTATGAACTTTGCAGCTTTGTGTAAGAATTTTACCACTTTGGGCGGGAAACCATTCTATGGGACTGAAGATATTCTTGGAGTGCAGATGTGGCTTCGAACTTGTGAAAGAATATTTGGAGATCTTCGGTTGGAGGATGCAGAGAAATGGCTATTGGCATCGCGACAACTTCAAAAGTCAGCGATGGATTGGTGGGATTCAGAAACAGCTAGTACTCCGGAGGGGTAGTTTTCTTGGGCCTGGTTCAAGGAAGTTTTTGAAGCACAGTTTATTCCAGAAGCCGGGAAAACTCAGTTGTTTATAAGTTTCATTGACTTAAAGCAGGGTGATATGACTGTGTCGCAGTATGAGCATAAGTACAATGCTTTGTCCCGTTTTGGACTTGGATTGATAGACACACCGCTCAAGAAAAATGAAATGTTTGTGAATGGAACGCGACCAGAGTTCCATCGTGAAATGACCAATCATCTTATGGGTACGTTCACCAACATTATTAGCATGGCTTTGAGGTTTGAGGCTCTTGATATTAAGGAAGGAGTCCAGAAGGGTGTAGTACCAGCAATAAGTGCCAAGCCTTTATCAGTTATACCAGTTGAAGGAAAGCCAAACTTCAAGCGTAAGTTTAAGGGAAAGAAGCAGGGTGCAGGGATGAAACCCAAAGAAGGCGCTCCGGCACAGAAGAAGCAAACCAACTTGGCCAACATTCTTTGTTTCAAGTGCAATAAGATGGGCCACTTTGCAAATCATTGCCCAATTGCCACATGTTTTAATTGTGGTCAGCCAGGACATATGAAGAATGAGTGCCCTTTTCCTAAAAAGGGATCTCAAGGACAGACTTTTACCATTAAAGAGATACCATCCGCTTCTTCAGATCAAAAAGGGAAGCAAGTGTTACAAGGTACATTATCCATCTATGATATTCCTGTAAGGGTGCTATTTGATACAGGAGCTTCCCATAGTTTTACTTCTTATGATCTAATGGACAAACTAAACCTTAAGTATGTTATCATAAGTAATCCTCTTTGTGTGTCAAACCCAATTGGAGGTCCGACAAATCTTGACACTGTGTGTCTAAATGTACCTATTTCTTATCGAAATCATCTCTTTCCTTTTGACTTGTTTGTTCTTGGGTTTATGGGTTTTGGAGTGTTGCTGGGAATGGATTGGTTATCTAAGTTTAAAGCTATCTTGGATTGTGGTAGAAGGCTCGTTAGAGTTAGTGATGCAGGAGATGTTGGTGTTGATATTAGTTGTGAAGAGCCTAAGAAGTTACTGAGCAGTTTTCTCTATTCACTCGAAGTGGCTAAAGCGGAGCTAGGAGATGAGCCATTTGTTCGAGATTTCACAGATATTTTTGACGAGGTGCAAGGTTTACCTCCTCACCGTGAAGTCGAGTTCCGTATTGATTTGGTTCTGGGAACTAGACCTATTGTACAACCCTTACGAAGGATGGCTCCAAAAGAGAAGAGGGAGTTAGAAAAGCAAACTTATGATTTGCTGCAGAAGGGCTTGATCCGACGTAGTACCTCGAGTTGGGGATCGCTAGTCGTCTTTGTTACAAAGGCAGACGGTTCTCTAAGGTTATGCGTAGACTATCGGGAGTTGAACAAAAGGACTATCAAGAATAAATATCCTTTGCCAAGGATCGACGATATGTTTGACCAACTCCACGGTGCTTGGATATTTTCTCGATTAGATCTTGCCACCGGTTTCCACTAATTAAGAGTGGCATAGGAGAGTGTTCTCTTAACAGCTTTTCGAACACCTGAAAATTTCTACGAGTTGTTAGTTATGCCGTTTGGATTGACTAACGCACCCGCTTATTTTTTGGACATAATGAATCGAGTATTTTGAGACATTCTTAATAAATTTGTTCTCGTCTTTATTGATGACATTCTAATCTACTCCAAGACAAAGGAGGAACACAACTATCATCTCCGTGTCATACTCGATACCTTAAGAAGCCATGTATTGAAGGCTAAGTTTTCCAAGTGCCATTTCTGGAAATCCAAAGTTAGGTTTCTAGGGCATGTTATTTCGGGAGAAGGCATATCGGTGGACCCAGCTAAAGTTGTGGCGGTTCAAGACTGGAAGAAACCCGAAAGTGCGATGGAAGTTAGAAGTTTCTTGGGATTGGCTGGTTTTTACCGTAGGTTTATCAAGGACTTCTCGAAAATTGCTTCTCATCTGACGAAGTTAACAAAGAAAGATGTTAAGTTTGTTTGGACTTCTAAGTGTGATCAAGCATTCAACGAATTGAAAGAGAAGTTGACTAGCGCTCCTATATTAACCATTCCAAATGGGAGCGAAGGTTTAACCGAGTATACAGATGCTTGTGGAACCGGATTGGGAGCAGTTCTGATGCAGCATGGGAAAGTTATTGCCTATGCGAGTCGACAGCTAAAGCCGCATGAGAAAAATTATGCTACACGCGATTTGGAGCTTTTAGTTGTTGTCTTCGCACTAAATATGTGGAGGCATTATCTTTTGGGTGAAAGGTTCGAATTATACATGGACCACAAATCCTTAAAATACCTTTTTACACAAAAAGATTTAAATTTGAGGCAGCAGAGATGGCTGGAGTTTCTCACCTCTTATGACCTAGAGGTTCTTTATACCCCTGGAAAAGCAAATGTTGTTGCCGATGCATTGAGTAGGAATGTAGCAATGGTTGCAAATTTAGAAGTTAAGCAAGTATTATTAGAGAGAATTGCATCCAGTCAAGAGGCAGATCCTATTTTAGCTCGACTTAAGAAGGATGTTAAAGAAGGTGTTGTTTCTAGCTTTGAGATAATCTTCGGGGCAAATTGAAAATGAATGGGCGTATTTGTGTTCCAGACTTTGATGGACTTAGGCAAGAAGTGTTAGCCGAATGCAACCATTCAAAGTTATCTTTTCATCCAGGAGTGACCAAGATGTTCAAAGATATGAAGAGGGTATTCTGGTGGAAGGGGATGAAGTGAGATATTTCAATCTTTGTGAGTCGTTGTACAAACTACTAGTAGATTAAGAGTGACCAGTAGAAGACAGCTGGATTGCTTCAACAACTTGAGATCCCAAAGTGGAAGTGGGAGCAGATCTCTATGGTCTTTATTGATGGGCTTCCTTGGTCAAGAAGAGGTAACGATGGCATTTGGGTTATGTGAGGAATGTGGAATATGGATCTTAAGGCTAGAATGAACACTATAGGGGGGTGAATACTGTTTATAAGAAATTACTAAATCTTTTTGAGTTATTGTTGATTTGTACACAAATGTATGCAATATTCAGACATAGATATAATCACAGAATCAAACACAGATGTAGAAATAAAGTAAATGCAGTAAAGGAAAGAATACACCGGATTTTATACTGGTTTGGAGTTACCCTACATCCAGTCCCGCACAACTAAGTACGGATTTCCTTTCAAAAGCAATTCAACAATTACAACCCTCGATTTCAAGGCTACGAGGTACACCCTCCAGAATCACAATCCTCTGGGTAGAGATACTTGATTTCCGGGCAACAAGTTCACCTAATTGATTTCCAAGGCTACAATCACACCTTTTCTCGCTTGATTGATTTCCAAGGCTACAATCACACCTTTTCTCGCTAGATAGATTACAAAGAAGCCTTTAACTCTGAATAGCACTGGGATCTTGTTGAGATAGTGATAGAGAATCAAACCAGATATGATCTAGTTAGATTCAATGTTGATTTCGGCAGAGTGATGATAGGATTTTGAATAAGAAAATGTGGAAGAAGAAGAGAAGTGAAAAACCAGAAAATCTGATATAAAATTCGTTGAAACTAACCCCTATTTATAGAAGAACAACAGCCATGTCCATTCGTGAAAGGTTATGGCGAATAGACACTTCTTTTGAAATTCAAATTTTTGAATCTACCTGTCACTATGTCGACATGGGGTACTAGGGCATGTCGACATCCCAAAGCATTTTTTGAAGATTCGATTTTCTTTGAAAATAACCTTTATCTTATATTAAAAACTATTTAAACTTTATAAATATACTTGACTATAGATAAAATACATAGATAAATATAGAGAATAATATATATAAAATTTTACTATAATTTTATATTTAAATCTAAGTATAAATATATTATAATTAAAAGATAGTTTAAAATAAACGAAGTTTAAAACAAGAGTTTATTAAAAACAAAAACAAAGAATATTTAAAGGCTAAAACATCTTTTTGAAAATCATTTGAAAAGATAATTTTTAAGGCTAAAACATTTTGAAAAGCAGTTTTGAAAATCATTCTGAAGTAGTTTTGAAAATCATTTTGAAGTAGTTTTGCAAGCTTCTTCCTGCAGAATATCTCATCACATCAGGATTCGAGTACTTGTACAAAACCAGGATGTTCGTGGGTTTGTAAGCCACTTGTCGTAGGTTTGTAAGCTACTTGTCATGGGTTTGTAAGCCACTAGAAAGGTAGAAATGGGTTCCATCCCAAAAGAAAAATAGAGTGAAGATTTCAGTGCTATTATGAAGTTTTAACATAATTCTAGACTCAATACTTATCTTGAAATCTTGAACTCTTGATAATCTTGATATTCTTGATACTCATGAGTCTTCAATCTTGATATCTTGAATCTCTATACTGTACAGTCTTCATTCTTGGTACTTGCATGGTTAAATCCTGCATATACATATATATCTAAACTATAACCTTAGTATTTATATTTTATAATCTTATTCTAAGGTTGTTGTCATCAAAACCATCAACTCATGGACTAACAATCTCCCCTTTTTTGATGATGACAACCGTTGTTTATAAAATATTACTTTTATCCTAATAACTCCACCTAAATCTAATAACTCCCCCTTAATCTATGCCTAAATACCCTATTTTATATTTCTCCCCCTTTGTCATCAACAAAATCAAACAAATTCTAAACTATATAACTCCCCCTCATTCTTGTACTCAAGTACCTTCATCAACAAACTATATAATAGAGTATATTAAGAAATAACTATACTTATAGACATGATATTCAATCAACGATTATAAATATATCAATGTATATTTATCTATTCATCAATCCACACCAAGTGTCAATCAAATCAATCAAAACAAACAATTTCAATCAAAGCAATCAATTCAAACAAAGTAATCAAATTAAATAAAGCAATCAAATTAAACGTTACGAGGAACTTCCACCCATCCTTCTTCTTCGAAAATAGGGTCTGCTTTGATGGCATCCCAATTTACATTGTCATTTGTGAGAGAGACAGGAGGATGTGCTTCATTATCATCCTTGTGCAGGGAAGAAATCATCCATCGAATTGCCTCGAAATGCCTTTCTTGCTCCTTGATCATCTGCATTTGACTCAACTCTAAGTGTCGCTGGTTACGAAGAATGAACGAGAGAATATTCTTGAATGAATTAAGAGTTTCTTCAAGATTCTCGGATAAGTTATGAATTGGATTAGCCATTTTTGAAATTGTGAGAAGAATGAGAGATAGAATAGATAAGAAATAATATTCAGTAAGGAATTCTGGAAGAAATGGGTATATATAGGTGTTGAAATGAATAGACATATGGTAGTTATTCAAATTTCAAATTCAAAATGAAGTGTCTTTTCTGACCAATACATGTCGACATGGTCATAGAGGGTATGTCGACATAAGGCAGTGAAATTTGATGGTAATTTTGATTTTGTGAATAATTGTGTATATATATATATATATTTATATAATATACTAACATTTATTTAAGAGATAAGGTAAACTAGATAACAGAAAGGAAATTCAATTTCATTGCATAGAAGAGTGATACAATGATTAATCATAAAGAACTACATAAACACTTAAATTAAAACAAACTTAAACTAATTCGATATGATATGAAAATATAGAACTAGTTAGAGGATGATGAAGATGAAGATAATCCAAGTTTCTTGCTGACTTTGGAGAAAAACTTGTTCATCTTAGATGATATTTTGTCCAACTTCTTACTAACGGATCTTTTAAGAACCCGTTGATTCTCAACAATAACCTTTTGGTTTTTGAGAAGGGTTTTGTTGGTAGGATTGGAGGGATATTCAATACTTTCCCTGGATGTTTCACCTTCTTCTTCTTCTTCTATTTCCATTTCATCCCCTTCTTCTTCTTCCTCTTCCATTTCTTCATGAGCCAAACGCTCTTCCTTTTCGGCAAGAGTCTCATAAGGTTGAAAAACATTTGGGATTTTCATGAGAGAAATGTTTGAGATATTAAAAACTTTTCTTGAAATAAATTCTTCTCCTTTGAAATTTACTCCAAAATAGTTGAAAATCCGAGTAAGGTAAATTCCATGATATAAAGTGTTTTCTCCCATTTTAAAATTTTTAGGACGAAGTTCATCCAAAATAACTTGCGCCCAATTGATATAATAATTTCCGAAAATAGCAAAAAGAGCTTTGCAAACTTTTGAGGTAGGATTGTTAAAATTCCCCGATCTTGGGGTCAAAGTATGTTGTAAAAGAAGGTTAACAATTCTTGCTTTTGGACAAAAGTTTCGGTTTTTAAACTCAAAGTTTTCATCTCCTTCAAAAATATGATGAAATGTCTCACGATCATGTTCATCGATTTGAAAACTAGAAAGATCCATTCCCGTGCTTTTGCAATTGAGAATGGTACCCAAAAGATCACAATTCAAAACAATTTTAGTGCCTTTGACACTACTCCAAATTTCATTATCATTTCCTTCATAAAATTCTCGATTGAGATTTGCATAGAAAATTTTAACAAGATTTGGGTAACAAACAAAATCATTTTAAGAATCAACAAGACTAAGAATTTGATTGTTTGTAAAAAGAGTATCAATTTCATAAGAAGCAAAATCTTGAAAAATAGCAAATTTTCCGGGATGGACTTTTCCATAATTAGCATAATTGATGTATGCTTTTATGGCCTCTGGATTATTGAGGAGTTGCTCTTTCAAGTTTATGGAAAGTCTCATAGTGGAGGGGTTGCTTGAAGAAGCCATTAAAGCAGAGAGTAGAGAGCTTGAAGTTTTGAAGAGAGAGTTTGAATTTGAAAATGAAAGTGAAAAGTTGTGATAAAAGATAGTGAATAAATAGATTTTTGAAAGACATGTTCTCTGGTCAAAAGATGCCTTTTCAGAGTATTGAATGAAGTGAAAAGGTGGAGGGAAATTCAAGCATTTGAATTTCAAAATTTGTACCCATGTCGACATCATGGTAGGGACTATGTCGACATGTGCCTGTGAATTTCTATGATTTATTTTTCCTAAGTATTCTAATATATATATACTTATTATTTTAATGTCTATATATATATCTGGAATATTATTAGAATTATAGTATATTCCAGAAAATATTATTATATTATTAAAAAATAAAAATAAAAAATAAATTATAATAAAAATAAAATAATAAAAAATAAATTTAAAATTCAATCAACACACCAATTCAAAATCAATCAATCATCTAATTCTAAGCATGCAATTTCAATCAATTGTATTGTAAATGTGTACCTTTTTCTGAGTCTATTTCCTTGAATTCGTTGAAGTCGTGAACTGCCGTGAAACACCAATTTGAATTATCTGTCTTCTGATCATCATTGCTTGAGGACGAGTCTGAGTCATCTAGAGTAGCAGTAAATGCACGCTTCCGTTTCTTTACCGAATCATTGTTTATAAGAGGATTCTGCCTATCTGGATACGGACAGTCTCTTTTCATATGGCCTGGTTCATCACAGTTGAAACATTTGACATTGTTTGGCACTGCATTCTGATTTCCAAAATTCTTATAGTTGTTTCTCTTGAGATTATTCATCTTTCTATATTTCAGGAATTTCCGAAAATTCCTGGTCATAAATGCTATCTCTTCATCATTATCACTGTTTGAGTCTGATCTGTCGGTTAATACATTGAATGCCATTGATTTCTTTTCAGATGCTTTGCTTGCTCTTCTCCCGATCATTTGGACTTCAAATGACATTAGATTTCTAATCAATTCTTCTATCTTTAAGGTACCGATGTCATTTGCCTCTTCAATTGCAAGTGTCTTTTGATCCCATTCTGGGGTGAGATAATTTAAATTTTTTCTTGACTTGATCTTCTTCCAAAAATTCCTTTCCCAAGGATATTAAAGAATGCAAAATATCCTGAAATCGACTATACATATCTGAAATAGACTCATTAGTATTCATTTTAAATCACTGAAACTGATTTGTGAGCATGGAAATTTTGGTCTGTTTAACTTTGCTTGTTCCTTCATGAGTAACTTGCAAAGTTTTCCAGATTTCATATGCAGACTTACAAACTGACACTCTATTAAATTCATTCCTATCAAGTGAACAAAACAGAATATTCATTGCTTTAGAATTATTTTTTGCAACAACCTTTTGCTCAGTGGTCCATTGTGCAAAGTCAGTTGTGGGTTTAGAATATTCATTTTGTGTGATATTCCAAGTGTCTAATCCTACAGATTGTAAATATATTTTCATCCTACATGCCCAATATGCATAGTTACTGCCATTAAAAAGTGGTGGTCTGACAGTAGACTGACCTTCTACAAATGAACTAGTGTTAGAAACAGTACCAGTGTTGGTAGCCATTTAGAAAACTTTTCAAAATTCAGATTATGAAACTTTTGAAAACCTTGCTCTGATACCAAATGTGAGGAATGCGGAATATGGATCTTAAGGCTAGAATGAACACTAGAGGGGGGTGAATACTGTTTATAAGAAATTACTAAATCTTTTTGAGTTATTGTTGAATTGTACACAAATGTATGCAATATTCAGACACAGATATAATCACAGAATCAAACACAGATGCAGAAAAAAAGTAAATGCAGTAAAAGGAAAGAACACACCGGATTTTATACTGGTTCGGAGTTACCCTACATCCAGTCCCGCACAACTAAGTACGGATTTCCTTTCAAAAGCAATTCAACAATTACAACCCTCGGTTTCAAGGCTACGAGGTACACCCTCCAGAATCACAATCCTTTGGGTAGAGATACTTGATTTCCGGGCAACAAGTTCACCCAATTGATTTCCAAGGCTACAATCGCACCTTTTCTCGCTTGATTGATTTCCAAGGCTACAATCACACCTTTTCTCGCTAGATAGATTACAAAGAAGCCTATAACTCTGAATAGCACTGGGATCTTGTTGAGATAGTGATAGAGAATCAAACCAGAGATGATCTAGTTAGATTCAATGTTGATTTCGGCAGAGTGATGATAGGATTTTGAATAAGAAAATGTGGAAGAAGAAGAGAAGTGAAAAACCAGAAAATCTGATATAAAATTCGTTAAAACTAGCCCTTATTTATAGAAGAACAACAGCCATGTCCATTCGTGAAAGGTTATGGCGAATAGACACTTCTTTTGAAATTCAAATTTTTGAATCTAACTGTCACTATATCGACATGGGGTACTAGGGCATGTCGACATCCCAAAGCATTTTTTGAAGATTTGATTTTCTTTGAAAATAACCTTTATCTTATATTAAATACTATTTAAACTTTATAAATGTACTTGACTATAGATAAAATACATAGATAAATATAGAGAATAATATATATATAATTTTACTATAATTTTATATTTAAATCTAAGTATAAATATATTATAATTAAAAGATAGTTTAAAACAAACGAAGTTTAATACAAGAGTTTATTAAAAACAAAAACAAAGAATATTTTAAGGCTAAAACATCTTTTTGAAAATCATTTGAGAAGATAATTTTTAAGGCTAAAACATTTTGAAAAGCAGTTTTGAAAATCACTCTGAAGTAGTTTTGAAAATCATTTTGAAGTAGTTTTGCAAGCTTCTTCCTGCAGAATATCTCATCACATCAGGACTCGAGAACTTGTACAAAACCAGGATGTTCGTGGGTTTGTAAGCCACTTGTCGTAGGTTTGTAAGCTACTTGTCCTGGGTTTGTAAGCTACTAAAAAGGTAGAAATGGGTTCCATCCCAAAAGAAAAATAGAGTGAAGATTTTAGTGCTATTATGAAGTTTTAACATAATTCTAGACTCAATACTTATCTTGAACTCTTGATAATCTTGATATTTTTGATACTCATGAGTCTTCAATCTTGATATCTTGAATCTCTATACAGTACAATCTTCATTCTTGGTACCTGCATGATTAAATCTTGCATATACATATATATCTAAACTATAATGTTAGTATTTATATTTTATAACCTTATTCTAAGGTTGTTGTCATCAAAACCATCAACTCATGGACTAACAGGTTATAGTCGATCAACTAACCAAGAGTGCCCATTTCATTCCTGTTAAGCTGACTAGGACTGCTACGAGTCTGGCGAGTTTGTATGTCAAGGAGTTTGTGTGACAAGGTTTTGGGAGGGACTGCAGAATGCTTTAGGGACTGAGCGAAGTCTAAGTACAACATACCATCCCTAAACAGATGGGCAGACGGAGAGAGTGAACCGGATCTTGGAAGATTTATTGCGAGCATGCATTCTAGACTTCGGGGGGTTCTTGGGAAGATCATTTACCCTTAGTCGAATTCACTTATAACAACAGCTATCAAGCAAGCATTGGTATGGCCCATTTCGAAGCTCTTTATGGTCGTTCATGTCGTTCTCCTTCGTGTTGGGTTGAATCTGGAGATAGACTTGTTCTTGGACCCGACATAATCTTAGAAGCCAATGAGAAGGTAGCTGATATTCGAAGAAAGATGAAGGAAGCGCAAGATCGGCAAAAGTGTTATGCAGATCAATGGCGTAGGGATCTAGAGTTCTTAGTCGGGGACTTGGTATTTGTAAAAGTCTCTCCTCTGAGAAGTGTCGTGAGGTTTGGAAAGACAGGGAAATTAGCCCCTCGATATATTGGTCCTTTTCCCATACTCGACCGGATTGGTAAACTTGCGTATAAAGTGGAGTTACCAGATCGACTATCAGATATGCACAACGTATTTCACGTATCTCATTTACGTAAGTATGTACACGACCCTTCGATGATAGTAAAACCGGGACAACAAGTTGATTTGGAGGTTCAGCCTAACCTAACTATTCTTAGGCGGCCAATTTGTATTGTCGCCCAAGATATAAAGAGATTAAGGAAGAAGGTTGTGAATCTTGTTAAGGTTCGGTGGAGTGCAGATGTTAGAGATTGTACTTGGGAAACTGAGGACTATATTAGGGATTCTTATCCCGAGTTGATGTAGTTGTTGTTTTTATTTTGTTGTTTCTTTTTAGTGTACTCACTAGTTGTGTTAAGGTCACTTTCCTTGTATCTTTGTGTGGTATATATGATATCATTTGGGTTCTTTGATATCTAGAGTTTATCCGATTAATTTCGAGGACGAAATTTCTTTTAAGGAGGGGAGGATGTAACGACCCATAATTTAATCACTTCGAACATGAATAGTTAATATGTTTTTAAATAATTAAATAATGGATTTTATATCTAGAAGTATTAACCCTGCCTAATAAAACAGAATAGTATAATTACTTACCTAATAAAACAAGAGAGAATTATTAACCTTGCCTAATAAAACAGAATAGTACAATTACTTGTCTAATAAAACAAGAAAGAATTATTAACCTAGCCTAATAAAACAGAATAGTATAATTACTTGCCTAATAAAACAGAATAGCATAATGATTATTATATTCCATACGGATGGTTGCCATTGGACCAAAATCTGGTCGAATCAGGTTATGCCATGCGGATGGTTGCCATTGGACCAAAATCTGGTCGAATCAGGTTAGGCCATAGTTGATAAGGAGAATTCCTATTTGACCAAATTGTGGTCGAATCAAATTAAGCCACAAGGATGTTTTCTATTGGACCAAAATGTGGTCGAATCAAATTAGGCCATATGGCTGGTTTCTATTGGACCAAAATCTGGTCGAATCAGGTTAGGCTGTAGGAAATGACTAAAGTACCCTTCTCTTTACCTATAAATAGCCAAGTCCATATCTCATTTTAATTCATTCACAAACAAAAGAACAGAACTAAAATTCATTATTAAAGGTGAAGTATTCCAAGTCTCCATCAAAGCAAATAGGATGTGAGTATATTTCTTGCTTTTATAGTTTAGCGAGTATAACTTATTCTGTGAGTATATTCCTTGCTTTTATAGTTTAGCGAGTATAACTTATTCTGTGAGTATATTCCTTGCTTTTATAATATAGCGAGTATAACTTATTCTGTGAGTATATTCCTTGCTTTTATAGTTTAGCGAGTATAACTTATTCTGTGAGTATATTCCTTGCTTTCATAGTTTAGCGAGTATAACTTATTCTGTGAGTATATTCTTTGCTTTCATAGTTTAGCGAGTATAACTTATTCTGTGAGTTTAATTTAATTTTTTACAGTTAGTGTAATCTTAATCTCTTTTCTTTGACTCATTCACATTTTAACAAATGTTGTGTTAACTATTGATTGTAAATGGTTAATAATAATGAGTATGTTATTATTCTTGTTTGGTTTTTTGATTTGTGCTCGGCCAGTTTACGAGCAATAACTTTGATGTTTAGTTAAAGGGAACTCACACCACCTTTTCACTTAGGATTGACATTTAGTGACTTTTTGGTTAAAAGGAAATAACACCCCATTTAGCTATCTCATTTGATTAAGAGGGAGCTTCACCCCTCTTAGTCGTATTCTCTTTTAAAGATGATGGGTTTAAGTTATGATTTGAATGGAAGTTTTAAATCTTTGTTTAAAGTATTTTAAAGGAGCTTCAAAATTTATATAATAATTTAAATGGGTTATTTATGGAAAGTAAGAAGTCCTATACTTGGCACTAAAAGCCGATGAGTAGATTGATCCTCTATCTGTGAGATCTGGAACCGAAGTGTCTAGGCAAGGCTAGGAGCAACCAGTGCCCTGACTTACCTGGCTTTGTTTCTGGGCGAGGGGTAGAGTAAGTCGAGAATATCGGAAACGTGACAAGTGTAGGAGATTTGATTTCCATAAATGATCTTTATAATTATAATGGAAAACATTCACATTTCTTATATACAATTGTTTTCTACCCATCTAAGTATGCTTTTGAAATATGAAATCCTCCCAAATGTTTTGTGAATATACTTATATCTATGAGATAAGTATACATATATTTTCCAAGCATTGAAAAAGTATAAGTTTTAATTTCCATATACGATTGTTTTGTTATCCCCGATAGTTGATATCTTGACTATCAATTTCGATACCCTTCTTCCTTTTGTTTTTGTTTCGTCAATCTAAGACGATTTGTTGCTCATTTAGAGCATTGATATCCTTTATCAAAAATGACTAAATAAAGAGCGAGTGGGGGCCAAGCTATGTGGGGTTGCTCCCATTAGGGTATTTTCACATCTACTCTAGATCGGTTTCAGTTGTATGCGCACGGAGATGTGAAATACTCGGATACTCGGTAAGGTTGGCGGGGTCCGGCTTAGAGGTTTCCGAGAGCCATCGTAGTTCTCAAGTATATTTTCTAGAGGTATACTTTCGATAAGTGGGGCGCACCCTCCTAGTCATTGTTGGAAAAATTCCTTTTCCTTATTTTTGATTCAAAACTTTAGATTGATTCTTTCTTAATTTCATCGGGAAGCGTCTTGCTCTCTTCGCGATGTTTAATTATCTACATCCATTCTTTTATACTTGGTGTTGTCCTTGTGAGGGAAAAACCCATTCTGCATTTTTGCGATGTGGTCTCACTAGTTACTTTGTGTGTTCTATTTTTGGAGTTTACTCATACCGGACTTATTGTCTGACCCGAATTGTTTGTTTTCCCTAAACGTTCGGGTACTCATTTATATTTGAGTAGTCCGGAAATGATAGGTTTCTTTGGGCTCTTTTGAAGATGGTGGATGAGCAGGAGGCTCCTTATCTATCTAGCTATTTATTTCCGCTGTTATGAGATATTGGCTCTACGTATGTATATTTAAAGGCAGGTTGTTATAACTGCCTAGACTAACAGTAGTACTTTTGTTGTAACTTTGATAACTCCATGTTGGGGAGTAACCTTATGTACTGTCTTATTTTTATGTTATATTTAACCGTTCTGTTGTGAGATTATTATTCCTTTCTTATATTTTACCCCATGACAACTCGTCTTTCAGACAATTGGGCAACGACGCATGAATACCATGGATGTCTTAAGTGTCGTTCTCAAGGGTCAGAAAGTTGGGTCGTCACATTATCTATCTGCACAATCAGAATCTCACAGCGAAAGGATAAAATATAATATCAAAATAGTACCCATTTGTTAAAAATTCAAATGTCAAAAACAAACAACATAATCCCACAACGCTAATTATTCATGGTACAATATCTTATAAATACATCGTGTCTCAATGGGTACATCAAATATATAAAAATAAGGGGCATTTCACCAGGAGGACAAACTTTGCAGTCCAATTAGTTTCTAGGATACACGTTCAAAGAAATTACTTTCAAGGCCAAAGTCAGCAGAATAATTATTTTCAAGGACATAGTCAACAATCCAATTACTTTCAAGGACACAATTTCATAGGTTTTTAGGCCCTAGAAACTAATTATTTTACATTTTGTCCTTGAAAGTAATTATTTCAATTGTGTGTCCTAGAAACTAATTCCACTTGCTAAAGAGGCCCTTGTGGCTAATTTCCACTAAAAATAATATAGATAGCTAAATAACCGCCACAAGTCTACGTTTCCACCACCATCTCCAACCTGTATTGTAATAAGGAGGGAGTCAGAACAATAATGTTTGGTGAATAAAAATCTCAAGCCCTTCTATAATAGTACTTGGGTAGCATAATTTAAATAAGAATATATCTTACGTATCCTAACTATATTGTAAGTCTTCCAACTATAAGCCTTATGGATTTTCCAATCCATTTCCATAATCATTGCTCTTTCAATCCAATAACCTGTATATATCATCTATAATGTCTTAACAATATAAGAGATAGCACCAAAGTCACTTAATACCTTTCAAATAGGAACTAGGTACGCTCTTACCATTTAATACCTCATTCAAGGTTGGTCCCCATCATTTAATACCTATCCCAAGGCGAACTCCTCTCTGGTACTATCAAACTGATATTGCATGAAATCTCTTCAGGCCACTTACTTTTTTTATGGGAGAGGCGGACCCTATAATAGCTACTTAATACCTCAAAATTGAAGTGGACCCTCCCCGAGATATCCTCTACCGCACCTAACTGCTAACCCTAACCATTTAATACTTCCTACATAGGGAAGAGGCAAGCCCTCAATCAGCCTCTTAAATACCTTCAACCCCGAAGCAAGTCCTTTGTATTATGACCCGTAACTCAACTGTGACGTCTCACGTTAATTTGACCATTCGTAAGTATTGATAGCTAGATTAACTGGGCATATTTACTCAACAAAATTTAGGACTAACCTCGTGGGTACTTATTAAAGGCGATGCCTCACATCAGCCGCAAAGTCACACTGTTGGTAGTCAGATTAGCTAGGCATACTTCCATGTGCTTTTGACTGACCTCGCATCCCTATAACTTAGTCATAATCTACACACTTTTAACATATTATCACACATCACATCGCATTCCATATCAAGGCCTAATAAGAAAACTCTTATTTCACCTTTATAATTAACTTCTTTCCTAAGGGGGATTTAATGATAATTAATAGCCTATTAACTACGTAATTAATACATTATAATTGTATACGCTAATATATATATATATATATAAATACATGCCTAAAATATTTTTAAACGTGCGAAGGTTGCACCTTAAAATAACGTTTAAATGTCAAAACTTTAAAATTATACAAGTCCAATTCCATATCAAAAAATATACCGTATATCCAATATCTACAATTCAACTAACAAACTTGTATAAAATAGAATCCACACCAAAATTATTTTATACAAAAATAGCAAAATCAACTTAATTGAAACTTACAATTTAAATACTTTTACGCTCTATTCAACTTCTTTGTATAGAATTGAAAAAAGGAATTTCTATTAAAATTGCAAAAATAGGCAGTGCAAACTACGAATAAAAGAATCTGTACCTTACATATCATTTCCTAATTTACTCTTTTCAAAATCCCTGATCAGATCAAAAGAAAAGAATAAGAAGTGGAATAGAATGTAAAATATTAAAATTGCAATATTTACACAATTCCATTATTTTAATATAGAATAATTTAGATTCTAACATAAGAATTGACATTTCATTTTAGATGAATTTTGGGGTTTTAGTGTGATATTTTCGTACACAAAATTTCCCAAAGGCATATTTAAATCCAAGTTATACTATGTTGACGCCAAAAATGGATCAATACCCAAGAATGAGTTATAGGAAAGCTGTGAGACCTAGATCTAGTAGATGATAGTAGAAATCAAATAAAAATAACACGGAGACACAAGATTTTCATAGTGATTTGGAAATATCTGGCCTACGTCCACTTTAAAACTTTATTGATTATGGATCTGAGAAAGTTTGTATGAGATTATAGAGAATTAGAGTCACAACTATAAGAAGTTGACAAGTTTTTAGGCCTAGAACTACCAAAAGTAGCTGCCTTGGTGACTATTGTAAGGGAGGAAGATGGTTAAGAGCAGTGGAATCCCAGATCCAGAGTGAAGAAAGAAGATCAGGGAGAAGATCCTGTTTTGGTTGCACATAGGTTTGTTTTTATAGGGAAACAGGTGTGTTGGGTTAGAAGCCTGCTTGCAGTAGAGTCCAGGGGTTATCTCAATGTCACACAAGAGATCACGAGGTCCACCGAGTCAAAAAAATAACTTGATACCAAGTCATTTGACTCGGTGCCGAGTCATTTCCTTAAGTGGAAATCAGTCCAACTCTTTTGCTCTACTTTTCTAACTTTAAGTTGACGTGTTCCTTGCTCTTTTCATTAATTTTTGGTTGATTCTAGTGATCGCTCCATTACGCTTAAGTTATTTTGCTTTCTTACCCTTCTTCTCTTCAACCCTTGGAATTGATCATTCGAACTCTGGAAAAACGCATGGTCATGAGTAGAAAGGGAGGAAAATGAGTCACATGAAGTTGGAGAAATGAAATGAGGAAACAAAATGACTCGGTACCAAGCCAAATGACTCTGTATCGAGTTATTTACTTAGATTATTTCTTGGCGAAACTCTTCCAAGTTGTTTCTTTACTCCATCTAAGCATGCTTCCAAGGTTTTGAGTCGTTTCGTCCTTGTCTTCACATTGGAATCGCTCGTCCAAACCCATCATTCTAGATAGTTCTAATCATGTTGGAGTGAATCATAAAGGTGAAAACCATGTTGGTGAAAATTGTGAGCTTCGGGTCGAGGTTGGCCTGACTTGGTGTCCGAGTTGAGTGGTTTGTGCGTTTGCTTTTGGAGTCGTCCAAAGGTTAGAGTGCTTTGAGTCCTATCTGGGAATTTTATGTCTTCGACCCAAGTTTTGCTCGGTAACGATTGTTTAGAGTCTGACCTAAGAGTTTGTGAGTCGGACCCGAGTTCTGCTCAATAACGATTGATTGGAGTCTGACCCGAGAGTTTTGTGAGTCAAACTTGATAAAAATCACAACTCGATACCGAGTTGTGACTTAGAACCTAGTATCAAGTTGACTCGGGTCTGTCCTGGGTTTGACTTGGGTCTGACTCCAAATAATATTGTCTTGCCTTGCTACTTCTCGACTTAGGTTTTCCTTTATTTTTCTAGCTTCTGGTCAGGCGTGACTCGGGTTTGACCCCAAACGCCAAGTTGAAAAACTCAAGTCAACCTTTTTCGCTTATTTTTTGATTCTTTCCTTTTCTTGCCTTTTTATGATGTTTCTAAAGTCCTTGAATCATTTTGTCTTCGTTCTAACATTCTAACTTCTGGTTGAAATCGGCTTGGTCAAAAATCTTGTTAACATACTATACAATTACTAAAATATAAAAGACTAAGATTTTCAGTCATAAAAAGTACTTAGCTCTTCCTTTTTGGATTTGTTTACGCCCGCTTCAATCTATTACAGATCTCTCCTTTAGAAATATACAACAAGGCAATTGTATATGAATTAGATTCAGAAATTTAGGGATTGGAGGAGAATAGGATTAGATATTAAATAATAAATACCTAAAATTTCTTACCCGAAACCATAGGGAATTTTCCAAATCTTTGAAGAGAGAGACCGACAGAGCTTCGCTTAGTTTTCAAAATAATTTGTGAATAAAAGTGAGGGGGCTAGGCTCTTATTTATAGTTGTTAGAAAGCACCAGAACTATCGGATTTAAGTCGGTTTAAAATAATAAAATCCAAACCGTTCAAAATGTGTGAACCCTAGCCACCGCCAACATTCACCAGTTGACCACTCTCCCCAAGCGGTCAGCCGCTAGCGGTCGACTGGGCCAGGGAAGGCAGTCGACTGATAGCGTTTATTTTGGGAATATTTGATTTCTGCCATTAATTAATTTATTCAATACCTCAATTAATTTTTGACTTAACCATTTATTTTAACGTTTGCTCAACCCCAAGTCTATTTACTGATACTTTTTAAAATTCAAATTTAACAATTAGTTATTTATTTGAATTTGAATTCCATTTAAATTATTTTGAATCCGAAAACTTCAAATGTCCATAACTTTTTCGTTTGAGCACCATTTTCAAAACATTATTTGATTAGAAAAACGCCATGAATGCAACTGCACAAATTTAGTGGTCAAATTCTTACATTTACAAAATTTTCTTTTTAGCCTTATCTTATTTAATTTATTAATTAATTCTTTTCTATTAGTTAATTTCTTATTAATTTTTATGGGGTGTTACATGGATAATATCCTTGTGTTGTCAGCTTTATTCTTACCATTGGCTTACATGGTGTAAATTTGAATATGGGGTTTGTAGAGAAGAAAAGTGAGATTTTGGGGATGACCTCCTTCTAGCACCAAAATGTCGACTAAAAATTTAGCCAACCTTGGAATTATATATGAAAATGACTATTAATGAAGGTTGCTCACAATAACTTGGTTTAAAAAAATGTAAAATGCGGAAGTAAAATGCAATATGTAAAAAGACACAAGATTTAGAGTGGTTCAATGTAAGTTCACCTACATCCACTATAAATATTTTCTTATTACTTTGCTTCTCTTACAACGGTTGTAATTACAATAGATGATAACAAGAAAATATAATGCTTTAGAGCTTGAGATCTTCAACTCGAATTCAAATGCATGTTTTGATGTATTTATAGCTCTTGGAATTCTGTTTACATCTCCGTCGCAAACTTCCATGAATAAAAGATAAATTTCGACTTTCCTAAGTTGATAGAATAAAAATGCACTGTGAATTTGGTTGTCATTATGCTAAAAGAATTGAGTACTTCGTTAATAAAGTATCTTTTTCTTTGATTCAATATAGTAGACATTAGTTAGAATATTCATACTGTCAATTATAAATAGATTTCGGTGTTTATATCCAATTTTCGTGTCTTAAATTATGTAAATTTTTTGATTTTTTAAATTATATGTTCCAAAATAGAATGTTTCAACATGAAAGAAATTTATACATGATAAAAATTCAAATGTGAAATAAATAAATCTTTTTAAACCTTCTAAAGTTGGAAAATTGTAATGATTTAGGTAAACATTATTTTATTTACATCTAGCAAGGTAAATATGTTATTTCAAATATTTTAGCGATATTAGCTAAAAAAGTATTACTTTATGTATTAATCTATAGTTATGGCACCAAAGAGAAACACGAAGAATAAAAGATATGATTATGATGAAGACAATAAGAATTTTGAAGATATGATCGCTTTCACAAAGGATTCCTAAATGGAAAAGAACTTTCTTGAGTTATGTTTTAGGCAAGCTGACATATATGGATACAGAGGAACATCTCTTACAAAAGATTCTTAGGCAAGGTTGAAGAGAGTTTAATGAAAAATGGAATATGAATTATGTGCATAAAACGTTTAATAATCATTTTGACTATTTACGAAACTATTATGAAGCATCGGTCATGATTATTGGGTTATCCAGACATGGCTTTTGTGCTGCCACAAACTCTCTACATTTCCGACCAAAAAAGTGGAAAGATGTAATTCACAGGAGTAAATAATTTGTGCTGATAATTTACATTATATCACATTACATTATTAGTATACGTCTACGATAATAATGTTTATAATGAACAACAAAACTTAGAGCTACAAAGTTACTGAATAATTCTCTTAAACATCCCGAATGAATGAAAGGAGTGTTTGAGAAAACACTAGTCAAAGGGTCATTTGCATGGTCATCTTCTTCATCACACCCGCATCCCACTAGTGATATTGATGATGACATGATGTAGATGATCATATTCCAACTAAAGAAGATACACATTCAGGCAATGTTGATTTTAGTAGTTGTATGAATGATGACTACCTTGATAGGATAACAGTTACTACAGATGTAGGTCATACCCCATGTGAGGTGGAGACAGGTTGCATGAACTTTCAAAAGTCATGCCTCATCGTTTTGACAAAAAACATTAAAAATGTTCATGTTGTAACATCCCAAAAATGGTAAGAATTAAACAAGCAAACTAAATTAAACTAAGTAGGAATAAAAATGGAAATTCTGTAAAAGATGGAATTTGACCACGAAAGTTGTGTCGTTGCGTTCATGGTGAAATTCTGATCCATTTCCATATATAATATTCTAAAAATGGAGCTCAACGAAGAAGATATGGGCTTTGAATTTTTTAGGTTTAAAATAACTTAATTCGAATTCAAATAAATAGTTAAATTACAAATTAACTAAGATTAGACTTGGGAGTTAAGAAACAGTTAACATTAAATATTAACGTTAAAAGTATAATAAAGGAATTAAATAAAACAACGATACAAAAATAATTATGTTCCCAAAATAGGCAAAGGGGTCGACCGCCGACCCCAACCGATTGACTGCTAGCGGTCGACCGGTGCGTATAAGGCAATCGACCGCTCCTGTTGGTGATGGCTAAGGTTTTCCTATCAACGAACATTCCATATTTATTCAGTTTTAACATATTTTCATCCTACAATTCTAATATGTTTTAACCCCTTTAAATAGGACCCTAACCTCTCCACTTTAATTCATAAAAAAATTTGGGAACTCAGTGAAACTCCACCATTTTCTCTCTTCAGTTAGATTCGAAAATTCAATTAGGAATTCAAGTAAGGATTCTATTTCGTTTTTAATTATTCTTTTAAATTTATTCTCTTCTCTTCTAACCTCTTTAAATCTAACAAAGTTATATATACCAATCCCTTACTCTATGTGTGTGTGTCAAAAGAAGAGATCTAGAACAAAGTGCTTTGGCGTTGCAAATCCATACAAGAAAGGCTAAGGATAATCTATGAGTGGAAAGCTTAGTATTTTTATTCTAGTAATTGTTTAGTATATTATGGATTTGAATATGCCTTAGGGGTTTTGGGTTTACGAAAATAAAAATAAAATGAAACCCCCAAAACTCCTATAATTCGAAATGTCGATTCTTGTTGAAATTCTCAATTGTTTACATTAAATTGTTGGGATGTATAGATTTTGCAGTTTTTGGTGGTTTTAATTTCTATTCCACTCCTATTTAATCCTAATTTGATTATGAAGTTTCAATTAAGGAATAGGGTGTAAAAGTATGAATTTATTTGTAGTTTACACCATTTATTCCATACGAAAATAAAAGAGAAATCACGTTGTTTAAATTCTTTGTAAAAGAAGGGTTCAATAGAGACCGAAACAAGAATTGCAATTTCTATTTTTTGAGATTATTCCCTGATTTGAATGTGATATATTGAGTTGAAATTTTTATTATGTATAAGTCTGTTTATTACAATTTTTGGATATGAATGTTGAATCCTTTGTTAAGGATATTGAAATCCCTTGTTATGGATATTGGAAATTTGACACCGTTGATAATGTGGAAAAGGACTTGTATTATTGTTATTAAAAAGGAATTGACATTCAAACGTTAGTTCGGGTGAAATCTCCGCATGCATAGAAAGTAGTAGGTGCGTATCGATTTATATATTGATTACCATAAATATTGTACAATTATAACATATAATTGCGTAGTTAATTAGGTAATAATTGTCATTAAATCCCCCTTAAGAAGGTAATTGATTTGTTAAGGAGAAATAAAAATGAATTCTTATATAGCCTAATTAATGGACACTATGAGGTTTGTGATAATATATTAAGAGTGTTGTAAAATATGATTAAGTCATAAATGGTGTGAGGTCAATCAAAAGACATACGAAAGTCTGCCCAGCTAATCTGGCTACCAGTAGTGTGACTTTGGGGCTGATGTGAGACATTACCAATGATAAGCAACTACAATGACGCGAGGTTGGTCCCAATTATGTAGGGTAAATCTGCCCAGTTAATATGGCTACCACTATCTACGAATAGTCGGGCTAATGTGAGACGTCACCGTGGTACGGATCATAAGACGAAGGACCTGCTTTAGGGTTTTGGAAGGTATTAATTGGTTGTTTGAGGGCCCACCTTCTTCCCCAAATGAAGTATTAAATGGTCGGCATTGAGTTTAGGCATGGTTAAGGATATCTTGAAAAGGTCTGCTTCAATAGAAAGTATTAAATATCTGAAGAGATTTCCATGCAATGTCAGCTACATAGATGCATATGTGGAGTCTGCTTTGGAAATAGGTATTAAATGACAAGGGCCTACCTCAAATAAGGTCTTAAATGGTCCGAGTCTGCCTATTTTTCTATTAGAAGGTATTAAGTGGCTTGGATTATAACTCTCACATTGTTAGACATTTATGACGTTGGTATGGGTTATGGGATCGGGAAATCTACTTCGGGAATGGAAGGTATTAAGTGGTTGTTTGAGGACCTGCCTCATTTCCTTATATGAAGTATTAAATGGTTTTAGAACACATAAGACATGTTCCTATTTTGACATATACTGTCCAAGTACTGAAATAATAAGGCTCGAGGTTTTTATTCACCAGTCACTTGTAGTTTGATTCCTTCCTCATTTTAACACAGGTTAAGGAAGAAGTGATGACGATGACGATGCTTGAAGATGGCATGAGAAAAGATTGTGTCAGATATTGGTATCTATGGTACTTTTTACCGTACCTAGGAAAGAATACTTTAAACAAATGATGTAATGGTTATTGTGGAAACTATGTTTTGTTCTGTATTATGACATTTGAATTTATTTCAAAGTTAATGGGTACAGTTTGTTATTATATTTGGTTCCTTCTTCTATGAGTTTTGAAAGAGTTATAGCCATGTGTTGTTATTACTTTTAGCAATCAACAACCAACCTTGGAATGGGTATAAGTTTCGATGGTCCTTTCTAGGTCGGAAATTAGGTCTTTTTCGGGGCGGGTTGTTACATTTGATATCGGAGCTTAGGTTACCCGATTAATTGGGATATTATACGTATGAGTGATGTACTTGTTACTTTTGATTTTTTTTTCAAAAAGTCTTACTATATATATTTATATCTATATATTTATACCCCTATTTCTTTGAACATACATGCATACACTAGGCAACCCTTTTTCTTTCAGCATATAATAATATCTTAGGAAATCGCCACTAAAGATTCAACCTACAGATAGTTGATATGGCTGATAATCAGTATTCTTTCGAAACTGGGATCCCTGCCTGTGGAAAACCTGCCATTCGTAGGATGCCCGAATGGTTTAAACAATACCTCAGGCAAGTTGAGCAAGTCCCTGTCCCTCCATCTGTACCGGTAGCACCCGCTGCAACGCCTACTAATGCAGCACCCCATTCTATTGACTTCCCTAAGATATGTAAGGACTTTGCTAATATGAGAGGAAAAACATACTTTGAAGCTAAAAGATATGTGGAATCCAAAGCATGGATTAGTGACTGCGAAAGAATATTTCGAGAACTTACATGGGAGGATCACATAAAGAGAAGGATAACAGCTTGACACCTTAAAAAGGAAGCTTTAGATTGGTGGAACTTAGTAACTGAAGAAAATGTTGATAGGGTTTTACTTAGGATAAATTTAAAGAAAGATTTGAGTTATGGTTTATGTCGAGAGAAGAAGTGAGTTTACAACTGGAGAAATTCATACAACTTAGCCAAGGAGACTCCACCTTAAGGGAGTATATTAGTAAGTTTTATGATGTGATTAAGTTCAGGATGAGCTTGATAAATACACCAATGAAAAATGCCATGAAGTTCGTGAAGGGCCTAAACTCCCCATTGAGAGAAATTTTTGTTGACCCAAGTTCCCATGGGTGTTACATATGAAATGTTGGTTGAGAAGGTTTTGTTGAAGTCAGCAAGTGCAAAAGAAAAAGAGGCGGAGAGGAAGGCTGGGCTTACCCAAAAGCAAGAAGGGTCCAAAAAGGGAGGCTTTTAGGCAAACAAGAAGTCAAAAGAGAAATTTAAGAAGGATGATAAAGTATGTAAGAGATGCTAGAAAAAGGGTTATGATGCTAAAGATTGTAGGGTGAGTCTAATGAAAGAAGCTTTTAATGGGAAGTGCTATAATTTCCATGAAGGACACCTCAAGAACCAATGTCCTAAGTTGGCAAAGGAAGGGTCAAATGGACAAGTCTATGCTATCGAGGCTGTCCCTACTTAGAGTAGACTACCTAGAGATCAGGGGAAGGCAGCATTAAAAGGCAAAACTCTTATTGTTGGGGTTACTATTCATACCATATTTGATTCTGGAGCATCACATTCCTTTATAGCTAGGAATGTAGTTAACTTCTTAAACATTTAAACCCAAATTATCACCAGCCCAATAGTGGTCTCCAATCCTATTGGAGGGTCAACACATTTCTCTTTAATTTGCAAAAACCTAGTTGTGAACATATGCGATGTTGATTTCATATGAAATGCATACATTCTAAATTTTGAGGTGTATGGACTTATCTTGGGTATGGATTGGTTAGCATACTATGGAGCGATTCTTGACTATGATAGAAGGGTTGTACGATTAAAAAGTTGTAGAGGCCATGACCAAGAAGTTCTTTGTACACCCCAAGACTTAGTTGAGTCAAGCTATTTATACTCGCTAAGCCTACCTTTTAGTGAGCTATCATCCGCACCCATAGTCTATGAATTTCCTAATGTCTTTGAGGAAGTCTCAAGTCTCCCATCTAATAGGGAGATCTAGTTTAGAATTGATTTGGAGAAGGATGCAAAGCCAGTCGCTATGCCCTTAAGACACATGGCCCCCAAAGAAAGAAGGGAGTTAGATAAGCAGATCTTCGAGCTATTGTAGAAAGGATTCATCCATCGGAGTACCTGAAAATAGGGAGGCCATGTTGTCTTTGCCACCAAAGCGGATGGCTCGCGGAGACTTTGCGTCGATTGTAGGGAGCTGAACAAGTTAACAAGAAAGAATAAGCATCCTCTACCTAGGATAAATGACTTGTCCAACCAACTTGTTGAAGCCAAAGTCTTTTCTCAACTAGACTTGGAAACCAGATTCCATCAGTTAAGGATTGCAGAAGAAAGCAAGTCAAAGATCGCATTTCGCACACCAGATGAGCTCTATGACTGGGAAGTAATGCCTTTTAAGTTAATGAATTCCCGTGCATACTTTGTACATTTGATGAGTGGGGTGTTTAGGAGGCAACTAAATTTATCCTTGCATTTGTGGATGATATCATGGTATTCTCCAAAAGCGAAAAGGAGCATGAGGACTACCTAAGAGAGGTACTAGGAATTTTAAGAAGGCACCAGCTTAAGGCCAAATTTGCTAACTATCATTTTTGGAAGAAGGAGGTTAGATTCCTTGGACATATTGTTTCTGAGCAAGGATTGGCTGTGGATCCCGCCAAAGTAGAGGCTGTTCAAAGATGGAGAGTTCCTAAGAATGCATAAGAAGTTAGAAGTTTTCCAAGGTTGGCAGGCTACTATAGGAAGTTCATAAAAAACTTTACAAGAATAGCAGCACCCTTAACCTGCTAGACTAAGAAGAACTTAGTCTATTCTTGGGATAATGGATGCACTAAGGCATTCGAGAAGCTTAAGGAGTTATTGACAAGTGCACATATGCTCACCATTCCCGACAGGACCAAACCATTCGTGAATTTCACAGATGCTTATGGCACAAGATTAGAAGAAGTTCTATTTTAAGAAGGGAAGGCAGTTTCTTATACTAGTAAGAAATTGAAGGATCATGAGAAAAGATATCCAATTCATGACTTGGAGTAGGCAGCTATTGTCTTTGCCTTGAATATGTGGACGCAATATCTTTTGGAAGAAAGATTTGAGTTATTCACTAACCATGAATCACTCAAATACTTATTTTCCCAGAAAGATTTAAATCTTATGCAGTAAAGATGGATGGACATATATTGTTATTTGATTTTGGTATACAATATACTCCTGGAAAAGGAAACCTAGTCGCTGATGCCTCTAGTCGAAGGCATGCTACCCTAAGCACTATATATGAATGAATGCAGTTGGAGTATCTCTCAAATTTTAACTTTCAACCACCAACAGAACCCATTCAAGGCTTTTTAGTAGTAATGGTGGTTAGGTCAACTTTAATGGCCCGTATTGGGCTTGAGCAGATGAAGGATGAGAAGTTAGTGGAGATTTTAGAGAAGTTGCGGAGAGGAGAATATTTTCCACATGCCAGTAGATATTTTGTTGATGAGAAGGGATATACGCCTTTTGTATTCCAATGATTAATGGCATAATAGAGGAGGTGCTTATGTAATGTCACCACTCTAAGATGACTATTCACCTCGAAGGAGATAAAATGTATAAGGATATGAAGATGATTTTCTTTTGGCCTGAAATGAAGAGAAGAGTAGCTGAGTTTATTGTTAAGTGCTTGACATACCAGAAGATAAAGACCGAGCAAGAGAAGCCTATAGGATTATTGTTACCTTCGAAGATTCCGACTTGGAAATGGGAACACATTTCGATAGACTTCATGGAGGGTTTTCCTAGGAGTCAGAGGGGTAATGAAGCCATTTGGGCCATTGTAGATAGACTCACTAAGAGTGCCCATTGTATTCCTATTAGGAACAATAGGACTGCTGCGTCTCTTGCAAAAATATACATCAAGGAGATAGTCCGATTACATGGCATTCCAACGAGCATTGTTAGTGAAAAGGACCCCTTATTCACTAGTGAGTTTTATAGGAGTTTGAAAGCAGCTTTGGGAAATTTTTTGAATCTCAGCATGAATTATCACCCACAGACAGATGGTTAGATGGAAAGGGTAAATAGGATTTTGGAGGACTTGTTGAGAGCTTGCATCTTACTTTGAAGGGAATTTGGAGCAGCACCTACCATTGGTTAAGTTTGCATATAATAATAGCTATCAAGCGACGATTGGTATGGCACCTTTTGAAGCACTTTATGGAAGGCCATGCAAATCGTCAAGTTATTGGTTGGAAACCATAGACAAAATTTGGTTCGGACTTGATTTGATCCGTGATACTATGAAAAAAGTAGAATTGATCAGACAACGAATGAAGGTAGCGCAAAATCGCCAAAAATCTTATGCAGATAAGAGAAGGAAAGAGTAAGAATTTGAAGCAGGAGATATGATATTTGTCAAAGTCTCCTCTCTTAGAAAAGTAGTTAGGTTTGGCAAGCCGGGAAAATTGGCATCTAGATTTGTTGGGCCATTTCGACTTTTGGAAAGGATAGGAAGGCTTGTTTACCGCGTGGAGCTTCCGGACCGATTGTGTAACGACCCGCATTTTTGACCATTCAAATTGACAATAAATCCACACATGTCGACTCAAACAATCCAAAATACATATAGTTATTGGGGTAAATAAGAAATAGATAAGAAAGAATAGAAACAAACACAGAATCTCACAGCGGAAGGAATAAGATATAATAATAAAATAACAGTTCATGAAGCTGTTAAATAAATAAATTTGATTATTATTATACATCATAAATCAGAGTTACATACATATTAGAGATAATACAACAATGCAGCGGAAAAATAATACAATAGTAGAATACAAATGATGTAATACCAAACTCCGTCTTCGTCCTCCAGAATAGATCTTCAACCTTATCTGAAATGCTCAGGCTGACCCGAGCGTAATGAAAAGACAAAACACTCGAGTCAGGACTAAAATATCTCATGTAAGTTAAATCGAATAAGTAAAAATGAGTGTGATGGCATCAGAGATGTTTACGGGTTTTAGACACCTCCTATCCAGTGTTTAACGTGCGTGCATTAACTTAAGAGATGTTCGGGATTTCCATCTCCTAAGGATCCGTTAAACTATCTACTATATAATAGAATACGCTATATACAATAATGTCTATCATAAAGTAAAATATCAAACTAGCGTTAAGTCATGGCCCATTCCACCCTTAACACATTTTTATTCCCAAGAGTATATACAAGACCGTAGTTTCCCCAAAACCGGAAGTCACCAGAGGGCAATCCATATACTAAAGGTACAAACCAAAATCGTAGTGGTCGCGAATAGGATAATCAGTATGACAAGGTACATGAGGCAATACCAACTAAGATACTAGTAGTTGCGTGATCCGGACTGATGTTGGGCATAGCAGCTACTACCCCAACACCACGAAACAACACTCCCAAAATCGAGGGGTGCACCCAAATCGAATCACAACAGTAATAGATATGGTAACGAAGAAGTGTGTTCGCTAGAGGTGGCGAACCTCAATGGCCCGGCGCGGCTCCTGTTTTAGTCATGTCAGGGGTCATCCAAAATCGTTCTCTTTCTTCAGTCAACGCGTTCACCGAAACCATCCACTTCGTTCTGGATCAACACTCCGCGTGTACTAGTTATTAAAGTGGTTTTCGATATCGACAAAGAGTATGTCCATATCCGATCCCGGTCTCTTTAATAACTACGTATTATTACACCGGTGGCTCTTTTACATTTCAAAATCAATTCATAATTGATATCAAAATATCATATTCGTTTCAAAAATCAAATCCATTTCAAATATCATCATATCTATTCAAAATGTAAGATTCCGTTTCAAAGTCATTTTTCGCCTCAATATCTCATTTCGATTTCAAAATCATTTTCGCCTCAATATCTCATTTCGGTTTCAAAATCATTTTTCGCCTCAATATCTCATTTCGGTTTCAAAATCATTTTTCGCCTCAATATCTCATTTCGGTTTCAAAATCATTTTTCGCCTCAATATCTCATTTCGATTTAAAATCATTTTTCGCCTCAATATCTCATTTCGATTTCAAAATCATTTTTCGCCTCAATTTCTATCTCATTTCGATTTCAAAATCATTTTTCGCCTCAATTTCCACAAAACAATTCACATAAACTCGAATTCCAAAATTTAAAATTTAATCCAATTTCAAATCATCAATTTCAACTCGATTCAGCTTCTCAATAAACCATTTCAAATTATCAATTTCAAATACATATTTGAACCACAAAATAAACAATTTCACTTTCAATATATTTCGAAACTTTAAATATTTCACATTTCAAAACAGCTCATATATTTATACAAGAATATAAGATTCGCTTTAAAACCATTTCGTATTCAAATTAGAATATACTTCAAATTAAACATTCGTAATAAGTAGTTTACTTAATTTCTGGAACAATTCCAATTCAATAAACTTAGATTAACATTCGGATTTCAAGAATTCATTTAAGTATTACATTCCAAATCAATTTCAGTTCAAATCCTATTCAAATCAATTTTATCTTCAAATTTAATTCAATAGTTTCAATTTAGTCCAATTCACAAATTTCTTTGAATTTCAATTAAATTCCAAATTAATTAAATCTCAATTTCAAATCAATTTTCAATTCCAAACTCAAACTTGAAATATCATTTCATATAAATTTTCTTAGAAATATTCAGAGTTCGATTAAAAGTCCAATCTTTTAAAACAAATCAACTTTCGAAAATTTACGCCGTATTTCAATTTTTTTTTTCTTAAAAATCTAAACTTCGAAAAATTAAACAATTTCATTTACCAAGTTTAAATTCCAACATCTCGAGCTTCAATTCAAAATAATTCAATTTCCCTAAATTGGATTTTATTCTTAAAATCAATTCATTTAAATAATTTCAAAACAACTTTTAAAATCATTTAATTTAACCAACCCGGTGTCCGTATATAATTTTCTAACCTATGGCCCAGTGGATAATTATTTCAATTATAATTTCAAGGATGGATATATATCATTTCAATCCAAATAGATGTCATAGGTATATCATTTCAACCTATTCCTTAATTTATTCGAAATGATTCAGTTTACAGTTTTATATGCAATAAACAATATACATGATGATAGCATGATATATCAAAATAAATAAACAACCAATATCGACCAATAACATCCATCACAACCAACTAACCATAAAGCCAATAACATTCACAACAATTTTATAATTATCAATATCGAGTAATATACTGCCAATTTAAATTTAAATTTATTTTAACGGTCAATTTAAATTCTATCAATTAATTCATATATCAATACAGATGATAATTAAACCTACCAAACAACAGCCAATAAATTTCATATCACTTTAGAATATAAATTTAACTAACAAAAGTTATTTTAGTCAATTGTGAGCGTATAAACACTCACCTTGATATTCCTTTGTCGCCGAGACGTTCCGATTTGGAACTAAAACCAGACGACTTCCGTTTTTAGCCCAAATTTTGACTGTCTCCAAATTCATCCAAACTAGTTTCATTACGAAGCTCTCGTCATCACGATCGCAATGCAAAAAGTCTCGTCCCAATCGGACATCGTATGCAGAAGTTATACATTTTATAAGTTCGACGATATTAAAAAAAGGGACAATTTAATTATTTTTAAAACAATTCATACCCAATAGCCAAAGCTCGGCCCGCCTCCAACCTTTCTTCCCCAAAGCTTCAGCCTGTGCACGTGAAAAAGCAACCCACTCACGCACGCCTCTTTTTTCCATACGCACGCCAATATACACGACCAGACCTTGATCAGGACGTCCCCACGCGAGCGCCTCCAGGAGAGCCACCAACGCCAGAAGTTGCGCATCACCAGTCGCCGCCGTTTTCTCGAAAAACGTAAAAATACGCACGTTATTCAAAGCCAGATCTGGACCAATCCGTGACGAATTAGCACGAATCAACCATATGGATTTGAAGAGCTCGTCGAGATCTACACTTTTGCTTTTGGAATTTTTCGATTTCGTTGAACGGATTGAGAGATATTAAGGAAAGAAGATCGGCAATTTCTGGCCATAGAATAGGTGGCGGCCATGGTTTGAAATTAGGGTTTCTGAAATGAAATAATGATAAAACTGTCACGGTTTTGAGTGCGTATTTATAAAGTTAGGTCCAAAATCGTCCGAACTCCAAACGAGACGTGCCACCAGGCGTTTATAAGGTTTTACCCATATTCTGAACCCAATGAAACTAGTCCCAAGGCCTAATTCAATCGTATGCGGAAGATAGCTTTTGAAGTTGATTATTTTAATTAAATTCGACGTTAAATTTCTACGCGTTTCAAGCTCGCACGGCCAAACGACAAGTCCGATTGCTATGAAAATTGAAACCTTACAATAATTTACTGTTACGGATCCGATGAAACCGGTTTCGTCGAAATCCGAGATAGTTGTAAAAATGGCTATTTCTACTGTTTAATTACAATATAAAATTCCCATTTTTAAAGTATTAACTTTTAAATCAAATTTCAAGTGTTCACAAATTTTATTTTTAAATTCACAATAATTAACAATCTTTTACAATGCAGTTTTCCATTATAAATCCAGTATAAAAGATTACATTAGATTCAGCGTTCAATTATATTATAATTCAAATTCAAGTTATTTAATTCCAATTGAATTCTTTTATTTCGATTTATACTTTCATTATTGAATCAATCATTTACTCATACATTATTATCAATAGTTTATAATTTATTTACTTTCATTTTCTTTAGTTATTATCTGATTTCAATCAATTGCAATATTAAGTTACATTTATTTATGTTACTTTCAATAACATAAACTTCTACTATTAAATCTACCATTTTATTTATTCTTTGTTTACAATCATAACCAATTTGGTTTACAATCAAATTCAATTCATTATTTACATTCAATACAAGTTAACATCCATATTTAATTTAAAAATAAGTTATTTCAGAATTCAGTTTTGTATTTTAACTTGTAATTCACATTTAACAACACAAAATTTTATTTCCTTCGGATTTTTATCCAAAATTTATATTTTAATTCGTATTTTTAAAGTGTTAAAAATACGGGTCGTTACATTCTTCCCCACTTAAAACTTTTCGTCCACGAAAAGAAACGGAGAAGGGGAAACCATCATTTAGATATAATTCATTCAAAATATTCGACTTATTTGCAAAATTTAGTTATAGGATTTTTAAAATCTCAAAATTTTCTAACTCCCGGATTTTTGAAAAATTTCGGCAGCACCTCCTTTGCGCGGCTAGGACCGAAAAATTTCACAGTGGTAATAATTGCATGATATACATCTCATTACAAGAATAAGGCATCCCAAAACATGGGGTACACAATAATATACCACAACATAAACCGTAATCCGAGAACGTACTTTTTATTAAGCGTTTATTGGCATTTTAACTTACATTTTGCATTTAGCGTAGAAGCGAGCTCCACAAGCGAAGCGCAACCCCTTTGCTACCTACTAAAATGCTCAATAACCAAGTTAGAACCATGCATATAAAGATAGATCGATATACTTAGCATAAACAACATACATATAACATGTTTAGCTTCAAAATTGAAATTCCAATTCCAGGACAGCAAATGAATCTCAGTTTTTGGTCACCTAAACGATAAAATTTGGCAATGGAATCTAAACAAAAGTTATTTCATTCGTTTCAGGCTTTCCGGAATTTCCAAAATCATCGAATTCGGACCATCCGTTCAAAAGTTAGGGTTGTTTTACTAAAAGGGTACGCCTCAGCCTGGGCAATGAATTGCGCAGGTTAGCGACGTTCACTCCCCTTTTCGACCATCTAAATTACAGAAAAACACAAAACATTTAATACAAAAGTTTTAGCTTAAGCTCTAAGCTTTCCAGAAAGGGCAAGATCATCAAAATTCGATAAACCAATAAAACGTTATGGTGAAAATACTAAAGGTATATGCTACTGATTTTGCTTCCATTTTACACAGGCCAGCGAGAAGATTCAAAATTTTAACTAAGTAAATGAAGGAATTTCTCAAGACACTCTAAACAAAAGTCGTGCTACAGTTTCTAAGCTTTCCGAAAAGTCTAAGATCGTCAAATTTCGTTGGGCCATTTAAAAGTTATGGTTGTTTTCGTTTCAGCATATATTGGACAATTTTGGATTTTTTTTCCAAAAATTTGCTTTTATTATTTCGAAGTACAAACCATCAAACTTCAAATTTTCTAAAGAAACAATCATAAACACAAAGTCGTTTATTTTCTTATTTATCCATAAAATAAGTTTACATTCGATTTGTTTCCGATTTATTCAAGTTTGTTTCATTCATAATTTAAATTCAAGTCAATTTGCTTCAATTTAATTTCACTTTGCTTCAAATTTGAATTTAATTATTTGAAATTTTTATTCCGTTTATTCAATTCCATTTACACTAATGAATTCTATTTAATCAATTACCATCCCTCTAACAACCAATGCATATCAAACATTAACATCCATCCAAAATCTACACTAAATCAATTATACATTTCCAAGTCAAAATTTTAATTTCATACACTTCCAAGTTTATTGACATTATTGACATTTAGTTTTATTCAAATTTAATTAGTTTCCATTTACTAATTTTATATTTAATTAATTTTAAATTTAATTCATTTTAAAACTTAAATTTCCTTTATATTTACAACTATCAATAGATCTTCACATTTTATTGTTCACAATCACACTTGTATATTATTCATTTACTTATCCTTATTAGCATTTTAAACTTTTTAAGTATTTGGTAAGTTATAGCTATGCAAATAGAATGTAGTTAAACAATATACAACTTCTTTTCATTCAGTTTGAGTGTTATACCTATTAAATAAATTTCCAATTTATTATTTTCCAAATTAAGGGTTACTCCAACAATTTTAATTTTAATTTTTTTTTCTCACTTAAATTCAATCTCACCCTTTCAATCCATGAGTTTCTAACAATTCAAGATTTACTTTAGTTTAATAATTAAAATCATTCCTTATTAGAGAACTTAAGAATTTCAACTCCGGATTCAATTTAAACCATTTTTTTCTAAATATATATATATATATATACACACTAATATCTTTATATCTCAAATAATTTTTTAGAAGAATTTTAATCAGCATTAAAATATATATATATACTTATTTTCATTTCATATTTTAGAAAATTACAATTTTTAATCAAAACAGGGTTTAGAAAAACTATTAAGTGATCTCCCCCACTTGGACTCTCGAAAATAAACGTCGATGATGCGTGCACTCATCACCGAAATCATTCTATAGTGTCAAGTGGGGAGTATAATACTTACTTCTTTTGAAAATCCTTTGAAAACAATTTCTAATCGAATATACTATCATATAATACTTATATTATACATTTCAAAATTTTGTTAATAAATTTTCAAAACACCGGAATTTAAATTCTCCATCTTAATTTAAATTCATTTTTATTTTATTTTGTTTACCATTTATATTCATTGTCAATCATATTTACAAGTTTCATTTCTTAAAATCATCCAATAGCCAATAGTTAGAAATATTGACTAATCAACAATAAACGATGATAATCTAATATTATCATCTCCTAACAACCAATACAATCAAAATTTATAAATTTTCAAGATAATTCTTTTATATATAAAATATAATCTAAAACAATATTATGCCAATCTGTCCTATTCGAGTGTTTAGAAATTCCTATCGATGCCTTGGCGTCCCAAGTACCAACCAGAATTCATAAATACTCAACGGAACAAATTAACACAATATAAAATCATTTTTATATCAAAATTACAAATACGCTCTCTCATATACACTCAAACTCATTCATAAGGTTTAACCCTATTTCAATGAGTTATTCCCCACTAGAGCCAAGGTAATCTAAACCAAAGCTCTGATACCAACTGTAACGACCCGCATTTTTGACCATTCAAATCGACAATAAATCCACACATGTCGACTCAAACAATCCAAAATACAGATAGTTATTGGGGTAAATAAGAAATAGATAAGAAAGAATAGAAACAAACACAAAATCTCGCAGCGGGAGGAACAAGATATAATAATAAAATAACAGTTCATGAAGCTGTTAAATAAATAAATTTGATTATTATTATACATCATAAATCAGAGTTACATACATATCAGAGATAATACAACAATGCAGCGGAAAAATAATACAGTAGTAGAATACAAATGATGTAATACCAAACTCCGTCTTCGTCCTCCAGAATAGATCTTCAACCTTATCTGAAATGCTCAGGCTGACCCGAGCGTAATGAAAAGACAAAACACTCGAGTCAGGACTAAAATATCTCATGTAAGTTAAATCGAATAAGTAAAAATGAGTGTGACGGCGTCGGAGATGTTTACGGGTTTTAGACACCTCCTATCCAGTGTTTAACGTGCGTGCATTAACTTAAGAGATGTTCGGGATTTCCATCTCCTAAGGATCCGTTAAACTATCTACTATATAATAGAATACGCTATATACAATAATGTCTATCATAAAGTAAAATATCAAACTAGCGTTAAGTCATGGCCCATTCCACCCTTAACACATTTTTATTCCCAAGAGTATATACAAGACCGTAGTTTACCCAAAACCGGAAGTCACCAGAGGGCAGTCCATATACTAAAGGTACAAACCAAAATCGTAGTGGTCGCGAATAGGATAATCAGTATGACAAGGTACATGAGGCAATACCAACTAGGATACTAGTAGTTGCGTGATCCAGACTGATGTTGGGCATAGCAGCTACTACCCCAACACCGCGAAACAACACTCCCAAAATCGAGGGGTGCACCCAAATCGAATCACAACAGTAATAGATATGGTAACGAAGAAGTGTGTTCGCTAGAGGTGGCGAACCTCAATGGCCCGGCGCGGCTCCTGTTTTAGTCATGTCAGGGGTCATCCAAAATCATTCTCTTTCTTCAGTCAACGCGTTCACCAAAACCATCCACTTCGTTCTGGATCAACACTCCGCGTATACTAGTTATTAAAGTGGTTTTCGGTATCGACAGAGAGTATGTCCACATCCGATCCCGGTCTCTTTAATAACTACGTATTATTACACCGGTGGCTCTTTTACATTTCAAAATCAATTCATAATTGATATCAAAATATCATATTCGCTTCAAAAATCAAATCCATTTCAAATATCATCATATCTATTCAAAATGTAAGATTCCGTTTCAAAATCATTTTTCGCCTCAATATCTCATTTCGGTTTCAAAATCATTTTTCGCCTCAATATCTCATTTCGATTTCAAAATCATTTTTCGCCTCAATATCTTATTTCGGTTTCAAAATCATTTTTCGCCTCAATATCTCATTTCGATTTCAAAATCATTTTTCGCCTCAATATCTCATTTCAGTTTCAAAATCATTTTTCGCCTCAATATCTCATTTCGATTTCAAAATCATTTTTCGCCTCAATATCTCATTTCGGTTTCAAAATCATTTTTCGCCTAAATATCTCATTTCGATTTCAAAATCATTTTTTGCCTCAATATCTCATTTCGATTTCAAAATCATTTTTCGCCTCAATTTCCACAAAACGATTCACATAAACTCGAATTCCAAAATTTAAAATTTAATCCAATTTCAAATCATCAATTTCAACTTGATTCAGCTTCTCAATAAACCATTTCAAATTATCAATTTCAAATACATATTTGAACCACAAAATAAACAATTTCACTTTCAATATATTTCGAAACTTTAAATATTTCACATTTCAAAACAGCTCATATATTTATATAAGAATATAAGATTCGCTTTAAAACCATTTCGTATTCAAATTAGAATATACTTCAAATTAAACATTCGTATTAAGTAGTTTACTTAATTTCTGGAACAATTCCAATTCAATAAACTTAGATTAACATTCGGATTTCAAGAATTCATTTAAGTATTACATTCCAAATCAATTTCAGTTCAAATCCTATTCAAATCAATTTTATCTTCAAATTTAATTCAATAGTTTCAATTTAGTCCAATTCACAAATTTCTTTGAATTTCAATTAAATTCCAAATTAATTAAATCTCAATTTCAAATCAATTTTCAATTCCAAACTCAAACTTGAAATATCATTTCATATAAATTTTCTTAGAAATATTCAGAGTTCGATTAAAAGTCCAATCTTTTAAAACAAATCAACTTTCGAAAATTTACGCCGTATTTCAAAATTTTTTTTCCTTAAAAATCTAAACTTCGCAAAATTAA
This sequence comes from Allium fistulosum, assembly GCA_030737815.1. Taxonomy (NCBI): domain Eukaryota; kingdom Viridiplantae; phylum Streptophyta; class Magnoliopsida; order Asparagales; family Amaryllidaceae; genus Allium; species Allium fistulosum. The sequence goes on along the minus strand of CM060905.1, from coordinate 247,030,393 downwards.
ACAATTTCATTTACCAAGTTTAAATTCCAACATCTCGAGCTTCAATTCAAAATAATTCAATTTCCCTAAATTGGATTTTATTCTTAAAATCAATTCATTTAAATAATTTCAAAACAACTTTTAAAATCATTTAATTTAACCAACCCGGTGTCCGTATATAATTTTCTAACCTATGGCCCAGTGGATAATTATTTCAATTATAATTTCAAGGATGGATATATATCATTTCAATCCAAATAGATGTCATAGGTATATCATTTCAACCTATTCCTTAATTTATTCGAAATGATTCAGTTTATAGTTTTATATGTAATAAACAATATACATGATGATAGCATGATATATCAAAATAAATAAACAACCAATATCGACCAATAGCATCCATCACAACCAACTAACCATAAAGCCAATAACATTCACAACAATTTTATAATTATCAATATTGAGTAATATACTGCCAATTTAAATTTAAATTTATTTTAACGGTCAATTTAAATTCTATCAATTAATTCATATATCAATACAGATGATAATTAAACCTACCAAACAACAGCCAATAAATTTCATATCACTTCAGAATATAAATTTAACTAACAAAAGTTATTTTAGTCAATTGTGAGCGTATAAACACTCACCTTGATATTCCTCTGTTGCCAAGACGTTCCGATTTGGAACTAAAACCAGACGACTTCCGTTTTTAGCCCAAATTTTGACTGTCTCCAAATTCGTCCAAACTAGTTTCATTACGAAGCTCTCATCATCACGATCGCAATGCAAAAAGTCTCGTCCCAATCGGACATCGTATGCAGAAGTTATACATTTTATAAGTTCGACGATATTAAAAAAAAGGGACAATTTAATTATTTTTAAAACAATTCATACCCAATAGCCAAAGCCCAGCCCGCCTCCAACCTTTCTTCCTCAAAGCTTCAGCCTGTGCACGTGAAAAAGCAACCCACTCACGCACGCCTCTTTCTTCCATACGCACGCCAATATACACGACCGGACCTCGATCAGGACGTCCCCACGCGAGCGCCTCCAGGAGAGCCACCAACGCCAGAAGTTGCGCATCACCAGTCGCCGCCGTTTTCTCAAAAAACGTGAAAATACGCACGACATTCAAAGCCAGATTTGGACCAATCCGTGACGAATTAGCACGAATCAACCGTATGGATTTGAAAAGCTCGTCGAGATCTACACTTTTGCTTTTGGAATTTTTCGATTTCGTTGAACGGATTGAGAGATATTAAGGAAAGAAGATCGGCAATTTCTGGCCATAGAATAGGTGGCGGCCATGGTTTGAAATTAGGGTTTCTGAAATGAAATAATGATAAAAGTGTCTCGGTTTTGAGTGCGTATTTATAAAGTTAGGTCCAAAATCGTCCAAACTCCAAACGAGACGTGCCGCCAGGCGTTTATAAGGTTTTACCCATATTCTGAACGCAATTAAACTAGTCCCAAGGCCTAATTCAATCGTATGCGGAAGATAGCTTTTGAAGTCGATTATTTTAATTAAATTCGACGTTAAATTTCTACGCGTTTCAAGCTCGCACGGCCAAACGACAAGTCCGATTGCTACGAAAATTGAAACCTTACAATAATTTACTGTTACGGATCCGATGAAACTGGTTTCGTCGAAATCCGAGACAGTTGTAAAAATGGCTATTTCTACTGTTTAATTACAATATAAAATTCCCAATTTTAAATTATTAACTTTTAAATCAAATTTCAAGTGTTCACAAATTTTATTTTTAAATTCACAATAATTAACAATCTTTTACAATGCAGTTTTCCATTATAAATCCAGTATAAAAGATTACATTAGATTCAGCGTTCAATTATATTATAATTCAAATTCAAGTTATTTAATTCCAATTGAATTCTTTTATTTCGATTTATACTTTCATTATTGAATCAATCATTTACTCATACATTATTATCAATAGTTTATAATTTATTTACTTTCATTTTCTTTAGTTATTATTTGATTTCAATCAATTGCAATATTAAGTTACATTTATTTATGTTACTTTCAATAACATAAACTTCTACTATTAAATCTACCATTTTATTTATTCTTTGTTTACAATCATAACCAATTTGGTTTACAATCAAATTCAATTCATTATTTACATTCAATACAAGTTAACATCCATATTTAATTTAAAAATAAGTTATTTCAGAATTCAGTTTTGTATTTTAACTTGTAATTCACATTTAACAACACAAAATTTTATTTCCTTCGGATTTTTATCCAAAATTTATATTTTAATTCGTATTTTTAAAGTGTTAAAAATACGGGTCGTTACAGATTGGCAAAAGTCCACGATGTTTTTCATTTTCTTACCTTAGGAAATGCCTTCATGATACTGCCATTGTAGTAGAACCTGATCAGTTGGGGACATAGAGATGAAGCCAATGGCATGCCACCTCACACATTATGGAGCACGGAAATATGAGGCTTCGCAACAAAGAAATTAGATTTGTCCGAGTGCAATGGGGAGGTAACCCGATGAAAAACACACGTGAAACTGAAGAGAAGATGAAGATCTCTCTCCAGAGCTTTTCATTGGTAAATTTTCTCTCCAAAATTAGCGTTTTGGTTGCATCGTGGTTGCTAAATTGGATGGTAGGAGATGATTGCGACACTCTTTCACTATCACTTTACACTTATGTAAAAAAAATATGCATGTTTAGGGTATTTGCATATATACTTGCATGATACGATTACACACTCACGCTAGGTTTGAGCTCACTTTAGTATATCTGTAGTGTATAATTACATTGCACTTTGGTTGAGTAGATGTATGCGTAGATATCTTGGTTGTATAACATGATTGTTATTACACGTTACCTATTCACCCATTGAAGAGACTTCAGGGACGAAATCCTTTTTAAGGAGAGGAGAATGTAACACCCCGAAAAACCAGTAAGAATTAAATAAGTAAATTAAATTAAACTAAACTAATTATGGGTAAAAATGGAAATTCTATGAAAGATGAATTTGGCCACGAGAATTATACCATTGTGTTCGTGAAGAAATTCTAATCTATTTTCATATATAATATGCTAAAAACGGAACTCAAACGATGATGTTATGGGCATTTAAAGTTTTTAATTTAAAAATTATTTAATTCGAATTCAAATAAATAATTAGATTTGAAATTTGAAAATGAACTAAAACTAGATTTAGGGGTTAAGAAATCGTTAACGTTAAAAATATAACAAAGGAATTAAATAACACAACGGTACAAAAATAATTACGTTCCCAAAATAGGCGGAGAGTCGACCGCCGACCCCAATTGGTCAACCGCTAGCGGTCGAGAGGTGCGTATAGGGTGGTCGACCACACCTGTTAGTGGCGGCTAGGGTTTTCCTATCAACGAACATTCCAGATTTATCTGTTTTAACCTATCTTCACCCTATGGTTCTGGTACGTTTCAACCCCTATATAGGACCCTACTCTCTCCACTTTTATCCACAAAAATATTTGGGAATTCAATGTAACTCTATCATTTTCTCTTCATTTAGATCCAAAAATTCAATTAGAAATCCATGTAAGGATTCTATTTCATTTCTAATTATTCTTCTAAATCTACTCTCTTCTCTTCCGATCTCTCTGAATCTTGAAAAATTATATATACCACTCCCTTGTTGTGTGTGTATATATCAAAAGAAGGGACTTGGAAAAGAGTGCTTTGGCATTGCAAATCCATACAAGAAAGGCTAAGGATAATATGTGAGTGGAAACCTTAGTATTTTAATTCCAGTAATCATTTAGTATATTATAGATTTGAATATGCCTTGGAGGTTTTGGGTTTACGAAAATAAAAACAAAATGAAACCCCCTAAAACTCTTATAATTTAAAACGTCAATTCTTGTTGGAATTCTCAATTGTTTATATTAAATTGTTGGGATATGTAGTTTTTGCAGTTATTGGTGATTTTAATTTCTATTCCACTCCTCTTTAATTCTAATTTGATTATGAAGTTCAATTAAGGAATAGGGTGTAAAAGTATGAATTTATTTGTAGTTTACACCATTATTCCATACGAAAGTAAAAGAGAAATTCCATTGTTTAAATTCTTTATAAAAGAGGGGTTGAATAGAGATTGAAACTAGAATTGCAATTTCTATTTTTGAGATTATTCCCTAATTTGATGTGATAGATTGAGTTGAAATTTTTATTATGCGCAAATCTGTTTATTACAATTTTTGGATATGAATGTTGAATCATTTGTTAAGGATATTGAAATCTCTTGTTATGGATATTAGAAATTTGACACCTTTGATAATATGGAAAAGGACTTGTATTATTGTCATTAAAAAGGAATTGACATTTAAACGTCAGTTAGGGTGAAATCTCGGCACACATAGAAAATAGTAGATGCGTATTTAATTATATATTAATTACCGTAAATAGCATACAATTATAACATATAATTGCGTAGTTAATTACGTAATAATTATCAATAAATCCCCTTAAGAAGCTAATTGATTTTGTTAAGGCAAAATAAGAAGGAATTCTTATATAGCATAATTAATGACACGGTAAGGTGTGTGATAATATATTAAGAGTGTTGTAAAATATGACTAAGTCATAAGTAGTGGGAGGTCGGTCAAAAGACGCACAGAAGTCTGCACAGCTAATTTAGCTACCAGCAGTGTGACTTTGAAGCTGATATGAGACATCACCTATGATAAGTAACTATGATGACACGAGGTTAGTCCCAAATCTGTAGGGTAAATCTGCCCAGTTAAAATCTGCCTAGTTAATCTAGCTACAAATACCATCGAATAGTCGGGCTAATAGGAGACGCCATCGTATGTATGGGTCATAAGACGAAGGACCTGCTTTAAGGTTTTGGAAGAGTGGTTGTTTGAGGGCCCGCTTTCTTCCCCAAATGAAGTACTATATGGTCGGGATTGGGTTTAGGCAAGGTTAAGAATATCTCGAAAAGGTCCACTTCAATAGAAAGTATTAAGTGTCCGAAGAGATTTTCGTGCAATGTCAACTAGATAGATGTCTACGTGGATTCTGCCGTAAGAATATGTATTAAATAATGGGGGTCTACCTCAAATGAGGTCCAAAATGGTTAATATCTGCTTATTTTTCCATTAAAAGGTATTAAGTGGCTTGTGTTCTATCTCTCGCATTGTTAGACATTTAAAACATTGGTATGGTTATGAGATCGGGAAACTTGCTTCAGAAATGGAAGGTATTAAAAGGTTGTTTGAGGGCCCGCCTCCTTTCTTTATATGAAGTATTAAATGATTTTGAAACACATAAGACATATTCCTATTTTGACATATACTGCCCAAGTACTGAAATAACAAGGCTCGAGGTTTTATTTACCGGACACTTGCTGTTCCGACTCCCTCCTCATTTCAACACAGGTTAAGAAAGAAGTGATGACGATGATGATGCTTGAAGACCGCATGAGCAAACTTTGTGGCAGATATTGTTTTTTATGATACTTTTTATTGTACCCATGAAAGAATACTTTTGAACAAATGATGTAACGGTTATTGTGGAAACTATGTTTTGTTCTGTATTATGACATTTGAATTTATTTTAAAAAATAGATACAATTTTCTATTATATTTTGTTCCTTACGCTGTGAGTTCTAAAACAATAGTTGTAGCTCTGTATTGTTATTACATTTATTAACTAATAGCCAACCTTGGAACGAGTCTAAGTTTCGATGGGCCTTTTCTGAGTCGGAATTTAGGTCTGCTTCGGAGCGGCTTGTTACACAGGTGGTGAGCCATTAAAATATCAAATAAGAGGATTAGTTGATATCTTGAGAAAAAATTATGAAGAGAAGGCTAGCAAAGGACCTTCATGCATGGATGTTATGGTTTCTCATAGAGAAATTAAAATTTTGGATGCTAAAACACAAGACGAATACAAACAGGCTATGTTCTGTGACAAACCAGAACCAAAGTTTACTTTCATGGACGAGCAAAGTATCGCCAAAAAAAGTAGAGTTTCTAAATTATGTTCAATATCAACAATAATTTAGTCATCGTGGACAATAATAATAAAGCGTGTGATGTGTAAATAAATGATATAATGTTCCTCATAATACTGTGCAAGTTTGTTTCATTTTACCTTTTCATTTCACATGTAATAATGATTTCTGGCCTTTTTAAAATACAGAAAAACTTCAAACTAATGGTTACTTGTAAGATTGATCTCACTCTTGATATTACTTAAAATTAGAAATCATAGAACCGTGCAACAAAGTGTTGACCTCATCTCTTTCTGTTAAATTTTTTATGAATGGGCTATTGGAAGGTCTTTTGATTGTCATGTATGATGAATTTCGAATGGATAAACAATCTTTTAAAAACCTATGTCTTTGCTTTTGTCTTATACCAAACATTTAGACATTGAAGAAAAAATGGCAATATTTCTTTCTACTATAAGCACTAATAATCGAAACCACATACTCAGGTATCGATTTCAACATTTTGGACAAACGGTACATAAGTATTTTCATGAGGTTTTGAACGCAATGATGAATTTTGCCCAAGAAATGATCGTTCCTCCATATTTTACCAAATCCATCGAAAATATTAGAGTGCATATTGAACTAAGAGAATGAGCTTTTATAGGTGCAGTTGGAGCATTAGATGGTACGTTAATAGATGCAAATATTCTTATAGATGACCAAGTTCCATTTTGAGGACAAGGTCGAGGAAATTTTTATCAAAGTGTGTTGGCCATTTGCGACTTTGACATAAAATGTATATTATGTGATGACTAGTTGGAAGTAATAACGCATGATTCAAGAGTTCTAAATGAAACATTGCGTGATCCTATAAATAATTTTTTGATACCAACTTCAATTACCTTACAGTAAGATAGTAAAATGTAAAATGGCATTACACCAAATACTGAGATTTGCAACTAACCATCCGCGCATTTGGCAACGGTTATTAATCGTTGCCATTAAGAAACGGATAATCACCGTCTTGGTTTAGTTAGCAACGGTTTTTTATCGTTGCTAATTGGGAACGGTTATTAACCGTAGCTTTTTTGGAGACAAATGATGGCGGCTAATTTTGTGCCAAATATTCGCTGGGAGCCAAAAAGAATTGGCCCGTCACTTTTCCTTCCCTCCTTCAGAAACGCATGAAAAACAAAATTCAGCGATTCAGAAAGAAATTAATCGCGATTCCCTCCTTTAGAAACCCTACTTCAAAATTTGCGACTTAGATTGAAATTAATCGCGATTCAGCGATTTAGAAACGCACGAAAAACAAAAACGAAAAGAAGAACAAACCCTAGAATCGGCGCCAGCACAAGCCGGCTCTGCCTATCACCATCAACAAACGCCGATTGTTCACTGGTCGCACTGCACGGCTGCTCTTTGAGTTTGCTGGTATGTTTTAAATTTTTTAATTTTGGTTGATTGATGATCTTAGGATTAACCGTGAATTGATTTCATAATGAAATCGCTAGAAGCAGGATACAAGCCATGTTTTGCAGTTTTGCAATTTTATGCAGTTTGACTTTGCAGCTTTTATTGTTTTGCAATTATATAAACAAGTCATATGATTGTTTGAGTTTTGCAAAACTACTACAAGCCAGTGTTCAAAATGCAAAGAAAACGATGTAGTTTAAAATGAAGAATGTCAACAACACTTCTGAAGCAGAAGGCATACAACAGGCTAGTGTTGTGCCTTCTGCTATTGCTGCCAGCTGACATGACTATTTTTTGTTCAGAGTGTAAGAAACTAGAGAAGATGTATTTGATTTCTGAACACTATATTTATCTGCAATTTGTGAAAATTGACTTATCACAACTTAGTTAAAATATTGTCAAATGCAATGATAACAAAATAATCTGTAATCCACACATGATTAATAGAAATCAGTAAATTATTTGGAAAACAAGCATGTGTGTTTCTACTCAGTGCTTTATATGTATTATCGACGACTGGCTGTCTGTACACGGTGAATCCATTCGTTTCTATGGTTGAATAATAGGAAAAGATTACATGCTTATATTTGTAGTTTAGAATAATAAAGAAAGGGATGCAATGAATTTTGTTTTACTAAATATGAGACCATATTTAGTAAGTGGATAAAATTGTTGTTAATGGCGCAAGCCAAGTATCAGGAGAGGGGTAATGCATAGACATTACTCTGGTGCTACAAAATGACGCCGTTGTAATGGCAAATTTTTTGGAAACAGTTTGATGCTAATGTTAAATTTCAAGTGAAATCAAAAGAATATTCATCTGTTTAGTTAATATCAGAGTTGAACTTGGTGGAAAGCCATAAGATATTGTTACCCATGATTTCTTATTAGCTCTTGTTATTTTCTTTCAGTATGTCTTTTAGTATAGACAAACAATGGATGAATCAATCTAATCGAAGAAATACAGAATATGTGGAAGGTGTGAGAAATTTCGTTAAATTTGTTGCTGAAAACGGTGGCAATAAGGAAAAGTATTCGTGCCCTTGCACGCGGTGCAAAAATGAAGATACATTCAAATTAAATGACATTCATTTTCATTTGCTTAGATATGGTATTGTTCAATCATATACCGTGTGGTGTTTTCACGGGGAAAGAATACCAGAGAAGCCAAAACAACAACCGGTTAGTCATGCCACAAATACTGATGAGTCCGAACATATTAGGATGGAGGATTTGATCAATGATGCAGATAGATTCCATCATTTTCAACCTACAAGTCAGTTGCATGATAATGCTAATATTGGTGAGCAGTTTACGGATAAATCATTTTTTGATAGTGCAACTGCAACAGAGCCATTGTATCCTTCTTGTCCAAAAGAGATTACAAAGTTGTATGCCATTGTGAAACTGAATAGCTTGAAGACCCAATACGGCTTTTCAGACAATGGTGTGACTGCAGTACTCGAATTCATAAAGGAGTTACTCCCCGAAGGTAACACGCTACCTTCAAAGTACCCCGACGTGAAGAAGATTATTAAGCAAGTTGGGATGAATTACATAACTTATGATGCATGCATTAATGACTGCATCTTGTACTGGAAAGATAATGCGAACAAAGTTTCATGTACAAATTGCAACGCACCAAGATACAAGACATCATTCGACGAAGAGAGAAAAGCTACCACAGTACCTCAAAAGACCTTAAGACATTTTCCTTTAATTTCTAGATTGAGAAGACTGTATACTGTACCATGGATAGCAGAAGCAATGACCTGGCATGGTCGTGCCAAGTCCGGTACAACCGTAATGCGTCATCCGCGTGATACTTCTCAATGGAAAACTACAGATTCTTTTAATTCTTCGTTTGCTGCTGAACCACGAAATATCACGCTTGGAATAGCAACAGATGGTTTCTGTCCGAATGCTTCTTTAACTAACCCTTACAGCTGTTGGCCAGTAATTGTAGTACCATATAACCTTCCTCCGTCTTTGTGCATGAAAAGAGAGTTTTCAATGTTAACACTGTTGATTTCTTGGCCAAAACAACCGAGGAAGGATATTGATGTTTATTTAGAACCTTTGATAGACGAGTTAAAGCACTTATGGGAAGGAGTCGTTACATTTGATTCATTTATGAAATCTGAGTTCATAATGAGAGCTAGAGTGTTGTGGGCAATCCATGATCATCCCGCTCTTGGGACTTTATCGGGATGTACAACTCACGGCTACTTTGCATGTCCTCTTTGTGGAGAAGAAACTACATCTGTTTATCTCCCTGAAAGTAAGAAGATTTGTTACATGGGACATCGTAGATTTCTTCCGTCCGGACACAAGTTTCGATACGATAAGACAAATTTCAACAACGAGCAAGAACTTAAGCGTCCTCCAAAACCACTGACTGGTTATCAAGTTGAAAAAAAGGTAGCGAATATAAAAATGAAAGTTGGTAAAAACATACCGGAAATTGGTCGAAAACGGAAAAAGACAATCGATGAAGAAGTTCCTGCATGGTATAGGAGGTCGAAGTTCTTTGATTTGCCATATTGGAAAACAAATTTGACCCGACATAATATTGATGTTATGCATACGGAGATGAATGTCACGAAACATTTGATCAACACAATTATGAACCATAAAGACGTGTCAAAAGATGGGATCAATGCACGGAAGGATTTGAAAATCATGGGTATAAAACAAAAGTTGTGGGTGATAGAAGATCCTGAAACAAGTAAAGTAACCATACCAAATGCGACTTTCACTTTAAGCAAAGAAGAAAAGATACGGTTTTGCACCATTTTGAAAAATTTGAAAGTGCCGAGCAAATTCTCTTCGAACTTCCATAACAATGTGAGCATCAACCCTCCTGAACTAAAAAAATATGAAGTCACATGATTACCATGTCATAATGCAACATTTACTTCCGGTATTGCTTCAGCAGTGTTTTCCGCAACATAAGGATCTACGGAATGCTATTTACCGCATTAGTCTCTTTTATAACATTTTGTGCTCAAAGGTGATCAATAGGGAACATCTTCTAAAAGCAAAGGCTAGTTTGGTAGAAGCAATGTGTGTTATTGAAAAAAAAATTCTGCCTGCATTTTTTGATATCAGTATTCACCTTATGGTTCATTTAGCCGATGAAGCATTGATTTCTGGTCCTGTTAGATATAGGTGGATGTACCCATTTGAACGGTAAATTACTAATTTTAGTTATGTACATAATTATTCGATTTAAATAGCTATTGATGTCTACATTTTACAATTATTCATCTTCATAGGTTGATGAAAACATATAAAGGATATGTGCGCAACAAAAGATATATTGAAGGGTGTATTGCAGAAGGATATATTGTACAAGAAGCTAGTCTTTACTGCATGGAGTATATGCCAAAAGGAGGTGCTGGCACTCATAAACATACCCGTGAAGCGTTTTTAGACGAGGATGATGATTTTGCTGATGAAATAGCACTAGATAATGGTAAAGATATAACATTAACTCAAGTGCAATTTCAACAAGTGCGTAAATGGGTCCTTGATAAATACGACGGATTGGATGAATGGAAGAAGTAAATTCATGAATTTGTTCTGAATTCTTATTATTGTAAATCAATTCATATATATAGTATTTATTGTGTGTTTTTCGTAGGAGGTATAACTCCTATGTTCAAAGCACCAAATCTCAAACTCGAGGCGGGGGTACATCTGGGGAAGCTATTAAAAATTTCACTTTTTGGTTACGTGAGGAGGTATATGTATTAAATATTTAACGTATTTTCAAGTTGACCATACACCTCCTTGACAATGTGTTTTTACTTATTGTGTTTGTTGTAGTTGTTGAAGACCGTCGATGTTGACTCAACTCTTTGGCGGTTAGTTAACGGGCCGAAGTTTGATGCCCGTAGTTATATGAAGTACCAAGTGAATGGGTTTTTATTTTCTCCGAAGAGTTATGAAGAGCGAAAGCTAACACATGATAGTGGTGTATGCATGAGAGCAATTACACAATTTAGAGCGAGTGGGAAGGATAAAAATTTTAAGGAAGCAGTAACAACTTATTACGGAGTCATTCAACAGATAATTGAGTTGGATTACATTGACTTTAAACAAACAGTTTTTTATTGCGATTGGGTAAAGGTCGAAGATAAGATCAATGGTTGTAAAATAGATTCTGTTTCAAGCTTGATCACAGTTAACTTGGGAAAATTGAAGAATAAAGATAGCGTGAATGATGAGCCATTTATTCTTACATCGGAAGCGAGTCAAGTATTCTACTCAAAAGATTTAAAAAATAACGGATGGTTTGTGGTTTTGCATACACCAAAACGGTTGACCATAAATGTGGATGACACTGAGTTTCCCAACGTTTATCAATCAGCTTTTGAAGACAATGAAAAATTAGAAGATCTTATCAAATGCATATGTTAACTTTGTATTTCAGAGCAGTTATTGTACCTTAACAAAATATTTATTTAAAATGGTGTAAAATGTAAAATATAGCGTGAATGATAGTAATAGATGCATTATATTTTTTATTAGTGTCATTATAATATCCTGATGGATCCATAAGGATGGATATATTGCAAGAGTTCATTTTGTGTTTGTAGTTGTAGGTACTTACATATGATCACATACATACACACATGTACACATACATACATATGATCAGCTTGACTATTCTTTCTTTCTTTGTGTTTGTAGGTAGACAGGCAGTTCAAGATATTGTATTTGCACCCTTTAGTTCAGCAGTGCTAAGGTAATATATTTTTGTATTTGCATCCTTTATTTCAGTCAGTATTTTAGATATTGTTTTGAATCCGCTTAAGTTTAAAATTCTGGTGATGCAGGAAGACTTTATCACTGCCGCATTAAAGTGAATGTTCCCCTTCCCGCCCATCCCTATGATCCTCGATTGATGTTAGCCACATTATTGCATGGACTTCCTCCCATAACAAGATCAAATGCATTATATGACTTAATAAAATTGCTCCAAGCGATTACTGGTAAGCTGCTGTACATCTGATATAGTAAACAACGTCCCCTTCTGATTTGTCTGATCCCATCAGTTTCTCATCACATTACGATTATTGTCAGTCGGACTGACAAAAATCGTAATGTGGTGAGAAGTTGGTGGGATCAGACAAATCAATAAGGGGACGTTGGTTCATATATCAGATGTACAGCAGCTTAACTGTGATCGCTTGGAGCAAATTTTATTAAGACATATAAGGCATTTGATCTTGTTATGGAGGGGACTCCATGCAATAATGTGGCCAACATAAATCGGGCATCACAGGGATGGGCTGGAAGGGGAAGAACTGTACGTCATAATGTTGTTGGGATTATTTTAGGATTTGAGACTTTGCAGGACATAATGTCACAAGATGCCACACCACCATCAAATGATACAACTTCCCAATCATCCACTTTAAAATGGGAGAAAATTGATATAGACAACTACGGTTCTCCAGTCAGAAAAAATGGTTCAAAGGTCGCTACGAAGATTGGTAAACTAGTAAGAAATCATGTGCCAATCTCATATCCAAGTTGGAAAAAAGTTCCGCCAAACTACAAGGAAGACGTGTGGAATCAATTGGAGGTAATAATGAGCTCCGTTCATTTATAATGCTTTCAATACATAAATAAAAAATGGTTTACATGCATTTTTTGTTATGCAGAAATATTATGAGCTCGATCCTCTAAAAGGACCTTATTATGAAAAAAATGTCCGAGGCTTTTAGGAGACACAAGAATGATTTGTGCAAGAATCATTATGACCATTTCATCACTGACGAAGAAAGAATGAGAAATTGTCCACCGAAAATTGCTCAAGATAATTGGGATGAGTTCATAAGAAACGAATCAAAACCCGAGGCGAAAGAAAAAAGGAAGTAGGGCAAACAAAATAGATCAATGCTCGAATATGGTCATCATTCGGGACGTAAGAGTCACGCTATGATTACTCAAGAAATGGTATGTGTCATTGAATTGGTGCATCACATTGCATATACCATTAGTTCCAAATATAATTTTAGGTCATTGTATGCAGATCGATTCAAGTAGTCCGGGAACAGAAGTATCACGTCTTCAAGTATGGGAGAAAACGCATAAGAAAAAAGATGGCAGCACGTCAGATGCGACATCTTCCTACTTTGTAAGTTAAACAAATAACAACGCCTCTAAATTAAATTTTCATTATTAATATATATGTATTTACTTGGACAAAATTGAAAAAGAAAAGGAAACGACGAGTGGTGGTGATGAAGCCGTCTTTATATCAGTGTTTGGTAAAGATGTAAAGGGCAGGAGCCGAAGTATTGGGACCAATATAGCTCCTAGCCAAGTTAAGAGTGCTGCCATTCCATGCAAACGGCTCAAACAGGCCCAAGGAATATATGAGCAGCGACTGCAAAATGTGGAGCAAAAATTGATGAAGCTGGACAATATGGATGATAAACTGGAGCGTCTTCTCAACATAGCCCAAGATAATCGTCAAGTAGGCAGTGAAATCGCATTTTCTCAGTTTGCCACTCCGAACAATCAGTTAATCGACCAAAGATGTGAAATCCTGAACTTCAAGGACGAAGTAATTGCAACAGGTACTATTTTATTAAAATTTGAAGAAAATAATATGTTGCAAAGTCAGTGAATGCTTAACTTCGTGAACGGGAGAGTGTGCTGCATTTTCTTGCACGTATAAGCAAATTTATAACTTGCTGCCACATGTTTAATACAAAGTGAACCGTCACAATTTTGCTGAGTTATATCTCAACACATTTTTACATTTTTCATTTAACATAGCTGAACAATAGTGAGGCTGTTAGTCAAGAAATAAAACAAGTTTGTTATCACGTTTACAATTGCTGAGACATATTAGTAAACAATTAACAGAGAAGCAAGGCAATGGGTGAAAACATTAATTCAAAAGCAACTTGAACTTTACATTACTCTACCACAGCTAAGGGCTAGCCGAGCAGTACTTGTGTACATGGCATTAAATGAATATGTACCCAAAACACTTCTCAGCACTCATTTCTTTGACTTAAGTAAAAATAAAATAAAGATATCACTTCATCATCCTTTATTCCACTTCTTTCAGCATCTCAAGCGAAGCATTAATGGCTGATATTGTTTAAACTTCTGCACCCTTTTAAATTGAGTTGCTAGCCGTTGTAGAGTAAAGACAGGTGAGTTTGAAACTCACGCATTTAATATATATGTTGCCTGGTTGCCAAAAAAATTCTCTGTAATTCACTTCTGGCATTAAACCTAAGTATTATTAGGCAAATTTGGGTCTAGTTCATATGCTATGAAACTTGGGCCATCGCTGCATGTTTGTGAAATGGTTTTGGGTAGCATGAGTTTTGTTTTTTGTTTATATAAGTTTTCAACCTAAAAAAATCTGGTGCACTGTCCCTGATGCATGCGAGTAAATCCCTTTGTACCTGCGTATGCACTGCCCTTGAACCATGCAAGTTTATTTCTTTGTTACATGCGTGTGTTATTTTTGCAAATTACATGCTTTATACATGTGTTTTACTTTGATTTTTGTGTGGAAATTCTTGCATGCGTGATATATATTGCATGTATAATTTTCTGAAGGCAAATGGTTCCAAGATTTAAAACTTTTATTCTTGCGTGTGTAGTGTCCCTGAAGCATGCAAATATACCACCTCTAATATATGCGTATCCTTGCATTGAAATTATTTCATGCGCACACTTATGCTTTTGTGCCCATATATACCACCTCTTAAATGTTTGGGAGCTTGTTAGTTCTGTAAATGTGATTCCATATATTCACTCCAAAAATGCTTATATAACAGGTACTATATGCCGAGATTCCACAGCATTAGTAATTCATGGAAAACCAGTACCACCCACATATGAAAAAGTGTTGTTGGACAAAATTTTATTGCCGGATGAGCTAACCGCCAAAATATGTCGACAATTTACCGAGACCTTTGGGGATGTTGGAGCCGGAGGTTATGTGAGCCATCAAAAGGGTTTGATACGATATCTTTAGTCGGAGGTATTGATATTTCTGACTTGTTCTTTGCATATATTGCTGATTTTCTTTTGTTTGCTGTATATGAAATTTGCATATGCAAATGCATGTGTATTTTGTCCTGGTCTGTCTTGTTTACAAGATAATCGACAATTTATAAAATACTAGGAAGTAAAGCTTTTACCTTCCAAAAAAAAAGGTTGAAGCCCATTATATTCTCCTTCAATGCCTCTCAAACTAAAAAACAACCGTGTTTAAAAATTATTATAACATTATATATTTGCAACTTGAAAGAAGTGTTGCCAACTCGTACAAAGCATAAAACATTATATTGACTTTGCATTTCAAAGTCTGAGCTAGAAAGATAATCAAACATTCACCAATTTTATTTTGATATTCGAAATAATAGAATAGAAATAGTTCAAAGTTGGATAATGAATTGCATTCAAGATTCAATGCAACTTCTATTAGTGGTAATTAATACTTATGTCACACGGGCTGAGTCAGATTACATCCAGTGTCTATTCAAGACTGACCAAAAACAAGAGGGTTGATAATCTAATTGAATTCAGCCACATCAATGATGTTCAGATGATAACATGCACCCCAAGATCTAATGCTTTTCTTGATTAAACAAGAAGATAAGTAACAACATTAGCAGCCTGTGTACATAACTGTGATATAAGAATAGCAATGCACCTGTTTTTATCTGAAATTATTTTCATATATGAAATTACATTATTTCAAGCAATTTCCTTTTAATGATCAAAGCCTAACATTCATTCTTTTGGGTGGTATGAATTTTTAGACAGGTTTATCAAACCTGTCATGTATAAACAGAGGCATGTTGCCTGTACACAATCGTACACATAGTCATGCATACATAAATACAAGCATGCAAGCACCTTTCACAATTTACATTCAAGACTTATCACATGCAAAATAGATATATCAAGTTTTAAGAATTTATAAGGGTGGTTTGCTCACCTGGATAGTTTGACAGAGAGGAAAGAGAACCTGAAAAAGATTTCAAAATCTGGAAATTGAGGCTTGATCAAATTTGCTTTATCCTAACCGTTGTTTGCTTTGAATTGCTTTGCATTATTTGATTTGCTCTTTGCTTGGGTTCTACTTTGTTTTAAATTGTTTCAGACTTTTTGAATCAGGTAGATGCTTTTTGTTTTTGAAGTGGAATATTCTTTCCAGATTTATGAAGTTGAACTGCCTCTGAATTTAATCTTCGAGTTGCACATGAACCAGGTTGAACATTGAAGTCTGAAAACTGGAATGCTTTGCCCTGTAATGAACCATGTAGACTTCACTGCTTGCAAAACAATGTAGTGTAATTAATGAAATCTTTGTACTGTAGTGTAATAAACAATGCAGTGTAATAAGTATGATATTCCGGCACGGTAGCATTCTGTTTGCAAAACAATGAGTGTAATTATAAGTTTGATAATTTTATATGTATGGTATATGTGCGATATGTTTATAGTGCTTGTGTACCAATATTTTGATATTCTGGCATATTTTGATATATATTGATATTCTGGTATATATACTGAGATATGCGTGTAACGCAGTAGTGAGTTACATATGTGATTTTGTAGGAGCAGGAGCAAACACTATGTGCAACGGTTGTTAACCATTGCTTTATGTGTGACTTTTGTCCATTAAGCAACGGTTTGTAACCGTTGCCTTTTGTACATTCAGCAACGGTTAATACCCGTTGCCTATTGTCCATAAAGCAACGGTTTATACCCGTTGCATTTGGCCCAATTTGCAATGGTTAATACCCGTTGCCTTTGGCCCAATTTGCAATGGTTTATACCCGTTGCCTTTGTCACAATTTGCAACGGTTTATACCCGTTGCCTTTTGGACATAAAACAACGGTTTTCTTCCGTCGCTAAATTCAACCACTCCTGTAATGAAGACGGTTTTTACCCGTTGCTTTTGGACTTAACAACGGTTTTTACCCGTTGTTAATATCTTATAATGGTGTAGTGTGGTAAACCATTATTACATTGGCATTTATGTTTTTGTAGGTATTTATTACCTTTGTGATGGAGCATACGTTAACACTAGAGGCTTTATATCTTCTTATCATAATACGCTCTATTGGTTGAAACCTTCAGAGGAAATAATGCCCCGTGCACATGCAAAACTAAGAAATACAATTGAGAGAAGTTTTGATATTTTAATAAGAGATTTCAAACATTTGAATAAAATGATTTCATATAAGTTTTTTGTTCGTACAAATATAATTATTGCTTGTATGACAATACATAATTTTTTGCATCGTGTTTCTCTTCACGATATGTTATTTGAACAAACATAACAAGATGAAGAGAATGGCACTAATGAAGCATACAACACAATGGACGATGCAGAACCATCGCATTTCCATCAAGTCATATGATATAATTTCAGCTTAATCAGGAGGTTTCATAAATGATATGCATGATCAAATTGCAAATTGCCTCTAATTTGGTGGTTGTGATCTAATTTGGTGGTTGTGATGACAAAATAAAAAAGTATATTTTATGACAAATAGATTTTTATGCTTGACTTTGTGATTGGGGCTATGAATCGTTTTTATATTTACATTTTTCCAGTTGATTACTATGTTTTGTACATTAGATGAGAATAAAATTGGTTTCATTTCTTAATTAAAAAGTGGCTAAATTGAAAAAATACGACTTTCCTGTATTCACAATTCGGCTTTCGGACAGCATTAAAAAAACCAACGCAGCCTCAGCAGATCCTTTTCATCCTCTTTCTCTTCTCCTTTGGAAGATCAAAATCACCAGTAAAAAGGTACAATAAATAAAATAATTACCTGAGTAATAATTCTCCCGCTCGCCGTTTCAAAATCATAATAGTTTCGGCCCCAAAACTTGCGTTTCAAATTTCAAACCGTAGATCTGCTTTAATAATCTCACAATCATGCCGTCTGGTCCTAAAAAGCGAAGGGCAGCCAGACGAAGGAAACAGAAAATGGCGATCTCAGAGTCTCAATCGAACTCTAATTCTAACCCTGAGCTTTCCCCTAAAGGTTTATTCTATATATTTTTTCTTCTTAGTTTCGTCTATAGTTTCGTCTATTTGATTCATTATTGAGTTATTAGATGTGTTTGCAGAAGTGGAGGATGAAAATGAAGAAGTGTTCCGAACTCCTAGGTCTGAGCCTGAGATTCCATTGAGCGAATCAGAATCGGTGTACTATACTGTTGAGGTGAAAAATCATAGTAGAAGAGGATCAAGTGATGATTTTAAAAGCTTAGATTTTGATGAAAATACTCAAGAGAGATTGAACGAATTTCAATTGGATGAAAAAGACAACTTAAATGTAAAATTTGAAGATAGGGGAAGTAGAGAAGAGGAATTTCAAAATCAAAGAGAAGAGCCAGAAGAGCATAAATTGAATAAATATACTTATGTTTCTGAAGAGGAACTAGAAGCAAGTGAGCAAAAAAAACCTTCTGATGATAAGAACGTGAAAGTTTTGCCTTGGCTTGTTGAAGCAATATGCACAGAAGATTTCTTAAATGTGAATGGTAGTATTGACAAAGCATCTAAAGAAGAACTGCATATTTCTGCTGATGAGAAATCTGAGAAAGTAGATTTGGACATGGCTTTAGAAAATAGAGAGATCTCACAAGATACAATAACAAATGTCATGGAGAAGCTGGACAATGAGAAGGTCATTTCATTGACTGCACAATCCGATTCTTGTGATAATGATTTTGTTGAAGCTATTGGCTTCTCTCATGTTAATGTAAACAATCAGGAAGCTGGATCGTGGCTGGATAAGGAGGTACAAAATATAGACAGCGATGAAAATAGAGATCCAATACCTGAGCTCCATAGAGAACTACCAACTGTTCATGGAAATTACATAGATTTGGATCTGTCTGGTTCTGCTAAAGACAAGTGCATCGAAGATACGAAATTGGATGAGTTTCTCCATGTGAATGATAATAAGTCAACAATGGATGAGGATAAATTGCAAATTGAAGTGGGTCAGCAGATTATAGAGAAATCTGTACCTTTTGATGAAAAGACTGCTCTTAAGGCTTTAGTTGAAACAGTTGTGGTTTCCCCATCCAAAGAACGTGAAGTGAAAGTAGTGCCATGGTTATATAATGATATCCCTACCGAATATGTGGATGTGAATGTTGATGTCGAGGTTCTCCGCCCTGAGAAAGAAATAACTGGTTTTGATAGAACTGAAACATCCAATTTCTGTCATGAATATGGTGTTTCCAAATGTACACCATTTGAGAGTTTAGATGAGCAAATCCAACAGAATATATTTAACTCTAAAATCCCCAAGGGTGTACTTGAAATTCAGAGCATGCTACCCCAAACTGATGTGGAGTTGATTAGCAATGAACTTGAAAATTCTACTGAGATAAGCTTAGGTAGAGAAAATCAACAGAGTATCACTAGTAATGAGAACCCCAAGGATTTAAGTGGAGGTCAGGAAATGCATCCCCAAATTGAGGCTGATTTGATTCACAGTGAAATTGGAAAATCTAATGAAAAGAACTCAGGACCTGTTGATAGTTCTATTCTTGTTTGTGATGTGAAGAGTTTACATGAAGAAGACATACTTTCTCCTATAAAGAGTTACAGGGATCCAGTCCAGAAATTTAATACTGAGAACCCTAAGGATTCAACTAAAATTCAGGAAATCCTACCCCTAACTTATGTGGAGTTAATTAGCAACGATCTTGGCAAATCTGTTGAAAAGAGCCCGCTACTTGTTGAAAGTTCCATTCCCATTTGTGAAGAGGAAGGCTTAAATATGATAGCTACTGGGAATTCAGCTGAGCATGAAGAAGATATTCTTTCTCCTATAGAGATTTCCAAGGATTCAGTCAATACCGTTAATACTGAGAACCCCAACGATTCATCTGAAGTTCAGGAAATCCTACCCCTAACTGATGTGGAATTAATTAGCAGTGATTTTAGCAAACCTGTTGAAAAGAGCCCGGGACCCTTTGAAAGTTCCATTCTCACTTGTGAAGAGGAAGGCTTAAACGTGACAGCAATTGAAAATTCAGTTGAAGAAGAAGAAAAAATTCCTTTTATAGAGAGTCCCAAGGATTCAGGCAATATATGTAGTACTGAGAACTCCAAGGATGATTTAGCTGAAGTTCAGGAAATCCCACCCCAAACTGAAGTGGAATTGATCAGCAATGATCTTGGTAAATCTGTTGAGAAGAGCTCTGAAAGTTCCAGTCTCATTTGTGAAGAGGGAGGCTTGAATGTGATAGCAACTGAGAATTTGGTTGAGCAGGAAGAAGATATTCTTACTGTTATAGAAAGTGCCAAGGAATCTGCCCATACAAATCAAGAAATTCATCAGCATACAGATGTGGTTTTAAATAGTGATGAATTACATGAAACCACTGAGAATAGCTCAAATTATGTTCAAAACTTGACTGGTGAAAAGGAAGGTTTGCCATTTGTAAATGTGGAGAAATCGAACAAAGAGATTCATATTGACACTGCGAGTTCAACTGATATGGTTCAAGAGAAACTGAGTTCTGATTCTGTAAACAAGCAGTCAGATGAAACTGTTGATAAATGTGCAGGGCTTGATGGAGATTATATTCTTAATTCTGGAGGACTGAATCGAAATGACCATGATTATCGTGAAAGTTTGATTGGTTCAAATAGTGTTTCATCTCAGCCAAGTAAGAAGGAGTTTGCAGAGTTCTCTTCCAATTCTGAACATACTGAAAATATGAAGAAAATTGAGGTATCTATTCTGCTGGTTCATTTCTTGCTAAGCCTTTTCATATAATTGAAATGGATTTGTTTGTTTATTTTAGGTTGCCCCAAAAGCAGCGCGCAAGCGGACAACAATTTGGAATTGTTGTGGTTTGCTTGAAGCCTTTACAAGCTCTGATAGATAAGGCAAGGTACGTATAACTTTTAATAGTGACTTTTGCCTTAAAACAAAAGTTATGAATATAAAACATGTATCTTGAACCCTCTTATTTATTAAATTTGAACACCATAGCTCAAGGGAAAAGCGTAAATTTATTGACTTCGTGCTCCTCAATGCTCTTTTACAGCTGTTTTATGCAAAAAGCTGGTACACTGCAAATTTATTGGTATATATGGAATTAATTTTTGCATAGACACATGAGCAGAAAAGGGAATTATTTTTGTACAGAGGTGTCACAGATTGAACTGCGGACCTTAAATTGTAATCTAATTGTATGAATGGAAAAGTAAATTAGAAAATTTCAGAGACATTAGCCACAACATATTTCTTGTACTGAATTTTCCTTTCAGGTGTCACTTAGTTAGAAAAACATGACTTTATGAGTACTTATTAAGGACAACTCATGCCTCGGTTCTAACCAAGGTTCGAGATCTCGGTTTTGGTCTTGGTTCCGGTCTTTTGTTATTTTAGGAATTTCTATCTAATTCGTAAATTTCGGTTCAAGTTTCGGTTTCGGATTTCATTATATTTTTTTTGTATAATTACACATATATTTGTTTAATTAATTAAATAAGATGTGTAATTTATCTGTAGTTGAAAAAAAAAGATTTAAATGAACAATATTGATTAATCATAAATATTTATAAGACTAACAAATATTTATTTATTACTTCGTATTTAACTTTTTTAGTTACGGTATTCATATATTTTGTGATTTTGCATGTTTCGGAAGTTTAATTTTCAGATTTTGAATGTTAATATATTCGAAATTCAAATTAATTCTTTCTTATTTTCTTCTATAAAATTTGAATTTCAATAGTTTTTCTATTGAACCGGAGTTTCAGTTTGGTTTGTTTCGATCCCTATTGAAACTGAAACGGAACAACCGAATTCTCAATGTTTTGGTCGAAACGTCAAACCTTGTTTCTAAGACATTCTTCTCCCAAAGATAATCCTGTGTGTTCATTGGCTTGCCTGCAAAAAAGTGTTTTCTTTCATGTTAATCATATCATGTGAAACATGCTGAAAATTTGCATTTGTAAATAAATTCTGTGCAGGTCAACAACAAAATAATACTAAAAATAACGAAGAATTTAAGCCATCTACATAACTTTACACTTGTAAATTCTTTGTCATGTTTGCAATTAGTTAAGAATGACAACCCTTTGATACTAGCTATACTAATATTGGCTTAGATGCCCAAATCGAACACATGTGGGGAAAGTTGTATTGGCACAAATAAGGGGAAACATGACTTTTAGAAAAGTCTGAAGCCGGAAACAAAATGGAAATAGTAGTAGTCAATGACCACTATCTCAAGTGGTAAAATCTTTAGATTGTGGTCCTAGAGAGGTCTTGTATTCGATCCTCGAGCTACCAAAATAAGCGCTCTGCTTAAATTGAGTATCACTTTTATTATCAAAATAATAATAATAATCTTTATCCATCTATAATAATCGCTAATTGGAATATAATTGAAATTTTTTGGTCTGATCGTGAAATTCCTAAAATGTTCTTATATACAACTGAGAGGCCGAGAGTTCAAATTCCGCTATGTACCAAATTTAACATTTATTTTCTAATGAAAATTTTGACACATTAATGAGGTCAAAAGATTGAATCTTAACTTCAACAAATGGTATAACATTTTATTTTTCAATTTTTGTTTATTAAAACTAGGTGCAACATCGAAACTTTATAATTTTAGATTATTATGTAAAAGTAAATTTATATGCACGTGTTAAAAAATCTCGTAATAATGATGATGATAGGCTAGTAGTAGTAGTTGTTTTTAAAATCTTATGTGAAATAATAAATATTAGGAAAGTATTATAATTTTTAAAATTGTATATGAAATTATATCCATGGCTGTAATAATTTGGGTATGTATAATTCATTAACAAATATGTAGGAAAAAGATATATTATATTCCTATTAAGATATCGGTCATGTTATTAGTAATATTCCTTGCACAAAGTTGGTGTTTCAATAGTGGGGTGAGCAACTTTGGTTAATCCAAATAAATCAACCAAAACTAGTTTATTTCGATCGGTTAAGTTTAGTTTTGAAACTAGATTGGTTTATAATCGACCCGTAACAAAAATTAGTTCGGTTATCGGTTTAACCAAATTAACCAAACTTGTATTATATTGTTAAAATTACTAATGTTATAATGATTTTTAGATTAGTTTAGTTAAATAAATTTTATTTATCATATATGTGTCAAAATTACTATTAAAAAACATAAGAATACTAAATAAGAATACTTTAATCATATATTTATATTTTAAAGTAAAATGAATATTCAAACATAAAATGCGAATCATTTTTAGTTCGGTCAAACATGATAACCAATCAAACTTAATTCGGTTGGTTTGATTTTCATTTTTGTTGGGTTTAACAAATTTTAATCATCGGAGCAACCACATGCTCACTCCTACGTTTCAATGTACTTTGAGTAGTGTTTGTGTTTGTTTATAAACACATATTCCTTTATCTAAAGATCATTTAGTTGCGTTGGAATCAATTCTGTATGAGTTACCAGGTAAGGAATGCTGAATCCTTATTTTTTACTAAGAAACATTAACGTCGCAGAGATTTTGGCTTCTAAGATACTACTAAACCATGTTTCGCTATTAATCAGTTCATCCACTCTTGTATTTTGTTTTTTATGTTGACTGGCTCGTGAAATACCATGTTTTCTCTTGTTTGGTTGTTGTTTATGTCGGCTGCCTTGATTCTCGAATGTTTTAATTTGGAATTCAAAGTCCCAAATTCTTAAGGTATATGCACTGTTATTTGTGGCACACACCACACAAAGGCTCAAAGTCTTTCTAAAGCATTGGCGCACGATACTGTGAAAGACATTCATTTTTGACATACTGCACATTTATTAGAATATATACTTTTTTACCGTAGATAACCAAACTAATAAAACAAGACTAATATAATTACTTTTTTTTTATAGGCACCCAACAAATCTTTTTTGTTCATTTTGCAAAAATAATATTGTAAACGTGGAAATTTCACATACAAAAGCCATTCTAAAAGCATATAACTAAGATAATAAATTACATCATAAATCAATGAAGCGTGTAAAATTGCTCTGAGTATATAATATAATACAAGTCGTGAAGACTATGATAACTTTTTTGTTTCCCAACGTGCAATGATTAAAATTTGGAAACACAATTATATAATAAATGCTAATTTCTCATGTCTTTTTGTATCAGGAAAAATGAAAGAAAATATATAAAAAAATAACAAAAAATAGTCGGAAATAGAAAAGGCACCATTTTTCCTGGGTGTAAAATGAGAGGTGAGATGAGAATTGGAGATGGGTGGGGGGAGAGGTAAGAGAAGAGATGGACAAAGGGCGAGGAGGAGATAAGAGGGGGAAATGGCTGAATTACTTGGACGTGCCTGTCACACACAGTGGTGGAGTAACCCATGGTTTCAGGTAGGGCAAATATTTCAATAAGAGACGATCAGTCTTTTTTTAATTCAATAATCATTGGTTTGGTATCTGAACCGATAATCATTTTGAGTTAAAAAAACATTTATTTTGGAGAAAATGTGTGTGGTCATGAAAAATGATTGGAAACATCAGCTATAAAACTGAAGTAAATATCAAAGGCAAACAGTTGAAATGATCATAACATGATAACATCAGCTGTACTTTCTCCATACCCTCAAATTAGATTACATGCTCAAAATTTGAAATTTAGAGTATTATGATTCCTACATAATGATATTAAAAATGTCAGATTAAGCGTATTTTTTAAGAAATAGCGACCTTTTAATAAGGAGTATGAAGTGAAATCTAAAATAATTTAAGAGAAGAACTAAATATAAAGGAACAGAAACAATAACAAATAATTATATTCATGGAAGAAGAGGGGAACTCATGAAAGAAGAATGTTGCAGTGGTTGGATCTGAATTCCATCCCTGTCAAAATTTGATTTGGGAACTGAAGAAAGATTTGGAGCTGCTGCTAACTAGGGTACCGTAATTAAAGAGATAGCGCTGAATAACAAGACAGAACTACAAACTATTGGAAGAGAATAAAAATACATTACTTTAGTCCCACAACATAAGAAAGAGAGAATGCTTAAAACTTAGCAGCTATAAACTCAATGGTTAGCGACAGTTATTCAAATCAATTTGGGTTTTACAACTTTAGTTTGTTGGTCCAGATCAGGCTGATATGTTATTTCAGCTATGGCCTTGTTAAATGTTAATATTTTCTGTGTAAACCTTAACAAACTCAGGTAGGGCAGTGCCAGTGGCCCAATCTGGACATATGGCATATCTTCCCCTGGTCACATATGTACCTCTTATGCATCACTCATGTAACGTGTAAATATCTTATTTTGGAATGTTTGTTTTATATAAAGTGAACACAGGTACTGTACATGCACGTTCTGCATATCAGTAGATATAATAATCCACGTACACCCAAAACATAGCATCAGAAAAGATAATATGAACACACAGCATCTGTGTGCGTAATAGCGTGAAACGCTTTATTTGTTAAGTTAAAAGAGCTCAATCTAGATAACAATTAGGTACAAATATTTCACTTTCGATTTTAGGAGTTATATTGCATGATTGCATCTTGCTGATTAATTATTTAACTGTTTTGTTGGACAGTAATAGTTCTTATATTAGCATTCTGGTTTATGCCTTTTTAATTCTATGTTTGCTTGCCACAAGCTTTAAGACACCACTATTTTTATTAGACGGGGCTTCAAAATTTGATATTTGTTGGCTTACTTTTAACCTGAAAAATGTCTCATCTACTGTATGCAGAATGCTTACCATAACTTTTAAGACACCAATAATTTTATTATGTATGTGTGTATAATTTGCCCGCAACATTTCGATTCCTAGGCATGCATAATTACTAAGTAACCCATATTAAAAAAATGCAAACAATTGCATGATGTTGATCAAAAATTATTTTTTCTAAGACTTTTACCTTATGATATAAGAGCATATAAAAAAATTGTTTTCTAAAAAAAAAGAAAAAAATCAATCTGTCAATTTATCCTATATTTACTGTTCTGGTAAAATATGATTTAGTATTTTATATTTTCAGTTCTTTCCAACTATATTTTTCCCTTATAAAATCAACTTGAAAACATATGAGTAAAGTAAGGAAAGAGAAAAAAAATGAAAAACATATTATCATCTTTAAAATACGAGTAACGTAAGGAAAGAATCTTCATTAAAATAGTTTAAAAGCTTAATTTTGTTTTTGAAATTGTATTTTTTTGAAGGTATAGCTCTTAATTTTTTATGCCTTTCTATATTAAAATATACATGTCTATGAGTTTTCTGAATAGCTTTTTTTTTGGAATTTGATTCTCAATGTTTTGGTGTATTTAAAATGTTAAACATAAAAGCATTGGCAAGAAAAATATGCATTTCAAACATTACAATTTTTTGTAGATATGTTCATTATTATTAGATCTTTTTTTAAAAGGTTTAAATTTAAATTATTTTATTTAAATTTGGTGATTATATCAAAATAAATAAATTTGGAGGAATCTTTATATTCTAACTTTGTTTTTTAACATATGTAGAATTCTAATCATTTGAATCTTTTTATTTATTAATTTTTTCATCTTTTTATCAAAATTAAAGTTTCTGAATGATATTAGGCAAACAGTGTTTTATAATAAAACTTGATATTTAATTTTCTTCAGATTATCAATATTAGTTTGAATTCCAATATTTTTGTTTTTTTAATAGTTTGTTTTTCTAAACTTGTTTTTTATTTTTCGCGAACAACATATCCTTTTCATTTCGGAAAATGATGAATAATTAAGAACGATTCATCTTCTTAGCATCAGATTTTGTTGAAGAACTAATTTAAGATTCTGTTTCATTTTATCTTGGAAAATATGCACCATGACAAATTTTATTTTATTTTATTTTAAAATTTTAACCATCATGTTTCTTTGTCTTATGTATAGTCGCAATATTAAGTTTTATCGTTGGTTTAATGTTCTATGCTTGTCCGAATGGTGTAATTTATTCAGTCTCCAGCTCACATCGAAATTGTATGGTTCAGAATTCTAACCTTATCTGATAAAGCGTTTTAATACCATAATTTCTGCGATAATATCCTTTTAGATATAAGCTGATAAGACTCACAACTCTTCCTGATATCTGACATTTTTTCTTCTTCTCTGTTTCAGAACAAGCAAGTCGGTTCTGAGTTGAAGGATGATTCTACATGCAAAAGTCTGCTTATAAGATTGATGTTATGTACTCAATTTTGACAATATTCTTCATATGTATAATCTTGGTTGGTAAATTTTGGTGAAACATATTCTCTGTTTCCCCACTTTTTGTGAAGATTGAATTATGATCCTTGTTTGTAATAGAAATAAATAGTGGAGTGTATTTGTTACCATACTTTGTAGCTGTTTTATCGTTATTCCGTTGATCAATTATATGTCATAGAACACATAGTATAACAAAATGTTCTGGAAAGATGGTGCACCATGATTTTGTTCATATATTTCTGACTGAATATGACATGCATGACGGAATATATCATATAACCAAATGTTTTGAGTAAAAGAGACGGATATAACTTTATTTTTCTTAATCAAAACTTTATCGGTTCAACGGGTAAATTTTGAGTATGCTATTTACTAGTTGTGTTATTTTATATGAGAATTTTAAGTTGTAATTGACGTGAACTCGCATTAGCAAAATGGATGGATTTGATATGAACAAATATTTTCAGTTCGTTAATTTCACATATCAAATGGTACAATTAGTTTTGAAAATTGTATTAGAAGAAAAATAATAATGTTATATACAAGCATGTGTAAATTTAGACCCAATAAAATTCATATGGTTGATCTCCATTAAATATAAGATATAAACAAGATTTAATGGTTGAAATCTGTCAATATCAATTTAGCGTTTCAATAAATTTTTACTGTTATATTTTATAAAAGTTGTTTCCAGAATGAAGCCAATTGAATCATTCATCAATCCTTGTCAAATTTAATGATTTTCGAATGAGTCGTGAACGCCTTGAATTGAATATACAAAAACTACTGCATGTATGTTTAAAAATACTGCTCTTTGCAAGTGCAAAATAATTGAAATGCAAATTGACTATAGCACAATTATAAACAAATTAACTTTACGGTTATAGTCAAATGCAACTCTACACTTGTACAAGCAAAAATCTCGATAGGACTTTGGGAAGAAGATTACATTGTTTAAAATAAATTATTTTTGTTTTTGATAAACAATAATAAAGTAATGTAAAAAGATTTGATTGTTGTCATACCTATGTTGAGATATTTGTTGTGGTTACCATTTTGATTGCTATTTAGTACCGTCGGATGTATTGCAAAGATTGATCATTTGGTTGGATCGACTATTTTGAACTCTTTGATGGTGGATATTATCTAGTTGGTATTACGGAGATGGTTATTGCGTATGTTAGGCGATTGATTGAGCTTATCATGGTGCTGCTATCGACAATATCAAATTGGCTATGACAATATTTTGATATAAGCACAATCAAATTAAAACAATTTTTTGGGAAAACAAAACGAATAAACAAATATTTTTAACAATTTGAAAACTAATTAATATGATTGCACTTTTGAACTAAACCAAATTGACAAGAATCATACATAAACGTACTTAAAGAGCTCAAAATGTATTACTATTGACATAACATTAATAATCAAGGATCGTTTTGAAATTTCCCTACATCTGTTGTTATATTTATTATGGTGTATTAAACTACATGTTAAAATATGAAAGTAACCGTTGATTAGATTTTTCGTCAATCTCAAAAGTCTGTTTAAGAGGAAGCATTGGTAACGATTGGTGACTAGTACCTTGGTTAAAAATGAATATGAGGGGAATCTAATAGGTTGAAAATAAAGTAAATAAGAGTTTTAGAGTGGTTCGATCTACGTCCACTATCAGAAATTTTTTATTATTCCACTTCTATTACAGCAGCATAGATTGCAAGATAATGACTAAAAATTCTAAGACACTTGGATGCCAATCTTTTTTAGCCCTTCTGAAGTGGCAATGCATGATGTATTTGTAGTAGCCAAGAATTAACCCTTATGAAATGACAACGCATGATGTATCTATAGTAGCCAAGAATGATGCTTGAACGATTGAGGTTGACCTGAAAAGCAGGCAAAAAGCACACATGGTCGTTGATCGACCAAATGGGCCGATGAGAGACAGCTGGAATAGTGAAAAGAATGCGTGGCTAAGATGAATGCCAACAGGAGAACTGTGCAAGGTGCATGCCTTGCCTTTAATGTATTATGTACTTTGACGGCATGTTATAAGGATACGACACGCTTCTTATCTGAAGTAGATACAGACGGTTTTACTTCTTGTCGTTTACCTCTATATGATCAGGTGGCAAGGCGGGTTGGGCTGTGCTGGTTAGCTGACTGTCGAGGATATGAAGAGAACATGAAGTTGCCAAGGACAAAGCTGAGGGCATGTTAAACTGGGCATGAGATGATGAGACGGGCCACCTTGAATAGATTGTAGGTGTTAACTGGGTTTTTAAACTAGTAGAATTCAATAGGAGTTAGAACATCCAGACTAAGCCAGAATGACTTGAAACTTGAACAAGACATCTAAAAGAACAAGCCAATTAAACTTAAGAGAAACAAGCCAAAAATCCACTAAGTAGATGGATCGCTGGCGATCCATCATCCATGGACGCTGGCGATCCAAAAGAAAGCATTAAGAGTTTTCAAAGCCACTTGCATCATGATCTGCTACCTCTTCTAAGAATACTTATCAAGTTTCATAGCATTCCAAGCGGCATAGTTCAAGAAGTAAACACTCATATGATTTAAGCTGTTTACTTGCTTTTTGACCAAAGTAGCTAACTTTAAACGGATCTAGAGAACTCATACGAAGTCGGATTGACTTGAAATTTTGGAAGAACACTTAGAAGACATAAAAGAAGGCACTCACTAAAAATGAGCTTCATTGGATAAGATTAGATGGGTCTCTAGCGACCTAACTAGATGGATCGCTAGCGACCCATGTAGAGTGGCCCCGACCACTTGAAATTTGTATGGTAGGTCCTGACACCCTTTAGAGTGTATATGCAAAGTTTCGTCTAATTTCGTTATGTTTTGGGCGAGTTGTGGATGATTCTTCTGGACCAGATGACCCATGAAGACAGATGATCAAACAAACTCCAAACGACTTGATATTTGGACAAGGCACTTAAATAGAAGATAGAAAGACAACCAAACTACGGTCACACAAAAATATGCTAAGTGGATGGATAGCTAGCGATCCATCCTCTATGGATAGCTAGCGATCCATCAAGATAGGTCGAATCACCCTCAAACTTTCCGAGCTCCTTCGTAGCACTAAGTAAAGGCTTCCAGTAGAAAAATATGCTAAGTTGATGGATAGCTAGCGATCCATCCTCTATGGTTAGCCAGCGATCCATCAAGATAGGTCGGATCGCCCTCAAACTTTCCGAGCTCCTTCGTAGCATTACGTAAAGGCTTCTGGTAGAAAAATATGCTAAGTTGATGGATAGATAGCGATCCATCCCCTATAGATAGCTAGCGATCCTTAAAAATGACTCAGATTGAGTTGAGTTTTTCAGTGATGACTTGGCATAACAACTGGACTCTTCTGCACTTAAATTTTTGGCCCAAGTACTCTCCAACCCCTAAAAATACAATCCTACCTGCAACATAAATAGGATCTCTACCGGGCTGGTTGCTGAAACTCTGCAGAAAGCTTTCTTCACTCTTATCCTTCCTCACAACAGTCATCCAAAGAGTTCACTGTGATTCTCCAGTGAACTCAAACATTGGAGATTTGATCTAATTAGGGATATTCAAGAACTTTGTAACCCAATTATCTTTGTAACAACAATCAGTCAATAATAAAACTATAAAGTGGACGTATGCTTCATTAATAACCGAACCATTATAAAAATCTTCTCGCCTTCTTTCTATTTCTACTCTTTTACATTTATTCTCTGTATTATTGCTCCACTCAATCCAAGGTGTTGATATATTTTTTGGATTAACATTTTGGTGCTTTCACTGAGAACTCAACTCAAGCTTAGATCTAGCTTTCTACTTTGGATCAGATAGGTTCAGAAGTTAGATCCTCAATCTCTGCTTAGAAGATCTGCTGTTGAGAATTAATGGTACCAAGAAAAAAGAGAACTACCTTCGGAAGATCCATAGGAGCTACCATTGTTGGAGAAGAAACAAACTCTCAACAAATTGAAGTCAAAAACCCCCAACAACCTGCTGTTAAGAGCCAACTCTGAAGATCAGGTGTAACAACCCATATTTTTAATCAATATTTTAAATTACATTTATTTGAAACTTTGATTTTTAAATCATTTAAAATTGAATTTTGGAAATTTCCAATGAAATTTTGGATTTTGTTTATAATTTATTTTCCCAATATAATAAAATAATGATTTTCTGAAAATTTTATATTTTGGTCAACTTTGGTAAAACTTTGACTTTTAGTTGAAATTTTAAAATTTGAATTTTTGATTTCTATTCTTTATCTTTGAAGCAGCATTTGTTTCTGATATCTGTTCTACTTTTTGTTTTGTAAAATTCTGTTTTATACTTTTTAAATTTATAAAATTCAGCGTCTTACACGCAACTTTTCTCTGTATTCTCATTGTTTAGTTTCTACTTTATTTTTCCATCTTTTAGTTTGTTTGGACTTTGTTTATTTTGTTGTGTTGATTTTTGTTTGGGTTTGGACTTTTGATATTGGACTTGGAAATTTAAAGAGACTTGTGTTACTTGTGTTTAACTGAAGCCTCTTCATTTTCTAGCCTTTTCCTTTCTTTAGCCGTTCAGTCCTCTAACCCTAGCCGTCACTTCCCTTCTCAAATCACGTACAAAACTTCTCATTTCCTTCCATTTCTCCTTTCCTAACAAAATTTATATACAAGTTTTCCATGGCTTCTCTTTCTTTTTCTCTTTTCATTTTCTTTTGTTTTGCTACAAGCTATGCTCGGCCATCATCATGTCCATGCCTTAGCCGACCACATCTCCTCCTCCACCACCTTCCACGGCCCACCATGATCTGACCTAACCCATAGCCGTGACTTGCCTTGAAAAATCATCACCATCCTATGCATGAAAACCCTAGCCGAACTCCATATATTCATCATCTCCTTTTTGCTTGCCTCGGCCACCCCTTATTCCTCCACCACCTTGCCTTGGCCGTGACCCATCTCCATCACCTAGCCATGAATCCATGTGCCTTGACCCAGATCTGACTTGACCAAGCCATTAGCACATAGTGGCCAAGTCACTTTAGCCTAGGGCCGAACCCAATGGTTGCTTGCCTTTGCCTTTTTGCCTTCCAATGATTTGTAACTTGCCAATCTCTTCATATTCTTGCCATAGCCGTGCACTTGTATGACCATAGCCGAGCCTAGATGCCTCAAACAATGATGGCCGAGCCTTATGTGTTGATGGTCAAGCCCATTGTGACCATGGCCGAGCCCACTTGATGTTTAAAGCAAAGGTTATGTCATTTTCTTTCATATCTTTGCATTGTTTTGATGTATATTCTTTTGTATTGAATCATACTTATGTGTTTGGTATTTGTTTATATACAAGATTTGGCTCTCCTACCACTCAAGTTTGAATCGTGCTTTGTCGTGCCTTGTCGTGCTTTTCGGAGTTTGTTGTGTATCTCTAGTTGTCAATTCTAGCTTTAAAAAAGTGAGTTTATCACTCTCGACATTCGTACTTATATAATTGTGAAACAATGACATGTGAATTGTAGAAATTAATATGCTATGTTCATATATGCCTGTGATATGATTATATGATGTTATATACTGCATATATATTTGTTACATCACTTGATATGATATTATATGCTCTACTGTTACTTTATTTCTGTATCTCACACTACAAGTTCCCTTTCACTATGGGTTGAAATGATACATACCCAAACGGACTTTAGAATAACGAAAAATCATTATGAGATGAAATGATAGGCTCGAGTGATTTTTATGGTATTTTATTTGACTTGGGATTGCGGGTTTGAAATGATAGAACCCAGATTTTTCTTTTAAATTACAGATTGAAATGATACATATCCGTATCACTTGACCTAGGTTAGAAATTATTATACAGACCCATGGATAATTTTAAATAATATTTTCCTAAAGATTATTAAGTATTTTGAATTTTATTTTATGAAATTTTAACTTAAATTGTGGTTTAATGATTTACAATATAAAGATACACTGAGTCAATAAGTGGTTTGATTTTAAATTATAAAGTTATATTGGTTTTCTATAAGTTGGAATCTTTATATATCAATAATTGGTTTTAAATCGAATTTAAAGATCTTCATTGGTGATAAATAATTTAATAATTAAATTTGATTTTATATGGAATTTTAAATCTAACCTAGTGATTTTAATAGATTTTATTTTATGAAATGGATTTGTTTTGTAAAATAAATAATTTTGATTTAAAGTGGTAAAATGTATCTTAAATTATGACTTAACTTTATAATGGAAAATTTGGTTGTAATTGGAAATGTGAAGTTTGACTTATGAAAAGAATATTTTGTTTACGAAATGGGTATTTTAAATAAAGTGTTAAGTTATTTGTTAAAATAAAAGGTTAAGTAAATAGTGTACTTTTGACTTAATAAATGAATTATAGTAAATTTGGATATTTTAATTATAAAAGTTATTTTATGTAAACTATAAGTAAATTGATATCCAAATGAATATTTCTGAAATATGAGATATGTTTTATAAGTGAAAAATGGCTAAAATTGAAGTTTTTAATGTTTTTGAAATGTTATAATAAATCTGGAATTGTATTGGCAGCATTTCCAAAGTGCTGTTGTTTCTGAAATTTAACTATGTTCTAAAATAATTAAAAAAAACCGTGGCACTTTGTAAGTGCCGTTGTTTCTAAAACTGAACTGTTTTGAAACTAATATACCTACTGTAACAGTTTATAAGTACTGCTGTTTCTGAAAATGAACTGTTTCGCAACACTAAAATACCTACTGTATCACTTTATAAGTGCTGCTGTTTTGAATTTGACAATGTTTTTGAAATGTTAATATATTTACCGTAACACTTTATAAGTGCTGTTGTTGCTGAAATTACAATGAACTTTGGAAATGAATATTATTTTGGAAGATTTTGACATTGAATTTAAATGGTTTAAATGAATATGTTTTGAGGTGAAATATAAACCATTTTTGAAATTTATAAGTTAATACCATGTTTTCGAAATTGGTATAATTGAACGAATGAACTTAATAATGTTATAACTTTGGTAATGAATATTATTTTTAAGGGTGTTATGATTTTTCTAAATATTATGATTTCCAAATGATAACATTTTAAATTTGATATGGTTTCAAAGTGTTTGGTTACAAAGGTGTTATAACTTTGAAAGTACTATCATTTTGGAAATGAATTTATTTGAAATAATATTTAATTAAGAATCATTTTGAATATATTGATTTGCAATTTAAGATTTAAGAATATGGCTTTATAAAGTCGTTTTGGTTTAAGATGATTTAAAAAGGAATATTTCAAGTTTAAATAAATTGAAAGAAATATTCAGTGATTGGAAATTTGGGTTTGTTCAAATGATATTTTGGTTTCGAAGTATAAACTAGTTTTGAATATGATATTTTGGTTTGAAGTATAAACTAGTTTTGAAATGGATATGATATTAGGTTTTGAAGTATAAATTATTTTGAAATAAATATCCATGGGTTATAATAACAATTGGTTTTGAAATGGATATGATATTAGGTTTGAAGTATAAACTAGTTTTGAAATGGATATGATATTAGGTTTTGAAGTATAAATTATTTTGAAATAAATATCCATGGGTTATAATAACAATTGGTTGTTAAAGAGACCGGGATCGGATATGAGCATACTCTCTATCAATACCGAAACCACTTTGACAACCGTGTACGTGGTGGAGATTCCAGAATATAGTAGGATGGTGGCGACGATTCCTATTGAGGTATATACGTGGACCCAACTCCCGTGAGTTGGCATAAGGTGGCTAAAACAGGAGCGATTGATGGGCCAATGAGGTAACACCTCTGATCGGACGCATTTCTTCGATACCATTCTATTACTTTGTGATTGATTTGGTGGCCACCCCTCGATTTTTGATTTGGGAGTGTGTTCCCAGGTGGGCGGTAGTGGCTGCTATGCGTTTCCACCAGCCCGGATGCGTAATTGGTATATCTACCCTGGCATTGCCTAGTTGTGTCGTGTCACCTACCATAGCGAGCTTTACTACGAGTTTGGATTTGTGCCGTAGCCTGTGGAGTATTTAGGGTAGCCTCCCGATCTGGAGGTACGCTGATACTGGATAGACTACTGGGACTATTACGTGTTAAGGGGGATATGGGTAGCTCCTTAACGCTATTTAAAAGTAAGTTTATTTTACTATTAGACATTATTATAATAGCGAATATTACTACATAGTAAATAGTTTAACAGATCCTTAGAGGATGGGCGGTCCCAAGCATCCTTTAAGTTACTTATGCATTTTATTACAGTTCACTTGAGTTGGTTTACATTGTATAAGTATGTATGTCCTGACTCGAGTGTTTTGTGTTTTGCTTTACGCTCGGGTTAGACTGAGTTGTACCAGTATTCGAGACTCACCTTTGGAGTTGGAGCTTCGCTTGGATCCATCCGTTGATTCTGCTTTCAGTCATTCAGTTGATTCCAGTGATGTATTCAGATCTTGTATTTGACTATTGTATTGAGACATCCTTGTATTCGTGATTTCTGTTGTATCTTGTTAACTCTGATGTATACATATATAGTAGCTTCATGAACTACTATTTCTTTGCTTCCGCTGCATTGTTATGTTACTCTGTGTCTGTGATCTGTGATTTATTTACTGTATATTCTGAGTTTTGCCAAATTTACTTTACAATATATTGTTTTGAATTATTCAAGTCCAACATGTGTGGATTTATTGTCGATTTGAATGGTCCAAAATAGTGGGTCGTTACATCAGGTTCCAGGATCCTCCACATAGCATGAAGTTGTGACTAAGGGAGAATTGAACAAGATGGTTGATGAAATTAACGATTAAATGGCAAATAGTCAAAATGCTCATATGGAAAAGATAGATGCTCTCTTAGCACTCCAATCATTAACTATTCCAAAAACGGTGCCTGAAGCCGTGGCTACTACAAAGCAAGAGCATTCTTCTATTTTTGGCTTGAACGGAAGAAACAGAAGGCAAAAGCAAAATGAAGCAATGGGCGGAGCTTCGAGAATCATGAGGGAAGAAAACGTTAACCCTCCACTTATTGCAAAAGCATCTGCTACAAACCCGAACTTAGGAGTGAAAATCCCATAGGAGGATATAACGATGGCTCTCTCCGGCTCTGAAGATGACAAACAATTAGAGGAAGACAAATTGGATGAAAGTGCCAACATGAAAAATGCTAGAAGAAGCTATAAAACCCGTGTTGCGGTACAGTGCCAAGTAATGGACGAGGAATTGCTACTCAAACGGTACTCCTAGAGGCAGGAGAACCAAGAAGATATGATACAAACCAAGATTGATTACAAGGCTAAGCTCCCATGGTATATTGTGACCACTCCCAACTGACCAGCTTCCAATCCCATCATAAAGCTCCCATCATTGAATCACGAATGGTCGTCGTCGAAAATTATCAAAAACGTCAAAATGGTCGTTGAAAAACTCACTTAAGGGTTGACTCGAAGTCGAACTCGGGTAATCGCCTATTTGACTCGAAGCAGATTCTGGAAGTCCTGACTCGAAGTCGAACTCGGGTAATCACCCATTTGACTCAAAGTAAACCTAGGGAATTCTGGCTTGAAATCAGACTCGGGTAAAACCAAGATTTTCTCCAAGAAAACTTGCAAATGGCTCCAAGTAACGTTTGTCACCATTCTAGCACTTCGAATTCTGTGACTCCAAGCGAACCATGTGCTGACTCCAAGCAAATGGAAAATTTTCTCAGGTCAGACTCCAAGTAAAATACCACCGATCCATCAATGCCGATCTATCTTCTTTTACACTTAACTCGAACATGCGAACTCCAAATACCTTGAAATTTGGAATACAACCTTATGGGGCCTTATTTCTCATCCCAGACCGATCTTACCTAGTTTGAAATTTTTTGAGGATTGCCACTGATCCGTGACCCCAACATAAGTGATTTGTCATTCAATCGGCATTTCCAATCTTTCAAGCATAGACAATCATGCATATATCATTCTCAAGCATTATAAACAGCCATAACTTGAATATGAACCGGTCTGACAATGATTAGATCATCTTCCCCAATCGAAACCCATTCACCGAAGCCATTCAACATGCAGAATATCCAAAGAAGTCTATCATACCAACTATACCTTTTGTACAACTGTACAACCGATTCGAAATTGCTTTTTTGTAGGTATGACTAGCATATGGACGAAGCGAGGGCGACAGATGCAGTCTACTGCATGTCCCTCAGGAATCATTAAAAAATGAAACATCCTACTACCCTAGAAGAATTCTATGGGAAGGAAAACTGGTTCTAAAGACTATAAGTAGTGCAATTGGAAGAAGGCAAACCCGACAATTTGCCAAAGAACATACCGAACGATGAAGGAGCTACATGACCTCAAGGACCTTCTGCCTAAGCAAGGCTACTAAGACCCAATAGAAAAGCGCCCCAGCGACCTAGGATGATTATCAAATAACAGTCTAGCTAGCTAGTAACTAAGGAATGGGGTAGCAACCTAAAGCGATGCATTCTCATCCATCCTTGTCTACTTTCCATTTCCAATGAGCCATACCGGGACACTGGGGGTATTGCAGACAGCACGACGGAAGAAATGCTTCTATACCCTCGACGAGTCATGTCGATCCCTCTTTCGAGAACCGGCGTTGCTCTGGTAGCGTCGAAAAGTCTTGTCTAAAGGATCATCGAACAAACAGATCCAACCCCTTAGTCTCCAGGAATCGATAAAACTGTGTTCTCGCAAGATGAATCCTAAAAATTCCTCTTAAAGTTGTTGAATCATTGCTTTAATACCGTTGGACCATTGAACACATGACCTAGAACTCTTCTTGAAGTCGATGAATTATCATTCCAAGGCCATCTGGTGGTTGGACATCCGACCAAAATTGCTCTTGAAGTCGATGAATCATTGATTTAAGACCGCCGGGCCATCGAACATACGACCCAAAACTCTTCTTGGATTTGATGAATTATCGCTCCAAGGATGTTTGGTCGTTGGACATCCAACCAAAATCCCTCTTGGAATCGATAAATTATCATTCCAAGGCCGTCTGGTCGTCGGACATCCGACCACAAAAACTCCTTCACGAACTAAAGCGTCGTGAAGGTCTTCCACAAACAAAAACATCATGAAGGCGAACCGGTAGATCATCGGTCATCTGATACAAAAAAACCCTTCACGAACGTGAAGGCCTTTTATGAACTAAAACGTCATGAAGGTAAACTGGTAGATTAGCGGTCATCTGATCCAAAAAAACCCTTCACGAATGTGAAGGTATTTCATGAACTAAAGCGTTGTGAAGGCAAACTGGTAGATCAACGGTCATCTAATCCAAAAAAACTTTCGCGAACGTGAAGGTCTTTCATGAACTAAAGCGTCGTGAAGGTGAACCGGTAGATCAGTGGTCATATGATCCAAAAAACCCTTCGTGAACATGAAGGTCTTTCACAAACTAAAGCATCGTGAAGATAAACTTGTAGATCAGTGGTCATCTGATCCAAAGAACCCTTCGCGGATGAGGCTTTTCACGAACTAATGCGTCGTGAAGGCAAACCGGTAGATCCGCAAAATTTATGTACGACTGATATCCGCAAAGGTGAATTGGAAGTTCATCAGTCATCTGATCTAGAGCCCCCCGAAGTCAACGAAGTCATGCTCCCGGGCCATAAATCAACAATCATATCAGTCACTCAGCATAATTAACGGAATCACTTCCAACGATCAATGAAATAAGCAGTGCTGAACTCCAGAGCTTTAAAGTTGCTCAAATTAACTAAGCCAAAACTGAACCGACCTTATGGTTAATCAGAGGCTGACTCTAATCAAGCCAAGACTTAGAACTCGGGAGAACCTCACCCACTGGACTAGGGGCAGCCAAACGAGTTGTGGAGAGTCCCTATGTACAGTTCAAGTGCGCCAACAGCCCTGTGGAATGGGGGGAACCGCACACACTTGAATAGCCATAAGGAAGGCCGAGACTAATCATACCATAGTTCTGTTATGCCCGATCGAAAATTCTGGCATTCTGACAATTACAGACTTAACGACCTAGCTAGCACAACAAACGAAATAGAAGCATAATACTTGCTTACTTCTTCCCAACTGCTTCTTTTGACCAGTTCCTTTTCCTCTTTGACTGTATGCCAGTGAAGGCCAATTCTCTAGAGGCAGTTTGGACCAAAAACCGAGAGTCTTGCCCCGAACTCCCATAAGCTCTTTCTTCATAACCATCTCCATGCGGTCGGCTATAGATCTCTCCACCATAGCAACCTTATCTGTTTGGCCATGGACATCTTCCCAAAATATGGGAGGATTGTCCAAGTCATGGTTACCCGATCCAAAAACCAATTATCTCTTAGAACTGATGAAATTGTGTTCCAACGAAGTCAAATTGCCGGATTGGTGGGAAAACTCGATCCTTACCTTCTAAGAATTAGTATCGCTCCTTTAGCAACGGTCGTACATGAGGCAATGTGATGACTTGCTCCATAATTTCTAATTTTCTATAAGAACTTGGAATTTGACACCTAGAAATAAAGGGTTCCGCAGATAGAA
Source organism: Allium fistulosum (assembly GCA_030737815.1). Classification (NCBI taxonomy): domain Eukaryota; kingdom Viridiplantae; phylum Streptophyta; class Magnoliopsida; order Asparagales; family Amaryllidaceae; genus Allium; species Allium fistulosum. Next base: position 246,990,113 of record CM060905.1, on the reverse strand, counting down.
GTCAAATCATAACAAAAACTGGTTGGAGGAAATCCGATTTTTCGTGAATAAGAATAACCATGGAATTGGTTAAGAAACAACCCTTCATTTCCAAGGGTAACACTTGAAGGTGATAAACAAGGTTAGGCAACAAAAACACCTAGGACTCCCATCCCTTCAGAACATGGTGTATCCCAAAGTTAAGCAACGTTGAAAAAAACAACCACATTGGGTTGAAAGGCATCTACTCAACTATACATGATTAGATGAACGATTCAATCCTAACCAGCATGACTTTAACATTGCCCGAAGACTGGCAGCACTAAGAAAAGACTTCTACAATCCAATCATCGAAGTGCAATTTTTCAAAGACCGAAACTAGTGCCTAGCTAGATTAAAAGCATTGCCGGATCGGCAGGGAAAATCTATCCCAACCTCTTGAGTGTCGGTGTTGCCCCGACAATGCTAAGGCCTTTTCTCATTTTCCAAGTACCGACATTGCCGGGAAAATTGCTATTCACTATGTACCGGTATTGCCTCGGCAACACCAGGAAAGCTTTAATCTACAAGTTCGATGAGAAACACTCACCATAGTAAACCGTCAATGCACTAGCTTCTGGAGATAGAAGTTGGTCCTCAATTGAGATTCTACCCTTGTTTTTAAAAAACTACCGTTGCCTGAAAATGGGCAACAACAAGAAGGCATAACCTTTTATAGGTCAGCTTGGTGGTTCGACCTTTCATCACAGGAATCCGTCACTACATAGGAAAAAAGCAGCTTTGAAAGGAAATCCTTGGATTGAATTGCTCGTGTGCTAATTTCTAGGGATGAAAGCTGGTGCACAACTAAATTTCCTAAATTTAGTTTTGAAAGATTTTAGATACAGCCAAAAGATAGGCAGCCTCGAGGAAGTATTGCTTGGAACCAAGCAGCTAGGTTATCAATTCCCAAAGAGAGGAATTGGCGTATGAACATAACTTCTATGACGACAACAATCAAGCAAAGCGTGCACAACTAAGGACATGTAGGGACAATCACGAAAGGTCGGAACTAAAACCATCGGACTTCCTCAATCCTAGAATAGGATTGAGAGCCAGACCAGGGACAATCGAATCATTTGTCCTAAACCTCTCCATCTCTCACAATCTCCCAAATACTAGCGTTCGAAATAGCTAGTCCCTCGAGCTGGGATAGATGTACAAATACTTGATCGAAAGAAATGTTGCAAGTCATAACACAAATAACTGCGGGGTTGGTTAGATAATGGTTCTGTATCACAAAACAGAGCATTATAGCAACAAAATCACCAACAAAGGAAATGAAGGATTTATCGTTCAGAAATCAACTATCGCTCGCAGTCTGACAATGATGAAAAAATCGATGACCTACTTACGGTCTAACTAGATCATTTGGTTCCAACTTGCAGGAATATGTCATTACCCGAAGTTTGGTGATGCTAAGAAGAAACCCCTAAAATGAAACTATCGATACATCGGCTTTCAAAAATAGAAGCAAGAGTTTGATTGAATCTTCAGCCCTACCTTTTAGCATTTCATGCTATCTAAAGATTCACAACATCAAGAAAAAATTCACAGAGTTGAGTCATCTGCGAAAGAGTTTCTAGAGATAGAAACTGATACATGATTAGGTTCTCAACACTAGACTTGGAAGAATTCACCCTAGCAAAAGATGACGGCAACGCGTCTTTGCAGCACATGTACCCAGAATGACATTGGATGATGATGTCAATTTAGAGGAATTCAATTACAGTCAGGAAACATACGTCGTTGAAAAATCAGAGTTTGGAATCAAGCAGCAAATTCCCTAGTTCCTTGAGATAGGAGCTATTGTGTCAATCAAAATGGGGTAATCGAATGTATTGCCTAGGAGACCTAGTCTTCCAAAAACATATAGACCTAGTATTAAGAGAAATCAGCCCTATGGAGTAGGGTAGATACACCAACACTTTGTTGAAACGAACTCAATTGAGCATAACTATGAAATAGACCAAGCAACCTCGTAGTTCCGAACAAAGCTATGAAATAGAATATGCCAAAATGATCGCTGATGTATTACTTACATGTATAGAATTACAGTAAATGAGTAAGCTACACATGAACACTAGAGGTGCAACAGCGAGAGAAAGCAATGCTCGGAATTGAGAAATTAAACTAATAGTCCCCGTAGACAGAGGCTGGTATGTAGGTTGAATTTTGAAAAACACAAAGGAAGGATAATCGCAATCGAGCAAGTAATGCGCTAGTTTCCGAAGATTGAAACTGTACCCGGTCGAATTTCAACTCTACAAAAGCAGCCGTGCCTTTAATTTAACTGTAATCAATCATCCCAATATGACAGGAATAATAAGCAAAGCCTAAGTTTTTGAGGACCCACCTTCTAGAGCAGTGGAAGTCTCTCTGCCTGACAAAAGATTAGATAACCGGAAAGTCATTTTCAACGATAAAACTTGGCATTCGATCCTATCGGGTATGTTTTATTTAAATAATATCCTCATATAATCAATGTTCAGAATCCAAGTGAAGTCGGTGTATGTTGACCAGTCGGGTTCTGAGCGTTGACCAGGCAGATGTAGTGTGTTATATCTACATGAGAAGAGTCTAGTATCCCGTATACTACAAATGAACAATCTAGTGTAGATAGCTTGCTTACATTTGAAAAACAGTCCATATCGTCCTTTGAAATTATCTTTTCCACGCTTACCCATTATCAATCAATAATCGATAACAGAGCCACTGTCTGTAGCGACGCAGGAAGCTTTTCTTCTCAGGATCACCGGAGTACAAAACCGAGAAGAGCAATACGGCTAAATCATCCACTATATCCGATTTGGAATAAATCAACGCATTAGAATTCAAAACAGCGATAGGAACTTAACCAAGTCCTTGAAAAGAAACTGTTAAAGACAAAGAGCAAGACTTCACTCCAAAATGGCGTACAATTGTTCGAGACAGGTTCACCATCGGTCGAGTTAAAACTATATAGGTCGACTCCAAACCTACGTCATGCACCCACTTACCGACCTAAACCCTTGTGTAAACTATGGAGCAAAGATTGTATCGTCAGTACTAGGAATTGAAATTTAGATCGAAATCAAAAAATGAACGGCTATCAGAAACCAGTCAATTGAAAACAATATCTTGAGATAGACTTCGACGATTCACTGAAATTCACAGAATAGTAATCCGAAACTTTTCTTGTTCCAGAGCACACTTTGTTTCCAACGAAAGCATACTCTGGGGGGCAAATGTTAATTGAATAATTAACCTAGCTGAATTCAATAGGAGTTAGAACATCCAGACTAAGCCAGAATAACTTGAAACTTGAACAAGGCATCTAAAAGAACAAGCCAATTGAACTTAAGAGAAACAAGCCAAAAATCCACTAAGTAGATGGATCGCTAGCGATCCGTCATCCATGGATCGCTAGCGATCCAAAAGAAAGCATTAAAAGTTTTCAAAGCCACTTGCATCATGATTTGCTACCTCTTCTATGAATACTGACCAAGTTTCATAGCATTCCAAGCAGCGTAGTTCAAGAAGTAAACACTGATATGATTCAAGCTGTTTACCTGCTTTTTGACCAAAGCAGCTAACTTTAAACCAATCTAGAGAACTTATACGAAGTCGGATTGACTTGAAATTTTGGAAGAACACTTAGAAGACATAAAAGAAGGCACTCACTAAAAATGAGCTTCATTGGATAAGACTAGATGGGTCGCTAGCGACCTAACTTGATGGATCGCTAGCGACCCATGTAGATTGGGCTCCACCACTTGAAATTTTTATGGTAGGCCCCGACACCCTCTAGAGTTTATTTGCATAGTTTCGTCCGATTTTGTTAAGTTTTGAGTGAGTTATAGATGATTCTTCTTGACACGATGACCTAGGAAGACGGATGATCGAACAAACTCCAAACGACTGGATATTTGGACAAGGCACTTAAATAGAAGATATGAAGACAACCAAACTACGATCACTCAAAAATATGCTAAGTGGATGGATAGCTAGCGATTCATCCCCTATGGATAGCTAGCGATCCATCCCCTATGGATAGCTAGCGATCCATCCCCTATGGATAGCTAGCGATCCATCAAGATAGGTCGGATCGCCCTTAAACTTTCCGAGCTCCTTTGTAGCACTAAGTAAAGACTTCTGGTAGAAAAATATGTTAAGTTGATGGATAGCTAGCGATCCATCCCCTATGGATAGCTAGCGATCCATCCTCTATGGATAGCCAGCGATCCATCAAGATAGGTCGGATCGCCCTCAAACTTTCTGAGCTCCTTCGTAGCACTAAGTAAAGGCTTCTGGTAGAAAAATATGCTAAGTTGATGGATAGATAGCGATCCATCCCCTATGGATAGCTAGAGATCCTTAGAAATGACTCAGATTGAGTTGAGTTTTTCAATGATGACTTGGCATAACAACTGGACTATTCTGCACCTAAACTTCTGGCCCAAGTGCTCTCCAACTCCTATAAATACAATCCTACCTGCAACATAAACAAGATCTCCGTCGGGCTGGTTTCTTAAACTCTATAGAAAGCTTTCTTCACTCTTCTCCTTCCTCAGAACGGTCGTCCAAAGGGTTCGTTGTGATTCTCCAGTGAACTCAAACATTGGGGACTTGATCTAACTTGGGATATTCAAGAACTTTGTAATCTGATTTTGTAACAACAATTAGTCAATAATAAAAACTATAAAGTGGACGTATGCTTCATTAATAGCTGAACCGCTATAAAAATCTTCTTGTCTTCTTTCTATTTCTACTCTTTTACATTTATTCTCTGTATTATAGTTCTGTAAGAACATGGTTGGTGCTTTCATACTCAATCCAGGGTGTTGATCCATTTTTTGGGTTAACAGTAGGCGGTTGTACTAAAGCTAGACCAAAGATGGGCCACGCTTAAAGCGGTCTTGAACTATGTCGGCCGGCAAATGGTAGGGAGAGATGCTTGAGCAAATGGGTGTCTACTTACTACGCTGAGAGCAGGTCGGCATGAGGGAGAAGGTCATATGTGAGATGGGTCGATGCAGATCGGGCCAGGCTTTGCTTGATGAGTTGGCTATTTGAAACTGCTTCGAGGAAATGCCGGTCGGTAGCTGGCCTAATGCGCTTTGGAGTAGCTGTGCTGATATGAGCCCACCCTGGACTTGGGTCAGCAGTCGAGGAAGCCTGGTCGACCTACATCTTGCCATGGCTGGTCTGTGATGGGCTAGTCTTGATTCAAGCCGGCTTGGACCAAACTGGGCTAGGCTAAGAAGCCTTGATCAGCTGACCTTTTTACCGACAAAAAAATGAGTAACATTTTGTCCCTATGTCTATCTTTATGCGGGTGCGAGCTTGTCAAATCATGAGGATCTGCTAATTCACCACTACTGTACACTAAATGTGCAGCATATTTGGCGTTATGATATTGACTGAGGCAGTTGCACTTCTCAAGATATGGCAGAGATGTGTCACCTTCCCTATGTGCGTAGTGTGACATAACACTTGATTATTTTTGAACGGTTGAGATCATTTATGCCATTTTTAGTATAACAACTTTGATTGAAGAGATAGGTATTTAAATACCCCTCTTCTCCTCCACTTTGAACTCATGAAGCTTCTGCCATGTAAATTCCTTCAGAAACCTCGAACTTTGGATTGTTTTCTATTAGTAAAACTGCTAATTTTGCCTTCCTCTTCATCTCAAATGCTTTGGAGCGCCTTTTGTTTACTCAAACTTGTTTGGTAAAAAAGGTACCCTAGCCCAATTGTTTTGAACGTTGATCTTCGTCTTGGACTACTGTTTGGAATGTTGCTTAGAGATTGATCTTGCACCATTGCTTGGGCTGATCTTGTGCTCTCCGGTCATTTTTTCGATGTCAATTAGCCATCATTGTCATGTTAATGGCCTAGTCGATGATGATGGGTTTCCTCCCATCTTACCCTAGCAGTACCAAACTATTACTGGTTTGCACACATTGCTGCCATGTTGGAAAGATTAGTGGTTGTCGTGTCTACCTTTGATGTCACAGCTAAAGTCTTTGGAGGCTTCTTCACATCGTCGACTGCTAGCTTTTGGAGATATCTTGTGAGATTTGATGTAAGTGGCAATATACCTCTACTTCGATAGTAAAATACCGATCGGATGGTGCCAGGAGGGTTCATCTGCACATTTGAAGTTGGGTCTTCTTAGAGCGCTTCAAGGTTGGATTTCTTTCTCTTCCTTTCAACTAGTTAGCAATAAAATATCTCTATATGCCTAGCAGGCTAGGATTTGTACCCTCGCACTATTAGAATGAATAATAAATACCATTTGCCACAAAGTTTGCTTAAGAATTTGTTGTTCCGCCTTTGCATTTTTGTGTTTGACTTATAGAGTAGTATTTCTCGAATGGCTAGCTTAGTCCCTGCATTATTTATAGAAAATATTATTTTTTAAGATATGTTAAATAGTAGTGTATGTTACCAAGACGAGTTGGGCCTGATCGCTTATATGAACCAGAGCCTGACCAAATGCAATGCGATGGGGGATTGAGACATGAGCGGGAGAATATGTTAGCTAATGAGTTCTCCTGGGTGAAAAATTGTTATACGCAGAGTGGTGGATGGGCCCGACTCGAAATGAACCGCATGAGGGCTCGAAGGTACTCCTGGATGACACATCACCAATCATACGACTATCTAGGTCCCAGCACGAACCGAAGCGCACGGTTGGTGCGAGCACTCTTGCATAAGTATGTTATATGATAGTGAGACATGCAACGAGTGCCATCGTTCACTTGAAATTTATTATAAAATAGAATTTATTATTAGGAGTGAGGACTTATCTATGGTGATGGGCTAGGCTTGTAAGAGTGCTCGAGAAAAGCGCTAATTGTTAAGCCCAGTTCAAATAAGTGGACAAGTATCTGGTTGCATGCGATCATGGCTGAGGGCAAAGACGAGTGAGGGAGTTGTTCAGTGGTTTGTTGATTGAGTATCGATGGTCTGTTAATTGAGTAAACTGGCCGATGTGGACCTTGGTCTGGCCAGGTCTAGCTCTGGCCTAGCCACTCAACGCCTAAAGGGGTAGGGGGAATCTAGGAATAAACCAGAGTGTGGAGTTGCCCTAGGACTTTACAAGGGGACGCATAGAAAGTTGCTATGACCACTAGGTTAGTAGCCTTGCCCCCCAACTTTGTTGCAGGCGCTAGCCAACTCGAAAGTCTTTTGCGAGGGGGGAGCATTTCTAGGTGGAGGATGGAGTATCCCATCCCCATGTAGTTGGTGTGATCCCCATGTGAAATACATACACTACTACCATGACTTGGTCAATAGTAGCTTTAATCCGAAGGAGTGAATATGCATGCATTGTGGCTGCACACGCCACGATGCCAAACTAGGATTACGGTCCGAATCCATGAAGGAAAATGTAGAGTTACTGAAGGGGGTGGTGGAACACTGTTCAACGTTGTCGTTGCCACTAATGTTAGATGTGTTGCAAAAAGGGCATGAAAAGAGTTTGCAAAAGAGAAAAAATGATGAGGAAAATTCGAGAGTTTTTGGCCAAGGTTTAGGCCCTCCTTCTAGTGCCAAAATATTGGCATGATTTTTTGTCCGTGAAAGCTTGTTTAAGAGGAAGTATTAACAATGATTGGTAACTAATACCTTGGTTAAAACTGATAATAAGGGAAAACTAATAGACTAAAAGTAAAGACAACAAAAGTTATAGTGGTACGATTTACGACAATTTATGTCCACTGCCAAAAATTTCTTGTTATTCTACTTCTATTAAAGTAGCCTAGATTGCAAGATAATGACTTAAAATACACAGATACTTGGAAGATAATATTTTTCAACCCTTGTGAAGTGGAAATGCATGATATATTTATAGTAGCTGAGAATAATGTTTGAACGGCTGAGATTGAGTTGAAAAGCAGGTGGAAAGCACGTCTGACCGTTGATCAGGTCAAACGGGCTAATGGGAGAAAGCTGGAATAGTGAAATGAATGAGCGACTAAGATGATGCCAATAAGAGAATTGTGAAAGATGCATGTCTTGCCTTTAATCCGCATTTAATGCATTATGTGCTATGGCAGCATGATATAAGGATACGACATGCTTCTTGTCAAAAGTTGATACACCTAGTTGTACCTTTTGTCTTTTACCTCTATATGCTTAGGTGGCAAAGCGGACTAGTTAGCTAACCGCCTTGGACATGAAGAGAACATGAAGTTTCCAAGGACAAATCTAAGGGTATGCCAAACTGGGCATGAGATGACGAGATATTCACCTTGAATAGATCACAAACGACTACACTGAAGCTGAGCCAAAGACGGGCCACGTTTGAACCATTGTTGAACTTCGTCGATCGGCAAATGGCTAGGGGAGATTCTCGAGCGAACAAGTGCCTGCTTGCTACATTGAGAGCATGTCAACATAAGGGTGCCGGTTGTATGTGAGATGGGTCAGTGCGGGCCGGCTCGAGTTATGCTTAAGCTCGGCTTTTCTTGATGAGTTGGCTATTGAAACTATTTCGAGGCATGTCGACCAGTAGCTAGCCTGGTGCGTTTTGGAGTAAATGTGCTGATATGGACCCAGCTTGGACCTGGGTTGGCTGCCTAGAGAGCCTGGCCAACATGCCTCTTGCCATGGTTGGTATATGGTGAGCTAGTCTGGTTCCGAGCCGGCTTGGGCCAAACCGGGCCAGGCTAAGAGCCTTGATCAGTTGATCTTTTTACTTATGAAAAAATTATAATAGGAACAAAAGGATATAACTAAATGACGGTGCTATTAAACTCTTAATTAATGAAAACTTTATTTTATCGTTTAAAAGTACTTTAACTGGGTTGTGCCCATAGTAAATAATTTCCTTTAGACAGACTGATATTGTCAATAGAAATACCCTTATTATATATATGACTTGGTTAGATAACATTTACATACTTAATATAGGGTGTCTTTTTTGTTTAACGAAATGGGCATTACTAAGTGTTAACGCTAAAAAGTGGACGCTAACACCCGGTGTGTGTGGTTGAGTTGTGAAAGCACCACCCGCGTGACGGGAACAGAATTTAAGCAGTAAAATAGCAGAAAAAACAGTAAAAGACAGCAGTTTATAGTGGTTCGGCTTGAGATTAAGCCTACGTCCACTTTGAATCTCTTTATTACTGAATCCGGTTACAAATCGATACAAATCTCTTATGAAAACAATACAATTTGATCACAAGAAACAATCTTGACTACTAGCTCAATCTTCAACGATGAAACTCGATGAATCCATGTTGGATGTAAGGAATTCCTCTCGAAGCTTGTTGTAGCGTCTCGAATGTTTGAAGATCTTTGATTGCTGAATGAGTGGAGAGTTCGACAAAGTAACGGCGCTTGAAGAAATGAATGGCCAAAAGTCCCGTGCTCGTTGGAGTTGGAGCTCTATTTATAGGAGCTGATTTCTGAGCAGAATTTTTGCCAAGTCTTAGGTCGCGTACGACCTAAGTTAGGTCGTAGGTCGTGAGCGACCTAAGCTAGGTCGTAGTCCTCTTGCGGCTAAAGAAGTCAGCTGATGAAGTCTTAGGTCGCGAACGAAAGAGGATTAACATTTGCCCCTCGAAGTATATGCCTAAACCATAGGTCGTATGCTTCGATTCTCTTAACTCTCTTTGGTTAGGTCGGAAACGACTTAACATACGCCTTAGGTCGTACACCGTACAGGTCGACTCGCCTTCCGGTGTATAAATAGTTAAGCCATCCTCCCTCTCTCTCACTTATTGTTCTTCTCGAATCAGCCATTGACGCAATTTAGAGCTTCCAGAGATAAATTCCAACCATCCAATCGCCGATCATCTTCCTGTTATACTCCGTAAGTCGATCCGATCTTCGTTCACCCATGTCCATTGTCGAATTGATAACCTCCCAATTTTCGACTTCCACTTGTTTTTAGGCGCCGCAATTCATTATGAATAACCCTTCGATTGTCCTGCAATTGCCATCGACCATGTTGTAGCTGTGATAGGATAATAGTACATCGGATTCGCAGCAAATCTAAGGCGATTCGAATTGGCTTTTTGGGTGATCCGATGGTGTGATGGAATGAGGATCGCCATTGACAGTGAGGCTATTGGGTTAATGGGTTAGGGAGGAAAATTGGTTGAGGTACTGGCCCGGTCATGACTTAGTGATTCCGTGTGACTCAGTGACTTCCATGGTTTAAGTCGGAACCGACTTAACAGTTTCGAGCGACCTAAGTTTTGAGTCGCTTCCGAGTTAGGACTTGAGGATTTCTTGTTGCCTCGAATTAGGGCCTTTTCTTCTTTCTCCGACTTAAGACTCGGGGACTGCTGACCTGATATGCCAACGACTTGCAGTATAAACGACTTACCCTAGCTCGCCTCATAACCTTTAAGTCGTGGACGAGTTAGCACATATGTTGTCTCGAACTGAAGCTTCATAGCTCTATAAGTGTTATGGCTGATGACCCAAAGAACTAGAGGACCAACGACTTAACTTAACCCATAGGAAATCTTTCTTAAGTCGTCACCGAGTTAGTACTTGAGTCTTTGGCGACTTAGCACTTGACATTTAAACTTTGTCTGGACTTCGAACTGTTGAACTATGAGCTGTGTTGCATGTATTTCTTTTTACAGATTGCTTCAATTTGCAAGCTAACAATCCTGCTTAATACAACATTCACAGAATACTGGGTCGAATATACTATCACTGACTGCCCACATCGAATGACAGATTAGTTTGATAAAGAAAAAATCAAATTGAATGAATATGAATGAAATGTTGTACAATAATCAATTCAAGTAAAGTATTAAAACAAGATCGTAATAGTCAAGTGAAACTGATTTGTCTGTATTAACACTGCACTTGAACATTAACAAGTTCCGAAATTTTGTAATCGATTGGTTGTCAGCTAGTTTAATTCCAGTTATGCTTGCTTTTTTTTATTAGCTTTGCACAGCACTCCACACTTTTTAGGAAACGTGTACCTTCACATTTGAACATTCAGCTGATTGTGTAGAATGTCTTCTCCACAAGAAGGAATATAGCAAGTTGAAGAGACATTTCCAGTTGCTGTCCCGCTGAATGATCCTCCAGAGAGGACTCCTACCACTCTGAGCCATAAAGTCTTTCGTCAATTATGCATCCAGTTTGGCATTGCCGAAGCTGACACTTTGTTCCCTGGAATAAATGATACTACTGATAGGCCGCCCCATGGCTTTGTCGCAGTTAACCGCCAAATGTGTTTGAGTGGGGCTATCCCCCCATTTAACGACTGTCTTCGAGAGCTTCTTCTCCGACTATCTATTTCCCCTTTTCAACTACACCCCAACGGCTACTCCATCCTGCTGGGACTGTGTGTGCTTTTTAGGAGAACGCTGGACCGTTTTCCCAGTTTTGTAGAAATTCGTTATCTGTGCACTTTCGCTAAAAACAAAGATCATCCTTCTATCACAGTCGTGAGGAGTGCTAGAAATCGTAAGTTGATCACCGGTCTCCCTGAGAGTGTTCATAGTTTCCTAAGCCAGTTTTTCTATGTTCGCTGTCCCCCGGGGTTTTACGCTATCTGGAGAGTAGGAAGTAAGATCACTTGCCTCTGTTTCTCATGTTCTTTCAAACTTACCGAAGTCCGAGTTATCAAGTGCTGACTTTGCCTTTTTTCTTTCCAGCACTTCCTCCTCCTTCTAGAGATCCCGGTCACAAGGTGACTTTTGAGAGGCTTATGGCGGTGCCGGTTGAGGAAAGGAGTATCCAGTTTCTATTGACAGACAAATTTTTACATCAATTCGGTCTTTTACACTCTTCTCACTTTACCCAGCCTCGTGAAGTTTCCAATCTTCCAGCACAGACATCAGATGCCCCATCTTCAACGGAAGAGATGGCTTCAAAGGAGCCAACTGTAGACACTGCATTAGCAAAGTGTTCTACTTCTATTGGTGTTGCGGGAACGTCCAGCAAACCGGCACTTGCTCCAATTATTGAAGAGGAAGAAAATCCTCGAATTTCTGAAAAATCAACCGATGTGGAAGTTGAAAAGGAGAATTCTACTGAGTATCATAATGATGACACCTTTGATGACTTGAGTGACATAATGATAACTTCTCAAGAGCTTTTCAAGGATAATATTCCAAAAGCGAACTCTCCTGTCGTTGAAGCGACTTCCTCTTTGAAACAAACTTCGACGCCTTCTACACCTGTCGTCTCCGTTCCCGCACTAAAGCGTGGTTTGTAGTTTGACGCACGTAGTTCGCACGCCGCACACACTTAGGATTTTTCAGCACTTATAAGCATTTATCCTCTTTGTCTGGAAATTTCTAAACTTTACTTCTTTTTCGGTTTTCAGATTCTCCGATGGGGCGTACCGGCTCATACTATGACTCATTTCAGCGCCATGGAGGTCGTGGATCTTATGACTTTAGGAAATATCTTGGTGACCAGAGAGAGACAGATGAGGAAAGGGCTCAAAGGAAGGCTCAAGAAAAATGGGATTATGAGCAGCGATAGAGAAGAAGAGACGCTGATCGATATGATTCTTCTTATAGAAGTTACGATTCCCATAAGCGAAAGTCTTATGATGACAAGGGGAAGACTCATATTACTGACGAATCGAGCAAACGGTCCAAGCCAAGTGACGCGTCTGTAATTTCTGAGAAGACCGATGCTCCTATCCCTTCTGATATTCCGGCCAGCTCTCCTCCTTTAAAGAAAACCGATATCCAAACGATCATCAACAGGCCCTAATATCAGGTCAAAGACGGCCCTCCAACACTTCAAAGCCGGTTTCCGAACTAGTGCTTAAAAGGAGTGCGTTTTGACCTGGATTTGGTCCCAATCGATAAGCAAGACATGCTTAAAAGTCTTGATGCAGTTAGGCTTAACATTGAGAGGATGTCGCAATGGCAGAAACTTGTTGATGAACTCCAGAGAGTCAACCATATGAATCTTGAAAACATGCTGACTCTGGAGAATGATAAAGCTGAATGGGATAAATGGTGCAAGCAGCATGACGCGGAGATGACGAACATCGCGGATGACAATGCAAGGCTTGAATCTGAAGTTAAGCAGCTTAAGGAAAATCTCGCCTCTTCTTCTGCATCACATATTCAAAAAGAAGAAGTCTTTCAGAAGCAAGTGCGGGATGCACATGCTGCACAAAGAGATGTCGAAATGAAGCTTGCCGTCGAACAGCACATTGCTGAGAAATATCGCACAGAAAATGCTGAACTACGGGAAAAAGTTAACTCCCAGAACGCGGAGATTGAATTACTGAAGTCTCAACTTGCTAACGCTGAGAAAGAGTGTGATGAGGTTGTTGCTGGTCGAGCTGCGGCCATCGCCGAAAAAGAGGCAGCCGAGCAATCGCATGAGACAACAAAAGCTAGCATCAGCTCCACCTTATTTGACTTTTATCTGCATAGCGTTTTGGGTCATGGGAGCCTCTCTTTTCTGGGTCCTGACTATGAGGTTACCCTGGCCGAAGTATGGGAAGTAGCAGTTGACATGCTTGGCGGGGCCGGCTATGATGATGCGGAACTCGAGGCACGCTACCTTGACGAAGAAGCTCGTGCTGCTCTCGCCAAGGGAAAAGAGCAACTTGCTGAAGCCAGAGCTGGAATAGTGGCAGAAGAACATCTAGAGAAGAAAATATCTTTAACTGCCCCTGTCCACATTTCGACTTCAACTGACGTCGATATCGTTGGTTCCAGCTCTCACTTTTCTTCTTCTGCAAAAGCCGTTGAGACCAAGCCCGTCACAACCGAATCTCCCCTTACTCATATCGAGGAGCAGAGCCAAGAAGACACTGAGGCTGAAAAATTTGAAATTGACTTGTCAAAACCGACTTCTCCAGGTAATTTTGGTGTCGATCCAGATCCAGTGAATCATTTATTTGATTTAACCGAGTTTGACGACCTTCTTACTTATTACTTAAACTTTGGTGAACCGATACCTTCTCTTTTCTCGGAGAATACCGATTTTAACTTCTTTTCTTCTACAGCGGAGGTACTGAATACTGCACAAACTTCCACTCCTTTAATTGTCGCTCCTCCACCTTCCCAAGTTACTCCTCCTTCTACTTCCCAACCAGGATCACAAGCAGAGAAAATCGAAGCTCTTCAAGACCTGGATGATCCGGCTACTTCTCAGGAGCAGAAGGCGGAGGATCTCGAAGACATCGAGAAGACCCCGAAGCGGTCTCTGGATGATGACACGAAGCTTTCAACATTGCTTGCTACTCCAGGAAGCGAATCTTCTTCGAAGAGGAAGGGGAAGCGTGCCATAAGGAAGAAGAAGAGAAGTGCTTCAACTGGGGAAGACAAAACAGAAGAAGACCCAACCACTCCTCCTTCTCCGTCCCGTCCACATCGGATATCGAAATTAACTATTAGGCCAAGCAAAGGCTCCAAGGGTGGCGGGAAGAAGGAATGACAAGCTGGACTTTCTACTTCTTATTTTGCTTTTTACATGTATAGACCGGAGATTGTGCGGGTACCGGTCCCTGCTTTTGCTTTTTTGAGATATCTGCACATGTAAAGAATTTTCATAGTACTAAATAAAACAGTAATTTTACTTGTACAAATTCTTGTGTATGTGAGAACACATCTGTTTCTCTTTTTTAGTGTAGAATAAACGATTCCTTTTACTTATACAAACTTTTTGTCTGTGTTTGGGAATACATTTATTCCACATCTATTTTTCGTGATATTGCAATGAACTTGTGGTATGTTGCTTGCATGTTACTTTTATTAATATAATTGAATTGTATAGTATTGCCCCCATACCGTAAGTGCATTGCAATATTCCTAGCTTTTTCAAGACTGATACTCTTATTTCAAAGAATAATTACTCCACTTTTAAGGGAAGAATCATTCTGCTTTTAATAGAGTATATCTAGTCTTTAGAGGAGTTTTTACTTTCTCTTTCTTTCTGAAGAACACTTCAACTTTTGAGGATGATCACTTTTATTTGTTAAAAAGTGAATTTTCCTATGCAGTGAAGTAAACTTTCTGAAGAATTTTTTGATTTGTTTAGCGCTTCCGAAGAAGGCTTTGTTTTTGTGCCTCTGAAGAGGGCTTATGTCTGGTACTTCAAGCATGGTGAAGTGTGCCTCCAAAGAGGTCTTTTGGTCTTCGAAGAGAAGCAATTTTGGTCTCCGAAGAGAGGCAATTTTTGGTCTCCGAAGAGAAGCAATTTGGCATTTCATCTCTGGTGAAGTGGGCCTCTGAAGAGGAGCATTTTGCACTTCTACACTGGTGAAATGTGCCTCCGAAGAGGGCTTGTTAGCATTTCATCTCTGGTGAAGTGGGCTTTCGAAGAAGAGCATTTTGCACTTCTACACGGGTGAAATGTGCCTCCGAAGAGGGCTTGTTAGCATTTCATCTTTGGTGAAGTGGGCTTCCGAAGAAGAGCATTTTGCACTTCTACACGGGTGAAATGTGCCTCCGAAGAGGGTTTTGCCTCCGAAGAGGTCTTGTAATTGCCTGGAAGTTACTTTCTCATGGTTGAGTGGATCCACGGGGCGGACGCAAGTTGCTTGATTGGATGTTCGTTTGCACAAACGATCGCAATCAATGAACAAGGGTCTTGTTCCTTCAGCTTGGGAAGGTGCCCCTCCGATGGTTCCACCAATCTTTTTATTGAGAGAAGCACTTCCATTTGTTGGCGTGCCTCGTTAGAGGGCTTTGTTTACCTTTGGGAAGGAGCATCGGTTGGTTGGTGTGCCAGGAAGGTTGCTTCTCAGGGGTGAGTAGATCCACGGGACAGACGCAAGCTGCCTGATCGGATGCATCACGATCAGTTAGCAAGGACCCTGTTCCTTCTGCTTGGGAAGGTGTCCCTTCGGTGGTTCTACCGGCCCTTTTATTGAGTGGCATACCTCCTTTTGGCTGCTTCTGTATTTGCCTGGCCATCTTCTCCCATCATCTGCTCATTAGCGATCTTTTATTATCATTTCCAAGCGTATCTTCTTTCCTTTTGCAAGTAAATTGCCTTATCCGAAGAAGTGGACTTCACTGTTGAACAACTTCACGGGACAAACGCGAGTTACCTAATTGGATGTCTGTTCATATTGACAATCACAACCGGTTAACGAAGGCTTGCCCCAGTGGAGTTGCCAACTTTTTATGTGAAGTTCTTCTTGTATAGGATTTGAATGTGGAATTTTTTGTTGCTTGGTATTTGCTTTAATAAATGATTTGTAGGGCTCGCTTGGCTTTGCGATGGGTGAGCTTTGCTTTAATGACCTGCAATATTAGATCGACATTTTAGCAATACATTTAGAGTATTTATATATCGAAATATAACAGGCATTTTGTAATAGAAAACACAGAATTCACAGTTTTTCATTATTCAGTCACACTGATTTCTCAGCGGCTTACAATGCAGAAGTTCCACATCCATTATCTTTTTTACAAATTTAAGCAATGCTGTTAAGTAAAAAATGGATGCTAGTGACTGTTGTTTCAGAATCTTCGGACTGATTTTCCATTTGCATTAGATTCGCAGCTTCGGATTTATATGCCAAAGAAAGTGAAAGATGCCCCAGTTGCAGTTTTGTGGACAATTAGCAGTCGTCCCAACTTCTGCCTGCTGGGTGTGGACCTCCTGTGACAACATTAATGACAAGCTTTTCTGAATCTTGCACTGTAGTGTTGTTGCGAGAATCGGATTGATGGGTAGGACGTTGTTGACCCTGAGTGGATGAGGTTGGATCGACTCCGCCTCTCTTAACGTATTGTTGGAGTTTACCCTGCTCCAGCAATTCCTCAATCACATTCTTTAATCGGCGACATTGGTCAGTGTCATGGCCAGGTTGATTGTGAAATTGGCAGAATTTTCCATTACGCACTGCACCTCTCTTCATCTCAGGTGGCTTAGGATACCTGACAACGTCCTTTGTTGCAAAAAAAGATATTTCTTGGTGTATCAGTTAAAGGAGTAAAATCTGAAAGATCGAAGCGGCGGAGTTTCCTCTCATTCCCCTGATTCTTTCCTCCGTCGTTTTCCCTTTTCTGATTCTCAGAATTTCTTTTGTTTGAAGCAAGATCATTATTGTTGTCCTTGGCAACTAATACTTTTGCTGAGGCGGAAAGGTTTTCCAGGCGCATGAATTCATCGGCCTTTTTATAAAACTTCTCAAAGGAATTTGGTTCCTTTATTTTTAGCCATTTTCCAAATTCACTCGATTTATTAATGGCTCGCACCAAGTAGGTCAGGATCATACGCGGTTCTACATTATCCACTTCGGCTACAGCCATATTGAAACGGCTTAAGAAAGATTTGATTGATTCTCCGGGAGCTTGTTCAAGACTAGACAATGACATTATATCCTTGGCTTTTGAAGCATACAATCTGAACTGTTCTTTAAACTTTTGCGTCAAGTCGGAGAATTGATCTATTGACCGAATTGGAAGCTTTGTGAACCAAAGTAAGGCCACACCTTCCAAGTACACTGGAAAGTATCGACACTTAATCTCGTTTGACGCTCTTGCACCGGTCATATGCCAATCGTACTTGTATAGGAAATGATTAGGGTCACTCGTTCCCCTATAGGCTTGGATAGTAGGAGGCACAAATTTCCTTGGAAATTCCGCTTTCAGAATCTTTTCCGTAAATGGAGTTCTGCTCGGTGCAAATCCCCAGTCGTTCTCATTCTCTTCCCTTTGCATGCTCTCTTTCATGATGCGGCTAACCATTTCGGACAGGTACCCTTTATTATTCAGAGACATTTCCGGACAGGCATCGGTCCTTCTCTCGGAAGCTTGCCCGGGCACATGTTCACGATAAGTTGGCTGCGGCATAGAACCCTCAGCTTGGAAAGGTGGCATTTCTGGAAAGGTTGTTTGATGGTTTTCTGGTTGACGATTTGCCCCGAGCAGAGCAGTTAATCTATCCATCATTAAAGCTTTTGGGTTTCAATTTGCTGGTATAATCCAGAAACTGCATCATCCAATTCAGCCCGGGTGACTCCAACGGTAGGAGTTGCTTGGTCTGCTGTTGGGGAAGCGGAAGTCCCTTCATGAGCATTTCTGGATCTGACAGGTCTACCTCTTCTTCCAGGAGCCATGTTTTCAGATAAGCTTCTGGTTTTGAAAGAGATTTTCTCTACCAATTGCTTTGGAGCAATGATGACAATCTTCCTGAGTTGGGTTCTCAGTGAAAGCACCAAAATGTTAACGCTAAAAAGTGGACGCTAACACCCGGTGTGTGTGGTTGAGTTGTGAAAGCACCACCCGCGTGACGGGAACAGAATTTAAGCAGTAAAATAGCAGAAAAAACAGTAAAAGACAGCAGTTTATAGTGGTTCGGCTTGAGATTAAGCCTACGTCCACTTTGAATCTCTTTATTACTGAATCCGGTTACAAATCGATACAAATCTCTTATGAAAACAATACAATTTGATCACAAGAAACAATCTTGACTACTAGCTCAATCTTCGACGATGAAACTCGATGAATCCGTGTTGGATGTAAGGAATTCCTCTCGAAGCTTGTTGTAGCGTCTCAAATGTTTGAAGATCTTTGATTGCTGAATGAGTGGAGAGTTCGACAAAGTAACGGCGCTTGAAGAAATGAATGGCCAAAAGTCCCGTGCTCGTTGGAGTTGGAGCTCTATTTATAGGAGCTGATTTCTGAGCAGAATTTTTGCCAAGTCTTAGGTCGTGTACGACCTAAGTTAGGTCGTAGGTCGCGAGCGACCTAAGCTTGGTCGCAGTCCTCTTGCGGCTAAAGAAGTCAGCTGATGAAGTCTTAGGTCGCGAACGAAAGAGGATTAACACTAAGGGTAAGTTAGTGAAAGTGGAATATGTTTTTATGTTATGAAAGAGGTATGATAAAGAGGAATGATTGTTTGTATTTATTTGTATGTTTGGTTTTTATTTATTTTAAAAATTGTAGAATAATGGTTAATAATTGATAATAAATTATAAAAAAATGTGAGAGAAACACCGAACTAGAAAAAACTGATATAGTGTATTTTTAAAACAAAAACGGGTACACTACAGTTAGAATATACAAGTTGTAACGACCTGCTATTTCGAACCATCCAAATCGACAATCATCCACACATGTCGGACTTGAATTGCTCAAAACAACGGATTGTTAATTTATATTTGGCGAAATTTAGCATATACAGTAAATAAATCAATCACAGAATCGCAGACACAGAGTAATATAACAATAAACAGCGGAATAGATGAATAGTAGTTCATGAAGCTACTACAGAAACATCAGAGTCTAAAATAAATACAAAAGAAATCTCGAATACATAGAAGTCTTAATGCATAAGCAAATGACAAGTCTGAACATAAAACTGTAAATAACTAAAATAACTGAAAGCTGAATAGATAAAAGACAAATCTTCAAGCAAAGCTCCAAGCTCCAAAGATAAGTCTCAAATGTTGTGACACTCAGTCCGACCCGAGCATAAAACAAAACACAAAACACTCGAGTCAGGATTAACATTCTTATGCAAGTAAATCAACTCAAGTGAAATGTCCAAGTGAAATGCAATATAACTTAAAGGATGTTAGGATTTCATCCTTTAAGGATCCATGAAACTATCTACATACATAGTACAATACGCTACATAGATAATGTCTACAGTAAACTAAAATATTAAAATAGCGTTAAGGCGTTACCCATATCCCCCTTAACACATTTTTATATAATTCCCGTAGTCTATACAAATACTGTAAACTCCACCAAACCGGTGGGATACGCGGTGAGCACTCCATAGGTACGGTACAAACCAAAGTCGTAGTGGGCGCGATAAGGCATGTGACAAGGCGCGCGGGCAATGCCCAGGGTAGGATACCACCGTTTTGCAGAATCGGGCTGGTGCTAACGCATAGCTGCTACTACCGCCCACCTCGAGACACACTCCCATAATCAAAGGTGCACCCAATAAATTCACAAAGTAATAGATATGGTATCGAAGAAGCATGCTCGATCGGAGGTGCAACCTCACTTTTCCCGGGTATAGCTCCTGTTTTAGTCACATCAAGCTGACCCGAGGGGGTCAGGGCTGCGTTCATACCTCATACAGACGTTCGCCAATCCATCCTACTTTGTTATGGAATCTCCACCACGTGCACAGTTGTTAAAGTGGTTTTTGGTATTGGCAGAGAGTATGACAATACCCGATCCCGGTCTCCTTAACAACCAAATGCTTATTTCACACCGTGGTCATTTTACATTTCAAAAAGTTCATACTTCATATCAAAATATCATATTCATTTCAAAATCATATCACTTTCGAAATCATATTCACTATAAATCATTTTCATTTCCAAAATCATAACCACAAAATAGTTTAAACCATCATATCAAAGTATTCGCATTTAAATCCATTAAATCTAAATCATAACAGTTTGAATATTGAAAGTAGATTATATATTGGAATAGTTATACATTAAAATAGTTTGTATTTAAAATATAAGTTATATATTAAAATATATATATTTAAAATTGTCTATAAATTTAAAATAATATATACTAAAATTGTTTATAGATTTAAAAGAGTTTATATCGAAAATAGTTTTAAATTAGAATTGTTTCTTCCAATTTCACAAATTAATTCAAATCAACTTTAGTTCCAAAAATTCAGTTTAAATCAATCTTAGTTCAACAATTTCAATTAAAAAGTTTAAAGGTTCAATTCAAATTCTCATTAAAACCATTTTTAATTTATAGATTTCAAGTCCAGGTTTGCACTACAGTTTAAACCACTTCCAATACAATAGGTTTCAAAGTTTAAATATTCAAATAATTTACAATAACCCAATTTGAAATATTTCATTTATATTTCAAAATTCAACTTTAATCTTATTTAAATTCGAAAATATTCACTTAAACATTTTTTATAACCATTTAAATAAAATCCCAGATTACAAATTTAAATCAAAGTTAAATATTCAGTTTCAATTTTATTTAAATTTAAAAATATTCATTTAATCACCTTTTGTTAAACATTTAAATAAAATCCCAAGTTACAAATTAAAATCAAAATTAAATATAACAATTCACTTTTATTTAAATTAAAAAATATTATCATTTAATCCTCCTTAATCAAAATCAAGTAATCAAGTTATAAAATCGTATCTTTCAAAACCTCAAAATCAGTAAGTTTCAAATCAGTTCCGATTTAAATATAATTCTTAACAAATTAAATTACAAATCAATATTAATTTATCTTTCCAACATTTATCTATTAAATTTATTATAAATCTATTTTTAAAATATTAATATAACCTTAAATAAATACTTAAACATATTATATATATATATTAGTTAAATTAAATTTTATCTTTTAAATCTATTTTTAAATCTTAATTATATATTTTTAAAAAAATAAAGTTATAAGTAAAATTTTATAATTTAAATTTTCAAACCTAACTTATAAATTTAAAATTTCCAAAACATAAAATTTTTAAAAATCTAAATTTTACACAATATTAAAATAAAATATATATATTATATTTTAAAAACATTTTTTATTAAAACCCATATATTTCCTTTCAAAACTTTGGAAATCATTTTTCAAAAATAGGCTGATGGTGTCCGTATATATTTTCTATCCTATGATCAAGTGATACAGATATTTATCATTTCAATCCGCAATAATTTCAATTTTATGGGTATATATCATTTCAACCCACAATCCCAAAATTTCAAAATCAATAAAATCGCTTGGTTTTATCATTTCAACCCATAACGATTTTTCCCTAATCTATAAGATCGCTCGGGTATGTATCATTTCAACCCATAGGGATTTCCTAAACTAACAGGGAAGTTGTAGTGTGAGAAAAATGGATAATAACATAAAATGGCATAACATATCAATGACAAGCATATATAATAATTAACAATTTAAATATAATATATATACAATAGATTATGGTTATCATATGTCAATTATCATAGGTTAACAAATTTAAATAATAACATATCAAGCCTAACAAATTTAATTACTAACCAATTAAATTTTAACAACACATTTCAATCGTCATTTCATATGAAATCAATTTACTAAATATAAGAATGTTAATCGTGAGTGATCGCTCACTTTTCGAGGCTAGAGAAAACAACGGTAATGAGAAGCAACAGACACGGATATGCACACAAATGGAGATCTGGACAGCGGCAAAGCTAGAACTTGAATCGATGAAAACAAATCAAAGCTAGCTTGATATTGATGGAAACAAAATTTTTTTATACCTTTCTCTCTTTTTTTTAAAGGAGGAGAAAGGCTAGATGTTGCGGAGATGGTCTGTTCGAGTGGTGGAGGGAAGCGGCTGCTGCACGAGAAGTGGTCAAGCAGGGTGGTGCAAGGCGTGTCAGGTTTGTGAGCACAGGCGGAGCTGCTGGCAATAGGTATGGTTGGCAAATGCTTGGGTTAGCTATGCGGTTGGTGGCGAAGCGAGAGGGTCAGAAGGAGGGGTAGGCTGCAGCAAAGGCTCGGCAATGGTGGGAAGATATGGCGGAGAGGGAACTGCGGCCTGTGGTGATGCAAGGCGGAGCGGTCGCGTGGGTGGCGGGGAGTTGGCTGCATGGAATGGAAGATGGGCTGTGCTTGGGCTAGATCAGTCCAAATTTAGCAAAATGAATTATGATGTCTAACTCAGAAAATAATAAACATTTTTCTTATGTAAAAATATTCTGATTTTAAAAATATTTAACTTTCAACAAATATTAACTGATTTTAAAATTTAAATTGAAATTTCACAATCAAACAAACTTACCTATTTTCCGATGAAAATCTGACACTTGCTATGCTTCAATAGACGCATACCAAATATCAAATTTTCATTTCTAGATTTTATTATTTATTTTCAAGAAAAATTTAGTTAATTACGTTATTAAAATCGTTAAAATTTCTGGATCGTTACACAAGTACATAAACAATTCAAATAACTAGGAATGCCTTCGACAAAAAACTATCACTATGTAATTTAGCATCTTCCTAATGTCCACAGAATTGATTATATCACAAATAAGCATGTAATTCATTTCCTAGTGTGCAAAACTATACAAAAAAATTTAGCTTGTACAAATGTCACCAGGTTCCCTCATTGCCTTACACCGTTCAATCGTCCGATTGAACTCTAAGTCATGAACTAGAGCGGCGGGTGACTGCAGTCTGGATCGCCTGGGCCTAGATGATGATGTAGCATCGATGGGCCATCTTTGTGGTATGGTATGGGGTCTAGCAGTACCTAGTTCAGTCTCCAACCCATTAAGGAAGTCAGCATAAAATTGAGTGTTAAAATTGATTGGAGGAGATAGAGGGACATTATATTTTCATTGTGGCACCCTAAACAACTACGGTACTTCTTGTTCATCTCTTTAAACTTTGGTGGATATGTAAATCTGAATATTTTGTAGTCTTTGGTCCTGGTTTTCCACTACTCCTCATCTCTGGCGTTTTTTCTACCACTTCCAATTTGTAGCAGCTTGTACATGGAGACCAAATTCGCTTAAGGTTGTCTCGTTTGTTTTTTTATTCGCAATCCATTTAATTTAACGCCTTCTTGAGCATTAAGAACGTATACAACATGGTCGTTCCATGCCCCAACCTATCCAGAATGACTATCGATCATAATAGCATAAATATTGATGAATGCTTATCATCGTGGGATTTGAAGTGACTACATGTCAAACAATTATTTTTAGGAGAATATACATTTCTTTTACAATCTTTAATTTTAGTTCACTATATATACCTTAATCAATAAACAATTTGTTGATTATTTTACGCTGATTTATATTAGTAGATAAAATAATATTACATGCCTTCTTGTACTTATTGGATTGGTTAAACGTGATTCATTTCCTTTATCTAATAAGATCCTCTTAGATTTTGTATTTCTCAAAATCCTAACAGAGAAATAGAAACCTTTCGATTTCTCTAATGGATTTAGGACCCACTTGCCTTGGAGATCCAACCTTAAGTTTGCTCAACAAGATAGCCCCGTAAGTGTTGGGTAATAATTTATCGGTTATATCCTATATAACTCCTAATAGTGGTCTTTGCCCTAATCTCAATCTTGACCTTGAGTTTGCTTAATAAGCCAAGAGAGACTACTCCCACTAACATATTATTTCATGACAGCCTAAGTATAGATACTCATACCTTGAGTTTGCTCAACAAATACGAGCATTTATCTTATACATCAATGGATATGCTAAATACCATTACACGTTGCAGCCCTAGCTCGAGTTCTCTCAATAACCATTATGTTGCAATTAATCTATCTAATATATAAATGACATTGGGCAACTGATACCGACAAAATTTCCACAGTCTTGGAATTGAGTCAAGTTAAAGGAACTATACTACAAAATGATGAAGGAATGGATCAAGAAGTTTGGAAGAGTGTAAAGATGGTCTCCAAAAGAAAAGTTTACGTTTGGAACAAACTTGATCGTTAGGTACCGATCGATCCATCGATAGGTATCAATCTATCAAAAACTAAATTTTCGTTTATCTTAGTTCCTACTATAAACCTATATTCTATCTTGAAGAAAAAGACAAGTTTTGAGAATGGATGATTGGTAACGATCGATCCAAATTAACCTTTTTCCTCCAGTGACCCAAAGTTTGAAGACAAGCATTTTTGAAAAAAGAAGTCGAAGAATTGGTCAAAATATTAATCTGTATCGCTCGATCAAATCTCAGAAAACATGAAAATTGACTCAACGTTCATGCTGAAAACTCGGATATGATTGTTTGAGCGATTCAGTCGATTCGGGTGCATGGGTTCACCTACAAATAGCAAGCTACAACATATGGAAAATGAATTTTATTAAATTCGAACGATTTAAAGCACTTTGATCAACTTTTCAAAGAGAATACTCTACACTCTAAGATCTAACCTTTATATTTCAAAAATCCATTGTAAATTGGTTGTTCTTAGATCGAGTAATCAATAAAAGCAATAAAGTGGGCATAGGCCAGGGATTTGTCAAACCACAATAAAAATATTGTATCTTCTTTTTCTCTTTCCTCCTTGATTTCCTACTTTTTTCATTTATTTACTATGTTTCCATCGATTTTATGTGTTAGCCTAGCAGAAAGGCTAACATTCTTGTGCTTTTACCAAGAAGGATTCAGATCTAATTAGTTGAAGGTGAAGAAGCCGATTATAAGAAAAACTATTGTCGAAGGGAGCCAATCAGAGCATGGGGCAGCCAAGAAGTGTTCTCTAGTTCAAAGTTTAAACCCACCTTCAATCTTTGTGACTAGAGATGAGATGGAAGGAATGATGATAAATATGCAAACGATGTTGTTAGCCGAAAACGAGGAGATGTTGAATAGATTTTTCCAATGGATGGAGCAACAAAGAGCAACCGTGACTATTGGAAATCAGGACCAAGGGAGATAAAAGATTAGAGATGATGGACTAAAGCACGAGGACCCATAATACTTGACCCTCTAGTGTTAATGCCAACAGTGGCATAATATTCAAATATGACATGTTGTAGGATTATATCTAGTAGAAACAGTAAGAAAGTGTAGAAAAGTGTAGAAAAAAAGAGAGACGCAAGATTTTATAGTGGTCCGGCAATCTCTGGCCTACGTCCAATTTTATAGGGTGGTAAAAGCTTTTATAGAGAGACACAATATTTTA
Source organism: Allium fistulosum (assembly GCA_030737815.1). Lineage (NCBI taxonomy): Eukaryota > Viridiplantae > Streptophyta > Magnoliopsida > Asparagales > Amaryllidaceae > Allium > Allium fistulosum. The sequence goes on along the minus strand of CM060905.1, from coordinate 246,964,513 downwards.
TAGTGGTTCGACAAGATGATTGACATGTTCTTAAGTCTAGAACCGCCAAAAGTTTCTACCTAGGTGACCATTATGAGGGAAAGATAAGGGATGAAGAAGAAGTAGAGTCCAAGATCTTTTTTTGGTTGTTATAGAGCTGGTATTTATAGAGAAATAGCTCCATAGATCCAAGGGCTCACATGATTCGAAGTCCAAAAGAAAGTCCAGAGGTCCACAAGAGAGCTTGTGGCCCTATAGCCAAAATTGACTTATCGGTACTGAGAGATTTTGTAACACCCCGTAAAATTTAATAAGAAATTAAATAATTAAAATAAGGTTAAAATTAAAAACTTTGTAAATGTTAAATCTGACCATGGGAATTGCACCATTCCGTCCATGGTGATTTTCTGATTAATATTCATATATAATATGTTGAAATCGAAGTTAAAATGGACAAGGTATGGGCATTTAAAGTTTTAAATTTAAAATTTAAATATTTGAATTTGAATTTAAAGATATGGAGTTTGAATTTTAAAATTTGATACCTAAAAGGTAACGTTAAGGGTGGCTTAACGTATAAGTAAGTGTTAAAGTCAACGTGTAACGTTAAAATAATTAAGCTCATTAGCAAATTAAGACGGTAATTAAATCAACGAAGGAAATCAACACTGTCAAAAAGGGGACCAGTCGACCCCAGAACCACGACCGGTCGACCTCTAGCAGTCGATCGGTGGTTGGAGGCAGTCGACCGGTGTGGAGCAAATATGGGAACGATGGCTAGGGTTTTGTTATTTTTGAACGGTCCAGATTTGTTTGATTTTGATCCGACGGCCGTGGTTCCTTTTCACCTTATAACATACCCTATCTTGAGGCCCGAACCTAAGCACTACTAATGCTGTAGTTATCCATAGTATTAACTTCCAGTGAAAAAATACGGTAATGTTAATGGTATCCATAATATCAGATGCACATGAATATGAAATAAAATCAACACAGAGTTAAAACATCTTTTCTAATTACATTTTAAATCTGTAACGACCCACCAATTTATCACTTTGATAAATTGTATTTATCTTTAAATTTATGCAAATAAAAGGATAATAATACAGAAAATATTGTTTCAAGTGATAATAAGTAATAGTAATTTTATTTTGAATAAATATTTACAAAAATATTTTCCTCGAAATCTAAATCGATAAAATGGATGAAAATTGTTTTCTCTAAACCAAAAGAATAGGTTACAGATAAACAAATTCTCAATCTTAGAATAAATGAAACAAATTTAGGTTTTTAGTTTGCATGTTTCTATTCTTCCAAGTTACAAGTTGTTGAAACCATCTCTTGCTCATAGCTTCTATCTTTCAGCTGTAATCCAAGTATATTCTCTTCAATTGCAAGGTGAGTTAACTGCTCACAAATGCTAGCTGAAGCAAAAGCTTCAAAATGCCAAAGTCTGTGAAAAATAGCCTCTGTAGTTGATTTTCTGTTTATTCGAAAACTGTGTTTGGGTGTCACTTTGCATGTCATTTTCTCTCAATTTCGGCAACGAAATGCTGCCGGATTTTCTTCTGTTGATAGTTCATGTGTTGTAGTATATGCCTGCAAAATTTCATAGCAAAACTCTTTTGTTTGATACCTGAAAACTTTTCTGCAAAATCAATACATGCAAAGAGTATTATTGGGTAATACTGTTTGCTAATGCGGAGAATAGGGCTGGTTAGGAGCAACCATCTATAGCCTTGTCTTAAACATATATTAAATACGTCGATTAAATGCTCTAATTTTTTTTCTCTATCTCAAGTGGATCGACATATCCAATAAATGCTTAATACAAAACTATAGGTGGCTAACAGATATATCAGAATAAAATACAACAACCAAAATGTACATAAAATCGCAGAATAGCAAACAACAGATATATACACATATATACAGATTCATCCCCAATACAATACAAAATGATAGATAGTCAAGATAATATCGCTCGATTTATTCTACGGTTTCTCAAGTACAATAACCAACTCTATAATCATAAAACGTCGCGCACAGAGTTGGATACATACACTTATTTTTATAATTAAACAAGAATATGAAATAAAATCATTTGATTCGTTTTTGAAACTAAAATGTGTTTTTGACATTGTCAATAACGCCCTTAAATATGATAATTGATTTATTAAATTAAATTAATATTTAATAATTTAATAATTATTTTAAATGATGATAATTCATTTTGAATAGTTATAAAGTGATAATGAATCATTTATAATAGTTTTATAAAGATATATATATTTGATTTGAAAATATAAGGAAAATCGATATCGCTTTAATAACAATTATTGTAAATAATTGTTAACATGAATTTACATGGTTTTATAATTCAAATATGATCATTTTAATTAGTTTAAAATGAAAAGGAGTTTATTTTTGATTTGTTTTACAAATATATGTACGTTAATAAATAAGCAAAAATGTGACCGATAATCGGTTCTCCGAAGTTCAACGATTTAACGAACAAAAGTTGTTCGAAGATGTTCGAAGTGTTATGCACCTACATGTACATACATTTATATGTCACATGCACATGAAAACATGCACACACACACACATATATATATATATATAAACACACAAAAATAATTAAGTATAAAAGTATAATATAAAATATAAAATATATTTTAAGTTTCCTGACTTCTTAAGCATACAAAAGTCAACATATGCATACCCTAAAGTGATGGATGTGATGGGCATATGGGAGAGAGGGGTTTAGCCATGCATTAAGGGAGAGGAGTGTTGGAGAAGCCTTATGGTGGTGATGAAGATGATGATGTATGCATAGATATTTTTGCTCTCTCCTTAGCCTATAAATACATGGCCATATCCTTCAAAATTCTCACACTATTCTTCATATTCCTAAGCTTCTCCTTCTTCTCCACATGATCTTTAATGGCCTCCTCCTCTGAATAAAATAATGAGAAAAGGTTATGGAAAAATATTGGCTAAAATATATACACATGTATATGTTATCGATCAACTTCAAAACCAAGCTAAAACACCTCCTCTTCCTCTTACAAACCCAAGGCCATCCACCATCACCACCATGGCCGAGCCATTCCACCTCTTCCAAGCTTGGTCGTGCATATCAAGAGGTCTTAGGATCGATTACATAAGCTCGAGTGCGACAGTAGCGGAGCTATAGCCGATTTAAAGTTAGATCGTTTGAATCTAAGGTGAGAACTCCTAAACTATTAAATTATATTTTGGATGATGATATGATATTTGCAATGGATGTTTATTATGCTTTGATCATCAAGTTTGGAAGTTTTCATATGAATGTGAAAAAATATGCAAGTCACAAAAATACACGTCGATAAGCACAAAGGAAATCACTTTCCTTGAATTAATAAAATGGTGTGTATGGAAGGTTAAACCTCTTTAAAAATGGTTTAAAATGAGTTTGAAATGTTTTTTAAACATTGAAAAGCGTTTTGGTGAAGTTTGAAAAGAAATTGAAAATTTAGTCAAAAATAGGCGCGTCGCATAATGGTAGTTCGCGATTTCACGCCATAAAAGTCAAATAAGTGTAAAAGATGGAATATAGCTCGGAATTCTTCGAGAAAAGAATTTTACGAACTATTATATCCATAGTTTTCCAACGAAGAAAGAAAATCGAGATTTCGATGAGTAGATTTTGAGATGTGAGTAAAACAAGCTTTTTGAAAAATCACGGTTTTGCAGTTCGGGATCCAAAACTGGATTTCTTAGAAAATGATATTTTAAAATTGTTTAAAAATGTGAAATAAATCTTATAAATCTTTTAAAATGTTTTAAAAGTTATTTGAGTAAAAAAATGAATTTTCAAATAATAAAAAGTCATTTTGATCAATATAGCTTAAAAGAGCACTTTCCGCAGCACTTATCCGCGGCACTTTTCTCTAACTTTTTAAAAATAGTTTTAAACTTAACGATTCTTTTCCAAATCTTTTATGAATGTTTTCAAATGAATAATTAAGTGTTTTAATAATGATTTGGAAGTTTTGTAGTTATTTAAAAAGAATTTAAATAAATGTTTAAAGAAAAGCTATTATAATTAAGTGGTTTAATCTTGGCTCTAAAAGCCGCCGAGTAGACTGATTTCTCTATTCGTGAGATCTGGATGTGCGGTGCTTAAACTAAGGAGATGTTCAGGAGCAACCAGTGCCCTGGCTCACCTGTAAGCGATAGATAAGGTTGAAATGTCGAAAACGAGTTAAGTATAAAAGATTTAATATTTCCAAATTTAAATTAAATACAACTTTGATTTTATAGAGATGATCTTCTTATACTTCGTGTTATAGCCCGAAGAGGGAACTTGTACTATTCATGGAATTTAAAATGTGATTTCACCGTTATTCCGCCCATAGTATTTGTTGAATATAGGAATTGATATTGAGTATAATTAGATGATTTCTATAGATTCTGCTCACTTAATATTTACTGGTTTTAGAATAACATCCTAGATAACATGGTTTCAACTAATCAAAAGTATGAGTTTTGAATTAAGAAATCTTTGTTAAGATTTAAATGAAATGATTTGGAATTAATTTAAATTCCTATACATCAAATTTATTGGTTTGGATTTATAGTAAAAGATGTCTTGAATAACATTGTTTTTGATCCATTTTAAAGGTTATGATTTGGAAATCTTTGTTAAGATTTAAATAAATGATTTGGAAATATTTTTCTAAGAATATATGAAATAATTTGGAATTTAAAAAGGACTATAAGTAATCAAAAGATGTGATAAGAGAGGTTTAATGATTCCGTATATAACAAAAAGAATGTCTTAGAAATATATATCTCCAAAAGAGATTTTTATAAAAAGAACATAATCAATTAAAGAATGATTCCCTATTCATAGAACCTCTTTTAATCGATGATTGGTTCGAAGAAACCTTGGTCGGGTCTGGGGTAATTCCTATCTGAAAACCACTTCGAACCGATATGCGTTCGAAAAATGAAAACACGATAAAGAAAATGAAGGATGAAGACCGAAGATTTTCGAAGTGAAAGGACTACTTGTTGGTAATTTTGGTTAGCTCCTAAATACTAAAGTAACAATGGTCCCTTCATTTCTAAAACTCTTTCGGTTACAAGGACTTTTCGCTACTAATCCTTGGGTTAAATCCCGACAGGATGTGGTAGGAGGGTGCCTTCGGTTTCGTTCAATCACAGAACGAACTTATATGGACGGATGTTTGACGTTGCATTCTTGAGATTTCATCATTGACTTTTATAAATATACATCTGTTTGGTGTCGGAGAAGGCAACTTCTCTTAGCTTAACACCCTTTTTTGAGACGTATGAGCTCGAAGGTTGTATGTTTGTGGAATTCAATAGTGATCGATGGAATGGCAGTGTGGCATTCAAAGGAAGATGATGTGCTATGTGAAAGGTAACCGTTACCTCAATCCTCAAACCCAGAAATGGCCAAAACAGGGCAGATGCGGCAAGGCTGTGTGGTTCGCAACCATTAGGATATGATCATCCCCTTCTAGATATATTTATTCCCGCTATAACGTTCGGGTTTAAATTATTGTGGATGTATGCTGTGAGGGCCTTCAGATAGGTTGGTAATGACTGGGGTAATGACATATTCTGTACTATCTAGGAAGAGGTAGGTCGGTCTTGTGTTGGTAGAGGACCATCAATTGGGCCTCGGTACATTCCTATAGAGATGTACTACCGGAGAGATGTACTACCGGAAGGTAGTCCCTTCACCTAGTCATTTGTAAGGAAATTCATTCTCTAATAAGTGCATGCCATTTTGTTTGTAGAACCCGCATTTGTAGCTAGTATTCTGGAATTTAATAATGTAACAATTTCGGCTAAGATTAATAAGTTTACTTGCAAATGTTTTTAAAAGAATGTCATTAAAAATAATATCCCTTATTTTTACGTAATAATGATTTGGTTATCATACCGTTCCATGTTTATATGCAGCGTGGTCTTATGAGATACCTTTTTGTTTTCAAAACTTGTATTTTGAGTTCTCACACTAGTCCCATGACTGATCCGGAGTTTATTTTCCTTTTTCTTAAACTCTAGGTGCCCTAATTTTCTTGGGCAGCCTAGCAGTCAGGTTTAGTTTAGAAGAAATCTAGAGGGAGCTCGAAGCATGGCATCAAAAGATTTTTCTGAAGATTTTAGTCTATTTCCACCATACTCTTGTACTATAGTATTCCGCATTTGTAAGGACAGGAATTTATAACTGCCCATGTTTTTAACTTTGATAAATTTATTTTAGTTTCTGCTGTAAAGTTTTTATTGAAATAAATATGTAAGATTCTGTTCTGTCTTTATTTTTCTTTCTTACCCTTCAGAATCCGCTTCTCTGGCACTTGGATTTACGGCACGTGAATACCAAGGATGTATTAGTGTCGTTTTTCGAGAATCGAAGAAACGTGTCCTTACGTCATGGTATAAGAGCTTGGGTTGAGCGAATACCTAAGCTTTATAGGGGTAAAAGACTCATCAGAGATAGGGTTATTAATGCCCTAGGATGAGTAACTCATTAGAGATAGGGTTAGTAACACCTTAGAATGAGTTTGAGAGTATTATATATGAGCTCGTATTTGTTAATAAACTATACAAAAGAATTTGGTTTTATATGAAATTATTTTACCTATATATATATATATATGAAAAGAAAAGAATATTTTGGTAAAATTTCAAAGAATTTTCGAAATGATAAACATTTTATACCAATAATCTTAAAAGCCATCTTTAGACATGAACCTCGAAACACTTTCTGAGTATTGACTAAACCTCTCTACCTAAGAATACGCTAGCAATTACCTACTACTTGTGTCTATAAGAATATTTTTCAAGTAATATAGTTATTTGATTGAGGAAGATAATACTTATTTATTATCATTGATTGATTGGTTGTTTAATTTAAAAGTTTTAGTATGAACACCTCGTGAACTTAGTTTCACAATTTGACTATGGAGTATTCAATAAATAATAATGTTGGTTTAAGATTAAAGGGATTTATTTAAGATAAATAAATCTTATGAATATGTTTTATATAAGTGATTTTATAAACTGGATTTATAAACCGTGCTTTATAAAGGAATTTTTTTGAGAATTTAAATTCTGGTTTTTTGAAAGGAATTTCAAATGATTTTTGGAAAAGGAATAATAATAATAATATTTCTAAAAAAGAATTGTAACATCCCCTACTTGGAGGCCCAAAACTAACGGCTACGAATGCTGCAATCATCTATAGTTATTAATCTTCGGCGACCAAATATGGTAATGTTAGATAAATTGATATACCAGAAACACATGGATATGGAAAAAGTTTAAAATTTCAAAAACAATTTTCACGTTCCATTCCAAATCATTTCAACATTCATTACATAATCCCACAATGTTAACCACGTTCAGAAAAATATAATTATTACAGTATACTCGAAGAGTGACATATGAAGATGCCCCTTGGTGATCAGAGTATATAATAGGCAATAAATCACTTTGCCTTAACAAAATAACACAGTGGAATCACATGAGAAAGAACTTAATTAACTATATGCCTTCTGCACGACTCTGGAAGCTTTTTCGTCTTAAGAGGTACCTGAAAATCTCAAATCTCAAACTATTCAAAATCAATTGAGTACCCGAGAGTTTAAGGGGAAAACATAAACTTCGAGTCAGACATAAAGTTTGGTATAAATAATAATATACCATCTCAAATCATTTAGATATCTGGTGAGACCACGCCGCTTAGCAGAACGGGTTTCCCCTCACTAATATCTTAAAACCTTTATAAACCATTTTCTATGCTCCTGCATCCACAATGGTTAATTAAATTCAAAACAATATTACGTGATGATTTGCAAAACAATTGAATCAATTCTGGATTACCCATCCCCAATTCATTTTGACTATCTGTCATAATTATAGTTTCTAGGATTACTATTAACATAATAGTTTTCATGGGCTAACTAATAACTGGTTAAACTTTTAAGGACTCCCTGTCCAATTATATAGTTTTCATAGGATTACTATGAACCTATTGGTAACTCCAATATCTTTTCTTTTATCCTAGTTTTCATGGGCTGACTAGGAACCTATTAACTAACAGTCAATATCTTTCTTTTACCCTAGTTTTCATGGGCTCACTAGGAACCTATTGGCTATCTATCAATATTTCATTTTTTTCTTATTCGGATATAGTTTTCATGGGCTAACTATAAACCTGTCTAACCGAAATCTTTAATTATACATAGTTTTTGTGGGCTAACTATGAACCTATTGGCCCCTTCCAATATCTTTTCCCTTACACGGTTTTCATGGGCTTACTGTGGACCTATTGGCCCATGCCAATATCTTTAATTTATATTCACTACTGGGTCAACCTAACTGGTTATTCGACCCTTTCCCACAATACCATTTTGGGTTTATTACAATGTGAATATATAGATATATGAAGAAGCAAACAATTTAACTTGGTTAATTTCTTTAACCCATTTAGACTTCTTCATAAGTTCTATTTCAAATATTTTGTTTATTAATTACCATGGTTTTGCTTTTAAAATAGGCCGGGTTATTTATTTTGAAAACTATACTGTCGAAACCTTCGAAACCTTGCTTTCGACCTCACTGGATAGCCTCCTTCGAAAGCATATATCTCTCTTCAAAACATAGGCTTTTGCCTTTAAAACACTTTAAAAACCTTCTTTTGAAAACTTTCGAATATAATAAAGTGTTACTTATTAATTTTTATAAACATAGCTTCGAAATCGTTGGAAGTATCTCTTCCTAAAGCATTGAAAGTCCCCCTTTCGACATCATTGGGTTTATCTTTTTAAAATATCATTTGGGTCAAAGAAAATGTAAACAAAAGTATCTCTTTCAAAACCATTCTTTACTATATAAAAATATTGGCGAAATTATGATGGCGTCGAAACCATCTCTTTCGATGAAGTCGAAAGCCTAAATTTAAAATATTAAAGGATAGCTTCGAAACCCCTTTTGAAACCATTGCCTTCGAAACCCATAACCCTTTCAAAAGCATTTAGAAAGTGGCTTAATAAAGCTTTAAAACAAACAATATCCTTCGACAGTATTGATGACTTAAATACACTCGAAAGGCACAAGAATCGACGGCCGGGCTTCGACTAGGTCGGAACCCCTTCTTTTGAAAGCATTGATTTATAATTAAAGGAACACCTTCGAAACCCCTTTTTCTTTTAAAACAAACATGGCAACCCCTTCGGAAGCCATTATAAAACTTCTTTCAAAAACATACGTATCGACTAAGTCGAAAGCTTAGTAAAATAAAGGCAGGCGCTTATCTTTTTAAAACAAACTAAGGTAACGACCCCATCGGAAGCTATGCTTTCGACATCATGCCTTTCGCCTTTCTCTAGTACACTACGTATCATCTAGATGGTACCATGTGTATTGAATTTAACTTAATGGGGTTTCAATATGGTCGAAGGCGAAAGCAAAGGAGCGAAAGGTACTCTGATTAGAGGCGAAACCTATATTTTTCTGGGTTAAATACTAAATTAAGTAACTTATATAAACTAACATGCCTACATGTTCATTTCTTTATTGGTTGCCTTAACATTTTCCATGCTTTTCAAAACTAACCACCTTTTTATTTTGGATAAGTATCAAACTTAAACTTTTGCAAATAAAATCTTCCTCATTACTTATACGTAAATCATTTTGATCCTCTTCTCAAAATAATTTATTTCGTATATCAAATCACTTATGAAAAATCCCCAAAATTCATAGAAAATTACTTTGATAATGTTATCTAACATATCAAAATTTCAAATCCAAATTCTCAATATATTTTCTAAAATTAATTAATAAACCCAACATGCTATATTTTCATTTAAAGATTCATAATAATCTTTCCCAAGCTTGGAAAGTTATCAAATTTAAAACCAAACTCTAAAATCATGTTTTGCATAACATATAATTTTTCCATGGCATTTAAACATCAATATCACATGGTTTTGGTCTAAAACCGTATGGACCATTATTTAAACAATCTTGTTTAAATTTAAATAAACTACAAATCAAGCATATCATCATCAAACATCATATATACGAATTTAACCTTAAATCTGAAACATATATTTTACAAATAGAGACGAAAATTATCATTCGCCTTAATCTTCGATAAGGAAATGGATTGAGAAGAGTGTGATTCCCCTTTTTATTTTTCTCTTCTTTTTCTTTGAATTTCTCTTCTTCTTTTCTTTTTAATGGCTTGCTCTATTCTTCTTTTACTTACGTTTTTGATTTGCTTTTAAAATGAAGTCAATAGGAAATAAAATGGTAAAAAGAGAATATATATAAGGATAAGGGGTTAGGTAAAACTTACTACCATTATACCCTTATGTAGATTAATTTACTTATAATCCATTCTCATGCCCATTTAATTTATTACTTAAGCACGGCTACTTAAATTTATTCAAATCCCAATCCCCTTATCACTTAGCATTTTCATTATTTTATTTAATTTATCTAATTAAATATCATGAACAATGTTATTTAAAATTAGGGGTGTTACATGCTCCTCTCCTTAAAAATTTCGTCCTCGAAATTCAATAAGGACTAAATACTAATCAAAGCAATCATCTGTAACTGCTCCTAACAACTATACTAGTTTATCTGACTAGCGATCATCTATATAAATCTAATATAGACATACCATTTAAAATAAATCAGGATAGGTAACTCGAATCCTGTCTTCTGCCTCTCATGTACAGTCCTTCTCGTTGTCGCTCTACTGAACTTTCACCAACTTGACTGTCTTGGACCTTAATTTTTCTCATCTCTTGCTACAACTCGTACTGGTTGTCTAACAATTGTCAAATTACACTCTACTACCAACTCATCCAATCCTGTTGGAGGAATAGTAGTCTCTGGATCATGCACATACTTGCGAAGATGAGACACATGAAATAAATTATTGGCACCTACCATATTGCTCGGTAATTCTATTCTATATGCGAGCTTTCTAATCCTTTCTATAATCTGGAATGGACCAACATATTTCGATGCCAGCTTCCCTGACTTTCTGAATCGTATCACTCCCTTCGTCGATGACACCTTAATGAAAACTCTGTCTCCAACTGAGAACTTTAAGTCTTTACGCTTTTTATCGACGTAATTCTTTTGTCTGGACTGAGCTTCCTTCATCCGATTTCGGATCAACTCAATCTTCTCCGACGCCTCCCTAACCATATCTGGACCTAAGACTAATCTGTCTCCAGTCTCTAACCAACATGCGGGTGATTTGCACGGCCTTCCATACAAAGCTTTAAAAGGTGTCATTCCTATACTAGTCTGAAAACTATTATTATAGGAAAACTCAATTAAATGCAGGTGATTTTCCCAAGATCTACCAAAGTCTAATACACAAGCTCTCAACAAATCTTCGAGTACTTTATTGAGTCTCTCAGTATGCCCATCCGTCTATGGGTGATATGTTGTACTCATCTTGAGCTTGGTACTTAATACTCTCTATAGACTTCTCCAAAAATCGCTAGTGAATAATGCATCTCTATCACTGACTATGCCACTAGGAATTCCATGAAGTCTAACTATGTTTTTCACGAACAACTTCGCCAAAACAGATGTCGTTCTTGTTGACTTGACTGGAATGAAATTGGCGCTCTTGGTCAACCTGTCCACTATGACCCATACACTTTCATTTCCCTTATTCAACCTTGGTAACCCATCTATAAAATCCATGGATATAGAATCCCACTTCTAAACTGGAATCTCTAAAGGCTGAAGCAACCCACTCGGCTTCTGGTGTTTGACTTTCACTTGTTGACAGTTAATACATTGTCTTACCCACAAACCAACGTCTCTCTTCATGCCTTCCCAATAGAAGCTTCTCTTCATATCTTGATACATCTTGGTGCCCTCAGGATGAATCGTAAACTTGGATCGATGACACTCATCTAGAACTGCTCTTCTCAAGTTCCCTACATTCTAAACACATAATCGTCCATTTTTCCTCAACCATCCTTTTTGGTCAACATCAAAATCTTTAAGATCATCGATCTCAAATCCCACCTCAAGTCTTCTAATTTTCTCGGCTATTTCTAGATCCTCTTGTTGTTTAAAAGCCATCCTCTCGATTAGCACTGGTCGAACCTCGAAACAAGCCAACATAGTAGTACTCTAACTAAAATCGGTAGTCGATCTCGACTTTATACTACATGTTGCTAGAATTTCTAAATCCTTCCATTCCATCAACATAGCTAACACCACATTCTGATGTTTCCTGCTAAGGGCATCCGCTACCTTATTCCCTTTTCCAGGAGTATATTCTATACCAAAATCATAAGTAGCCAAAAACTCTAGCCACCTCTACTGTCGCATATTCCACTCTTTCTAAGAGAATAAATATCTTAAGGACTTATGATCGATGTAAAGCTCAAATCTCTCCCCTAAGAGATAATGTCTCCAAATATTCAATGCGAAGATCGCTGCAGCCAACTCCAAAATCATGAGTAGGATATCTTACTTCGTGCGGTCTAGGTTGTCGAGAAGCGTATGCAATGACTTTACCATTCTACATCAATACAGCTCCCAATCATGTTCCACATGCATCAGTGTACACCACCAACCCTTGGTTTCCATCTGGAAAAACTAACACTGGCGCATTGGTCAATAAATGTTTTAATATAAGGAACCCTTCCTCACATTTGTCGGACCAAATGAACTTCACATCCTTCCTGGTCAACTTAGTCAAAGGTGCTGCTATCCGCGAGAAATCTTTGATAAATCTCTGGTAATAGCCAGCAAGTCCGAGAAAACTTCTGATCTCGATTACCATTTCTGGTCTCCTCCAATTATTGACAGCTTCGATCTTAACTGGATCTACTACCAAACCTTCCTTCAAAACTACATGACCAAGAAACTTGACCTCCTTCTTCCAAAAATGATACTATGAAAACTTAGCCTTTAGCTGATGCTGCCTTAGCGTTTCAAGCACTACTCTTAGATGATTCTCGTTCTCTCTCTCATCTTTCGAGTACGCCAAAATGTCATCTATAAATACTAACACGAACCTATCCAAGTGTTCTCGAAAAACTCAATTCATCAAGTCCAGGAAAAAAGCAAGTGCATTCGTCAACCCGAATGGCATCACTAACCATTCATACGAACCATACCTAGTTCAAAATGCTGTCAAAGGAATACTGTCCTCTGCCACTTTCGTCTGATGGAAACCGGTCGCCAAATCTAATTGGGAAAACAATCTGGCTCCACTCAACTAATCGAACAGATCATAAATTCATGGCAAAGGATATATGTTCTTGATCGTCCTTTCGTTTAGCTTACAGTAGTCAATGCACATCCGCAATGACCCATCTAGCTTCTTTATGAAAATCATGATCGCTACCTAAGGCGAACTGCTTGGTCTAATAAAATTTCTTCCTTCTAGATCCACTAACCGCACCTTCAATTCTTTCATCTTGGTCGGTGTCATTCTTCTAGGTGGTCTACTGACAGGTTCAGCTTCTGGTACAAGAACTATCCGAAACTCAATAGTCCTGTAATCCGCTCAAATATATCTGCAAACTTTCTTGCAACTCGAACCTGACTTAGCTCCTCCGCTGCTTCCAAGGTACTTAACATAGTACAAACACTTTGGTTGGAATTCTCTACCGAGAAGATAATTCGGTTATGGCTATCTGGGTGCCTTACTGATATTTCCCTATCCTAGCAAAATATCCTAGCCTCATATCTACCCAACCAATCCATACCCAAAATGATTCCGAAATCTACGAAATCATAAACATACAAATTGCATGTAAACATATGACCTAACAAATCAAGTTCTAACTGGTCACTTCTCATCCCTAGAGTTGCATACCTTCCTATTGGATTCACAACCCTTAAGGAAGAAACAAGGTAAGTGGGTTCTAAGCATAACTTATTAACCATATTCTAGGATATAAATGAATGTGATGCTCCGGTATCAAATAGTATTCTAACTAGAATACTTTGAATCAAAAATGTACCTTCCATCATAGTCTTTCCCTTATCTGTTGCAGTTATTTGGAAGAAGACGGTGGTCCAATAGCAAAACCTTTCCTTTTTCTGCCCTAACTGGCTCTGGACACTGGTTCTGGTAATGCCCAAGTTGATCAGTGTTGCAACACTTAATATGCTTCGTATCCACAGCTTTCTTTTGCCCCTTGCCTGATCGGCACTCGTTTGAAAAATGACCCTTCTTGTCACATTTGTAGCAGACTAAATAAGCTTTTGACTTCTTGGCTGAATCTCCCTTCTGGGCTCCTTTCTTTTTGAAGAACATTCTCTTCTTTCTTTGAGAACTCTGGGATTCAATAGGCTTCTCTCTAGCAAAAATAGCAAGCATCTTTTTATGGCGAATGGCCATCTCTACCACCACATTACATGGGCCACAGATATGAGTCAGGGTCGCCCTATCAAGCTCGAGCCTCAATCCTCGAATGAACCTTTCATTCCTTCTGATGTCGGTGTCTATAATAGCATATACATATCGAGATAGCTCATCAAATCTATTTGCATACTCGATAACTGACATATCTCCCTAAACCAAATCCATTAATTTTCTCATCAATGCTGACTTGGCAACTTCAGAAATAACCTCTGTTCGAATCTCCTTAGAAAATTAGCCATGGTTAACTCTTCCTCCGAAACTCTGACAGTCACATCATTCCACTAGTGAAGTGTTGACCCATGCAACTGTCAAGAGGCCAACCTTCTCTTCTGCGCATCTTCTAAACCCAAATCAAAGAAAATCATTTCATAGTGTAGCAGCCAATTCTCCAGTTCTATAGCTTCTTCCGTTCCCATAAACGACTTTCACCCAAACTGGTGTAGTCTCGGTTTAGCTTGGCATAATTATTCCCAACGGGAATCACAGGATTTGCTCCTCCAATATTTCCAGCCACTCTAGCAGTTTCTGCTTACATCAAATTAGCAAGGAACTAATACATCATCCTCGCATTTACAGGCGGATTCCCAACACTTACATTAGCTTCCGCATTTTTATTAGCGTTAGCCAATCGACCTTGATTCCTCCGGGTGTTAGGTCGAGCATTTCCATCAGTTGTGGTGCTTTCTCCACCAAGATTTCCTCTTCTGTTTCCTGCTTCCATATCTTCTTTCTCGTAAATCTGTATATAATCCTTAGTAAGATATAGAAGAACGGTCTAAGAGAAAGGGGAATTACATACTTATATATACCTATATATATCAAATATAAGTACATTACAATGGCGTTAACCCAAACCCCGATCAATATTTTTGATTCTTTGGATTATGTTTGAAAATCTTTTAGCTTTGAATTGCTTAAGTTTTTCATAAACCTATGCTCGATACCAACTTGTAACATCCCCCACTTTGAGGCCCAAAACTAACGACTACGGATGCTGCAATCATCCATAGTTATTAATCCTCGACGACCAAATATGGTAATGTTACATAAATTGATATGCCAGAAACACATGGATATGGAAAAAAATTTAAAATTTCAAAAACAACTTTCACATTCCATTCCAAACTCATTTCAACATTCATTACATAATCCCACAACGTTAACCACGTTCAGAAAAATATAATTATTACAATATACTCCAAGAGCAAGATATGAAGATGCCCTCTTAGTGATCAGAGTATATAATAAGTAATAAATCACTTTGCCTTAACAAAATAACACAACGGAATCACATGAGAAAGAACTTAATTAACTACATGCCTTTTGCATGACTCTGGAAGCATTTTTGTCTTAAGAGGTACCTGAAAACCTCAAATCTCAAACTACTCAAAATCAATTGAGTACCCGAGAGTTTAAGAGGAAAACATAAACTTTGAGTCAGATATAAAGTCTGTTGTGAATAATAATATACCATCTCAAATCATTTAGATATCTAGTGAGACCACGTTGCTTAGCAGAATGGGTTTCCCCTCACTAATATCTTAAAACCTTTATAAACCATTTTCTATGCTCTTGCATCCACAGTGGTTCATTCAATTCAAAACATTATCACGTGATGATTTGTAAAACAGTTCAATCAAATCTGGATTACCCATCCCCAATTCATTTTTACTTTCTATCATAATTATAGTTTCTAGGATTACTATTAACCTAATAGTTTTCATGGGCTAACTAATAACCGGTTAAACTTTTAAGGACTCCCTGTCCAATTATATAGTTTTCATGGGATTACTATGAACCTATTGGTAACTCCAATATCTTTTCTTTTACCCTAGTTTTCATGGGCTAACTAGGAACCTATTCACTATCTATCAATATTTCATTTTTTTCTTATCCGGATATAGTTTTCATGGGCTAACTATAAACCTGTCTAACTGACATATTTAATTATACATAGTTTTCATGGGCTAACTATGAACCTATTAGCCCCTACCAATATCTTTCATTTTCATTATTCAATTTAATTTATCTTATTAAATATCTTGAATAATGTTATTTAAAATTAGGGGTGTTACAGGGACATTGAAAACAAAAAACAATCTTATAATTAATTAATTCGAGTGGCTCGAAAGTAACTATAAATGGGCAAGAGATGTGTTCGGATGGTAAATGATTCTCTTAAGTATTCCTCTTCTTGTTAAGGAAATATGCGATACTATTTGTAGTACCCAGTTCCATGGTATCATTTTTTAGTTACTTGATCTATATAATTTTCTGAAAAGCATAATGTGAATCATTAATTGATAAAGTAATTGATGATTGTCAATTTTTATTAAAGTGTATTATCTTAATTGGTAAGCATGGGTATGCTTCGATCCTTAAAATAATATTTAAAGTTATTAATGAATGGTTTTAGGTTGATAGTAAACGATGTTTTAGCAACATTTGTTTTTAAACCCTTGAATGACACTTTGGAAGAAATCTTATGGGTATATTTAGATCTTTAATAATGGAATTTTAAAGATAATAACAAGTATTAGAGTCTTTTATAAAACGATAGAAAATATTATAATTAACATGTTATAAAAGGAGAAGTTCATTATAACAATGTTTTGGTAATAATTGATTTAATTACTTTGATTATATTTTAAACTAAGAAAAACTTGTTAAATATACTCATAACCTTTGAATAAGTATATAAATACTTTTTAAGTATTAAAAATGGTATAAGTAAAGAGACTATATAAAACTAAGTTTTTATTAATAAAGGAGTGTAAATTAATAAAGAAAGTTTTAGCTAAATACAGAATGTTTTCACATATGATGTTAGCTATTATGATGATTTATCAATTTAATGAATTTTTTTTCTTTTTCGAAAAACCACTAACATATGTTTAGAAATGTACTATAGTAAAAGAAAACGACATTTATATTTTGAAAAGAAATGTTTTCTTTAAGTAGGATTATTGGAAATAAAAAAAATGTAAAATGGTTATGTATAAAAGAGTAACTTTATAAAAGTTTGAATAAATAATGAGATTTTTATGAAATATTTTTATAAAAATATTTTTTAAGATTATTAAATTCATATGAAGTATATGGATTATTTCAACGCACGATTTAATCTAAGATTCGAGTACAGAACTTTTATGTGTTTGACACTTATTCAAAAAATGATTTATCACTCGATTCTTGACGACGAACATTGATGAGGGTTAGTGGTTAGATCCTTGAATTTTCTACCATAGTTGAGACCTATGTAAGGAGAACTAAGTTCTGATCAGAAAGCCTGGTTAGAGTCCGCATTAAAGGATCGGAGGGTCAATGCTAGTTCGGAAGTAAAGTTGTGAATTCGAATAGAAGATCGAATAAGATATTACATACGGATGATTTATGTACATCGTAGGGTGTAAGTTTTAAAAATAAAAGTTTTGGGCAAAACCTTTTGGTTTCTGATTTAGGTAATTTCAGGGACGAAATTCATTTAAGGAGGGGAGTCTGTAACGACCCACCAATTTATCAATTTGATAAGTTGTATTTATTTTTAAATTTATGCAAATAAAAGGACGATAATACTGATAATATTGTTTCAAGTGATAATAAGTAATAGTAATTTTATTTTGAATAAATTTACAAATATATTTTCCTCGAAATCTAAATCGATGAAATGGATGAAAATTGTTTTATCAATAATCAACTCTATAATCATAAAACATTGCATACAGAGCTAGATACATACACTATTTTTATAATTAAACAAGAATATGAAATAAAATCAATTGATTTGTTTTTGAAAATAAAATGTGTTTTTGACATTGTTAGTAATGGCCTTAAATATGATAATTGATTTATTAAATTAAATTAAGATTTAATGATTTAATAATTATTTTGATTATCAAAATAATTATTTTAAATGATTATAATTCATTTTTAATAGTTATAAAGTGATAACGAATCATTTATAATAGTTTTATAACGATATATATTTGATTTGAAAATATAAGGAAAAAGCGATATCGCTTTAATAGCAATTATTGTAAATAATTGTTAATATGAATTTACATGGTTTATAATTCAAATATGATCATTTTAATTATTTTAAAATGATAAGGAATTTATTTTTGAATTTTGTTTACAAATATATGTACGTTAATAAATAAGGAAAAATGTGACCGATAATCAATTCTCCGGATTTCAACGATATAACAAACAAAAGTTGTTCAAAGACGTTCGAAGTGTTATGCACCTACATGTACATACTTATATATGTCACATGCATATGAGAACATGCACATAAACATATATATACAAAAATAATTAAGTATAAAAGTATAATATAAAATATATAATATATTTTAAGTTTCCTTACTTCTTAAGCATAAAAAAGTCAACATATGCATACCCTAAAGTGATGGAAGTGATGGGCACATGGGAGAGAGGGGTTTAGCCATGTATTAAGGGGGAGGAGGTGTGTTGGAGAAGCCTTGTGGTGGTGATGAAGATGATGATGTATGCATAGATATTTTTGCTCTCTCCTTAGCCTATAAATACAAGGTTGTATCCTTCAAAATTCTCACACTATTCTTCATATTCCTAAGTTTCTTCTTCTTCTCCATATGCTCTTTAATAGCCTTCTCCACTAAATAAAATAATGAGAAAAAGTTATGAAAAAATATTGGCTAAAATATATACACATGTACATGTTATCGATCCACTTCAAAACCAAGTTAAAACACCTCCTCTTCCTCTTGCAAACCCACGGCCATCCACCATCACCACCATGGCCGAGCCCTTCCACCTCTTCCAAGCTTGGATGTGCATATCTAGAGGTCTTAAGATCGATTACATAAGCTTCGTGCGACGGTAGCAGAGCTATAGCCGATTTAATGTCAGATCGTTTGAATCTAAGGTGAGAACTTCTAAACTATTATATTATATTTTAGATGATGATATGATATTTACAATGGATATTTATCATGATTTGATCATCAAGTTTGGATGTTTTTATATGAATGTTGAAAAAATATGCAAATCATGGAAATACACGTCAATAAGCTCAAAGAAAATCACTTCCCTTGAATTAATAAAAGGGTGTGTATGGAAGGTTAAACCTCTTTAAAAATGGTTTAAAATGAGTTTGAAATGTTTTATAAACATTGAAAATTGTTTTGGTGAAGTTTGAAAAGAAATTGAAAATTTAGTCAAAAACAGGCACGTCGCATAAAGGCAGTTCGCGATTTCGTGCCATAGAGGTCAAACAAGTGTAAAAGATGGAATATAGCTTGGAATTCTTCGAGATAAGAATTTCCGAACTATTATATCCATAGTTTTCCAACGAAGAAAGAAAATCGAGATTTCGATGAGTAGATTTTGAGATATGAGTAAAACAAGCTTTTTGAAAAATCGCGGTTTTGCAGTTCGGGATCCAAAACTGGATTTCTTAGAAAATGAAATTTTAAAATTGTTTAAAAATGTAAAATAAATCTTATAAATCTTTTAAAATGTTTTAAAAGTTATTTGAGAAATAAAAATGAATTTTCAAATAATAAAAAGTCGTTTTGATCAATATAGCTTAAAAGAGCACTTTCGGCAGTACTTATCCGCAGCACTTTTCTCTAACTTTTGAAATATAGCTTTAAACTTAACAATTCTTTTTCAAATCTTTGATAAATATTTCAAATTAATAATTAAGTTTTTTAATAATGATTTGGAAGTTTTGTAGTTATTTAAAAAGAATTTAAATAAATGTTTAAAGAAAAGCTATTATAATTAAGTGGTTTAATCTTGGCTCTAAAAGCCGACGAGTATACTGGATTTTTCTATTCGTGAGATTCAGATGTGAGGTGCTTAAACTAAGGAGATGTTTAGGAGCAATGAGTGCCCTAGCTCACCTGGCTTCTTCCCTGGGCGAGGGATAGATACGGTCGAAATGTTGGAAATGAGTTACGTATAAAAGATTTAAATTTTCCAAATTTAAATAAATACAACTTTGATTATATAGAAATGATCTTCTTATACTTGGTGTTAAATCCCAAAGAGGGAACTTATACTGTTCGTGGAATTTAAAAGGTGACTTCGCCATTATTTCGCCCATAGTATTTGTTGAATACGAGAATTGATATTGAGTAGAACTAGATGATTTCTATAGATTCTGCTCACTTAATATTTACTGGTTTTGGATTAACATCCTAGATAACATGGTTTCAACTAAATCAAAAGTATGAGTTTTGAATTAAGAAACCTTTGTTAAGATTTAAATGAAATGATTAGGAATTAATTTTAATTCCTATACTTGAAATTTATTGGTTTGGATTTATAGTAAACGATGTCTTGAATAACATTATTTTTGATCCCTTTTAAAGGTTATGATTTGGAAATCTATGTTGAGATTTAAATGAATGATTTGGAAATATTTTCCTAAGAAAGGAAGAAATAATTTGGAATTTAAAAAGGATGATAAGTAATCAAAAATGTGATAAGCGAGGTTTAATGATTCCGTATATACCGGAAAGAATGTCTTAGAAATATATATATATCTCCAAAAGAGATTTTGATAAAAAGAACATAATCAATTAAAGAATGATTCCCTATTCACAAACCTCTTTTTATCGATGATTGGTTCGAAGGAACCGGGGTTGGATCTGGGGTAATTCCTATCCGAAAACCACTTTAAACCGATGTATGCATTCGAAAAATGAAGACATGATAAAGAAAATGAAGGATGAAGACCGAATATTTTCGGGGTGAAATGACTGCTTGTTGATAATTCTGGTTAGCTCCCAAATTCTAAAGTAGCTTGGTCCCTTCATTTCTAAAACTCTTTGGGTTATAAGGACTTTTCGCTACTAATCCTAGGGTTAAATCCTGATAGGATGTGGTAGGAGGGTGCCTTCGGTTTCGTTCAGTCCCAGAACGAACTTGTATGGACAGATGTATGACGTTTCATTCTTGAAATTTCGTCTTTGCATTTTATAAATATACATCTTTTTGGTGGCGGAGAAGGCAACTTCTCTTAGCTTAACACTCTTCTCTGAGACATATGAGCTCGGAGGCTGTATGTTTGTGGAAGTCAATAATGATCGATGGAATGGCAGTGTAGCATTTAAAGGAAGATGATGTGCTATGTGAAAGGTAATCGTTTCCTTAAGCCTCACACCCGGAAATGGTCGAAACAGGGTAGATGCGGTAAGGCAATGTGGTTCGCAACCATTAGGATATGATCATCCCCTTCTAGATATATTTATTCCCGCTATAACGTTCAGGTTTAAATTATTATGGATGTATGCTGTGAGGGCCCTCGGATAGGTCGGTAACGACCGGGGTGATGACATATTTGGTATTATCTAGGAAGAGGTAAGCCGGTCTTGTATTGGTAGAGGACCATCAGTTGAGCCTCGATATATTCCTTTAGAGATGTACTGCCAGAAGGTAGTCCCTTCACGTGGTCATTTGTATGGAAATCCATGCTCCAATTAGTGCCTGCCATTTTGTTCGTAAAACCCGCGTTTTTTGCTAGTACGCTAGGATTTAATAATGTAACAATTTCGACTAAGATTAATAAGTTTACCTGCAAATGTTTTTAAAGGAATGTCATTAAAAATAATATCCCTTATTTTTGCGTAATAATGATTTGGTTATCATAAGGTAAAAACTCGTTTCGTGTTTATGTGCGGCGTTGTCTTATGAGATACCTTTTTGTTTTCAAAACGAGTATTTTGAGTTCTCACACCAGTCCCATTAGTGACCCGGAGTTTATTTTCCTTTTCCTTAAACTCTGGGTTCCCTAATTTTTCCGGGCAACCTAGTAGTCAGGTTTAGTTTAGAAGAAATCTGGAGGGAGCTCGAAGCATGAAGTCAGTAGATTTCTTTGAAGATTCTAGTCTATTTCCACCACTCTTGTACTACAGTATTCCGCATTTGTAAGGACAGGAATTCATAACTTTCCATGTTTTTAACCCTGATAAATGTATTTTAATTCCCGCTGTAAAGTTTTTATTGAAATAACATATGTGAGATTCTGTTCTATATTTATTTTTCTTTCTTACCCTTGAGAATCCGCTTCTTCGACACTTGGATTTATTGTACATGAATAACGAGGATGTATTAGTGTTGATTTTCGAGAGTCGAAGAAACGGGTCCTCACAAAATCCATATTTCATATTCAGATACATAATCTCAAAACGTTTCCCAGGTTTTGATCAGATATAGTTATTACAAATTACGCCAAGAGCGACATATGAAGATGCCCCCTTGGATGATCAGAGTACTAAATAGACATATCAGTCTTAAATACACCACAGCGGAAATAAAACTAAATAGCTCCTACATAGCTTACTTTGCCTCCTGCACGCCTTCGGAAGCTTATTCGTCCAACCTACTAAACCTGAAAAACCTTAACTCTCAATCTACTCAAATTAATTTTGAGAACCCGAAAGTTTAAGGGGAAAACATAAACTTCGAGTCAGACATAAATCCTGGTGTGAATAATACTATTACATCTTGGTTTACTGATATTAAGTGAGACCACGCCGCTTAGCGGAACGGGTTTCCCCTCACTAATATCCCTTTAAAAACATATCTTTTTGCAAATCGGAATCCTGCAATTAAACCGATTAAAGCAATAATAGCAATGTCATATATGCACATAAATCAGGTAATCAATGGACTATCTGTCTGAACAATATAGTTTTGTTTGGCAAACTACTAACCATTTGCTAACTCGGGCCTACCAGACAAAATAACTAATCTAACTTCTGTTAGACACAATTCTGGATGATCTGTTCTTAACTTACTTCTCCCAAGGTCAAATGATCTTAATGGTTTTTGCGGGCTCATCAGTAACCTATTTTTCTCTGTATATTCCTTTCTGTGTGTAACATCATTTTAGTCTTACCCCTGACAAAGCCCTACACACTGAAATTTTGGACTTATATTAGCTAGGGGTTATTTGCTATACCAGTCCTATCTGTTATTCTAATATCTGAGTCATTTACTTAGCATTAACTACCCCATCAAATTTTCCTTGAAAATGTTTCTTTCAAATTGATTAAACCCTTTAAATCATACTTAAATAAGGAAAATATACTTTTTTCTTTACTCAAATATCTTTTCCATGATATATGCTTTACACAAAACAATGTTGATGAAAACCTAAATCAATAGGGTTATCTATCCCTTTAAAACAAGTTAAAGTCCTTCTTTAACTTAGAAAACATTAGGTTTTAAATCCAATACATCACCTTCGAAACCCTTGTTTAATAACTTTAAACAATCCCTTTTGAATCCATTGAAAGTACCCCTTTCAAAACAAGCTAACTACTTTACCTTGAAACACGAGGCCGAAAGGCCAAGACATACCTTTCGAAACCTTTAAAACAGATCCTTCGAAATCGTTGAAAGCATCCCTTCGAAAGCTTTATAAAACCTTAGACATCCTCTTTCAAAGTACTTTAAACTTGCCTTTCGAAAGCATTGGACCTTCCATTCATATACTAAAAGTAAACCTTTCGAAAACATTAGGGAATCTCCCTTTCGAAACCTTCATTTTATACTTTCGTAAGCATTAAAGTCCCTTACATAAAACAAACCTTTCGAAAGCACTGGGTTCAAGTAAAAGTTTGTGGAACATAGCTTCGAAACCATTTAAAACCACTCCTTTCGAAACCTTTGGGTTTAACTTTCAATATATCTAAGGGTCTTAAAAGAACTGGGGCGAAAACATTGCTTTCGAAAGCATTATTCCCAAGTAAAAGAAAGTGGATGGTTTCGAAACCAACCCTTTCGAAAGCATGGAGAAGCGGCTTCCAAGTTTAAAGGCAAAAGCACCCTTTCGAAAGCATTACTTCGAAAGGTTGAATGCGGTAGCAGGGGTTTCAACCCCTTCAAAAGTTTGTTTGAAAAACAAAAGGCGGCAACCCATTCGAAAGCCCTTTCTTTATATAAACAGAAGCAAGTTGGTTAAGTCAAAACTCCAGCCTCTTCAAAAGCCTCATTTTAATAAAAATATTTCCAAGTTTATAAGAGCTACTTCTACCCCTTCGAAAGCGTGTTTCGACGCTATACCTTCCACCTTTCTTCAATCCACTACGTACCAAGGCATTGATATCATGTGTATTGGTTTCAACTTGGTCGGAGGTGGATGTATGGTGTCGAAAGGTGGCTACTAGAAGTGGCGAAGCAGTAATCCTTTACAAAACTGATTTTTAACCTTTTAAAGTAATATCTTTCCACCTAATCTTGCTTTATTTGTAAACATATAATTGGTTGCCAATTCTTTTACAAAACCTTTTTCTAAAAGTGCTGTCGAATTCAATAATTAACAATTTTAAAACATTTAACAAATTGCCTCTTCTCCTTTTATAAACATATAAAATATTTAAGTCCCATACCTTAAATAATTTTATATCTTTAATAAAATACTTAGGAAAATTCTTCAAAAATTCCCATATATCACTTTTAATATGTTTTATAACATATTTAAATTTCTGACCCAAAGCTAACATATAATAGCCGAAAATAATTTAAACCCAATTTAACCATTTTATTTACTAGAAAATTCATAATAAATTCACAACAACTTGGAAAATTATGAAACTTGAAACCCATCTCTAAAATTATGTTCCAGACCTTATATCAGAAATGCAAGCCATTTAGGTGTCATCTAATAGGTTTTTCAAATCTCTTATCATTAAATCTATATGAAACAACATGAATCATCAACAAGCATATATTTCCATTTAAACAATCAAAACATGGCATTTTTCTTGCAAAATAAATTCGGATCTCATCTTAGAAACCAAAAGCAATAGAAATGAATGTAATATATCATTCACCTTAGCTTGTTGTTAAGAAGTTTGAGATTTGCCCTTGAATTGATTTTATTAAGCTTCCGTCTTGAATCCTTGCTTATCTTTCTCTTGTTTCCTTCTAATAGTGGCCGGCCAAGCTCTAGGTTTAGTTATTTGTTTGTAAATATTGTAAATGAAGTTGGAATAAGGGTTCAGGGTAAAAGAATATAACCTCTTCCTATTTTTCCCTTGTCTTATTTCCTTTACTTACTTCATTTTAAATTTTCATTTGTTTATTCATTACTCAAGGCATGGGTACCTTATAATTATACAAATCACAATCTCTTAACCACTCATTATTTCATTTCATTTATCTAATTAAATGTCCTAAATAATGTTAGTCAAAATTAGGGTCGTTACATACCTCTATAAATAGGCCCCTAGACCCCTACTTTTCATTCATAAAATTTTGGAAATGCTAGCGAAGCTCTGTCAAAATCTTTCCACTTAGTGTTTCAGAACAGTAAACTTTCTGATATGTAATTCATCCATAATCCCTAATTTAAATTAATCATTATTCTCTCTATCTTCTAACTTCTAAAATCTAATCTGTATAAATATACAATCTATTTATTGTATAATCAAAAAGGGGAAGATCTAACAGAGGATTATGAGCGGTATAAATCAGATATCTTCTTCTTTTTTAGATTCCAGAATCGATTAGGATTTTTAGGTAAAAGGTTTAGATATTAATTCTTTTGATCCCTGATTCTATTCCTCTAGTTTCTGATTATTAATCTAATCTTTATATACAATTCACTTTGTTGTATAAAGATGGAGATCTAAAAGAAAGTTAGGCGTGGTGAAGTCAAATCCAGTTAGGAAGTAAGCAATTCTCTATGAGTGGAAGTATCAAGTTTTTCACATTTTTGCAATTGAATAATATTTATTTGGATTTGATGTATGCCTTGGGAAATTTTAAAAGCGAAAACATAACACCTAAAAAATCAGAATTTTCCTAAGTAAATATCAATCTTTGTATATGTTGGAATTATAATCGTTTTTGGTATTGGTATATTAGAATATAATTAACTATTAGAATTAGATAATCTATGGTCAATTTAATCAATTTTACCTTTTCTAAATTGAAGTGTTAAAAGGGTCCAAAAAAGAAAATAAATTAAAAACGAGGTATAAATTTTAATGAAATTGTTTGTAGTTTGCACCACTTATTTTTACCACTTAAATAAATAAGGAATTCCTTTCTCACTTCAAAATGTTGTATACGAAGGTTGAATTGGATAAAGGCGATCTAATTTGTGATGATCTGTTCTTTAAAATGGAAAAGGTATTCTAGTGTATTTATATGGAACAAGTGTATATATTCCATATTTGTACAAATCTATTTTATTTGGCTATAGTAGTAGCGATTCTTATTGGAATTATAGATTTAAACGAGATTGATATTTCAAAGTACCTTATAAGAGAATTATTATCGAATTGTTGTAACGTAATGATTAAACCCTAAATTGCACCCATAAATACAAATATAAATATATATAATATAATGTACTAATTATAGTGTATTGAACATAATAATTAGTATTATTAAAATAGTTCAATAATATTAATACGTAGGAAAGAATGTAGAGTAAACTAGGGAGCTAATCCTTATTAGGGGCATAATAAAGGGATACCTTAAATGACCTCAATTATTATTAGGGTAAGATGATGTATGTATATAGTGGATATACATACAAGTTTTGACTAAGTTACAAGGATGCGAGGTTAGTCCAAAGCTACATGGAAGTCTGCCCAGTAAAATCTGGTCCAACGGTGTGGGTTTTCGGACTAATGTAGGGCATCGCCTATAACAAATAACCATAATGGATGCGAGGTTAGTCACAAATCTATAGGGTAAACCTGCCCATTTAATCTGGATACCAGTACCAACGAATAGTCAGACTAATGTGAGGCGTCATGAGTGGGTTATGGGTCATAAATTGCGTTTTGGATGCAGTAGGTGAAACCCTTCGGAGGGGTCCGCTTTAGGTTTGAGCTATTAAGTGGATATGGTAGGGCATGCCTCTTCTTTTTAGGAGAAGTATTAAGTAACCTGATGGGATTTCTTGAGATGTCAGCTAGTGAGAACCATGTTGGGACCGCCTTGGGTTAAGTCTTAAATGAGGGGTACCTGCTTATTTTATAGGTTTTAAATGGTCAGAGTCTACCTAAGTCCCATGAAAGAGGTATTAAGTGCTTTGGAGGTTCTTTCTCTTGCATCGTTAACGATAGTTTCGCTAGAATTTGGAAGTGGGTTTAGTATTAAAGGACGGAGACCCGCCTATTTTATAAGTATAAAATGGTTAGCGGTTGCCTAATCACCAATAGAGGGTATTTATTGGTTTGGATGTTTTTTCTTACATCATTGATGTTAGTTGCATTAGAATTTCGGAATTGGACTGGAAAGGCTTTTGGGCTCATAGTTAAAGCTATTAGTATTTATAGCGCTACCATTTAGGGTGATTGTTACATTTGGTATAGTTTCAAATACGCAAGACATATTTCTTATTTAAATAATACTGCCTAAGTACAATTATGGTGAAACTTGAGATTTCAATTTCATCAGACGTCTGTTGTTCCGACCCATTCCTCATTACAACACACAGGTTAGAGCTAGTGGTACTGATTATAGGAGATGAAGACTTGTGGCAACTATATATATATATTTATGCTTTTTAGTATTTTTATTGTACCCAGTTCAGACAGTTATGTTATTTTGAGGTACCGTACTATTGAGGCTTTATGTAAATATGTTGTAATGTTTAACATGTTATGTTTTTGAAATGGTTTTCTTTATGAAATGGGTACTTATTTCTGATATTATTTTTTATTCGTTCAGTTGTGATATTCGGAAAGTATAAATAGATAGCTCTGTGTAACGTGTATTGTTTTAAGTTTATCAAACTAATAGCTCGCCTTGAGATAGGTCTAAGGTTCGATGGGATTTTATTGGGTCGAAATTAGGTCTGTTTTAGGGCGGGTTGTTACATTTGGTATCAGAGCTTAAGTTACCCGATCATGTGGATAGGTTATGTAAGAGTGGCGTACTTGTTATTTTGAAAGTATTTTTCAAAAATCTACTATATATAAATAAATAAATATTAATTAGAATTTACTCTATAGTTTTGGACCATAAATGTAGTTGCGACCATATTTCGAAAGGATAGATAAGGCGACTATGGGTTGGAAAAATGAATAGAGTAGGGAATAGATGATGAAGGTCGTATTGTAAGAAATGTAAATGGAATAGATTATAACTCTAAGATCAATAAAGCAATAAGTGTACAATAAATGAGGAGTTACAATAATTTAATTATAATATGAATAGGCTAGATAAAGAGATCGTTAAGGTAATTAGGGATTACAGAATTGGAAAGTTTGTAACTCTGAAAATTTTAATATGTAATAAGTGAGGAGTTACAAGGAATTAAATAGATTAATGAGACCATTAAGGCAAAGTTGAATAAGTAAATAAACGTCTTTAGAAAATGTACGTTAAGGTAATAACCATTTAATACAGACCGAGTGACATTCAGAATTATGGTCGTAGACATTCAGAAGTAAGGGATGAAAGAAGAAGAAAATGCAATAGAGAAAACAATCATAAAGAAGTTGTTGTTTTGAAAAAGATTTTCTAAAATCTAACTATGCGAATAATTGGATAAAAAAAAAATCTTTGGAAACTTCCTTGAATTGTTTTGAATAGACTTTTCATAAAGATTTATTATGAAATTGTTGTTTTGAAAAAAAGTAAGAAAATTTGGAAAATCAGAACTTAAAAAGAAGTTATGGGATCAAAAGTTTTGATTAAAAGGTTTTTGGTAAAAAGTGTTTTTCGGTTTTGAAACTCATAGTTTAATACTTTGATTGGGTCAAAAAGTTTTAAGTTTAAAGATTTTCGCAAAAGGCATCTTTCGTTCTGAAATAAATGTAAAATAGTGCGTAGGGTGGACTTGATTATTTTTCCTATTTCAAAATTTGGAATTTCTTTAAGTTCTTCTTTTGAAGAAATTGGAAATGAAACTTGATTAAAAATGATATAGAAGCCATTTAAGGAGGAAAAATATAAACAAAGGCAATAGTGGGAGATTTGGATAGGAATAATGCTAGGAACTTATAAAATATGATCAGTAATCTAGTTAGAGATAATATAGGAGAAATAATGAGAATGACGTAGGAAAATGTTAGGATAGGAATTTACCATGTCTACTCCACTTTTCATTGTTTAAAATTATAGAAGATGTTTTTGAATATTTTGAACTAAAATCTAACTTTCAAAGAAATAAACCTTTGATGTAGAAAGTTTTAAAAGGGGGAATTCAACAATCCTTTCTGGATTTAACTTAATAATAAGTTTTGCTTAATAATTGAGTGTTTGGATGATCGGGGTTAAATACCCTACTTTTAAAGAAGAAATGGTTTAAGGCAAAAATGATTGAGAAAAAAAATTATTTTACTAAGTAATTTTAGAACCTTTGAATTTTGGGTTAAGAATAAAGCGGTAAATGTTTTGAAAATTGTGAAAAGTTGGGTTCAAATATGTGTAGAAGGATTTATCCAAATATTTAATAAAAATGGAATAGATATATGGAATAAAATAAAACATGTTGTTTAGATATTTTTAAGAATCCAATTTCCCCAAATCGTTTTTGGAAAGTTGGAAATTCCTTTGGAAAAGTATGCTTAAAAGTTTTCATTTAAGATGTGAAAATTCTTTTGTAAGTTTGAATTTCAAATGTCGCATACTAACGTAATGTGGATTTCTAAGTTTATTTTTTATGTAGTAGATATGGATCACTGTCTAGGAAAAAAAAGGTTAAAGGTTTTATATTATGAAAAAAATAAAAATAGTATGTACAACCTGATCTAGAAATTTGAAATCAGTCCTAAGTAATTATTTGTAGAATGTTGGCAGGGTTATAAGGATGTTCCAGATCTATAATTGGGTTGTAAGTTAAGTTGCCCTTGGAATATGAATTTCCATATTTTGATTTATTGGGAGCGGGCTCCATGTAATTTTCATAAATTATCTAATTCCTTAAAGTGGAAATTAGCCACAAGGGCCTCTTTAGCTAGTGCAATTAGTTTCTAGGATGCACAACTGAAATAATTACTTTTAAGGAATAAATGCAAAATAATTAGTTTCTAAGGCCTAAAAACCTATGAAATTATGTCCTTAAAAGTAATTGGATTGCTGACTTTGTCCTTAAAAAGTAATTATTCTGCTGACATTGGCCTTGAAATTAATTTTTATGGATGTGTGTCCTAGAAACAAATTGGACTGCAAAGTTTGTCCTTCTAGTGAAATGCCCCTTCCTTAAATATATAAAAGTGCAACGTTTGAATTTACAAAGGGTATGCCAAAAGGGAAAAAGATGTGTAAGATATGGATATTCTTTTCCATAATTTGCACTTTCTGTTTCAATAAAAGAAAAGGAATAATCCCTTGTAATTTCAAATAAAGCAAAAATATCACTTGTTGTTAGTTTCTGGAAATTTTTGATGGTGATGCTATTTGAAAGGATATCTCTAATAAAATAAAATATAGAATAAAATGTTATAGTTTAGAAATTAATAATTAGAAATATGAAACATATAAATAGCATAATTTACAATGGTATTTGTATTAATCATAAATAGCGTAGTAATTATACGACTAGGATTAATGGACATAAATTACAGATTAAATGGGCAATAAATTTGTAATTAATAGAGGATAAAAAGGAAATTAGATAAGGGACTGATTAAGGAATCTAATATGATATTTATGGAAGGATTGAATACACATATTAGAAGATTTTGAAACTGGTAATGGATTTAGAGAGAATAAATAAGGATTGACTAAAGATTGTCAATTTTGACATTAATGACTAGTTATTAGGGGTAATGGTGAAATGGCAGTCTAGAAACATTTTAAATTAGTAAGAAGCATTAGGAACCCAACATCATTAACACCAGTTAATGATTAACGGTAGCTTCCAGCAAAATTTTCTTTTAGAATTTTTGTGTTGAAATCGCCAGTTGTCTTTTTTAGGGTAAAGTATTTTATATGGTACAAGGCATGTTCATGTTTTATCACTGTGTTAATTTTTGTGATGGGATTAGACTACTAAATAAATATATATCAAGGAACATCATAAATAAGGAAATTTCATTAGGACACTTAACTAGCGATAAACTGAAGATAAGATTGAAAGTTAATCATAATTTAGATTAAAATGCTTCAAACATAAAACTTATGGAGTATCACCATTCACCCCGAATGTGATAATGTGTATAGAGAATTTTCTAATTGGTCAAAGAGCCACTGAATTTGTTCTAGATATTTTGATGTGCCAAAGGATTAAAGATAAGCAAGGCAGACCTGGAGAGTTGTCACTTCCATTAAAGGTTCCGACTTAGAAATGGAAGCATATATCGATGGACTTTATAGATGGGTTGCCTTGAAGCAATGAAGCTATATAGGTTATAGTAGATTAGCTCATTTTACTTTCATTGGAAGTAATAGGATTATAACATCTCTAGCACAGATTTGTGTTAAGGTAGTGCAGCTACCACATGTAGTTCCAGTTAGCATAATCAATGATAGAGACCCATTGTTCATTAGAGAATTGTGGATTAGTCTTGCAATCTGCTTTGGAAACGACTTTTAATTTAGAGGATTAGCGAGAGCTTGCTTCATGGGTTTTGGAAGGGCTTGAAGAAGGTAGAAGTGTTGAGGCGGTAGTTTAGGGTCGCACTAGACCATCAAAAGTCCTAAGCTGACAGGCGATGATAGGAATCTGAGTTTTTCGTTAGGGACATGGTATTTGTTAAGTTTCCCTTCTTAGAAAGGTTATGAGGTTTGATTCTTCTAGGAAGTTGGTGCTTAGGTTTGTTGGGCCTTTCCCCATTTTAGATGAGGTGGAGGAAACATGCTTAGTGAGTGGAGCTTCCGAGCTAGTTAGCAGGATTCTATGACGTCTTTCATGTTCCATATTTGAGGAAACATCTATAGGACATTGCCTATGTAATAGAGCCTGATCGGTTAATATATGTTGAAACGGAGCATGTTGCCCCTTCGTGCTCCCGCTCGCATGGTGGAGACAGTATTGAGAAGCTTTGTAAAGAAGAAATTAGGTTGATTTGAGTAGATGAGGAGATAACCCAACGGAAAGCACATAGGAAATTGAGGAAAAGATGAATGTTTCTCGTCTCGAGCTTTCCTATGGTAAATTTCTCTCAAAAGATATAGGTTTTTGGTTGTATTGTGGTTGCTAGATTGGATGGTAGAAGATGGTTGCCATAATTTTTACCATTATTTTTGCACTCATATAGAATTTTATGTATATTTAGGATGTTTGCATACATGCCTACATGTCATGACCTTGTATTCACACTAGGATTGAGCTCACCCATAGAATGTTTGCATACATAATCACATTACATTTTTGGTTCAGTGGATGGTTGTGTAGATTGTTGTAAATAAATTGGTTGTATAACATGGTTGTTGAGTACGCGTTACACTATCTTTCCTTGGTGATTTCTGGGGGCGAAATCCTTTAAGTGGGGAAGAATGTAACACCTCATAAAATTTAATACGAAATTAAGTAATCAAAATAAGGTTAAAAATAGAAATTTTGTAAATGTCAGAATTTGACCACGGTAATTACACTATTGCATCCGTGGCGATTCCGATCAATTTCAATATATAATATGTTGAAATCGGAGTTAAAATGGAGAAGTTATGGGTGTTTGAAATTTTGAATTTAAAATTTAAATATTTGAATTTGAATTTAAAAATATGGAGTTTGAATTTTAAAATTTGAATATAAAATGTTAATGTTAAGGTAGGTTTAATGTTTAAGGGTTAAAGTTAACATGTAACGTTAAATTAATTTAGCTAATTAATAAACTAAAACAGAATATAAATCAACGAAGGAAATCAACACGGTAAAAAAAGTGGACTTGTTGACCCTAAAACCACGACCAATTGACTGCTAGCAGTCGACCGGTGGGTCGAGGTGATCGACCGGTGCGGAGAAAATAAGGGAACGGCGGATAGGGTTTTTTTTATTTTTGAATGGTACGGATTTGTTTGATTTCGATCCGACGGCCGTGGTTCCTACTCACCTCTATAAATAGACCCCTAGACCCACACTCTTCCTTCGTAAAATTTTGAGAACACTATTAAAACTCTATGAAAATCTTTCCAAATAGGGCTTCATAAATAATAAACTTTCTGGCAAGTGATTCTAATCTCTAATCTCTAATTTAAATTAATCATTCTTCACTCTATCTTCGGATTTCTAAAATCTAATCTATATAAATATACAATCAATTTGTTGTATATTCAAAAAAGGGAAGATCTAACAAAGGATTAGAAGCGGTATAAATTAGATCTCTTCTTCTTCTTTAGATTCTAGAATCAGTTAAGATTTTTAGGTAAAAGGTTTTGATGTTAATTCTTTTGATTCCTGATTCTATTCCTATAGTTTCTGATTATTAATCTAACCTCTATATACAATTCACTTTGTTGTATAAAGAGGGAGATCTGAAAGAGAGTTAGGCGTGGTGGAGTTAAATCCAATTAGGAAGCAATAAGATTTTGTGAGTGGAAATATCAAGTTTTTCACATTTTTGTAATTGAATAGTATTTATTTGGATTTGATGTACGAATTTAGAAATTTTGAAAGTGAAAACATAACACCTAAAACCCCCAAAATTTCCCTAAATAAATATCCAAGGCAAAAAGGGTAAGGAGAAAGATATACATACATACATACATATATATATATAGATATATATATATGTGTGTGTGTGTGTATGCATGTATATGTGTGTGTGTATAATAGCATATTGATTATAGCATATTGAAGGTGATAATTAGCATTATTAAAATAGTTAAATAATATCAATAGGTAGGAAAGGAGTTAGAGTAAACTAGGGAGTTAATCCCTAATTAAGGGCATAATAAGGGGCTACTTTATATCACCTCAATTATTATTTGGGTAGGATGATGTATGTATATAGTGGATATATATAAGTCATGAATAAGTTATAGGGATGCAAGGTTAGTCCAAAGCTACGTGGAAGTCTGTCTAGTTAAATCTGGCTACCGGCGGTGTGCTTTGCGGACTAATGTGGGACATCGCCTATAAAAATAACCACAATGGACGCGAGGTTTGTTCCAATTTTATAGGGTAAACCTGCCCAGTTAATCTCACTACCAGTACCTATGAATAATCGAACTAGTGTGAGACGCCACGAGTGGGTTATGGGTCATAAATTGCATTTTGGATGTGGTAGGTGATATCCTTTAAAGGGGTCCGTTTCGGATTTGAGGTATTAAGTGGTTATGGCAGGGCCTACCTCTTCTTCTTAGAAGAAGTATTAAGTGACCTGATGGGGTTTCTTATGATGTCATCTAGTGAGAACCATGTAGGGAACGGCCTTGGATTAGGTCTTAAATGAAGGGGACCTGCCTATTTTGTAGGTCTTAAATGGTCAGAGTCTGCCTAAGTCCCATGAAAGAGGTATTAAATGGTTTGGAGGTTCTCTCTCCCATCATTAATAGTAGTTGCATTAGAATTTGAAAGTGGATTAGGTATTAAAGGAAGGGGACGTGGCTATTTTATAGGTATTAAATGGTTAGCGTCTGCCTAATCACCAATAGAGGGTATTTATTGGTTTGGATGTTTTCACTTGCACCATTGATGTTCGTTGCGTTAGAATTTTGAAATTGGATTGGAAAGGCTTTTGGGCTTACAGTTAAAGTTATTAATATTTATAGCACCACCATTTGTGGTGACAGTTACATTTGGTATAGTCATAAATACGTAAGAAATATTTCTTATTTAAATACTACTGCCCAAGTACAATTATGGTAAAACTTTAGATTTCCATTTCACCAGACATTTGTTGTTCTGACCCACTCCTCATTACAACACACAATTTAAAGGAGGTAATGTTGATTTTAGGAGGTGAAGGTGGAGATGAAGACTTGTGGCAGTTATATACATACATACATATATATACATATATGCTTTTTAAGTATTTTTATTGTACACAGTTTAGATAGTTATGTTATTTTGAGATACCGTACTATTAGGATTTATGTAAATATATTGTAATGTTTAACATGTTATGTGTCTAAAATGGTTTTTTTTATGAAATGTGTACCTTGTTTCTGATATTATATTTTATCCATTACGTTGTGAGATTCTGAAAGTATAGATAGATAGCTATGTGTACCGTGTATTGTTTTAATTTTATCAACCTAACAGTTCGTCTTGAGATAGCTTAAGGTTCGACGGGCTTTTATTGGGTTGAAATTAGGTCTGTTTCAGGGCGGGTTGTTACATTTGGTATCAAAGCTTAGGTTACCTGATCAATAGGGATAGGTATACGTAGAGTGGCATACTTATTATTTTTGAAACTATTTTTCAAAAATATGCTATATATAAATAAATATATATACTTAATTAGAATTTACTGCATAGTTTTAGACCATAGAAGTAGTTGTGACCATATTCCGAAAGGATGGGCGATGCGACTATGTGTTGAAAATATGAATAGAGTAGGGAATGGATGACGAAGGTCGTATTGTAAGAAATGTAAATGGAGTAGATTGTAACTCTTAGATTAATAGAGCAATAAGTGTACAATAAATAAGGAGTTACAATAATTTAATTAGGATTTGAATAGACTAATTAAGGAAATTGTTAAGGTATCTATGGGATTACAGAATTGGAAAGGTTGTAACTCTAAAAATTTAATAGACAATGAATGTGTAATAAGTGAGGAGTTACAAGGAATTAAATAGATTAATGAGACCATTAAGGTGAAGTTGAATAAGTAAATAAATGTCCTTAGGAAACGTATGTTAAGGTAATGACTATTTAATACGGACCAAGTGACATTTATGGTAATAATAAATAAAAATGTTAGGTATTGATTAAATATTACAAGGTAGTATAGTTGTAAACATTCAGAAGAAAGGGATGGAAGAAGAAAAACATGCAATAGAGAAAATAATCATTAAGAAGTTATATGTTGACAAAGATTTTCTAAAATTTAACTCTACGTGAAGAATTTGATAAAAAGATTTTCTTTGGAAACTTCCTTGAATTGTTTTGAATGGACTTTTCAAAAAGATTTAATAAGAAATTGTTGTTTTGAAAAAAGTAATTAAATTTGGAAATCATAACTTAAAAATAAGTTGTGGGGTCAAAAGTTTTGGTTAAAAGGTTTTTGGTAAAAGTTTTTCATTTGTGGAACTCTTAGTATAAATTTTGGTTGGGTCAAAAAGTTTTCGGTTTATTGATTTTTGCTAAAGGGATTTTTGATTTTGAAATAAATATAAAATAGACCGTAGGGTGGACTTGATTATTTTTGCTATTTCACAAATTTGGAAGTTCTTTATATTCTTCTTTTAAAAAAATGGAAATGAAACATGATTAAAAACAATGTAGAAGCCGTTTAAGGAGGAAAAATATAAACAAAGGTAATAGTGGGAGATTTGGATGGGAATAGTGCTAGGAACTTATAAAATATGATTAGTAATCTAGTTAGAGATAATATATGGGAAATAATGAGAATGGAGTAGGAAAATGTTGGGACGAGAGTTTACCGTGTCTACTCCACTTTTCATTATTTAAAATTATAGAAGAAGTATTTGAATATTTTGAACTAAAGGACTAACTTTCAAAGGAATAAATATTTGATGTAGAAAATTTTGAAAGGTGGAATTAAGAAATCCTTTTTGAATTTTAATATAATAATATGTTTTGTTCAATAATTATGTTTTTGGATGGTCAGGGTTAAAGACCCTACTTTTAAAGAAGGTTTTTAAGGCAAAAGTGATCGAGAAAGGATATTATTTTACTAAATAATTTTAGAACCTTTGAATTTGGGGTTATGAATAAAGCGGTAAATGTTTTGAAAATTGTGAAAAGTTGGATTCAAATATTTTTGAAAGGATTTGTCCAAATTTTTAATGAAAATGGAATAAATATATAGAATAAAATAAAATACGGTGTTTATATGTTTTTAAGAATTCAATTTCCCCAAACCATTTTTGGAAAGTTGGAAATTCTTTTGGAAAAGTATGCTTAAATGTTTTCTTTTGAGATGTGGAATTTTTTTTATATGTTTGAATTTCAAATGTCGCATACTAATGTAGTGTGGATTTCTATGTTTTTATTTTATGGAGTAGATATGGATCGTTATCTAGAAAGAAAGGTTAAAGGTTTTAGGATATAAATAAAATAGAAATAGTATGTACAACTTGATCTGGAAATTTGAAATCAGTCCCAAGTAATTATTTGTAGAATGTTGGCAGGGTTGTGAAGGTATTCCAGATCTATAATTGGATTGTAAGTTAAGTTTCCCTTGGAATGTGAATTTCCATATTTTGATTTATTGGGAGCAGACTCTGTGTAACTTCGATAAATGATCTAATTCCTTAAATATATAAAAGAGCGGCGTTTGAATTTACAAAGGGTATGCCAAAAGGGAAAGAGATGTGTGAGATATTGATATTCATTTCCGTAGTTTGCACTTTCTGTTTCAATAAACGAAAACGAAATAATCTCTTATGATTTCAAATAAAGCAAAAATTTCACTTGTAGTTTGTCTA
Organism: Allium fistulosum; assembly: GCA_030737815.1. NCBI lineage: Eukaryota > Viridiplantae > Streptophyta > Magnoliopsida > Asparagales > Amaryllidaceae > Allium > Allium fistulosum. The sequence continues at coordinate 246,926,613 of CM060905.1, read as the reverse complement.
TGGAAATTTTTAATGGTAATCCTTTTTGAAAGGACAACTCTAATAAAATAAAATATTTAGTGGAATGATATTGTCTAGAAATTAATAATTAGAAATAAGAAACATATAAATAACGTAATTTACAACAGTATTCGTATTAATTATAAATAGCGTAGTAATTATAGGACTAGGATTGATGGACATTAATTATAGATTTAATAAGCGATAAATTTGTACTTAATAGAGGATAAAAAGGAAATTAGATAGGGGACTGATTGAGGAATCTAATATGATAGTTATGTTCGGATTGAATACTCATAATAAGAAGATTTTGAAACTGGTAAATGGATTTAGAGAGATTAAATAAGGATTGATTAGAGATTGTCACTTTTGACATTAATGACTAGTTATTAGGGTTAATGGTGAAATGACAGTCTAGAAATGTACGTCTTAAATTGGTAAGGATCCCATCATTAACACCAGTTAATGATTAAGGGTAGCTTCCGGCAAAATTTTCTTTTAGAATTTGTGAATTGAAACCATTAGTTGTCTCCTTTAAGGAAAAATATTTGATATGGTATAAGGCATGTTCCTGTTTTATCACTGTGTTAATTTTGGTTATGGGATAGACCACTAAAGCAAGGAACATCATAAGTAAGGAAATTTCATAAGGACACTTAACTAGCAATAAACTGAAGATAATAGTGGAAGTTAATCGAAACTTAGATTAGAATGCTTCAAACCCAAAACTCGTAGAGTATCACCATTCATCCCGAATGTGATAAGGTGTATAGAGAATTTTCTAATTAGTCAAGGATGAAGAAAGAGCCACCGAATTTTTTCTAGATATTTTATGTGCTAAAGGATTAAAGCTAAGCAAGGCAAACTCCGAGAGTTATCATTACCATTGGAGGTTCTGACTAGAAAATGGGAGCCTATATCTTTGGACTTTATAGATGGGTTGCCTTAAAGCAAGAAGGTATATAGGTTATAGTAGATTGGCTCATTTTACTTCTGGTGGAAGTAATAGTTTTATAGCATATCTAGCACGAATTTGTGTTAAGGTTGTGCTGCAACTACATGGAGTTCCAATTAGCATAATCATTGATAAAGACTCCTTGTTCATTAGGGAATTGTGGAAGAGTCTTGCAATCTGACTTGGAAACAACTTTGAATTTAGAAGATTTGCTGAGAGCTTGCTTCATGGGTTTTGGAAGGCCTTGAAGAAGGTAGAAATGTTGAGGCATAGTTGAGGGCCGCACTAGACCGTCAAGAGTCCTAGGCAGACAGGCGAAGATAAGAATATGAGTTTTCAGTCAGGGACATGACATTCATTAAGGCTTCCCACTTAGAATGGTATAAGGTTTGGTACTTCTGAGAAGTTGGCGCCTAGGTTTGTTGAGCCTTTCCCGATCTTAGAGAGAGTGGGGGAAACTTGCTTAAAAGTGGAGGTTCCGAACTAGTTAGCGGGAGTCCAAGATATCTTTTATGTTCCATATTTGGGGAAATGTCTGTAATACACTGCCTCTGTATTAGAGCATGATCGGCTAATAGATGTTGAAATGGAGCCTATCCCAAACCGAGGAAAAGATGAATGTTTCTCATCCCTAGCTTTACTCTGGTAAATTTTTTCTCTCCAAAGATATAGGTTTTTGGTTGCATCGTGGTTGCTAGATTGAATGGTGGGAGATGGTTGCCACGCTTTTAACTGTTAATTTTGCACTCATAATTTTATGTATATTTAGGATGTTTGCATACATGACTTTATGTCATGACCTTGCATTAATGCTAGGATTGAATAACCTACAATATGTTTGCATACATAATCACATTGCATTTTTGGTTGAGTAAATGGTTATGTAGATTATTGTAAACAAATTGGTTGTACAACATGGTTGTTGAATGCACGTTACACTATCTTCCCTTGGTGATTCCGGGGGCGAAATCCTTTTTAAGGATGGGAGAATGTAACACCCCATAAAATTTAATAAGAAATTAAGTAATTAAAATAAGGTTAAAAATGTAAACTTTGTAAATGTAGGAATTTTACCACTGGGATTACACCATTGCATCCGTGGCAAATTTCTGATCAACTTCCATATATGTTGAAATCAGAGTTAAAATGGAGAAGTTATGGGCGTTTGAAGTTTTGAATTTAAAATTAAATATTTGAATTTAAAAATATATAGTTTAAATTCAAAATTTGAATCTAAAAGGTTAACTTAAGGGAGGCTTAACATTTAAGTAAGGGTTAAAGTTAACGTTAAGGGTCAAAGTTAAATTTTGGGAACGCTAGCGAAGCTCTGTCAAAATCTTTCCTCTTAGGTTTTCAGAAATAGTAAACTTTCTGGTAGGTAATTTTAATCTCTAATTCAAATTAATCATTATTCTCTCTATCTTCTGATTTTTGAAATCTAATCTGTATAAATATACAATCTATTTGTTGTATATTCAAAAAGGATGAGTTTTAACAGAGGATTAGGAGCGGTATAAATTAGATCTCTTCTTCTTTAGATTCCAGAATCAGCTAGATTTTTTAGCTAAAAGGTTTAGATGTCGATTCTTTTGATTCCTGAATCTACTCCTCTAGTTTCTGATTATTAATCTAATCTCTATATACAATTCACTTTATTGTATAAAGAGGGAGGTCTGAAAGAGATTCAGGCGTGTTGGAGTCATATCCAGTTAGGAAGTAAACAATTCTGTGTGAGTGGAAATATCATGTTTTCACATTTTTATAATTGAATATTATTTTTTTGGATTTGATGTATGCCTTGGAAAATTTTGGAAGCGAAAAAATAACTCCTAAAACCCCCAGAATTTCCCTTAGTAAATATCAATCTTTGTATATGTTGGAATTATAATTGTTTTTGGTATCGGTATATTAGAATCTAATTAACTAGTAGAATTAGATAATCTATGATCAATTTATCATATTTTCCCTTTTTAGAATTGAATATTAAAGGGTCCAAAAAAGAAAATAAATTAGAAATGGTATGTAAATTATGAATTGAATTGTTTGTCGTTTGCACTGCCTATTTCTACCATTTAAACAAATAAGGAATTCCTTTCTCACTTTAAAATGTTGTATATGAAGGTTGAATTGAATATAAGCGACCTAATTTGTGATGATCTATTCTTTAAAACAGAAAAGGGATTCTAGTGTGTTAATATGGAAAAAGTGTAGATATTCCATGTTTGTACAATTCTATTTTATTTGGCTATGGTAGTAGCAGTTCTTGTTGGAATTATAGATTTATATGAGATTGATATTTCAAAATACCTTATAAACGAATTATTATTGAATCATTATAACATAATGATTAGACCCAAAATTCCATGCGCATGCGCGGTTGTGTGTGTGTGTGTGTGTGTATGGAAATGGGTAAATGCTTTATTTGACATACATAACTCAGAGAGATTGGCCCAACTCCACATACAACATATGTAGACAAAATTAAACTTTAACAGACAATACAGTAAAGATCTAAAGTAACATTCCCAAATTACATCGTCTCCTACATTCGAAGCTCAGGGGAAATTCATGGTGGCTCAAACTGGAAGCTACTACTTGGTCTATCTGCCAATGTCAAGTTCAATCCAATACTACGGTCCCATTTGCTGCTCGTCCCGGACTTAAGAATCTTCTCTTCGATTCTCTTATCCACCAATTACATGTCTCCAAAAGCTATTTTGCTAACTTCAATTGGACTTCTTTGTTTTTTTGGAACACATGGTAGTTCGTCTCTTTCCATATGCTCCAAATAACAACAGTGAAAGCTATCCTACTTAATTTGGATTCACGGTCTACATAGTGTCTGCCATCAGTCAGGAAATCAATTACGTCCTGTAGTTTGTTCGAAAAAGTAGCCGCTTTTACTATGCGGATACATAAATCCCATACTTTAGTACAGTAGTCACATTCAGTAAAAGGTGCGAACGAGTTTCCACTTCCTGGTTACACAAGACATAGTTAACATCGTCGGTAATCCCCCACCTATATAGTCTATCATGCGTAGGCATTCTTCGCGTTAACGCTTTATAAGTTGCAAATGACATTTGGGTTATTCACCCAATCCCAAATGAATTCGCTCCATATTTGCTTCTGGTCTTTCTACCTGAGTTTTGCCCAAGCAAGTTTAGTTGAGAAGTCCTTTTCGGTAGGTTTCCAAGTCCATATGTCGTTTTCTCTACCAGCAAATAGAGGCGTGAACTGTATCTGAGCATTCTGTTCTTGGCTAATTAGGATAGAGGCACAATCCAAGTCATCTTTTATTATCCCCTGAACTGACTTAATTGGACATCCATATGCAGAATACGTATTTAGACCCAGTTTATCAATCAAAGGCTCACCTTGAATCCATGGATCTCGCCATAAATTAGTATCCCTTCCTCTACCAATTTCTTTGGTACTACATGTTGCAAGTTTACATCGAATTCTCATAATAGCCTTCCATGTGGTAGAGGCATTATTGTCAATAGCCATTTGCCAAAAATTGTCTACGATATACCTTTGTCACATCCATCTAGCCCATAAACCAGAAGCATTAATAATTTTCCATGCTTATTTCATAGCAAAGACATCCCTCATATCCTTCAATCTTCTCAAGCCTACTCCTCCTCTTTAGGTCTACACAGATCCTCATATTTGATCTTATGAAACCCACCTTTCCATATAAAATCTACATAGACCTTTTCTATTTTATCTAAGGAAGCATTAGGAAATTGGAAGGTTTGCCACCAAAAGCTTACCTTTGCTTGGATCACAATGTGGACCAGTTCAATTCGCCCAGCCAGAGATAAAAGTCCGAGGCTCCAACCTTGTAATTTGTCTTGATTTTGGAAATCAGCTCAGCACACTCCCTATTAGTGATTTTATTGGAGGACGGAGGCACTCCTAAGTATTTAACTGGCAAAACACCCTTCACATTCAAAATAAAGGGGATTTCATTCTTACTTTTGCAAAATTTGTTAAAGTAACACTTAGTTTTGAGTTCATTCAATTTAAGACCTAATTTCTCTTCCACATTTAGATATGTCTATATAACAGCAATGGAAGATTACAACTTGATTTTATGCAAATGATCAGGTCATCCACATATGAATGGGCTAACTCTAGGTTGGAAACTGTGTATAGTTTAGAATTGCTTATTGGGACTAGCCAACTCCATTTGGAGAGTGAAAAATTCTGTAGTAATGGCAAAAAAGGTAAGGAGAAAAAGATATATATATATATAAATGTATGTATGTATGTATGTATGTGTGTGTGTGTAATAGCGTATTGATTATAGCATATTAAAGGTGATAACTAGTATTATTAAAATAGTTAAATACTATCAATTGGTAGGAAAGGAGTCAGAGTAAACTAGGAAGTTAATCCCTAATTAGGGGCATAATAAGGGGATACCTTATATCGCCTCAATTATTATTCGGGTAGGATGATGTATGTATATAGTGGATATATATATATATATATAGAAGTTATGACTAAGTTATAGCAATGCAAGGTTAGTCCAAAGCTACATGGAAGTCTGTCCAGTTAAATCTAGCCACCGATGGTGTGGCTTTGCGGACTAATATAGGACATCGCCTATATTAAATAACCACAACGGACGCGAGGTTTGTTCCAATTTTGTAGGGTAAACCTGCCGTGTTAATCTGACTACCAGTACCTATGAATAGTCGGACTAGTGTAAGATGTCACGAGTGGGTTATGGGTCATAAATTGTATTTTGGATGCGGTAGGTGAAATCCTTTGGAGGGGTCCGTTTCAGATTTGAGGTATTAACTGGTTATGGTAGGGCCCGCCTCTTCTTATTAGGAGAAGATTTAAGTGACTTGATAGGATTTCTTACGATATTAGCTAGTGAGAACCATGTAGGGACCCGTCTTGGATTAGGTCTTAAATGAACGGGACCTGCCTATTTTATAGGTCTTAAATGGTCAAAGTCTGCCTAAGTCCCATGAAAGAGGTATTAAGTGGTTTGGAAGTTCTCTCTCCTATCGTTAATTGTACTTGCATTAGAATTTGATAGTGGATTAGGTATTAAAGTACGGGGACCTGCCTATTTTATAGGTATTAAATGGTTAGCGCCTCCCTAATCACCAATAGAGGGTATTTATTGGTTTGGATGTTTTCACTTGCACCATTGATGTTCGTTGCGTCAGAATTTTGAAATTGGACTGGAAAGGCTTTTGGGCTTACAGTTAAAGTTATTAATATTTATAGCACCACCATTTGTGGTGACAGTTACATTTGGTATAGTCATAAACACGTAAGAAATAATTCTTATTTAAATACTACTGCCCAAGTACAATTATGGTAAAACTTGAGATTTCCATTTCACCAAACTGTTATGTGTCTAAAATGGTTTTCTTTATGAAATGTGTACCTTGTTTCTGATATTATATTTTATCCATTCCACTGTGAGATTCTGAAAGTATAGATAGATAGCTCTGTGTACCGTGTATTTTTTTAATTTTATCAACCTAACAGTTCGTCTTGAGATAGCCTAAGGTTCGACGGGCTTTTATTGGGTTGAAGTTAGGTCTGTTTCATGGCGGGTTGTTACATTTGGTATCAGAGCTTAGGTTACTCGATCAATAGGGATAGGTATACGTAGAGTGTCATACTTATTATTTTTGAAAATATTTTTCAAAAATATACTATATATAAATAAATATATACTTAATTAGAATTTACTGCACAGTTTTAGACCATAGAAGTAGTTGTGACCATATTCCGAAAGGATGGGCGAGGCGACTATGTGTTGAAAAAATGAATAGAGTAGGGAATGGATGACGAAGGTCGTATTGTAAGAAATGTAAATGGAGTATATTGTAACTCTTAGATTAATAGAGCAATAAGTGTACAATAAATAAGGAGTTATAATAATTTAATTAGGCGTTGAATAGACTAATTAAGGAAATTGTTAAGGTATCTATGAGATTACAGAATTGGAAAGGTTGTAACTCTAAAAATATAATAGACAATGAATGTGTAATAAGTGAGGAGTTACAAGGAATTAAATAGATTAACGAGACCATTAAGGTGAAGTTAAATAAGTAAATAAATGTCCTTAGGAAACGTACGTTAAGGTAATAACCATTTAATACGGACAAAGTGACATTTATGGTAATAATAAATAAAAATGTTAGGTATTGATTAAGTATTACAAGGTAGTATAGTTATAAACATTCAGAAGAAAGGGATGGAAGAAGAAGAACATGCAATAGAAAAAATAATCATTAAGAAGGTTTTATGTTGAAAAAGATTTTCTAATATTTAACTCTACGTGAAGAATTGGATAAAAAGATTTTCTTTGGAAACTTCCTTTTACTACAGTATTAATTGGATAAAAAGATTTTCTAACATTAATTTAACTCTACGTGAAAATCATTATGAAGTTATTGTGTCGAAGTTAAGTACAAGATCTTATCGCCTGGAAGTTTGGGAGACCTTTTTATTGCAAACAGGCCATGTTTGTGCGAGATTGGCCCATGTTATATTTGTGCCCATGCAATTTGCTTATTTACTGCAACTTTGTACATATAAATAATATTCCTGTAATTGTTACAATTATACTCCATCGTTCTAGCCTGATTATCGTTGCCTAGGTGTTCCATTTGGCGAAACAGAACCATGATTAGACCAACTCTGCGGTTATTCCAGTTTTGAATAGGTCAAGTTTTGCTTCGACCATTTTCTGCTATAAATATTGCAAGTTTCATGTTGCGCCCTTTCGCTGGGGAGCATCAATCGCATTATTTGCCTCCTATTTACATATTTCTATCGCAAACTTCAATCCAACCACCCCAAGTCTAGTTGTGCTTTCCTAATTTGATCCTGGATTAATGGATTTCGATAACACCTGTCCAGGGTTCCTCCGGTTATCCTTGTTTATCCTTGGCCAAACGTGTCTCGCTAGGCCGCTACCACTGTCGTAGAAATCCAGTTTGTACGCCAGTTCCTGTCTTCGGGAATTGATAATTTAATTGCTTGATTTTGGGTGTTCCTTCTTACTGTTGCCATGCTTCAAGAAATAGCTGACGCTTGTAAGCCGGGGTTGAATTCTTCGGTCGACCTTCGCATGGTCTGTCCTATTAATGTTGCCTATCTCTGGGCAATAACAAATTTCCACTGGTCGGGGTTGAATTATTTGATGGACTCCTCAATAGTTATACCTCTCTGAGGTTGCCTATCTCTAGGCAACGGCACATTCCTGTTCGTGTTTGATCAAGTTTCTTTCGACCAGCCACTAACCCTGAATATTCCAAGTTTCATGCTGCTCCCTATTGACACGGGGTAGTAGTTGGAACGTTTACTTTCCTCTCTGTACAGTTCCGTTGTTTGTTTCCCTATTAGTATGACTCATCATTCCCAATGCCAGTATTCGGGCATTCACGGGATAGAAATATCGCAGGGAAAATTACTTGATTACCCCCAGTTTGGTCGTGCTTCTCTGATTCTAATCCTGGGTTAGGAAAGCCTAAAAATACATGTTTTTTTCTTTTCACGACTATCTTCACTACTACTCAGCTCAGCGTATCCTGCTAAGCCGTTAGCGCCGTCGTGGAAACTCAGTCGTGCAGTGGTTTCTATCTTTGAAAACTGGCGTGTGAATTATTCAATTCCGAGCATCCTTTCTTGAAGTTGCCAATTTCTGGGCAACAATCAAATTCCTGATGGCTTATGCCGAAAATCCAATCGTGGACCAATTTCTATCTCTGGAAATTAGAACATCAGTGGTTCGATTCTGAGAGTTACTCCTTGATGTTGTCTGTCTTCGGGCAATGTCAAATTCCTACAAGTCATGTTTGATTTATTCACTTGATCCTTTTGTTATTTTCTAAAAAGCTAGGCCAACTTATTTTATCGGCTCTGAAAGTTTCTGCATGCTAACGTCACCTATCCCTGGCAACGGAAAATTCCTATAAGTCGGGATTGATTCGTCCAATCGATCTGAAGCAGCTGTCCTTCCCGATGTCACCAATCTTCGGGTAATGGTAGGTTCCTGAAGGTGAGGGTCGAATTATCCGACCGACCCTTTAGTTCATCATTCTTCTTAACACCGTCAGACTCCGGACAATGCTAGATTCCTGAAGGCTGCAAGTTCTCCTTCTTGACATTGCCAATCTCTGGGTAATGTCAGATTCCTGAAGGTGAGGTTTTTCCTTCCTGGCACAGCCTGTCTTCGGGGAACACCAGATTCCTAAAGGATGGAGTTTCCCTTCCTGACGTTGCCAATCTCCGGGCAGTGCCAGATTTCTGAAGGTCACAGTTTTCCTTCCTGGCGTCGCCAATCTTCGAGCAACACTAGGTTTCTAAAGGATAAAATTTTTCCTTCCAAATGCCACTTATTTCCATCCAGAGTAAGATTCCCAAAGGTTGAAGTGAATGGGAAAACCTTATCATCGTCGCCAATTTCTAGGGCATGATGAATTCCTGAAGGTTAACCTAGATTGAATGTGGAAATCTTCTAGTCATCGCTTTCTCTAGGAAACGACGAATTCCTGAAGGTTAATTAAATTGGCAAGCCTCCTGATCATCGTCTATCTTCGGGCAATGCTGAATTCGGAAGGTTTGGAGCCGATTTAACCTATCAGCCCAGTGGTTTGAGTCGAATTTCTCCACCAACACAGGGGTTTAGACCTTCCCGACGTCGCCTATCCTTAGGCAATACCAATACTCAGAAGGTTAGGGGTCGATTTTTCCCATCGACCTGGCAGTTTGAGTCGATTTTCCCCATCGACGTGACGGTTTGAGTTTATTTTCCCCATTGACCCAGCGGTATAGAACTTCCCAACGTCACCTATCTTCGGGCAATGCCAATTCTCAGAAGGCTGGTGGTCAATTTTCCCCATCGACCCGGTGATTTGAGTCGATTTTCCCCGTTGACCCGATGGTTTGAGTCCACACTCCCCGTCCATTATCTAAGCATAGAGGAGCATTTTCTTGGCTATTCCACTAGTCACGCGGCATAGGAATATTCCTTATAAGAACATGGTTCCATTGGTTCTAGAAGCTGACTATATTCATGAGTAGAAGAAGTGGCAAGTCCTGCCTATTTACAGTGCCCCTGGTATCCTCAGGTGGCTTATTTCCAAAAGCAAGTTGAGAAAGTCTAAGTGTAATAGTGCCACAGTAAGTCAATGTTCCAAGAATGTAGGATTGGGATTCCATCAACAATTTCCAGATTGAATGTTTCATCTCCAAGCTTATGATCGATCATATAGGGTCCTTCCAAGTTCGGGCCAAGCGCTCTCATACTCTGGAGAACTCGTTTTAAAACAAGATCTCCTACCTCAAAGGTATGGTTGCGAACCTTGGTGTTGATATGTCGCACTACCCTTTTTTGGTGAGCACCAACCTTTAATTCGACTTCTTCCCTTTTTTCATCAACCAAGTTGAGAGACTCGAGTAGGGGCTCCTCGTTCACCTTTAGGTCGAAATGCCTTTTACGATGAGAAGGGACTTCTAGTTATATCGGGATCATTGCTTCCGATCCATATGCCAAAGCGAACAACGAGTGTCCAGTTACTAACTTAAGTGTTGTTCTATAAGCCCATAGTGCTAGTGGAAGCTCATCAACCCAATTGCCTTTAGCTTTAGTCAGTCGCATCTTCAAGGTGGATTTGATGATTTTGTTCACTACTTCTACTTGTCTATTCGCCTACGGATGCTCCACTATAGAGAAGCTCTTCTCAATTCTATATCGATGGCAGAAGTAATTAAACTTAGCATTCTCGACCTGAGTTCCATTACCTATGATGATCTTCTAGGGTACTTCAAACCTACAAATAATATTCTTCATTATAAAATTGATTACCTTTTTCATTGTAACTGTGGCCAGCGGTTCCGCTTCAACCCATTTCATAAAGTAATCCACTGCAATGATAAAATACTTGGCTCTACATTTCACTATCGGTAGCACACGATGATGTTGATTCGCCAAATTGAAAATGGTCATGGGCTGACCTGCTAAGTTCCGTCGATAGGGCTCTTGGAATCTCCGCAAACCTCTGGCATTGATCGCACCGTTTGGCATAGTCAGCAACATCCTGATTTATCGTTGGCCATAAATATCCATAGCGAAGTATCTTCCATGCCAGAGTCTGCCCCCCGTATGATCACCACAACTTACCTCATAGACTTCCATGATGATCTTCCTAACCTCATCCTTGGCTACACACCGAAGCATGGGAGTTGAGAATCCTCTCATGTATAGTACTCTGTCATGCATCATGAATCATGTCGTTTTCCAGAGAAGTTTCTTCCATCTATTCCTATCTCACAAGAGAGTTCCATTGACCAGATAGTCCTTGATTAGGCTCATCCATGACTCCTCTTTTATAGTCCCTACAATCTAGTCGACATACATCTGATTGTGCTTGGAGCTGTCAAATTTCCATCGGAACCAATCCTATTAGCTGCGCTTCCCCAAAGCTAGCTAGCTTAGCTAATGAACCAGCCTTCATGTTTTCCTCTCTATAGATGTGCACATCGTATAATGCTCTATGTCTTCAAGCACTTTTGGTGCTTTCGACAGGTATGGGAATTGCTAAATATGTGCAGCGTCTTTATCCACAGTTCCTTGGTTATCCTCAATCCTACTATTAAAGCCTCATACTCAGCTTCGTTATTAGTCGCAGGAAAATTCCAGCTTCAACACATAACAAATTGATCGTCCTTCTGATGTTTCAAATAATACTCCTGCCCTCAAGCTAAATTCATTTGAAACACCATCACAAACAACTTCCAATGAGGAGCTACAACTATAGCAACCTCTTCCTCTTCACCATCATGCCTGGAAAACTAGACGATGAAGTCTGCCGATGCTTGCCGGATTATTGCTCTCCTTGAATGGTAAGTAATATCGTACCAACTCAACTCGATATTCCATTTCAACAACCTACCCAATGTCTTGAGGCGGTACTAAACCTACTTCAGAGGCTGACCTATCGGTACTTTGATTGGATGAGCCCTAAAATACGGTCATAACTTCCTAAACATGATCAGCAAGCAATATTTAAGTTTCTCCATCTTCGGGTAATTCTTTCAGCTTCAGTGAACCGCTTGCTAATATAGTACACCGGTCTCTGAATCCTTTCCTCCTCACGCACTAGCGCTACACTGAGTGCATGAGCAGACACTGCCAAGTAAATGAATAAATCCTCCACTTCTAGCGGTTTGGATAAGACCATGGCTTTCCATGTGCCTCAGTAATTCCTTGAAGGCATTTTCATAATCCTGATTCCATTCAAAGTTCTCCTTACCTTTTTTGAGGGCATCGAAGAAAGGTATATATGTCGCTCATGAGATGAACCGAATCAATGAAACGATCTTTCCATTCAAGCTATGAAGTTATGCCTTCGTGGTTGGGGCAGCTACATTCCTTAAGGCATTAATCTATTTCAGATTAGCCTCGATGCCCCATGCGTTGACAATAAATCCCAGAAAATTTCCCAATACTACTCGAAAGAACATTTTAACGGATTTAGCTTCATTCTGTATTTTTGTAAAACTTCAAGCATCTCTGAAAGATCATCCAGATGGTTCCAAGACACTCGTGATTTTACAAGCATGTCATCTACATATACTTTCATCGTCTGCCTGATCTGATTCTTTAACATGGAATTTACCAATCTCTGGTATATGGCTCCAGCATTCTTCAAATCGAACGGCAAAACACAGTAGCAGTATAATCCTAAGTCCATTATAAAGCTAGTATTTTTATGATCCAGTATATGCATCAAGATCTTATAGCCTGAATAAGCATCTATAAAGGAGAGCAATTCATATCCTGCAGTCCTGTCTACCAGTTGGTCAATCCTAGGTAAAGGAAATCTATCTTTCGGGCATGCCTTATTCAAGTCTAAGTAGTCGATACACGTTCGCCATTTTCCATTTGAGTTCTTGACCAACACAAGATTGGATACCCATTGGGGTATAAAGGGTCACGGATAAAGTCATTCCCCAATAGCTTATCCACTTCTTCTTTCAACACAGCGGATCGCTCGTGACCCAGACTACGCCTTTTCTGTTTTATTAGAGCGAATAATGAGTTAGTATTCAATGCATGAAATGCTATCTCCATCCATATCCCGTACATATCTGAATGTGTCTAGGAGAATACATCCAAGTTTCCTCAAAGGAACTTCACCAATTCCTTTCTTAAGTTGGTGTTGAACTAATATCCAATCTTCAGAACTCGAGCAAGATCATCCGGCTGGAATATTCACCGTCAACTCAGCCGATGCTGGTTGCCCTTTCCCTAACTTTTTTCTAGGATCCATAGCCTTATCGAACTGGGTATGGTTCCCAAACCATGGTTCAAGTATTGGTTGCTATGCTTGTGAAGCCTGAATGCAGAGAGTTTTCTCCACATTCTTGCCTTTCTCACGTCGCTTCGATTCTCTGAGTTCTACGATGTAGAATTCTTTTCCAGCGCTTTGGTCACCTTCCACTACTTTGACCCCATTTTCTATTAGTAATTTCATCACCAAACACCAAGGCATCAATACTATCCTAGAATCAGCCAGATCCGGTCAACCCAAGAAGGCATTGTATTCCAAGTACTCGTCCACGATAACGAACTTCTAAATTTGGACTATCTTGCGATCTCCTTCGCCTAGTTCTATAGGAAAATCTATCATTTCGATTAACAGTTTTTCCTCGCCTGTAAATCATTAATCTTGGTTTTACAAGTTATAACCTCCTTCATGTTGATCTTCATTTGATCAAATGTTCCCCTGAACAGTATATTCACCGAATTCCATGTGTCTACCAAGACTCGGCAATAGTTGTCGGTCCAATTTTGACTATTACTACAATGGGGTCAAAAGTTGGTGCTTTAAATCCATCGGCATCTCTATTTCTGAATATGATATCATTGGTTATCATCCTCTTCTGCTTGGTCGGAGCTCCAACTTCTACCGTGAAGTAGCCTTCCTGCGGTACGTGCTTCAGCAAGCTCGCGTACCATTCCATTTTCCTCTAGCTTTTCTCTACCGGATGGTGTCCTCCAATTATGGTATTTATAATCAAATTTCCATTATTTCGTCTGGGTTCTTCTCTTCTCAGTCCGGGCTGATTCCCTTCGGCAAGCAACCCATAGGGCATACTAGAGGAGCCTATTCTCCCTTATCTCCTTCAAATGTCGGCACTCATTTGTGTTGTGTCCATGAGTTTTATGGAAATGAAAGAACTTCCTAGTGCACCTTTCTTACCCGTTGCTTCCCTCCTTGGCGGTTTCTTATATCATACTTTTCCTTGAGTGGATAGGTATATGTTCTCCAATGTATCATTCAAAGGATTTTAATCTTCTGGTCTCAAATTCCACAGATGTTTCTTATTACCATTACTCCTGGAGCCTTGATTCCATTTCTTATTATTACTAGAGTTTCAAGCATTTGTTACCGCATTACCAACGCTATCTCCAGATTGTTTAACCGCCACATTGCTCTGGATAACCTCCTTTGACCATCCGTTATCGGTATTCCCCAAAGCTAAACTTGCTTCCTTCAGGCGTAGAAACTAATTAACCTTTCGATGGAACTCTTTCATGGTTGCAGGTTGCTTCATCTTTAGCCATCTTTCAAAACCCATAGCTGGAAGGATGCTCAAGACCAAAGCCATGAATACAAGATTTTCCTTAGGAATACTAACTTCAGTAACAACAACATTAAGCTGATTCAAGAAACTTTTCAATGACTCCTTAGGCCCTTGTGACAAGCTTGACAAGGACATCACGTTCTTGGGACATGCAGCATGCAGCTAAAACTACTCCAAAAATTTCCTAGTCAACTCATCGAAATTCGATATGGATCTCGGTGCGAGCCTAATGAATTATATCGATGCGACTCCCTTCAAGAAAATGGGAAAGCATCTACATCAAACAACATATATTGCCTCAGCACCATCAATGTTCCATTCATACTTGAGTGAATACAGTCTAGGTTCGGTAGTCCCATTGTATGATGGCATAGTCGGCATTATAATCTTCCTCGGATACTCTTCTCTCAGAATGTTCTCTGTGAAGGGAGTTCTGCTAGCTGCAAAACCCCAATCCTCATTCTTTATGCCTTTACTTTCTTCAACCAACTGCCTAACCATGTCATCTATGTATTCCTCATTGGTACGGTACTCCACAGGATGACTACCAGGAGCTGCACCATGTGTTTGGCTCCGTAAATGTCCTTAGCTTGCCTGCTGACGTCTAGTGTTTCCACTCTTTGGATGAAAAACTCCTATAGTATTCCATTGGCGTGTGGTTGGTTCAGCTATGGCTGTCTGAACTCCATCTCTGTTAGCCTCAACATCCAGCTCAAGATCATCATCATCAAGTTGCAGGTCACCTTCAGAGTCTAAAACATCCATTGCATTAGCTTTCTATCCTCTATTCTCTATCAAAATCCTCTCGGTACCAAGAGAAATCCTCTCTGTACCAGGTGGTCTCCTTGTGGGGGAGTACTTCTGCTTCCTCCTTCAAGTCCTCCAACAACTACATCAACTCCTTCCTTCTACTTTTGCTTTCCATCTCTTCTATTTTAACCAGAAACAGATGAGTTTTAATGTTCTAACCTAGGTGAAGTTTCCCTTCTAGTTCTTCTGGTTCTCTATGGTTATAGGATTAGCAAAACATCCATCTTGTCCATTAAAGCTTTTTGACTATCTACCATCTTCTGCTTTAATTCCTACAGCATCTTATCAAACTCTCCTTTAGTAACCACTTCCTATTGAGCAGATGATCATGGTATTTCCTGTTGGTTACTAACTTCAACTTGGTGAGAATTCCCTTCATCACCACCAGCCACTGCTCCTGTGGATCTATTTGATCTTCTAGGTGCCATTGACTTCAAATGGCAAATTTCCAAATTCTTCAAGCAAAACTTATGGATCTAACCACTGGACCTCTTCAAATCTAAAATAGCAAACTAGATCTAACCTTGATTGGATTTTCTTAGTGAAAGTACCAAAATGTTGATGCCAAAAGTGGCACAACATCCAAATATGACCTGTTGTAGGATTAGATCTGGTAGAAACAACAAGAAAGTGTAGAAAAGTGTAGAAAAATAGAGAGACAGACTTTTTATAGTTGTTCGGCAATCCTTGGCCTACGTCCACTTTATATTTGTATTGATTATGGATTTGATAGAGGTTTAAAAAGAAATTAAAGTCGCTAGTACAAAGGGTTGATAGGTTCTTAACCCTAGAACTGCCAAAAGTATCTGCCTATGTGACCATTGTGAGGGTGGGATAGGAGATGAATAAGAAGCAGAGTCCAAGATCCTTTTTTTGGTTAACATAGGGCTGGTATTTATAGAGAAATAACCCCGCAGATCCAGGGGCTCGCATGAGTCAAAGTCCAAAAGCAAGCCCAGAGGCCTAAAAGAGAGCACGTGGCCCTATAGCCAAATTGACCTCTCGGTATTGAGAGTTTTTCTTCGGTGATAACTTAACTTTCAATTTTCTTTGCTCTTCTATCTCCATGTAATCTAAACTATTCTCTATAGAAGTTGAGTCATTCCATATGATTCCTTTGATAACACTTGTGTTATCCTGCTTTCTTGGCTTTCTTCTCATCAATCCTTGAAGTTGCCTTTCTAATCTTCAAGATAAGCACTTGATGACGACTGGTTGGATTAGTATGTTGATCACAAGGGAATTGTAGAGCCCAAAGAGCTAAAATAAGCTTTCGGTACAGAGAGGTCTCTTAAACATCAATATACTTGTAACTTTTGGAGTTTCTTCCTTTTCTCTTCTAAGTGTGTTCCTAAGCTCTCGAGTCGTCTCGTCTTCGTTTTGATGCTCTAACTTCCATTGAAAACCTACTTGGTTAAAAACTCGGTTAACACCCAGCCTCCTTGGTCGATCTGTGCCAACCAACCCCCATCGATCGGTGCTGATCCATTCGGCCAACCAAGCATGGTTGATCTGGATTTCTAGTAAAGAAGAGCATGTAAGAGGCATAATATTGAGGCTAAGAACCAAGATCTGAATGCAAGCTTACAGCCACATGGAGAAAAACTAGAAGGACCATGCACAAATGGGGGGCACGAGGAAACCTTGGATCAAAGGCATGTTGAACCTCAAAGATTGCAACTGAGTCAGGAAGATCACATAGATGAGATGTTACGAAAAGCACTTTAAGGTGGAGTCCTGGATCGAAGTTTGGAGGATGTGGATCGAAACTTATTTTCCTTAAACATTCGATATGTTATGAATCTGTTGGATCTGCGCCAGCACACAGTGGGTTAAATGGGTAAGTTCCAATAAAATTATTCCATTTTAGATGTTAAGACCTATGAAGTCTTAATTTATTTAAATTTAATCTAAATTAATTTAAAAGTAAATCAATATTTTATTTTATTTGTAAATAATGTTTTATTTAATGTTATAGTTGTATTGTATAATATAACATGTGCATCATATACATATGTGTATGAACATGTATATGCAACATATACAATGTACATGGTTTAACAAGCTCATATATAAGTGCTGAGATTTATACCGCAATAGACATGTTAGCCGCTACATATGCATATGTGATGTTTATATATATATGTATATAGTTTTAATACGATATAAAATTATATTTGTTAAACATAAATATTTTGATATACATACATACATACATACATACATACATACATATATGACATTATAATATAAAATAATTATAAATGTTAATATAATATCTTGAATTGAAATTCAAATTTTAAATTTTAGAGTCAGATCTCCAAACTAAATATCTTTATTTCAAATTCAAATCAATATACTAATTATATATATATATATATATTATATATATATTGCACATAAGTTTTTTGAAAAAATATTTACATATTATCTTATATATATTAAATTAATATTTAGCAACTCTATATATAATAATTATATGTATAAATATGTTTTAATGTAGACAAATAATTATAATATATATGTACATATATATATATGTGTGTGCCATAATAATATATGTTAATAAATTGTGTTTTCAAAGGCTTGTGGTTTTGAAAAATTGTTTTGTATTATAGATTTCAGTGCAGAAATCCTGGAAAAAAATATATTATTTTTTCGAAAACTATTTTATACATATACAAAAAATTTATTAAATATTTATATGTGTATTTTTGAATACATACACACACTTTGTATAAAAGTTAAGTATTATATTTAAAATAAATTATATATATATATATACATATTTAATTTAATCTATATAATTTTTTTTAATTTATGAAAATACTATAATAATATAAATAAAAAATATATATACACACATATAATTTTGTTGTTGGCCGAATAACATGTAGATACATATATATAATTTTTTTATTTTAATACACACACATACATACACTTACACAAATGTGTGTGTGTGTGTCTGTGTGTATATATATATATATTCATTCTATGTTGACAACACAGACATATGCGGATTCATGATAATATATGCATATAGATTAAACTACTAGAATGACAAGATGTGCAAATATATACATATATGAACTAAAACAAAATTATTATCTTGCTATAGCCTAGCTGTAACACGTTGAAATATTAAATCAGTTGGCTCCTTGAATCTGTATCCAAAACAGCCCGAGAGCTACCAGACTTAAAGTAGCAGCCACCGATGCACCAATTTTATTCCAAGTTGTGTTTTAGTTGCTTCGAAATGTGAAGGATAGTATTTGGTAGAGCTGGCCAAAAATGGTGAAGGAGGAGGTAAAAATTAGATGGTGGAAAAATGGGGTTTGAGTGTTTAAATTGGGGAGATACGAAGGAACTAAAAGTAGATGCAAATCCACATTTTCCTCTTACTATTACACACCTTTTGAATCAATATTAAACCCCAATTATCCCCCATGGCTGGCCATCATAGCTTAATTTTGGGCCTCCAAGTTGCTTCTAGCATGATCAAATAAATATGCATTTAAATCTAATTCGATTGCACATCAATATCATATATTGATACATATGTATACAACTTTTATACCCACACTATTTCAGCAAAAATTAAATAAATCTTTTAATTAATATTTCATAAATATGAATTAATTTGATTAATTTATAAAAATTATAATTAATTAAATCAGTTGATAGTCGAAATATTCAACGTTTCGGTTGTATGACTCTTAGGGGTAAATTCGACCAGCGATTGGTATCGAACAATTCGAATATTAACATTCACACATCTCCTTAGCTAGTAGTGTGACATTATGACTAATTTATGCTTACTTAGTTCGATAAATTCCAAATTTACTTATTTTAAGCATTACTAGTAGTGACAATTATTTACACCAATTCTCTTCGTCAAAACTTGTGGAATTTGGTAATGGTCATGATTCCAATATCGTCTATATTCAACTTTATAGTCCAAACACAAAGTCCTTTGTTCAGTAAGAACAATTATTATTAACCGAATTACTTTGGCCAAAGATTTTGACTTTGAGTTGACCTCAGTTGACCATGATACTAACCTCATATAACCGAGGAGATGAATCCTCTATTCAATAGTATTTCACTTCCAATGTTTCCACTCGACCCAACTATAGTCGTTTGATTGACGTTATGCCATGATTTAACTATAATCAAACCAGAGTTTCCATATTGAAGCTCAACAATATTCTGAAGTCAAAAAAATAGTGTAATATTGTCACATCGATATTTTCTATTTGACCTTAGTTATATTAACTAACAGAAAATTACCAAGTGAGTCATTCCGTGGTTATCTAATAATTATCGGTACGTAACCCCTTAGTACCCCAGCAACCATGAGTAATACATTGTCCAGAATTTGAAGAGCGTTACATACTCTAGTATCAATGGATGCATTGATATCCAATTTCGATAAATCTTGACTAGAAATATTTAAAATGATGTGTTTATTACATTATGATAAAATTGTTCATGATTACAACACCATGTAATTACTATCACAAAACATTATGGATTTTCTGTTAAATATACTTAAATCAAAAATATATAATTATAACACATTACAACAAGTATATAGCAGAAAGAAAAACACCTTTATTTTGAATGAGATTTTATTATAGAGTTAATAATTTACAATAAATTATAGAATTGCCTTTAGGGCATATCCCTACTCTGTCAGAATCTACCAGATATTAAGGTACCTACGTTGGATCCATATGATGGAAGAACTGAACATACAATTCATTTGGTGAGATACATCCAACACATGGGAGTGTTGGGAGCTTCCGAGGAAGTGATGGGATGTTTTTTTCCACTATACTAACTGATTTGGCTGCCATATGGTTTCTTCAACTTGACACAGTTCATTAGCACATGGATCTAGTTAGTTAAGAAGTTCACGAGCTAGTTCAGGGTTCATATTATTCGACCAAGGAGTGTGACGTCACCTTCGAATGTGAAGCAAAGGGATAAGAAATCATTGCAAAGTTATTTAACCAGATTTAATGCACCAACCACTACAGTTCAAGAACCAGATTCATCGATAATTCTTATGGCGGTGGTTGCAAGAGTCGATAATCATATTGAGTTTAATAAGGTGTTAGCAAGGGATCCACGAGTGGATCTGGCAGATTATTATTGTCAAAATGAAAGGTATTTATGTCAAGAAGATGAGAAAGCTAAAAATTTCAAAGTTAATGTTGTTGAGGGTGGAGGACCATCCAAAGTAGGTTTTGGAAAGGGTAAAGGAAAGAGAAAAGCTAATGATGTTATAGGAGCCCCAAAGCATCCTAGAAGGGAGTCAAAGTTTTCTTCTTAAAATAACTTAATCGAAACCCCAGAAATGATTTAGTTAGAAACTACAAGGCAAGTTCAATATAGAAAACCTCCTAAAAAAAGTCCATGGAATGTAGGAGGAAGTTTAGGAAATTTTGTTTGTTTCATGAGTTAGATGAACACAATATGAATCTGTGCAGGCAATTGCCAGATTCAATTGAGGAGGAAGTCTGGAGCAATCAATTGCAACAATATGTAAGGAATCCAATAACTATAGCGCAAACCGCAGTGGTGCCACAGACACAGCCACCACTGTGGTGGACGACCTTGATCGTCATAGAGGCAATTGACATAGCATGGTAATCCCATGATCAAGATGGATTAAAATTAGGTCTATTTTTCATTTGCTTTATTTATTCCTTAAATAAATTATAGAGTTTACCTTATGGTTGCATACATATGCATACGATCTTGATCGATCTCATAAGCATGCTTTGAGTTTAAGCCCGAGGGTAATCCTCGATTGGACTATTTGTTAAGATTTCCATTTGATGCACTTTGATTTAAATGCAATAAGGTTGCATGAATAATCAACTGATTAACATTATTTCAGAATCACTGGCTATGAATTCATTTGAACCTAATATTTGGTTCTGACATTGCCATGAGATACTAATTGAACTAGATTAACTCTTATATTTGATACATAGACTGATAGATTATGGTTCCATGAACCGGAGAGATAAGGGCGATGGACCACAAAATACAAGCCCCCTCACCAGAGAGTGAGTGGATGGGCTTGCATAAAATAGCAAGTTCTCTCATCGGGGAGTGAGTGGATGGATCCGCCTTAAACATTGGGTCCCCTAATTGACGGTTTAGTGAATGGGGTCAATACAAGTTTATGATTGTTTAATTTGGGGAGATTAAAACTTCAATTCAAGGTATAAACACTTTTTAACTTAGAATGACTTGATTATGATTATTAAATGATTGATGGATATCATTGCCTTAATCATGTTGGACTTACTTATAATGGGACGCTAAGAGATATTGGGCAATTTATAAGTAATGTTTCAAACAAGGGCAATACGTCAACAAGAAACATTGAAACTTGATATATGATATCCTATTGGTAATACTTTGATTTGTACAAACTTACTCGTAATGAGATGTTGGTAAATACAAAAAATTTGGAATCATGCATTGGCTGGGGGAAACCATAACCTTACTCACTAACACGTGATTTACATTGCATGATAGCATATGATTTATGATTTATTTATGATATATGAACCATAAGAGAATGCGGGATGACGGCGATTTATAACTAACAACCAAGCAAGAATATGAGTCTTGACCTTGATGGATCTAGAGTGGAATTTGATTTGCAGGTGGGTCCCGGTCAATTGGATGATCCACTACAACTGATTTGATAGATTACTTAAAGACATTAATGACAATTTGTAAGTCTCGATGCATGTTCTTGATCAAAGCATGCTTTGTATCTGTAAAAGCATGCTTGGGGGCAAATGTTATTGGAAAATTTTCCACGGTCTTGGAATTGACTCAAGTCAGAGGATTTGAACTACAAAATGATGAAGAAATGAATAAAGAAGCTTAAAAGAGAACAAAGATGAGTCTCTAGAAGAAAAGTTCACATTTGGAACAAACTTGATCGATGGGTACCAATTGATCCATCGATAGGTACCGATCGATAGGTATCAATCGGTCAAAAATTGGATTTTTTTTTATCTCGGTTCCAACTATAGACTTATATGCTATCTTGATATTCAAGTTTTGAGAATGAGGATCAATTGGTATCGATTGATCCAAATTACTATTTTTTTCCTGGTGACCCAAAGAATGAAGACAAGCATTTCTGATAAAAGGAGTCGAAGAAATGGTCAAAATATTAATTGGTATCAATCGATGGATCGATCTCTACCGATCGATGGAGCGATCTATACCAATCAATCAAATCTTTATAAACGTACAAATTGACTTGTTCTTTGTGCTTAAAACCCAGATCTAACTATTTAAGCTATCCAAATGAGATTTAGCAATTTTGGTGCGTGGATTTGCATTTAAATAGCAAGCTATATCATATGGAAATGGACTTTTAGTAAATCTATATGACTTTGAGCACTTTAATCAACTTTTCAAAGGGAATACTCTGCCAATCCGAGCTCTAACCTTTGTAATTCAAAAGTCCATTGTAAATTGATTGTTCTAAGATAGAGTACTCAATAAGAATGATAAAGTAGATGTAGGCCAGCAATTTGCCGTACCACTATAAAAATATTGTGTCTTCTTTCTCTCTTTTCTCTTTGATTTCTTACTTTTTTCATTTATTTAATGCATTCTTATCTATTTGGGGTGTTAACAATAAAAAAGGCTAATGATAACATTACTATGATTCATAATCTTTAATAATTAAGAGTGCTATCGATTTAAGAAATAATGTATTTTGTAAGATACCCACATGATACAATTATCTTCCATATCTTATATCATTGTATAAATACCATATGTATGTACTTACTCATGAACTCTAAATTGGGTTTGTTTTAGCCATTATAAATATGACTTATATATACATAATATGTTAATTTACTTATACCTTTTATAATTTCAAAAATACTTGTATTATATGCATAAGAGTGTGTGTATTATGCTAGGGATGTAAGAAGGTGTAATGACCTGAATTTTCCGTCATTTGATTTTGAATATTTAAATGGTTTTAAATATTGGATTTGGAATATAAAATGGGTTTTTGAATATGAAATTTTGGTTGAAATTATAGAATGACTTTAAATTTCAATTACAGCGATTTATTGTAGTACCGAAATGGTGAATAATTGAAATTGAGTTGAATATGAATCGAAACAATTTCTAATGTTGATATAAATTCTATTTGAATTAGAATTGAGTTAGTAAGTTTTTAAAACTAAAATTTCAAGTGATTTCGACAAATTTTGAAATCTTCGATTTAATCGACACGTTAAAATAGCAATCCGGGGCACAGTCTCGGAATTCGACGAAACTAGTTCCATTAGATCTGTAAAAGTGTATTATTATCGGGTTTCGAATTTCATAGCGCTTGGATTTACCATTTGATCGTACGGGATAGAAACACGTTGAAATTAATATCGGTAATTTAATATCATAGTTGGGTTCAAAAAGCTATCTTCTTCATACAATCGAATTAGGCCTCGAGACTAGTTCCATTGCATTCGGAATAGGGGTATAACATTAGGAACTCTAGGCGTCACACCTCGATAGGAGTTTGGGATTTTAAGTTACTTTAAACAAGATATTTTGTAATTAAATAATATTATAAATTGTTAAAGTCAAACCTTCAGCCACTCTCTGCGTACGAAGCTGACTACCTGAGATGAGCCACCCTACGATCGTATTTACCCCTTTTTCTTTAAAAAAAAGTTCCCTCTCTTCTTTGTTTTAAAAACAAAAAGGAAAAAAAATGAATCAAAAAATGAAAAAAATTATATATGCTCCACCAAAAATCTCTAAAGCAACCTTCTTTAGTTTTGTTTAGGCCTAGGTTTTAAGTTACTCGAGTATGGTGATGTTCGACTTTGTTTTGGGAGGGCCGAACATGCTTCGAAGCTAGGGTTTTAGATTCTTGAGCAATGGATCGTCGATTCGAGAAATGGAAGGTGGAGTCGTGTTAGGGGTGGAGATAGGCAGCTTGTCGCCAAATCTTGGATCATGTGGTGACAAACTGTATCGCGTGAACAGTGCCCGCCATTGAGGACAACAGTATGTCGTGATGACTAATCTTGGACCAGACTAGATGAGGTTGGGTAGGATGGAGGCTCTCGCGAATTTATGAAGAATGGCGGTGGTCTCGTGCCATTTCATGGAGGATAGAGGAAGTATGAGGTGGGGATTGTGCACAGCCGTGCATTTCAGTTCGTGTATAGGGGAGAGTTTAGATTTGGCGAAGAAGAGTTGTTTTGCTAATTAAGGTAATTAATTAACTAATGAAGGATTAGTGAAATTAATATATATATAATTTAATTCGTGAATCTTATAAATGTTATTACTAATTCATGTGAGACCCAAATGGAACAAAATAAGTTGCGTTGCACTCGTATTGACAAGCACTAGGCAATGGATTTAAATTGGAGTTGATTGGAGTTAACAGGAATTTGGATTAAAATTAAACGCTTTTTTAATTTTAATTCAAACGGAATGCTTAAGCGCTAACAAAAATCAAGGTGATTAAATCTCACTCATTTGGATTGTTGGTTTAATTTAAAATAATTAAAATTAATTATTGGATGATTGGTTGAATTGATATATTATTATCAGTTGAAAATTATATTATATATAGTATTATATATATTAGTAGTTGGATTGAATATTCCCATCGATTGGAGTGGAATAGACACTATACGCCCCGCATAATAGCGGATGACCATATATTACCACGATATTCCGCCTCGAAGCGGGATTGGTATTTTATGATATATAACATCTGTTAATGCAGACAAATAGGTTGGACGGATCCAACTGGATTCCTCAAAGTGGTTGATTTTATTTTCATATATAGTGATATATGATGTGTGTGGATAATCTGTTATAGATTGATTGTGATATGTTTGACTTTTTGGATGCTATTGTAGCACGGGCCTTAATTTTGGTATTATATATTCCACAAATAGTATTTTTGAATTTGAAAAAGAAAATAAAAGGAGAATTTGGAAATAAAAATATTTATACTTAATTTTGGATTATTAAATAAGAGATGGGTTTGAATTAAATACAAGATTTGATTTTGGAAATTTATTTAACTACCTTGTAAAGTGTTTTCGATATACATATTTTTAAATAATCCATACAAGGAATTTTTAAACAATAAGTTTTAAATGAGATTTCTTAAACTAGGGAATGAAGGTGGAAATTGAGATTTTTAAAAGAAATTGGAATATAGTTTGGATTATATAAGAATAGATTTCTAAATGAAATTTTAAATAGAAATCGATTTATAAATGGAGTTTGTTTAATATAAATCTGTTGTTAACAGAGAAAAACCGGAAATGATTTTATAAATTTATAACGATGTTTATAAATAAAGTGGAATGATTATCATTTGATAAGATAGAAATATAAAATTCACTGTGTGAATTTAAAATGAGACATGGAAATCAGTTTAGAAAAAAATAGTTGATTCTATTTTGGAATTTGGAGATAGTTGTGAAATTGGAAATGAAAATAGATTTGTGATAAATCGAGAGAGATTCATAAATATGAAAATGGTTATGTTGAATTTTAAAAATAAATTTTTATCGAGAAGTTAGTTTTGCTTTTAAAAGGGGATTTAATTTCTTAAACTATGGAGTTTAAAAACTGTTTTAGTATTGAAATGTTTCAAAAAAGTTGGTTATTTAAATATTCAATATTAGTTGAAATGAAATTTTAATGTTTATAACAAGCTTTGTGAATCGATTTTTACTACTTATAAATGATTTAGAAATTAGTTATCGCCATCTATTTAAAAAGTGTTTTGATATTTTAAATAATTACTTAAAAGTGTTCTAAAAATAAATTATTATTCTTTAAAAATACTTATTATTTTATATATGGAATTTAAATGCAAGTGATTGGGATATGTTTATAAGTACTCTTGAAATCTGTAAACCAAGTTATTTAATGGAGGTGGTTAAGAGAAAATTTATAATGGAAATTCTGGGAACTTAAGGAAATTTCCAAAGTGTTTAAATACAGAAACTTCGGAAATGAATTAGAATTCATAAAAGAAGTTAGAAATGAGTAGTTGAAATTATAGACAAGTATAATCGATTTTGGAAATTTTAAAGGAAAATTAATTAATGGATTTCGAAAACTTATAGAATTCGTTATAAACGAGTTAAGGAATTTACAAATAAATTGTAAAGGATTTTGAGAAATAGGAAATAAATGGAATATTTCCTAAGTATTGGAAATAAAATGATTTTAGGAAAATATACTTATAAATATTCCTAGTATTGGACTGGAAGGGTTTGAAATATTTTAACTACATGATTATTATTATAGAAATATTTTCAAAGTGTTGAATTATAAATGGAATTGGAGAAAAAATATTCTATGTATTGATATGATTTGAAAATATCCTGTTATGGATATAAGTATTTGAAATTGTTTTCAATTATTAAATATACTGGAAGATATTTGAATATATATCTTGGTTAAGATATTTTGAAATGAATGTTTGAAAGATTTTTAAAATCGGGAGTAGTGACTGCTTATGTGTGTTATTTGATGGTTAAATAACTGATTATCAAATCAGGCCAAATTCATTAATCGTTTCGAAGAGATCGGGATCAGATTTAATTATTCAAAAACCACTTCGATTCGATTTGAGCGTTACGAATTATGATATCATGAAGCTAATGAAGACGGTGATTTTGGAGATTCGGTTTGTTCAGACCCAGAACAACTTGTATGGATGAATGCTATCATTGCATCATTGCCTGGAAGGCAGTGTTAGCATTTCAAGTATGAATGCTATTCTAAAGGTAAAACGTAGCCTCAAGCCTCATCAACCGGGAATGACTAAGACAGGGGAGATGCAGTAGGGTTAAGTGGGTCGGACCCAAGTAGGGTATGTTACCACTTTTCTAGATACCCTCGGATATATTAAAATTATGGATATGGTTGTGCATGGAAAAGAGAGCACTCGATAGGGTGGGAACACCCGGAGTGATAACATATTCAGCACTATCCAGCAAGGGGTAGGCCGGTCCTGTGTTGGCAGGGATCGTTAGGTACGATCTCTGTACACTTTTCTAGAGGTGTACTGTGGCGGGCGGTACCCCAGTAGCCCTATCATTGTAAGGAATCCAATATCTATTATGAGCCTGTACGGTTTTAGATGTGCCCAACTATGTTGAAATGTGAGATGCAAGCATTTCAGCTATTTTATAGTTTATTTTCTATAGACACTATTATAATATCAAATGATTTTGATATAAAATGTTTTGGTCATCGTAAGATAAAAACCCGTCGTATTTATGTGTAACGTGGTCTTACGAGATACCTTTGTTTTTTTAAAAGGATTTTGATAACAGTAATAATTCAAATTGAGTGTGTTTTCTCATGCTGGTTTTCAAGACTGACTCGGGTGTTATTTTATTATAATGCTCGGGTCAAATCGAGTATTACAGATTCAGGTTAGGATGCTATGGAGCTTAGGAGACGAGCTGGAGAAGTCTCAAACGTATTCCACGTACTTGATTATATTCCGATGTGTGTGTGTGTGTGTATGTTGTATATTCAGCACTTGTAAGGACAAGTTATTATAACTGTCCAGATTGATTTGTTGACACTTGTACTCTGATAATTGTATGTATATTAACAGTTACAGTTTATTTTTTATAAAGATCTGTATTTATCTATTATATATTGTTCCGCTGCGATTTGTGAGATTATGTATTGTTGTTTCTGTTCTTCTTATATCCTCTTCTTTCTCTTAGTTATTCGCCCTTTCGTACAATTTGGGTTGGACAAGTGTGGTTTATTGACAACTCAAAGGGTACGGAAAGGTGGGTCATTACAGAAGATATGCCACCGTCCCACCCCATTTTAATTCAAGCCCTAATAGATGTACTTTTCGATACCGAGATTTTAACTCATTTAAGTGATTATTACATGCCTCCACAAATATTAGACCGCTAAAGTGCGGCTACCAAGGCTCGAATTCTCTCCCGCTACTGGGAAGCTAGGAACTCTTACCAACTGCACTAGAGCTGCAGAGAGATTTATATATTTTTTGATTACTTAATTAAACAATTTGATTAATCAATTAATTTAAGATTTTAGAAAATATTAAATATTAATTCAATGCAAATTTGAAGTAGTATGTTCAATTATAACATTTATAATTATTTACATATACATAGATATATATGTGTGTGTGTGTTATAACATTTATAATTAATATATATATTTAATCATAACTTAACAATTATGATTCTATTATACATATTTTCATATAAGTCCAATATATTTATAAACTTCTATAATGTAATTAACTTACATAATTCATATATATATATATATATATTATCAATTAAAACAATTTTAATTATTCTTTCATAAATTAATTAAGTTTCATTTTAAATTTGAACATTTCAAATTATTTTCTTAAACACTGTAACGACCCTAATTTTGATTAACATTATTTAGGACATTTAATTAGTTAAATAAAATAAAATAATGTAAATGGTTAAGCGAATTGAGATTTGAATAATAGAAGGGTAGCCTTGCCAAATTAAACAATGAACAAGAGAGAATTAAAATGAAATAGTTAGGGTAATAGATAAGGGCAAGGTAGGAATAAGATATATTCATATACCTTAAACCTTCAAGCCACATTCATTTTACACATTCACAAACTAAAACTAAACCAAGGAGAGGTCGACCACCATTAAGAGAAAGCAAGAGAAAGATAAGAAAAAACCAAGAGGAAGGAAGCTTAATCAAATTCATTCAAGAAGCAAATCTCAAACTCCTTAATCACAAGCTAAAGGTGAATAATAGGTTACAACTCATATTTTCTTGTTTTAGATTCTAGATCAGATCCGTATATGATTTGAAAAGTTTATTGTCATGTTTAGAATGATAATATATATGCTTGTTGATGAATTATGTTTGTCCATATAGAATTTTATGACAAGTTTTGACTTGAATAACCTATCAAAAGACATCCAAATGCCTTACAATTTTGAGATAAGGTCAAAAATATTATTTTAGAGTTGGGTTTCAAGTTTTATAATTTTCTAAATTAATGTGGATTTATTATGAATTTTCTAGCGAAGAAAATGGTTAATTAAGTTTAAAATTAATTACGGCTATTATATGTTAGCTTTGGGTCGGAAATTTAAATATGTAAGAAAACATATAAAAAGTGATTTATGAATTTTTGTAGAATTTTCATAAGTGTTTTAATAAGTATATAAAATTATTTAAGGCATGGGACTTAAATGTTTTATACGTTTATAAAAGGAGAAGGGGCAATTTGTAAATGTTTTAAATTATTAATCTCTGAAATTCGGTAGGACTTTTAGAAAAGATTTTGGAAAAGAAACTGGCAACCAATTATATAATGACAAATAAGCAAGTTAGTTGGGAAAAAATTGCTTTTTAAAGTTAAAAACCAGTTTAAAAAGGTTTCGCTGTTTTGTCACTTTTGGCAGCTACCTTTCGACTACTTACTTCCACCTCCAACCAGTACGAAACCAATACACATGGTATCAAAGACTTGGTACATAGTGGATTTGAGATAGGCGAAAGTTATAGAGTCAAAACAGGATTGTGGAAGGGGTCGAGACCTTACTTTACTTTTAAAAGGGAAATGCTGCTCACTTTGCTTTCGAAAAGAATGCTTTCGAGTGAGATGGCTTTTGACTTGGTCAATTGTTTTAAAGAAAAGAGCTTTCGTAATAGGTTGCCGCCTTTGTTTTAAGAAATGCTTTCGAAGGGGTCGAAACCCCTACTGCCGCATTCTACCTTTCGAAGCAATGCTTTTGAAAGAGTTCTTTCGCTTTAAACCCTAAACTGCTTCTCTAATGCTTTCGAAGGGATTGGTTTCGACACCATCCACTTCTTTTATTTTGGAAATTGCTTTCGAAAGAGTTGCTTTCGACTTTGTTCTTTTATGACCCTTTTGAGATTTTGAAAGTTAAACCCAAAGGTTTCGAAAGGAATGGTTTTAAATGGTTTCAAAACTATGTTCCACGTATTTTACTTGAACCTAATGCTTTCGAAAGGTTTGATTTATGTAAAGGACCTAATGCTTTCGAAAGGTACATGATAAAGGTTTCTAAGAGGTGGTTCCCCAATGTTTTCGAAAGGTTTACCCTAGTGTTTAAATGGAGGGTTCCCAATGTTTTAGAAAGGCATGTTTAAAGTGTTTTGGAAAAAGGACGTCTAAGGTTTTATAAAGCTTTCGAAAGGATACTTTCAATGTTTTCAAAAGGTTTGTTATAAATGGTTTCGAAATGTATGTTTTGGCCTTTCGGCCTAAGGTTATGAAGTAAAGTAGTTTACTTGTATCGAAAGGGGTTCTTTTAATGGTTTCGAAAGAGATTGTTTAAAGGTTTAAACAAAGGTTTCAAATATTTTCATCAACAATGTTTTTCGTAAAGTATATATAACATGGAAAAGTGATTTGAGTAAAGCATAGAGTATATTTTACTTGTTAAAGTATGATTTAAAGGGATAAATCAATTTGAAAAGGTTTTCAAGGAAAATTTGATGAGGTAGTTTACCCTAAGTAAATGACTCAGATATTAGAACACCAGATGGGACTGGTATGGGGTCGTGCCCTATACTTTAGCTAGTAGCCCCTAACTAATATAAGTCCAAAATTCTAGTGTGTAGGGCTTTGTCATAGGTAAGACTAAAACAATGTTACACACAAAAAGCAATATATAGAGTAAAGATAGGTTATTGGTGAGCCCGCAAAACCATTAGGATCAGTTGACCCTGGAAGAAGTAAGTTAGGGATAGACCGTCCAGGAGTATATCTAACAGAAGCTAGATTATTTTTTTGTTTTGTCTAGTAGAACCGAGTCAGCCAAAGGTTAGTAATTAGTTAAAAAAACTATAATGTTCGGACAGATAGTCCATTGATTACCTGATTTGTATGCATACATGATATTGCTATTATTGCTTTAACCAGTTTGGCTGCAGGATTTTAATTTGCAAAAAATATGTTTTAAAGGGATATTAGTGAGGGGAAACCCATTCCACTAAGTGGCATGGTCTCACTTAATATCAGTAAGCCGAGAAGTAATAGTATTATTCACACCAGGCTTTATGTCTGATTCGAAGTTTATGTTTTCCCCTTTAAACTATCGGGTACTTAAATTTAATTTGAGTGGATTGAGAGTTAAGGTATTTCAGGTTTAGTAGGTGGACGAATAAAGCTTCCGAAGACGTGTAGGAGGCAAAGTTAGCTATTTAGGAGTTGCTATTTAGTTTTATTTCCGCTGTGATGTATTAAGACAGTTTTTGTCTATTTAGTACTCTGATCATCCAAGGGGCATCTTCATATGTCGCACTTGGCGTATTTTTTAATAATTATTTTTCATCAAAACCTGGGAATCGATTATGGGATTATGTAATTTGAATATGAAGTATTGTTAAAATGTAATCGAAAAAGTTGTTTTAATCTGTGATGATTTTATTTCATATTCATGTGATTTTGATATTATGGATACCATTAACATTATCGTATTTTGTCATTGGAAGTTAATACTATGGATGACTGTAGCATTTGCACGCTTAGCTTCGGGCCTCAAGATAGGGGATGTTACAACTTGGTATCAGAGCATAGGTTTATGAAAAAATTTAACCTTAAAATGATTTTGAAAACATAATCCTAAGAAATTTGAGAAAAGATCAGGCTATGGGATAATGCTATAGTAACGTACTTGTATTTGCTATATATAAGTATATGCTTTATCTCTATTCTCTCGTCTCTCTTAGGTTATTCTTCTGTATCTTACGAAGACTCGAATGCAAATATGGATGCTAGAAATGGAAGAGTTAACCTTAGTGGGGGAAGAACCACAACTAATGGAAATGCTAGACCAACTACCAGGAGGAACCCAGGTCTGGCACAAGCTGCAAATGTGGGTGCTGGAGTCCCGCAAGTTGATATGGGAGCTATGTATCGGTTCTTTCTAAACATGATGCAAGCGGGAGTTGCTGCTGGAGTAGTTGGAGGAAATGTTGGAGGAGGAAATCAAGAAGCTCCAGTGGTGAATAACTATGCCATTTTGAGTAGAGATTATGCTCGGCTGGGAGGAAAGTCGTTTATTGGTACCGAAGACGCAATTGAAGTGGATAATTGGTTACTTCATTGCGAGAGGATTTTTGCTGATTTGGGGCTCAACGACGAGCAAAAGAGGAGACTCGCTTCTAGGTAGCTACAAAGAGTAGCACTGTATTAGTGGAACAATGTTACTGTTGGAGTCAATGAGGAGGCTATGACTTGGGCTGAGTTCAGGAGGAGGTTTGAAGAAAGGTTTATGTCGGAGATTGCTAAGTCTACTCTACTTAGGAAGTTTGCTTAATTGGAGCTGGGAGATATGATAGTGCTGGAGTATGCAATAAGGTTTGAGGAGCTAGCGAGATATGGCTATGCTACAGTTGATACTGTGATTAATAGGAATGAAAAGTTCGTTCATGGGTTGAAGCCTGAGCATGCTAAGGCCACATTACCACATATCAGGGATCCATGTGATGTTGTTTTGGAGATGGCCTTGTGGCATGAAGAGATGCTTGCTTTTCTTGAAGGAAATAAGACAAAGGAAGCTCAAGGAAGGCAAAGTCAGAAAAGGAAATTTTTCCATAAGAAAGGGGCTCAGAAGGGTGGAACTGCTAAGAAAGGGAAGGCAGAGGTTTTCTGTTATAAGTGTGATAAGAAAGGACACTATGCTCATGAATGCCGGATAGGCAAAGGAAAGAAAGTTGCTAAGAAGAAAGGAGTAAGGTGTTTCAATTGTGATCAGATTGGGCACTATAAGGACTATTGCAAGGAGCTAGCCTAGGATGGGAAAGGCAAAGTGTTTGCATTGAAACTAGCTACCTCGAGACCAACAGCAGAGGAGAGAGGAAAAGTTGTATTGGGAGGTACGCTTTTTCTTTATGGTGTATAAGTTGGAGTTTTATTTGATATCGGTGCATCGCATTCTTTTATATCTCATTGTCTAGTAGATAAGCTTAACCTAGAACCCTCATATCTAGTTACTTCCTTGAAGGTTGCAAATCCGATAGGAGGTTATGCGACTCTTGGGATGAGATGTGATCACTTAGAGTTTGAATTATTAGGTCATACATTTGTTTGCAGTTTGCATGTATTTGATTTCATAGGGTTCGGAATTATTTTGGGTATGGATTGGTTAAGTAAATACGATGCTAGGATATTTTGCCATGATAGGAAAATATCGCTTAGACATCCTGACTGTAGTGATTGGATCATATACTCCATAGAAAACCCTAGTTTTGAGGATAATGCTTTTGCTTTATGGTGTTCGTTGTTAGATAATTCGTAGATGTTTTTGAACCTACAGTAGGATTACCATCGAAACGAGCTATCGAGTTTCAGATAGATTTAGTACCAGAAGAAGAACCGGTGAGTAGACCGCCAAGCAAAATGACACCTACCGAGATGAGGGAGTTAAAGGTGCAGTTGGTAGATTTGGAGGGCAAGAACTTTATTAGACCAAGTAGTTCGCCTTGGGGAGCACCCGTAGTGTTTGCTAAGAAGTCTGACGGATCGTTAAGGTTATGTATCGATTATCGTAAGTTGAATGAGAAGATGATAAAGAATCGATATCCATTACCTAGAATTGTCGATTTGTTCGACCAGTTAAGTGGATCTAGAGTATTTCCAGTTGGATTTAGCAACAGGGTTCCATCAGCTTTGAGTGGCAGAGGATAGTATTCCTTTGACAGCGTTTAGGATTAGATATGGATCGTATGAATGGTTAGTGATGCCGTTCCAACTAACTAATGCGCCATCATTCTTTGTAGATTTGATGAATCGAGTTTTCCGAGATCACTTGGATAGGTTCTTTTTGGTATTCATAGATGATATTTCGATATACTCTAAAGATGAAAGAGAGCATGAAGTTAATCTTAGAGTGGTGCTTGAGACGTTGAGACAGCATCAACTGAAGGCGAAATTTTCAAAGTATTGTTTCTGAAAAAAGGAAGTGAAGTTTCTTGGTCATGTAGTCTCAGAGAAAGGGTTGTTTGTAGACCCGACTAAGATAGAGGCAGTGAATAATTGGAAGAGACTCGAGACAGTGACTGAGATAAAGAGTTTCTTGGATTAGTTTGGTATTATCGGAGATTCATAAAGGAGTTTTCATGGATAGCGGCATCGATGACCAAGCTAACGTGAAAGGATGTGAAGTTTGTCTGGACTGATAAGTGTGAGGAAGCATTCCAGAAGCTGAAACACTCATTAATGAATGCATCTGTGTTGGTGGTTCCAAAGGGGAATCAGGACTTAGTGGTGTATAAAGATGCATGTGGAACATGATTAGGAGCTGATGCAAACAGGTAAAGTGATTGCCTACGCATCTCGACGCTTGGACCGCATGAAGTTAGATATCCAACGTATGATTTGGAATTAGCTGCGGTAACTTTTGCATTAAAGGTGTGGAGACATTATCTATTGGGAGAAAGATTCGAGTTGTTTATGGATCATAAGTCTCTGAGGTATTTATTCTCTCAGAAGGAGTTGAATATGAGACAATAGAGGTGGTTAGAGTTTTTAGCTGCTTATGACTTTGGTATTGAATACACACTAGGAAAAGGTAATAAAGTTGCATTTGCACTTAGCAGAAAACTTCAGAATGCAGTGTTGGCAATGATAGCTGAGTGTAAAGATTTAGAAGCATTGACTACATGCATAGTACAGTGGAGATCTAAGAGTAGTTCTAGTACAGAAACTGCTATGTTGTCATGTTTAGAAGTTCGACCGGTGATGATCGAAAAGATTGCTTCTAAGTAGAAAGAGGATCCAGCGTTAGCCGAGAGGATTAGAAGGCTTGAGGTTGGAACTGAGATCGATGATCTAAAGGATTCCGGTCTTGAACAGAATTGGTGGTTGAGGAAGAAAGGGAGACTATGTTTTCCGAATGTGGGAAACATTAGGAAGGAAGTGCTTGAAGAATGCCATCGTTCGAAGTTCACTATTCATTCGGGAGGAACTAAGATGTATCAAGATATGAAAAGAAGCTTCTTTTGGGAAGGTATGAAGAGAGATGTAGGCTTGTTTGAACTATCAACAGGTAAAAGCTGAACAGCAGAAACCAAGTGGGTTACTTCAGCCTTTAGATGTTCCAGTATGTAAGTGGGATTCTATCTCAATGGATTTTATTGACGGGTTGCCTAGGTCAAATAAAGGAAATGAAAGTATATAGGTTATAGTGGATAGGTTGACCAAAAGTGCCCATTTCATTCAAGTTAAGTCAAACAGAACAGCACCTGTTTGAGCTAAATTATTCATGAAGAATATAGTTAAACTACATGGAATTCCTAGTAGTATAGTAAGCGATATAGATTCCTTATTCACTAGCGAGTTCTGGAAGAGTCTACAGGAAACATTAGGTACCAAGCTCAAAATGAGTACCGCTTACCATCCGCGGACAGATGGGCAAACGGAAAGAGTTAACAAAGTCTTAGAAGATTTGTTACGAGCTTGTGTGCTAGACTTTGGAGGATCATGGGAAGACCATCTACACTTAGTCGAATTTTCGTATAACAACAATTATCAGGTTAGTATAGGGATGGCACTGTTTGAAGCTTTGTATGGAAGGCCATGCAAATCTCTTGTTTGTTGGTTAGAGACTGGGGATAAGTTAGTTCTTGGTCCAGATTTGGTTAGGGAAGCTGCAGAAAAGTTTGAGTTAATTCGAGCTAGAATGAAGGAAGCTCAGCCTAGGCAAAAGAATTATGTTGATAAGAGACGGAAAGACTTAGAGTTCTCAGTTGGAGATTATGTTTTTGTCAAGATATCACCGATGAAAGGTGTAATTCGATTTGGGAAATCAAGTAAATTGGCACCGAGATTCGTTGGACCGTTTCCTATTGTAGAAAGGATCGAGAAACTCGCATATAGGGTAGAGTTACCGAACAGTTTGGCAGGAGTCCACAATTTTTTTCATATTTCTCATCTAAGGAAGTGTATTCGAGATCCGGAGACTACTATAGCACCAACTATGTTAGAGGACTTAGTAGTGGAACATAATTTGACTATGGTTAAAAAGCCAGTTCGTATAGTCGCGAGAGATGAGAAGAGGCTAAGGAACATGACAGTCAGATTAGTTAAAGTCCAGTGGAGCGACGACGAGAGAGACTGTACTTGGAAAACTAAGAGCAGGATTAGAGACGCTTATCCTGACTTGTTTCATGGTATGTTTTACCTTTATTATTGATTTTGATGAGTGCCTTAATGTAATTTTGAGGAAAAAATTCTTTAAGGAGGGGAGTCTATAACGACCCTAATTTTAATTAACATTATTTAGGATATTTAATTAGTTAAATAAAATAAAATAATGTAAATGGTTAAGGGAATTAAGATTTGAATAATAGAAGGGTAGCCGTGCCAAATTAAATAATGAACAAAAGAGAATTGAAATGAAAAAGTTAGGGTTAAAGATAAGGGAAGATAGGAATAAGATATGTTCATATACTCTAAACCCTCAAGTCACTTTCATTTTACATGTTCACAAACTAAAACTAAACCAAGGAGAGGTCGGCCACCATTAGGAGAAAGCAAGAGAAAGGTAAGGAAAAACCAAGAGGAAGGAAGCTTAATCAAATTCATTCAAGAAGCAAATCTCAAACTCCTTAATCACAAATTAAAGGTGAATAATAGGTAACATCTCATATTTTCTTGTTTTCGGTTCTAGATCAGATCCGTATATGATTTGCAAAGTTTATTGCCATGTTTTGAATGATAAATAGGTATATATGATTGTTGATGAATTATGTTTGTCCATATAGATTTTTATGATAAGTTTTGATTTGAAAACCTATCAAATGACATTCAAATGCCTTGCGATTTTAAGATAAGGTCATAAATATCATTTTAGAGTTAGGTTTCAAGTTTTATAATTTTATGAATTAATGTGGATTTATTATGGATTTTCTAGTGAAGAAAATGGTTAATTGGGTTTAAAATTAATTACGGCTATTATATGTTAGCTTTGGGTTAGAAATTTAAATACATTAGAAAACATATAAAAAGTGATTTATGGGAATTTTTGTAGAATTTTCCTAAGTGTTTTTATTAAGTATAAAAAATTATTTAAGGTATAGGACTTAAATGTTTTATATGTTTATAGAAGGAGAAGGGGCAATTTGTAAATGTTTTAAAATATTAATCTATGAAATTCGACAGTACTTTTAGAAAAGATTTTGGAAAAGAAACTGGCAACCAATTATATGATGACAAATAAGCAAGTTAGTTGGGAAGAAATTGCTTTTTAAAGTTAAAAACCAATTTTAAACGTTTTGTTGTTTCATCACTTTTGGCAGCTACCTTTCGACTACATACTTCCGCCTCCAACCAGTTCGAAACCAATACACATGGTATCAAAGACTTGGTACGTAGTGGATTGGAGATAAGCAAAAGGTATAGAGTCGAAATAGGGCTTTCGAAGGGGTCTAGACATTACTTTACTTTTAAAAGGAAATGCCGCTTGCTTTGCTTTTGAAAAGAATGCTTTCGAGTGAGATGGCTTTCGAATTGGTCAATTGTTTTAAAGAAAAGAGCTTTCAAAAGAGGTTGTCGCCTTTGTTTTAAGAAATGCTTTCGAAGGGGTCGAAACCCCTGCTGTCGCATTCTACCTTTCGAAGCAATGCCTTCGAAAGGGTCCTTTTGCTTTAAACCCTAAGCCGCTTCTCCAATGCTTTCGAAGGGATTGGTTTCGACACCATCCACTTCTTTTACTTAAAAAATTGTTTCCGAAAGAGTTGCTTTCAACTTTGTTCTTTTATGACCCTTTTGAGATTTTGAAAGTTAAACCCAAAGGTTTCGAAAGGAATGGTTTTAAATGGTTTCGAAACTATGTTCCACGTATTTTACTTGAACCCAATGCTTTCGAAAGGTTTGATTTATGTAAAGGACTTAATGCTTTCGAAAGGTATATGATAAAGGTTTTGAAGAGGTGGTTCCCCAATATTTTCGAAAGGTTTACCTTAGTGTTTAAATGGAGAGTTCCCAATGTTTTCGAAAGGCATGTTTAAAGTGTTTTGGAAAGAGGATGTCCAAGGTTTTATAAAGCTTTCGAAAGGATACTTTCAATGTTTTCGAAAGGTCTATTATAAATGGTTTCAAAAGGTATGTTTTGGCATTTCGGCCTAAGGTTATAAAGTTAAGTAGTTTACTTGTATCGAAAGCGGTACTTTCAATGGTTTCGAAAGGGGTACTTTCAAAGGTTTCGAAAGAGATTGTTTAAAGGTTTAAACAAAGGTTTCGAATGTCAACAATTTATTGTGTAAAGTATATATAACATGGCAAAGTCAATTGAGTAAAGCATAGAGTATATTTTCCTTGTTTATG
Organism: Allium fistulosum; assembly: GCA_030737815.1. Taxonomy (NCBI): domain Eukaryota; kingdom Viridiplantae; phylum Streptophyta; class Magnoliopsida; order Asparagales; family Amaryllidaceae; genus Allium; species Allium fistulosum. Next base: position 246,887,794 of record CM060905.1, on the reverse strand, counting down.
TATGATTTAAAGAGTTAAACCAATTTGAAAAGGTTTTCAAGGAAAATTTGATGGGGTAGTTTACCTTAGGTAAATGACTCAGATATTAGAATACCAAATGAGACTGATATGTGGTCGCACCCTATACTTTAGCTAGTAGCCCATAGCTAATATAATTTCAAAATTCCAATGTGTAGGGCTTTGTCATAGGTAAGACTAAAATGATGTTACACACAGAAAGGAATATACAGAGTAAAGATAGGTTATTGGTGAGCCCGCAAAACCATTAGGATCGGTTGACCCTGGAAGAAGTAAGTTAGGGACAAACCGTCCAGAAGTACATTTAGCAGAAGCTAGATTATTTGTTTATTTTGTCTGATAGGCCCGAGTCAACCAAAGGTTAGTAGTTAGCCAGACAAAACTATAGTGTTTAGACAGATAGTCCATTAATTACCTGATTTGTATGCATACATGATACTGCTATTATTGCTTTAACCAGTTTGGTTGCAGGATTTTAATTTTCAAAAGATATGTTTTAAAGGGATATTAGTGAGGGGAAACTCGTTCCACTAAGTGGCATGGTCTCACTTAATATCCGTAAACCGAGATGTAATAGTATTATTTACACCAGGCTTTATGTTAAATTCGAAGTTTATGTTTTTCCCCTTAAACTCTCGGGTGCTCAAAATTAATTTGAGTAGATTGAGAGTTAAGGTATTTCTGGTTTAGTAGGTGGACGAATAAAGCTTTCGAAGACGTGTAGGAGGAAAAGTTAGATATTTAGGAGTTTCTATTTAGTTTTATTTCCGCTGTGATGTATTAAGACAGTTTTTGTCAATTTAGTACTCTGATCATCCAAGGGGGCATCTTCATATGTCGCTCTTTGGGTATTTTGTAATAATTATATCTGATCAAAACCTGGGAATCGATTATGGGATTATGTAATTTGAATATGAAGTATTGTTTTGAAATGTAATCGGAAAAGTTGTTTTAATTTGTGATGATTTTATTACCTATTCATGTGCTTCTGATATTATGGATACATTAACATTATCGTATTTTGTCACTGGAAGTTAATACTAGGGATGACTGCACCATCTGTAGGCTTAGCTTTGGGCCCTAATATAGGGGATGTTACAAACACATTCATGTAATATCATACAACTATAACATCTATAGTTATATGTATATGTGTGTATCTTTTAATTAATTAGTTATTTAAATTAACCAGTTTAGTTAGACTTTAATTTAAATTTTAAATTAAAATTTCAAAATTCCTAAACCAATTTTGGAAATTTGTATGTTATAGCAATTGCAACACATTTAAAGTTTGAACAATTTTGAAATTTTACACAATACATACTATATGTGTATATTGTAACCATTACAACATACATGTTTAAATTTAAAATCCTTTTAAATTCAAAATATTTTACAATGTTCAAATATTCTTATTTAAATTAGCCTAAGGCCCAAAAAATCAGGCTTTACACTTAGGCTAACCTTGAAAACATCAATTATCCATCGGACTAGGTTCGAAGTCAAGGAGGGGATGGCACTTGCTGCTCCAACCTAAGCCTTAGACACTTTATCATAGACACCCGTTAGATAGTAAAGTCCGGTAGTTGGCATACATGTTGACTAAATTATTTATATAAACCAATTGAGCTCTAATACCATTCTTGAGTCAGGTTCGTTTGATAGTGGATGAAAGAGAATAAATTTCAAAAGGAATTTCTTAAGCAGATCTTAATGAGCATATATGAATAACTGTTGGCATTCGGATATATTCTACTTTTTATATCAATGTTTTATTTTCATTAAAATGTATTTATGTTATATGTACATGAAATTAAAGCTTTCACATTCCACAAGCAAAACTTCTACAATTACTGGTCATAATGATATGTTTCAAATTTAATGTGTTTATGTTTCTGAAATATAAGATGTTTATGTTTCATTCTTTTAGGTATATGAAAAATCACATTTATATACACGTCATGATAAGATAACAGCTATGATATACATATACATAACAACATAATAACATAACAATAAATTCAAAGCATATCGAAATTGTATACATACATGTAACTACTGGGTTTGCAACTAATGTATGCATATGTACATATATAAATGATAAATAATTGAGTGATTCATACATCAAGTTCAAAATGACAAGTCTAAGACTCTTAATATTACAATTATTAATCATCAGCCAAAATGAATAATTAACAATGGTTTAACTGTAATCGATAATGTTATATATATATATATATATTCCATTTTAGAAGTAATTTTGAAATTAATATGTGTATATAATTAATAAAAATCAAAATATATTTTATTTAATTTATGCATATGTTTATTATTTTATGTCTATGCACACAAATCATACACTCCAAAATAATTTTATTTAACATGCCAAAATCATAATTTACGTATAAGTCCAAAGTTTAATCTATATATGCAAATCATAAAATCAAAAATAATTTTATTCAACATTCCAAAATCGTAATTTACATATAAGTAAATAAATAAATTTGTGCATGCAAAACCAACAATTAAAACTATAAAACAACTAAATTCTAGTGATGAAAAGTTGAATGTTATGTTTAATTATATGATTTGCATAATAAACTTTCGATAGTATGACGTAATTTTCATTAGGGTTCAATTTTATAATAAATCAATTCATGTACACAAATTATATTTAATCAATTATTAATCTTAACAATTATATAACAAGTTTACAAACATTAGTTATCATTATATATTGGGTTTATGCATCTTGAAATCAAATAAAATACAATATTTATCAATTTTGTGATCCTTCCGCTTGTCATACCTTGATCCGTGTATGGCTCATAAGAATCTGATCCACCTCTTGATCTTGCAAGGTTCAAAGAAATATCACCATTGGAAAAAATGAGGCTTTTAGATTCTGTGCAGTTAAAGCGCTCGGCAAATTCAAAGCGGTGGAGGTGCAAAAAGTCATAGCGGGGATACAGCGAGGATATAGCGGGATATAGCAGATGACTCTAAAATAGCATATAAAACTCGTACTTAATGTTTTTACAAATATATAAATGGTAATTAAATGAAAATTTATCATTCAATTGAATTATAATTAATACATAAATGATTTTAAACAAAAAACATGTGCGAATATACTTTAAATAAACGTAAAACTATTATATAACATAACTGAATTTAGTAGAATATTAGAGTATTTTCAATTCTAAAAATATATTAAAAATTAAATCAAATAAATTAGTTTCATAATTTTTATAATGTATAAATGCAATTTTTTAATTCATTTTATTAAAGACGATATAGCGGAAATAGCGGAATATATCGGGAGTAACGGGATATAGCGGAAATAGCGGGGCTTAAAGCGGAAAGGCTATATTTTGGGGCTATATGGAAAAATCGTAGCGGTAGGAATCCGCTATGAGATATAGCGGGGTTATAGCGGGGTAATAGCGGGGCATTAACTACACAATTTAGATTTCTAAAATGAAGCAAGAGGTTGGCAGACCTTTTCATGTGGAGGTAAGGTTCTTTTTCGTTTTCTCATCAAACAGGAAAATGAATGAGTTTGAGATGCAGTTTATAGAAGAGTAGGAAGGTTATCTATTACTAATGACTCATAAAATTCAAACCAAAAGAAACCCCTTCACTTTCATAATATGGCTTCCTCCTCTTTTTCTACCCTTCATTTGTTATTTATTTGTATATTCAAACCCATTTAAACGTGTCCTAATATCGTATATTAATACATGTATTTATAACGCTTATACACACCGGAATAATTACTAAAGGCATGTTGAAAATTTCCAAGAGCTACCAAAATTACTAATGGCACCCCAACCATTAAAAGCACTCATAATTAATATAACCAGCACTCATAAGTAATATGACTTATACATTAATTAATTAAATCAATTATAACACAATATAAACTAACCAAACCGATTGATATTTCAAAAACTACGCAGATTCGTTATGTGACTCACAGGTGTTAATTTAGTCGGTGATTAATACTGAACAATTTGAATATTAAGGTCCACACGTCAGCTTAGCTGATATATGACAGATTGACTGAATTCATCGCTTACAGGCCTTTCGGTAAAATCATATTTTAGATCGACTTAAGCAACGCCTTTAAGCAATGATATATTATACGCATGTTATCTTTCACCGCCGTATCACTTTTGATACTTGGAGATTGGTCATGATCAAAACTCCAGCAATATCTGTATATAATTATTTAGTCCATCTCCAAAGTCCTTGGTTCAATAGTAGCATTTATTATTATTCAACATGACAAATTCTCTATTAAATAGTGTTTCACTTCTTATGCTTCAACTTAGACCCAACTATAGTCATTCGATAGTTATCGTCCTATTATTTAACTATAATTGAAGTGGAGTGTTCAGGTCGAAATTCCACAGTATTCTCAGGTCAAAAAAGCTGTGTAATATCGTCACAGAAAGATTTCATGTTTGACCTTAGTTATTATCAACCGATAGAAAACACTTTGTTGAGTCATTCTATAATCATCTAATAACTACATATACATAATTTTTTGGTGTCCCCAACAGCTATGAGTTATTCACTGTCCAACATTTAGAGAGCATTACGTACTATGGTGTTAATGAATGTATCGATATCCTTTTCTCGAAACATCTTAACTAGTAACATAAATCAAAGTATTTTTAACCTATAATTATATACCCATGATCACAACATTTGTAACTGCAATTGTATATTACTTTATGTAAGGATTCTATATATGTGTGTGCGCGTGCGCGCTTGTGTGTCTGTATAAAATGATTATTTAATCATTTATTTATGTCATAATATAACAGTATATTAATAGAAAACCAGCACCAAAAGAATATTTTATTTCGAACGAGATTGATTTCAAAGTTAGGATCAAGGTTTTAAATCTCGGATTTCGGTCATGTTTCATCTCGGAATTTTCACACAAGATATCTCGTATCGGATGAGATCTCGGATGAGATGAGTGTATCTCGGGTGTACATCTCGGATTAACATCTCGGATCTTAAAGTACGTCTCGAGAATATCTCGAAGTAACTTATGTGTCAAAAATTGATATTTTAATGGTTTGTTTAAAAACTATAATTTTCAATATAAAAGAAAATTTGTAACATACTTGATTTGCGTAGAAAAAGGAATTGAAGTTAATGTTCTGGAGAAGAGCAGTGTCTCAGTTTGCTTAATTTATTTAGTAACGATCAAATAATATCTTCTTATTTGAACATAAAAAAATGAAATCTTTTTTTGTGACTCTTCAAGGCAAAAGTAAAAAATATGTTCAAGGAGTTGTTAAATAGTTATTGGATCGAGTAGTTTTTTTTAAATCTATATGAAAATAAAAAATATTACATAAAAGAAGAAAATGATATAATTTCGAGTGAGATCTCAGATAGAGATTTTGATCCATAATCCGGATGAGATTTTAATATTTCGAACGAGATGAGTGTCGAAGGAAATATGAATGAGATATGATGTCTTTTTCGTCTAATCATGAAAAGGAGATGTCGGACGAGATATAAGAGATTTAAAACTATGGTTAGGATATGTAACAAATTATGTAATTGCCCCTAGGGCATATCCCCTTAAGTTTCATAGGAAGTAAGTTACATAACCTATGTTGATGACATAATTATTATATTATAACATCACTTGAATGCAATTAGCATGATATCATGTTATATACTTTATTTTGGTGGTATATTGACAAATAGTAACATACATTTGTTATATGCTAAGCATTGTAGATACAATATAACAACAGTCATGAATGATCGTAGTTTAAAAAGAACTATGTGGACTTTTGTTAGCTGATGTATGCAGCTGTTTCAGTAGTCACCATGGTGGTGATGCACTCCCTTTAATTGTTTTACCCCATATTTGTATTTATATACGAGTTATCTAGTTTTATAAGAAATCTTTAAGAGGAGATATGGCAACTTAAGTCCACAAGTAGTGGCGCAGTGGTTGAAACACTTGCCTTCTATTAACGAGGTCGCGAGTTTGATACTCGTCCGCCCTACTCCCCTCAAGACGCGGAGGTAGATTCCCGTAAACCCTAAATCAAACTGGTTGGGAACAACAAACCTCTGTGCTGGGGCTAGCAAAACCTTTCTAGGGTTGGCGGACTCTCTAGGCGGAAGCTCTTCCATCCGAGGTGGAGTTTTTAAAAAAATAAAAAATAAAAAAGTCCACAAGTTGTCCACGTAGTACATTTTTATTTGGCAGATTGATTGAAGCCATCCAGAATTAGAAGAGACCAGAAACAGTCATCGAGATCTGTAATTTTTTGGGATTGGTCGGTTATTACAGTCGATTCATAAAGGATTTTTCGGAGATAGTTTAAAATATAACACCCAACCTTTGTGCTCATTATCAAAGAGTTTTACGGAGTAATACTTGCGAATATGGAGAATGAGACGATAATGAACGATCCAACATGAATATTTACTTGGACCAACACTGGTACATTTCAACCTCAAATAATACAAATACATACATAATTAGCCTATGCATAAAGAAATAAACACGTGGATTTTCTCATAATAGAACAATACACAATAACAGTTATAATACAAGTTCATTTTAGATATATAACTAGTCAAAATATACATGTAGACGGTAGGACTACAAAATGCACTAAAGGACCTACTACATCATAAGTACATAGATTGTGTCCATCATGTATATATAAACCAAAAATATACGTCATTCATAGGTGAGGCTACACAAAACACTATATAAATGTGCATAGTCGTACTATGTAACTATGCCTTCAAAAGGTATATCGAAATCATCAAGCTGGCTAGTGAGTCTCTGGACTTAAAATGTCTTGAACTATCCCGAGGATTATATATTTAATGTTATATCATTGTACATGAAACAGCTAGAACAGACATTTGAGATTTAGACAATATGCCTAAACTGACAAGTATGCAAACCTTAAGATGATAATTTAGTTATAATGTTTGCTTGTATGATATGGTATGTATAATGTATTAAATTTTTCTGATTTTGTTGTGAAATTAATTATATATACAAAAATGATTGTTTAGATTATTCAATCGATAAACCACTATTTTTTAGCATATGAGATTGACGTGCAAGTTTTGATTAACATTAACTTTAGTTCTAGACAATGAAAGTGGATCGTCGCATTTTAATATAGTCGGAGTATGTTTTGTGGAATCGAAGCATACTTTCTTAAAATTTACAAGTGAAGTTTTTCTCTAAACATCAAAAAAACGTAATGATCTGAATAAATTAGATTTTGAATTTCTATGGCAACCATTTAAAAGGAAATTTCCAATGATTTATAGAATAACTAACAATAATCAATGATGTCGGTACCAATAAAATAAAATAAACAAATAAATCTAATTATTGTTTAACGTAGTAACAATCACTACCGCCATTTTAGAGATATAACATTATTATTGGTAAACCAAAGATGTATATCAGTATCATATTAGTATTGTGGTATCCGAAGATTTCAATATCTATAAATTGATAACAATTACATTGGCAATGAAAAATTACAATTCGTAAAAAGAAATATAAAAGTTTCACTTGTAAAAAACATCAGCAAGAAAGAAAAATTGTATTTCACATCATTTTAGCTGAATTTCACAATCAGATGATATCTACCCAGTGCTTATAATACAACTAACTTTACGAATATCGACGTGTCGCAACGTAGTTTAGCGAATTTTCCATTAATTTACTACTGTGGATTAGGAGTTAAGAAACCTATAGGTTAAAATTACATGAAATTCCAATAATTAATTTTATTTCTAATTAAAATGAAGACTGTGGCAATGATGATGAAGCTAAAAATATGAAAATTTATGATTAATAAGAGATATGTAACCCTGAAAATTAAGATCGAAATTTGCAAAGGAAAAAGCACCAAACTATCAATTTACAAAATATAAATTAACAGATCTTATATTTTACAAAAAAAATTAATAAACTAAGAAAATAAAAAATAAAGATAGATATAAAGCATTGAAAATGGTTAATGTGTTGATATTATACTAATTATATTAGTATACTGCCCGAGCTAAATAAATGGTAAACAATTAACTGCCGCATTACTGACATATGTTATAAAGCGTTCTTGTCACCCAAATTTTTTTTGGTATGGATCTTTGAAATCTGTTGCAAATCTGTTAAGCAGAATAACTACGTTGATTATGCACCCTATTGGCGTCTTGTTATATAACTCCACAGTCCACAGTAGTCAAAAGAAAAGCTTAGTCCATCATAAAGACATTTTAAAAAACGTACAATTTCAAAAATAATTCAAGGAGAATCACGTTGGTAAAGTGCACAGCAAATTTAATGAGTAAAGAACAAATGTAGTCAACACATCAGATTTTCATTGTGAAATAATATATACACACGATAAGCATATAGTCCAAATTTGCAGACATAAAGATAAGCTCGCCAATTGTTTATGACCTCCTCCGTGACGCAACAAGATACATACATGTACACTTCAATCCTCCATATTGAACGTAATGTGGTCAAATAAACTCTCAAAAACAGAATTTTTTCTTCTGCAGAAAATAAAAATCAGTATATTAAAATTTATAATATGCAAATGACAAATAGTGGAGTAAAATAGCTATAACTATCAATCTGTGAAAATTCATTCAACATACCCGCATCTTAGCCTCATGTTGAGCGTCAATGTAAGCCAATAGCTCTTCTTGCCTTATTAAAGCTTCATGCAATGCCTGAGACATGCCAATAATCAAAAACCAAAAGACAAAGTTGAGAAGAAAATCATTTATCTTGAATACCGCGTTGTTCATGAAACCGTTAAACATCATATATTCCAAATCTTATGATGGTGTGGAAGGCAAGCTATTATATTGATCATAATTCCTAATATCTTGTAAAATCTTATGATGGTGTGAAGTTAAAATGCGTACCTTTTTGGTAGAAATAAGTTCAGCTTCTAATGCATCAACACGACGAACAGCAGCATTAAGCAACTCTTCTTTCTCAAAAGGCATTTCAGATGGTTTATCCTGAAGAGTGTCAACTTTCTCTTCTAGTTCTCCCAACCTTCTCAAAACCGAGGACAGGATATCAATCTCAGTGAATCCATGAGCTGGTGAAGGAGGTCGAAACCCTTCTTTAAGTGCAGGCTCGGTTTTAAATGATGCGTCCTGGTGATCTTTTTCTTCAGTTTTGTAAGTGATCCCATTGGTACCTTTTCCAGTTAGTGCACGGAACATTGTAAAGAGCATAGTTATGAAAGTCATGATGATTGCCATTACACGAGCTTTGACGCTATCAAATGGCTTGTCAGGATCAGAAAATGAGAAAGAACCTGGTTTGTCATCATAATGCATTTAGGTTGTCATTAATGCAAGATCAAATCAGAATAAGGGGTGAAAAGAAAACAAATACTTATTTAGTATCATATTACGTGGTATCAAATTATCAATTTCTCAAATTTCAAGGGGTGAAAAGAAAGAGGATCCGTGCATTTTCTACATCATGATTCTTATAGTCAAGGTCCCTGAATTCTAACATGAAATTTGATACACAAAAGTTGCTATGTTGAAAATAAATAAAATTTAAACAACTCAAAATTAGCAAATAGACCTAAAACTGTGTACAAGAAGAATCCACAACAACAACAAAATTGAATCAGAATTTTAGCGATCTTAGATATTCACAAAGCTATCTCAATACATTTCATCAGATAAATGAACGGCAATATATGCAAATAAAAGATGGTTTCGGAAACAGTTTAAAAGAACAGAAAAATTATTGATAATATTATACCATTATATGCAGAAGGTTTCCTGTTAGAATTATCTTTCTTTGACCCAGAGGCTATGACTGCCTTGTCAACCATGGGAACATTCACATCGAAATCGAGGAAGCCAGCAGGATGAGCAGTCCCCATATTTTTTGCCTGCATAACAGTAAACAGACAAATAAATAAACTAACAATAAAACGGTATGCTAATAAAGGTTCATCTTCCTTCTATATGCCTAACTGTCGTGGAGTGCTTCAGTAAGATGGGACTCCCAGTTTTCCAGAACAGTAAAATTAAATATACACTGATATGACATGTGCTTCAATAATGGCATGTGCAGGCGTGTGTGCACATAAAGATACACCAGTTGTTTGTGGCAGAGTTAAGCACGAAGCAAACGTTCCCAAACCACAAACAAATTCTGGATCTTCTATTTATCCTTCGTAATAAATATGTTAATGATAATTTGTATCAAAACCTTTTAAATTCATGATAATAACTATATACTTTGCATCAACTTATTTTCAAACTATTTGACATCAAAAATTCGCTGGCTTTCTGTCACTCAAACTTCATATACAAACTTGATCCTTGTCTGATTCAGAATAGGAGAATTCAATTGTGAAAGATCCCGAACTCGAAGCAACATATTAGAAGTTTTGAATCCAGTCCATGGATATAGATCTGGATCCGATAAGCTTCTGAAAATGAACAGTCGCGACAAATTTACAGAAAAAGTGACAACGTATATTCACACACCTTGCGGAGTAGAAAAAACATCACGAACTTACAGAATAAGAGTTATATGGCACTGGGATTCTGAACCAGTTATAAAATATTTCAAAATAAATAAATAAAAACATATACACACACCCACTCACAATTCAAAAACAACATAAACTTGGACACTTGGTAACTGATAACGATAAGTGCTTCACTCATAGTCTAGAAAACATTAATGGACCAGAGTTTACAAAAACATGTTTCCCTTGTACCATTTCCATAATTGTTTCAACTTCTTTAGACGTACGTTTTAAGTTCATAACTGTGGATCGTGTATTCATATATTGTTGGATACCCTAACCTCTTTTTTGCTCTGTATTTGAAGTTTCTTTGTTCAAGATGAATGCGCTACTAGTTGACACATCATAGTCACATATATAGTTATATATCTACCACCATAAAGTTCAGAATCAATTCAGATGTTGGATGAACGGCAATGTGCAACATTGGGAACCTAAAATCAACAGGCCAATTCTGCTTAAACTCCATCTTTTTCTGCTTTTATCCAAAAATTTATATGAAAATATAAACCCCGTGTTTTCCTTTCCATAGATATACATTTTTTTTATCCTGCCCCTTTTTATCTTTACTTGCGATGGACTACAAAACCATAAATGTGTCATCCAGGTTCATTCAAGTTTTATATACATGATAAATTTTGTTAACCTTTTGTAGATTAGGATTGCATTGTGGTTTTGGATAAAAAAGAAAGAAAAAAAAGAAAAACATTGTTGATGTTATTAAATGAAAATCCATATAGTTTTAAAAAATACAATCAAACATTCTAAAACTTACATCAACATGTTAAAATAAAAAAAAAATTGAATCGGTCTTAGCTGTCTCCTTTTTCTTCTGGTTCTTCCACTAAACTTATCAATAACTTCGAACAATTTAAGTCAGTATTCTGTGTTTCTAAAAAAAAAGAGTAACGTAGAGGATAGTATTTTGGTCGTTTGAAACAAATCAAGCAAAATATGGAAGGTTTGAATATAAGTAGCTTAAGAAATATTCATAAAATTGTGAAATTGGCAAATGTCAACAAAGACTGTATATTGTTTGGTTCCTCTTCCGGGTACGGTACAGGCAGCTGCTTGCCTTCTTGTTTGTGCGGGATATTGACCAGATGAGACAGCTGATACCAAACCACCGCTTGCGTATTTAGTCCTTCGGACCTAGTTTTTGAGATAGGGTTGGGGAGAGGCGAGTGTAGCCTACGTCTAGCTTTAGTCCTGTCCCAGTATAAACATTGGCGGTAGGCAAGTCAAATTGGTAAGCCCAAAGTTCGTAAGGCAAATGTCAACAAAGACTGTATATTGTTTGGTTCCGTTAGGTCTCTCTCATGATGGCTAATTTTGTTTTCACACAGCAAATCACAAAACACAACAGAAAAAAATATATTCACGGTGGCTATGTTTTTCCTATTTCTTAGTATCACTTAAAAAACACAACAATTTACAAGTTATATGCATGCTGCTTGGTCATATGCATTGGGTAAAAATGGCACTTCAAACAACATTTATCCTCTTAAAGAAAAGAACAAATAAAGATACCTCTTCACGAACAGGGGTCAACTGGGGATGTGCTATGTAACTCCTAGGAGCTTTAGGTGAAGAGATATCTTCAGCTTCTGATCCAGATTCAGCAGTAGATATATCACCACCTTTTATCTACTCAAAGTGGAATGCAACTTAAGTTCAACAAATGATTAAAGAAAATAGATAACAGTGGGAACAATCATGTATCTTACAGTTGGGTATTGTGGTTTGGCATAAGCAATTATCTTTCCATCGCTATTGGAAACGGTAACAATTTGTCTAGGGCATTGTGCCTCCCCATTAAGAACCATCTGTTATAGGTAATTGATTAGTATCTGAGTTGCAATGATAATGCTATATTGTAGGTAAGATCAACATATTCTGGGTTCAATCAGTACATGAATCTGGTTTAGACATGCAATACATCATACGTACCAGGATACCATGTAACCTGGGTAGACTGATTAAGCATTTGATAATGGGACAGTTTAGCTAAGGTCCCTATTAAATTTCAAAATGCACAAAACATCATTGCCAAAAAAATTATGTAAATTAGGCCCCTCTTTTTCGAAAATCATCAAAATACAATGAAAAAAACTTTCAAATTTCAAAACTTACTTCAATTTATATTTATCTTCATATTTATGTCAGAAAATAAATAAAAAGTGGATGGAAAACGAAAAAAACAAAAACAGTAAGTTCTAGGAAAACTTGCAGAAATGTATGCAATTATTCAAAATATTGATGATATACAAGCAATTATAGCCAATAATTGCATACTTTTACGCAATTATTTGATGTATATTTCAAAATTTCAAAGTTTATTTCAAATTATATTCAACATCATATTTATTGCACAAAAAGCAAGAAAAAGTTGATGAAAAACGAAAACAAAACAAACCAGACCACTTTCAGTGGAAAATTGCAAACATGTGTGCAATTTTATAGAATAATTGCACAGACATTTCTGCAGTTTTTTGATGTCTGCAAATATTGGCATATTGAGTGAATATTTGCAAATATGTCTGCAATATTTTTCAATAAGCGCAGACATTTCTGCTTTTATTCTGTGTTTTTATCCAGTAGCCTAGTTTTAATATTTACAATTTTATGAATTTTTTTTAGGCAGTGGAACAAAAAAATACGAAATAAATTCGCTACGGTAAAATAATTATAGGGATCCGCTTTACATATGTGATTTGCACAGGAATGCCGTTTGAATTAAATTTGATTTTAGGGATGTGTGTCTAATATTCACTTTAATAATAGGCTTCACATGCATCATTCGGACTTTTTTTGTCTTATGTTGTTGATAAATGCTAAGACTGGTGTAATCCAAAACCCATTAGCTATGCAACTAATATTCATATTGTTTCGTGGCTTTGTAATATTTTTTACCTGTCCAAATTGGAGAAATGGAACACAAGAATACTCATTTTTGGGCAAGAAATTACATATTTGTAGACTCACAGTATGTTATATGATCAAAATATCAGGTTGTGCTATTCTAGGTTATTCGCTATTCGTTATATGAATCCCTCAACCAATCTATAACATTGTTTACAATTTAACCCTTTGAAGGTAGAATGTTCTATTTGGTTACAAAGGAAAGAGACCACTTATCACTTTCAGGATCTTAACCATAATATAAGTCACATCAAGAGATTACTGGAAAGATAACAAGTCTCATGATCATGCAAAATAGAAACCTCTTGTATGTGAGGATCTTTCCAAGGCCCTTTATCAGAATTAAGGCATCCCCCATGTTCGGTACAGGTACAGGAACCACCAAGAAATTCAGGTAATTCACTGCAAATAAACAAATGACGGAGGCTGATTATGCATAATCAAAATATAAAAACCAAAAGAAAAAACATTGATCTAATTAATGTCGGACATATTCTTCTACAAGCTGTCAAAAGATCACAAGTGGTACTACGGTAGTGCATTCTTTTGGATGCATAAACCTTTCCCGACTAATTAAAAGCAGACGAGAAGATGGAGAGGTTAATTACTTCACTAACTTTGTTTACAGTTTAAAGATATGTAATGATACCATATATTGGTCCAGTGCTCTACATGTAAATATCGAATAATTTATTATCAAGATTACAATATAAATATGAATAAATACATATAAATCCAGCATATAAAGTTGTTGACTTGGTTAACCAATTATTTAGTCTGTCTTCTGTGTGTGTGGGGGGGGGGGGGCACGCACACATATACACGCATACATATATAGCTAGGATCAACAGCCCCCTTTACTTAGCATCATTTGTAGCCCTCGATATCAGCCACAAGTTTCTATTTAAATATTTGGTTTACAAAATGGTGCTAAATAAAGAAGACTACTGATCCTAGCTCATGTATGTATGTACGCACGCGCGCACACACACTTATGAGCGTTTAATGGCACCCCTATCTTGCAGCATCCTTGTAGCCATTGATTTTCACCATACATTCTGATTTAAATAATAACATTTTCTCTCTTTTTCACATCATAGTATTATTTAAATCGGAATGTGGTGAAAATCAGAGGGCTACAAGTGGTGCTGCAAAATAGGAGTGTCATTGAACTCTTTATATATATATATATATATATATATATATATCATTATATATATATAAAGAGAGAGGGAGGGAGACACACATCTTTAATCTTTGATGATAATTGCAATATCTTTGGTGTCCGCATGAACTACCAAAAATATCTCTCAACGTATATCATCAAATCTTAATATTACTTAAAAATATGATCTAACAATTAAACTTCTTTTACAAGTTCAAAACGCTTATCTATAAATATTACCAAATCTTAATATAACTTAAAAATAAGCTCTAACAAATAAACTTTCTTTACAAATTCGTTTTTTATTAACTAATAATATAAATAAAAATTCAAACTAACAAAAAAAAATGTTGCGACTTAAAAATAAAAATTCAAACTAACTACACATGATTTCGATGCAAAAATATGGCTAAATATTTATGCCGATCATTTTCTCTTGAATGTGTTAAACATATACAATTTGTAAAAAAAAACAATTCACGCACGAAGCACGTGCGGTAACGCCCATACATATAATATTATGTATGTATGTATATGCATATGTGTGTGTACGAATTCTCGAAGTTATGATGGAACAGTTAGAAAGTGTTTACCTTGAATCTATTACTTCAAGAAGTTTAGTTTGGTACTTGGTTCCGAGAACCTGAGAAAATTTAACAATGTCATTTGTCGTCACAAGAGAAATTTATTAGCAGTTGGATAAGACTGAAAATATTTCTTACGTGTATTTTTGCTGTTGTTTTAGGATCAAGAAAAGATTTTACAGTGTTCCAAAGCAGTCGAAAACCTGCGCCGGCATTAATGATAAACATCTGGCATAATGTCTGCATTAACATCAATAAATAAAATGGTATCAATTTAGGAGACACAAATCTGATATATAATGTTCAACAGCTATCAAACATATTATTTTTATCAATAATTTTTATTAATACCTCTGGATAGTTGTCACTATCTATCTTCTGCAGCCGAATTATTAGTTCTCGCGCAGTCTTGCTGAAATTCTTCAAACCCTATCATCAATGTTATGTTTAGATTTCACTATTAAAACTTACTGCAGAATAACATTACTTACTAAAACAAGACAAATGTAACATACCACGCCTTGAACATCCAAGATGGTAGTACTTGAGTCTATATGCTTTTTTGCAGCAATTGAACAGGCAGGAAATTTAAGCATGAAACATTTTTCAAACTCCTTTACATGATATCTTATATATCTATCCATAGTGGTCACTTGCATGAGCTTATTGGGATCAACTTTTCCAAGTCTTTCAATATAAACAGGTCTTCCTTCTTTATCCACACCATGATAGCCATGTGGATAATATTTTAAAACTTCATCTAACTCTGCATACTCAAAATCCTGATGAAGCAGTAGATTCAGAAAGAAATTTTGTTTTTTTGAAAAAAAAATAGATCTGAAAAAAATATAGCTAAAGAAGACAGATATTTATGTAGTTAGAGCATCTCCAACAGATATTTGGTTATATATATTACATTTTCGCGAGTTACAAAATGTAATCCATACTATTTCCCAACAAAAGTTTGAACGAAGCGCTTGTTCGCCTAGGTTTAAAAATGCTTGTTGAAGGTGTTAGGCACTTGTTGAACAAGGGTCCACTTCTCAGGCACCTATTGAACAAGCGCACGAGAGTTGGGCGCTTGTTCTACAAGCGCCTAGGACTTGGACGCCTGTTCAACAAGCGCCCAAGTATATTACGCAATCCAGACCAAAGCCACTAAATTTGTAACCAATCCAAATATGTACACCCTGCTGCAAATGGATTTGGGTGTAGATCTTGAATTATGTAAGATGTAATCTCCTGTTAGAGATGCTCTTAGTACAAGATAATTACAAAGCTTCAGGTAGTCTCCGAAAAGTATTCCATAGACCCAATCAAACCGGGTTAATTCATTAATAGATTATTCAACAATGATTTATATATAAATACACACACCTATACATACATACATGTGTCTGTACACACACGTACGTATATGATTGCGTACACACGCACATATATGTGTGTGCACCATAGTAGTTAAGGCGCAAAAATGAGCAAGCCTTGAGCTTGGGTTTTTTTGAGTCTTGGGTCTTTTTGTGTGTCTTTTACACAAGTTTGATCTACTATTTCACCAATTACAAATTAAATTTTAAACCATATTTTATAATTTATTCAACTATTTAAATATTTTATTATCTAAATTTTAAACCATATTTTATCATTCATTTAACTATTTTGTAAACTAAAATTTGAATTTTGCAAAAAAGCGCCTCAAACTGCAAAAAGACGCATTCAAACTACAAAAAGACGCACAACGTGCGCCTGGGCTTTATTTAGCCTAGGGGCGTGCCTTAATAACTATGGTGTACACACGTACGTATATGTGTGTGTATACACATGCACGCACGTATGACACGGGATCTGCATCCCAGTTATTTTGTATTCCAGATGTGTGCCGGGTTCATTTTTCTGTATCTAGGAGTGTCAAAATCTAATAATTTTTTGTAGGTTTGACCTACTTATTATGAGTAAAATATCTGCAAAATTTACTTATATTCTAATATCTCTTAACCAGTAAAAATTGGTATTTTTAATCAATGATCATAACAAGTATTTTATTTTTTGACAATTCTACACTTGTAAACACTCTTCATATATTTTTTTAGTATAATATAACTAACATGGTTTTCAATTGTGACCACTACAGGAACATTCTCATAAATCAATATACTCATTATTACATAATTTTACTGGACATTATTTTCATAATTACCCGTGGGTATCTTTGGTAATGTTCAACAGTACTAGCACCCCTTCTGATAATCTGACTTACGTTATTGCACTGTTGATTTACAATTGGATTGCAAACCCTACCTACAAATTAGCCAAATGTATATCATTTAAGGAATTTCTTAAAAATATAAAATTAGGATTGACAACTTAAAGGTAAAAATTGTTCACAACAGTGGAAAACATAATATGACCATAAACACTGATCTAGTGAATCATTTTAACGAAGTAACCACTCAAGCACCTCACATTTGCTTGATTACTAAGTCTACTTTCTTTTTGTATACCTTTACCCCTACACGTGATGTATATAAATATTTCTATATACATACATACATATATATATATATGTGTGTGTGTGTGTGCATGACTCGTATCTTTTGTTACACTTGATGTATATGAATATTTTTATATACATATATATATATATATATATGTGCAGGACTCGTATCTTTTGTTGAGATTTTTAGGTTTAGTAGGTTGTTATGGTTTGGACAAATTAGGTCACGACCTCTTTTTGTGGTTGGACACCCATGCTGATAGATCTAGGCTTCTACTTCGAAAGCTAACCATGCACGCACACAGCGCTCCGACCTCTACCGCATTGTGCTTTATATGGCTTTACTTAGAGCGGATTTTCTTACGAGCTTAGTATCTCCGTTAGTTCACTGGTTTACAGGATTGGGGGCTTTTTTCTTTTTTTGTAGAGGTTTTGCTACCTATCAGGCTTGTTGGTAGCACCTCTTTTAAGTGTGAAATAAAATTAGATGAATGCTCTTTTTCTTGAGAGGATCGCTCATTTTACTCAAAAAAGTTTTATTTTTTGATAACAAGTATGGTACTTTATTCAAACAAAGCACTTATTTTGATGTCTCACCACTTGCCGCTTGAGCTAATGGTTCTTGACGATTATAATAAATATTTTAAGTATATAATATTTTGCTTAATCTAATTTTATGGGCTAAATGCATCGACATAAGATAAATTTTTGCATAGATTATGTAACGTCCCGGAATTTATCGCTTTGATTTGCGAATATTTAATTAATTTCAAATTTTCAAATAATAGGTTTTATAGTTAAAATAAAACTCTTTTTAAAAATAAATAATAATGGTGAAATAGTTTTTCAAATTTGTTTACAAAAATATTTAGTTCGAAAAAAAATGGAAAATGCGACCGGAGTTCGTTTTTCGAATTTTCGATTTTTCGTCGGCTAAAAGTTGTCAAAAATGTTGTAATCAAAATAGCATATGTATATACACATTCATTTAGAAATAAATTAGGATATGTATGTATTTATGTATGCATTAGTTAAGTGTATGTATGTGTGTGTATACACACTTAAGATAATATAATATAAAATTATATAAAAGGAAACATCACATCATGGAAATATGTTTAAACATTAAGTGCATGCATTTATGGCATGTTGGCTTTGATTAGAAGGGAGAAGAGGCTATGGTGGCATGAGTACAAGGGGAAGGAGGCTTGGTGATGAGGTGGAAGCATATGAATGGAGGGCAAAGGACAAGGGTATAGTGGTAATTTCTTTATGCATTTTCTATAAAAGTTTTTTTCCATTTTCTTTTTCTTATTCTTTTCACTTTTTCCATTTTTCCAAAAGTCTTCATCTTCCTACAAGCTTTTCCAAAACCTTTTAATGGCTTCCATTCATAATTTTAAGGTTTTAAAAATCCAAGTTAAATCTTTTAAAATGATTTCAAACTTGTTTAATCTACTCCTTTTCATTTTAAAAACTTCTCCATTTTCCTCCCACTTCATTCGGCCATAACTTCCTCTACAATACTTCAAATCAAGATTTTCTTTTTTTCAAACCATATAAAATTCCAGTGGTTACAACTTTTATTTACACCACTTTTTCAAATTTCAGATATTTTTGGATCAAAATTGCATTTCTTTCTGCCTCATTTTCGGACCCATATTATCAAGGTCGAAAATACCACTCCTTTTTTTTGACCATATCTCCCTCAAAACAAATCGAAATTGAGTGATTTCTTTTTTAAAATTGTAGAGAAAAGAATTTCCTAAAACTTTTCTTTTTTCCACTTGTCCAAATTCCGAAAGTAAGATGGCCAAAAATCAAGGGAGAAAATGGCTCATTTTTAAGTGATTTTTTGTGTGGTTTTCCAAGCTTTACAAATTCTAAAGCATTTCAAGTTTTCAAAGATTTTTGGTGAGTAAACTTCTAATTTTCGAAAAGTTTTTTCCTTTGCTTATATGATGGCATTTATATATGATGTTAATGTTTGAATTATGATATGATTTGGATGTATATGTATGTGATAGTTTGTGTTTAGACATTACACTTGAATTGATGGATTAAAGTGATATGTTTGGTTTTAAAGTTGTGATCTTGTTTATGTGGTAGTTGTAAAAATGGTGTGTATTAGTAACATGTTTATATGGTGTATGCTAGATAGCATATTGTTTGTAAAAGTGATATGAGATTTCTTATGGAAACTATAGTAAATAGTTTGAAATCAAAAGCTTAAGTTTTCAAATTTTTGCTTTTCTTATGTTTGAAGAAAAAAAAGTTAGTAAACTTTAAGGTGAAGTTTCAAAAGGAAAGATAAACACAAGTTGAGATTACGAGGTATCCATAGCGATAGTCGCTATGGATGCAGTTTCGCTTAAAAATCCAACTTTTGCAAAATTTGGCTTTATTAACTTCAAGTGTTTTGAATATGTTTTATAAACCTAATAATAATTTTTTATAAAGTTAAGTTTTTTTAATGATTAAATTTTTATTAATTAAGTTTAAATAATTAATTAAGATTAAACAAGGTTTATTAATTATAATTAAGTAAAGATTAGTTATCAATTAATTATCTTTTAAAGATAAGATCAATTTTAATTAATTATTAATTAAGATTAATTTTTAATTAAATATAATTTAAGTATATGATTTATTTTTAATAAATTATTAATTAACTATAAGGTTAATTATTTAAATAAATCAACTGTTAACTATTTTTAATGATTAATTAATTAAGGCTTTAATTTAAAATAAATTATTTATTTAAAGTTTAATTTATTAATTAAATTTTAATTAAAGGTTATTTTAATTAATTAAATGAGATTAATTGAGACTTGATTATTAATGAAGGTTTAAATTATTATTTAATAATTAATAAAGGATAAATTAGGGTTTAAATTAATTATATGATAGTTAATTATTGTTTAATTAGTTACTAAAGGTTTAATTATTTATTAGTTTATAATTAAATTAAGTTAAGAATTAATTAAGATTGATTATGATTTAAATAAAGGGTTTAGCTTGTAATTAATTATTTTAAAAAGGGAGTTTTAAATTTTTAATCCTTGTTTTTCAAGAATCAAATTTGTTTTAAAGGTACTTCTTTTTTAAAGATGGTTCTGAATACAAGGGATTCAAATGTCGATACCGTATTGTGAATGAGTTATGTAAATGATTTGATTGTGTGGACATGTGTTAGCAGAATAAATCTTCGTTCTGCTATAAATTGATTGTTTGGACATCTATTAGCAGAATAAATCCATGTTCTGCTATAATGTAATTGTTTATTGTGTGGACATATATTAAGTATATAAATTCTCATTTTGCTATAAGTAGTGAATTGTTTGAACATCTATTTAGCATGACAAACTACCATCCTGCTATTATGTTATTTGGACATGTATATGCTAGTTGAGTTGTATTGACATGTTATTCTCTGATTTGGATATGAATTGCATTTACATATATGTTGACTTATGTAAATAAATGGTTGAGTGACTTGAAAGTGAAATTGATGTTAAATGATAACTTAAATTACTACCATTGGGATTGGTAAGCCTCCTTTTGAAATTCTAAAGTATGGTTTTGAATTAATTTCAATTCTTTAATTAATTTGGGTTAAGGTTTATAAATGATTTTTCAAGTTATATTATTATTTTATAAAGGCACTTATAAATAATAACTTGTTTATAAAAATGAGTTTTACTAAGTAAAAGGTACCTTTTATTTAAAGTGATTTAAAAGGATAAGTTGCGAAAAATATTTTGTAAAGGATTTTTCTTAAAGAAGATTTATCAAAGGAGTTTTAAATAGGGAAATGTTTTATAAATGATTTTAGAGGTTTGTAAAAAGATTTTGTAAATTTGACTTGTAGACTTACAAAAGTGTTCTATAAATTGATTTTAAAAATTTATAAAGGTATTTAAATGTGAAGGGGGCTTTTAAAAGGGAACTTTTATGAAGGATAAGTGGATCGGTTTATAGCAACTGATGTTTTCAAAAAGAAATTTGAAAAGAAGGAAACTTTTGTAAAGTTTGGTAAATATACTTATACCGTTGAGATAAATATATAAATGCTTTTTCAAGTATAAAAGGGGAAGTAAGGGTTTGGGAAATAGTGTTGTGTAAAGATCTTTTGATCAAGTTTTATAAAGTGATTTTATTAACTAAAGATTAAATTAATAAAGGTTTAGTGGATCCCATATGGAATTAAATCAATGTTTGAATAATTGTTTATTTGATAGTTAAATAACCGACTATCAAACCTGGATCAAAACGTAACTTTGAAAATAACTAAGAGAAACATGTGAGTTATATGGCACAGTCATCCTCTATGATTTTGTATTGTGCGTATAAATCTTGTTTCGTTCTTCTAGGATAAATAATAAGGGAATCTGTCCACTAACGGTTAGAAGGTGATCTCCGCTCTTGTTTGTCTGTTTATTTTTTAAAGAATCGAGGCTGAGTTTATCGAAAATTATCGAAAGTTGTTTTGAAGAGACCAGGATCGCATATGTAATCCAAAAACCACTTCGATCCAACTCAAGCGTTTCGAACTGAAGACGTCTTGAAGAGTATGGAATCGAAGACAGAGTTTTGAAGTGCAATGGCTATTTGTCACTAACCATGAGGGTGTTCCAAAATGGGTGTAGCGGAGGTAGTGCCTTCAGTTTCATTCAGTCTCAGAATGAACTTGTATGAATGAATGCTGGCATTGCATTGTTGTCTGGAGGACAGTGTTAGCATTTCAAGTGGGAAGTGCTATATAAAGGTAAGTGTAGCCTCAAGCCTCATCAATTGAAAAATGACAAAAATCAAGCATGCAGCAGGGCCATGTGGGCAGCTCCCATCAGGGCATGGTCATTCCAAATCTAGATCGATTACTATCTACTCATGTATGCTTCAGGGCCCAAAGTGGGGTGATCATATTCGGTACTACTAGTCAAGTGGTAAGCCAGTCCTGTGTGGCAGGAGTACAGGATGTTCTTGTCAGACCCCGATGCATTTTATCTAAAGATGTACCATCAGAAGGTAGTCTCTTACCTTGTCATGGTATGAAATCCATTCTCCAATACGTGTCTTTACGATTGTAGATGTACCCAACTATGTTGTAATGTGAGATGCAAACATTTCAGTTATATTCATATTTTACTTGAACCATTAGACATTATTATAATATCACTGGATTTTCTATAAAATGTGTTTTGGTTGTCGTAAGGTAAAAACTTGTCTGTGTTTATGTGCGGCGTGGTCTTACGATATACCTTTGATTTTAAAAGAATTTTAAACATAATAATTCAGTTGTTTGAGTTTACTCGCACCAGACCCATATCTGACCCGGAGTTTTATTTTCTTTCCCTAAAACTCTTGGATGCTCAAATTTTTATAGGCAGTCTAGTAGTTCAGGTTTCCTACGAAGGCATTTTGGAGGAGCTTGAAGCAGGAGGCTTTATCAATAGCTAGTTATAACTACACAATGTGAAGAGGCCGGATACGGAACTTAAACATGTGATGGTGGAACAGCCCCAATGATAAAAGGATACTAATAAGGACAAAAAATGCTATAACAAAAATTATTTCTAGAAGCCACAAATTGATATACACACACATGCACGCATGCGCGTTTGTGTGTGTGTCACTATAAATTTCAATCATATCACAAAAACAAGATGACAATGCAATACAAAATCATGACAGGTTCCACATATTCATGCAGTTATGCAAAATACAACACCATATCAAGTTTCAGTCATGAATTAAAAATGCTACCAATATGTCTATATTTCAAAAAATGGGTTCTTCAAATTCAAAACAATTGGAAGAAATATTACCTCAATAATAGTGTCGGTACCAAATTCTTTCCTCCACTGAAGCATTTCAGCCCACATTTGTTTTGCTTTTTCAATGTCAAATTTTCTTGCCTTCAAAAATCTGAGAATATAAACATATTGTTATTTAAGGTATAAAGCAATATAGTATTATACTAGTATTGACATCAAAATGAGGAAATCAATTATTCTCGATCAATATCATATTACGACAAAGTTTAGGAAAAGTCACCAGAACTATTAATTATTCGATAATTTTTTTTTCATGTAAAGGTCAGAAGATATATACATTCAAACTAAAATATTATTTATTTTTATATGCAACGCATCCTAATTTTTATAATAGCGTTGTATATTTCTTACTGCAAATACATGTTTTCAAATATATGTTGAAGTACTGCTGATAATAATTACTAGTTACTTAATTGTATAATTACTAGTTGCTAGCATAAAAAGAATTGATATTTCATATTCCAATGCAAAAGTAAAACCAAACATGCATACCTTAACATCATGTGATAATCATCATGCTTCGCAGGTAGCAACTCATCCAGTATAAGTGATTGGCGAAATGCATCAACAGCTTTAAGTTCCTCTACATCTCTTACATCCTCAATCGATAAAGATATGACTTGACTCTCAGTCTTTCTCCTACTCTTTTTCCTCAAAGAATGCCTGAATTTTGTTGATGCATTTATAGCCTTTTTCTTCAAAGATCCCATCCTTGTCCTTCTTTCATCTTCAGAATTATCAAAATCTGACTTTCTCTCTTTTCGTTCATCACTACCAGAAAATCCCTCAAAGCCTGGATTATGTTTAGGTTGATTCATTGATCATTAAATAACATCAAGAAAAAGAGGCAGAGAATATGTCACATTGATATCAAAGATCTAATATATCGATTTATAATATATATTTACAGAATAGAGTGCGAGCATTTATAAGATTATAACGCTTAATCCTAATGGTGTACAATTTGAAGAAAGACTACCACATATACACTAAACAAAATATCCAAGAGCTAGTTATGCATATTACGCTATCACGAGAACCGAGACTTAATAGTAAATGGACAAAAGTTATAAAGTCTTAGATAGATTTTTCTTTAAAAAAATGAAAAAGAAGAAATCCTCTGAACCAAGAACCTCGTTAAACGAGTACTCTTGTACAGTTGTACAAAAAAAACTTGCATATAGCAAACAAGCTGACTAGCTGAGTCTTCTCGGAATACTTTTGACATACGGAAAAGCATCTAACAAACACATTTTGAAAGTCAAGGAAAAAAGGTGTAAATCGAGGTTAAAATATACATAGTATTAGGACAAAGACTGGGATATTACAAATTTAGGCTCCAGTGTCGTATTAAGATCCTATTTACCCGGCTGACAAATGTTACAGAATTTTCATATTGCTATGCATATCAAGCAAACATAATATATGTCTATGGTAAAAAATCACTAGCGTGTCAATAGAAACTCATTCTAATAGCTAGCTCATATACTGCTCAACAAAATTATTGACATTATTTTTAACTTCTATTTTCTTTAAAATATTCAGATAAACCGAACTGCCCTAAAACTCCTGAAAAAGAATGCATCAACTCCACAACACATGCTCCAACCATTGCTCCTCTCACAATGCTTATTAGCTACTATTTGTTTATCAACGTTTCTAAAGCTAAAAAACTGAACATAGTAGAATGCATATGTTCCTGAGGTGTCACTTTGATCAAATTAAAAATCCCAACGTGCCAAGACCAAGAACTGTCTGTAAAATTTCACAGAAAAAGGAAAAGTTATTTCTGACCATCAATTGCAAATTAACCCCTTGCAAATTCTCAAGAATCAGTAAATGATGCATAAACGTCATAATTAACTATAAAGTGACCTAAGAAGAAACAGCTTACGATTATCAACATGCATCCCATCAAATCCCTAATTTCCAACGAAATATAGAAATTCAAAGAAACTCACATGGCCTAGCGAATCGATCAAGCGGTCCTGACATATCCAGCCGTAGAATAGCTACAAACCGTTACAAAAACAGATACAAAACTTAAGTTCCGCAAATAATAAAAAGAAGGAAAATAAAACATACAGCTAATAGTTATCTTAGAAATCACAGCAATATACCTTCAAATTAGACAGCAACAGTTGTTCCAGACGAAATTAAAAAGCGTAAAAATCGAGGGTGAACAAATCGTCAGGAAAAGCTGTACGTCTGAGAAGAAGAAAGATATGATAGGTTAGAATTTTCTAATTTTAGGTGGAGAAGACCAAGCTGTTTGGCGGGGCCGATTGAAATGATTGCTGCCATGTGGATATAGACGTGGCGCCGGCTACTAATTATAACAAGTCAAAGGAAAAACCTACAGCAGGAAATAAAGGGAGTTGAATCCGGTTTGCTATTGAACGCTTCTTTGAACTAATCGGTGATCGGTGGGTGAATGCGATGTGCCTTGCTGCTTCGGACGTAGGACTAATTCAAATTTATTTAAATATAAAGATTACATCAGTGTTAACCATTGGTCGATTTCGAAGTTGAGAAAAAATAGATTTCTCAGCAGTTTTGACTTTATTTGTGATGTAAGGAACAAAAAGCCCTCACATATTGAAACACTTGGAATTGACAATTCTACTTGAAAGGTGATGCCAATTATAGTATAAAATCGTGCACTACAAACCGCACTAGAAAAACCGCATTGAAATGATGATTTACGGATGAAGATTTTGAACGTTTAATTTAAACCGATCTGGACTCGTGCCATGCATGGTTCATGCTAATAAAAAGGTAAATCTTTATCTTTAATGATAGATGTAACATTTTTGATGTCACATATTTTTAGTGTTAGTATAAACAATCAGAAATGCCTCTCCATAGATATTAGCAATTCTTACATGATAGTTGTAATACATTGGTGTCACTTTTTTTATGTCAGCGTAAATTATCAAAAATGCAAACTACACAAAAAATTAATATTAAAAATAAAAATTCAAACTAACAAAAAATTAGATGTTACAATTTAGAAATAAAAATTCAGTTTAACTACACAAAATTTCAACGTAAAACATGGTTATATATTTATGCAAATCATTTTCTATTGAATGTGTTAAACATATACAATTTGTAGAAAAATAATTCACGTGTGAAGCACATATCATCATCGCATGCGAAGCGCGTACCATAACGCTCGTTATAATAACACAAGTCTTGTTGAGGTAATTGTTGTTAATCGAATTTCTTTGTTAACCCCAAAAATATAGGATAAGTGGATTTGGTTAAGGGGTTGATCAAGGTAATCCTAGGCTTAGTTGATAGGATGAAGTATGCTTGGTGTTAAATTCACCATGGTCCAATGTGCATTTGATTTCAAGGTTAGCTCCATGTCGAGAGTCATAGATAATCGTCGAATATGCTATGCAAGTCTTGAGTTATAAACGAGTCAATAAACAAGTTATGAGTCGAAGTCAAATTGATATACTAGTCACAAATTGTACTTCTCACATCAAATATGTCATGTAATTGTTCAATGTTCAATCCCTTATGTGTACAAAGTTCAAGTGTTACAATCGACAAAATTCCCCAAATTGATTTAGGATTTACAAAGTTGAAAATAAAAGAAGGGTAGAGGGAATTGTCCGCCCCTCAAATAGCACCCCTAAGTCCATATTTAAGAGGAAAAAGGCGGCATGGCGCATGTTACCCGGCCTTTTGGCCCGGCTATATCCAGACCGGTTTGACAAATTAGACTCAATGGTAGACAAAACAAGTAGCCCAGAAAGATGATCATGGAGTTCAGAGATCAAACACAGATAATAGTATAAAGCAGCGATCAAGCGAGACCATACGATAGACTCTTCGGAATACTCTAAGTATAGATTGGTACTTCTCCTAGATAGGAGATCGTATTACTTCCCCCAAGAAGGGGATCAGATCGCATCACTTCCCCTAGGCAGGAGATCAGATTGTATCAGCCCAACAGTTCAACTCAATGAAAATCGATCGATACCTCTAAATAACATGTGGGCGACTATGCAAACTAACTTTGGAAACACGAAGCCAACATCAAGGTGGACTTACTACAGCAATCGCATAGCGCCACATGGCCATTTGGACCGATCGGAGTCGATCCCCTATCCTTGGGAGTTGGGCCACAAAACTTTTGAGGTGATCTCGTCTACTTCGTGAGATTCTATCTGCAAAATTTTAGGAAGATATTCAATCGTCTTCTCCGATAAATACAACGAACATTCTCCATAATGAGGATATTTTCTTTCGACTGCTAAGGCTCTGCCATTACTATTCTTTATTCTTGTATTACTAGATCCCAGCTGATCCAAATCTCTTGTAATCAAACAACTAGTGTAAGATCAATAAAAGAAAGAAGTGGAAATAGGCCAAGATTGCCGAACGACTATAAAAATTTGTGTCTGATTTATTTATTCTGCTCTGTTTTAATTTATTCTTCATTTGATCTCTACTAGAACTCTATTAGATCTTTGTGATCAATTTTAGTGCAAATATTTTGGTGCTTTCACCGAGAGAGAATTCTCAACTTGATTGGATCTCATCATCAACTTGTGGATTCCTATATCCATGAGATAGATCCAGATTTCTGTCGATAAGTCTTTGTTTCTACTCAGATTTGAAGAGATCTAGAAGAAAGCTACCACAATGCCTCTTAGGAAGGAAAAGGCCACTGCTACCTCCTCACGACCTGCTGGTGAAGCAGTAGAGAACCCGGAGATCGCTCTTTTGGACGATGGAGCGCAATAGGGAGTCCCTGGCATGCAGGCCCCTTCTGATGTGATCGCTAATGCTGATATAGAGAGACTGTGGAGAGAGCTCCATGAGGCTTGTGCAAAATCACAGAAACAAATCCAAGAGGACAAGATCCTCACAACCCGCCTCTAATAGTCCCTTCGATCTGACTCGTCGTCGTCTACTCTACCTCTTGAAGTATATCTATCCATCATCAAAGTTGTACTTCCCATCATGGAACTCCCATCATCGAGTCACGAGTGGTCGTCATCGAAACTGTCGTCGAAAAACTCAGTTAAGGGTTGATCCTAAGTCAAACCCAAAGAAATCACCCATTTGACTCGAAGCAAACTTTGAAAATTCTGGCCCAAAGTCAGACTCGGGTAAAACCAAGATTTTCTCCAAGCAAACCCCAATTTGACTCCAAGTATCGTTCGTCACCGAACCATACCCATGGTTCGATACCGAACCCTAAGCAAACATGTAAATGACTCCAAGCACCATTCGTCGTCGACCTAGCACTTCAAATTTCTGCGACTCCAAGTGAACCATGTGCCGACTCCAAGCAAATAGCGAATTTTCTCGGGTCGGACTTTAAGTAGATTACCACCGATCCATTTTCTTTTGCCCATAACTCGATCATACGAAATCTAAACGATTGGAAATTTGAAATGTAACCTTATAGGGCCTTCCTTTTCACCCCATATCGATCTCACCTAGTTTAGGACAAAAATTAGGGATAGGTATTGATCCCTCCAATTGGGGATTGGCCCTTCCTCCATCACGATGATATGCAGCTCTCGCATTCTGGATTCGAAACTCAACTTGATGATGGTGCATTCTCTTTACTCCCCATGACTAACCGGGGCACCAGGAACCAAGCGACAACTACTGAATTGCCACCAAGGAACGAACAAGGAACCGTTACTTAAATGGTACTCCCAAAAGCCGTAGAACCAAGGCAATATGGAACAAACCGAGATGGATTACTAGGCCAAGCTTTTGGGGTAGATGATGACTACTCCCAACTGACTGGCTTCTAAACACCTGATTGGGCATCCATGGTACTACGGCTCATGAGAAAAAGCCAAAGCCAAACCGATGACGACTGGGGAGAGTCTCGGAGCCATAATCCTTTTACTGAAACCATTTAGTGTAGAGTATCCTCGCAAATTCAACATGCCAACCGTATTGGCATGCTCAGGGAAAACCGACCCTGGACTACATCTCATGAAATATGAATGGCACACGGATTCTGCCAGAGCGACAGACGCAATCAAATGCAGATGCTTTCTCGTTTTTCTTAAAGGAGTAGCGACCATGTGGTTTACACGACAACCTCTCAGGTCCGTCTCCTCGTTTGACCAGCTAGCGCAAAAGTTTGTTGGGAAATTCCGAATACAAGTGACTCGCCCCTAGCATGCAATGTCATTGTCAAACTTGTTCTAGGCACCGGGAGAGCTGCTCAAAGACTTCTTACAAAGGTTCAACGTCGTTGTTACTAAAGTGAGCAATCCCAACAAGAATATCATAGTGATGGCATTGATAAAGGGAATCGACCTCGAGATAGATTTTTTA
Source organism: Allium fistulosum (assembly GCA_030737815.1). Taxonomy (NCBI): domain Eukaryota; kingdom Viridiplantae; phylum Streptophyta; class Magnoliopsida; order Asparagales; family Amaryllidaceae; genus Allium; species Allium fistulosum. Next base: position 246,857,837 of record CM060905.1, on the reverse strand, counting down.
TGGCTGGTTAGTTGGATAGCCTCCTACCACCTTGGATCATTTTTACTACAAGGCGAACCGGTATTTACACAAGGAGAAGGCAAAGTTGACTAGGAAAAGAACAGTGTAGGACCGTTGGCTGAAGGGGTTCAAAACAAGAGCAATGATGATGCCCTAGATGAGGACTCAGTTTCTAGGAGACGACCCAGGATCCCAAAATTCGACGCATACACTCCATTAAATGATTCGAGCGAAAACATCCATAGGGAGACTCATGATTCGAAGCAATACAAGAAGCTAGCCCCGAGAGAGCCACCGAACCCAGAAGAAGTCCGGAAAATATTGCATATTTCATGAGATATACGACCATAACACTAGCGATTGTAGACACCTCCGAAATGTGATCGAAGAGCTAATTCGGAAAGGAAAGCTTCAATAGTATGTGCAAGCTCCGCAGGATGGCGGGCAGGGAACATCCGACCCTTACCAACAAAAACCTTTGGTTATCAAATGGATCGTCGATGGTCGACTTCCAACCGAGAATGGGGTGGAGCAAAGTGGAATAGCGAGCACACGACGCTGCTTCACTTGTCAATAAGATTTATTTCGATTTTCATTAAACTGCTTCATTAAATAAACTTTGTTATTTCTATTTTCAAGTAAAATGGCCCTTCGGTCATATACTTCTATCTTTATGTCATTATGTTGTGAACTATGACCAACTTGAATTAAACTACATGCAAATGATGCAGGTGACCAAATACCCAGAGTTAGGCACCAAACAACCTCCATGGACCATGACCGGACCTTGGTAGTTTCATTAAGATGAGCATGATTTGACTGCTCATCAGCTACCATTTGCCCCTGACTTGAGGGAAAGAACTCGAAATGGAAAGTGGGTGTGACTCGACCATCCACCTCCTATTATGTGCTTCAATTTCGATAAAACATCTACGCCTTGCTCGGAGCCCGACAAGGTCAAACTCCAATACAAAGTGGATGCGACTGACCGTCCACTCATCAACCTCCACACTTGACTTGGAGACCAAAGATAGACTTGGAGTGGATGTGACCTGACCATCCACTCCCCAACTCATACTTGAAGTTTTCCATGATACTTATGCGTCTCCTAAAGCTCAATGAGACCGGGATTCAACTAGAAGTGAATGTGACTTGGCTGTCCACACATCGACTCATGCCCTGGACATAGGGGGCAATTTAGGAGCTCGACCTAATGTAGGCGTGACTGACTGCCTACTCATCAACCACTGCCCTCGACACGGGGGCGCGACTACAACTTGAGGTAGAGGTGACCTAACTGTCCACCTAGCAACTCTCTCTCTCTCTCTCTCTCGGCTTGTCGAGAGGAGTACGAAGCAAATTAGGTGTGACCTGACCTTCCAAACCAAACATGGATGTGATCCAGCCGTCCATCATTTACTCCCTTCCTTGACTTGATAGGAGGAGCTACAATCACCAAATGGATGTGAGTCGATGGTCTACTCGCTAACTTCTGTCCTCGGCATTGGGGAGCAGAATTCCATTCCACAAATGAACATGACTCGACCTCATTCAACAACTCATGCCTTGATTCGACAGGTGGAGCATAAACTCATAAAAACGGGTGTGGCTGACCACTTATCGTATAACTCTAGTTCCTAGAGTGCATACTGGAGTATAAACACAAAAGGATGGACATGGTCCGGCCGTGCATCTATAACTCCGGTCCCAAGAGAGTAGATAAGAGTATAAACTAAAGACGTGTATGAACACCCAACCGTCGAATGACTCCGGTCCATCAGATAACTTCGGTCCCCATAGCATGGATGGGAGAATAAACCACGAAGAAGTGTGACACCAATCATTCTCTAGCATCCTCCTTCGATCCATTGGGAGGAGTATGAAACCAGATGAACATGACTTGATCGCTCCTAAGTTAACTCTATCTCTTGTTCTGATGGGAGAATATAAATCAAAATGCACGTGATTGACCATCTAGCTCCAAATGAATGTGACATGACCATTCATGTGCTAACTCTGACCATGATCCGACTAGAAGAGCAATTCGAAACAGACGTGACTCGATCGTCCGTTCTCCAACTCTTGCCCCTGACTTGGGGGCAAAGACATGACTCAAAGTGGATGCGGTCCAATATCTGCTCCCCTGCTCGAGCTCGAAGTTCGCCAGAATACTCATCTTACTCCCAAGGCTTGACAGAAATAGGATCCAAATGAAAGTGGATGTGGTATGACCGTGCATGCATCAACTCCTGCCCCGGATGCGGGGGCAGTTTGAGAGCCCAAGCTTAAACTAGACGTGATTCGACCGTTCAATCCAAGGAGGATGTGACCCGTCCATCCATGACCCTACCTGTGCCTAAAGTATGGTGAACTATTAAAGCCTTTCCTGGACATCGGCAAGCCCAAAATCCAAACCAAAAATCGAATGCGGTTTGACCATCCGTCACCAACTATGGTCCCCTAGTGCAGACTGGAGTATAAAAAAATGTGGGCACGGTTCGACCGTCCATTGATCAACTCAGGTTCCTAGCATGCGGACTAGAGTATAAATACCAAATGAGTGTGACTGACTGCTTGTCAACAAACTTTGTTCCCCAAGCGCGGACCAGAGTATAAACACAAAAAAGATGGATGCGGTTCGACCGCCTATCGATAAACTTTGGTCCTCGGAGAGTGGACAGGAGTATAAATAGCAAACGAATGTGAGTCGACCGTTCATTCATCAACTCCGACCTGAACTCGATAAAAGGAGTATAAACTCAAAAGAACATGCCTCACTGTCCACAAACTAACTCTGCTAACCAAGACTGGAGGCAAGAGTACAAACCACTAAAAGCTGAATACGACAGCTCACTGTAGCTCTGGCTTGGTGTTCTTTACGACTTAAGGCAACGACCGCAAGGAGGCCTTAATACAGAACCAATCGAAACGACGTCCGAAGTTACGGGTGACCGACTATATCGTACCATCGGATCGATGAGCAATATCGATCTAGACCTTCTATATCATGCCAATGGATCGACGCTCAATGTCTATCCACACCAACCACAAGTAAATGTGACCAGACCATCCATCGCTCAGTTCTTTTCCTTGATTTGACAAGGGAAACATGAATCACAAAATAGATGCGACCTGACCAACCATTCTTCAGTTCCTACCTAGAATATGGCAACATCTGCACCAAAAGTGGACATGATTGACCATTCGGTACTCAGCTCATGCCTAAAATATAACGAAGCATCGAAGTCTTCCCATGGGAAGAAGAAACTAGGAAACAATCCAGAATAGGCGTGACTCAGCCTTCCATCAACTAACTTTGACCTCAGATATGGCAGAAAACAACTAAAGCGGATGTGACTTGCCCGTCTACTTATTGACATTTTCCCCGACTTGGAGGGCACGAGCGAGAATCAAGATGGATGTGAGCCGACCATTCATTAATCAACTCTAAGTATTCGAAGCTTAGGCGGGAGTATAAAAACAACTAGGGTGAGACTCAATCGTCCATGTAGTACATCTATCAACCGGAGACTGGGGGTAGAAGTGTGATCGACCAAAAGCTAACTGCAACAGCTCAATATTGTGACTCATGCCTAGTGTTTAAAATGACGCGAGGCTATAGTAGAAAGGATGCCTAGCGATAGAATCATCAGATCGATGTCCAGGCACATGGGCGATTGACTATCATTCGAACCTAAATGACGAGCAGCAGATCATGAGTATATTGGATGGAAAGCATGTTACTCAAATGCACAAGCAGATTCAAATTTAAAGCAAAAGCCAGTCATTGTAGATAATCGCTTGAAGCTTCTAGAATCCATAACTATCAAATTCAACGAATAGTCATTATTAGATGGATTAACATGTTTCCCTATTCTTAGTGTAATCTAGTGCGGTATTGTGTTGAGCAGTATTGTACAGTTTACTACTATACGACAGTTATGGCGGAACTCAGGAGTTCGACCGGAATGACCGCCATCGCTGACCATCCCAATCGGATTTCACGTCGATGGGTATACGTGAGAGTTACGTTCAAGTTTAGGGATTGGCTATTGGCACATAAGAGCATGTCATTAACATTCAGGGAGTACACATACATCTAAATTCACGTTCAAACAAACAAGCGTGTTCATACATTTAAGTTCAAGTCCTTACGAGCGTTCATGTGCATGTGTTCGAGCCTAAGGTCACAAAGCAAGTATCCTTATAGGAAAAATCTGTTCATACACGACCCGAGAGTATAAGGCAAAGATATAAAAAACATTCACCCAAGTATGGGATCGTAACCAATCCTGTCCAAGGAGACATTCACTTGCGAGCATGTGCATACATGCAAATATGGAATATCGATCCCTAAATATGTATGTGAATAATTACATGATATGAGAAGATTAATATGGACTACCAATCCCTAAATATGACTCACGATTACAGGAGAAGATCAATTATGTAGGGATCAGTTTCAATCAAGTATCACAAAGGATTTTTTTTCTCTTCATTAACGCAAACGCTCCATATCATTGATCAAACATTGGAAATCAAAATGAACCAACAACTACAATAAAATATCAATCCGTTCATCCAATCAACCAAACTCCAACAGTTGTTCATTTAATCAACAACATCAAACAACCTTGAATCATTAATGATACTATACTTCAATCTTCATAAAAACATGGTACCATCTTAATCTCAACACCAAGGCCATATATGCATTCAATTAGATCAAATATTCAGACTCCACATCGTCTCCAACATGCCTGCATCCGGTCCCTTATGCTTCAAACCCATGACCGATCCCAATGCTTGCTGCCACTCTACTTCGTCTCCTGCACAACAATATTGATCCTACATTTATCTACAACTCCATCTCATCCATCCCATATCCATACCGAACACCCCACGCCAACCAACGTCTGATTCCATACCTCACTTCATCTCTAGAAGATCATCACCGATCCCATGCCTGCAACCGATCCCTATACTCACTCCAGCCCAATACCGACCTATGCACATGGTGATGAATTTCAAAATGAAATCAAGTGAAACCCAAGCAGTCGCGTCTAGGGCTTCAAGAGGGATTCAACCCTGAGAATTAATCAATTGGAAGTGATGATTGGTGGATTTAGAGCACGAACAGGCGGAGGTACTATGAATATGGGGTTCGACCTAGTCGATTCAAGATTTGGCATTGTTGGAGGTTGGGAACTCGAGCTCTTTCATGGCAGCTGAAGGAATGAAATGGGTTCACTTGCAAATAGACTGTAAATGATTGAACGAATAAAAAAGAAGGGATTGGTGTGAGAAAGTGAAGAAGGATGAGGAATTAGATCGGTTGTTAGGAGGAATGAATATAAGCAGATGATAGAAAATGGAAATGAAGGACTGATTAAGCGGGTGATACCATATGTAGCCCAATAATTCAAAGTGAAAAGCATGCGTTTTCACTCAATATGCTACACAACCCATTGTAAATGGGTCTAAGCATTAAACATGTGCTTACAAGATCGGCACCGACCCCCTTTATAGGGGTCGATACTAAATCCTACCCATATATAAAAAAATGAAAAAATGATGGATGAAATTGTGAGCGCAATTTGTTAGAAATTGGCAGTGACCTATCGCCATTCGAACATGCTTGGTAGCCAATGACAAGAGAGAATACACAAGTGACGTGTGTGCACACTCGACATTTGATTTCTTGACTCCACAGAAATTGAATTATTACCTGAGAACTCCTGAGAGAGAGAACCGGTTCAAATAACCGAGGCCTATTAACTCGATCGATAAGCTCAATGAAACCGAGCATAAACAATAATTGAGAGATTGCACATCAGTTTTGTAACGGACCTCGATTTTAATTTAATTTAAATTGATAATTAAATGAATTTTTGAATAATAAATGAAACAAAAATAATAATAGAAGTAAAATAAAATACAAAGTAAATACATTAAGTAAAATCTAACGATAAATTAAAATAGAAGTTCATTTATATTTTTAAAATAAAAGTGTACAAAGCAAAAGAAAAGAAAGTAATACATTCAAATATGTACAAGCAATAATCTATTTGCAACCTTTCTTTTGGAAACTAATCTATGCTTATTTACTAAAGATGACTATATATATAGATAACGTAAATAATAGGTGTAGTACTGCAATTAAGTGAAATCTTATAACTTTAAACTATCTGTACAACATATATGCAAGTTTTAAATATATGAATGCAAAGACAAGTTCACTTTTCCAAAAGCAAAAAAAAGGTGTCAGGCATTATTTTATACATATACAAGTATGGTAAAAATAGTATGCTACACATATATATCAACTTCTCATTAATGCTTTTAACTTCAGCCGAGTGAGAAAATGCAAGGTAAGTATAAACCAAATATAATATGCTACCTTTATAGAAAGCAAACCAGACATCAGTAGACAAAGCAAGAAAAAAATCTCTGATTTCTTCTGTACAAAATAATATATATCCTATACAAAGTTTATACCCTGTCTACTTCATTTCTTATGTATATTATCTTCATCATCACTTCGTTTCTTCAAAGCCAAGTAAAACTAAAGTAATTATCATCTCAAACTAAAACAAAATTCAAATCAAACAAAAACAAATCAAAGTTCAACATCCAGACAACTTCCAGTGTTTCAACATAAAAGAAACTCTGCTCTGTTCTTCTTGGCCATTTTTCAAAGTGAGTAACTTTCTCTTTTAAACTTAAGCATTTCGACATGTGATCGCATAAGGATTTCTGGAAATAAAATGATATTGTGTAGATGTATTTAATTTAATTCTCTGTGTCTATGCATGAATGGATGAATGCATGCTTTGCTTACTGTTGTGATTCATTCCTGCCTATTCTTAGTTTGAAAAATCATTTCCACATATTTACTCACTGTTTGGATTTGTGATTAAAACAAAAGTTGTTTTTTTGTTCATGAATTAAACTATAAAATTTTATTTTAGTTTAAACAACTTGTAAACACCTCGGAAACTCAAGAAAACTGAGCAAAACCTTAACTTAGTTAAAATTCAAACTTTTTAATTTTCGATTTCAGGTATACAAACTGAATTCTTCTACTCAAATATGATTTTTAAAACTTGAATCACAATTTTTAGGCTTAGGATTGAGGAGTAGTTTAGGGTTGTTCGAATTTCATTCTTTTAGTGATTTCTTGTGAGGCACTGACTTGATGTTGTTGGGACTTCGTCTGGTGATGGAAGGACGAACAGCGGTTCAGGGAAAAATAGGGTGATGGGGTGTAGTTAGTCGTGGTGGCGGCGGTGAGCTTTTGAAACTGGAAAACCTAGTTTTGTTCGAGTGTGCAAGTTGATTCGTTCTTCGCCGTTTGTCGATCGAGTGTGATGGGCCTTTGGGAGATGGTAAAAGGGATGACGACAAGTAGTTGGCCAGAGTTTCGAATTTTCTGGTGGACGAGGATGCGTAGGCGAGCTGTTTCCAGGTTTTGATGATTTCGGTGATGAAGTTCCAGGCTTCAACGTTGAGCTCGAATTTGATTTCGAGAGGATGGTTGAATTTTGGCGATTGGGAATTGATGCGTGAAGCATCGTCGACTTGCTCGACGATGTGGTGTTGCCTGGAGGCGATCAACGGCAACGTGCACGTGCACATTTCACTTTCTGGTCGTTCCAGTTTTGGGAAGAAGAGGGCTCTCGGGTCTAAACTCGAGAAAGTGCGGGTTCGTCTCGAAGAAATTCGTGAAGATGCTCGGGAAATAGATGTTGTGGAAAACTCGAAGTAAGGCTCGTGGAAATTGGTATTTACTTCGGGATGGTCTCGAGTAATCTCGAGATGAACAGTAACAGGGTTGAATTTGTAGACAAATCAAGTTTAAATTTAAATCAATCAAGTTTTCAAGGGGAATTTATTTACAAGGGTTTAAAACAATTTTCCAAGATTTATTTCTAAAAATTAAGTGTTTTTAAAATGTTTTAAACATATATTTTTAAATGTTTATAAAACCTAACAATGAAATTAAGAAGTAAATAAAAATGTTTTAATATTAACTTAAAAGTGAAGTTAATTCATATTGTTAATGATGATTAATTACAAAGTTTATTAATTAAAGATTAAATGGTAATTAATGATTTATAATTACTTAATAATTTAAGAATAATTAATTAAGGGTTAATTAATTAAGGGTTAATTAATTATTAATTTTGAGAATAATTAAATAATTAAAGTTAATTGAGTAAGTAAAGGATTATTTAATTAAAGAATAATTAACCAAGGTGATTGATTAATGAAATTAATTAAAGGTTAATTAATAAATGAAGGTGATTAAGGAAAGATAATTAATTGAGAATAAATTAATTAATGTAATTAATTAAGGATAATTAATTGAAGGATAATTAAATAATTAAAGGTTAATTATTTAATGATTAAGGGTTAATTGATTTATTAATTAAGGTTGATTAATTAATAATTAAAGGTTAATTAATTAATAATTAAAGGTCAATTAAATTGAATTGGTTTGTAATTAATTAATGTTAATTAACCAGGATTAGTAAGTAATTAATCTGATTTAAATTAATTAGATAATTAATTGATCCAACTTATGGATGTTTGAATTGTATTGAGTGCTTTGAATTGTTTAATATCCTTGATATGTTATGCTTTGTGATATATTTTGATTTATGTTGTGATCTGTAATTGATTATCTGTGATATATATCTGTGATCTGTATGATAAGCGTGATAGTTAATACCGCTTATCAACTATATCCTGTATTTTGATCTGTGATGATTCATCGTGTTGCACTATTGTGTGAAACCCCTAGACTACACTTTTACACACAAATATGGATTTCACGAGGAAATCGGTTAAGTCACAGATGATTTAAATTTGATGTTTTTGAAATTGAAATTTTAATTTCAATCGATTTTGAAATTGGAAATTTGGGTTTAAAGTGAAAAGCTTTTGAAATGGAATTTCAAAGATAAAAGTTATTTTGAATAACTTAATCGAGTTTTGAAAATTTAAATAATTTGATTTAAATTTGAATTCAAGTTTGAAATTGAATCCTATGATTTGAAACTAGGGATTAAAGATGATATAAATGTGTTTGTATGAATTTAAACCATTTTAAAAGTAAAATTTTGAGAATTTGGATTTAACCCAAGAACCTTAACTCGTATAAATGAATCAGATTTTCCGAAATGAAAACTATTTGTTTTTAAATGATAAAAGCTTTCATATAAGAAATGAAATCCCAGTTTAATTAAAGGAATTTCAAGTTTGAATTGGAAAAAAATGTTTTCCAAGTTATGAATGAATTCTTTTTGAAAGCTATGAATTGAATCTGTTTATTTTAACAGATTTAAAATGATGATTTGTTTTAACAAATTGAAATGAGAATTAATTTGGAAAATTTGTGAATGAATCTTTTGTTTAAAAGATTAAAGTGTGGAAACTGTTTAAAACCGTTGAAGGTGGTTAAAATAAATCTTTTTATTTAAAGATTTGAAAATGGTAATTTTTAAACCATTTGAAAGAAAGTTTGGATTTAAGTTGTGACTTAATTGAAATCCCAATATCCATATGTTTTTAAATATTGCGCTCACTATTCGGTTTAGCCGGGAGAGGACCTTTGTGTCACATAACCCATTCTGAATAAGTGATACGTCGTATATGGATGGCATTTGAAAACCGGTGTTGAAGACCAGGTGTTTGCGAAAACGATAGGATGACCTATCGATTGTCTCTGCACCGAGTAGCTACGGTATAGAGATTTCCTAAGTGATGGGAAGTCCGATCGGGATTGTGAATACCCGGATTGCAAGGGCTTCTTCGGAAGTGCCTTCGGTTCTGTTCGAATCCGGAACAGACTTGTATGGTTACATGTCTGACATTACATTTTGAGATATAAAGCAGATTTCTTTCAAATACATTTCTGTTGGTGGCGGAGAATTTATTCTCTTAGCTTAACACCCTTCTCTGAGACGTACGAGCTCAGAGGTTATGTAATTGAAGGTTATCAGCGATATACTCCCAATTTGGTAATGTGACATGCTGAGTGTTGCTGTGAAATGATCATTGTTTGATCATTTGTGATATGATCATTTGTTTGATCATTTATCTTTGTGATCATTACTTTGATCATTTGTTTGACCCAAAGCATAGCTTTTGTGAAAAAGCGTAGCTTTGTGGACGAGACTTCGTCAGGGCCTCACAACCCGGAAATGGTCGAAACAGGAATGTTGCGGCAAGGTTATGAGGGTCGCGCCCTTTAGGGTATGTCATTTCCTTCTGGAAAGGGGTGGTATCATGGTATGAAGCCCAGATACTTACTCATGTGGACACACCTTATTTTTATGTGTGATGTTGGTTATCGAGCGCTCGGATAAAGGTCCCAAAGGACCGGGGGATGGCATATTCGTGAGTTACCTAGTTACAGGGGTAACCCAGCCTTGTTTGGCAGAGAGCAGTTTGTCTCTCGGAGCGTCCAACCAGAGGCGTTTCCTACGTGGCATAGGAAGTTCCTTAGCCTGACCATTTGTTGGAAATCCATTTCCCAATATGGAACTTTTACGGTTTTAGTTGTAGAACCTGCCATTTACTTATGGTGGTCACCACTGTTTAGATGGTAGCTATAGTAGGCATAAGTGCGGAATGCCTATGCTGGCTAAGATTAATATTATACTTAAATGTTTTCTTCACTATGCACTAATAATAATAAAATCAAATGATTTTGCGTAGTAAGCATCTTTGACTATCATAAGGAGAAATCTCCTCCGATTCTGCGTTTGCATTGTGTGTGTGTGCGGGAGGCCTTATGGTAGTTTCATTTTCCAAAAGCATTGCGGATTTCAATGTTTAAAATGCTTTGTTGTTGTTGTTTTAAAGATAAACTGTTTTTGTTGCTCACACCAGTCCCATGACTGATCCGGAGTTTATTGTTCCTTTCCTAAACTCTGGATGCCCACCATTTTCCACACGAGTAGTCTAGAGTTGGGTTTCTCGGATCTTCAGGTTGAGTAGATTATCTGGAGCTAGTCAGTACTTGGACGACTGACCTTGCTTTCCGCTAGCTATGGATTGGAGCATTCTATTGGAGATATTCTATCCGCTGCTGATGTTATCTTTTCTTTTCGCTGCTATTGTCATTGTATCATATTGATATCATTGTTGTATATCATACTGGATATTGTATTCATTGGATTGTATATGATATCATCTATTTTTATTCCGCTGTGTTGTTATACTTAATGGTGTTATAAGCTCCGGAGAACCAGATTCGGCATTTGAATCTATGGCATTTTGAGTACAAGTGAAGTACGGATGCCGATTTTCGAAGGTCGACTTTTGGGTCTTCACATTTGGTATCAGAGCTAAGGTTGAACTTTAGCTCAGGAGTATAACACGTTAAGTAGCTCATTAGAGATAGGGTGAAGTATATCCTAGAATGAGTATTCCTCAGATATTCGTTTGTATGCCTCAGTAAATTCCCTTGCTATCCATTGATAGTGAGTATGAGTGCAAGAAGAGGATGAGATAGAGGACAGAGGGAATACGACTTTAAATGGTCAATACTCTGTAACAACAAGGAAGCAATTTTTTTCTCTATCTATCTCTTTTGTTCAATATCTTTTCTCAATTCTTCGATAGTTCCTGGTAGATCTAGGAAGAGAATCGATATATTAAAATGGGACATAAACTCCGGATAAGCCAAAATTGTTTGTTTGAATGAATTGGTTACTTTGACTGCTATGGTTGATAGGTATAATTTAGTTTCTAAACTAAAAGTTAAAAGTTTTGAAATTGTATCTATATATCTGTCTATTCTTTGGATCCCGATATATTCTATGAATGGTTAGTTATCACTTCGAACTGACCGATGCCATTGTATATTTCGTAGATCTGGATAACCCGAGTATTTTGTGAAGTATTAAAACAGATTCGTTCTTGTATCTATTATTGATATTCTGATTTGGTAAGCCAAATGCAGAATAGCTGTTCAGTTTGATTTGATGAAACATTTTTCATCTATCTTTGCATCTCCTTGGCAATTTCGAGGACGAAATTCTTTTAAGGGGGGAAGTTTGTAACGACCCTCGATTTTAATTTAATTTAAATTGATAATTAAATGAATTTTTGAATAATAAATGAAACAAAAATAATAATAGAAGTAAAATAAAATACAAAGTAAATACATTAAGTAAAATCTAACGATAAATTAAAATAGAAGTTCATTTATATTTTTAAAATAAAAGTGTACAAAGCAAAAGAAAAGAAAGTAATACATTCAAATATGTACAAGCAATAATCTATTTGCAACCTTTCTTTTGGAAACTAATCTATGCTTATTTACTAAAGATGACTATATATATAGATAACGTAAATAATAGGTGTAGTACTGTAATTAAGTGAAATCTTATAACTTTAAACTATCTGTACAACATATATGCAAGTTTTAAATATATGAATGCAAAGACAAGTTCACTTTTCCAAAAGCAAAAAAAGGTGTCAAGCATTATTTTATACATATACAAGTATGGTAAAAATAGTATGCTACACATATATATCAACTTCTCATTAATGCTTTTAACTTCAGCCGAGTGAGAAAATGCAAGGCAAGTATAAACCAAATATAATATACTACCTTTATAGAAAGCAAACTAGACATCAGCAGACAAAGCAAGAAAAAAATCTCTGATTTCTTCTGTACAAAATAATATATATCCTGTACAAAGTTTATACCATGTCTACTTCATTTCTTATGTATATTATCTTCATCATCACTTCGTTTCTTCAAAGCCAAGTAAAACTAAGTAATTATCATCTCAAACTAAAACAAAATTCAAATCAAACAAAAACAAATCAAAGTTCAACATCCAGACAACTTCCAGTGTTTCAACATAAAAGAAACTCTGCTCTGTTCTTCTCTGCCATTTTTCAAAGTGAGTAACTTTCTCTTTTAAACTTAAGCATTTCGACATGTGATCGCATAAGGATTTCTGGAAATAAAATGATATTGTGTAGATGTATTTAATTTAATTCTCTGTGTCTATGCATGAATGGATGAATGCATGCTTTGCTTACTGTTGTGATTCATTCCTGCCTATTCTTAGTTTGAAAAATCATTTCCACCTATTTACTCACTGTTTGGATTTGTGATTAAAACAAAAGTTGTTTGTTTGTTCATGAATTAAACTATAAAATTTTATTTTAGTTTAAACAACTTGTAAACACCTTGGAAACTCAAGAAAACTGAGCAAAACCTTAACTTAGTTAAAATTCAAACTTTTTAATTTTCGATTTCAGGTATACAAACTGAATTCTTCTACTCAAATATGATTTTTAAAACTTGAATCACAATTTTTAGGCTTAGGATTGAGGAGTAGTTTAGGGTTGTTCGAATTTCATTCTTTTAGTGATTTCTTGTGAGGCACTGACTTGATGTTGTTGGGACTTCGTCTGGTGATGGAAGGACGAACAGAGGTTCAGGGAAAAATAGGGTGATGGGGTGTAGTTAGTCGTGGTGGCGGCGGTGAGCTTTTGAAACTGGAAAACCTAGTTTTGTTCGAGTGTGCAAGTTGATTCGTTCTTCGCCGTTAGTCGATCGAGTGTGATGGGCCTTTGGGAGATGGTAAAAGGGATGACGACAAGTAGTTGGCCAGAGTTTCGAATTTTCTGGTGGACGAGGATGCGGAGGCGAGCTGTTGCCAGGTTTTGATGATTTTGGTGATGAAGTTCCAGGCTTCAACGTTGAGCTCGAATTTGATTTCGAGAGGATGGTTGAATTTTGGCGATTGGGAATTGATGCGTGAAGCATCGTCGACTTGCTCGACGATGTGGTGTTGCCTGGAGGCGATCAACGGCAACGTGCACGTGCACGTTTCACTTTCTGGTCGTTCCAGTTTTGGGAAGAAGAGGGCTCTCGGGTCTAAACTCGAGAAAGTGCGGGTTCGTCTCGAAGAAATTCGTGAAGATGCTCGGGAAATAGATGTTGTGGAAAACTCGAAGTAAGGCTCGTGGAAATTGGTATTTACTTCTGGATGGTCTCGAGTAATCTCGGGATGAACAGTAACAGGGTTGAATTTGTAGACAAATCAAGTTTAAATTTAAATCAATCAAGTTTTCAAGGGGAATTTATTTACAAGGGTTTAAAACAATTTTCCAAGATTTATTTCTAAAAAATTAAGTGTTTTTAAAATGTTTTAAACATATATTTTTAAATATTTATAAAACCTAACAATGAAATTAAGAAGTAAATAAAAATGTTTTAATATTAACTTAAAAGTGAAGTTAATTCATATTGTTAATGATGATTAATTACAAAGTTTATTAATTAAAGATTAAATGGTAATTAATGATTTATAATTACTTAATAATTTAAGAATAATTAATTAAGGGTTAATTAATTATTAATTTTGAGAATAATTAAATAATTAAAGTTAATTGAGTAAGTAAAGGATTATTTAATTAAAGAATAATTAACCAAGGTGATTGATTAATGAAATTAATTAAAGGTTAATTAATAAATGAAGGTGATTAAGGAAAGATAATTAATTGAGAATAAATTAATTAATGTAATTAATTAAGGATAATTAATTGAAGGATAATTAAATAATTAAAGGTTAATTATTTAATGATTAAGGGTTAATTGATTTATTAATTAAGGTTGATTAATTAATAATTAAAGGTTAATTAATTTATTATTAAAGGACAATTAAATTGAAATGGTTTGTAATTAATTAATGTTAATTAACCAGGATTAGTAAGTAATTAATCTAATTTAAATTAATTAGATAATTAATTGATCCTACTTATGGATGTTTGAATTGTATTGAGTGCTTTGAATTGTTTAATATCCTTGATATGTTATGCTTTGTGATATATTTTGATTTATGTTGTGATCTGTAATTGATTATCTGTGATATATATCTGTGATCTATACGATAAGCGTGATAGTTAATACCGCTTATCAACTATATCCTGTATTTTGATCTGTGATGATTCATCGTGTTGCACTATTGTGTGAAACCCCTAGACTACACTTTTACACACAAATATGGATTTCACGAGTAAATCGGTTAAGTCACAAATGATTTAAATTTGATGTTTTTGAAATTGGAAATTTGGGTTTAAAGTGAAAAGCTTTTGAAATGGAATTTCAAAGATAAAAGTTATTTTGAGTAACTTAATCGAGTTTTGAAAATTTAAATAATTTGATTTAAATAATTTGATTTAAATTTGAATTCAAGTTTGAAATTGAATCCTATGATTTGAAACTAGGGATTAAAGATGATATAAATGTGTTTGTATGAATTTAAACCATTTTAAAAGTAAAATTTTAAGAATTTGGATTTAACCCAAGAACCTTAACTCGTATAAATGAATCAGATTTTCCGAAATGAAAACTATTTGTTTTTAAATGATAAAAGCTTTCATAAAAGAAATGAAATCCCAGTTTAATTAAAGGAATTTCAAGTTTGAATTGGAAAAAAATGTTTTCCAAGTTATGAATGAATTCTTTTTGAAAGCTATGAATTGAATCTGTTTATTTTAACAGATTTAAAATGATGATTTGTTTTAACAAATTGAAATGAGAATTAATTTGGAAAATCTGTGAATGAATCTTTTGTTTAAAAGATTAAAGTGTGGAAATTGTTTAAAACCGTTGAAGGTGGTTAAAATAAATCTTTTTATTTAAAGATTTGAAAATGGTAATTTGTTAAACCATTTGAAAGAAAGTTTGTATTTAAGTTGTGACTTAATTGAAATCCCAATATCCATATGTTTTTAAATATTGCGCTCACTATTCGGTTTAGCCGGGAGAGGACCGTTGTGTCACATAACCCATTCCGAATAAGTGATACGTCGTATATGGATGGCATTTGAAAACCGGTGTTGAAGACCGGGTGTTTGCGAAAACGATAGGATGACCTATCGATTGTCTCTGCACCGAGTAGCTACGGTATAGAGATTTCCTAAGTGATGGGAAGTCCGATCGGGATTGTGAATACCCGGATTGCAAGGGCTTCTTCGAAAGTGCCTTCGGTTCTGTTCGAATCCGGAACAGACTTGTATGGTTACATGTCTGACATTACATTTTGAGATATAAAGCATATTTCTTTCAAATACATTTCTGTTGGTGGCGGAGAATTTATTCTCTTAGCTTAACACCCTTCTCTGAGACGTACGAGCTCAGAGGTTATGTAATTGAAGGTTATCAGCGATATACTCCCAATTTGGTAATGTGACATGCTGAGTGTTGCTGTGAAATGATCATTGTTTGATCATTTGTGATATGATCATTTGTTTGATCATTTATCTTGGTGATCATTACTTTGATCATTTGTTTGACCCAAAGCATAGCTTTTGTGAAAAAGCGTAACTTTGTGGACGAGACTTCGTCAGGGCCTCACAACCCGGAAATGGTCGAAACAGGAATGTTGCGGCAAGGTTATGAGGGTCGCGCCCTTTAGGGTATGTCATTTCCTTCTGGAAAGGGGTGGTATCATGGTATGGAGCCCAGATACTTACTCATGTGGACACACCTTATTTTTATGTGTGATGGTGGTTATCGAGCGCTCGGATAAAGGTCCCAAAGGACCGGGGGATGGCATATTCGTGAGTTATCTAGTTACAGGGGTAACCCGGCCTTGTTTGGCAGAGAGCAGTTTGTCTCTTGGAGCGTCCAGCCAGAGGCGTTTCCTACGTGGCATAGGAAGTTCCTTAGCCTGACCATTTGTTGGAAATCCATTTCCCAATACGGAACTTTTACGGTTTTAGTTGTAGAACCTGCCATTTACTTATGGTGGTCACCACTATTTAGATGGTAGCTATAGTAGGCATAAGTGCGGAATGCCTATGCTGGCTAAGATTAATATTATACTTTCGAAATGTTTTCTTCACTATGCACTAATAATAATAAAATCAAATGATTTTGCGTAGTAAGCATCTTTGACTATCATAAGGAGAAATCTCCTCCGATTCTGCGTTTGCATTGTGTGTGTGTGCGGGAGGCCTTATGGTAGTTTCATTTTCCAAAAGCATTGCGGATTTCAATGTTTAAAATGCTTTGTTGTTGTTGTTTTAAATATAAACTGTTTTTGTTGCTCACACCAGTCCCATGACTGATCCGGAGTTTATTGTTCCTTTCCTAAACTCTGGATGCCCACCATTTTCCACACGAGCAGTCTAGAGTTGGGTTTCTCAGATCTTCAGGTTGAGTAGATTATCTGGAGCTAGTCAGTACTTGGACGACTGACCTTGCTTTCCGCTAGCTATGGATTGGAGCATTCTATTAGAGATATTCTATCCGCTGCTGATGTTATCCTTTCTTTTCGCTGCTATTGTCATTGTATCATATCTCTGATATTGTTGTATCATATTGATATAATTGTTGTATATCATACTGGATATTGTATTCATTGGATTGTATATGATATCATCTATTTTTATTCCGCTGTGTTGTTATACTTAATGGTGTTATAAGCTCCGGAGAACCAGATTCGGCATTTGAATCTACGGCATTTTGAGTACAAGTGAAGTACGGATGCCGATTTTCGAAGGTCGACTTTTGGGTCTTCACAAGTTTTGTACTGACGAATATTGACCAACCATCACAGCAAATAGAGAGAGATACGACTCTTTGGAGAGATAACTCAATGGAAGGATAATGACTGTTCAGAAGACTGAATGGAATCCTTTTCGGCAACTCTAATTTGCTTCGATTCAAAGCACATCATGTTTGAAACAAGACGTACTTTGAAGGGCAAGTGTTATCCGGCCTTTTGGCTCGGCTATATCTAGAGTGGATCGAAAAATTAGACTCAATGGTAGACAAGGAAAGTAGCCTAGAGGGATGATCATGGAGTCCAGAGATCAAGCACAGATAATGGTATAAAGCAGCGATCAAGTGATACCAGACGATAGACTTTCCAGAATATTCTAAGTATGGATTGGTTCTTCTCCCAAGCAGGGTATCAAATCGTATTACTCCCTTTAGGTAGGGGATCAAATCATATCACTTCCCCTAGGCAGGGGATCAGATCGTATCAGCCCAGTAGTTCAACTCAACAGAAATCGATCGACATCTCCAAATAACATATGGGCGACTATGCAAACTAACTTTGGAAACACAAAGCCAACATCAAGACGGATTTACTAGAGTGATCACACGGTGCCACATGGCCATTTGGACCAATCAGAGCCAATCCCCTATCCTTGGGAGTTGGGCCATGAAAATTTTGAGGTGACCTCATCTGCACCGTGAGATTCTACCTTTGAAATTTCTGGAAGATATTCAATCGTTTTCCCCTATAAATACAGCGACCATTCTGCATAACGGGGATATTTTCTTTCGGCTTCTAAGGCTCTTTCGTTACTATTCTTTATTCTTGTATTACTAGATCCTAGCTGATCCAAATCTCGTGCAATCAAACAACTAGTGTAAGATCAATAAAAGAAAGAAGTGGACGTAGGCCAAAATTGTCGAACTACTATAAAATTAGTGTATGATTTACTTTTTTTGCTCCGTTTTAATTTTATTATTCATTTGATCTCTACTAGAACTCTATTAGGTGTTTGTGACCAATTTTGGTGCAAACAGTGCATGGCATGGGTAAGCTTTGGCAACAGCTTTGGCAACTTTGATGTTGTTATGTGCTTGGCTTGCTTGACGATGATAATAGTGGAACCTTGGTAACATCTTGGCAGTGATGGTCTTCGATATTGATGACTCTTTGTCTTGGATACTCTTAATTGATTGCTAGCAGCGTTACTTAGAAGCAGTGTTGTATATTGATGAGGATAGGTGTCACTTAGTATTCCTTTGGCGTTGATGATACTTGGCGTCATCATAGAGCGTTATCCATGAAGTGCTATGAATTGCGGCGCTACTTTAGTGTAGTATCTTTCATGGTTGTCAATGATGAGCTTGTCTTGGTTATAATAGGTGAATAGCGGTGTCACTAAAGTACCGCATCAATGATATGCGATATGGGTTGCATAGACATTCATTGATGGCTTACGATGTTAATTATAATTGATACCTTTGCCTCTTTGGTTACGTGTAACACTGCATACATTCCCTTATTGATGAAGAACAACATCCTACCCCTTCGATGCTGATCTAGTCTTATGTTCTCGATATTGATCAGTTCTACATCATGAAAGGCGATGTGTAACATCCCTTATCTTGAGGCCCAAAGCTAAGCACTACAAATACTGCAGTCATCTATAGTATTAACTTCCGGTAACAAATTACGATAATGTTAATGATATCCATAATATCAGAAGCACAAGAATATGAAAAAAATCACCGATTTAAAAAAAACAACTTTCCTGATTACATTTCACAAAACATGTTTCATATTCCATTACATAATCCCAATCGTATCCCTGGTTCAGATCAAATATAATTATTACTTAGATACGCCAAGAGAGACATATGAAGATGCCCCCTTGGTTGATTAGAGCACCAAATAGTCATATCAGACTTAATACAACACAGCGGAAATAAAATGAAAAAACTCATAAATATAGTTAGCATCAACCTCCTGCTCGTCTCCAGAAGCTTTATTCGTCCACCTACTGAACCTGTAAACCCAAAATCTCAATCTACTCAAATTAATTTTAAGCACCCGAGAGTTTAAGGGGAAAAACATAAACTTTGAGTCAGTCATAAAGCCTAGAGTGAATAATACTATTACATCTCGGTTTACTGATATTAAATGAGACCACGCCGCTTTAGCGGAACGGGTTTCCCCTCACTAATATCCCTTTTAAAACATATACTTTTGCTAATCAACCCTGCAACCAAATTGGTTAATCAAACTGATTATATCAATAATAGAAAATATCATGTATGCTCAAAAATAGGTAATAAATGGAGCATCTGTCCGAAACAATGTAGTTTTGTTTGGCTAACATTTGGCTGACTCGGGCCTACCAGACAAACTAACAAATTATCTAACAACTGTTGGGCAAACTTTTGCACGGTCTGTCCTTAACTTACTTCTCCAAAGGTCACATGAACCTAATTGTTTTTTGGGCTTACCAATAACCTATCCTTCTTCCTTGTACGTATATATTCCTTTCTGTATGTAACCATCATTAAGGTCTTACCAGTGACTAAGCCCTACACACTGGAATTTTGGACTAAATTAGCTTGGGGCTAATAGCTAATGTATAGGGCGCGACCCTATACCAGTCCTATCTGGTATACAAATATCTGAGTCATTTTACTTAGGGTTAACTACCCTTTAAATTTTCCTTGAAAACCTTTTAAAAGCGATTTATCCCTTTAAATCATACTTATACAACAGAAATATACTATTTGCTTTACTCAAATCATTTTGCCATGATATATGCTTTACTAAAAAATTGTTGATGAAAACATTCGAACCTTTGTTTAAACCTTCAAATAATCTCTTTCGAAACCATTGAAAGTACCCCTTTCGACACAAGTAAACTACTTTACTTTATAACCTTAGGCCTAAAGGCCAAAACATATCTTTCGAAACCATTGACAATAGTCCTTTCGAAAACATTGGAAACATCTTCTTCGAAAGCTTTATAAACCGTAGACATCCTCTTCTAAACACTTTAAATATGCCTTTCAAAACCATTGGAATCCTTCCATTTAAACACTAAGGTAAACCTTTTGAAAACACCGGGGAATCACCCCTTTGAAACCTTTTCTTATTACCTTTCGAAAGCATTAAAGTATACTACTTAAAACAAACCTTTTGAAAGCATTGGGTTCAAGTCAAAATATGTGGAACAACCTTTCAAAACCATTCCTTTTGAAATCTATTGGTTTAACTTTCAAAATATCAAAAAGGGTCTTAAAACAACAAAGTCGAAAGCAACTCCTTCGAAAGCAATTTCCTAAGTAAAGAAGTGGATGGTGTCGAAACCCATCCCTTCGAAATTATTGGATAAGCGGTTCAAATTTTTAAAACAAAAGAACCCTTTCGAAGGCATTGCTTCGAAAGGTATAAAGGCCACAGGTAGGGGTTTCGACCCCTTCGAAAGCATTTACTTAGAACAAGGGCGCAACCTATTTCGAACGCTCCTTTCTTTAAAATAAATTTGACCCAGTCGAAAGCTGACCAAGATGAAGGCTATCTTATTCGAAAGCAAAGCAAGCGCTTTTCCTTTAGAAAACAAAACAAAGCTTCGACCCCTTCAAAACCCCTTGTTTCGACCCTATACCTTTTGCCTATGTTCAATTCACTACGTACCAAGTCTTTGATACCATGTGCATTGGTTTCGATCTGATTGGAGGTAGGGGTATTAAGTCGAAAGGTGGCTCTCGAAGATGGTGAGATAACGAAACCTTACAAAATCTGATTTTTAACTTTTAAAAAGTAATTATTTTCAACTAACCTGCTTATTTTTCATCATACAATTGGCTGCCTTAACTTTTTCAAAATCTTTTCTGAAAGGTGCTACCGAATTTCAGAGATTAACATTTTTAAAACATTAGCAAATAGCCCCTTCTCCTTTTATAAATATATAAAACATTTAAGTCCTATACCTTAAATAGTTTTATATATTATTAAAAAACTTAGGAAAATTCTGCAAAAATTCACATAAATCACCTTTAATATGTTTTCTAACATATATAAATTTCTGACCCAAAAACAATATAATTTAGCCATAATTAATTTTAAACCCAATTAACCTATTTTATTCACTATAAAATTAATAATAAATCCACATTAATTCAGAAAATTATGAAACTTGAAACCCTTCTCTAAAATATCATTTCTAACCATATATTGAAATCGCAAGACATATGGATGTCACCTTATAGGTTTTTCATACCAAACTTGTCATAAAATCAATATGAATAAGCATAATTCATCAACAAGCATAGATCTATCTATCTAACATTGAAAACATGGCAATATACTTGCAAAAACAACCGGATCTGATTTTAGAAACCGATACCTCAAAAATATGAGATGTAACAATTATTCACCATTAACTTTTTTGTTAAGGAGTTGAGATTTGATCTTGGATTGAATTTGATTAAGCTTTTCCTCTTATTTCTTGCTTATCTTCTCCTTACTTCTATTTAAAGGTGGCCGGCCTTTGGTTTAGCTTTAATTTGCTTGTGAATGTGAGAATGATATGGTAATAGGGTTTAAGGTATAAGAATATAGCTTATTCATATATTGCCCTTATCTAATTTTACTTTTCTATTTCATTTTAATTCCATTTACTGCATTAGTTTAAATAGGCATGGCTACCCTTTAAATTATACAAATCTCAATCCCTTAACCAACTTACATTATTTCATTTAGTTTAACTAATTGAATGTCCTAAATAATGTTACTAAAATTAGGATCGTTATAGACTCCCTTCCTTAAAGAATTTCGTCCTTAAAATTATGATAAGGTGCCCCTAAAAATCAATTAAAAAGGTAAAACATACCATGAAGCAAGTCAGAATAAGTATCTTGTATCCTGCTCTGAGTTTCCCAAGTACAGTCTCTCTCATCGTCACTCCACTGGACCTTGACTAATTTGACTATCTTGTTCTTTAGCCTCTTCTCATCTCTCGCGGCTATACCAACTAGTTTTCTAATTATAGTCATATTTGGCTCCACTACAAAGTCATTTAATACAGTCAGTGCTATTGTAGTTTCTGGATCTCGAATACACTTTCTTAGATGAGAAACATGAAAAACATCATGGACTCCTGCCAAACTGTTTGGTAACTCTAGTCTATATTCGAGTTTCCCGATCCTCTCTACAATGGGAAATGGTCCAACGAATCTTGGTGCCAACTTTCCCGATTTCCCAAATCGAATTATACCTTTCACCGGTGACACTTTGACGAAAACATGGTCTCCAACTGAGAACTCTAAGTCAATATGTCTTCTATCGCCATAGCTCTTCTGCCTAGACTTAGCTTCCTTCATCCTAGCTTGAATGATATCAATCTTTTCTGCAGCTTCTCTAACTAAATCCGGACCAAGAACCAACCTATCCCCGTTCTCTAACCAACAAAATGGAGATTTGCATTGTCTTCCATACAAAGCTTCAAACGGTGTCATCCCTATACTAGCCTGATAACTATTTTTATACGAAAACTAGACTAAGTGTAGATGGTCTTCCCATGATCCCCCAAAATCTAGCGCACAAGCTCGTAGTAAATCTTCCAAGACTTTGTTAACTCTTTCTGTTTGCCCATCTATCTGCGGATGGTAAGCGGAACTCATCTTGAGCTTAGTACCCAAAGTCTCCTGTAGACTCTTCCAGAACTCGCTAGTAAATAAGGAATCTCTATCGCTTACTATACTACTACGAATTCCATGAAGTCTAACTATATTCTTCATAAACAACTTAGCTAAAACAGGTGCCGTCCTGGTTGACTTAACTGGAATGAAATGAGCACTCTTGGTCAAGCTGTCTGCTATGACCCATATACTTTGATTTCCTCTGTTTGACCTTGGCAACCCGTCTATAAAATCCATTGAAATCGAATCCCATTTCCAAATTAGAATATCTTAAGGCTGAAGTAACCCACTTGGTTTCTGATGTTCGGCTTTTACCTATTGACAGTTCAGACACTGCTTCACCCATAAGCTTACATCTCTCTTCATACCTTCCCAGAAGAAATTCCTCTTCATATACTGATACATCGTAGTTCCTTCCGGATGAATAGTGAACTTCGAGCGATGACATTCCTCCAGAACTTTCTTCCTAATGTCTCCCACATTCGGAACACGCAACCTTCCTTTCTTCCTCAACCACCATTTTGGTCAAGACTAAAATCTTTCAAGTCATCGCTCTCTGTTCCATCCCTTAACTTCCTGATCCATTCAACTAATAATGGATCCTCCATCTGCTTAGAAGCAATCTTTTTGATAATCACCGGTCGAACTTCTAAACATGACAACATAGCAGTCTCCTTACTAGATCTAGCTTCAGATCTCCACTGTATCCTGCATGTAGTCAATGCTTCTAAATTTTTCCACTCAACTATCATTTCCAACACTGCATTTTGATGTTTTCTGCTAAATGCATCTGCAACCTTATTGCCCTTTCCCGGTGTGTATTCAATACCAATATCATAAGTGGCTATAAACTCCAACCGCCTCTGCTGTCTCATATTCAACTCCTTCTGAGAGAATAAATACTTCAGCGACTTATGATCCGTGTATAACTCGAATCTTTCTCCCAAAAGATAATGTCTCTACACCTTCAATGCAAAAATCACCGCAGCTAATTCCACATCGTGAGTTGGGTACCTAACCTCATGCGGTCTAAGCTGTCGAGAAGTATAGGCAATCACTTTACCTCTTTGCATTAGCACAGCTCCTAACCTTGTTCCACATGCATCTGTATATACCACTAAATCCTGATTCCCTTCTGGAACAATTAACACATGTGCATTAGTCAATAAGTGTTTTAGCTTCTGGAATGCCTCCTCACACTTATCGGTCCAAACAAACTTCACATTCTTTCGCGTTAGCTTGGTCATCGATGCTGCTATCTGCGAAAAATCCTTTATGAATCTTCGATAATATCCAGCTAATCCAAGAAAACTCTTTATCTCAGTCACCATCTCGGGTCTCTTCCAATTATTCACCGTCTCGGGTCTCTTCCAATTATTCACCGCCTCGATCTTAGTCGGATCTACAGACAATCCTTTCTCTTAGACTATATGACCAAGAAACTTCACTTCCTTCTTCTAGAAATGACATTGCGAAAATTCACTTTTAGCTGATGCTGCCTCAGTGTCTCAAGCACCACTCTAAGATAAACTTCATGCTCTCTTTCATCTTTTTATAAACTTCATGCTCTCTTTCATCTTTAGAGTATATCAAAATATCATTTATAAAAACCAACACGAACCTATCCAAGTGCTCTCGGAAAATTCGGTTCACCAAATCTACAATGAATGCTGGCGCATTAGTTAGTCCGAATGGCATTGCTAACCATTCAAACGATCTATATCTGGTTCTAAATGCCGTAAAAGGAATATTGTCCTCTACCACTCTAAGCTGATGGAACTCTATTGCCAAATCTAACTGGGAAAATACCTTCGCTCCACTCAACTGGTCGAACAAATCGTCAATTATAGGCAACGGATATCGATTCTTTATCGTCTTCTCATTCAGCTTATGATAATCGATACACGGTCTTAACGATCCTTCTGGCTTCTTTGCAAACACTGTGGTTGCCCCCCAAGGCGAACTGCTAGGTCTAATAAAATTCTTGCCCTCCAAGTCCACCAACTGCACCTTTAACTCTCTCATCTCGGTATGTGTCATCCTGCTTGGCGGTCTACTCATCGGTTCTTCTAGTACCAAATCTATCTGAAACTCAATGGCTCGTTTCGGTGGTAATCCTACTATAGGTTCGAAGACATTTACGAATTCTCTAACAATGAAAACTCGATTCAACTCGTCTTCTTCTTCCATAACACCCAATAATGCATTGACCTCAAAACTAGGGTTTTCTATGGAGTATACTACACGATCACTACAATTAGGGTGCCTAAGTGATATTTTCCTATCATGGAAAAATATCCTAGCATCGTATTTACTTAACCAATCCATACCCAAAATAATTCCGAACCCTACGAAATCAAACACATGTAAACTACAAATAAATACATGACCCGACAATTCAAACTAGGTGGTCACACTTCATCCCAAGTGTCGCATACCCTCATATCGGATTTGCAGCCCTTAAGGAAGTAACTATGTATGAGAGTTCTAGGTTAACCTTATCTACTAAAAAATGAGATATAAAAGAATGCAATGTACTTGTATCAAACAGAACTCTAACTGATACACCATAAATCAAAAGCGTACCTTCCAACACAGCTTTTCCCCTCTCCTCTACTGTTGGTCTCGAGGTAGCTGGTTCCAATGCAAACATTTTGCCTTTCCCATCCTTGGCTGGCTCCTTGCACTGGTTCTTATAGTGCCCAATCTGATCACAGTTGAAACACTTTATTCCTTTCTTCTTAGCAGCTTTATTTCTCTTGCCTGTCCAACACTCATAGGCATAGTGCCCTTTCTTATCACAGTTGTAACAGACCACTTCTGCCTTTCCCTTCTTAGCAGCTCAACCCTTCTAAGCTCCTTTCTTATGGAAATTTTTTCTCTTCTAACTCTGCCCTCCTTGAGCTTCTTTGGCCTTATTTCTTTCAATAAAAGCCTGCATCTCTTCATTCCTCAAGGCCATCTCAACAACAACATCACTTGGATCCCTAATATGCGGTAACATGGCCTTAGCAAGCTTAGGCTTCAACCCCATGTTGAACTTCTCATTCCTCTTAATCACAGCATCAATCGTAGCATAGCCATATCTCGCTAGCTCCTCAAACCTCATCGTATACTCAAGCAAAGTCATATCCCCCTCCTCCAACTCGGCAAACTTCCTAAGCAAACTGGACTTAGCAATTTATGACATAAACCTTCCCTTGAACCTCCTCCTGAACTTAGCCCAAGTCATATTCTCCTCGTTGACTCCAACTGTCACACTGTTCCACCAAAACAGTGCTTCCCCTTGAAGCTGTCTAGAAGCGAGTCTCCTTTTCTGCTCATCGTTGAGCCCTAAGTCGGTGAAAATACTTTTGTAATGAAGTGACCAGTTCTCTACTTCGATTGCGTCTTCAGTACCAATAAACGGCTTTCCTCCCAGCCGAGAAAAATCTCTACTCAGAATAGCATAGTCATTCACCACTGGAGCTTCTTGGTTCCTTCCTCTAGCATTTCCTCTAACTACTCCAGCATCAATTCCCGCGTGCATCATGTTGAAAAAGAACTGATAAATTGCTCCCATGTCCACTTACGGGACTCCAGCACCCACATTTGTGGCTTGTGCCTGGCCTTGATTTCTCCTAGTATTAGGTCTGGCATTTCCATTGGTTGTGGTGCCTCCCCCACCAAGGTTAACTCTTCCATCTCTAGCATCCATATCCGCATTCGAGTCTTCGTAAGATAAAGAAGAATAGCCTAATAGAGATGGGAGAATAGAGATAAAGCGTATACTTATATATAGCAAATACAAGTATGTTATTATAGCGTTATCTCATACCCCGATATTTTCTCTAATTCCTTAGGATTATGTTTTCAAAAATCATTTTAGTTTAAAGTTTTTCATAAACCTATGCTCTGATACCAAGTTATAACATCCCCTATCTTAAGGCCCAAAGCTAAGCACTACAGATGTTGCAGTCATCTATAGTATTAACGTCCAGCGATAAAATACTATAATGTTAATGGTATCCATAATATCAGAAGCACAATAATATGAAACAAAATCACCGATTTAAAAAAACAACTTTTCTGATTACATTTCACGAAACATGTTTCATATTCCATGACATAATCCCAATTGTTTCCCAGGTTCAGATAAAATATAATTATTACATAAATACGCCAAGAGCAACATATGAAGATGCCCCACTGGTTGATCAGAGTACTAAATAGTCATATCAGACTTAATACAACACAGCGAAAATAAAACGAAACAACTCTTAAATATAGCTAGCATCAGCCTTCTACTCGTCTCTGGAAGCTTTATTCGTTCACCTACTAAACCTGTAAACCCAAACTCTCAGTCTACTCAAATTAATTTTGAGCACCCGAGAGTTTAAGGAGAAAAACATAAACTTCGAGTCATACATAAAGCCTGGCATGAATAATACTATTACATCTCAGTTTACTGATATTAAGTGAGACCATGCCGCTTTAGCGGAACGGGTTTCCCCTCACTAATATCCCTTTTAAAACATATCTTTTTGCAAATCAACCCTGCAACCAAACTGGTTAATCAAACCGATTATATCAATAATAGAAAATATAATGTATGCTCAAAAACAGGTAATATATGGACCATCTGTTCGAAACAATGTAGTTTTGTTTAGCTAACTACTAACCTTTGGCTGAGTCTGGCCTACCAGACAAACTAAACAAACTATCTAACAACTGTTAGACAAACTTCTGGACGGTCTGTCCTTAAATTACTTCTCCAAGGGTCACCTGAGCCTAATGGTTTTTCAGGCTTACCAATAACCTATCCTCCTTATCTATACATATATATTCCTTTCTATGTGTAATTATCATTTAAGTCTTACTTGTGACTAAGCCCTACACGCTGGAATTTTGGACAAAATTAGCTTGGGGCTAATAGCTAATGTATAGGATGTGACCCTATACCAGTCCCATATGGTATACAAATATCTGAGTCATTTAACTTAGGGTTAACTACCCTTTAAATTTTCCTTGAAAACCTTTTCAAAATAATTTAACCCTTTAAATCATACTTATACAAGGGAAATATACTATTTTCTTTACTCAAATCATTTTTCCATGATATTGCTTTACTTAAATATTGTTGATGAAAACATTCGAAACCTTTGTTTAAACCTTTAAACAATCTCTTTCGAAATCAATGAAAGTACCCCTTTCAACACAAGTAAAATACTTTACTCTATAACCTTAGGCCTAAAGGCCAAAAAATATCTTTCGATACCATTGACAATAGTCCTTTCGAAAACATTGGAAACGTCTTCTTCGAAAGCTTTATAAACCATAGACATCCTCTTCTAAACACTTTAAATATGCCTTTCGAAACCATTGGAATCCTTCCATTTAAACACTACGGTAAACCTTTTGAAAACATTAAGGAATCACCCCTTCGAAACCTTTTCTTGTTACCTTTTGAAAGCATTAAAGTATACCACTTAAAACAAACCTTCCGAAAGCATTGGGTCAAGTCAAAATATGTGGAACAACCTTTCGAAATCTTTGGGTTTAACTTTCAAAATATCAAAAAGGGTCTTAAAACAACAAAGTCAAAAGCAGCTCTTTCAAAAGTAATTTCTTAAGTAAAGAAGTGGATGGTGTCGAAACCCATCCCTTCGAAATCATTGGAGAAGCGGTTCAAATTTTTAAAACAAAAGAACCCTTTCGAAGGCATTGCTTCGAAAGGTATAGAGGCCGCAGGTAAAGGTTTCGACCCCTTCGAAAGCATTTACTTAGAACAAGGGCGCAACCTATTTCGAACGCTCCTTTCTTTAAAATAAATTTGACCTAGTCGAAAGCTGACCAAGATGAAGGCTATCTTATTCGAAAGCAAAGCAGTCGCTTTTCCTTTAGAAAACAAAACAAAGCTTCGACCCCTTCAAAACCCCTTGTTTCGACCCTATACCTTTTGCCTATGTTCAATTCACTACGTACCAAGTCTTTGATACCATGTGCATTGGTTTCGATCTGATTGGAGGCGGAGGTACTAAGTCGAAAGGTGGCCGCCGAAGATGGTGAGACAGCGAAACCTTAGAAAATCTGATTTTTAACTTTTAAAAAGTAATTCTTTTCAACAAACCTGCTTATTTGTCATCATACAATTGGTTGCCTTAACTTTTTCAAAATCTTTTCTGAAAGGTGCTGCCGAATTTCAGAGATTAACATTTTTAAAACATTAGGAAATGGCCCCTTCTCCTTTTATAAACATATAAAACATTTAAGTCTCATACCTTAAATAGTTTTATATATTTATTAAAACACTTAGGAAAATTCTACAAAAATTCACATAAATCACCTTTAATATGTTTTCTAACATATATAAATTGCTAAACCAAAAACAATATAATTTAGCCGTAATTAAATTTTAACCCAATTAACCCATTTTATTCACCAGAAAATTAATAATAAATCCGCATTAATTCAGAAAATTATGAAACCTGAAACCCCTCCCTAAAATATCATTTCTGACCATATATTAAAATTGCAAGACATATGGATGTCATTTGATAGGTTTTTCATATCAAACTTGTCATAAAATCAATATGAATAAGCATAATTCATCAACAAGCATAGATATATCTATCTAACATTGAAAACATGGCAATATACTTGCAAAAACAATCGGATCTGATTTTAGAAACTGATACCTCAATAATATGAGATGTAATAATTATTCACCATTAGCTTTTTTGTTAAGGAGTTGAGATTTGATCTTGGATTGAATTTGATTAAGCTTTTCCTCTTATTTCTTTCTTATCTTCCCCTTACTTCTATTTAAAGGTGGCCGGCCTTTGGTTTAGCTTTAATTTGCTTGTGAATGTGAGAATGATATTGTAATAGGGTTTAGGGTATAAGAATATAGCTTATTCCTATATTGCCCTTATCTAATTTTACTTTTCTATTTCATTTTAATTCCATTTACTTCATTAGTTTAACTAGGCACAACTACCCTTTAAATTATACAAATCTCAATCCCTTAACCAACTTACATTATTTCATTTAATTTAACTAATTAAATGTCCTAAATAATGTTGCTCAAAATTAGGGTTGTTACACGACGTCAATGCTCTAAAGCACTGAGCTTCATTGGTGCTAATGGTATTCATGTCATCCGTGATTCTTCAGCTTCGTCCATCATAACTTTTGCATTGGTGTTGACACTATTACTTTGGCACTGCTTATTGAAGCGGCATTAAGGTTAGATAGCATGTCGAACTCCTTCGACGATAATGATGGTAGTAACATTTTCCCCTAGTGTAGAGGAGCCATTGACTTTCAAGTCAATATTCTTGACATCATCCTTTCCCACCTTTTGGTCTTCTCTTGTCGATCTAACTATTTTTTTTAAAATCAATCCAACAATTCTCGTGCGTCGGTTTCTTTCTATAAATATGCAGGTCTCTTCTCCTTTCTTCATTTTCCTGCAATTGATAGCTCAAGCAAAAAATCAAAAATTTCTAAGAAAATTCAAACTTCTTTAATTCTTAGGCATTCGATTCTCATTCAGGTTTGACTTTCATTTCAAACCGATTTAATTGAGAAGCCGATTCAAAGAATCAGGTTTTAAGGCTGCTATTAGAGTTTGATTTGGGGGTTTAGTTAATATAAACTTGATTATCAATGTGTTAAGGATTGATATTGCAAATTTGTTATTGTTGAATGTCATGTATTTGTATTAGTCTTTGAATTAACTAATTATGAATCGACGTCGACCTGAATGTTTGGGGATTTTAGCTTAATGATGAAGCATGTCAATTCTTAAACCCGAATCCAATACTGTTTAAACCTAAGTAAGTATCGACACTCACAACACCATCAGAAGGTTTAACATTGATTAATCAATAGTGAAAGGCTTTCATATCGCTTAAATTGGTTTTGACATTAATCAATATTGGTGTGAAAAGCTAATATGCTCTAGGTTTACCATTCAGCAAAAATGACTTATTAAACCTGAAACTCGATATTGACTTCCTCCATATCATCATCGATCATTTATAACGTTCTCATGATGATCGACACAGATGGTTTCCGATATTACTATGATATTTGGAGTTAATAAAATGTTCCGTTATCTTGCACTACAAGAAAATATGCTTTTAGATGCACTTAATGGCAGCGTTTCAATGGTAATTGCAACTATTGTTATTTTTCACTTTATTTTTCCCCCATGACCAACGCTGCCAAAATTTCCCAAAATTTTCTGCCTTCCTCACTAATGCTAAAACCTTGTTACGTTTCAATGGACTTCCTCTTCCCTCTTCAGCTCAAAACTCACCAAGCCCTAATAACGTTTCCTCCATTGTCATATCTCACTACTTCTCTCCATCATTATACTGCTCTTGTTGTATTCTATCAACTCCTCCTTTAAGTTGCAGCTCACCTGCGTCAGTTTACAAGCCCTAGATCGGTAAGATTTTATATACAAAATTTGGTCCTATTTAGATTTTATATGGTTCTATATGGATTTCAACACAAATTCTGTTGAATACGAAAATTTGGTTCTATAGGGTTCTATATGGATTTTATATGGTTCTATATGGATTTTATATACGAAAATTTAGTTCTATATGGATTTTATATGGTTCTATATAGATTTGCAGCTCGCTTGCGTCAGTTTACTTCAAAGGTTTTTTTGTGTGTTTTGTGGCAGACCAGCTATTAGCAAATAGGGTTTATTTCTGTTAAGATAGAGACCAGACATTCTGTTGAATATAGCAAGGGTCCTGTTCAAACTATTTAGGGATTTTGTGTTAGGTTTAGTGAATCCTTCTCTAGAATAGCTTTGTTTAGTGATATGTTTAGGGCTTCCATTGTTGTGATGAAAAGGTAGGCAAATAAGGGATCACCTTTTCTAATCCTTTAACAGCCTTTAAAGTGTCCATGAGAGGCACCATTTATTGTGCTAGAGTAGTAAGAAGAAGAAATGCAAGAATATATCTAAGCAAGGAAAGGATTAGGTTAATTCATTTTGGAGAGTATGGAAATAATGAAGGCTATTGGACTGAAACAAAAGCTTTGTGTATGTCAAGCTTTGTTGTGCATCTAGGTGAGACAATGGTTCTATTATAACCTTTCATTAATTCTTGAGTTTAGGAATGCTACTTGATTTGGGGATATGATTCTATGTAGCACTTTTTCAATATAGTAAATATTACTTTTGCAATGTATTTATATAACACGTTGTAGCAGCTGATTAGTCTATAGTCACCCATTTTGTTTGACCGATCAGTCTTTTGGATGAATGCAATATTTAATTACTAGCATTAATTCCACCAAGCATGATGGCTGTGTCGAAGAAGCGGAGAATAGCTTTAAGGAAGTCTTTGGAAATAGTGCTGCAACATTCGATGAAGAAGAATACATTATAGCCATCAGGGCCACTACAACTGCGAGGGTTTAAGATAAATAGAGCCTCTTTTATTTCTGTATCAGTAATGTGCTCTATTAAGTCATTTTTTTCTTCAGTTGTAAGGCATGGCATGTTGACATTGTTCAGTAAATTAGCTCAGTCTACATACTGTTAGTGTTTCCCAAAATACTAGTAAAACAGAATAAATGCATTAGTAGTACCATCTTTGCTGTTTTGTATGTTTCCTTCAGAATATTCGATGTAGTGTATGGAGTTCCTTGCTTATTTTGCTTTTAGTGACCGAGGAAAGTATCTTGTGTTTTTATCATCCATTGATTCTGACATGTACCCATATTTTTGTCTAGCTACTTCTCTTTTATAGTTGAGAGCAAGTACGAGTTCATTATTTAATCCATGTTCCTTGTCAAACAGAGCTTGGTCTGTGGGGTCATTACGATAGTTTATTTAGGCAACCTGTTGCTGAACCTTATGTCTTCAGATTTTGTTGTTCCTTTCCCAAAGTTCTGCTTGCTCCAGTGTCTTAGTGCATGCTTTAGCCTTTTAAATTTGTGTTGCAGTCTATACATAGGATTACCATAAGTGTTTCTATCTAGGGCCTAACAAGCATGATGCTGATGTTTCTACCTATGAAATAAAACTAGGAATAATAACACAATTATGTTTTTAATATATTCATATATTGTTCATCTATTTCTAAAACTTTTCATGTATATAACAATAGTTATGATAATCACCACAGATAACTATTCATATTTACATACCGACCAATAAATGGAACATAGTTATTAATTAATTATCTTGAGTTCAATACTTGTTGCAGCCTACAGCAAAACGATTTATAACTACTCAGTTTGAGTTCAATATTTGTTACAACCTATAACAAGATAATTTATAATGACTCGGTTTCAATATATGAACAACTCACTGACTTGGCATCTTATTTAAATTTCTCAATGGCCGGTTGCTTTAGTATTCCAAAGTTTTCAACAAGTGACTTTGTGAAAGCCTCAAAAAATGATAGGATACCACTGGTTGTGAATTTGCTAGACAAAATAAGTGGCAACTATAAAATAACAATAGTTAATTTAATGAAGAGATCAAACTCCCAGTACCATTCAATTAGCATCCATCCTTCTTTGACATACGCATCTAGCTAGCTTATTATATAAATAATAATGTAGCCATGTGAATACGAACTCAAAATTTGGTTCTTGTTGCAGGGATAACATCTGTATCTTGAATAGCAGCAGAATTTGGGATCCCGCTAACTCGCTTAGGTGTTGCAAGTGGTACCGTCGTTAACCATTATGCTTTTTTCGATAGAGGAGTGGTCCTCAATGGAGGAGAGCACTTGAAATTTTTATTAAATAATCAAAAACCATCCAGGTGTTTATGTAACAATCTTTTTGATTAGTAGAAATTTTCCATAAAGGTAGCTTATATTTAAAAAGCATTGCTTTCTCCTATGGGAATTAGTTTGCTCATGTTAGTTGCTAGATAATAATTTTAACTCTTTAAAACAACCTTTTCCAATCAAATCGGTTAAGCTTCAACTTTAGAGCCATACATGTCATGTGTTGATTTTAACAATTCATGTATCAAATAAAATCAATAACTAGAGTGACTCGTATATTACTGTTGTGTTATTGATTCAACCTTGCACTTTTCTATATATTTTGTTGTGGAAGTGTCTTTCTGGGTATTCAGTTTATAATCATAGTTTGTGTATTAAACAAGAAAAAAAGGTTTTATAGGATTCATAAAGCTGAGATTCTGCTAAGTCTTGATATGTCAATCAAGCCAATCAAAGGAAACCTTCCATAGTGTAAGAAACTAAGAAAAACAAAACCTGTAGACAAGCTCTTTAGTTCTTCCTATATTTTCTTGTAATCTTATTATTATTATTAGAAAGACTTATTCTTGAAGTTATTTTTATTTGATCAATTTTATTCATATTTTTCTCCTATAAAATGAACTTTGCAATGCATATATAATTTTTTTTGTAGAAACTTTAGGTTCAAGATTTATCATATGTTTAATGTTTATCCACTGAATTATATAAGTCATATGACATATGGTAAGAATATAGATGAATAGGATCAATATAAATTCTATTCATACTCATAAACTAAAATTTGTTTAATAACACCAAAAAATTAAATAAACTAGTATACGCCATTTATTACATAACATACATCGTTTTCTTACGAAAACACCTTATACCATCATCTTCCATTATCTTCTTCCTTTCAGGCATTTAATTTGTTTATACAAAAGAAACATAAGTTTTCATAACTAAATTAAATCAAAATTAAACAAAAAAGTGTGGTATCTTTATTTCTATATGTCAAACTTATTTATTTGAATAAAACGGTTCCAATTTCTCAAAAAATTAAGCTTTATGATTGCTACACATGATGACATCCATTTGATATACAATAGATTTGTGTGGTTTCCATATATAACTGCATCCATTTGATATATGAATAATCAGTATTATTATAAAGTTGTGCATTCACTCTGGAATACTTATGATTATAATTTTAAAGGCTTTTCTTTTAGGTCAACTTCCTAGATAATAACTACTGTGCTGTAAGTAATTTGACTA
Source organism: Allium fistulosum (assembly GCA_030737815.1). Lineage (NCBI taxonomy): Eukaryota > Viridiplantae > Streptophyta > Magnoliopsida > Asparagales > Amaryllidaceae > Allium > Allium fistulosum. The sequence continues at coordinate 246,822,599 of CM060905.1, read as the reverse complement.
TCATGGGTGAAAAGTTTGGTCTTGTTGGAAGCCTATTTATAGCACTGGTCGTCTTATATAAGCTTGTCCGCAAGATGATAAGTTTTCATTGCTTCTCTCCTAGTTCCCTTGCTCAAAGGGGTAATTGTATTATATTGCGGAGCTAAGAAACAAGAATGTACTATTTTCCTAATAATCTGATCCTTATTGATATATTCACACTACTCAACTGCTTTTTCTTGTTTTTTAGCAACTTACCTCGAAGAACATGTTTTTCCAAGTCCCTTACTGCATTGCTTCATTATAGAGGAGTTTCAAAAGATTTTATGTAGATTTAACAACATTAGAGATCAATAGTGTAATGGACACTCGGCTTAGCAGAAAGTCTGCATTATTGATCTCTTGTGTGGTTAAATCTACAATGGACACTCGACTTGTGGGGTATTTCGTCAAAGCCTTGTAAGATGGGATATGCGCTATTAAAGAGGGTGAAGAAATAGTGAGGAAGTAATGAGCGCGAGACTCAGGTGAGCATTCCACTCACGTAAACTACATTTGATCATTGAGTGATATATATCTATATTACGTGAATTAGATGTTGCCTGACTGCAAGTTGCTTGAATTAGAATCGGTCGACGAGAGGAGAGAGAACCGCCTTAAACAGGCGAATAGCTGACATTATTTGTTAGCGACCAGTCAGCCGGTGGTGATGACCAGTTGACCGGTGGCCATGTTTACGCGATAGTTTATTTTTGTGTCCTGTCTTAACGCGCAAGTCTGTAGCTCTTTGTTATTGCGTGCATTCAATTGCCAGTTAGTGCGTGTGAGTGAGTTACCCTTCTTGTGCATGCTTTTATTAGTTTCCCTTTCTTTCTTTTTATGTGTATCAGTGGTTGTGTATACTTAGGCCTTGTTGTGTCCCTTTATGTTTATACAATATTTAATTAAGGGAGATGTATAGTAGTATCCATGTTTGAATTAGGACATAGTATATACTTATTATTTTAAATGGCTGTGGAATTTTGTAATTGTAAATTATACTTAAAGTTTTAATCCTGTTTTAATATCTTAATTATATTCTAGTTATAGCCCACTATATGCATGTGCGTGTAATTCCAGGTGGATGGGCTTTGTGTGTGTTGAGTTCATTTGTGTAAGTGATGTGTCTATATTTATATAGTATGTATATGCATGCGTGCTGTTAGTGTGTGTTATATATGAGTCAAAGTTGATCATGTGTGTAGGCCGTGCATGTAAATATATATGTGCTTGCTTGCATACTGAAATTTTAGTCCAACTTTGTTCATTATTTTGAGAGTGTGCCATTGTTTGTTTTATGCCTGCTGCCCGTGTTTCTTGCGTATGAGGAGAGTGAGTTTGCAACCCCAATATATATGCCAACATACTGAAATGGATAGATTACCATCAGGTTGCAGTAGTATATCCCATACCTCATTTTATCTTTGCTTGCACCTATCCTTATCTACACATATATGCCACCAACACCTTAAGATAAATTTCAATTTATACTTGGATTTTATTTTAAGTCTTTGATAAACCTGGGTTCTTGTGTGCATTTGAGTGTGATGTATGTTGAGAAGTTCCTGAATGTGCGAGCTTGTAATTTGAAAATAGGAGAACTGTTCAAGCTATAAAATATGTTACTAGTTTCAAACATATAAATTTTGGTGCAAAGTTTTATACTATTATTTATAAAGAAATACTTTGATAGGGACACACTTATATTATGCAGCCCATAGGTCTGTAAACTAGGGTGTGATGTTATATGTATGATGGTAATATATCTTGGCATGTTTGGTGTTGACAACTCATTTGGAGCATCTGCAAAAATTGTTTTCAATGGCAAAACTAAACCTGGTTTTACTTCTTCAGATGTCAATATTGAAGAGGTTTGTTTCACTATTTCTTATTTTTGTTTTTATTTGAATTATATTACCATGTCCTCTAAATCCCACTTAGTCAAAGTCACACCAGTCATACAGTGGTAGATTTAGCTCTTATGTCTTTATCTAATTTTTGGAACATGCAAATAGTTATCTTACCACTAGTAAAATGTAAACCAAAGACCATTCACTAAAGCAGCTGTTCTAAAAGTATATTAGTTTATTTACAATGGATTCCTCCCTTTTAATTCAATTTGGAAACCTATACATGTTAATTTTATGAAGAGAATAATATACAGCAAAGAATCTTCCGATATATGTGTTTCATTGCTACAGTTTGTGTGATACATGCTACATAGCAAGATGATTGCATTATATTGTACTATTCTAACTGATGTATTACAACTTAATCCATATGCAAATCATCCATTGTTTCTTCTATTTATATCTAGGTAAGGATGATAGTTGATGAGGGTTCTGCTGGTTTTGGTTTCACACCAAGAAATGAGTTGATAAATGGAAATGCAGCTATAATCGGATTCCTATTACTCATTGATTTTGAGCTTTTAACCGGAAAAGGTTTACTAAAGTTCGCTGGTTTCTTAGACTTTCTTTATGCCGCTTCAAACAATTCCTTATGACTCTTCTCATTTGTTACAGACATTGGGGCTTTATTGATGCTTCACTTAGTGCCATTAAGAGGGTAAATTCTTTATCACATCATTTTAGAGAGGCTTTGGCATATAATTTTAATATTTTTGTTGCGTATTATATTTGAAAAGGTATTAGACTATCTATCATGTTAGGTCATTATGGTGTTGGTTACCGACTGATATGGAAAAGACATCACTATACATACTATATTTGTAACCATAAAAGAAAATCATCACCGTTACCAATGGAATTGGTAACCGATTATTGTATGCTGATAAATTGGTAAACCAATAATCAATAACGATAAATTTAATAATAGATATGAGTTATGCTTTTTGTATGTATACTAAGTCTTTGATAACTAATAATACTATTTTTTGGTACATATGTTAAATCTACTAATGCATAAATAATTTCACTTCTAATTTAGTTGATGAAAAGATTTAACTTTATAACAAATTGTGTCAAGCATCCTTGAATGATCAGTATATTAACCGCTATTATTGGTTTTGATATTTTGATGGTATTTGTATACCAACTAAGCCTATTATTGGTATTCGTTGGCTTGCTAATGGTTAATTTATCGTTTACAGTTCTACTGTCATGTAAAGAGGTATAATTCACAAATACATACAGGCTTAGTAATGAACTTCCAAGATTACAAAGGCAAGCATTTGTGCATATGGAGCAATCCATTATAACTAAAGGACACAAGGAACTGAAGACTTCTGCTTGTGGAGTGCTTTGTTATTCCTTGATGTATGATTTCTCATTTAGGCATGTTGCTCAGGTACTCTGTTATTCTATTAACTTATTTATTGAATTTCCTATCCTCCTATTCAGTGAATCTGTAGTTCTAAATAGATCGGTAGTCATGATATTAAAATTTTTAGTACAGTTCTTTGATGATATACAATATGGTCAACATTAATTTAAAATTTGTAAGCCTATATGAAAATCAACACTATAATTTATGATGTAATCCAAATGAAGGATCACCTTATCTATACTTAGCTTGGTTAACGATTTACTTGCTGGGATTAATTAACAATAGTTAACTTAGTTGTGCATGTAATTAATAAAAAATTTATGTTAATCAAATTTTATATAAAAATTAACTAAGTATTATAAATTTACAAGTTTATAATAATAGTAATAATAATAATAAATTAACTAAGTTTATGAAAACTTTATAAGTTTGAGATAATTTATAAAAATTAACCAAGTTAATAAAATTTAAGTTTAAGATAATTTATAAGTTTAAGTTAATTAAAATATAAGTCATGACATTTAAGTTATACTAATTGAGATAATTTATAAGATTGAGTTAATATAAATAAATTCATAAATAAGTTAACCGAGCTTTATAAAAGTTTAACTAATTTTTATAAAAATCAACCAAAATTTTAAAAATTAACTAAGAGTTATATAATTTAACTACGTTTTATAAAAATTAAATAAATTTATACAGATTAATTCAGTTTTATTAGAATTTAACTACGTAAATAAGTTTTTAAAAATTAAATAAGTTTGTTATAAAAATTAACCAAGTTTTATAAAAATTTAACTAAGTTTTATTAAAGTTATTTAAATTTAAGAAAAGTTCAACTAAGGACTCAGTGTATGCCGAACGACTCAGTGTATGCCGAGCAGAACCATGCCGAACGACTCAGTGTATACCGAGCAGAATCATGCCGAGCGACTCAGTGTATGCCGAGCAGAACCATGCTGAACGACTCAGTGTATGCCGAGCAGAACCATGCCGAACGACTCAGTGTATGCCGAGCTGAACCATGCCAAACGACTCAGTGTATGCCGAGCAGAATCATGCTGAACGACCCAGTGTATGCCGAGCAGAATCATGCCGAACGACTCAGTGTATGCCGAGCCGAACCATGCCGAACGACTCAGTGTATACCGAGCGGGACCATGCCGAACGACCTAGTGTATGCCTAGCGGTACCATGCCGAACGACCCAGTGTATGCCGAGCGACCCAGTGTATGCCGATCCCTCTCTCAAAAAAAATCTGACCGGTCCCTATTCCAAAAAAATATGGATCGGGTACGACCCCTATTTTTAAAAAAATATAATTTCTGGTACACTTAATAAAGGAACATTCTATCCACTTCCCTGACATCCCATGATCGACCAGGACATAGAGGATCTAGCGGTAGCTTATGAGCGACATCAAGGGAACGGACAAGCAACCGCTATTCAAACGGTACTCCCAAAGGTTGGAGAACATAGATGATATGACTTTAGAAAACACCAAGATGACTCCAAGCACCATTCTTCGCTGACCCAACACTTCGAATTTAGTGACTCCAAGCAAACCAATGTTTGGCTCTAAGCAATTTATTCCAAATACTAACAAGGATATCATACTGATCGTGTTTGAGGAGAGTCGACCTCCAGATATATTTTGGCAGCTAGTTAGCTGAAGAGCCTCCTACGACTATGGATCGTTTCTTTTACAAAATGAATCAGAACCAAAGTGAGGAGGAGTGGAGCAGACTAGGAAAAATAACAATGCAGGCCCGTCGGTTAAGGACACTGATTCTAGTAGACAAAAGCAAGATCTCAAAATTCGACTCATATGCTCTTTGGTAGATTCAATCGATAGCCTCTACTTGGAAGCTCACGACTCAAAGTGGTACTAGAAACCAACCTCGAGAGAGTCCATCGAAGTCCAGAGAAAATTGGAGGAATGTTGTATATTCCAAGATGCACACTGATCATGACACTGGCGATTGCAAACACCTCCGAGGTGTGATCGAAAAGCTTTTCCGGAAAAGAAAGCTTCAATAGTACATGCAAGCCTCATAGAAGGGCGAGCTAGGAATTGGGGATGCCCATCAATAAAGAACTATAATTAATAATTGAACCGTTGGCAGTCGGCATCCCGCTAGAAGGGGCTAGGGGCAGAGTTGAACAACAAGCACATGATGCTGCTCCACTTATCAATGAGATTTATCCCAAACTTCTTTGGATTATTTTCTATTTCAATTTGAAATGTGCTTTGAATTGCAACAGACTTAAACTAAACTTCTTCCAAAATGATGCAGGTGACCAAGTACTCAAAGTTGGCTTCCAACCAATCCACGCAGACCTTGATCGGATTTGTGGAGTTTCATCAAGACGAGCATGATTCGCTCATCATCAACCATGTGCCTTTGATTTGGGGCCAAGGACTAGAGATTGAAAAGCTCATCACGGTCAGAGCCCAATACAAAGCCAACATAACCGACCATCCATCCATCGACCTCCACATTTTACTTGGAGACCTAAACAAGGCTTGGAATGAATATGGCCCGATCATCCACTCCAATCGAGTCATAGAACAAAGTTCGACAAAATACAGATACCCCTCATGAAGCTCAGTGACGCCGGGATCCATCTAAAGTGGACATGATTTGATCATCTACATATCAAATCCTACCCTGAACACGAAAGGTTGTTCGAAAGCCCAACTTGAAGTAGCTATGGTAGACTGCCTACTCGTTAACCATCGCTCTCAATACATGGACGCGATTGCACCGTGAAACATATGCAACTTACTTTGTCTACCCAGTAATCCATCATCCTCGATTTCTAGAAAGAGATACGAAGCAAATTGTGTGAGACTTGATTATTCAACCCCAGCATGGATGTGATCCAACCATCTATCATATACCTCCTTCCTTGACTTGATTGGAAGAGCTATAATCACCAAGCGGATGAGAATCAATCTTCTATTTTTCAAGTTTCGTCCTTGATGCTGGGGGCAAAGTCCCATTCCATGAGCAAACGCGGTTCGACCATTCATTCGATGACATTACCCTCGATACGGTAAATGAAATACAAATCAAACGGGTGGAAATACGACTACTATAAACAAAAAATCTCCAAGCCCCCAGAGTGCGGACTGGAGTACTCTAAGTCCCCAGAGTGCAGACTAGAGTATAAAAGACTTGAAAATCTCCAAGTCCCCAAAGTGCAGACTGGAGTACTCTAAGTCCCCAGAGTGCGGACTAGAATACAAACGACTTAAAATCTCCAAGTCCCCAGAGTGCGGACTGGAGTACTCTAAGTCCCCAGAGTGCGGACTAGAGTATAAACGACTTGAAAATCTCCAAGTCCCCAAAGTGCGGACTAGAGTATAAACGACTTAAAATATCCAAGTCCCCAGAGTGCGGAATGGAGTACTCTAAGTCTCCAGAGAGTGGACTAGATTATAAATGACTTAAAATCTCCAAGCCCCCAGAGTGCGGACTGGAGTACTCTAAGTCCCCAGAGTGCGGACTAGAGTATAAACGACTTGAAAATCTCCGAGTCCCCAGAGTGCGGACTGGAATACTCTAAGTCCCCAGAGTGCGGACTAGAGTATAAACGACTTGAAAATCTCCAAGTCCCCAGAGTGCGGACTAGAGTATAAACGACTTAAAATCTCCAAGTCCCCACAGTGCGGAATGGAGTACTCAAGTCTCCAGAGTGCGGACTAGAGTATAAACGACTTAAAATCTCCAAGCCCCCAGAGTGCGAACTGGAGTACTCTAAGTCCCCAAAGTGCGGACTAGAGTATAAACGACTTGAAAATCTCCGAGTCCCCAAAGTACGGACTAGAATACTCTAAGTCCCCAGAGTGCGGACTAGAGTATAAACGACTTGAAAATCTCCATGTCCCCAGAGTGCGGACTTGAGTGCTCTAAGTCCCCAGAGTGCAGATTAGAGTATAAACGACTTAAAATCTCCAAGTCCCAAGAGTGCGGAATGGAGTACTCTAAGTCCCCAGAACGCGGACTAGAGTATAAACGACTTCAGAAAAATCTCTATGTCCCTGAAGCGGACTAGAGTACTCTGAGTCCCCAGAGCGCGGACTAGAGTATAAACGACTTCAGAAAAATCTCTATGTCCCTGGAGCGGACTAGAGTACTCTGAGTCCCCAGAGCGCGGACTAGAGTATAAACGACTTGAGGAAAATCTCTAAGTCACTGAAGCGGACTAGAGAACTCTGAGTCCCCAGAGCGCAGACTAGAGTATAAATGACTTTAGAAAAATCTCTAAGTCCCTGAAGCGGACTAGAGTACTCTGAGTCCCCAGAGCGCGGACTAGAGTATAAACGACTTCAGAAAAATCTCTATGTCCCTGAAGCGGACTAGAGTACTCTGAGTCCCCAGAGCACGGACTAAAGTATAAACGACTTCAGAAAAATCTCTATATCCCTGAAGAGGACTAGAGTACTCTGAGTCCCCAGAGCGCGGACTAGAGTATAAACGACTTCAGAAAAATCTCTATGTCCCTGAAGTGGACTAGAGTACTCTGAGTCCCCAGAGCGCGGACTAGAGTGTAAACGGCTTGAGGAAAATCTCTAAGCCCCTAAAGCGGAATAGAGACTCTGAGTCCCCAGAGCGCGGACTAGAGTATAAACGACTTGAGAAAAATCTCTAAGTCCCTGAAGAGGACTAGAGTACTCTGAGTCCCCAGAGCGTGGACTAGAGTATAAACGACTTCAGAAAAATCTCTATGTAACGACCCAGAATTTCTGACATTTGAAATTCGAATATTTAATTAATTTAAATATTAATAAGTAGAATTAATAAGTCGAATAATTTATTTTTCGAATATCTGGATTTAATTGGGTAATTAAATCGATAATTCAATAGTTGAAATTCCAGAAATAATTGAAATTTGGATTAAATGTGAATGAAAATGATTTATAAAGTTATATTAAATCATATTGGAGTTATAGTGATGTTATAGAACTTTTAAAATCGAATTTAGAGTTAATCTGTGAAAATTGAATATTTTAATATTTAATCGACTAGTGAAATTAGCTATTTTTCGAACAGTCTCAGAATTGGACGAAACTAGTTCCATTGGATCCGTAATAGTTTGTTATTATTGGATTTCAATTTTCGTAGCAATCGGGTTGTCGTTTGACCGTGGCAGCTCGAAACGCATCGAAATCGGTTTAAATCGATTTGATTTAAATTTGACTGTTTATTTCCGTAACTCTCACATACGATCGAATTAGCTTCCGAAACACGTTCCATTGTGTTCGGAACACGGGTAAAACCTTACGAATGCCGGGCGGCATACGTTGTTTGGAGATCGTTTAGAAAAGTCGTTTAAAACGAATTTAATATTATTTTTATACGTATATATATATATGCCTGAGCGAAAAACCCTAGGTCAAAACTACAGCCGCCACTTATATATTTAATGGCCGAGATTTCACCACTTTCTCTCCTAATTTTCGATCAATCCACGCGATATTGTCAAAAGCCTTCAACTACAAAAGTGTAGAGGGAAGTGAGGCCTTTATGATGACCGGTGGTGATCAAGTATGGAGTTGGAGTTTGTCGGCAAATCAAATTTGAAGGCAGCGGGTTCGCGAGCGTTTTTAGGGGAGATGGTAGTGCCGAGTTCGCCGGCTCTTTGGGTGATGATGTGGTTTGCAGAGGCGTGCGTGGTGGCTGTCATGGATCGTCATCTCGTCGTGAAACGAAGGTGCGGTGATCGCGTGTCGATGTCGGGTTTCGTTCGTTCTGGGAAGTGCGTGTTTGAGGAAGATAGAAGCAAGGGCCGTGATTTGCTAGCTAGAGATGAACGACAAATGTGAGTTTGGGCATTAAAATAAAATAAAAGTTGTAAATGATTTGTATTTAAATTCGTGTAACTTCAAAATGTCATAACTTGTTCGTACGAGGTCGAAAAATTACAAAACCAGTTGCATTGGAATCGTATGGTCGAGCACTACGCAATGGAGCTGGATTGGAGTTGATTGGAGTCAGTGAAAATTTCGGGTAAAATTAAACGCACGTTTAATTTTATTCGAAATAAAATGCTGGAACGGAATTAAAAGCAAAGGTGAGAACTCCTCACTCAATCGAATGTTTTGTTTCGATTTAAATTTTAAATAGTTAGATTTAAAATTGCTTGATTGTGTGGATTGAATGATGATTGCTATTTATTGTGATAAATATACATTATACGCCGTTATTAAGCGGAGGTTATTTATAAAAACATATACCGCGATAATTTCACATTGAAGTGGAATTGGTATTATATATGTATGTAGCAATATATATATATATTGGAATATGTAAATATTAGAGTTGATTTCCCGCATTGTATAGCGGATGAGACCCTATTGCGCCGCATAATAGCGGATAATATTTATAAATCCCATATACCGCGATAATTTCACTTTGATGTGAAATTGGTATTGTGCTAACATCTGTGGATGCAGGGAAACAGGTTGGAGGGATCCGACTGGATTCCTCACCGTAGTGATTTATTTACAGATATTGTTATATATTCTGTTGTCATATTGATATATGATGTTCGGATGTCGTGATTGATGATTGGTGCTGTTGCATCTTCGGATCCATTTTTGAAGTTTAAAACTAATGATTTTGATTTTAAATTGGGATTTTTGAAAAAATTATAAACGATTTATATAAAAGATTTATAAAGTTGATATTTATAAATTGAAGATATTAGGATTATAAAACGAGTTTTATAAGTATTAGAATGAAGTATAAATAGATTTCACAAGTGAATAAATTTTATAGATTTATAAATTGTGAAGTTATGAAATGAATAGATTTTGTAAAATAAAGGATTTATAAATAATTAACTTATAAATCGGATTTTGGGTATAAAGTTGAGTTATAAATTGAATTGATTTATAAAAGGGATTTTTTAATTGAAGCTTTTATAAATATAGATGTGAATTTATAAACGTTGTTTTATAAATCCGAAACCAATTAAATTTGATAAATTAAACATATAAGTTTAAAAAAGGAAGTATATTCACGATTTTGGACAGTGGATAATCCTTTAAATAAAATGTGTAGAAATGTTGAGTTTGGATAACGAAGTATATTCACGATTTTGGATAGTGAATATATTATTAGATAAAATGGATATGTTTTGGAGAAGTGATATTACGAAATGAAGTAATTGTTTTAAAAGATGTTTTAAAACGTGTTAAGTATCGAAAACATAGATTTCAACACTTATTGTTGAAATAGACGTTTCGAGGAATAAGGAAATGGTGGGCTATAACACTGTTGTTATAGTAAATGGTTTCCGAAAGGAAATGGTTTATATAGTATTGGGATTTATATATCTATCTTAATTTTGAATCCTTATACTAGTGATTTTGAGTTGTCGTAACGATGTTTTACGTAACATTCGTTTTGACTCAAATAAAATTTGTGAAAGAGAATGATTTCCTTAAAGAATGAAATATATACTTAATTTTGATTTAAGTATATTGAATATTTTCAAATGTTGAAAATTAATGGATTTGTGAATTACCTATTATTAAATAGGTATGGAAATGTTTTTCCAATGTGAAGTGAAATGTTTTGAGATTTTATCTTCAAAGATAAATTGAAATGTGGAAATTGATTTGAAATTGTTTTCAAATAGTTGAAGTGTGGAAATTATATATCTTGTAAAGATATTTTTGGAAGATAAATAATTTGGAAAATTATTTGGAATCTGATGATGTTGTGCAAACCTATTGATAGTTAAATAACCGACTATCAATAATTACCTTGAATGAGTATTTGTTGGGATTTGCTTGAATTTGAATGCCACACTTATTTTTGAATAAGCGCTCACTATTCGGGTTAGCCGGGAAAGGACCTTTGTGTCGTATAACCCATTCCGAATTTGTGATACGACGATATGGATCGTATTGAAGACCGGTGGTGAAGACCGGGTGTTTTTGAAAATGATAGGATGACCTATCGATTGCCTCTGCATCGTTAGCTACGGTATAGAGATTTTCTTTGTGATGGGAAGTTTTATCGGGATTGTGAATACCCGGATTGCAAGGGCTTCTTTGGAAGTGCCTTCGGTTCTGTTCGAACCCAGAACAGACTTGTATGGTTACATGTCTAACATTACGTTTTGAGATGTAAAGCTGATTTCTTTCAAATACATTTCTGTTGGTGGCGGAGAATTTATTCTCTTAGCTTAACACCCTTCTCTGAGACGTACGAGCTCAGAGGTTATGTAGTTGAAATTTATCAGCGATATATTCCCAATTTGTTAATGTGGCATGTTGAGTGTTGCTGTGATGATGATCATTTATTGATCATTTGTGATTAAAGCGTGGCTTTGTGAAAAAGCGTAGCTTTGTGGACGAGACTTCGTCACGGCCTCAACAACCCGGAAATGGTCGAAACAGGAATGTTGCGACAAGGTTATGAGGGTCGCGCCCTTTAGGGTATGTCATTTCCTTTTGGAAAGGGGTGGTATCATGGTATGGAGCCCATGTACTTACTCATGTGGACACACCTTATTTATTATGTGTGATGTGGTTACCGAGCGCTCGGATAAAGGTCCCAAAGGACCGGGGGATGGCATATTCGTGAGTTACCTAGTTACAAGGGTAACCCGGCCTTGTTGGCAGAGAGCAGTTTGTCTCTCGGGACGTCCAGCCAGAGGAGATCCCATTCGGCAGTAGGAAAGGAAGTTCCTTAGCCTGACCATTTGTTGGAAAATCCAAAGAAACAATACGAACCTTGTACGGTTTTAGTTGTATTACCTGCTATGGAATGTGGCGGTAACCTGCTATTGAATATAGTAGCTATAGTAGGCATAGTTCGGAATGTCTATGCTGGCTAAGATTAATATTATACTTTCGAAATGTTTTCTGCACTATGCACTAATAATAATAATTCAATGTTTTGCGTAGTAAGCATCTTTGACTGTCATAAGAAGAAATCTCCTCCAATTCTGCGTTTGCATTGTGTGTGTGGCGGGAGGTCTTATGGTAGTTTCATTTTCCAAAAGCATTGCGAAATTGACTTTAAAATCTTCCTGTTGTTTGTTTTAAAGATAAACTGTTTTAGTTCTCACACCAGTCACCATGACTGACCTGGAGTTTATTGTTTCCTTCCTAAACTCTGGGTGCCCATCATTTTCCACACGGGCAGTCTAGAGTTAGGTCATCAGGTCATTCTGGATTCAGGAGATGCTGTGGAGCTCAGTGGTGAGCTGGATGGCGAGACGTATCACTTGTATATGATATTATTTATTCCGCTGTGTATTCTGTATATGGACAAGTTCATATAACTGTCCAATGTTGTATTGTTGTTGTAAACTCTGATGATGATGTAATGTATAAAATGATATAGTTCTTTGATTTAAAGATTATTCATTTATCTATTATATGTTGTTCCGCTGCGAATGTGAGATTCTGATACTGTTTCTGTTTCTGTTGTTTCTTCTTTCTTTTTCTTCTGTTTTCTTCTACCTCTTCTTTTTCTCCATAACAATTCGGTTTTCTGGCATTCGAATGCCCGACAGTTGATACAGTGAATGTATTAATGTCAATTTTCGAGCGATGAAAAATCAGAATCGTTACACTCTATGTCCCTGAAGTGGACTAGAGTACTCTGAATCCCCAGAGCGCGGACTAGAGTATAAACGACTTGAGAAAAATCTCTACGTCCCTGAAGCGGACTAGAGTACTCTGAGTCCCCAGAGCGCGGACTAGAGTATAAACGACTTCAGAAAAATCTTTAAGTCCCTGAAGCGGACTAGAGTACTCTGAGTCCCCAGAGCGCGGACTAGAGTATAAATGACTTCAGAAAAATATCTAATTCCCTGAAGCGGACTAGAGTATAAACGGCTTGAGAAAAATCTCTAAGTTCTTGAAGCGGACTAGAGTACTCTTAGTCCTCGGAGCGCGAACTAGTGTATAAATGAATTGACAAAAATCTCTATGTCCTGAACTGTGGACTAGAGCATAAACCATTCGACAAATCTCTACGTCCCCAGAGCATGGACCGAAGCATGAACACAAATTGGGCATGAGCCGACTGGGGGAAGAATAACTCTAAGTCACTAGAATGCAGAGTGGCGTATAAACTATGATAAATAGATGAGTGGATTCCGATCGTTCTCTATTCTGGAAACTTTGGCCTAAAATCGACGGGAGGAGTGTAAACTCGCTAGGGATGGAGTTCGACCATCCGACTTGTGGCCTGGCCAAATCAATATATGAAGCAAGAGTACAAATCACTAAAAGCTGAATACGACAGCTCATTGTAGCTCTAGTTTGGCGTTCTTTACAACTTAAGGCAACAACTGCAAGGAAACCTCAATACAAACCAATCGGAACGACATCCAAAACTACGAACGACCGACTATAACATACCTCAGATCGATGGTCAATATCGATCCACACCAAGCACATACGAATGTGATTCGAATGTCCCTTGAAAAACTTTGACCACCAGGGTGTGGAAAGGAGAGTAAACCATGAAGACTTGGTCATTAATTCTCCATCACCCTTCTTCGATCCATCGGGAGGAGTATGAAACTGGAGGAGCATGACCCGACTGCTCTTGAGGCAACTTTACCCCAAGATTTGATTACAGAACATGAACCAAAGTGGACGTGGATGACCGTCCAATATCCAGCTTACGCCCATAAACTGACGACGTATCGGAGTATTCCCCTTGGAATGAAAAACTACAATACAATCCAGGATAGGCGAGACTCAGCCTTTCATCAAATGACCTGATCCCACAATTCAAGGGGAAAGAGGGTAAAGCTAAGGAGGGCATGGTTGGCCTTCCTACTCATCGGTATATACCCCAGGCTTGGGGGCACGAGTGAGAAGTAGGATGAATGTGAACCGACTATCCACCGAGTGGGAATATAAACATAGCTAGGGCGAGACTTAACCGTCCACGCAACACATTTGTCAACCCGAGACTGGGAGCAAAAGCGTGATCATCCAAATACTAGCTACTATAGCTCAATATTGAAACTTATATATAGTGCTTACAGTTACTCAAGGCTACGACCAAAAGAATGCCTAGAGATAGAATCATTAAATCGATGCCAAAGCTCGTGGGCAACTGACTGTTACTCCAACCCGAAGGGCGAGTGAAGGATCATGAATGCATTGAATAGAAAATGTGTTACTCGAATTTACAAGCAAATTCAAACTCATAGCAAGATCTAGCTATGCAGTTGCACGCTACTCGAGGCTGACCCCTACTCGACATTTCCTTCAACGTGCTTTTAAGCCTGATCTTTGGCCATTTGCAGATAATTAATTAGAGCATTCAAAGCCCTTCATTATTAGACTTAACAACTCATGACAAGACTCTAGGATTCGACCATAGTAACCATCAACATTGACCGTCCCAACCATATTTCACATTGAATGTTATGCAAAATAGTTACATCTAAACTCATAGAATCCGGGATTGCGCCCACTAATCTGACAGTCGACATTACAGCCAGCCATGGCGACCCTTTCCGGGTGCTGAATACCGGATCACAGCTCAGTGCAAGGATGATAAAAGAATTAGTTGGATTTTTCTGAATAAATGGTGATATATTCCCTTGGACCCATTCTGACATGCATGTGTGATTCCACCGGCTATCGCGAGCCATGCATTGGATACCGACCCGAAGCTACAAAAGCTAGCGCAATGTCTATTGATTTCATCATGAAAGCTCCACCCTTACTTTTAGGCTTGCCCCATCAACGTCTATGCCTACCAGCCATTACGACAGGGCATACAATAACCTGAGACGTCTGAAAGACTACAGAAATAGAATATCGAACTAAGCCAATTCGATATCACTTGTTTCCTTCGAAGGGCTATCCAAGGACGGAAATTAGCAGACCTCATACCCGAATTCACTGCATCAGATGACTACTCGACGAGTAGTAGAGAGCCCACCAACAGATGAAAAATGTACGCAGATGGAGCATCCAGTGATTAGTGTTATGGCGCAGAAGTCATGTTAATGACTCTTGAGGAACGATCGATCTGCTACGTCCTGAAACTCGATTTCCCTGTAACGAACAACGATGCTTAGTATGAAGCCTCGACCACCAGCCTCAAACTTGCTAGAGGACTTGGATTGGAAATTTTATATATCTTTTGTGATTCCTGATTAGTAGTATGCAAAGTTAAGGAAGTTGATCTTGCTAGGGGTCATTGTCTTGCTCCTTATCTCGACCAGGTCCAAGAGCTACTAGACGACTTCACGTATTATATCATTACACACATCCTCGGCGATCGAAATGAAAAGATTCAAGTCACTGGCCATGTTAGCCAGTTTTAGGGACGCACAACGGACATACTTTGTTTCGATTGAAATACTTAATATTCCAAGCATTGACGGATAGAGATCGGCTAGATCTTGGAGACAGAGCCAGAAAAGGGATCATGGTTGACTCTTATCAAAGACTATCTACAATGAGAAATTCTTACTGAATGGAGGAATGGAAAACGATAGATCCTCCTAAAAGTTTCATGCCAAATCATCCAAGAAGAAGTCATGTGTAGAAAGAAGTTTATCCATTCCCATGCTTTGGTATATCACCCATAATGATATCAAATGAGTCTTGAGCAAAGTATATGAAGAAGAATGCGGCGAGCACATCAGGGGGCAAACCCTAACAAAGAAAATACTCCGCTACGGGTATTACTAGCCAACTATCAATCAAAATGCGGTTGATCATGCTAGACAATGCGATGAGTGCAAGATGTTTGCAAAAACTCTAGGAACCCCGCCGATGGAAATTACTCAAATGGCTGGTCCGTAGCTGTTTGCCACTTGGGGGCATTGACATCATCGTCTTCTTTCCGATCCTAAAGGTGGCGTGGAATACGCCATCATAGCGGTTGATTACTTTACCAAATGGGCAGATGAAGAACTATTAACCACGACCAAGATGAAGAAAATAATCAACTTCATTGTCCTTAATGTCATATGTCCTTATGACCTTCCATTATCCAGTATAATTGGTTGAAGCTATGAACAAAATCATCATAAAGTCTATTCTGAAGAGAGGTTTGGAAAAGGCTAGAGGTAAATGGATGTATGAATTCTCAACAGCATTATGGGCTTGTAGAACTACCCATGAGTTCGCAACTGGCCATACTCCATTCGCCCTTACTTATGGCTCCAAGGCCATCATCTATGTAGAACTTGAAGTCCCCTCTCATCGAGTGGCTGATGACAACCAATATTATATATATATAAACAAGGAATTGCAATTGAATTGCAATTAAACTAGAAGGAATTGGTGATAACTCACGAAAATATAAAACGCATCCAGGAGCCAATGGCAAGAACATGTACCTGAATGTGCACGTTTATAGTCATAAAATTCGATCAACAGAATTTGGATTCTCACATAGGGTTATTAAGAAAAGACTGGATTAGATAGCTGAAGTTTACTAGCCCTAAAATACCAGACACAGATGGCCACTGATGAACTACAATCCTGAATTTATACTATTGGAAATCGACCAAATGTTGGGATGACCAAAGAAGGATACAACACTTTAGGAGGATAAACTTGAAGAATAATGACTATTAAGAAAATATGATGGATTTCTTTCTAGAGACTCTAACTTGCTTCGATTCAAAGCATGTCATGTATGCAACAAGACGTACTTTGGGGGGCAAAGTGTTAACCGGTTATTTGACCCGGTAACGAGAGGCTCGGCAAAAAGTTCCCATTTGGCATTCATGGTTCGGCACACAGATGTTACTTGTTTTGGGCCGAGGTATCTTGCCACTAGGCCCACCAAGGAATTCCAACCCATCTTCGTCTATAAATAGAGAGGCAGGGGAACATTCAAATGGACCTTTTCAAGAGAACACTAGGGAGACTCTACCGCTTTGAAAACTTATTATTTTCAGTTAAAACTTGTATTCAAGTCATTAATATACGGATTGTATCTGTATTCAACTACTTATGAAAGCAATAAAGATCAAAACTCAAAGTGGACGTAGGCAGTTACGCCGAACCACTATAAATTTGGTGTTCTCGTTTTTGTTGTTCTTTTGGCATTGAATTACACTATTTTTCAGTTCTAATTTATCTTCTTCATTAATCTCTCTACATAATCTTTCTCAATGAGGTTAGTGACCAATTTTGGTGCTAACACTTCCCTTAATGCTAAGATTTACCATTCGATAGCTGGTCCTGCTAAGGCGGGTGAACAATAAGACCACAAATTGTACCGAACCCATCCTCATTCGAAAAGTACGATTTTTGAGGGTGACAATAAGGTAAGAGGATGGGAAAATCAATTCTTCTTTATCAAGTGCTTTTCTAACATTAGAGGGACATTCTCTATCACTAACAAGATTCTCATCCTTAGTTTTCCTGTGTCTGTTTATTATCTTCTACTGATAAGTGTCTGCTATTAGATTCTACTCCCAAGAAGCTAAGCATGGATGACCAAGCAACTGTGCTATCTTTAACTCAGGTGGCAGAGAAGATAGGGAATAGGTAGAAATTGTTAACTCCAACTAAGCTTCTTTAATATTCTATTATTTTAGATCACCACAAGATCCTAGGAGAAACTCCCATGGTGAAATACAATGCTCAGGGGAAATGTTCGTTAATGATGGGCAAGTTAAAATCCTTTACTTTTAATTCTCCAGTTCAGCCTGATCCTGTTTGTTAATTTCATTTTAGCTAAAATGGAATTCCTGATGCTACCGGTTTACTAACTTTTCCTTTTGCTTCAAGCTCGTCTGCCCTCGTCATTGCTCCTAAAGAAGCAAGGGTTAAAGATGGTGTTTCTAAGAAGAGGAAGAGCAAAGGTGAAGCTTCGGTTCCATCTCAACCAATCAAACTTGTTTCTTTTAGAAACTCCATTACCAAAGCCATTGAGGCGTTAGACAAAGAAGAAGAAACAAGCAATGATGCTCTTATTGACATTCCTCCTTCCCTTCAGAGTAAGAAGTCCAAACTTGCAAGTGAATTCTCTCCTGTTGTTGTGAATGGGAGGGCATGTAAACATTGATTCGAGTCCTGAGGTGGTGAATTTAGATAAAGCTTCGGAGAAACCTGAGGGGGCTTAGACTCCCAATCCCCTCCTGAATCTTACTTTTCCTACCTCCCCAGCATCCATCAGCCGCATGTGTGTTGATCTTGGTTTGCTTCTTTCTCTAAATGATCTTCTTCCTTTAAAGGCTCAGACTCAGTCTTCAACGGTGAATTTTGAAGAACTCCCTCGACTAGCCATTCAATCTCCTTCCATCACTTCTCTTGGATCATCGCAGCCTCCAGCTTATTCTGATGATCACCTTTTCATATTCTTAAACAACTTATGTTGGTATGTTTTTCTATTCACTTGGTTAATCTTAATTTTATAGATTCCGTTCTGACTTATACGGGTTATATATTCTAGATAGGAAAGCATATGTTTCTTCTCCGAGACGCTTCTCGAGGGCCCTCCAATTAAGTGGTCGAGCTTAAAGAAAAGATCTCTTCGCTTAACAATAATATGATCGACATTTCTATGGTAAGAGATGAGGCTATTCTTGAAAAGGACAAACTTGCTTCCTCTCTTGTTGAGGAAAAGAAAGCTAAGCAATCTTAGAAGTGGAAATGAAAAACTTGAAAGCTGGCCTTGAGTTAGCTAATAAATTCAAAGTAGATCTTGAGAAGGTGATTGAGGAAAAGTCTGAGCTAGCTAAGAAGAACAAGCTGCTAGAAGACCAGCTACAAAGGAAGCCTTGTATCTTAGCTTATTCGAATAACATTGTCATTGATGCTAAGAAAAAATTCACTTCCTTCCTTATGTCGCTCTTCCTAAAATCATTGAAAAGTGTTACGAAGATGCTTTGTATGTAGCGTATGCTAACAACATCCGAAAATGCCCAAATTTGGACTTTCCATCTCTTCCAGACTTAAATGAAAGGTTTAAGAGGAAATTCAGTCTTAGGATGAAAAAGGACATAAAGACTCTTGAAGAAGAATTTACTATCGAAGAGGAAATTGATGCTGAAATATGGCTAGCATTTTACGATGTTCTAATAGAAGGAGAAACAAAACCCGAAGATGATGACAATGATGATACCACTGACATATAATGATCGCGATGATGGTGATGATCGTGATGATGACAATGGTGGTGACGGTGGAGGTGATGGAATAAGTCCCTTTAGACAGTAGATGATAAAGATGGATCTGGTGATGCTAACCCAAACTCAACTGTTCAGAATGCAGAAACTACCAATATACCTGATCCTTCAAGGAAATATTCTCATAAGAAAGGCAGTGCTTCCCAAGGCCAAAAGCCTGAGGAAAAAGAGAAAATTTCTTCGTCTTCAGTTCCACTTTCTTAGATATAGATCTCTTCATTCAAACCTGTGCAGTCAATGCCCCGCTATTACCTCGCTATAACCCTCCTATATCTCATAGCGGATTTCTACCACTATGATTTTTCCATATTGCCTCAAATATAGCCTTTCCACTTTAAGCCCGCTGTTTTCACTATATCCCGTTATTCCCGCTATATTATGCTATTTCCGCTATATATTCTTTAAAAGAAATGAATTGAAAAATGACATTTATACATTATAAAAATTAAGAAATTAATTTATTTAATTGAATTTTTAATATATTTTCAGAAATGAAAATAATCTAATATTCTACTAAATTCAATTATGTTTTATATAACGGTTTTATGTTTATTTACACTATATTCGCACATGTTTTTATTTAAAATTATTTATTTATTAACTATAATTCAATTAAATGTTAATTTTTCATTTAATTACCATTTATCCATTTTAAAGTCATCAGCTATATCCTCACTGTATCCCCGCTATGGCTTTTTGCACCTCTACCGCATTGAATCTGCCGAGCGCTTTAACTGCACAGATTCAAACACTTTAAGTTATCAAGTAATTATTAGTTAATACATTGATTACTTTAGCTAGGGAGAAAACCAAAATATCATTATAATGTTATGCTTGAAAAGAAGAAAATGGAAATAGACTAGTGGAACTAAGAATTTGATAGACACTTAAAAGAGTACAATGAGTTGTCCGAAAAATATAAGAACCTCGCAACCAGCGCATCAAACTAAAATATTTTAAAGAAGAGGAAGTTGCTCCACGGATGAAGAGAGCACACCTCTATCGGGAAAAATCTTAGGGGAAAATGTAGAACCCATAACTCTTTTTTGGATGTTGATTGATGATAGGCATACTTTGTAAGAGTTTCTTTATAGAGCTTATTCTAGGGGAAAGTTCGTTGACTTCTCCTATTTAGGCGACAACTAAAGAGGTTTACTCAAATGCTTTCATTATAGATACTTGGATGAGCATGGGCCCAATCCTCATCCAAGAGTGTGCTGGAATCTTCTTAGAGTTGCATTTATCCCTCTTTCTTCTCATTCTCTTTCCCCAAAAAACTCAAATATAATAAGAAAAGATTTATTTCTGAATTGTATAAGAAGTCAATTTTATATGAACCCGAGTGATTGTATAATTGTATTATGTAACTCATGTAGCTTATAAACTTTTCTCCCTTTAATTTTCTTTTGTTTAGTCTAATTTTCATATTTTGCACAAATTAGGGAAAATTCGAGCATTCCTGTTTCTATGGAATTATTAATAAGTTTGTCATACTACAGAAGGATTTTAAGGAGAATTCTTCAATTTTTAGGACGTCTCAGTTAGCAAGACACTACTTTCTTAGAGATCTTCAAGAAGTCACATGTGAATCCCTCATTTCTGCTTTGACTTCTTGGGTGATGAGAAAGACAGATTACTCAGCGAAATCTGAACTTATCATGACAAATTTATATGTGATCGCACTGACTCTCCGATTGAGGAATAGGATTATCACTGATTCCCTCTAGATTATACTCTGGAAGGAATTAAAGCTTCCTTTGATTCTACCCTTACCTTATCGGCCAAGTCATTTTGATAGAGCTAAAATCGTAGTTTCAAAACTTTGAATATCAGCTGAATGTTTAAACATAGAATTGTGATGTGACTTGATTTTATTTTCCATTTTTAAACTTTGTTGTTATCAATGAAAAAGCTTATTCCCATGTGTTGATTTTTATTTACTTTGATTAGGAAAACAAACTAGCACTTGCTTTAGAACCTGTAGATGTTCTTTCGTGGGTAATTGGAATTAAAGATAGAAAAGTTGCTGACATTGAAAAGAGGAAGTCCTTCCAAGAGGCTTCGGCTTAGCGGTTTTCGAACAACCCAGATGTGTAGGAGTGGCATAGAAAATACTATCAATTAAGGTCGACATTTAGAAAGCATAAAGAAATAACCTCGAGCTTAGAGTATCTGATCGACGAGAAGATCAAAGAATCTCAAGCACTGAGAGAAATGATAGACACGGTTTTAATTCCTAAACCCTCACTTGAGATTGATGCCGAAATGGCCAAATTACATCAAACAATAAATGATCTCGAGGAGTTAATGAAGAGTCTAGTATCTTATCAATCTCTGGAACTTATCGCAAGTGAAGGCAATTCTAGCCTTCCTACTCCTACCCTAGGACGGAGGACAAGATCTAAATCTCTTACTTGCCAAGAATTTCCTACTTTATTAAACACACCTCCGGGTTTGAGCAACAAAATGATATCTAATTGGAGTAGTCTAGTTAAATTTGAATGCATGAAGTACTTCAATAGTAAGTGGAATGAAAAGGTATCTCAACGCCTTAATGCATATGGAAGTAAAGTTCAATAACTTGAGCGTGAGAAATACACTCTTAAACAAGAGATTGAAGAGTTAAAGAGCAAGATTCAAACTTTGAGAGGAGCCAACAAGACTCTTCATCATGCTTTGAAGATTCGATTTGATTCAGTTAATGATGCAAACACCATTCAAAGGAAGGAAAAGAAAATCAAGGAGCTTTTGGATGTAGCCCTTCACTACAGACCCTTTAATTGCTAAAGATTTGGACAAGCAAGCATAGAGCCTTGATCTTTAGCAATAATTTACTTTAAATAGATTCCTCTTTTTGTTTCATTTTTGTACCTGCAACTTTGCATATAGCATATTAGATTATAAATGAATTTTGTATTTAAATGAATGTTACCCCAAATGTTAGGTATATAGCTTCAAATCAAATACCGGCTCTTTTTTTAAATTACTTGGCAACTGGTATCCTGCCCTTTACATTTTGAGCTTTTTAGAACTTGATACAAGAAGTTACTTTCCCATAATATTCAGTAGCCTGTCTTGTCACAGAAATTCATTAATAAAGAATTGATTTGGTGAAATTTTGTCGTCAAAGTGATAAATCTTTGAATAATCATTCAAAACATTATGTCCGTCGATTGATAATTGAAGAACCCATTCATCACTAATTAACTAAAGGCTAGAAAACTAATTCAGCAATAGATAGAAGACCAGAAAACTAATCCAGTAATAAAATAGAAGATCTGAAATCTTTATCTAGAAATAATTGAAGACCAGAAATGCTTATCTGGCAACTAGAATTCCTTATCTGGTGATAATAATAGAAGAACAGAAACCTTTATCCGACGATAATAATAGAAGACCAGAAATCCTTATCTGGGGATAATAATAGAAGATTAGAAATCCATATTTGGCAATAGAAGACCAGAAATCATTTTCTAGCAATAATAATAGGAGACCAGAAATCCTTATCTGGTAGCTAAAAAAAGTGTTTGTTAGAGAGCATAAATCACTCATATTTGATGGACCTTCCTCTAAAAGTTTTGATTGATTTGAAGTGCTACTTGGCTCGGATTTGGGTAGATCCTTCTCTAAAAGATTGATTGATCTGAAGCACTACTTGGCTCGGATTTTGATAGATCTTCCTCTAAAAGACTGATTGATTTAGAGCACTACTTAGCTCAGACCCCTTATTATCGTCTTAGGTGATGATTTAGGTCTATTGTTCGATGCGTTTAGTTAGCTATCTTGAGCAGGACCGAAGACTTACCTGACCTTCCTCTAGGAGGCGCTTTAGTGAGGCCTTCGATGATGACACTAAAGGCTGGTTCGGCTCTTTGAACATGCTAAAGGCTTCTTGTCTTCCCTTTGGGAGGTTTTTTATTAAGGCCTTTGATGACAACACTGAAGGCTGGTTCGGTGTTTTAGTAAGGCCTTTGATGACAACATTAAAGGCTTGCTTCGTCATCCTTCTAGGAGGCGCTTCAGTGAGGCATTTGATAACGACACTAAAGGCTTGTTTGGTGCTTTAGCGAGGCCTTTGATGATGGCACTAAAGGCTTACTCCGTCCTTCCTTTAGGAGATGCTTTGTCCAGGCCATCTTAGCCGGGAACAAAGGCTTTAGCCCTTTACTACCATCATAGGTAGTGGTTTAGGTTTTCCATTATTTTAAAAGAGTTTTACTCCTCATATATGTAGATACACTTATTTTGTTAAGAAACTCTTTCTTTAATACTGATTCATTTAATATCTTTGTACATTCATCAAGCTTTCCTTGTCCTAAGAGATTGTTGATTAATCCCTCCAAGCTTCGACAGTGATTGGTGTCATAGCCGTTAGAGTGATGGTAGTGACAATATAATCCTCCGAGATTCCTTTCATTCTTTGGTCGCTTCTTTTGCGAAATTTAATGGTTGATCTTGTCTTTAGTCTAGAGATATATATTCTCGTAAGATGTGGTAAAAGAGCAGTTCTTAGGAAGTCGTAGTCTTTTGAAAGTTGGTCCTTTAGAATTCCTTTTGGCTTTCTTATGCATGATAGGCTCCTTAACTTCCGTAACAAGCTTTCTTTTTAAAGAGTCTCGAGTTTTACCTAGTTCTTGACAATGGTTTAGGATATTTTCTGACTTTCTAGTGAATCGATTGAAGTCTCTTCCAATTTCCTCTTCAAAAATGGTCCCCTTGGCATTGAGTTGAATCTCCCTTTTCATTTTCAAGAAGATGTTATCTCTTTTGTTCTGCCATCCTAGGGCAAAGATCAGTGTTGGACCAATATGAAATGGATTCACACTCCACTTTTCAGGATTGTAAGGAACTACTTGTTTTATTTTTTCTTCCATAATTCGTAGTGCCATAATCCTCAATGTTTGTTCTTCATGAAGCTGGGGATCATTAATAGTTCAGTAAGTTAGCCTAGTGACTTGAGGCTTGGAGGATCCTTGTTTGAAGATTTCAACACGATTAATTGACATGACTAAGCAGAACTTAGTTGATGCGATTAATTGGTGTTGAAAATCAAAGGTAGGTTAGCTTAGAGATGGGATATGCTTGGTAGGAGCATGTCCTTTAAACCCTAAATATGCAAGCTATGGTAGTTGCACTTAAGGTTAAAACAGAGTCAGAGGTTCAAGCACTCCTTCTAGCGCCAAAATGTTAACGAATTTCTTCTTACCCCAAAAATATAGGACAAGTGGATTTGGTTAACGGGTTGATCACGGCAATCCTAGGCTTAGTTGCTAGGATGAAGTATGCTTGATGTTAAATTCACCACTGTCCAATAAGCATTTGATTTCAAGGTTAGGCCCATGTCGAGAGTCATAGATGATCGTTGAATATGCTATACAAGTCTTAAGGCATATATGAGTCAATACACAAGTTATGAATTGAAGTCAAGTTGATATACTAGTCACAAGTCGTAGTTCATCACATCAAATATTCCATGTAATTATTTAATGTTCAATCCCTTATGAGTATAAAGTTTAAGTGTTACAATCTACAAAAACCCCAAATTGATTTAGGGTTTACAAAGTTGAAAATGAAAGAAGAGCGGAGAGAATTGTTCGCCCCTCAAATTACACACGTAGGTTCGTATTTATAGATGAGAATAGTGGCATGGCGCACAACATGGGTAAGCTTTAGCAACAAATTCGACAACTCTGATGTTGTTATGTGCTTGGCTTGCTTGACAACGACAATAGTGGAACTTCAGTGCCATCTTGGCAGTGATGGTCTTCGGTATCGATGACTCTTTGTCTTAAGATACTCTTGATTGATTACTGGCAACGTTATTTAGAAGTAGTATTGAGTATTGACAAGGAGCGATGCCACTTAGTATTCCTTCAGCGTTGATGATCCTTGGTGTCACAATAGAGAGATATCGCCGAAGTGCTGCGAAGTGCAACGCTACTTTTGTGCAACGGTAATATCTTTCATGGTTGTCGACGACGATCTTGTCTTGGTTACAATAGGTGAATAGTGGTGTCACTAGAGTACCGCATAAATGAGATGCGATATGGGTTGCATCAACATTCATTGATGACTTATGATGTTGGTTGTGTTCGATACCTTTGCCTATTTGGTTATGTGCGACACTGTGTACATTCCTTTATTGATGAAGCATGGCATCCTACCCCTTCAATTCTGATCTATCTTTTTGCTCTCGATGTTGATCATTGGCGCCATTAATGTATCACTGATTACATGTCTTCGATAATAATGATGACAGACGATGTGAATAAAGAGCAGTCCTACATCATGAAAGGCAACGTCAATGCTCTAAAGCGTTAAGCTTCACCAGCGCTAATGGTATTTATGTCATCCAGTGATTCTTTAGCTACGTCCATCATAACACTTACATTGGTGTCGACACTATAACTTTGGCACTGCTTATTGAAGCGACGTCGAGGTTATGTAGCACGTCGAACTCCTTCGATGACAATTACGGTAGTAATAATTGCAATGGAGATTTTGGGAAGGAAAAAAAGAAACTGTTAAATAATCACAATATACAATGTGTTTTTTGCATTAAAAATGTAGCATGGCATAAATGTTGAATATTGATGCGTTGAGACGTGACTAGATTATAAATATGACATGCTTCTTTTTATAGATCTAGTGCATTCCTTATTCTAAAGATGATGTATAAAAATAGTAAAATAATGAATAGAACATATATGAAAACAAGGAAAATATGTGTCTTTTAGAGCACCACTTTATAGAATGTACTAAATTTTCATGAAATAACGTGATTCCTAACATTAAGCGTTTTCAACAATGTGCTATCTACTAAAAATAACTCATATTCTTGCACTTATTGAGCTCCAGTTATAAAATATCATTACTTTAATTTTCAGTATTTGTAAATTAAATATCCCCTAAAAAATGTTTATTTTCATATAGAAGATAAATAATACTTGGTTCATTCATCATTGCTAAGTACATTGTAGTTATGCTTCTAATGATTTTCCAAAGTCGATGTGTTTCCTTATATAATATTTTGTCCTTGTTGTAAAGTGTTTACAAAAATCAATTTAATTATTATTATTGTTATACACAACAATTATCAAAATATGTTCATGTTAGGAACTACAAAACATCCATAATATAAATTTCACAAATTATTGACTTGTAGATGATGATAAAAAAACTCAATGTAATTGTAGAAACTCGTTTATTTATATACGATGATATCCTTTAAGCGTGTTATGGACATGACAAAATTTTAAAGTCGGTACGACATTTTAATAGTAGTGAGTTTACATTAGCAACTTATAGTAAAACAAATATTTTACATAAGTTTTAGTGTGAAATCTACGTATAATTGTATCTAAAACTTCATTATAATAGTTTAGAGGAAACAAGAAGAGAACGAGTAAGAAGCACTCAATGCAATTGTAGGATCTCATTTATTTATTTATTATATGATGATAGCATATATGTAGATTTTGAGGGTTGCTATGAACATGGTGAAAATTTGAAATCACTATAATATTATAAGGGTATAGAGTTTACTTCGGTAATTTACGAAAAGGAAAACAAATATTTACACAGATTTCGATATTAAATTTATGTATTATTGTATCTGAAATTCCATTGGAAGAGTTGGGTGAAGAAAAAAAAGAAAAGAGAAACCAAGAAGAAACAAATCCTCTAAGAAAAAGATAAATTCATGCAACTTCATTTACTTTTATGCTAACCAAACTATTAAATAGAAGCTTATATTCTGTTTGAAAACTATAAAAAATAAGTAAAGAAAAAAGATACAATTTTATAAAAATAGCATAATATTAGTTTGTTCAACTTTATATTTTATATATTTAAGGACTACAATTGAAATTAAACTAAAGCCCACGAAATAAACTTAAATTTAGTAGGTTAACTTTACATTTATATGGTAGAAACAATAAGATCGATGGTGGAACCTATATCTTTTTTTAATTAGAATAAATTAGAAATAAGTTTATAATGAAAATTATTGCTATGAAACTAAACAAATATAAAAAAATTAATCATTTTGATACCAATAGTTATCATTATTTATGTTATAATTTATTGATTAGTTTGAATTTTCTTCCTTCTTATTTGTCATATTACAAGTGATTGAAATATATTATTTTAATTAATAAACCTCGTGATGACAAAAATGACAACTACGTGTTTCGAACATTGATCTTGCTTATTTAAAATAAGTACAAAAATGTCATATTTGAGGGTGAATAAACTAAGTGAATCCACTTCCATCTTACTTATATCTTACATATTAGAAATAAAATGGTCCCTAGTCGAATCCAGATCTTTCTCAAAAATAAAGCGAGTTAACAAAAACATAACATAAAAGTATGATTCTTAAATTGAATAAATATGTAGATTTTTATACTTATTTTATGATATTAATATTTCTTGTTATTTTAAGTAATGATTATTTATCCGGTATACTTTTTTCTATTCTTATTAATTAAAATTATAAAAATAATTGAAAGTATGATATACTTACCGGTATTTATATCATAAAATCATTGAACTACATAATTATAAAATATATTTGAAAACATGAGGTTAGCGGGATTTGAACTTTGGTGTCGCTTTGGAATAAAGCGAACCAAGGAGATGGGAGTGGTTAAAATATTAGGTAAAATGACGTTGTTAGGATTCAAACTTGGTATTGCTCGAAAATAGAGTGAATCAATGTGGGAGAATAGTATTTCAATTCTAAAACTATTGAAAAAAGGAAAATATATTGATAGGGATCCTACTATATTATAGTACTAGTGCGTGGCCCGTGCTACGCACACGGGTAGATGCGGAAGTTGGATGTAACGACCCAGAATTTTGAACGAATTAAATTGAGAATATTTAATTTATTTTAAATATTTGAACGATGATTTAATTTGAATCCCGAATGTAACTTTGAATTTGACTATTAAATTATATAATTTAATATATTGAAAGTGAATAAAAATTTGAATCTTCAATTTTAAGCTGAAGAAAAATATTTCAAAAGCTTTTAAAATTCGTATTGATGATACTGAAGATAATAGAAGCTTCAGAATCGAATTTGAATAAATTTGATCAGTTTTGAAATTAATTGTTTGAACCGATATTTAAAAATAGTCATTTTTCAAACAGTCTCGAAATTCGACGAAACTAGTTCCATTGGGTCCGTAACGTTGAATTATTGTCGGATTTCAATTTTCGTATTTTTCGGAGTTAATACGTGATCATACGATGAGTAAATGCATCGAAATTTTAAAGCAAATTCAATTTAAATTTAAATTTAAATAATTGTCAAACATCAGCACGTTTCTCTCCTTAAAACACGCCCCTTTGTTTCAGCCGTTAATAACGCTCCTTCAATTTTTAATAATCATGTCCTCTTCCTCGATGTCCTCAGTTCGAAAAAAAAAATCAAACGAGATTAATGGCCGCTACCTCTCATTCCAGCTTAAATTTATTCAAACTTTCTTATATTCAAAACAATCCAAACGAAAAAAAAAGAAAATCATGGCAGCCGAGTTCTCTTCGAGAACGAATCAAGATCGAGGTAGTGGCGCGATTGTTTTTGGGGTTTCGCGATTCGATGGAGCGGTGATAGGCGCGCGACTGCGATTGGGAGGTGCGTGGATTAGGCGACGGCAATGTGATGGCGCTGGGGTTCGACTTCAACGAGGGCGACCTCGATTTCGACTGTGGCGTCGCGAGTTCGTTCTCGCGATGAAGGGGCGACGCACATGGGGTTCGAAGGATTGCGAATTGGAGTGCTGGGCAGTTAGGGGTTTCGCGAGCAGTGGATGGCTAGGGTTTGTTCAAGTTCGAAAATAGGCAGTAAGGTATATCATTTTATCTTTAATTTAATTAATTTAGTATATGCAGTTTCGATTTTTAAATGCAAGCAGAAAATATAATGTGTACAGTGGGATTTAAGAGTGATTTTTATTTTGAAATTTAATTTCTATCTGTACAGTAAGATGGAAAGAGTATATGTATGTGTAAAACAGAAATTATTTTAGATTTTGGGAAAATATAAGCATTTATATAAAATAGATTTTATAAAATCTATATAGAATATTTTTATAAGTGTATAGGCAGTTCAAAGGGATGTGTTGAGAAATTTAATAAAAAAAAAGGAAAAAAAATTATATTGGTTTAAAATTAATATTAATTACCTTAAGATTTTTAAAAGGATATTCGATTTAATTAAATAGATTAGTAAAGAGGAATTGAGTTTTAAAATTTAATTGTAGGTAAATAAAATTATTGAAGGAGAAATTTGTTAATCTAAAACAATTGAAAAGA
Source organism: Allium fistulosum (assembly GCA_030737815.1). Lineage (NCBI taxonomy): Eukaryota > Viridiplantae > Streptophyta > Magnoliopsida > Asparagales > Amaryllidaceae > Allium > Allium fistulosum. The sequence continues at coordinate 246,792,809 of CM060905.1, read as the reverse complement.
AATTAATTGTTCAGTCTTTCGAATATTGATAGATTGTATGAAATTGTTTATACAAGGAATAAAGCAAGAAAAATCGAGTCAAGATGGAAAATGGGATTGCAAAAATAAAAAGCTAAGGTGAGATTTTTCTCACTCAAAATAAATTTGGATTGCAGTTATTGACTATTGATTTCTATTTGGATGTGATATTAGATATAGTAGGATATATCTATATATATATATAGCAATATATACATATTGGAATATGTATATATTGGATTGATTGATTTCTCGCCTCGTATAGCGGATGAGACCCTATTGCGCCGTTAGTAAGCGGATATTTTTATAAAACCCATATACCGCGATATTCCACCTCGAAGTGGAATTGGTATTGTGCTAACATCTGTGGATGCAGGGAAACAAGTTGGAGGGATCCAACTGGATTCCTCACCAGTATTTATTTATTTACAGATATTGATGTATATTCTATTATCATATTGATATATGATGTTTGTCGTTGTGATTGACTAATTGGTGCTGTTGCATCATCGGATTCAGTTTTGAAATTTAAAAATAACGACTTTTACTTTAAAAGGATTTTTAAAGTGATTTTTTGAATATAGACGTTTTATTGAATTTTTGAATTGATTTATTTCAAATAAATAAACGTTTGAAAATTTAAAGTTATAAAAGTTAAGATTTTTGGTGAAATATAACCAAAGTGTGATTTTTGAAATAAAAGTTGATTCATTTATAAAACGGTTTAAGTTGGGATTTTTTGAATATTGTAAACGGTCTATATAAAAGATTTATAAAGTTGATATTTGTCAACTAAAAATATTGAAATTATAAAACGAGTTTATAAGTGCTAAAAATGAAATTCGTAAGTGAACGAGATTTATAGATTTATAAATTGTGAAGTTAAAAATGAATGAAATTGTAGAATAAAAGATTTATAAGAAATTTACTTATAAATTTGATTTTTGCACTTAGATGGGATATAAATAGAAATTGCTAAATGAAATGATTTCATAAGTTGAAATTATTATAAAGTATAAAAGTGATTTATAAAACATTGTTTTATAAATCCGAAATCACTTATTTCGATAAGTGAATTATGGAAGTTAAAAAAAAAAGAAAAAAAAAGAAATCTATAAATCAAAGTTGTTATGAAATATAAAAAGGTGAATTTATAAACGTTGTTTTATAAATTCGAAAATCAATCAAATTTGATGAATTTAATATAGAAGGTTATTAAGGGAATTTTATCCACGATTTTGGATAGTGGATAATTCTTGGAATAAATGTGTAGGAAAGATTGAAATTTGGTTAGTGAAGTATATTCACGATTTTGGACAGTGAATATATTTTTAAGTAGAATGGATATGGTTTTGGGAAAGCGATATTATAAAATGAAGTTAATTGTTTTAAAAGATGTTTTAAAACGTGTTAAGTATCGAATACATAGATTTCAACATTCATTGTTGAAATAGACGTTTTCGAGAAATAAGGAAATGATGGACTATAACACTGTTGTTATAGTAAATGATTTTCGAAAGAAAATGTTTTATGTAGTATTGGGATTTATATATATCTATCTTAAAATTCGAATCCCTATACTAGTGATTTCGAGTCGTCGTAACGATGTTTTACGCAACATTCGTTTTGACTCAAATAGATGTTAAAATTAATGATTTCCTTAAAGAATGAATATATACTTAATATTGATTTAAGTATATCGAATATTTTCAAATGTTGAAAATAAATAGATTTGTGAAATACTTATTTTTAAATAAGTATGGAAATGCTTTTCCAATATGAAATGAACTGTTTTGAGATTTTATCTTCAAAGATAAAATGAAATGTGGAAATTGATTTGAAATTGTTTTCAAATGGTTAAGTGTGGAAATTTTATATCTAGTAAAGATATTTTGGAAGATAAAATAATTTGGGAAATTTTTTTGGAATCTGATGATGTTGCGCATCTTTATTGATAGTTAAATAACCGACTATCAATAATTACCTTGAATGGGTATTTGTTGTGAATTGGATGAATTTGAATGCCACACTTATTTATGAATAATCGCTCACTATTCGGGTTAGCCGGGAAAGGACCATGGGGTCGTATAACCCATTCCGAATATGTGATACGTCGTTATGAATTGCATTCGAAGACCGGTGCTGAAGACCGGATATTTTTGAAAATGGAAGGATTACCGTCGAGTTACTCTACATCGGCTGATCTTCGATTTAGAGGTTTTATCACCCTTAGTGACGGGAAGTCCGGACGTGATTAGAAAATTATCCGGATATGCAAGGGCTTCGTGAGAAGTGCCTTCGGTTCTGTTCGATCCCGGAACAGACTTGTATGGATTGTGTGTCTGACGTTACAAATTGAGATATAAAGCTAATTTCTTTCAAATACATATCAGTTGGTGGTGGAGAATTTATTCTCTTAGCTTAACACCCTTCTCTGAGACGTACGAGCTCAGAGGTTATGTAGTTGAAATTTATCAGCAATATATTCCCAATTTGGTAACGTGGCATACTGAGTGTTGCTGTGAAATGATCAGTGTTTGATCATTTGTGATATGATCATTTGTTTGATCTTATATCTTTGTGATCATAGGTTGATCATTTGTTTGACCCGAAGCATGGCTTTATAGAAAGCATAGCTTTGTGGACGAGACTTCGTCGAGCCTCACACCCCGGAAATGGTCAAAACAGGAAGGATGCAGCAAGGGTCTAGGGAGTAGCGCCCCTTAGTGTATGTCATTCCTTCTGGATAGAGGTGGTATCATGGTATGGAGCCCAGATACTTAACCTATGTTGATACTGCTTATTATGTGGTTTGTTGGAAATCGGGGATGTTTGCACAAAAAATGGACAAACACCTCAAAGTTGTATGATTTAGTAGATCTTATGTTGTTCTTAGCGATTTGAGTGATTTATGCAAATATATGAAAAACAGGGGCTAAACTGTAAAAAGACACGCAGATTTATAGTGGTTCAGCCAGAATGTGCCTACGTCCACTTTATATGTTATTTCTCTTCTCTTCTTTTGATTACAAGTACAAAGCTTTTATACAAGTAAAAGAAAGTTGTTTGAAAGTTCTCTCCGTGCTTGAGCTCTCAAAACTTGTCCCCATTGTTGTACCCCTGCCCCTCTATTTATAGAGTGAGGCTAGGGGTAGGGGTCATGGATGTATATAACAGCTGGTGGGCCTGGGCTGACGCGACCTGGCCTGGTATTGTTGGCCCGAAAGGAGTATGGTCCGGTAGATGCTGGGAGGAGCTTGGTCTGGTAGATGGTGGGAAGAGCTTGGTCCAGTAGATGGTGGGAAGAGCTTGGTCCGGTAGATGGTGGGAAGAGCTTGGTCCGGTAGATGCTGGGAGGAGCTTGGTCCGGTAGATGGTGGGAAGAGCTTGGTCCGGTAGATGGTGGGAAGAGCTTGGTCCGGTAGATGGTGGGAAGAGCTGGTTCGGCAGTTGCATGAGACCGCCGAATTGGCTCTGGAGAACGAGAATGCCGAATGGGCTCTGGAGGACGAGAATGCCGGATGAGTGACTGCCGAATGGGCTCTGGAGAACGAGAATGCCGGATGAGTTTAGGCGAGCCTGGATGGATGAATCAAGCTTCTTGGTATCGAGGTCTTCTGGGTGAGAACACGCCCAACATTTGCCCCCCAAAGTGGGGCATATGCCGGAATGTGCCGCGCTTTGTTTTTTAAAACTAATGACGTCAGCTTGGATGCTTTCGCCGAATCAGCTGGTCCGGTCGTCTATAGTTGTCTATAAGTAAGGGCCCAGGGCCTCTATTACCTTCTACCGAACGAAACAGCCAAGCCAAGTTAGTCACCTAGCCGAATCAAATTCTAATCCTCTGCCGAACCATTTCAGCTTGCCGAACCATTTCAGCTTGCCGAACCAGGTACTCAATTTTCCTTAGCCGAATGGTTTTTCGTCTGTGTCCACCGAATGAAGTGCGTGTGTCATACGTACCGAATGAATATTAGTTGAGAGTGCCGAACGAAATTTCTAGATGAGAATGCCGAATGAAATTTTATATTCAGTTTACCGAATGATAACGGGAGTTTGAGCATTTCGATTTTATGAGTGAAACTCTAGACTGCACACACTCGCTTCTTTTCTTCCTTTAGCCTAATGACATTCTTCTTTGTGTTTGCAGATAATGTCTCGTAAAGCGGAAACTCGATCAGACAAGAAGAAATCCGGGGGCGAAGGAGGTTCCTCTGCCGTGCCCCCAGCTCAGCCGAATCAAGAACGTCACGGACCAACCCCGAGATTGCTAGTGGACGGGTACGGCCCTCAGGAACTTCTGAACTCCCCGCCCGATTGCTTTCCTAGCTCCCTCAAGGAGGAGCAGCTTGATGTCATTTCCCGATCCTTTGGAATCGATAGGGCGCACTTGCTATTGCCTGGGAGAGACGTTATGCCGTATGACCCTCCTGAAGGGTACTTCGCCTACAGCCGATACCACTGCATGTGTGGTGCCATTCCTCCTCTTAACGCTTGGATAGCCAGCTTCCTCACATATCTAAAGGTGGCCCCATTCCAGCTTCAACCCAACTCCTATGCTATATTGGTGAGCCTCTTCGTCATTTTTCAGAGGAAGTATGGTCGTGCTCCTTCCAACCAAGAGATCCGGTATCTATATAATCTGAGGGGCTATAAGAAGGGGTCCCCATACATTAGCTTGGTCAGCTGTGACCTTCAAGCCGGTCTTGGATCTGTATTCCAAATTCAGCATGTTCAAGAAGGAATGGTTCTTTGTCAGGGACGACTCCGTCTCAATTCGGCGCTTTACTTCTGGATGTAAGTTGATGCTTTTACTTCTAATTTCCATTCCGATTGCGATGCTTCTTCTCATACTTTCTCATTTTTGCTAGCGACAGGTGGCTTTGCGATTGTGGAGACTGACCGCCTGGTTCAGACGGCGGCTGAGATAGAAGCTATTCTCGGGAAATATAGATCCATCTGCCTTCCTGATCAAAAATGCGACCCTTCTGGAGTATAACTTAATCCTTCCACAGCAGTCAGTAGTCAAGCTGAGGGAAACGGCGGAGGAGAGGGTGGCTGTTCAGACTAAGGGAGGTGTTACGGTAGAGAGTAGCAAGAGGAAGCCTTTTACAAAACCTCCAGCCGTCGGAGGTAAGAAACTCAAGAAGTCGGACGGTCCCTCCCCCAGCAATTGCCCACTTGCCCAGGAGGAGGAAGACATAGAGGAGGAAAGAGGTGAGGGTGGAGACGGTCGGGAAGGTGATAAAGGTGGCGATGGCGTCGGGGCCTTGCTTCTTGGGCAAGCGGGTGAGATTCAGGAGTGGACGGATGATGCGTTCCACCAGGCCTTCGAGGGGCTGGACGAAGATCCGGCTTTGGTAGAGAAAACTGGGAAAACTGACAAGGCTGGAACTGGTGCAAGCGAGCCTCCTCAGACTATTCCAGCCAAGGTGGCTCCGACGACTCAAGGTGAACTTTTGATTCCTTTTGATTTGCCGTGTTTTCTTGAATTATGGATCAATGTTAGCTTGTGACACTTGTTCTTCATATCAGGAGCAGGTAAAACGGCTAAGACCTCAGATCTTCGGCACAGGCTTGAACAGTACAAGCTTTCCAAAGCTTCCGCCAAGCCAAAGTCTTCGACCCACCGCTCCGGGGATGTAGTCGGCTACCGTCCCCTTCTCGGGGTTATTGAAGAGGGTATCCAAAAGAGAAAGAGGAGTCATCCCTCATCCGAACCTTCACTTGGTCCTCAGCCCCCAGTTCAGCCTCTTCATGATATCACGGAGGAGGATAGCGAGCTTGCACTCTCTCCGCACCCGTCCGAAAACCCTACCGTTATTCAGATTGATCGTCCCGACTTGGCTCGTAATCCATTTGCGGGTCATCCTGATCTGGATCCAAGTTCCCATGATATTACCTTTGACGAGGTTACCGGTGAGCACCTTCTTCCCCGCAACCCCATGGTACGGGTACTTGATGAGGTAAGTCCTTAGATCTCGATTTACTCACTACTCGTATAATTACTATGGGAGACGAGGCCAAGGCTAATATTGATCGGGTGGCGGAGGAGACTAAGAAGCTGATGGGGCATCATGCCCGGCTGGTTAAGGCTGGAGAGGAGATTGGGAGTGCCAACATCCGACTACGATTGGTGGTTTCAGATCAGGCCAAACAGCTTGCGGATCAGGCCATTCAGATTTCTCAGCATGAGGCTGCTTCTGGATGACTAAAGAAAACCATGGAAGAGGCCAGCCGGGCCGAACTGTGGAAAATGGAAGCTACTTGCAAAGAACGGATTGACATGGCTATTGCCACGGTGGACGAGGTTCGGAAAGCGGATATTGAGCAGGTGGAGGAGTTGTCCGGGAAACTTGAGGCTGCAGAGCTTGCTCAAGCCAAGTTGAGGGAGGAGATGGAGGCAATGCGGGGATCCCTTCTGGTTGACTGCTCGAGATACCGATCGGAGAGAGATGCTGCCGTTGAAAGGTTGTCGGCTTCCGAGGCCCGGATGAGGGAGTTTGAGGAGAATGAGGGGATGATGGACGAAATGCTTCAGGACATGTACTTCCGAACCTGGAAGCAGGGCAACCTATCCTGGATGGATGATTATCCTAGGGTCATGGCTAAGATCTATCTTCGGGCTCTGGAGGAGGCCAAGGCTGATGCGGATAAAGATGGTGGCGTGGCCTTCAGCATGGATGTGGTCACTGCCCAGTTTGCCAAGGGGGAGAAGGTGGCGGTGAAGGAGGGTATGCGGTTGCTTGCTGCTGAGGAGGCAGGGGTGCAAGTAGATGATGACGACCAGGATGGCCAATAAGCATATGTTGGTAAGTCTTCCTTTTTAGTTTCCCCATTAACTTGGTCGCTTATCACTAATGAATCTTTTCTTTGACTGGACAGGTGGTCAACAGGACAAGGATAAAACTCCAATGCAGCCGGCCCCTTGATTAGACCTGGAAAAAACTCTTTTTGTGGACTTGACAGGGTTGTATATGTTAGTTTTAAAACAGTAAAGTAGCTTTTAGGTTGTATTATTTTGCTTCTTGTAATAAATAGCTCCATTCTTGATGTGTAATTCTTTAACTTAAGCTGATTTTGTCGTTTTCTGAATGTTTGTTGCTATTTTGACATGTCGTATGAGAAATATAGCTATGTATATTCTTGTAATTGAATTGTGTTTGATGTCAGGTTCTGGTTCTAAAACATAATTTCATGACTTGCAATATTAGCGTGTGGTGTGAACGAATCATAGTCATGTACCTGCATAAAAAGAAGAAAATACCGCCTTTCATGTTTTAATCGTAGATGGCAGTTTTGAATATCTTGTATGACCGAGCATGGAATGCAGTCGAATGCCCTGCCATCCAATTGTGAGTCCCTACACCCATTGGCGAGTATCTCCTACTCTGTATCCTGTACTTTAGGGATTGTTATAGAGGATAGGGAAAAAGCTTTTTAAGTAAAACTGAAATACGAAAAAGTAAAACTTCCAATCACGGAAGGCCTTCGATGTGCTTAAGTTCGTGGCAAACGGGTTTTGTAGTCACTTTCCCTAGCTGTGGGTCTTGGAGACATTTGTCACCCATCTTACGCCTCCGCGGGGAGTTGATTCTTTTTTACCACAGCCGCACTTAAGACACATCGGAGCCGAGATCGCGCACAGTAACTACCCGGGCCATTATGGCCCGTAATCGTGGGTATTATTCAATTTACAGTGGCCGGCTAGCGTGGGTGCCGATCGTCAACTGTGAACTACCCTTGGCTGGCCACACCTTATGTTGGGGCTTATAGTCGGTTCACAGTTGCCGGTGAGCCTAACGCTGTAATGAGCTGCCTCGGCTATAGTCGGCCTTCTCGGTGGCTTATAATCGGCTCATTACAGTTGGCTTTGAGGGCCGTCGCGAGCAATGAGTTAACCCGCAGCAGAGGGATGCCGGAGCAAAAGTGTCTCATTGGCGAGGGCATAGATTCGCATAGTACCTGCTAGGTCTTGTCCAGGTGAAGTTGCGTTGTGGAGTGCTTTGAATAGAAATGCTATATGCTCAGGATTTTGTTCAACAGAAAAGGATAAAGTTAACAAGCAGCCAAGATACAAAGGAACAAGTTAAAAAAGAGACAAGGTTTTTTAAAGTGGTTCGGCACGAAAATGCCTACGTCCACTGATTCTCTTTGTTAATTCACTTCATATGGGCAATACAAGTTAAGAAAAGTATCGACGGAGGTGTTGGATGTTCCAAGCCCTCTGGAACACCTCTCCGTCCACTGTTGACAAAATATAGGCTCCGTTGTGGAGATCTTTATGAATTACATATGGTCCATCCCAGATTGGGTCTAGTGCTCCGGGACGAGAGAAGATACGCTTGAGGACAAGATCCCCTTCCTGTAAGGTACGATGCTTGACTTTGGAGTTGTAGTGTGCCGCCACTTTTTGTTTGTGGGCTGCTGCTTTAAGGACTGCATCATTTCTTCTCTCCTCAACTAGATCCAAAGACATGTGGAGGAGCTCTTCGTTCTCTTCCGGGTTATAGTGGATCCTACGGTGGGAAGGCACAATGGTTTCAACTGGGAGCATAGCCTCCGATCCGTATGCCAAAGAGAAAGGAGTGTGCCCCGTTGATGTTCTAAAAGATGTGCGGTAGGCCCACAGTGCCGTAGGGAGTTCATCCACCCAAGTGCCCTTTGACTTTTCGAGCTTCTTTTTGATCAGAGTTTTCAGAATTTTGTTGACTGCTTCGACTTATCCGTTTGCCTGGGGATATGCTACGGATGAGAAGCTTTTATGAATTCCATGTTCTTGGCACCAGTTGGCGAATTCCTTGCTGTCAAACTGAAGTCCATTGTCTGATATGATTTTGAGCGGGACTCCGTACCTGCATAGAACATTTTTGATTAAGAAGTTAATAACTTTTGCTGAAGATACTTTATTCAGAGGTTCCGTTTCCACCCATTTGGTGAAATAATCAACTGCCACTATAGCATATTTGGCCCCGCCTCGGCCCATCGGTAGCTCGCCGATTAAGTCAATTCCCCATATTGCGAAGGGCCAAGGGCTGGTCATTTGAGTAATCTCAGTTGTTGGTAGCCGTGGAATCTTAGCAAATTTCTGGCAACTGTCACACTTCTTGACGAAATCTAAGGCGTCCTTGCTTAAGGTGGGCCAGAAATATCCGTATCGGAGTATCTTTTTTGCTAATGTTTGCCCTCCGGTGTGATCTCCGCAGCTCCCCTGATGGATGTTGGATAAGATTTCCTTGGCTTCTCTCCCGGCGACACACCTTAATAACGGGTTAGAGAATCCGCGCCGATAAAGGATGTCTTCTTGTATTGTGTAGCGGGATGCTTTCCTCAAGATTTTCTTGACTTCGTTACGCCCGTTGGGTAGAGTGCCACTTTGTAGGTAGTCTCGGATGGGAGACATCCAAGTTGCTTCTTCGGTTGCAGCTATTAGATTTACTTGCTCAAAACTTGGGGCCAGTTGCTTTGAGATGGTTACTGCCCCGAAGATGGTGATGTCTCTCACACTTGCTTGCTTTGCTAATTCGTCGGCCTCTCGGTTCTCCTCCCGAGGGATATGTTTGACTAAGTAGTGGTCCAATCGGCTGAGAAGTAACTTGGTCTTCTTTAGATATGCTATGAGTCGTTCTTCTCGAGCTTGGAATTCTCCTAGGATTTGATTAACAATAAGTTGAGAATCGCTGTGAAGACACAAAGAATTGGCCCCGATTTCTATGGCAATTTCTAGTCCAGCTATCACTGCTTCATATTCTGCATCGTTGTTGGTGGCAGCGAACTCCAACCTTATAGCATAGTGCAGTTTATTTCCCCTGGGAGTGATTATTACCACACCTGCCCCCGAGCCTTGTTCGTTAGATGCACCGTCCACAAAGAGATTCCACTTGATATCTTCTGTTATTTCCAATTGCTCCTTATCCTCGTTGGTAGTGAATTCTGCAATGAAATCAGCCATGGCTTGTCCCTTGATGGCGGTGCGAGGGTGATAGGTGATATCATATTGACTCAGCTCAATGCACCATTTAAGTAGTCGCCCGGAAGTGTCGGGACGATGGAGTACCTGCCTCAGTGGTTGATCGGTCAGAACTTTGATGGAATGGGATTGGAAGTAGTGACGTAGTTTTCGTGAAGTGATTAGTAAACAATATGCTAACTTCTCAAGTTTAGGATATCTAACTTCTGCCCCAGTAAACCTTTTGCTGACGAAGTAAACTGGTCGTTGCGTGCGGTCGTCTTCCCTTACCAAGGCAGCGCTTAGAGCGTAAGATGACACAGCAAGGTATAGATATAATTCTTCGCCTTCGCTTGGGGTCGAGAGTACCGGTGGTTTCTGGAGGTGTTCGATTAGGTTAAGGAAAGCGGTTAATCATTCGTCCGTCCATTCGAACTTTCCTTTATCTTTCTTTAGAGCTTCGAAAAAGGGGACGCACTTGTCCGTTGCCTTGGAGATGAATCGTCTTAGGGCGGCCACTTTTCCATTTAGGCTTTGCATTTCCTTTCGGGTGGAAGGTATCTTGATATCCCTTAGCGCTCGGACTTGTTCAGGGTTTGCTTCAATCCCTCGGGCATGGACGATGAACCCTAAGAATTTTCCCGATGACACTCCGAAGGAGCACTTTAGTGGATTCAACTTCATTCCATACTGTCGAAGTACCTGGAACATTTCGCCTAGGTGGCTTACGTGATCTTTGGCTTTCCGTGATTTCACCAGCATGTCGTCCACATATACTTCCATAGTTTGTCCTATTAGCCCTACAAATATCTTGTTGACGAGGCGCTGGTAGGTGGCTCCTGCATTTTTAAGTCCGAAAGGCATTACCTTATAGCAGTACAAACCCCGGTCGGTGATGAAACTAGTGTGGTCTTGGTCGGGAGCATGCATAGGAATTTGGTTATATCCTGAGTACGCGTCCATAAAAGATAGGAGCTCGTGCCCGGCTGTGCCGTCTACAAGTTGGTCGATTCTGGGAAGTGGGAAGCAATCCTTTGGGCAGGCGTCGTTTAGGTTGGAGAAGTCGATGCAGGTCCGCCACTTCCCGTTAGCCTTCTTTACCAGTACCGGGTTGGCGATCCATTCTGGGTAAACAGCTTCTCGTATGAAGTCATTGGCGAGTAGATTCTTTACTTCTTCATCGAGGGCTGCTGATCGCTCTGCCCCCATACTTCTCTATTTTTGTTTTACAGGCGCCTTGGTAGGATCAATGTTTAATACGTGGCATGCTATGTCGGGGGAGATTCCGGTCATGTCAGCGTGTGACCAAGCGAATACATCCAAATTGTGGCGGAGAAAATCGATGAGTTGTTCCTTTAATTCGGCTTTTAGTTGGGATCCAATTTTCAATAGTCTACTTGAGTCGTGCTTGTCTACAGATATAAACTCCATAGCCTCTGCAGGCTCGGCGGTGGCCTCCTCCTCTTTGTCCCTAGGGTCTAATTCATTGAAAGGGTCGCTGGTATATCGAAGAGGAGGGGCTTTCTTTAGTTGCTATGCTTCTAGGCTTTTTGTGCAGAGGGCAATCTCTACACCCTTCCCTTTATCCTTCCTGTGGTTGTTGCGAAGTTCAGTTACATAGCAGTCTCGAGCAACGTCCTGGTCTCCTTCCACTTCCCCTACTCCATTGTTTGTTGGGAATTTCATCTTTAGGCACCATGGGGCTAAGACAATTTGGAAGTCAGACAAGGATGGCCTTCCTAAGAAGGCGTTGTAGGCCGACTGGTTTTCTATTAGCACAAATGTTTGTTTCCGTACAACAGAGCGGGGATGGCTTCCAATTTCAACAAAAAGGTCCAGTTGCCCGAGGGGCATCTTCGCATCTCCAGTGAAGCCGTGTAGTGGTTTATTGCAGGGGGATACATCCTTCATTGATAGCTTCATTTTGTCGAATGCGTGTTTGAACAGGATGTTTACCGAGCTTCCAGTGTCTACCAGGATTCGGTATACTTCGGCGGGACCAAGTCGGGCAGAGATGACCATGGGATCCATGTGAGGGTACTGCCTTCCTTCCAGGTCACGCTTACCGAACATGATGTCATTACTTTCTTTCCGCTTCGGGTGGCGCTCTTCTATAACCGAATTGACATAGTCTTTATTGTCTCTAAGCGACTTTCCATATCTTTCCATCTCTTTTCAGCTTCTGTCTGCGATGTGTGGCCCTCCTGAGATGGTATGGACCACTATCTTTTCTTGGCTAGAGCTGCTAGCACTGCGGTTTCCTCTGTCGGCCCCCGGTGAGGGTAGCCTTGGGTTTTCATTGGCAGGAGCTGGGGTCCTGTCCTGACCTTTTACATAACGTTCCAGTTTCTTTCTTCTGATGTGTTCCTCAATCAGATCTCGGAGATGATGGCATTCGTTGGTATTATGCCCGTGATATTCGTGGAAGCGGCAGAATTTTCCAGACTTCTATGCGTTATCTGATTCTTTCTTGTATGGTGGGCGTTTGTATCTAACTTCGCCTTGGGTGGCAAGGAAGATATTTTCGACGGTCTCGTTCAAAGGGGTGTAAGTGTCGAATCTTGGTCCTGGCCGATATAGGCGTTTTTCTCCCTTCTTGTCCCCAGCATTGTCTCTGGAATCATTTCTTCGAACGTCCCTTGCCACAGCAGGGGCGTTGCCATGGGTTGTCTTATTTTGCTGTCCTGACTGCCCCTCAACGGCAGCATCCTCAAGCCTCATGTATTTCCCGGCTTCATGGAAGAAATCGGGTAAGGTAGCTGGTTTTTCTTTTGTCAACCTTCTAGCAAATTTAGTGTCCGGATGCACACCACTGCAGAGGGCCATTAGGATAAGCTTCTCATCGGCATCTTGGACTACGGCTGCTGCGGCGTTGAATATGGTTAGGTATTGCTGCAGCTTTTCTCCAGGTTTCTGTTTGACGCTGGATAAGGAATAAGCGTCCTTAGGTTGCTCCACATGAATGCGGAACTAACTGATAAATTTTTCTTTCAACATTTCCCACGAGCTGATGGATCCTTGGGGTAGATGACAGAACCAGGAGGTAGCAAGATCTGTTAAGAAGAGCGGAAAGCATTTGCACAGTACTCCCTCTGTCGCTCCACTCATGAGCATATGCTGCGTGTACCTCTGTAAGTGTACAACGGGATCGGAGGTTCCTTTGTAGGGTTCCATTGTTGGCATCTTCCATTCTCGGGGGGTGATAGCAATTTCGATATTGCGGGCGAAAGGGCTGGTTACCCTAGCGCCTATCCCTCGATCTCTTTGCTCCCGTTGGACACACTCTCTGAATAAGCGTGCCATCCTTTCATCAGAACTTGGAGCAGATAGAAATGAGTTTGGTTCTGTTCTGTGGGATTGATTCCGTCCAAATGACCTGTAGGGATGGTATCGTCTATCATTCCTCATATTTTCCAGTGGCTGCCTTTGATCTTCTGGGAGCACGCTTGGGTCAGCTACAGTTGGCCCTTGCCTTGATCTCCCCCTGTTGGGTTCTGATCTAAGCACTTCCTTGGGTCCAACTTCGGGCTGGACTCTAGCTCGGCCCCGTTCACTGGCGTTTCTGTGGTTAGGCAGCATGACAGGCTCAGCTACAGTTGACCTTCGCCCGGTACCTTCCCCGTTGGGTTCGGTACCAAACGTTTCCTCAGGCCTAACTTCGAGCTGTGCTCGGTCTCGGCTCCTACCACGGCTACTCCTGCCGTTAGCTCCTTCGAAGAAGGAAGATCTTTGTTGTCTCTGAGATCCTCCAGACTAGGACTCGCCCCATGATTCAGTGTTGCGGTTGGATTCTTCAGCGTCCCTTAAGCGTGACATGAGATGGTCCACCAAGGCTTCCTGCTGGGACGTGAAGCGGTTAGTTACTTCAACCACAACTCTGTCCAGATCTGCTCTAGTAATTGCTGCAGGCTGTTCTGTGGCAGGAGTAGTTGGGTTAGCCTGTTCTTCATTTGTTACTGTTGCTGGAGGAGGACGATTTACTTGATTCGTGACAGTTGGATCTGGAAGACTGCTGGATGCGATGTTTTTTCCTTTGTTAACATCTTTTCTCTGTTTGGGAGGCATGTTTTCCAAGTGGCGGACGATGCTGTTAGGAAAACTTGTTAAGCGGATGAAGCTGAAGTTTCGAGCTTCTAGTTCTCAGTGAAAGCACCAAAAATGTTTGCACAAAAAATGGACAAACACCTCAAAGTTGTATGATTTAGTAGATCTTATGTTGTTCTTAGCGATTTGAGTGATTTATGCAAATATATGAAAAACAGGGGCTAAACTGTAAAAAGACACGCAGATTTATAGTGGTTCAGCCAGAATGTGCCTACGTCCACTTTATATGTTATTTCTCTTCTCTTCTTTTGATTACAAGTACAAAGCTTTTATACAAGTAAAAGAAAGTTGTTTGAAAGTTCTCTCCGTGCTTGAGCTCTCAAAACTTGTCCCCATTGTTGTACCCCTGCCCCTCTATTTATAGAGTGAGGCTAAGGGTAGGGGTCATGGATGTATATAACAGCTGGTGGGCCTAGGCTGACGCGACCTGGCCTGGTATTGTTGGCCCGAAAGGAGTATGGTCCGGTAGATGCTGGGAGGAGCTTGGTCCGGTAAATGGTGGGAAGAGCTTGGTCCGGTAGATGGTGGGAAGAGCTTGGTCCGGTAGATGGTGGGAAGAGCTTGGTCCGGTAGATGCTGGGAGGAGCTTGGTCCGGTAGATGGTGGGAAGAGCTTGGTCCGGTAGATGGTGGGAAGAGCTTGGTCCGGTAGATGGTGGGAAGAGCTTGGTCCGGTAGATGGTGGGAAGAGCTGGTTCGGCAGTTGCATGAGACCGCCGAATGGGCTCTAGAGAACGAGAATGCCGAATGGGCTCTGGAGGACGAGAATGCCGGATGAGTGACTGCCGAATGGGCTCTGGAGAACGAGAATGCCGGATGAGTTTAGGCGAGCCTGATGGATGAATCAAGCTTCTTGGTCTCGAGGTCTTCTGGGTGAGAACACGCCCAACAGGGGATCCTCGGGAAGATCGGTTACGATCGGGGGATGGCATACGCGTGTCAGTAGTTACCTATTTTAGCAGAGGTAACCCGGCCTTGTGTTGGCAGAGATCCGGTTAGGTTCTCGGGTCGTATATTCCAGGGACGTACCCATCGTGGCATAGGAAGTTCCTTAGCCTGACCATTTGTTGGAAATCCAAAGAAACAATACGTGACTTGTACGGTTTTAGTTGTATTACCTGCTATGGAATGTGGCGGTAACCTGCTATTGAACATAGTAGCTATAGTAGGCATACGATACTGGTCGTATGTTGGCTAAGATTAATATTATACTTTCGAAATGTTTTCTACACTATGCACTAATAATAATATCAAAAAGGATTGATTTTGCGTAGTAAGCATCTTTGACTATCATAAGAAGAAATCTCCTCCAATTCTGCGTTTGCATTGTGTGTGTGGTGGGAGGTCTTATGGTAGTTTCATTTTCCAAAAGCATTGCGAATCTATTTTAAAATATTCCTTTGTTGTTATAAAGAATAATTGTTTTACGATCTCACACCAGTCACCATGACTGACTCGGAGTTTATTGTTTCCCTTCTAAACTCTGGGTGCCCACCAATTTCCACACGGGCAGTCTAGAGTTAGATTATCAGGATATTCTGGATATTCTGAAGCTTTGGAAGCAAGCTGGATGGCGAGACGTAGTATTTGTATCTGATATATTTATTCCGCTGTGTATTCTGTATGAGGACAAGTTATATAACTGTCCATTGATGTGCTGTGTTGTATTGAGTTGTATATTGACTCTGATGATTGATGTATGTATAAACTGATATAGTTCTTTGTTTTAAAAGACTAGTGATTATTTATTATATATTGTTCCGCTGCGATGTGTAAGATTCTGATATTGTCTTCTGTTTCTGATGTTGTTCTGTTGTTCTTCTTTCGTCTTCTTCTTCTTCTATCTTTTCTTCTGTTTTTTTCTTTCTAAAACCCTAAGAATTCGGTTTTCCGGCATTCGTTGCTCGGCAGTTGATACAGTGGACGTATCGATGTCGATTTTCGGAAGTCGAAGAATCGGGTCCTTACAACGTGGTATCAGAGCATATGGTTAAGCGACAACCCTGCTCTGTTGGGTGTTACTCATTAGAGATAGAGTCAGTAGTACTCTAGAATGAGTTCGAGTGTAATAATAGATACGAGTGCGTATTTGTTAGTGAATATAAAATTGTTTTGTATTGTGTTGACTTATCGGTTGATTGTTTATGAATTCTGGTCGGTGCAGTCTAGCTAACTGTGTTGATAGGAGTTTCTAAACTCTAAACAAGATAAACCGACATAGTATTGTTTTAAATAGGGTGAATGAAATAATTTACCCAAAACTATTTTTTTGTATAGAAAAGAAATGATTTTCTGTAAATTATTACAATATATGGTTGCATAGTTGTTAGAAGTGATAGTATTAAGTTATTATCATCGAAATTAAATAAGAAATTGAAATCATAACTCCAAAGTTAAGAAATGAATTCATATACAAATGAATTTGAGAATATAGATTATAAATGTGATTTATAATTTGAAACGGAATTCCAGAGAAGTATTTGGAAAGGTTTTGAAAAGAATTTGAAAATTTTGGAGATTTGGAAAGTTTAAATCCTTTTTGGTTTGAAAAATGAATTTCAAAGGTTTTGAAAAATGTTTTGAAGAAATGAAAAGATCTAAACTCTTTTCGGTCGCTGGAAAATAACTTCGGTAATGACTGCAGCATCATCGATGTTCATTTTCGGGTTTCCAAAAGAGGAATTGCTGCCAAATTGTTTTAAACGGAAATAATTTGAAAAATTTGGGTTTAGTTTTGGAAATTCAAAGGATAATTTGAATTGTTTTCAAAATGGCTTTGAAATGTTGGTAAACTCTGGAATGCTATATAAAGATATTTATGAAATATTACTAAGTTGATAACTTATACAATTTGAATTTTGATAGAATAAATTTAACTTAAAGAATGAAGTTAAATCAAAGTAAGTATAAGTGAATCAATTAAATAAAGTGAAAAGATTACTTAAAGAAAATTTATTAAGTTGAAAATAAATTTGGAGTAGCAACAAATAAATGGAATTAACACTGAATATTGAAAACGAAGTTGAATTGTGTGAAATAAAATGAAGTTTTGAGATTAATTTTGAAGTGAACTAAAGTTAATTGATAAAAAATTCAATATTCAGAAATTGAACCGAATCCAAATTAGATTGGAATTGTGAATTGAAATCAAATGAAATTTGAAATGTAAAATTGAATGGATGTAACTCCAATAGTGAATTAGAGAAATGTATATGCAGTTTACATTGAAAATTTTGTAATAGAATTAGCAAAATAGTTTGAATGCTGTAACTAGATATAATGGCTAGTAGATATACAGGTATTATAAAGGAATTGGATTTGATTTCAAAGATAATTTTGAATTGCTCGAAAAAGGTATGTATTTTAAATTTCGATATGAGATTTGCTGATTTCTTGTCTAGCCGCTTGGCTTTTTCTTTTCCTTTTGAAATCTGAGAGTCCGTAGGGACGTTTTGTAGTCGTGCCGTATTAGCCGCGCAAAGGAGACGCTGGCGAAATTTTTCGAAAATTTAGAGTGTTAGTAAATTTTTGGGAAAATTTTGAAAGTTTAAATTTGAATTTGAATTTTGAAGTAAACAATGATGTTTGGAAACTATGAAAGGTTTAGAAATTTAGTAGAATGATAACGAATCTTTAGTAGAAAGATTTGTTTTGAAAATTTGATAAAACTATTGGATTGTGAAAAATAGTAGACGTGTTAAGGACTCTTTTGCCTAACTTGTAATTTCGGGACGAAATTCTTTTAAGGAGGGAAGTTTGTAACGACCCAGAATTTTGAACGAATTAAATTGAGAATATTTAATTTATTTTAAATATTTGAACGATGATTTAATTTGAATCCCGAATGTAACTTTGAATTTGACTATTAAATTATATAATTTAATATATTGAAAGTGAATAAAAGTTTGAATCTTCAATTTTAAGCTGAAGAAAAATATTTCAAAAGCTTTTAAAATTCGTATTGATGATACTGAAGATAATAGAAGCTTCAGAATCGAATTTGAATAAATTTGATCAGTTTTGAAATTAATTGTTTGAACCAATATTTAAAAATAGTCATTTTTCAAACAGTCTCGGAATTCGACGAAACCAGTTCCATTGGGTCCGTAACGTTGAATTATTGTCGGATTTCAATTTTCGTATTTTTCGAAGTTAATACGTGATCATACGTTGAGTAAATGCATCGAAATTTTAAAGCAAATTCAATTTAAATTTAAATTTAAATAATTGTCAAACATCAGCACGTTTCTCTCCTTAAAACACGCCCCTTTGTTTCAGCCGTTAATCACGCTCCTTCAATTTTTAATAATCATGTCCTCTTCCTCGATGTCCTCAGTTCGAAAAAAAAAAATCAAACGAGATTAATGGCCGCTACCTCTCATTCCAGCTTAAATTTATTCAAACTTTCTTATATTCAAAACAATCCAAACGAAAAAAAAAGAAAATCATGGCAGTCGAGTTCTCTTCGAGAACAAATCAAGATCGAGGTAGTGGCACGATTGTTTTTGGGGTTTCGCGATTCGATGGAGCGGTGATAGGCGCACGACTGCGATTGGGAGGTGCGTGGATTAGGCGACGGCAATGTGATGGCGCTGGGGTTCGACTTCAACGAGGGCGGCCTCGATTTCGACTGTGGCGTTGCGAGTTCGTTCTCGCGATGAAGGGGCGACGCACATGGGGTTCGAAGGATTGCGAATTGGAGTGCTGGGCAGTTAGGGGTTTCGCGAGCAGTTTTCGCGAGCAGTGGATGGCTAGGGTTTGTTCAAGTTCGAAAATAGGCAGTAAGGTATATCATTTTATCTTTAATTTAATTAATTTAGTATATGCAGTTTCGATTTTTAAATGCAAGCAGAAAATATAATGTGTACAGTGGGATTTAAGAGTGATTTTTATTTTGAAATTTAATTTCTATCTGTACAGTAAGATGGAAAGAGTATATGTATGTGTAAAACAGAAATTATTTTAGATTTTGGGAAAATATAAGCATTTATATAAAATAGATTTTATAAAATCTATATAGAATATTTTTATAAGTGTATAGGCAGTTCAAAGGGATGTGTTGAGAAATTTAATAAAAAAAAGGAAAAAAAATTATATTGGTTTAAAATTAATATTAATTACCTTAAGATTTTTAAAAGGATATTCGATTTAATTAAATAGATTAGTAAAGAGGAATTGAGTTTTAAAATTTAATTGTAGGTAAATAAAATTATTAAAGGAGAAATTTGTTAATCTAAAACAATTGAAAAGAAATTAATTGTTCAGTCTTTCGAATATTGATAGATTGTATGAAATTGTTTATACAAGGAATAAAGCAAGAAAAATCGAGTCAAGATGGAAAATGGGATTGCAAAAATAAAAAGCTAAGGTGAGATTTTTCTCACTCAAAATAAATTTGGATTGCAGTTATTGACTATTGATTTCTATTTGGATGTGATATTAGATATAGTAGGATATATATATATATATATATATATAGCAATATATACATATTGGCATATGTATATATTGGATTGATTGATTTCCCGCCTCGTATAGCGGATGAGACCCTATTGCGCCGTTTGTAAGCGGATATTTATATAAAACCCATATACCGCGATATTCCACCTCGAAGTGGAATTGGTATTGTGCTAACATCTGTGGATGCAGGGAAACAGGTTGGAGGGATCCAACTAGATTCCTCACCAGTATTTATTTATTTACAGATATTGATGTATATTCTGTTATCATATTGATATATGATGTTTGTCGTTGTGATTGACTAATTGGTGCTGTTGCATCATCGGATTCAGTTTTGAAATTTAAAAATAACGACTTTTACTTTAAAAGGATTTTTAAAGTGATTTTTTGAAAATAGACGTTTTATTGAATTTTTGAATTGATTTATTTCAAATAAATAAACGTTTGAAAATTTAAAGTTATAAAAGTTAAGATTTTTGGTGAAATATAACCAAAGTGTGATTTTTGAAATAAAAGTTGATTCATTTATAAAACGGTTTAAGTTGGGATTTTTTGAATATTGTAAACGGTCTATATAAAAGATTTATAAAGTTGATATTTGTCAACTAAAAATATTGAAATTATAAAACGAGTTTATAAGTGCTAAAAATGAAATTCGTAAGTGAACGAGATTTATAGATTTATAAATTGTGAAGTTAAAAATGAATGAAATTGTAGAATAAAAGATTTATAAGAAATTTACTTATAAATTTGATTTTTGCACTTAGATGGGATATAAATAGAAATTGCTAAATGAAATGATTTCATAAGTTGAAATTATTATAAAGTATAAAAGTGATTTATAAAACATTGTTTTATAAATCTGAAATCACTTATTTCGATAAGTGAATTATGGAAGTTAAAAAAAAAGAAAAAAAAAGAAATCTATAAATCAAAGTTGTTATGAAATATAAAAAGGTGAATTTATAAACGTTGTTTTATAAATTCGAAAATCAATCAAATTTGATGAATTTAATATAGAAGGTTATTAAGGGAATTTTATCCACGATTTTGGATAGTGGATAATTCTTGGAATAAATGTGTAGGAAAGATTGAAATTTGGTTAGTGAAGTATATTCACGATTTTGGACAGTGAATATATTTTTAAGTAGAATGGATATGGTTTTGGGAAAGCGATATTATAAAATGAAGTTAATTGTTTTAAAAGATGTTTTAAAACGTGTTAAGTATCGAATACATAGATTTCAACATTCATTGTTGAAATAGACGTTTTCGAGAAATAAGGAAATGATGGACTATAACACTGTTGTTATAGTAAATGATTTTCGAAAGAAAATGTTTTATGTAGTATTGGGATTTATATATATCTATCTTAAAATCTGAATCCCTATACTAGTGATTTCGAGTCGTCGTAACGATGTTTTACACAACATTCGTTTTGACTCAAATAGATGTTAAAATTAATGATTTCCTTAAAGAATGAATATATACTTAATATTGATTTAAGTATATCGAATATTTTCAAATGTTGAAAATAAATAGATTTGTGAAATACTTATTTTTAAATAAGTATGGAAATGCTTTTCCAATATGAAATGAACTGTTTTGAGATTTTATCTTCAAAGATAAAATGAAATGTGGAAATTGATTTGAAATTGTTTTCAAATGGTTAAGTGTGGAAATTTTATATCTAGTAAAGATATTTTGGAAGATAAAATAATTTGGGAAATTTTTTTGGAATCTGATGATGTTGTGCATCTTTATTGATAGTTAAATAACCGACTATCAATAATTACCTTGAATGGGTATTTGTTGTGAATTGGATGAATTTGAATGCCACACTTATTTATGAATAATCGCTCACTATTCGGGTTAGCCGGGAAAGGACCATGGGGTCGTATAACCCATTCCGAATATGTGATACGTCGTTATGAATTGCATTCGAAGACCGGTGTTGAAGACCGGATATTTTTGAAAACGAAAGGATTACCGTCGAGTTACTCTACATCGGCTGATCTCCGATTTAGAGGTTTTATCACCCTTAGTGACGGGAAGTCCGGACGTGATTAGAAAATTATCCGGATATGCAAGGGCTTCGTGAGAAGTGCCTTCGGTTCTGTTCGATCCCGGAACAGACTTGTATGGATTGTGTGTCTGACGTTACAAATTGAGATATAAAGCTGATTTCTTTCAAATACATATCTGTTGGTGGCGGAGAATTTATTCTCTTAGCTTAACACCCTTCTCTGAGACGTACGAGCTCAGAGGTTATGTAGTTGAAATTTATCAGCAATATATTCCCAATTTGGTAACGTGGCATACTGAGTGTTGCTGTGAAATGATCAGTGTTGGATCATTTGTGATATGATCATTTGTTTGATCTTATATCTTTGTGATCATAGGTTGATCATTTGTTTGACCCGAAGCATGGCTTTGTAGAAAGCATAGCTTTGTGGACGAGACTTCGTCGAGCCTCACACCCCGGAAATGGTCAAAACGGGAAGGATGCAGCAAGGTTCTAGGGAGTAGCGCCCCTTAGTGTATGTCATTCCTTCTGGATAGAGGTGGTATCATGGTATGGAGCCCAGATACTTAACCTATGTTGATACTGCTTATTATGTGGTTTGTTGGAAATCGGGGATCCTCGGGAAGATCGGTTACGATCGGGGGATGGCATACGCGTGTCAGTAGTTACCTATTTTTGCAGAGGTAACCCGGCCTTGTGTTGGCAGAGATCCGGTTAGGTTCTCGGGTCGTCTATTCCAGGGACGTACCCATCGTGGCATAGGAAGTTCCTTAGCCTGACCATTTATTGGAAATCCAAAGAAACAATACGTGACTTGTACGGTTTTAGTTGTATTACCTGCTATGGAATGTGGCGGTAACCTGCTATTGAACATAGTAGCTATAGTAGGCATACGATACTGGTCGTATGTTGGCTAAGATTAATATTATACTTTCAAAATGTTTTCTACACTATGCACTAATAATAATATCAAAAAGGATTGATTTTGCGTAGTAAGCATCTTTGACTATCATAAGAAGAAATCTCCTCCAATTCTGCGTTTGCATTGTGTGTGTGGTGGGAGGTCTTATGGTAGTTTCATTTTCCAAAAGCATTGCGAATCTATTTTAAAATATTCCTTTGTTGTTATAAAGAATAACTGTTTTACGATCTCACACCAGTCACCATGACTGACTCGGAGTTTATTGTTTCCCTTCTAAACTCTGGGTGCCCACCAATTTCCACACGGGCAGTCTAGAGTTAGATTATCAGGATATTCTGAAGCTTTGGAAGCAAGCTGGATGGCGAGACGTAGTATTTGTATCTGATATATTTATTCCGCTGTGTATTCTGTATGAGGACAAGTTATATAACTGTCCATTGATGTGCTGTGTTGTATTGAGTTGTATATTGACTCTGATGATTGATGTATGTATAAACTGATATAGTTCTTTGTTTTAAAAGACTAGTGATTATTTATTATATATTGTTCCGCTGCGATGTGTAAGATTCTGATATTGTCTTCTGTTTCTGATGTTGTTCTGTTGTTCTTCTTTCGTCTTCTTCTTCTTCTTCTATCTTTTCTTCTGTTTTCTTCTTTCTAAAACCCTAAGAATTCGGTTTTCCGGCATTCGTTGCTCGGCAGTTGATACAGTGGACGTATCGATGTCGGTTTTCGGAAGTCGAAGAATCGGGTCCTTACATTTGAAGTTTGTATTCATGGTATATTTAATTCATCTCATTCTTCCATCAATGAGATTTGTGCGTAAATGCTGTTCATGTTATTTTTGTAAAGTTAATTTTGCTCAGAGTATTGTAGAAATTTTCATTCGTGTAAATAAGGCAAGTTAGTAAGTTTGTACCGGTTAACATTTCAAAAGGTATTGTGAAAGACATTTAAGTCTTATTTAGATCGACTTAAATAAGCTAATGTTTAATTTTTTTTGAAAGCCAAATGAATTGATTCTGGCTTTAAAAAACAAAATAGTAGCTTTTTTTAGACCATCAACGGGCCGTTAGTTTTAGACCAGGTATTTCCGAAATAATGGGGAAGTAATTATTTTGAAAAAATATGCAGTGATTATTGTACAATTATTGTTGTACAATAATTAATTCAAAGGGGTTTTGGACCAAAGGTCCCTATTTTCAAAGCTCGTGCACAAAAAGTCCCTGCTCATAAACACATGTAAATTAAGTCCCTATTTTGTTATTTTTTACCAAACCGTCCTCTTTTAGAAAATCGACTTAGCATTCTTTTCAGGGGAAAAAGCGGTATAAATTAGCCAAAATCTAAAAATAGGGACCTAATTTTCATAACTTATTCGGGAGGGACTTTTGTTACATCATCTTTCAATTTCAGGGACTTGACAGCGATTCCTTGTAATTCAAATAGTTGATTATTAATTAACAGAATATCTATAAAAGCATGAGGGTGTGTACAATTAGATTTCAGAGAGAAATTAGTAAGAAGTTGACATTTTTGCACACAATGAATCAGGCTGTCGATTAAATCATTCAATGAAAGTAAAGTTGTTGGTTAGTAAATACTTGCAAGGCAGTAAATATTTCTTAGGAAATAACCTAACCAAGTATGGCAGTCATGTCATTCGGTGTGGGACAAAGACGAATATATTATTGGATATAATAGTAATTTCAAGAAAATGTTCAAAATGGGAATATATGAATATTAGGAAAAGTATTCTTAAAGCTTGTTAAAACATAATCAAGTTTGACATATACGACAACCCAAGGCAAAACTATAGAGTAGGTTCAATTGTGTAGGAAATGTTTTAACACAAACAGGTTATGGTACAAATTTATGTTAACCAAATCAAAACTAAAATGAAAATAGGAAACTACACCATAGCTATATTTTTTTATAACAATGACAACCAAATTGAAGTAAATTTACAAACCATTAAAAAAGCACAAACAGGACAAATAGTAACCGTACTGAAATAAAATTACTGATTATAATAATAACACAAAACGTAGAGTGTAAGGGTTGGGAAGTGGGTCAAACTAAGCAGTACATCAATATAGTACTCTGTCTTCATAACTCTGTCTTCCTTTACTTATTGTTTGTTCTTCCGCAAGTCATATTTGGATGAGCTTCTTATTGTTAGCACCAAAATTGGTCACTAACCTCGTTCAGAAAGATTGTGTAGAGATATAAGTGATGAAAGTAAATTAAACAGAGAAGACAGTCCTAATTCAAATGCAGAAAGTAAGAACACCAAATTTATAGTGGTTCGGCGTAATTGCCTACGTCCACTTTGCTCAACTTTATTGATTTCCTTTATGGTTGATTACAAATACAATTCGTGAATCAAATGTTTGAATGAAGTTGTTTAAGTAGAGGAGATGAGTCTTGAAAATGGCAGAGTCTCCCCGTATTTTCTCTCCAAAAAAGGATCCCTTTCACTGTGACCCTGCCCCTCTATTTATAGGCAAAGATGGGCTGGACTTCCCAAGTGGGCTGATTGCCGAACGTTCCAGCCCGAGTACAGTGGTCGCCGTATGCTGAGCAAGGTTCGCCGAACGATCTCCGCCGAACCATTCCTTCTATGCCGAACGGTGTGCTGGTTAGTTGTGTTGAATGTCTCCTGGATGTCGAGTATTACGCCGAACACCATGGGATGCCGAGTACTCTTGTGTGCCGAGCAGCCTTGATGCCGAGCGACCTTGTATGCCGAGCAGTCTTGATGCCGAGTACTCTGGTATGCCGAGCGACCTTGTATGCTGAGCATTCTGGATGTCGAACAGCCTTGATGCCGAGTACTCTGGTATGCCGAGCGACCTTGTATGCCGAGCAGTCTTGATGCCGAACAGCCTTGATGCCGAGTACTCTGGTATGCCGAGCAGTCTTGGTGCCGGGCACTTATGGGATGCCGAACACTAGTTGACGCTGAGCATAGGTTGTTGCCGAGTGCCAGTTGATGCCGAACACTACTTGGCGCCGAGTACCCTTGTTGCCGAGTACTACGCCGAGTAGTCTCGATGCCGAACACTGCTGAGTATTACGCCGAACACTCCTGGACACCGGACATTAAGGACGCCGAGTACTACGCCGAGTACTCATGGATGATGGTTGCTTCGCCGAACATTCCTGGATGCCGGACACTCTCTGATGCCGAGCACTAGTTGCCTGGTCAAATCCCCAGGAAACACTTGCCCCCCAAAGTGTATCTCGTGGCCAAACGTGGTGCGCTTTGAATCTGGTACAATCTACCTCGGAGGTACCCTCTCGAGAATGCTAGCGAAGGGAGGTGCGAGACGAACAAGCTTGGGATGCCGAACGACACGTTCTGAGCCGAACGTTCCTAGCGTGCCGAACGTCATTCCACCTTAATGCCGAACGCTCCGGTATTGACCGGTTCTACCGGGTATAGCCCCTTCGACTTCCTCCATTCCCCTCTATAAAACCAGTTCCTTCTCTTCTTCTCTCCTTTTACTTCTTATTTCCTCCGTTCTCACAATTCTGTTCAATCGTCCGAATTTGAGACTTAGCTACACCATCTCAATCTTCGATCTGCAAACTTAGGTATTTTTCATCGTATATTCAAACGAGATGTTCGAACGATGTCGTGTAGAGGGTTTTTGTATAGCTTGACTGCATTGCCGAACGACATAGCGTGGAGGAGTTAGGAGTATGCCCGCTTATTTGCCTTAGTTTCCTCGTGTTGGATCGAGGTCAAAAGGAAGAAAAAGAAAGAAAGGTGTTGGAGGGGGTAATGGCGCCGTTCGCTGCTCCGGCGCGTGTGGTCATGTGCCGGACGGTGTAATGGTTAGTTGCCGAACGGTACCTCGGCCGGACAATGCCAGGCCGAACGCTCAATGACATGTCAAACTATAATTGAGCCGAACGAACTAAAGCCGAACAATGCCCAAATGCCGAACGACTGATACGCCGAACATTGACCTCAGACCGAACGTTGAATCCAGCCGAACAATCCTTAGGTCGAACCGTGACTTTAGCCGAACAATATGATTGCCGAACACTTGACATGCCGAACAATATAATTGCCGACCAACTGACATGCCGAACAATACAATTGCCGAACACTTTACATGTCGAACAATACAATTGCCGAACACCTTACATGCCGAACAATACAATTGCCGAACACTTGACATGCCGAACAATATAATTGCCGAACACTTGACATGCCGAACAATATAATTGCCGAACAACTGACACGCCGAACAATACAATTGCCGAACGCTTTACTTGGGATGATGAACATTACTTAAATGCCGACCAGTATAAATGTTAAACTACACTTAGGCCGGTTACTCTAGAAATCGTATGTCTTTTGAACCTTGAACTGTAATCACCTCAAGGCAAGCTTTTTGAGACGGTCAGCGATGACGGTCTTCGAAGGCGATGATTCGAAGCTAATTATTATATCTTTAAAACCTTCTTATTGTCTGTACACAATTGCTTGCACTAGTTCACACACCACGTGGGGGGAAAACTCGTGTTGCTAATTCTAACGCTCAACGTTTTTCAAGTATAGCTTTCTCAAGCACTTAGCCAGGTTCATTATTTATTCGGGATGTCAGGAAAATCTAGTTCTGCCACCATATCTGACAGGCCTGGGCCGTCAGTAAAGCAAGGAGCCGCAGATGCTTCCAACCCGTCAATCTCTCCCGCTCATAATCTGGCGCCCGATGCTCTTGAGTCAACCATCTTACTGGACAATCCGGTCGATTCTCAAGCCTCGAGGATCAATGAGGCCGCTCTGCGACGGATTTGTTCCATTCACGGAATTCCCTTTACTGACGTGTTAGTTCCTTCGAGACACGACCGTCCTCATTTGCCCCCAGTCGGGTACACGGCCTGCAACAAGTTCATGTGCTGGATGGGCAGCGTGCCTCCGTTTAACCTATTTCTCCGGGATGTGCTGCAGTATATAGACATCGCTCCGTCGCAGCTGCACCCGAATGGTCATGCGTTCCTATATGGGACTTACTTACTCTTCATGGCTGTCTTCTCCAGACCTCCAACCCCCGGTGATATTCGATACATTTACATGTTCAAGAGACGGAAAGATAGCCCTTCCTTCATCTTCCTCGAGCCGTATCACAAGTGCCAGATCTTGACAGGGGCCTGCAGCAAGTTCGCCCTATACAAACAGGAATGGTTCTATGTGCGATGCCCGTCTGGTTTTGCTAGGAGATGGGTTGAAGGCAGTAAGTCTCTCTGCTGAACCGTTACTCGTACTTAATGGGAGTCACGTTTTTCTTAACTCTTCATTTCCTCTTTTCAGGTATTAACCCGCGTCCGGAAGGCCGAGGATATTCTGATGCCGTCGACGCGATTAGAGCTCTTCCGGCCGAGGATCGAGACATTCGAGCTATCATTTCAAATGAATCGCTGTCGGGGTTCGGCTTGCTAGCTCCTGATCGTCGAGTCAGCCTTCCAGAAGGTGTTACCATTCCCAAACCTCCATCTGGTAAAGGGAAAAAACTTGCCGGCCCGTCGTCGCGTCGCGCTCCCGACGCGCACGAAGAAGGCGAGCGTAGAGAGGATGATGCACCCGACACTCAGGGTGAGAACGTGGGTCCTGCTTGGAATCCGTCAATCGAAGTTCAGGATATTGAGACGTCATCCTCCCCTTCGAAGGGAAAGAAAAAGCTGAAATATACGGTTCAAAAAGAGAAAGTTGGCGACACCTCAAAATCTACGCCTATCCCTCCCGAGAAAGAGGCTTCTTCGCAGCATCTGGAGAGTTCTCTGAGGGGTCTCTCGAACCTCTCTATTCCCGAAGACATACTCAATTACGGGTTCGATGATCCTGAAACCCTCAAATTCTCCTCGCCCGATAGAGGCAACGTAGGAGTTCAACTCCCGGCTCACAGAGACAATACTCCGATTAGCAAAGACAAACGAACGGGTCCGTCGGGGGGAACACTTAGGACACACACGCACATGCGCATTCCCTAACATACTTCAAGTCTTTTTAATTCGTGAATTTTCCTTAATTCGTTGTTATCTTCCTTCTTTGCAGGTGATATGGGCCGCTCCCACGGACTTGATCGCCTTCAGGGGTCTTCAATATTTCATCACTCCGGACGGGATTCCGGTTCAGGCAGGCGCCGGGACCGAGGTGATTATGAAGATAGGGACAATCGTCCGCGCGAGTCGTCTCACCGCAAGAAAGCGCACTATCAATCTTCTCAGTCCCGTGATCTTCCTCCTACAACTGAGCCGGATAAAGAGAAGTCTCTGCAGAAGGGTTATCAGTCTGATGCTGCTCAAGAACAACATTCCAGTTCATCGAGTACGAGGAAAGTTCGAGAGCCGCGTAAAAGAACGGAATTCTCTAAGCCTCCTCCTCCTGCTCCTGCCGTGGACCCAACCGTTGCGGAAAAGATGGTCGATCTTAAGGCCAAATTTCCGAAGATTTGTTTTGACGGTTTGAAATTCCTCCCGGCCATCCATCACATTCCTGGGCACGTGAAGCAAAGTGCGATTGCCTGCAACAATGACGTCTATGTTCAACATGACGCATTCGTGCACTTGGTGGAGAAGATCTCAGAAGTATCTGTTGAGCGTCAACACGAGATTGACCGTCTGAATCTGGAGGCTGACAGCGATAAGAAAATCATCAAACTCCAAGACGAAGAACTCGCCTCTTATAAGTTAAAGCTAGAAGCCGCTGAACAAGGCGCAAAAGATACTGCCGAGGCAGTTACTCGCTTAGAGGTGGCTCACAAAAAGGAGCTTGACGAAGCAGTTCAGCGCAGCGGCGCCCTTGCCATAGAAAAAGACTCTATCCAAAAAGAAAGGGACGCGCTCGCTACTCAAGTCAAAGAGCTGAAAGAACAACTCTCCAAGGAGAAAGAAGACAAAATAGCCGCTCAGGAAGAATCACAGCGGTATTGCGATGAGATTGTTGCTACCCGGCTCCTAAAGGCAAAGCTCGATGGTGAACTTGCCGGGGTCGAGAAAATGAAGGATGAGGCCCGTGAGGAGGGTAAAAGAATGGCTGAGGAGGAGCTTGATTCTCGCCTTGAGGCGGCCGCAGAGACTGGCAGGGAAGAGGTCAAAAGTATGTTTGACCCGTTGATCGCCGAGTACGGAGCCCGCGTCCTTATGCACCGCGACCTAACATTCTTGGGCGACGGCTACCATGAATCCCTGGCTGAGGCATGGGAGACTCTGATAAAGATCAAGAAAGTCGAATCAGATCCGAAGAAATCGACGAGGATGCACTGGTGAAGGAGTTCCTGAGGGGGAATGAGCCATCGGATTTATCCGTAGCATTGGCTCTCTATGGCAAAGGCTCTTCCCCTTCGAAAGAGAAGAACAACGAGGCTGGCCCGTCAGAGGCCGACACTACTACTCCTCACATTGCCGCTCCTTATGCTGCTCAATCGGCTGGTCGGTCGACGCTTGATCCATTCAAGCAACATGCCAGTTATGATCCCGAAGATCCCGGGCTTGGCGTTCATGTGCTGTCACCTATCCTGGAGGGTGAAACCCCGCGCGCCACCGACAGTCAACCTGATCCTGGTAGGAGATTCTTCTTTCTCTAGAAATCGAAGTGATCCCGTCATTTTTTAGCAGTGGTTATTCGTTCTAATGCCCACTTCTTATATTTTTTTCACAGGTTGTTCTGACACTGAGCCAACTCCGAGGAGCGATGACGCCAAGGAGGAAGCAGAGAAAACAAGCGACGTTGCTCACGTGGGGGTAACTCCCGGCCCAGACGCTCAAGTGATCGGGGCGCTTGACGATGACAAACTTGATACTTCGTCTCCTGCCGAAGGAAGCGACGAAGTTAAAATCACTGGCGCCTCTGAACATACTTCAGAGATGAGCATGAAGGATCGTCTTGCCGACGAGGAGAAGAGAAAGGTCAAAGTTAAGGTTGAATCTGAAGTCCTGGAACTTACTGACCCGCGGAACAGACCTTTGAAAATCATTCTCCCGGGCAGGTCCAAACCACTAGATGTTCCGTCTCCTACTCCTGACTCCGTCTCTCTAGCAAGCAAAAAGTCCAAGAAGAAACGTGAGGGAGAGGAGTCGTCGGAAACACCAAAGGCAGACAAGAAGAAGAAGTCGAAGAAATGATCGATGCACTTGTTCAACAAGTTTTGCTTAAGTTTGTAACAGTTTCTTTCTTCCATAACTTGTAGTTTGTATAGGCCCGAATTTTGTAGGAGTGATCTTGTATCCCCATTTTGGACTTATCGAATAAAATTTTAGTTTCTTCTTGTTTGAATGATTCTCTTGTCTTTACTTGGTTTGCTGACACTGTGCTCTGGGGACTTGGAGACTTGAGACTGTTCATACTCTAGTCCGCGCTCTGGAGACTTAGAGTACTCCGCTCCACACTCTGGTGATTCGGAGATTGGGAATCGTTTATACTCTAGTCCGCGCTCTGGAGACTTAGAGTACTCCGCTCCACACTCTGGTGATTCGGAGATTGGAAATCGTTTATACTCTAGTCCGTGCTCTGGGGACTTAGAGTACTCCGCTCCGCACTCTGGGGATTCGGAGATTGGAAATCGTTTATACTCTAGTCCGCGCTCTGGGGACTTAGAGTACTCCGCTCCACACTCTGGGGATTCGGAGATTGGAAATCGTTTATACTCTAGTCCGCGCTCTGGGGACTTAGAGTACTCCGCTCCGCACTCTGGGGATTCGGAGATTGGAGACTGTTCATACTCTAGTCCGCGCTCTGGAGACTTAGAGTACTCCGCTCCACACTCTGGTGATTCGGAGATTGGGAATCGTTTATACTCTAGTCCGCGCTCTGGAGACTTAGAGTACTCCGCTCCACACTCTGGTGATTCGGAGATTGGAAATCGTTTATACTCTAGTCCGCGCTCTGGGGACTTAGAGTACTCCGCTCCGCACTCTGGGGATTCGGAGATTGGAAATCGTTTATACTCTAGTCCGCGCTCTGGGGACTTAGAGTACTCCGCTCCGCACTCTGGGGATTCGGAGATTGGAAATCGTTTATACTCTAGTCCGCGCTCTGGGGACTTAGAGTACTCCGCTCCACACTCTGGGGATTCGGAGATTGGAAATCGTTTATACTCTAGTCCGCGCTCTGGGGACTTAGAGTACTCCGCTCCGCACTCTGGGGATTCGGAGATTGGAAATCGTTTGTATGAGTCTGTACGCCGCACAGAATAATGTAATTTATCATTCAATTAAGAGATACAGAAACTTCATAGAAAATGTGGCTTCAAGCCTTTATTAATGAAAATCAACTAAATTGCTCGATTACAACTTCAAAAGGAAACTAAGTCATTATTGAATGGAAACATGCAGAAAACAATAGTGCCTATAACAAGAAAGGGAAACATGCTAAATGTAATAGTGCCGCAAATGTTCACTGTTCCATGCTCGGGGGAGTGTCGCGCCATCAACGGTCGCTAGCTTGAATGTTCCTTCTCCAAGCTTCCGTTCAATGGCGTATGGACCTTCCCAGTTGGGATTCATGCGTGATGGTACTGGGAAGACTCGTTTCAGAACGAGATCACCCACATCAAAGATTCTTGGGCGGACTCTGCCATCGTAGTAGCGCTTGACTCGATGTCTGTGCGCCGCCGCCCTTAACTCAGCTTCTTCACGCTTTTCGTCGATGCAGTCTAGTGAGTCCAGCAAGAGGTTTTGGTTCGTCTTGGGGTTATAGTATGTCACTCGGTGCGATGGAACTTCAAGTTCCACGGGTATTACGGCTTCAGAGCCGTATGCCAAGGCGAACGGAGTGTGGCCGGTCGCGGACTTGTGGGTAGTCCTATATGCCCATAATGCTGTCGGGAGTTCATCTACCCACTTGCCTCCAACCTTCTCCAGACGCTTCTTTAGTATGGACTTGATTATTTTGTTAACGGCCTCGACTTGTCCGTTAGCTTTTGGGTGTGCAACGGCAGCGAACTTTTTCTCGATGCCGTACTTTAAACAGAACTCTTTGAACTCTCTACTTTCGAATTGCGTTCCGTTGTCTGTAATGATGGTGTGTGGAAGACCGAAGCGGCATATAATGTTTCGTACAACGAAGTTAATGACTTTCTTAGAGGTGATAGTGGCCAAAGGTTCTGCCTCAGCCCATTTCGTGAAATAGTCGACTGCAACTATCGCGTATTTCGCACCACCTTTGGATAGAGGCAAAGAGCCGATTATGTCGATTCCCCAGATCACGAATGGCCAAGGGCTGATCATTTGTGTGAGTTCCGTTGACGGAGCCCTCGGGATTTTTGCATATCTTTGACACTTGTCGCATTTTCTTGCGTAGTCCGCGGCATCCCGGTTTACGGTGGGCCAGTAATACCCATAGCGGAGGATCTTCTTTGCTAGCGTTTGCCCCCCAGTATGGTCGCCGCATTCCCCTTCGTGGACTTCCCTCAAGACTCGCTTTGTCTCATCATGAGCGATGCATCGTAACAATGGGACTGAGAATCCTTTCCGGTACATGGATCCATCCTGCATTACGTACCGCGCAGCCTTTCGAAGGACCTGTCGTCTTTCGCTTCTTCTTTCTGGTAAAGCCCCGGTTGTCAGGTACAGTTTGAATGGGGTTATCCACGAGTCCTTCTCGATCTCTGTTTCCAACACAAGGTCGATTTTCATCTCGTCTGCACTCGGGGCATGCAAGACTTCCACGGGATACAATCCCATTTGTTGAACATCGTCGGTACTCGCGAACTTAGCCAACAAGTCGGCTTCTTTGTTTTGTTCTCGCGGGATATGTGAAATGTCATAACGCTCAAGATTTGATAGTAGTTCCTGGACCTGAACGAGGTACGGAGCAAGTTTTCGTCCTTTTGCTTGGTAGTCTCCTCGTACTTGGTAAACCACTAACTGCGAGTCACAAAAGATTTCGATCGATTTGATTCCGAGTTCTTTGATAAGCTTCAAGCCAGCGATCAATGCTTCATATTCAGCTTCGTTGTTCGTAGCCGGAAAATCGAGCTTTAGGGCATAACAGATTGATCGGTTCTCCGGAGTTATAAGAACTACGCCCGCGCCGGAGCAACGGTCGTTTGATGCACCGTCAGTGTATAATTTCCATCGAATGGGGGGAATGATGTCGTGATCGTCCGGTTTGATGGGTATGGTAAATTCAGCGATGAAGTCTGCTAACGCTTGCCCTCGGATAGCTCTCCGTGGTAAGTACGCGATATCGAATTGGCTCAACTCGATGTTCCATTTTAGCAATCTTCCAGAAGTTTCCGGTCGTTAAAGTACCTGCCTCAGGGGTTGATCGGTATAAACGCCGATTGAATGCGCTTGAAAGTACGGGCGTAGCTTGCGCGATGCAATCACCAAGCAATAAGCCAATTTCTCAATTTTAGGGTAATTCTTCTCTGCCCCCGTTAAACGCTTGCTAACATAATATACCGGCTTCTGGACTCGATCCTCCTCACGGACCAAAGCTGCGCTTATCGCATGAGGGGATATAGCCAAGTAAATGTACAGCATCTCATGGTCAACTGGTTTAGATAGCATTGGTGGGCTCTCCAGATGCCTTACCAGGTTCTGGAAAGCTTCCTCGCAGCTAGACGTGCATTCAAAATTCCTCTTTCCTTTCTTTATTATGTCGAAGAATGGGATGCACTTGTCAGTTGCCTTGGATATAAATCGACTCAGCGCAGCCACTTTTCCGTTCAAGCTCTGTACCTGCTTTATAGTCCTGGGCGCTTGTACATCTCGAATGGCTTGGATCTTTTCTGGGTTGGCTTCGATTCCCCTAGCGTTGACGATGAATCCTAAAAACTTCCCTGATGCAACGCCGAAAGAACACTTCAGCGGGTTGATCTTCATTCCATAGGACCTGAGTATGTTAAACATTTCAGCTAAGTCTTGAATGTGATCGTTTGACTGCCGTGACTTCACGAGCATGTCATCCACATAGACTTCCATGGTTTTGCCCAGCTGGTCCTTGAACATTCGATTCACCAGACGTTGGTAAGTTGCTCCAGCATTCTTTAGTCCAAAGGGCATCACTACATAGCAATACAGCCCAACATTTGTAACGAAGCTGGTGTGTTCTTGGTCCGGAATATGCATTGGGATTTGGTTGTATCCCGAGTACGCATCCATGAATGACAACAATTCGTGCCCTGCTGTGGAATCGACCAACTGATCGATCCTAGGCAACGGGAAACTGTCCTTAGGGCATGCTTTGTTCAAGTCGGAATAATCTATGCAAGTCCTCCATTTCCCATTTGCCTTCTTTACTAGCACGGGGTTGGAGACCCACTCCGGGTAGAGGGCGTCGCGGACGAACCCATTTGCTTTGAGTTTGTCCACCTCCTCTCCAAGAGCGGCGGATCTCTCTGGATCCATTCCTCTCCTTTTTTGCTTGACTGGGACGTATTTCGGGTCTACGTTCAACATATGACTTGTGATGGCGGGAGAAATCCCACACATATCAGAATGCGTCCAGGCAAAAACATCAAGGTTTGCTCGGAGGAAGTCGCTAAGGTCTTCTGTCATTGCGGGGCCTAACTGTGATCCGATCTTCAGTATTCGTGAAGGGTCGTCACGGCTAACTGAAATGTCAATTGTTAATTCAGCCGGTGCCGCCTTCTCTTCCCTGGGTTTCTCATCGTCGTCTCTCGGATCTATATCTCCGTAGATCCGAGAACTATGCCCGAGCCAGGGCTCGGGCACTACTTGTCAATTATTCGTATTGAGGATGCGGACGGGATTGTCCGCAACCTTTCCTTTCTCCCTCCGGTGGGCTTCTCGGAGCTCGGCCACATAACAAGAACGACCAGCTGCTTGGTCACCGTGAACAATGCCTACTCCTTTGTCAGTCGGAAACTTCAAAGTCAAGCACCACGGGGCTAGTGCCGCCCTAAATTCAGCCAGGGCCGGCCGGCCCAAGAAAACATTATACGGAGAGTCCACATCCAAAACTACAAAGGGTAGAATTCGTACCCTCCGACGTTCGCCTTGTCCCAGTTCAACTGGTAACTCGACATATCCTACTACATCAGTCGCAGCGCCGTTAAAGCCGTGGATACGAGCTTTGGATGGTTTCAAGTCTTTTGTCTCTAGCTTCATCTGATCATAGGCCTTCTTGAAGATGATGTTGACTGAACTTCCACAATCAATCAAAATTCTTTTTACATATGCTGGTCCTATTGTCGCAGATATGACCATGGGATCAATGGTTGGAGCCTCTACCTGATCAGCGTCTCTGTTTCTGAACACAATATCGTCTGTCATCACGCGCTGCTGCTTAGCAGGGGCCCCGTCCTCTACGTTCGAACAGCACTCAAAATCTGCATGCTTCAAGGAGCTCGCATATCGTTCCATCTCTTGCCAGTTCTTATCTGCGGGATGAGGTCCGCCGATAATCGTATTTATAACCAGTCTTCCAACAGTCCGGGCAGGTTCCTCTGGATGACGTGGGGCCGGTGCACGACCTGGGTCGGACGTTCCATGTCCTCCTTCCTGTGGATCCTTTACAAATTCTTGCAACTTCTTTTGTCTGATCAATTTCTCGATAGCGTCATGCAGGTGTCTGCATTCTTCCGTGTTGTGTCCATAGGTTTCATGGAATCGGCAATATTTCCCAGTCCGTTTCTGTTCTTCAGTTGATTCTTTCGGACGTGGTTTTCTGTATTGAAAGTATTTCATGTGGATAGGTAAATGTTCTCAAGCGGGGCGTTTAGCGGAGTGTACTCACTGTAGCTTGGAATTCTCGACTTCCACTTTCCCGCTTCTTTCCTCTTTCCTTGACTCCTTCCTCCGGACTCTTTGGGCTGCACAGGCTTATTCTGGACGTCGACTTGGACCTTTCCTGAATTGTCTCCAGATTGCTTCACAGCAATGTTGCTCTTAATTGACTCTTGGGCAGGTCCCGGTGCGTTGTCTCGTCGTACCCACCTAGCTTCCTCTCTTCTTATGAACTGGTGCGCCTTGGAGTAGAAACGCTCTAGCGTAGTCGGAGGTTTTCCTGCCAGCCAATCTCCGAATTCAGAATCCGGATCTACACCTCTCATCACAGCCATTAGAATTGCATGGTCGTTGGGATTACTGACTTCAGTTGCCGCAACGTGGAATCTTTGTAAGTACTCCTTCAGCGACTCTCCGGGACTTTGGATTACACTTGACAGAGACATCACGTCCTTCGGGCGTGTAGTGTGTATCCTGAATTGCTCAATAAACTTCTTTGCCAACTCCTCGAAATTTGATACGGATCGCGGAGGAAGTCGGGTGAACCACATAGTAGCGATCCCAGATAGAGTAATCGGAAAGCACCTACACTTGGTGGCATCATTTGCTCTGGCTGAATCCATCATCCATTCATACCTCATTACGTGTTGTCTGGGGTCAGTCTTTCCTTCGTATGCAGGAATGGTTGGCATGCTAAACTTCTTGGGGTGGGACGCTTGCAGCACGACATCCGTGAACGGAGTATGACTTCTTGACACTCCCCAATCGTCATTTGATAGGCCCTGATTTTCTTTCATCAGTTGCCTGATCATGGCTGTCAGATCAGGTGTCTGTATGGAAGCTGGGAGGTTGGAGTCAGTTCTACGTGCCTGCCCATGCTGATGCCTCCTTTCCTGGCGATCTGCCAATCGTGCGTCATGAGGTTCCACATTGTTAACATCTTGATGATCTGGAGCTCCCTCCTCCGCTTGTACTCCGGTTTGGAAGTTTCCAGTCCTGGCTTGGTCGCGGTCTCCTGCTGTTCGAACAGCAGCATCTACCCTTGCAGTTTCAGTCTTACGGCGTCTGCGCCTGGGTGGCTCATCAGAAGAAGTTGAGCTGTCAGAAGAGGAATAAGCAGCTGGATTGCCCCCAGCATTCTGCTGCTGTTGAGTGAGTTGTGCCATCAGGTTGGCATTAGCTTGCATCTGTTCTCCCAGTTGTCTCCTGCTTTCCCTAAGTTCTCTCATCAAGTCGTTGAACTCCACTCTGGTGACAACTGGAGTCTGTTCTTGAGCGGCAATCCCTGCACTCGGGATTGCTGGTTGATTGCTAGGTCCAGCTTGTTGCACGCTAGCAGTCTCTCGGGCATCCGCATTAAGAGAAGCTGACCTGGTACGTGGTCTTGCCATTGTAGAGTTATTGGTATGAACTCTGAGTAGGATCAGCGGATGTTCTATCAGTAAGTCGGATCTTCTTTGGGGGATTTGCTCAATCCAGTAGCTTCAAAGCAGATCCTTGAGGTCTGAGAATTCAATTCTCAATGAAAGCACCAAAGTGTTAGCACCAAAATTGGTCACTAACCTCGTTCAGAAAGATTGTGTAGAGATATAAGTGATGAAAGTAAATTAAACAGAGAAGACAGTCCTAATTCAAATGCAGAAAGTAAGAACACCAAATTTATAGTGGTTCGGCGTAATTGCCTACGTCCACTTTGCTCAACTTTATTGATTTCCTTTATGGTTGATTACAAATACAATTCGTGAATCAAATGTTTGAATGAAGTTGTTTAAGTAGAGGAGATGAGTCTTGAAAATGGCAGAGTCTCCCCGTATTTTCTCTCCAAAAAAGTATCCCTTTCACTGTGACCCTGCCCCTCTATTTATAGGCAAAGATGGGCTGGACTTCCCAAGTGGGCTGATTGCCGAACGTTCCAGCCCGAGTACAGTGGTCGCCGTATGCTGAGCAAGGTTCGCCGAACGATCTCCGCCGAACCATTCCTTCTATGCCGAACGGTGTGCTGGTTAGTTGTGTTGAATGTCTCCTGGATGTCGAGTATTACGCCGAACACCATGGGATGCCGAGTACTCTTGTGTGCCGAGCAGCCTTGATGCCGAGCGACCTTGTATGCCGAGCAGTCTTGATGCCGAGTACTCTGGTATGCCGAGCGACCTTGTATGCCGAGCATTCTGGATGCCGAACAGCCTTGATGCCGAGTACTCTGGTATGCCGAGCGACCTTGTATGCCGAGCAGTCTTGATGCCGAACAGCCTTGATGCCGAGTACTCTGGTATGCCGAGCAGTCTTGGTGCCGGGCACTTATGGGATGCCGAACACTAGTTGACGCTGAGCATAGGTTGTTGCCGAGTGCCAGTTGATGCCGAACACTACTTGGCGCCGAGTACCCTTGTTGCCGAGTACTACGCCGAGTAGTCTCGATGCCGAACACTGCTGAGTATTACGCCGAACACTCCTGGACACCGGACATTAAGGACGCCGAGTACTACGCCGAGTACTCATGGATGATGGTTGCTTCGCCGAACATTCCTGGATGCCGGACACTCTCTGATGCCGAGCACTAGTTGCCTGGTCAAATCCCCAGGAAACACTTATATTTCTGCATATTGCATGGTTCGCTCTTGCATTGCTAAGTGTATTACCATATCCTCTATTTGTTTGTCTTTGTCAAGTTGCATACTCATCGTGCTTTGACTTGTCTATCTAGTTGAAATAACAATATATAAGAAACCATATCCTCCGAATGTATAGGATTATGTGCTATAAGTTTTCTGTGACGATCCTACATAAAATAATTCAGCATGAAACCATATTGACGCAAATGTACTTTTACCATATCTGGTATCAAATGCTTCAATAGTTTACACCTACTACATGGACAACGAGTTTCTTCGTCATTTCACTATTACGTAAACCGAATTCAATAAAGACGTGTACATCATTTTCAAAATCTTCACTTATGGAGCCTCCAATTTCTCTTCTTTATTGGTACATCCAGCTCCAATCAATAAAATATTGACTATTTTTCCTACTTTAAAACATAAAAGCGCATTAATCATTTATGACTTGACATTTTATTTTTCAAATAAATCATATATTTAAATTTTCGTAAATATATAATATTATTCTAATTAATTTTATTTTCAAACTGATTTACACAAATTATTATATGAATATAATCTACAATTTTTAAGTTATTGTTTTACACTTGGATGGTTGGTCATCCTACTTCCCATTACAAACATAGTAGTGATTATATTTTGCAAATCATTTTATTTTAAACGATTCAACAAAATTTTGGCAGCACTTCCCCATTGTTTCCTGTATCGTACACTTATGTGTGTACACATGGAACAAAAAGAAAGTGTTGTCGAAATTTTGCGAACCGTTTAAAATTAAATCATTTGCAAAATATAATTACTACTGTGTTTGTAACTTGTCCAACACAGGTACAAATCCGACAAATATTGTATCGGATGAATATAAATATCCATTCTTGATAAAAACGAATATCCATACAACGATCATATATATTCGTCACACAGGGCCAAAAACTCTATAGGGTATTTAAAAAAGTAAAGCATATTATACAACAATTTTTGCAATAATTTATTTACATTCTAAAAAACGCGTACACTAAATCATCGTTTTCATCCTTTTGAGAACGAATACATCAAATTTTGAGCATCGACTCTACTTAATCCAAAGTAGCCCTAACGCACGTATGCAATAATTAATCAATGCATATACACGAATTAATATACATATACAGTAATCAAATTTTTTTCTCAACATTTCAATAATTAACAATACTAATAACAACCTAATTAGCATTCAATATGGTATACCAAACAATCAATGGGGTATTATACAACTATAACAACAAATTAAACCTAATTTAACAAATCGAACTTAAATATAGGGTTTAGGAATTTAACCTTCTTACCAAGAAATAGACGGTGGAGCTAGCTGAAAATCGAAGATTCCGACGTGCTGGAGGCGTGGAAGGCTGTCGATGG